>SJYO01016970.1:11600539-12821482 GCA_006410555.1 Capra ibex
CTTCTACCCCGAAGCACAAAGAAAATATCTAACCGAACCGGTCTTTCAAGTAAGTCCAAAAGACATGGTAGAATACCTTTTTTTTTTTGTTTGTTTAAAAAAACAGTGGGGTTATAAAAGAACAAAGTTTAACACCGGAAAAAAAAAGGTGGATTTCTTCTGGGAAATGGTACGGAACGCATCCAAATAATCACTACTTGAGGAAAACGAACAGACCCTTTGAGAGATAGGAAATTAAGACTTATTGTTTGAACGACCCATCTCATAAGATCCGAAATTCCCAAAAAGAAAGTCGTGAAATAGGACAGTGAGGGAAGGCCGGATATTTCAAAGACGACGTTTTAGTCGACTACTACGTTTCCTTTGTCCCAAACGAAACATATACTAATCAACGAAAAGAGAACAACAGACCCCGAGGTACAAAGAAGGGTATAATAGTATAGTGTGAGGTCAAACTTGAAGTAATAGGGGTAAAATGTCTACTCCTGTGATTCAGAATTCCAGAGTTTGGACCAAAGGAGTCAAAGGAGAGAGTGGACGTGGAACGGTCGAGTCTCGAATCAGAGAGCCCACAATCTGTCGATTCGGGTCCCGTTGAGGAGATCTTAGTAGTGACGGGGAACAGTCCGGGAGAGGGTTGGATACCTGGACGAGTTCTCTGAGGTCCGGAGATACGGACTAATCGAGACCTCAGTCTCCTTTCCATCCTCTACACCCCCAACTTTAGAGTCGTGACCTTTTTCTGGTCGAAATCTCTGTGCAAACCTGTCCCTCCGGACCGGACGACGTTAAGTACCCCAGTGTTTCTCAGCCTGTACTGACTCGCTGACTTGACTTGACTTGACTTGACTTCCTCGGGAGTCTCCTATGTCACCACTTCTTAGGTGGACGGTTACGTCCTCTGCGTTCTCTGCGGCCACACTTCCAGGGGACCTCGTCCTTTACCGTTGGGTGAGGTCATAAGAACGGACCTTTTAAGGTACCTGTCTCCTAGGACCACCCGATGTCAGGTACCCCAGTGTTTCTGAACCTGTACTGACTTACCGACTCGTGCGTGTGTGTGTTCGAACAGTTTTTGTCATTGATCTTTTGCAGGAGAACTAGTCGGCAGTCTTTTACAGGTCACACAAGAGTCCCGACCCCACCGGATTGGTTAGTATGGTCCCAAGTACCGGGTGGGTCACGGTGTCTCGTGGGATGAACCTGACCGTGAGTCCAGGGGTCCGGGGTCTCGTCAAGGTCTCTCACTCTCTACGGTGAGGGTGTCCCCAACCCTCGCCCGAGACCCCTGTCTCCTGTAGACCCAAGTTTGAGTCTTCGAGGAATATGTTTCGCACAGTATCACCCACTGTAGAGTTGACGAGGTTTTGAGTCGAAGGTAAAAGGACATTTTAAGATGGAGTCTCCCATAGACACTTCCAATTTACTCCCCTTTTTTTTTACATACACCTCACGAATCGTGTCTCGTCCCGTCCTTCATTCGTTGGTTCCTTACTGCTACAATAATAATAAAATCATCATCGACAACAAATAGGACTACCAACAAGTACCTGTTCCCGGAGTGGACAGGACAGTGACGACACAGGGACCCCCGACGTGACCGGTCTGTACGTCATCCATGAGTCACGCACCCTGACCTGGAAAAATCGAAAGTGGTGTGTCGACTCGAGTGACTCCGAAGGAGGAAATGTTTTCACTGGACGCGGAACGTCCAGTTTTCAGGTGTCTCGCCGACAGACGCAAAGACACCTCAGTCACGGACCGGTGCGACGGTCAGTGGACTTAAAGGAAGAAGTGTTAGCCTACCTCGGAGGAGTCTGAGTGGACTACGGGGAAGACCGGTTTTCGTTGTCGCTGTCTTGGTGCCCTGAGAGTTTCTTCTTAGGTAAGACGTGGCGAGGGTTAGGAAGAGGGAGAAGCGGGGAAATAAAGTCACGGACGTCGTAGAGTAACAACTGAGACCGTTAAATTACACGGTCGACCCGAGACCGGCTCGGTCACCGTTCTACAGTCCGTCGGTTCCAGAGTCACGGGAAACGAACCCAAAAATAGACGTGTCAAAGTACACCAACCTCGGGACTGGTGTCCGTCGACCTCTTTAAAGGTTGTATATAATTTAGTGTCCCGTACACACTCGTTATACTCTTACGAACGGTGACAGAAGCGTCGGGAACGGTCCCTCCTTACCGGAATCGGACAGAGTGATACGAGAGTCCTGGACCGAGTAAAGAACAGATGAAAGGGTGTTAGTGACAACATCTTAATTTTCGTTAAAAGGACTCTACTCTTACCTCTGCCCGTCCGTGTAAACGACCTTCGACTTCGGTCGGTACCGGCCGTACGACCGGGGTCCTAGGGGTAAAGTCCCACTACGTTCCTATATCCCAAGTCGTCTCCCCTGTGAAGTGTCTGTTGACGATCCGACCCCAATAAGGGAGTGAAGTAGAATTATAATTAACATACAGAATTATCTCTTATTAGATTCGTACGACAATTTTGAGTGTGTCATATTTTCATATATTTCTTATCTGCTCTTCCTGGAACGAAGACCGACTCTACCTCATTGTTCTTAACCTAAAAAAAAAGGACGGTGGAGCTTCTTGGTTTTTTTACCCGTTTTATATATTTTGTCGGGAGTCGTCCTACGGTCTATGGTCTGTTCCTCCTTGTCATTAGAGACTCTCCGTCCTTTGTTTGCTTCACTCGGGACGTTCACGTGATCGAATCAGGGAACTCCCCCAAAAGTCGACCTACATTACGTCTCATCCCCTCGGGCTTGTCCCGTGTCTCCTGGGGGATCGTGTTCCTCTACTTCGACTCCCAGAGACCTCTGGTGACACCACTCCCAAGTTACCTGTCTCCTGGCCTTTTCTCTCTCTACGTGTCTCTCCATAAATCTCTAGACGTCTCCCTGGAGAACTCAAAAGGTGACTCAAGATTAGTCCTGTTTGTGCACTCCTTAGGTGGACACCAAACCCCTTTTAGAGTAGGTCTATTGTCACGGTGTGAGAGTGTGTCCCGACCCTTAGGGTGGACGAGGGTGGTCGGTGTGACCCTTTGGAATACTGGTCGTACCCTCTTCCGTCACCGTGGTGTGAGGTCAGGAGAACGGACCTTTTAGGGCACCTACCTCCTCGGACCTTCCGAAGTCAGGTACCCCAACGACTCCCAACCTGTACTGACTCCCTGAAGTGAAAGTGAAAAGTCAAAGTACGTAACCTCTTCCTTTACCGTTGGGTGAGGTCACAAGAACGGACCTCTTAGGGTCCCTGCCCCCTCGGACCATCTCCCGGCAGATACCCCAGCGTGTCTCAGCCTGTGCTGACTTCACTGAGTCGTCGTCGTACTGATGGTACTGTGATTCGTCTTACCCCCTTCTCGATAAGGACCTAACTTGGGAGGAGACCCTGAAAGATTGTTTCTAATTCGTTCCGGACTTCTGACCAAGGTTTATCCTTTTCCTCATGCAGTTCAGACATATAACAGTGGGACGAATGAATTGAAGATACGTCTTATGTAGTACTCTTTGTGACCCGACCTTCTTCGTGTTCGACCTTAGTTCTAACGACCCTCTTTATAGTGGAGTCTATACGTCTACTGTGGTGGGAATACCGTCTTTCACTTCTCCTTACTTTTTCGGAGAACTACTTTCACTTTCTCCTCTCACTTCTTCAACCGAATTTCGAGCTGTAACTCTTTTGCTTCTAGTACCGTAGACCAGGGTAGTGAAGCACCGTTTATCTACCCCTTTATCACCTTTGTCACAATCTGAAATAAAAACCCCCGAGGTTTTAGTGACGTCTACCACTAACGTCGGTATTTTAATTTTCTGTGAATGAGGAACCTTCCTTTCAATACTGGTTGGATCTATCGTATAAGTTTTCGTCTCTGTAATGAAACGGTTGTTTCCAGCCAGATCAGTTCCGATACCAAAAAAACATCAGTGCATACCTATACTCTCAACCTGACACTTCTTCCGACTCGTGGTTTCTTGACTACGAAAACTTGACACCACAACCTCTTCTGAGAACTCTCAGGGAACTTGACGTTCCTCTAGGTTGGTCAGCTAAGATTTCCTTTAGTTGGGACCCTAAAGAAACCTTCTTTACTACGATTTCGACTTTGAGATCATGAAACCGGTGGAGTACTCTTCTCAACTGAGTAACCTTTTCTGGGACTACGACCCTCCCTAACCCCCGTCCTCCTCTTCCCCTACTGTCTCCTACTCTATTGACCTACCGTAGTCCCTGAGCTACCTGCACTCAGACTCACTTGAGACCCTCTACCACTACCTGTCCCTTCGGACCGCACGACGTTAAGTACCCCAGCGTTTTTCCACCGGCGCTGACTCGCTTGACTTGATTTGACTTGACTTTCCTAGTTTAACAAAGTTTCATTGAATCGACGTAGGATCTTGTTTCGTGTTTTAATACGTGTTCCTATGTTTTTACCCCTGAAGGGACCACCAGATCGTGAATTCCAGATCGTAAAGATGTTCCCTTCACCCAAACTGAGGACCAACCCCTCGATTCTATGGTGTACGAAGGATAACACCCCTTTTATTTTTTGAGTGTCTGGTTTTCGGTTTGTTTGGTCATTTTGTCAATGGGAGTCTTTCGTACTTCAGGACGTGGTAGCTCCCACCATGAAGTAATTCTCTCCCTTCCATAAATTTTTTTTTTCTATGTCTTTACAGGACGTAGGTTCTTCTATGTTAAATGTTACAGACAGTGGGTTAGTTTTTGAGGCACCGTACGTTTGTCCGTCCTTTTGTTACTCTAGTCTATTACTCCTCTTTTCTTTCAATTCACTTTGACTAGGTGTTAACTGTGTCTGGTCATTTCTGTGTCTACTAAACTTGTTGTGATAACTGATTGAAGTGCCTAACTGTAAATATCTTATAAGGTGGGTTGTCGTCGTTTTATGTGCAAGAAGAGTTCATGCACACTGTGTAAGTGTTTCTCTCTACCACAGATCCTGGTTTTTTGTTTTGATTAAGTTTTTCTTGTTTAATATCTTTTGTTCAAGAGACCGAAGTCACCTTAATTTGGTCTTTAGTTGTTGTCTCTCTAAAGTCTTTGAGAGGTTTATACTTTTAATTTGTTGTATGAAGATTTATTGAGTACCCAGTTTTCTCGTCTTTAGAATTCCTTTTGACTTTACATAAAACTTGATTTATTCTTATTTTGATGTAGTTTTAAACACTCTACTTCGATTTCCTTACAAATCCTCCCTTTAAATATCGTACTAATATATATAATCCTCCTTTCTTGTGAAATTTTTATAGGAATTCTTTAATCTCTTTCTTCTTATTTAATTTGAATTTCGTTCGTCTTCCTTCTTTAATTATTTTTGACTTCGTATTTACTTACTTTATCTTTTGTCCATTAATTATCTTTATTACTTTGGGTTTCGACCAAAAGTCTTTTCTATTTATTTTAACCGTTCAAAGATCCATCCAGTCTTTCTCTCTCTCTCTCTCTATTATCTTTTTTAGTTTTAGTCCTTACAATTCGGATATCTGTATTCATATTATTCCTTTATGATACTTATTAATACGTGTATTTAAACAATCTACTTTACTCGGTTAAGGAAATCTCTGTGTCTGCTGGTTTTGAGTCAGTTCTTCTTTATCTATTGAACTTATTGGGATACAGATAATATCTTCATATTTACATTAAGTGGTATAATTGTTTAAAATCTTTCTAATAAAGTTATCGTTGCTTGTTAGTCTTTGAACTTAAGTATAGAGGATAAATGTTACCGAATTTTTATACTTTATGAATAGCTACTTAGATTGTTTTCCAAATATCTCTAGACTGTTACAATATACGGAGTCGTCACTTTTCCTTACTTGAGAACTATGGAAATAGTTGTACCGATTTAGTGGTGTATTGATACGACTCACCTTCCTCATTTACTTCTTTGTGTGCATAACCCACTTAAGTGAATGTCATTTAAGATCCTTTACGTTTGATCAGATATCCCGGTCTTTCGTTTAGTTACGAACGAACCCCGACTCCTGGTGTTACCCGTCTAATGTTTTCCCGTGCTCCTTGGACGACCACCACTACCTATATAAGTAATAGAACTAACACCACTGCTAAAGTACCTATACGTGTATACAGTTCTAAATAGGTTAAAATATAAAATTTATACAAGTCAAATAACGTAAAGTTAAGTTGGAGTTATTTCAAGAAAGTTTTTCTTAATAAATCGAGTTAACACATACTGACACGTTGAGGCCCCTGACGTCGTGTGGTCCGGTGGGACAGGGAATGATAGAGGACCTCAAACGAGTCTGAGTACAAGTGACTTAGTTACTACGGTAGGTTGGTAGAGTAGGAGACGGTAGGGAAAGCGGAAGGACGGAAGTCAGAAAGGGTCGTAATCCCAGAAAAGGTTACTCAACCGAGAAACGTAGTCCACCGGTTTCATGACTTCGAAGTTGAAGTCGTAGTCAACCTTACTTATTCTTAATAAGTAACAAAGTCACTTATTAGTCCCAACTAAAGGAAATCCTGTCTGACTTGTTTTAGTGATATAAGGGAAACGGGGTTCATATGAAAGATCTACTTTGTGACGTTGCTATTGTTGTTTTATTTCAATACTTAAACGAGAGAACAGAGATGACACTGTTTGTAAAACCTATGAAAGAAAGTTAATTAGGAGGTACTTTCTCCACCGGTGCGACTCCAAGTCTCTACACCTCACTAGATGGGTTCGGTGAGATCTTCATTCTGTATCGACTCTCAAGTTGGGTCGAGACGTACTAAGGCTTCAAGGTGAGAAATATTATACCGTACGTAAAATTACATATAAGATTTAAAAGAAAGATATTGTTTTTACTCTAGTGGTGTTATGTGTGACGAAAGTTCAACGAAAAAGTAAACTCTTGTAGAAGGGTGTACCTGGACGAGGTAAGAAAGGGAGCGACGGACCACGAGACAACGGTATCCGTGGTAGTGAATAAATCAATCAAGGGATATGTACTTATAGATCCAACGAAAACCGAATAGACGATAATATTGTTACAACGTTATTCGAATAGGACAGTAAAGGGGGTAAGTGAATTTTAATAAAAATTAATGTGTTTACGACACGTGTCTAAAAGAATAACAAAATACGACTGCTTAAGTCTATTTTCTTTTCACGGACACAAAGTAGGAAGAGATATTAGTAGAGGTAAAAAAAGGGGTTACAGAAGGTATATCTATGACAATAGTCACAGCATTCATTAGGAATGTCTGATAAATCTATACGTAAAGACTTGTATATTTACATATGACTCGATACACACAAACGAGACACGTAAAAATTTTCGTAATTTCCATAGTATGATGTACACAACAAAACAAGAGACCGTAAAATCGTAAATTTTATTTACTGTAAAAGGGTACAGTCGTGTTTGACTCGATGGAGTAAGAAAAAGTGTTCCGAACCCAGTATAAGTTAATAAATCTAGAGGAGGAAGCGAACGAGGGAAGGATTTAGTAAAGGGATACCTATGAATCCAAAAAAAAAAAAGGATATTTTTACTGACGTTGTTTGGAGGAACAAGTACGGAAGGATACACTCACACCCTCAAACAGAGACCATAGCTGTGGATGCACACCTCAACGACTTAACTTCTCAGACGGACCGATCGAGAACGGACTCAAGGGTCCCCTGACCCTTTCTACACCCGACGTCCAGGACCCACCTGTAAACACGTTTGTTGGTCGTATTCTGTTCTCCCGACGAGTCTACACAGGATGAGAAACACTGGGGTACCTGACATTGGACGGTCCGACGAGACAGGTACCCTAAGAGGCCCGTTCTCATGACCTCACCCAGCGGTAAAGGAAGAGATCCCCTAGAAGGGTTGGGTCCCTAACTTGGGTACAGAGGAAACAGAGGACGTAGCCGTCCGTCTAAAAAAAATGGTGACCTCCCTGTGAAAAGAAACGGGTCATCAAACGACACACACCGGCTCAAGAACCTGTCAAGGACCACTATGTCTCGAGGACCGGTACAGTGGAAAACCCATCTCCCTGGTCTTGACGGGGCACCCAGTGGACGTCTTAGTCGAGATGTGTGAAACGAAGGGACGAGAAGGACCCTTGACCGATCCAAAGTCTGACTGACCGGGTCTGACTGGTCAGTAACCCTCCTGGAGTCAGATGAGATGATCCCTCAGAATCTTTCAGTCATCAAGTCGTGTAACAAGTGGGTTGTCGACGAAGACTACAGAAACGATGCGGTCCCCACCGACACGTCCTGGGACGGGAGGTCCTCAGGGACACCAATCCCCCCACCCACCAACCCTCCTACACACACACACCCCCCTATAGGTGAACGTGGTCGACCACCCCTACAGCGCCGTTCCCGTCCTACGATGTCCCTATGTCTTCTCCCGGAAGACTGTCAGACTTCCCCCGGTCCCTCCAAGGACTATGTCCACTTCCGTCCCGACTCAGAATTTCCCACTTCTCCTTGTCTGAGACTCTCACACTCACGCACTCCCACTCATCTTACAAACGGAAACATAGGGGGAGGGGAGAAGACGACTATCGTAGAGAAAGTGAGACACTCTTGGAGGTAGTCTGGGTACACTAAGACTCCTGAGAGTTAAGGAATTGAACTGAAGTGGGACGAATCGTTGTCTGTACACTGAGCCCGAACTGGTTAGTCTTATGATATAAGACCCAGGATGACTAACTGAGTCTCCACCCGGTTAGTCTCGGGAGGGACTCTGAAAGGTGACCTCGTTCACTCTCTTTGAGAAATAGAAACCCTACTACCTTGACTTTCGGGACGAACCCCAGTGGAATGAGACTACCCTCTTTCACTCTGGTGAAACGACTTACGTCCGGAGAGAAAAGGCTTGCGTCGTCTTTGTTCTCTCTACCCACCTCTTTCTGAGGAACTTCCACGGGTCTCATGTCAAGGACGTTGAGAACAAGACACAACTCTCGGTGCGAGGGGCGAGTTGAACAGACAAGGGCTCGGGACCCCCGGACAGTCCCCTCTAAGGGTTGGAGTATCTCTTACCATTTCTCATTGGGACGGTGGTGAGGGGTCCACGGTCTACACCTGGACTCTGAATCTAGACTCGTTCTGGCAGATGGTAAGGTGTGCCGTTTGTCGTCCTTACAATCGTTTCAACGTAATTAAGGGGTCGGGGATCAGGGTGTCCCGTCTCACCGCCTGAGTCCACCTACGATGCTACATCACCCACCACTACTTTGTCTCTTTGGGTCCCGATACTGAGGTCGTGCAGAACTTGTCCTTCGTTTGTAGAGTTCTCGTGCTATGTTCGGTCAGGAGAAGGACGTATCACTCGTCGATCTCACCACTGTCCAAGGTGTCAGGGAGGACGGGTACGTCTACCTCTGGGTGCAAACCTCGGTAATACAATACCACCGTCCTACCATCGCAGGTCAGGGCACTCCCTAGGGTCGTCACTACGACCGTCGGACCCGACAGTCCAACTGCCCGACACAACGGGGTAGGTGACAGTACACTCATACCGTAGTTGTGCCCGAATATTTACAGGACGACCCGAGACCGTTACCGAAACGTCTCGAACACCGAGGTATCGTCCCATAGAAATTATATAGTAGGTTGGTAGAGGACACGTGAACTGATCTACGGATCCGGTAATCGGTGTCGGGTTCTCAATGACTTTTATGTTGTAGAACAAGAATACTCACAACAGATTCTTTTCCCCAACCGAGAGTCAAACCCGAAGTCTCAACGGTCCCGACGTGTCGACGAGTCATTTGTTCAGTAGTCAACCGACAACGACAACAAGTCAGTAGGTCAGTACAGACTGAGAAACGCTGGGGTACCTGACGTCGTACGGTCCGGAGAGACAGGGAGCGGTAGAGGGTTTCAAACGGGTTCAAGTACAGACAATGTAGCCACTACGGTAGGTCGGTAGAGTAGGTAACTACGGGAGAAGAGGAAGACGGAAGTTAGAAAGGGTCGTAGTCCCTGAAAAAGTTACTCAGTCAACAAACGTAGTCTACTGGTTTTATGACTCAAAGTCGAAGTCGTAGTCAGAAAGGTTACACATAAGTCCCAACTAAAGGGAATTCTATCTGACTAACTAGAGGAACGACAGGTTCCCTGAGAGTCCTCAGAAGAAGTCGTGGTGTCAAGCTTCCGTAGTTAAGAAGTGACGAGACAGAAGAAATACCAGGTCGAGAGTGTTGGTATGCACTGGTGACCCTTCTGGTATCGGAACTGATATACCTGGAAACAGCCGTCTCATTACAAAGACGAAAAATTGTGTGACAGATCCAAACAGTATCAAAAGGACGGTTCTTCGTTTACAGAAGACTAAAGTACCGACGTCAGTGGTAGACGTCACTAAAATCTCGTGTTCTTCTCCTTTAGACAGTCATGAAGGTCAAAAGATGGGGAGATAAACGGTACTTTATCACCTTTTGAGACTTTCTCTACCTTTATGGTCCGGTGGACTGGACAGAAAACTCTTTGGATATACGTCCAGTCCTTCGTTGTCAATCTTGACCTGTACCTTGTTGTCTAACCAAGGTTTATCCTTTTCCTCATGCAGTTCGGACATATAACAGTGGGACGAATAAATTGAAGATACGTCTCATGTAGTACTCTTTGCGACCCGACCTTCTTCGTGTCCGACCTTAGTTCTAACGGCCCTCTTTATAGTTAGTGGAGTCTATACGTCTACTGTGGTGGGAATACCGTCTTTCACTTCTCCTTGATTTTCGGAGGACTACGTTCACTTTCTCCTCTCACTTTTTCAACCGAATTTCGAGCTGTCAGTCTTTTGTTTCTAGTACCGTAGACCAGGGTTGTGAAGTACCGTTTATCTACCCCTTTGTCACCTTCGTCAGAGTCTGAAATAAAACCCCCCGAGGTTTTAGTGACGTCTACCACTAACGTCGGTACTTTAATTTTCTGTGAATGGGGAACCTTCCTTTCAATATTGGTTGGATCTATCGTATAAGTTTTTGTCTCTGTAATGAAACGGTTGTTTCCGGGTAGATCAGTTCCGATACCAAAAAGGTCACCAGTGCATACCTATACTCTCAACCTAACACTTCTTCCGACTCGTGGCTTCTTAACTACGAAAACTTGACAACCTCTTCTGAGAACTCTCAGGGAACCTGACGTTCCTTTAGGTTGGTCAAGTAGGATTTCCTCTGGCCAGGAATCCTGACTACGACTCCGACTGTGAGGTTGTGAAACTGATGGAGTACACTTCTCACCTGAGTAACCTTTTCTGGGACTACGACCCTCCCTAACCCCCGTCCTCCTCTTCCCCTGCTGTCTCCTACTCTACCGACCTATCGTAGTGACTGAACTACCTGTACTCAAACCCATTTGAGACCCTCAACCACTACCTGTCCCTCCGGACCGCACGACGTTAGGTACCCCAACGTTCCTCAGTCTGTGGAGACTCACTGACTTGACTTGACTTAACTTGACTTACTTACCCTTACCTACGGTACTAGAACAAAAAAAAAAGAAAAAAAGAAAGTTATAAATCAAAATTCGACCGAGAAAGTGCGAGGAGGAAATGGTAGTAGTTCACCGAGAAACCAAGGAGAAGTGAAAGACGGTAATCTCACCATAGTAGACGCATGGACTCCAACAACTACAAAGAGGACGGATAGAACTAAGGTCGAACATTGAGTAGGTCGGTCCGTAAAAAGTACTACTCAAGTTTCTAATTTGTTTGTCCCACTGTCGTTTGTCGGGACAGCATGAGTTAACCGACTCTACAGTCATTTAGTTTGGGTTCGTGGGACTCCCTGAAGGACCTTCTTTTTGACCATAGAATCTCGTGTGTTCCGACGGACTCCACCAACTACAAAGAGAACGGATAGAACTAAGGTCGAACATTGAGTAGATCGGTCCGTAAAGAGTACTACTCAAGTTTCTAATTTGTTTGTTCACTTTCACTTCAACGACTCAACACAGTCTGAGACTCTAGGCACCTGACATCGGGTGGTCCGAGGAGACAGGTGTCCTAAGAGGTCCGTTCTTATGACCTCACCCAACGGTAAAGGAAGAGATCCCCTAGAAGGGTTGGGTCCCTAGCTTGGGTCCAGAGGGCGTAACGTCCGTCCTCGAAATTGGAGACTCGGTGACCCCTCCGGGGTTTCCACACGAGAAAATCATCTCGGGATTTCCGCACCGAGACGATATAAGTCGAATCCCTTGTGAACACACCCCGGTCTGACGGAAGGGAGAACTTATAAGGTAAAAGCAAATTAATTCGACCTCAACGACACAGAAAGGTTGTGAAACCCAGTCGGGGACCCACCTGGGTTGGGTTCTACCCTTATTGTCTCGTATCACAAGGGACCTCCAGGATGCGAACGCCGAATCAGAGGTGTCACGGGGGATCGCCCGACCCTCGATAAAACAGTCTACCGCACGTCGGTCCATCGACCCAGTCCCTCCGTCCCATAGACGTAGGAGCTCCTCGTGGACGTCCTTCCTGATGAAGAGAAACGGTCCCCGAGGTTAGTCGTTGGACTGGACTCAATTGTTCCCAGGAACCCAAACGTCCAGAGATCCCATCCCGACGAGCCTCTTCCGTTACCGTGGGGTGAGGTCATGAGAACAGACCTTTTAGGGTACCTGCCTCCTCGGACCATCCGACGTCAGGTACCCCAGTGCCTCTCAGCCTGTGTTGACTCACTGAAGGGAAAGTGAAAAGTGAAAGTACGTAACCTCTTCCTTTACCGTTGGGTGAGGTCACAAGAACGGACCTCTTAGGGTCCCTGCCCCCTCGGACCACCCCACGGTAGATACCCCAGCGTGTCTCAACCTGTGCTGACTTCACTGAATCGTCGTCGTCCCATCCCGACGACTCTGTAGGACAGTACGAAGAGATCGTGGTGGACGAGAAGGTCGGGGGTCAATGAAAACTGTCCGAAAGACCAGTTGAATGTGTATTCCGAGCTGTTTTATAGATTACTCCGGGTACATCAGAGGTCGTGGAGTTGTCAGGTTAATTCCCGACACGAAGGGGAGACTATCGAGTCCCCCACCACACCATCGAAGTCGCTTCTTGAAGAAGGAACTGAGTCCCTAGCTAAAAAACTCGACGTCGAGTGCAACGAGGGTCTTAGACTGAACCCGTCGACCAGGGAGATTAGTTCAGATTTGACTGAAACATATCTAGTCTTTGGGTCGTAGACCTCTCTAGTCATTGAACGGATTCCGAAGTGTCTTTTACTCACCGTCCCGGTTATAGACCCAGTTCCAACCACTCTAAAAGTCTCAGGTCCCTAAAAGGGACAGAATATACTGACAGTCATAAAGCGGTATGGACTGACAGTCGAAAAGTGGCGATCTCGGAGGATGGGACAGAACCCAGGTAGACCACCAATTTAAAAAGAGGTAGACACCGGACCAGAGGTACTGAACGTCCACACCCACCGACGACCCGGGACCGAGACGTAAGTACGAAGGATGTCGACGATAAATAGGTAGTCGTGTCAGACCCTTCCGGACCCTCCAATCCAAGACTCGATGCACCCCGGTCTACGGAGGAGACCTTAAGTCAAGGAGTCGGCCCAGGAACGCTACGTCCTTACCTGTAGACGTGTAGAGAGGGACTTTGGAGAAGGAAGAGTGACGGAGGTCGAGACGCGATCCGGTCCGGGATAGTCACGGGTGACCCGATAACGGAGGACTGACGGGAGGGGGGTTGGGATCGTACAGGTCCGAGAGGACCTAGACTGTGGAAAAAGTAGGAGTTGGTACACCAAATCGAAGTCCCACCCGGTACTAACCGATGTCGATCAATCGGTAACGGGTGTCAATGACCGAACCAACCCTTGTATTAGTCTTCGTTGCTCTGTACCTCCCAACGAGGTCGAAGTCCCTTTGTTTATCCAAAAAAGGTAAATCGATGAGTTTCTCTAACAGAGAAGGAACTTCATACACTACACCCCTCCACTCTGACCCTCTTACACCTAGTAGTCTCTCCTCTCACCCCATCTCACCCCCTACCTCATCCTTCCATTCCCCCGATGACACCTCTCGACTCCTACTTCGACCATAGCTTTTTCCTCCTCCCCCCTCTACCTGTCTCGGACCCAGAGACAACAGGAGTAAACTCGGTGACCGAGTTCGGTATGGACTTCGGTTAAAAACACTCAAACCCGAAGTCACCCTTTGTTTTAATCTGTTGAACTCCCTTTGAATTATTTACCTGTTAAATGTACTCACTTTCGTCACACCCCTGAAGGGACCCGCACGTCACCAATTCTTAGGTACACGGGTGCGTCCCCAGTGTCCGAGTCAGGGACCAGGTCCTTCTAGGGTGTACGGTGCCCCGTTGATCCGGCGACGTGTCGTTGACGACTCGGGTGTACAAGATCTCAAGCACGAGGTCTCTACGGCGACGTCACTCTTCGGGCGTGTGACGTATCTCGTCTGGGGTGAGTGGCGTTGATCTCCTTCGGGTGCACGTCGTCATTTCTGGGTCACGTCGGTTTTTATTTAATTTTTTTTTTTTTTCGCCAAACCTCTCTGTGGCGTTTCCTATCAAGTCGAGAGACCCCGTTCATCGTCTCCCCGATGAAACGATGAAAACCCGGACTCTTCCCACTTCCCCTGACTCGTCCACAGTCTTGAACCTCTGTCCCCCGACGAACCTCTCCAGACGGACCCCCTTGACTCACGCAGGCACTCAGTGACGGGACCACCGGGACGTATCCTTCTCGTCGTTACTTGTGGACCCGGAGGGACGGAGGTCGGAGGGACACCCCGCAGGGCATCACCTGTACCCGAAGGGATCACCGAGTCGACCATTTCTTAGGCGGACGTCACGCCCTCTGGACCCAAGGTAGGGACCCAACCCTTCTAGGGGACCTCTTCCCTTTCCGATGGGTGAGGTCATAAGACAGGACCTCTTAAGGTACCTGACATATCAGACACCCCAGTGTTTCTCAGCCTGTACCGACTTGCTGAAAGTGAAAGAAACCACCTTTTCGGTCTCCTTGTCGTCAGGTGGGTCCAGTAGGAAGACCCCGTGTCCCGTCCCACCCCACCTAGACCGACCTGTTTGCCCTCTACAAGCCAGAACGGGGACTCGCAGAGTCCGGGAGAGTCAATACACTCGGACACATAAGGGACCTGACAAGTGCCGTTCCACTCCCCCTGAAACGGAACATGGGTCTCCTGATCGACCATACTTGTGGTTTGTCCCAGGGGAGAGACACGGAAACGAAAACGAGAGGGAGTCGGACCTTACCTTTAGACGAGAGGGACTAGAGAGGGTGAGGGAGAGGAAAACTAGGTCTCCAACTCCTCTCCGTCCGTCGTCTCGCGTTAATTCTACGGTTTGTCATCTTATCATCGTCACAATCAGCGAGTCAACACCGGCTGAGAAACACTGGGGCACCTGACGTCGAGTGGTCCGAGGAGACAGGTACCCTAAAGGGTCCGTTCTTATGACCTCACCCAACGGTAAGGGAAGAGGTCCCCCCAGAAAGGGTGGGTCCCTAGCTTGTCCCCAGAGGACGTAACGTCCACCTAAGAAGTGGTAGACTCGGTGTCCCTTCGGGGGTACGGTTTGTCTGGACACAGGTTGAGGATAAAGACGGTGAATGACACTCAGGAACCCGTTCAATGGATGGGAGAGCCTTGGAGTCAAAGTAATAGACAGTCTGAGGCAGGATTGGGGTACTGGAACTGGGACGTGCATAGGTCTACACGACCCTTGTAAAGACTGGATGGAGTCGGAGATCGGACGACAGGAACCCGTCCGGAGAGACGGGGAGACCCGGAGTCAAAGGGATAGACATTTGGTTCCCAAAATATAAGTCACCAAGGGTTCCGTGATGGGGTGTGGGAGACCTAAAAGAAACTAGGGGACCGAGAGTCAACGAGTCGAGTTGTCTGTTTGTCGGGTCACCGAAGTAGAGTCGACCGCCTCCCCTCCGACGTCGCGTCAACGGACCGCCGCAACTCTTCGGCCCGTGCAAGTGGCGAACACAAATTAATGAAACCGTTGACAAATGACGGAGGAGCTAAAGGACTCGTTTGTCGGGGTAATAAACCTCATTAACCGACCACAGCCGACACCACCACTCCAGACCTTCGAAGCTCTACGTGGGGGTAAAGTCGGCGGTGTGGGACCTGTGCGAGTGTCCCGGCTCGGGAGGCTCTCCCCGACTCCCATGGGTCCCGTCTCACGGACCGAAGAGACCGCAGACCCCTCCGTCCTGGGAAGACAGACGATACCCCCAGGACGTCGGGGAGGTCGAAAACACCTCAGACGATTTAGACGTCGGACTGCGCGACGACGAGTCACCAATCTCGTCTCCGCGGCCTTAAATCAAGTCCAGGGTCAAGCTGACGAAACAGCGACCCACTAGAGCCCTTCAAGGAGACGAGGATCGGAGTCAAAAGTGTAGACGAAGGAGGACTCCTAACCCTGAACGGGTCAAGAGGAGGGAGGAGTTCGGCAGACGGAAAGGAGGGAAAGGTCTACCACTATCATCCCCACAGGAATCAGAATGAACTGGAACAGGGGAGCGGACCGGTGATCCTAAATAAGATTTAAACCACAGACTGGGTTCGACCCGGTCAGAACCAGGGGGTCGAGTGTCTAGGAGTTTTAAATCCGTTCTGACTAGACTTGGGGGATAGGTGTGTGACAACCACCCTCTAGGGGCCCACCCCTGACTCTCCTTCTCAGAGAGAGTGGGATGGGACCCGTCGAAGGACCCGTCATATCTGTCGGGGAAGGAGTTGGACGGGAGTAGAGCGTGGTAAGGAGTCGAAAAGTAAAACGAAAATTGGATTCTTGAAAAAACTTACTTTTTTTTTTCTTTTCTTTTTCGTCACATCCTTCGAAGTAACTCCAGAGTTACCCGGAATGTCTACGATTATTCCTGTCAATTCTTATAGTTGTTTTTTGAACCTATTTTGTTTTCTCCAGATCGATGATAAAGTTACTCCATGTTTAAAAAAAAAGAAAGTTTTTTCCTCAATGGTGTTTACATAAAAATTTTTTAAGAAACCTCCCAATAAATCTTACCCTAGTCATATTGCCTGTAAATACACTAATTTTGTTCAAAACTATAATGAGATGAGGGAGTTCCCTTAAGGAACCACCGAGTAAACCATTTCTTAGACGGACGTTACGTCCTTTGGGTCCAAACTAGGAACCCAACCTTTCTAAGGAACCTCTTCCCTTACTGTTGGGTGAGATCTTAAGAACGGACTTCTTAGGACACCTGTCTCCTCGGACCACCCGACGTCAGGTACCCCAGTGCTCAGTCTGTACTGACTCACTGATACCCAACGGGGAACCTTACCCGGAGGGGAGTGGAGATAATCTCTGAGTAAGTCGTGGGGGTCGGACGTCAGTTTCGGGGAGTCCGGGGGAACAGTGCCCGTGGAGGGGTCGATGGGTCGGCCCGACGGAGAGACGGACATCCTTTTGAGCAGGTACCGTCCTACGGTACCCCGGCCTTATCTTTCGTTTACATCTGTGACACCTCCGGACGGGGTCCGGTGTCCACGTCCGGATCACGGTTCCGGTGTCTTCGTCTCGGGTCTTGGTTCCAGTGGAGGCTTCTACTGACTCGGCGAAACATTGGCAACGGGTTTCGGATGAACTAGAAGTGATTGTTCGAGGGACTGAAGGTTAATCCGTTTCTACGGGAGAGATCGTTTGTGGGATATCGCGGAGTCGTCAAAGGGACCACCGAGTCTCCCAATTCTTAGACGGACGTTACGTCCTCTGGACCCAAGCTAGGGTCCAAACCCTTCTAGGGGACCTCCTCCCATACCGTTGGGTGAGGTCTTAAGAACGGACCTCTTAGGGGTACCTGTCTCCTCGGACCACCCGACGTCAGGTACCCCAACGTTTCTCAACCTGTGTCGACTCACTGATTTCGTGTCACGGGGTCGGTTCGTGGATTGCGGTTGGAAGGTCGTCCTCAAAAGAAATGGAACTCCGACATTTTTGACCGATAATTGGGTGTTTTTGACGGGTGAGAGGGACCGGACAGTCCTCGACGGCCGGACGACACGAGTGTCACGGGTGAAACGAGAAGCGAGAATTATTTGAGTGAGGGAAGACTGTACGACACAGGTCTTTATGAAAGGGTTGGGTGGGAACCTGACGGAGTTGTCTGTATTGTGGTCCCTCCCCTCACAAACTGGGGATGAGCGACTGTGACCCAACTTCCCCAACCCCTCCTGACCGCCCCGCCGATGCCCCCGGTACCTCTCTGTCGTACCTGGAGAAAGGAGAACCCTCACGTCGCCCCTCGGTGACGGAACACCGTGGTTCACTCGGGGGACCCCCGGAATCCGAGTGAGGACTTGGAGAAAAGAGGTGTGTCTTGTGTGTCCGAAGAGGGTGACCGAACGGATGTCGAAGGAGTCGCGCCGTACAACATCCTTGTACCGGGCAAGCGCGTGGAAACGTCGCGCTGAGGCGGTGACCGAGGTAGTTCTCCTCAGGCCCGAAGGGGCTACCAACTCTTAGATGGACAGTTACGTCCCTTGTACCGAAGGTAGGGACCAGGTCCTTCTAGGGTGTACGACGTCCCGCTGACTCGGACGCAGGGTGGTTGATGACTCGGAGACGAGAGCCCCGGTACGAGACGTTGTTCTCTTCGGGACTCTTCGTGCGCGTGGCGTCACTTCTCATAGGGACAAGCGACGTTGATCTCTTTCGGGTGCACGTCGTTGTTTCTGGGTCGCGTCGGTCTTCCTTTTATTTATTTATTTCGAATTTCTTGTTCTACCTCAGAAGGAAAGGAGGGGAACTCAGATGTGCTCGGACCCCGACCGAAAATGGGATCTGGAGTCGACTTCTCTACACTATACGGAAGAGTCTCATCTGGAGTCCCGGATCGGTGGACAAAAATGGGAGAACCTTACGACGGGACTCTGACGACCTCCTATCCACCCGCACATCCCTCGACTTCGGGAGACCGGTTGTAGGTTGATGACCACACCCCCACCCCATCCCACTTCCTCCGGTTCAACCCGAAAGGTCTGGTCCACCTTACGCCATGTTCCCATTCGGGTCCCCCTTGATCGTCGCTCCAGTCGATGGGTCCGTGGCCCACTATTTGTCATCTGACGACGACGACGTCCAAAGGTTCCGAACCCCACGAGACAATGTGTGTGAGTCGTGACCACCGGAGAGGGTCCTATTTGTGTAATTGAAAGACTCTCAAATTCTATCTCTGAGTCTCAGTTTGGTGAAACTTATAGCAAAGTATAATAGACCATTAGGTGACAATCTATCGTTGAAGATGGTAACGGAGGGCGGGTTTAAATCAGTACACTTAATCGTTGGTCTCAGACATACTTTTTCTTACACATATAGGCACTCAACCACTTCGTGTCCCTTCCGACCGTGCGACGTCAGGTACCCCAGTGTTTCTCAACCTGTGTTGTCTCGCTGACTTGACTGAGTAACTATACATATTGACTTTGTGAAACGACACGTAGTCTTTAATTGTGTTGTGACATTTAGTTGATGCGAACTTACTTTATTTTAATATTTTTCATATGGTTTTTTAATCTCTACTTTTTGTCCTCGGTTAGTCTCAGTTTGTAAACCTGTTCCACGTGACCCCCACAACAACAAAAAGTCGACGATTCTGTACAGACTGAGAAACGTTGAGATACCTGACGTCGTGTTTTACGAGGGGACAGGAGGTGATAGAGGACCTCAAGTGAATTTAAGTACAGGTAACTCAACCACTACGATTGGGGGAATAGGAGACGACGGGGTAAGAGGAAAACGGAAGTTAGAAAGGGTCGTAGTCCTAGAAAAGGTTACTCAACCGAGAAGGGTAATCCACCAGTTTAATAACTTCGAAGTCGTGGGATTCCATAGGTACAAGTGAGAACGAACTGGTAAAGACGAACTGGTGTAGGTCAAATGGAACTAAGTACCTGGATTGTAAGGTCCGTCACCCCCACCAGACTAGGAATAAGATGTTACAGACCCGGAGTCGTCCTTTCTAAGTCTATCTCACCCCATTGGACCTATCGACCCACAATTCTTGTAGATCTCTTACGAGTGCAGAGTGTACAGTCTACGAACTCGACCCTATCGGAACTTCAGACCTGAGACGACTCTTACAACCGGTTTCGGGTCGGGAAACCGAACCCGAAGGAGTCTCGCACCACCGAAACCCCCCACCAACCTGAAGAGTGTGACGTCGAAAATCCTAGATCGGAACCTACAGTATATCGAAGGTGGTATATGAGAACTAGTTTCCCAACACCCGTCTCTGTCGTTGCTTAAACGTTGAAACAAAATTTTCGCGGGGGTGACCACCACTTCTTATGACGACTTCGTCCTTCGTCCAGTTTCCAATAAGGGTTTAAGATAGAGAGACATAGACTGGGTGGACTTAGTCGGTCAGTAAAGGGAGTCGTTTGTAGCAACCGGACAAGAGAAGTTGTTCTTGGGTTCTCTTAAATTTTTGTTTTTTGTTTTTTTGTTTTTTATGGGTCTAGAACTTTTAGAGTCATTCTTTTAAAAATTTCCTGTTTAAATTTAAATGGTTTCCCCCACCCCTGTCCTTTACTTGGGATTTCCTCTGAGCTTAGGATCGTCATGAGTGTCCTTATCAGGGAGTAAAGACACTTGTGCTACCAGTTAAAATAAGAGACCGACGTGCACTTTCAAAGGAGAAGAAGTCTTTATCGTTAAGTTTTTTTTTTTTTTTTAAGGTTTATCCCTTTCCTTATACAGTTCCGATATATAACAGTGGGACGAATAAATTGAATATACGTCTCATGTAGTACTCTTTACGACCCGACCTACTTCGTGTTCGACCTTAGTTCTAACGGCCGTCTTTATAGTTATTGGAGTCTATACGTCTACTGTGGTAGGAATACCGTCTTTCGCTTCTTCTTGATTTCTCGGAGAACCACTTTTACTTTCTCCTCTCACTTTTTCAACCGAATTTCGAGTTGGAAGTCTTTTGAGTCTAGTACTGTAGGGTAGTGAAGTACCTTTTATCTGCGTCCTTGTTACTTTTCTCACAGTCTGAAATAAAAAGACCCGAGGGTTTAGTGACGTCTACCACTGACGTTGGTACTTTAACTTTCTGCGAATGAGGAACCTTCTTTTCAATAGTGGTTGGATCTGTCGTATAATTTTTCGTCTGTAATGAAACGGTTGTTTCCAGACAGATCAGTTTCGATACCGAAAAGGTCATTAGTACACACCTACACTCTCAACATGATATTTCTTTCGACTCGCGACTTCTTAACTACGAAAATTTGACACCACAACCTCTTCTGAGAACTCTCAGGACACCTGACGTTCCTCTAGGTTGGTCATGTAGGATTTCCTTTAGTCAGGACTTATAAGTAACCTTCCTGACTACAACTTCGACTTTGAGGTTATGAAACCGGTGTACTACACTTCTTGACTGAGTAACCTTTTCTGGGACTACGACCCTTTCTAACTTCCGTCCTCCTCTTCCCCTACTGTCTCCTACTCCACCGACCTACCGTAGTGACTGAGTTATCTGTACTCAAACTCATTTGAGGTCCTCAACCACTACCTGTCCCTTCGGACCGTACGACGTCAGGTGCCCCAACGTTTCTCAGTCTGTGCTGACTCACTGACTTGACGTGTACTTTTCAAAAGAGGAGAAGTTTTTATCGTTTCAGTCGAATACCCTTGTTTAGAGAACCAAATTAAGTCTCGGCCGTATAATATTTCTCTTCGGACCCAAACACTGAGGCACAAACTCCGTCACTCCTTCGGAACAGAAGACCTGACTCCAATCTGGTTCCCGGTCCGGCACCAGGGGTAGGAGTCGGACTGAGAACTTCCCTTCGACCACTCTGAGGACGGGAGAGACTCAACTGGAAGAGGGGAAACTGTCTCTGAACACCTCCTCTATCCGGAGGTTCCCCCTCCTCTCTCGTTCGATTCGTGTCTCGGACCGGGTCGACCCCAAAGGGGTCAACAAGCGACACAGGGACTGTGTCCCGAACCGGACGGACCAGGGACGCCACGAGGGCTGAGACCGGTCTTGGGCCCAGGCTGAGGTCCTACCACAGAGGAGTCCCGTGTAGGGAGCCTTCTGGTCAGGGTCGGGCCTTGTCCGGACACCAAACTCTCGAAAATACAAATCCCAGTTAAATCGTTGCTCCAAAGGTTAACTAAAGGTTCCCATCTCCCCCTACCTAAATGGCAAGGATTTTGTCCGAACATCGGAGTGGCGTCTAGACGTGCCCTCTCATCCGTCCTTCAATTACTATACTGGAGACTGGGACCCTTCCCTTTCTATTACTCAAACACTGTGTAGGCAGAAGGGTCCTAAATAACGACCGAGGAACCTCGTAGAGACGACTTTTCCTCGTCCTCCGTATTTGGGGTCCTTTACTCAAAGTGGACGACGGAGGACGGACCCCGAGAACCTCTTGACCGAAACGTTACCTAACTTTAGACGTCAAAAACCGTTTCAAGGCTTGAGCTAGATACCTCGGGACCCCCGACCGAGAGGTCGGACGAGAGGGATGTCTGGGGTTTGCCGGGGGACAGGGACATCGGGGGAGGGGAGTAGACCCGGGTAACCGGTGGGAACGTCGGAGTCTTGTTCTTTGCCTCCTCCTTTATCGGAAACGACACCGTTGACCCTCGGGACCCAAACTTGACACCCTTTAAGAAGGGAATGACCGACACCCTGGAACTCACTGAAAAGTACGTACGGGTCCCAGAGTCAAAGGAGTGGACATTTTACCCTCTACTCCTACCGACACCCTGCTCTGTTCCACATTTACCTTGTCACTTCGGGAAACATGCATCGTTTACCTTACCCCCAGGTCTGTGAAACCTAGGCTCAATTTCTCGACCGAAACTGTCGCCAGTAGACACACTAGGACCTGTGTACGGAATCGTAGAGACACGGAGTCAAACGAGGAGACATTTTACCCTTCCTACTATTTCTAGAGTCTGTACTACCTCTCTGGAAATGTCCGGCTCGGGACAGGATGTACGAAAGGTGCATGTCTGGAACATTGTCAGGATGTTTCCGCTATTGTATCAATCGAATGTCCACTCCTTTGTTACAGTTTACCCTTTCTTGAACGAGTTGATCCAGTTGATCCTTCACCACCTCCGTGCTAGACTTGGATCTCTAAGACCGGGGTCCGAGTCAGAATGGACGTCGAACTCCAAGACTCGAAGGAGATGTTACTTCCCACACCGACCCAAGACGATTGATATTTCATGACATCTTTACGGTCTCCTCCAGTGGAAGATGCCCTCTCTCTTGAACTTGGATAGTAGACGGAAACACGGGACATTAGACAATTAGAATGTAAGACGACCCTGGTGGACTCCAAATTATCCCCTTCCTACCCGACTCAAGTCTCAACCCCGTTAACCCCAGACCTCAGTAGTCCCCTCCGAAGGACCTTCTCCACCTGACGTGTCACTCCCACCTCTCCACCTGTACTGTCTGGTCGCACACCAGGTCTCTTCCACAACCCCTCTGCGTCGAGTCTCTTCTACTACGGTCCAGCGACCGGGTCGGGGCCCCGAGTGAAACCCTACGTCCAGTCTGAGCCCAAGTGAGTACACGGATCTTTTACGAGTCTGGTAGTCTGTCGTGTTCGAAACTACGACAGAGTCGTCTATAGTGTAATTGACCAAAGATATAGAAGACAATTCTTCAACGTACAAAGGAACATTAAGTTACAGTAACAAAATAGTTAAGTCACAAAGGTTGGGATATTAGTCCCTCTCTCAACACCGAAGAAAGGAGACGCAAATGACTCAAGATAACTGAACGGGAAGGTGTAATAAGTCGATCATTAATAAAGGTGCTCACACGTAACTAAAGGTATAACTTATACAGAACTACGGGAAAGATTACTCTTAGAACAAACACACAGAATCCCAATCTCACAAAGGTAAACCCTGGATAAAACAACGTTTTTGTTGTAGTCATTACGTGACCCCTACAGATACGTGGAGAAACACCCCAAGAGTGACTTCTGTGGACTCGAGTGTACACTTTACTGTACACTCGACTGTACTCTACTACACTCTACTGTACACTCTAATGGACACTTGACTGGACTCGACCGTACACTCGACTGTACACTCAACTGTACACTCTACTGTAGACTCTTCGGGGTCGAGGTCCGTCGTCGTCGACGAGGTACTTGTGGTCGAATAGGGACAGGAGGTCACCTGAGGAGCGACTCAAAACCCTCGTACTCCTGACTGGTCGCACTCAGTTGTCACGGGATTTCTCACAGAGGAATGAAGGGAGTACACAGGGATGACAGTTGTCGTAAGTAACTCGTGGTGACATACGGGTTCGGGACACATTTGGGACCCGGGTCTCTTACAAGACCTACACTTAACCGGTACTGGGAGGGGAGGTCCGGGGAAGTCACCGAAGAGGAACTTCTTCCTAGTCCACGTCCGAGGAGGGACACCGGCCGTCCGGACACACCAGGCCGAGGCAGGGGAGAAGAGATAAAGGGAGGGGAGAGAGACGGGACGAGAAAGAGGGGTTCCGGGAAGGACCATGTCCTACAAACGTGTGCGTCGAGAAGGTGGACCTTACGGAAAAGGACCGGAGGGAAGTGAACCGACCAGAGAGAGAGGAGACCCAGAGTCTCCTGGTAGGCTGATACTGGTCGGGTGGGGTGGACGTCTGAACCGGGGGGAGGGGGCCGGAGGAGAGGGGCGGGGGTCACGAGGGGACGGGGTGAGCTAAGAAAAGACCCACGAGTGGCCATGGCTGACAGAGACGTGATCGGACACTCGAGGCCCTCCCGTCCGCGACGAGGGGCCTATAAGGGTCGCGGGTCGTGTCCGGGCCGTGTCTGAGACAGGTCCCCGAAGAAACAACTTCCCTACTCATTTGTCTCTCCTTGGACCTCGGGTCTCTAAGAGCCCCCTAGCCGTACAATAATACCCTACACGGACAGACCAGGTCCGGACCCACCAGTCTCGGGTCCTTTGACCGAAGGACCTATGTCCTTCCCGTGAGGTCTGGTCACTACCCACCGTACCTCACTGAATAGGGTGTCCCTGGTCGTGGGTGCCCCCGGACCCTCGTTCCCGTGTGGAAGAACCCACTGGACCAAGGTCACCATCGTAGTGGACTCCCCGGGCCCGATGTGACGTCATTGGTTACCGGTGTCGTAGGGGTTGAGCTCTCCTCCGGGGGAGAGACGTGACGGTACGGGTCCCGTCCACTGGCCGAGAAGGGAGACGTCAGTGAGACCCGACTACACCGAAATGGAGGTATACTCGAAAGACTCTAGTGCTCGTTTAACACACGACCGAGAATTACGAGGGAGGACCTTCGCCGTCTACGGTGCCAGAAAGTACAGAGTGACCGGTTTCGTTCGGTGTTAATTTTGTCCTGATTGACAAGTGAGCTACAACAACAACGAGTCGGTGGCTCAGCACAGGCTGAGAAACGCTGGGACACCCGGCGTCGTATGGTCTGGAGACAGAGAGTGGTAGAAGGTCTCAAACGGGTTCAAGTACAGATAACCTTGACCACTACGGGAGGTTGGTAGAGTAGGACACAGTGGGAGAAGAGGAAGACTGTAGTTAGAAAGGGTCGTAGTCCCAGAAAGGGTCACTCAACCGGGAAACGTAGTCCACCGGTTTTATAACCTCTAAGTCGAAGTCGTAGTCAGGAAGGTAACTTATAAGTCCCAACTAAAGGAAATCCTAACTGACCAAACTAGAGGATTGACAAGTCCCCTGAGAATTCACAGAAGAGGTCCTGGTGTCAAGTTCTCGTAGTTAAGAAACCAAGAGATGGTGAGGTCAATGAACTGGAGAGATCTGACGGAAAAAATACCAGGTTGAGAGTGTAGACGTGTACTAATGACCTTTCTGGTATTGGAACTGATATGTCTACAAACGACCGTTTCAATGCAGAAACGAAAATTATGTGTCAGATCCAATCAGTATCGAAAGGAAGGTTCTTCGTTAGTAGAAGACTAAAGTACCGACGTCAGTGGTAGACGTCACTAAAACCTTGGATTCTTCTCCTTTAGATAGTGACGAGGGAGGAAAGGGTGAAGATAAACGGTACTTCATTACCCTGGTCTCCGGTACTAGAATCCAAAAAATATAACTCAAAATTCGACCGAAAAAGTGAGAGGAGAAAGTGAAAGTAGTTCTCCGAGAAATCAAGGAGAAACCAAAGACAGTAATCTCACCATAGTAGACGTATAGACTCCAACAACTATAAAGAAGACCGTTAGAACTAAGGTCGAACATCGAGTAGGTCGGACCGTAAAGCGAACTACCCGAGACGTATATTCAATTTATTCGTCCCACTGTTATATGTCGGAACAGTATGATGAAAGAGTTAAAACTTGGTCAGTAAAGTTTTAACAAGGTACACTCTAAGATTGACAACGAAGAACTGGACGTATGTCCAAAGAGCCCTCTGTCCATTCTACCGGAACATAAGGGTAGAGAAATTCTCAAAAGGTGTCAAACAATACTAGGTGTGTCAGTTTCCGAAATCGTATCAGTTACTTTGTCTTCATCTACAAAAAGACCTTAAGGGAACGAAAGAGATACAAGGTCTCTCACAACCGTTAAACTAGAGACCAAGGAGACGGAAAAGATTTGGGTCGAACATGAAGATTTGGGTCTTAAAGAACTAAGTTCATGACGACTTCGGATCGAACTCTCTAAAACTCGTATTTGAACGAGTCTCACTCACGTTGACAGGTTATCGAACTTGCATGAAATCATGAGGGGAAGAACCCTTAACCCTACTTGTAGCTGGAAAAGGTCAGGGTACCGGTGACGACCCAAAAGGGTTAAACGACTACATGACTTACGTTGTGAAATTATCGTAGTAGAAAATCCTAAAATTTTTCGAGACGACCTTAAGGTAGTCGAGGTAATCAAAATAACCGTCGTCACGAAGGATTCCGAGTGAACTGAAGTGCGAGATCCTACAGACCGAGATCCACTTACCCTCTTTCATCGGACCCAAGTTGTCTGGACACCTCCTCCCGTGTCAAGGACCCCACCCAAAGGGAAACGGGGTCCGAAACAGTTACACCAGAGCAGAACGAGAAAGGGGACAGGAGAGTGGTACGGTCACCGGAGACTTCCGAAGTCCGAAGAGTGTTTCGTTCACCTCAGACGACTGAGGGTGGACCCTGAGGAACTACGGTCACTCGTTCTATACACCGACCGTGACCTGAAGTACCGGCGTCCCTGGACCTCAGTCACGACTCTCCCGGACCCACGGTTCGTCGTCAAAAGTAGACTACAGACCGAAAGAAAAGAGAGAATCACTAAGGTTAAAGTCCTAGAAAAAAAAAAAAAAAAAACCAGACACAAAAAGAAGAGAACAGAAAGAAGGTGAAAGAGAGACCCATTAGGTTCCGAACGTCCGTCGATTCATGCTGTACATGTAAAGTTACTTTACGTTGTCTTATATTAACTTATATTAACTTGTACAAAGAAAGTACAGACCCACGACCTAATTAGAGGAACTGTGTAGACAAAGGAGAAGTGAGAGGTTAGAGAAACGAAAAAGAGACTCTATAAAGGAGGGAGGGATCTTAGAACCCCCAAACTTACTGAGACACCGGGGGCGAACTACGTCTGTGTGTGCTCTACAACTCAAATGTCGGGTACATGGACACTAGGTATCTAGTGGACCTGGACTCCTCTCCCTTGACGGTCGTCGGATACACCCGAACCCTCTCCAGAGGTGACAACGACCCCTGTCAACCCTCGACACCCACCCTGACCCTCCCAAAGGATACCTACGTCTTTGGTAGAATCTGTATGAGAAACAGGAAACAACGAGATCCTGACTCGGACCTACAAACACTAGTACTAAAAGTCGATTTCGTCGGTAGGACCCAGGAAGTCACCCACCTCACCAGTCGTCCCTTCGGGGTCTGTACTGACACTTAACACTCTAGTCGAGCTGGTCCTCTAACTCTGTGAAGTCTACCTCGACTCGTTCTTCCAAGATGACGGAGTCGAATGAGCGATACACTAGAACCATTTTCTGGGTTGGGAGACCCGAAGTCAAACGGGCAAACATACTACCCGTCATAGTATGTCATATCTCACATAGTCATGTGAGCTGTTCCACGATATCCCTCATAATTTACTTTGCTACGAACATTTTACAGTCGTACCACGGACCATGTGTCACCCAGGACTTATTCACCTCCGATCAGCATAAGTAAGTAAGTAAGTGAGGGAGTTAGTAATCAAGTCTGATGAAACTCTCAATAAGCCACGATCCGGCGCATGGTCCATAGTCCCTCTCTTCATTTTTGAAGGACAGCGGAGGTCATCGAACACCAGATCACCACTCTGATTTTGTTCGAGACATCCTCCCTGTGGTCGACGTAAAAGACCCTTACCTCCTCCCTGTCGTCGTTTCCCTTAGTCTCTTCCGGAGGACCTCCTCCACTGTGTCAACTCGACTCGGAACTTCCCCTGAACTCAAAGTCTTCACCCCGACCCCCTCCCTGTAAGGGCCTCTCCCCAGTCCTCCCATT
Organism: Capra ibex; assembly: GCA_006410555.1. Taxonomy (NCBI): domain Eukaryota; kingdom Metazoa; phylum Chordata; class Mammalia; order Artiodactyla; family Bovidae; genus Capra; species Capra ibex. The sequence goes on from SJYO01016970.1 coordinate 11,629,070, forward strand.
TCCACCCTTCGTACTTACGTCACACCACCTAACCCCCGGTTCCCCACCAGACCTCTGGACTCGAATCCAGACCTCCCTCCACTCCGTCCCCTTCACCCAACTTGTCCGTCGCGACCCTCGGTACCTACCTAGACCTCGGACCGTCTACCCTCGGAACCCGTATCTGGAACAAGGAGACCCCTCTGGTTTACAGGGAGGACAGGGATAGTGGATGGGTCTCGTTGAAAGTAGGTGACAGGGGGTTGCACCGGAGTCCCCGAGGACCGACCTTTGCTACAGGGGGCTCAAGGGTAGACACAGAGTCCCGGGGAGAGACGGGAGGATTTCTAGTTCGACACAAAAGGAGTAAAATGACTACTCCTGTGACTCCGAGTCTCCAGTTTCCTCCGGCATTCGTCACCTCAACCCCACACGGACCAAGAAAGGGGTTTCGGGCTGATAGAGACTCTTTTATTTCCGACGAGACTTCACTCGTGAGTGGAACACGGTCTGAGAGGGGGTCTGTCTCGTCTATGACAAGAGAGGTGAGAAGTCCACTCCCTACACCACGAGTCCCTCCAATTCAATGAACGGACTCCTGTGTGTCGACCACTTGGGGCCTTGACCCCACGGTAGGGCTCAGAAAGTAAGAGTCTCAGACACAGACATAGGCAACGTGACGTGACAGGGAGGAGGGTCTCAAGAAGAACTCCGGGCGGTGGGACTAAAACCCTGGTCGATACAAGCTCATTCTTTGTCTAACGTTTGGAAGTCTCCCGTTCCCTCAAAATAAGCAGAACCACACGGGGTATTATTGACTACGGACTTACTTACTTGTACGTCAGTATGCATACAACCAGTCCTCCCCCGGTCCGTCCATCCTCCTGTACCGAAGGTCCCTTGACTACTCTTCTTTCGTGAGTCTAGCCTCCCCGTCCTCTACAAGTTCCGGTAGTATAATCTCCTCCGTAATTTTAACTAGAACCACGTCGATTATACTTTGATACACAGTCCGGGTATTTAACGGGTAAATTACCCGGTCTCTGCGACACCACCCCCACCCCCATCCCAAGTCCGGGGTGGACCTCTTGGTGGTCATAGGTCCCACTACGACTCTCACGTATCTAGTACCCACTCCCTCCGACAACTACCCGGAGTTCCCCAGTTACAGGTCAGAGTTTAGGTAGGAGACCGTTACGTTACCCGATGTCCGGGTCTCCTTCGTGCCTGTGTCTTTCTGACCAACCCGGGACCTCGGGTAATGACAAGTCCCGAGTGGAAACGGTCGAAGGGGTCCACTGAGACTCCCGTCCTCCCGTCTTGTCACTCCGGGGACAGACAGACGACTGACACGGCGTTGGGGAGAAGGAGGGACGGACGGGGTCCTGGAAAAGGTCTGTAGTGTTTATAGTCTGCAGTCACCTTTCTTTTACTGAAGAGTAAAACGGTTTTTAGGTTGAGACCCACTTCGTGTTACTACAGTTTACCAATTGTCTCAAGAACACCGCCCGACACAAAACGAAAGAAGAAACTAGAACAGACGAGTGTTTTGCTTAAGACGGCCGGGGGAACTTCGGTTGACAGTTTAATTTCGTAAAATCCCCTCTGTCTAGAGAATGAGACTACCGTTTTAAGTAAACTAAACTAAGAAATTAGGTCAAAGAGACGTTTTGGGCCTCGACTTTACAATCTCAGACAAGTGGGATTTACCAAAAAAGGAGTGAAGAGGGCGGTGGAGGAGAGGGTCGCGGGGCAGGAGGCAGAGAATGTTTTATTACGTCGCTTCTTAACGTAGACCACATTACTATCGGTAAACCAAAGAGTTTTGTTCAAAAATCCCCTTTTTACCGTTCTCGTGTTTCGGACAGAGAGACCGAACCCTTTCTTCCGCGACCGACAATCTCCGAGGTCATCGGTTCCCTCACTAGTACGTGCCCCACCCGTCCCGAAGGGTGGACTAGAGACACGGTCGTCGTACCTCTCCGACCCTGTAGCCGGAGTAAGGACGACTTTGTTTCCAGGACGGTGCAAAGGAAGGCAGGGACGAGACGTGAGTCCACCGAGTCTTCCATTTCTTAGACGGACGTTACACCCTCTAGGTACCAGCTAAGGACCCAACCCTTCTAGGGGACCTCTTCCGTTACCGACGGACGATGTCATAGGAACGGACCTCTTAAGGTACCTGTCTCCTCGGACCGCCCGATGTCAGACACCCCAGTATCTCAGTCTGTGCTGACTTGTTGGTTGTGAGTGAAAAGTCACGTGGGACATAGAGAACGTCGGTGATAGAGACAGGTGGAAAGTCTAGAATTAGGACGCAAACCCGGGTCGTGAAGTGTCAAACGTAAAAGTATAGGTAATACGAGCGGACAAGTGGTAAATGAGGGAGTAAACAAACACGGACACGAGCAGTAAATGAGTACAATGAGAGGAACACCTCGACCCAACTGACACACAGTACGGGACAAACGGGAACCCCGGTCCCTCTATGTCTCTAGTCGTTCTGTCTTGAAGACGGGAGAGTCTCAAGTCCCTAACCGCTCCCTCTGTTTCAACATTTGTTTATCGACCCACGAACTACGTGTCGTCCCACGACGGTAGTGAAGTCTAAAAGACTCGTCGTTCATTATTCTTTAACTTGTTGGCATCGATTCGATAGCTCTGTACTTTATTTAAAACATTTTAGTTCACAACCTCCCCAAAGGTCCCACCAGTCTTCGAGTCTCTATAGTTGTTTGGGTCCGTGAAAGAGAGAGAAGAAATGGCAGAAACCGGGAGAACCAGGTCCCAGACTATACCCTCACTCTCCACATCTGTTTATCGGGACTGAGACACACAACTCCCAATCCTCTCTGTTCTCGACCCGTGTACCACTCATGAAGGTAGTCAACCCTACACAACCCATAGTTCATTACCTTTTAGGTCGTTGTCGCCGAGTTCAATAATTCTATATTACGAACTGGTATCTTACTACAGACCTCCCTCCATCAACGCCCCACCCAGTCTATGAGTCACTACGGTTTTTCATTCCAGAAAAAAGAGAAACGACCAATCGTAGGAACTGAAAAAGCAGTGAACAACGGAGTACCAACGTTCTACCGAGGGTCTCGAAGTGTGTAGTACAGAGTGTGATTTGTAAGTCCAACTCTTCTTCCCTCCCCAACTTCACTCTGTCTTTTTTATAAAGGGTCCTCGTCAGGGAGATGGTTTTCTAAAAGGGAATATAGAGTTACCGGTCTAGACCCAGTGTGAGAGTGGGGATTTTGTCACTGACCTCTTCCCCCGACCCCACGGTTCAAACCGAAATGGAAACCCGACCCCTTCGGGTGGTCCAGACTCGGACAACGACGTCCTGTTTGGGTCCCGAGACGTTTACTTCCCTCCTCACCCCCCGACGACCCACCCGCCGGTACTCACAGGTGGTGGAAGAGTAGTCACGAGCACTGACTCACAGGACCCGACACACTCCACCACCGGGTCGGGCCCGGGACCCCGTCTTTCGGGACGAGACTCGGAGACGAGGGACACCCGACACACTAGGTCCTCCATGAACTGGGTGGGTTCCGTGTCGGAGGGGAGGGGGATGTACCTCCCCCCGTCAGTCTTATCGTGGACGACACATCCCGCGAACACTTCCCCTGTACCCCAGTCCGCACGTTCGTGGACCGGGTTTCTGAACAGTCGTCGACCCTTAGTAGTGGCGCTAATCGGAACAGACACTTTACCCGGGTACGTGGAGGAGACAGAGTCAGGACCTACCATTGTCGTCGTTGTAGTCAAGTGTGTTCAGTCGTGAAGGACACACACGACCCGCGGGAATATCGGTGAGGAGGTCTCTCCTCGACGAAAGTAGAGGTAAAATTTCGGTTCCTTTAACTCTGGGGTCCGCTCACTCCCGTCTACCCCGTGGTCGAGACTGGGGGACGTCCCGAAACCCACCCCGGTGTCCGTCTACGAGTCCTTCGGGGAGGAGAGACAGTCGGACCACGTCCGACCACCGACCCCGACTGGAGAGAGGACTGGGAAGAGGGACAGAGAGGACCTCGAGGTCCTGGAAGGTATCGACACCCCATTGAACGGGAGACAGGGGTGACGGGGGAGGAGGGATCCCGTTACTCACCTGTCCAAGGCACAGGACCGACTGCCCCTGTACACTGATACTTGGACCCCAGGGTCACAGAGTCGACACTTAGCCGTTGAGCGTAAGAGTCCTTTGTTACGTGTGAATAAGCCTCGTATTCGTATACGATTATTGCCAATTAACGTAGGCGTAAATGTCTACCCAGTTTTGTACGTTTCGGTGGACTGTCAATGTGTGGATGTCGTCTAGCGTCAATCATTGACGTGTGGTCCGAGGACCGGTCGTGGCACTACGTTCGAACCTGTAGTTCGCACTCTACTTTGACGGTGGGTCGGGACACCCCCCGGAACCGACAGTGGGGGAACCGGGGGACGAGTCTGGATACGGGTAGGGGTGGTAAAGGCCAGAAGGACCAGGAGGACCGAGATTCTGTGTGTCTGGAACACCCCCTACCTGCACCCTCTCTGGGACTTCTGGTGTCTCTCCCCTGAAGGGGACAAGGTTTACCCTTTGACTCCGAAGGGGGTAGTGAGAGTGTGGGTTGTCACACGACTCACGGACGGTGGACGGTCTGAGACAAGACCCGTGGCCCTACTCGACTCCGAGGGAAACCCCTCTGTCGTCACGGGCCACCACTACCCGGTGCACGTCTCCGGCCTTCACCCGTCGCCCTCTCTGACTACCCGCCCTCGTCGTCCCCGGGTCCTTCTGGAGAGACTCATCCACTATAACTCGACTCGACCACTGTAACTCGACTCGTCCACTGCTAACTTCCTTCACTCCCGACTCGGTACGACCGAGGCCCCCCTAATTTCACACATCCTCGAACCATCCGCCCTCTGGGTCGGGTGGGTCCTTCCTACGGGGAGGTGGATGAGAACCCAAAAACGTTTGGAAGTTCAGAGATCCAGTGTCCACCCTGGGAGTAGGACGCCCGTTCACCTTGTCTCTCCTCGTTCCGACCCAGGGACCGGAGTCCTCAAGGAATCCCTGTATCCTCAATCTCTTTACTAATGTCAGGTACCACCAGTCCGTGGTTGAACTCACTACAGAGTCCTCGACTCTCTTCGTCTCTCACCTAGGGTTGTCCGGTCCTGAGTCAGGAGTGTGGTTGTGAAGGAAGAAGTCGGGGACATCGGAGACAAAGGGGTAGACATGTTACCCACCCACTCCCACACACCCGTAGTCCGAATAACGTCTCGGCCACGACGATTACCAATGCCCTACTCTCGGGACCAGGCCCGCCAGAACGTCCGCGTAAAGGTCAGGACTCGCCTATCTACTATCTGTAAATCCGCCGGTCCTCCTACCCTTCTGGCCTTAAGTCTAGAGAAGACTTCGAGAAAGGAAATCGAGGGACTGGGAGAACTCGACAGGACCTAGTAGACCCTGAAAGGGGAGGGACAAGAGTCCTGTCATAGACTTATATCTCGGAACCCCTGGAAAGGACTTCCCAAATTAGAATTCCAGACTTAGGGTCATCACCTCTGAGTCAGGGGCCATTACCAGGGAGGGAGGTCGTACCACCCCCCTCCGTCACAACGACCAATCTAGTGTTCGAGACCGGGCTGGGACCAAAGATCGGTCCTCGAGCCCTTTTAATGAATTGGAGAGACTCGAACCGGGGGAGTTCACACTCGACTTCTACTATTTTCGTAGACGGCATGCCCAACCCCCGGTCTGAACCTGCACCATCGTGTCCGCCGTCGAGTCACTACCCCAGACAATAATAGTCATAATGGGGACACAACACAGTGCCGACCACTAGAGAAACCGGGGCTGGGGTGCGTCCACCCGTCGAGGGGGACGTGGACCTCCCGAAACGGAGGTGGACCCGGAGAGTGGTGACTTCGTCACTCTGCTCTGGTCGAAGTCTAGGATTGTCCTGGCACAATCTAAGTCAGCGGTCACAAGTGAACGACGCACTGAACCGGTTCACCGAATAGGAGGTACTCCGGGTAGTGAAAAGGAGAGACATATTACCCATGTCATTATGACCGGTGTAGACTCATGACACTCGCAAACTACTCCGATGGAGTCGCCCTCCGTCCAAGGACCCGAGCGTCCTGTGAAGGTCCGTCGTGAACCTCCAACCTGAGACCCACCTGGACCCCGAAAGACACAGAACCTAAGAGTACACATAGAACCACTGACACGACCAGCGACTACAACTTCCTACATCACTTCTGAAGCACGGATTAGCCACAATGTGTGGACTACGTGCCACTCGGGACTTACGTACCAGTGACCGGAACAGTGGTAATAACACTACTAAAAAATAGTCGAGCATCTGGCTGCTGTTCGTAGTTCTGAACAGCAGACGGATGTTTGACTATCTGTTTGACCGATCTGAAACTCGCAGTTCGAGTCGGGACCGTGTTCCAGACCCGGGTCTTTTCCGGTTGTCAGTTGTCGTCCTTTCGGCCCTGACCCCCTGTCCGACGGTCCCAAGTTCCGGACCGAGGTCGTGAAGACTCGACACACTAGAACCTACTCATAGATTTCGAGAGACACGATTTCATAGAAGTACAAATTGTACCTCCCTATCGTTGTCACGGAGTAACTGTCCTGACAACTTTGTTAATACACTTAATTACGAGCATTTCCCGACTCGTGTCCCAGATCGCGTCTCAGTCGAGAATGATAAGGTCCGGGGTTCCCTCACGACCGTAACTCTCCGGAGATTTCTAGAGGGAAAGACGACGACGACGTCAACTTCTACTCTTTGACTCCGGTTCTTTGTGATTTAATTTGTAAACTCTTGTCTGTCATATATTCACACGATTTAATACGTCCCGCCCGTTAACCTCTTGTTTTGCTAGGCATTATTTCCCGATTAACCCGTCCTGTCTACGAGACATACGAGTCTCGGACTCTATATCGGACGCTGTCCTACCGGAGAGGTCCCAGGTCGTGAGAGCCATTATTATAACTGGGAAGGGAAATCCCTCTTACTACGGATGAAAACCACTTCGTAAACCTTTCACGTTTTACCATTTATGTATTTAGTAAACTATGGTTGAAGAGTTTCTACCACCGACCATTTAATAACCATCCCCGAAGGGACCACCGAGTCTTCCATTTCTTAGACGGGAACTACGTCCTCTGAACCCAAACTAGGGACCGACCCTTCTAGGGGACCTCTTCCCTTACCGATGGGTGGGGTCGTAAGAACGGACCTCTTAAGGTACCTGTCTCCTCGGACCTCCGGACGTCAGCTACCCCAACGTTTCTCAACCCGTACTGACCCACCGTGAAGATGGAAAAGATTTTTTTAGCAGTTGTAGGAAGAAATAAGAAAACAGGCAGACACACGTAAAAGTAAAAGTACACTGACAGTCCCATTCGAGTCTATACTGCGTTATTATTCGTTGGGAGGTTCGTTGTGCACAATACACAGGTGACACCAGTCGCCCCTCCCGAACCGAATAGTACACCCTGGGAGGCACTACTCCGTGGTGACAAAGTCCTACAGTGGTAGAAGTGCACCACTGTAGTGCGTTGTAAGGGAGAGTCGACACTGTCCCTTCTAGCCTTACGACTTGAGACTGGGGACTCACGAGGAAAGACCTTTCCTGGGTGGGGTGGAGGGAAGTACGAAAGAATCGCTTTCGTTTAAAGTGTTTTTACCTGTACTTCCACCACCCCCCTACGACGAAGGGGTAACGTCCCGGCACCCCTCCCCGAGTCGTGTTGACCCAGAATCTCTTGGGGTCGACCCGGGAGGTTACAGTCCGTGTGTCTAAACCCAGAACGAACGGACTGTGAATACAAACTGGTCAAAGGGGAGAGTATCAAAGGACTTTCATCAGGTGAACTAATTACAAAACATTAAATTGTAGGATAAATACACTAAACCCACTAAAGTAAAATATACTGATACTTATTTTACGTTAATTATAAAAGTAAGAAATTAGAAGGAGACACAAAGACAAAACAATCTTATCGGAAGATGTCCCTTCCTTTACAATTTCATTATACGGTAAAATTCTTGACTATACGGATTGCATGTCCCTCACTTAGTAAAGGTAAACGAACTGACAGTGAATTGGGGTTTTGACTCTAGAAGAGGGTGACAGGTCCGAGACTACGACCAGGGTGGTGGTAGTGCGGACCCGGCCCCGTCACCCGAGGACGGACCAGGGACGGAGACGGGACCGGGACGAGGACAGTGAGAGACGTCCTCGGCCCACTGGGGCACTCTGAGTTCCACCTCCGGTAGGAGTGAGACGAAGTGTGGGACTTCGAGGACAAAGTACCCCTGTGTCGGGTGCGAGTGTCACCGGGACCCGGGGTTCCAGAGTATGGTGACGGAGATTCGTGTTTCGTCGGTCTCCGTCGAATTTTTTCTGTTGAAATTATTTGAAGTCACTGAATGACACCGTGAAGTTGAGTTCAGGACTTAAGGATTACGTCGGAGGTTCCGCGTCCCTTCAGACCGACACAGGTCGAGACTAGGGGGACAAGTTCTACCAGATCAGTGCGAACAGAAAGAAGACGGTGGGTTTGCAGGTTCGGAACCGAGCACAACAAGGGAGACGGACCTCGCAGGAGTGGTCCCTCCGATCTTCCTTACTGTCGAGTTCCCCGCACTCGGCACACCCTGTGTGGGTCGTCCAAACGTCCTCTCCGGCCGTCGATCTGACCAATCGTCCAGCACCACCCGTTCGTCCAGCGTCCGAACGGAATGACCCGTACCGGTAACCTCGGTGGTCCTTGCAGGGAGTGTCTTCGAGGCGACCACTGCCTTTCTCGTAGAAGGGGACCCCAGTCCTTGCAGTGACGGGTACGGGACCGGGACTACGTCCGACCGTTCAGTGGAGAACCCGTCTTGCCCCAACACCTCGAGACAAGATGAGTGAGAAACCCTTCGTCCAGACACTCCCTGGACCCTACTACGTCTCCAACAGGCCCAATGGACAGTGGTCCTGTTGGTAATAGCTCCCGTCCTCCTCCGTCCCCCGTCCCCGTCCCGACCCCACCCCACCCCGCTCGGAGGTCTACGACGAGTCCGGAGAGAAAAGTGAGTGGACGGAGTGACGAGTAAGGATCGTAGAGTCCCTGGGTACTTCCCTCGACCGACGAAGGGTACCCCGTCTCCTTTCTTGAGTATGGTCTAAGGATCTACGGTTAGTTTGACCCTACTTTCCGTACTGTCAATAGATACACTTTTACGATCAGACTTTTATCTTTATTTTCGTTCTTTCCGGTGTATGGGAGACAGAACTCTCTTTGACGCAGGGTGGACCCTGGTCCCATCCTACTGGCTCGTCCCAGTCTACACCCACCAGTGAGACTGGAGCCAGAGAGGGTGGACGTTCCGGGTATGGACGTAGAGACGAGAGTCGGACATGTCTTCTAGAAAGGTTTGTGTAGACCGAAATGTCATGTGTCTGGGACTTAAAAGGTGACCCACCTTTGTGCCCATAACCGGGACACGAGGACCCGCCTCCATCACCCCCGACTCCCGGTACCCCGACCTACCTGTTTTCCCTCTTTTTTTTTTTTTTTGTTTGGAGAGTAGGGTCCTCTACCACTCCGACCGGATAATCATGTACGGACCTTGATCGGGAATCAATTCGTTACTAACCGACTTTATTGTCCGAGGGTAGTAAAGGGACATTAGTAGCGTACGAGGTACTGACGGACAGAGGAGAGGGTGAGGGAGGGGGAGTCCTGCGAGCTAATAAAAAAGGAAGAAAAACGAACTGAGATTCTGTTGTGAAGACGGTGTAGTAAAAGGATTCTTAGGAGGTCCCTCTTCGTGTCGGCTCGACCGACCCATCTGGGAAAACGTCCTTGGTTTCTTTGGCAAAACGTTTAACGCGTTTTACTAATCTGTAATCTTGTCATAAATACAGTCAATGTCGACCTCTCCCTCTCTTCCCACCGGACACACCCCCACTTCGACCCGACGTAATTCGAGAGGAGGTATTACCCGCACCACGTCGTTCCCAACACCTCTCTCGTGACCGGATCCCCGGGACCCCCCGGACCTCAGTCTGGGAACACCTGAGGTGAGTCCTGGAGACATACACATCTGTCCACACGTGTATACGAATCGTGTGTGAAGCTCTGTGTGTTCGTCTCTGTCTGTGTCTACGTGTATCTGGGTACAGGTGTAAGTGGGATCTATGGCATATGTGTAGGTGGGACGTGCGTGTTCAAGTACAGTGTGTGTCTGCACACAGACAAACAGGTTCCGGTCTCCGTCTCCATCGCTCTCTAAAGGGGACCAGACGTCCCCTTCAGCTCGGGTGGTCCGTCTCGTCTCACTCCTGACACTCACAGACGGGGTGGGGGGCTGGGAGGATCCCTACCTCTCCTACCCCTCCCATCTCGACCGTGGGAGTGGGAGAGTCCTCAGTCCTTACCTAAGACGAGGGTCGGGACTGCTCGGGGAGGGGCTCCGGGGAAGGAGCTCGGGGACCGAGGTGGCGACCTCCGTCTCTGTGCAGGACACGACAGAGGCAACGGGTGCGCTCCTTTCTCGAGATGAACCAACTACTGTCCGTTGAGCGTCCACTAAGTCCGGTTGGACGACGGTGCATGTCTAGACTCTCCGACTCCCCAGAGTCTCGATTCTCTACTCCACTGGGTGGGTAGTCCAGACAGAGACCCCCGGGCACTGGACTCCTATACACAATTGTTTCCTCCTCCGTCCAGTGCGACCGTCACTCTCTTTGCTCGACGTCTCTCTTCCTACTTGTCCACGGGTCTCTCTTCGGCTCTCCTTGTAGGGGGGGCTGCCCCACCCGTCACTCGTCGATAGAGACCAGGGAGACCCCCGAGGTCGGGGTCCAAAATCCGAGACCACTCCGTCCCGGAAGACTCTCTGTGAGGGGAGTGGGGTGCGGACCATTTTGTGAGGTAGGTGTGTGGTAAAGAAAAATAGATTCGATCTGACCTACCAAAGGACGATGCACGTTTCTCGGGACTGAGTCTGTGGTTCCTTTGGAAAAATAAAAATTTTGACAAGAAATTTTTTCGTGGTAAAGGTTGTTACTTACAGAGGGCGAGTATCTCCGGAGCAGTTTGTACTCCTTGCTCCGCAAACGTTTGGACATACTTTTAATTTAGGTGTTCGACCCGTGTGTGAACAAACTGTTCACTATTAATTGACGACTGTTATATTAAAGTCAAACCTACGTTTACACAAAAAGTAATTTTTCACTAGTTTCTTCTTCTAGATACTTGCCGGTTATTCGTGTTCTTTTCTACGAGTTGTAGCAATCAGTAGTTCCTTTACGCTTAATTTCCGTGGTACTCTACGGTAATGTGTGGGTGATCTCACCGATTTTAATTTTTCTGACTTTTATTGTTCATAACCACTTCTACACCTGCTTGTCTCGAAAAGAGTAACGACCACCCTTATATTCTACAATGTCGCTGCTACCCTTCTCGGACCACCGAAGAATTTGGGAATTGACAGAGATGGTGTGTTAGGTCGAGAAGGCGAGGTAAATGGGGTCTGAGCCCGAACTGACACTCTTGAGTAGAGGAGTTGACTTTTCAAAAAGTCTTATATACAATACAAGTGACGGAAAACGACCCTACTCAGAGGGGGCTCTTTGCTGTGACCCTAATACACGGGGACCTGGTAGGGAGTGGGTATCTGGACCCCCGTCAGGGGTCTTATGTCGAGTCTGTTAGACAGAGAACGACTCCCTGGTCGTAGGAGGAATCTGGTCCGGGTCGGTACTTACACAGGTCTAGGTTGGTCACCCCCGAACCGCGACTGAAGTCGAAGTCTTCTTTACCCGTAGAGATGTCGGGGACGGTGTGAGGTCCAGGACGTCTACAGTATGGGGTAGAAGGGTAAAGTGTCTCCTCCTTTGACTCCGAGTCTCTAGACCTCAATGAATTAATTCTGGTGTGTCCACTACTTCTCGTTTTACCCCTCTCTACACCCGAGACTGGACGCACTGAGGGTTCAAGCACGAGGAGTGGAGTGGATGGGGGAAAGGGTATAAATCAAGTCGAGGAGACGCAGAGTCAACAGACTCTTACCTGTAAGGGTATTTTACCCTTATTGTCACCATGAATTCGAGTACTCGAATAGTACTCCTAATTTATTTCAATGTGTCTCTTGTAACGAAACATGTATCTTACGAGAGTTAGGTACACTCACTACTTTGAATGATAATTAATTAAAACTGTCAATTTTTATAGAACCACGGTAGAAGTAAGGAAGGGGGTCACCCTGTTTAACTGAGATAGGGAATTAGTAGAGACATAGGGAGATCTCTAAAGCGGGACCAAAGGGAATAGGTGGATTCTCCCTCTGATCTTCCCCTGGGTCACTGTATCTCTCCTCCCACTTCTAACAAAGGGTCGGACATCTCTCCGTCTGAGGAGACTCGACTCTTAGGTCCTAAGGATATGGTGATTTTGTTGGACTTAGAGGTCAACGAATCAACATCTTAGATGAGACTAGCACACTTTCCCATAAAATTTAAGGGTGGAGACTAACACATCTTCCTGTGAACTAGAGTAAAGTCTCTTTAGTGGAGATAGATAAAGAGAAAAGACAAAAATTGAAGAAGGAGATTCTCGTTAAACAGTGATAGTTCCTGTTAAACTTCTTACATCTTCTAAATTCTTCTCCTCGGACCAGAGGGAGAACCTGACAGGAGGTTGCGAGGGAGAGAGCCCTTCGTTCGTCTTTACAATCTTAGTGACTATGTCGGACCTAGGTACCGTAAGTTAGGTGTGCTACCTGTCGTCGCCGTCGTAGTTCCAGTAACAGTCCCTTGACCTAGGAGGTAGGTAGTAAGAGGTCTACAAGTGTCCCCTGCTCCGTCCCGAGGGGGGTGGAGAACAGTTACGACCGTGATCCAGTCCCAGATACACCCACGGGCCTCTGAATAATTGGAAGTACGGGAAGCTAGTCTCCTACTCTACCAATCTATCGTAGTGACTGAGTTACGAGTACTTACACTCGTTTGAAACCTCTATTACCTCCTGTCTCTTCGGACCTCACGATGTCAGGTGTCCCAACGTTTCTCAGCCTGTACTGCATAACCGACTTGTTGTAACGAAACTAGTCTAGTCTTGAGGCCGGGTCTTGTCTCGGACAGCTATGAGTGAGACACGTGTCAGTGTGGTCGAACAAAGGTATGAAAGTCCAGGCGGTCCAGGATGTCCTCTCCCTCTTCCCGACTCTACCCGTCTGTGTCCACCACCGGTCCCTTGCTCACTACGGACCTTGTCGTCATCGTTACGCTGGTGGCACCCTTCGAGACACTCCTGGACGACTCCAGTGGATGAGTAGTTTGAACCACCAAGACTTTCCCTGACTTCGCCGCAGAGTTTGGGTGTGACGTGTCGCTCTAGGTACCTAAGGAGGGGGTCGTAAACGACTCGTTGATGACACACGTCCGGGACGCGACCCTCGACTCACGTACAACTCCTGGTCTATCCGGGACGAGGGTCAGACTACCCCCTATCTACCTCTGGGGCAATGGGGCACTACTCCGGCGGGCTCGACACGCCCGTGTCAGCCCCCGCCCCCAGTGATTGACACTGGAACTGGACCCAGATCCCACTCTCGAGAACCTATCTGGTCCCTCAAACCCGTAAACCTCTGGTAAAAGTGAAGTATCGTCCCGACTGGCCCGGGTCTAACCCCTCCCTGAGTCGACTACAGGACCTGGGTCCAAAGGGGTTTGGACTCAAGACAGGGGTCGTAGTGAACCGGAGCCCCCGAGGGCCCTATTAATGCCACTACACGGTTGGGGGAAGGAGTAAGGGTCCCGCGAGTCGTTTTAAAGGGTGCGACTGTCATTAATACGAATGATCTCAGAATAAATGTTCCTCTGTCACTTTTACACAATAAATTTATTGTTAATAATTTTAGTACGACCCCCAAACGATGTATTATTCATTAATAGAACTTGTATTAACCCTTTTGTCACATCAGTTCCGATAAATCGAGAAGGGTCACTTGTCTCAATTAGGACCCCACGCTCGCCGTGGCGCCGTGTTCACTATAAACGTTAGCACAAAATAATAACGTAACTCACCTCCTAAAGGGCCCACCAGGGCACCAATTCTTAGACGGACGGTACGTCCCCTGTGTCTGAACTGGGGACCAGACCCTTCTAGAGTGTACGGCTCCTCCTTGATTCGGACACACGGTGTCGACACCTTCAGGCACACTTGATTACGGACACGAGGCGTTGTTCTTCTCGACGACGTTGTTCTTCGGACACGTAGAGTCGATCTCTTTCGGGTGTACGTCGTGACTTCTGAGTCGTGTCGGTTTTTCGATTGCTTTTTTTTATCCCACCTCTGTAAGGAGTCTCAATGAAGGGAAAGGACGAGTCGGTCTACGCAGTAGTCTGGCAACTAGATAAACGTAGTACAATGCCTAACCGGTTTTCCAAGCAAGTCCACAAAGGTCGTCTGGAATACCTTTGTAGGTCGACTCGAAAAACTGATTGGGTTACGTTAGTGAGTGGACGAAAAACAAAAATACAAAAATATATGAGAATGAATGGAAAACGGAATCAAAATGAAAGGTATGTAAGTAACGAAGTCAGTCAGTAATTAAGTGTGCGAGTAGGACACAATTAAATAATCGGCAAGTAAGGAGGAAGGTGACTAACGCGAAAGTAAGTAAGAACTGAAAGGAACAAATAAATGCATGGGTCAAGGAATGAGTCGGTTGGTCGTCGGACAAGTAAGAAAGAACGAAATGAACCAACCAAGTAAGTAGCCGAGTGAACACCTACACGAGATCAGTAGTAAATAAGAAATTAAAAAGGTAATAAGGAACCAAGTCAGTAAATAAGTCACCAAGTACGTCGACGGGTGGGGAAATAATTAAGTAGTAAGTTGTCGTTTACCAAAAAGATATATGTTACACATTCTCCATAGGAAATCCACGTTACCGTCGGTACGGTGTACGGACCGTAAAAGATCCGTAAAGCCATTTTCCCCGGAACCCTGAGTATATGTATATGTACTATATATATATATAAATTTTAAAATAAAGAGAGAAACCCTATACGACGTACCCGGAAAGAGATCAACTCACCACGGATGAGAGATCAATACCACGCACCCGAACAGAAACGTCACCGAAGAGTGACACCTCATGCCCGAGATCCCGTTCATCCGAAATCAACGACACCAAGGACCCGAGATCTCGCGTCCGAGTTATCGACACCGGGTGCCCGAAGTAAGGGTACCCGTACACCTTATAAGGACCTGGTTCCTAGTTTGGACACAGAGAACGAAACCGTCCGTCAAAAAAAAAAAAAAAAAAAATGGTGACTCGGTGGTCCCTTCGGGTCCCGAATATAAAAAAATTTCGGTTGAAAATTAATATCCTATTACGTTACATTTTAAATCCATCTCGTTTCAGGAGTTTAGTATTCACATACATACCGGTCTTCTTAAAAGTCTTTAATTTATATGAACATTCTGTTCGTGGTCCAGTTCGTTCTCTTACAATGGTCGTCGGGTCGGACAATCACAGGGAGGTTCGGATCTGACCCTTAACGGAAACGGACAGGGTCTTGAAGTAGGCCTACCTTACCGTGACAAAACACGGAAATACTCCGAAGGCAACCAAAACAAGTTGTAATACAAACACACCAAATAGGCACAAAGATACAAGACTCAACGAGTAGTAAGTGAGTACAACTACACACCATAAACATATAACATACTTCTACATTGACAAATAAATGGGTAGATTGTGATCCGTTCTAACTCATGACGGATCTAAACGCGATAATACTTGTCTCGACGATACTTTAAGAACGTGCACAGAAAAACCCTTATGTATCTACTTAAAGACGACCCACCTGTGTATTCTCACCTTAAACACCTAAAGTACTTGATAAAGTATATCAATAAAGTATTGATAAAGTATATATAAAGTATTGTTATACGTGTATATAACTATGTATAGATGTTCCATATACACATAAACGATAACAACAAGTCAACGATTCAGTACAGATTGAGAAACGCTAAGACTACCTGACGTCGCGTGGTCCGGAGGGACAGGGAGTGATAGAGGATCTCAAACGAGTTCAAATAAAGGTAACTGAGTCACCACGATAGGTCGTCAGAGTAGAAGACGACGGGAGAAGAAAACGGAAGTTAGAAAGGGTCGTAGTTCCAGCAAAGGTTACTCAACCGACAAACGTAGTACACCGGTTTCATAACCTTGAAGTCGAAGTCGTAGTCAGGAAGGTTACTTATAAGTCCCAACTAAAGGAAATCCTAACTGACCAAACTAGAGGAACGTCACGTTCTCTAAGAGTTCTTAGAAGAGACCGTAGAGTCAAGTTTTCGTAGTTCAGAAACCACGAGTCGGAAGAAATACCAGGTTGAGAGTGTGAACATGTACTGATGACCTTTCTGGTATCAAAACTGATATACCTGGAAACAACCGTTTACTACAGAAACGAAAAATCATACGACAGGTCCAAACAGTATCGAAAGGAAGGTTCTTTGGTCGATACTGATATACAATATACAAGTCGGTAACCTCTATGATAGTGTATCGAAAGGATTCACCAATAATGTTAAAAGTAAGAGTGGTCGTCACACACCCTGGGTAAGAAAGGGGTGTCTGAACGGGAACTTGGTGAGTGGGAGGGGTACTAGAGTGCACCAGTACAGAGTCCGGGGAACCGGGTCGATGAGTCACAAGGGAAGGTCAGAACGGGGAGGGACCCCGAAGTCACTTCCAGAAAGAGGAAGAACCAAGACGGCAACTGAGGAATGTCGTGACCAGGACACTTGTATAAGAGTTCGGTGAGACCCACTGTAATGGACCGGGACCGGGACGGACCGACAGAAAGGATGGGACCCCTAAGACAACCCTCTGTTCCGAGGGTCCGTAGGACTGGATGGAGGACCCTATTGACCAGGTACCCAGTCCGGAGGACCACTCGTGACCCTAGAGACTATTTGGACGGGAACGTGTCAAGTGTCTCATCACAGATTCTATAACTTACCCGAAAAAAAAAAAAAAAACGACATTGAGTTTCTACTCATCAGTCTAGTCTCTCCTACTTTACCTACCTCCGTTAAAGTGTACCTCTCTTTAGTATCTTGAACCGACTAAATGACTTCTACCACGACAATATCCTATTTTTCATGGACCTGAAATTTTTAGTCAGTCTACACCCGAGTTTAAGGTTACGTACGTACAGGTCGACACACTGACCTTCTACTGTCGGGACTAAAACCATAATCTTGTGTACCTTAACGGTCGTCACGTAGGTCTTCCTCCACAGGTCATCCGACAATACATAGGTGTCTGATTACTTTCCTCGGGACCTCAGTCTCGAACTTGTGGACCCCTCAGAGTGGAGACACTGAGGAAGACCCCCGACGTCGGTCGATTTGGGTGAAAAGGGAGGTAAAAGGGGAGACTAAGAGGTCGTCACACTGGAGTCCGGTCAGGGCAGTGGAAAGACTCAGAGTCTACGGTGTTAGTACTTCACCCCTATTTTTCTGGTCTGGTCGGAGGACCCTCATACCCCTCCTAACTCACTCTGTTACCTCCACTTCCCAAATTGTTTAGGACGACGGAGTAGGTAGGGTCCCAACCAACAGAGTAAAAGTGTTTCCCATCGTAAAGGGAATGAAACCAAGACACGTAGTGGGAAGTCCTAAGGTGAAGAGAGGATAGGTGATGGACGAGTGAATGGAAGGAAATAGAGTCAAAACGAAACTGAACACAAAATCTTCTTTAGTTCTAGTTCGGTTAGTAAATTTTTTATTAAAATAAATAAATAAAAACAGACACGACCCAGTAGGAACGAGACTCCCAAAAAGATATCAACACCTCGTGCCCCCGATGAGAGAACGACGTCCTCGCACGTGCCCGAGTTATCAACACCGTTTGCCCGAATGAACGAGATTCCGTACACCCTTTTTCGACTGAACTTTGAGTCGTAATTGCTAGATTCTAGTACTGTAGACCGGGGTAGTGAAGGTACCGTTTACCTTCCCCTTTTTCACCTTCGTCACTGTCTAAAATAAAAGAACCCGAGGTTTTAGGGACACCTGTCTTTGACGTCGGTGCTTTAATTTTCTGACAATGAGGAACCTTCCTTTCGATACCGTTTGGATCAGTCGTACAACTTTTCGTCTCTGTAGTGAAACGACTGTTTCCAGGTACATCAGTTTCGATACCAAAAAGGTCGCCAGAACATACCTACACTCTCAGTCCGATATTTCTTCCGACTCGTGGTTTCTTGACTACGAGAGATTAACACCACGACCTCTTCTGAGAACTCTTAAGGAACCTGAAGACTCTCTGGTTTGGTCAATTAGGATTTACTTTAATTGGGACTTATAAGTAAGTAACCTTCCTGACTACGACTCGATTTCAATATTATGAAAACCGATGGACTACGTTTCTTGGTTGAGTAACCTTTTATGGGACTACGACCCTCTTTAAGTTCCGTTTTCCTCTGTCCCTACCGTCTCCTACTCTACCAATCTATTGTAGTGACTGAGTTACCTGTACTTAAACTCGTTTGAGACCCTCTGTCACCTTTTGTCCACTCGGACTACACGACGTCAGATACTCTAGTACCTGTTAGTCTGGGCTAAGTCACTGACTTGTTGTCGTTGCCGTACATCCCAGAAGGACCTAGTCCCTAACTTGGGCACAGAGACGCAACCGTCCGTCTAAAAAAATGGTAACTCGGTAGTCCCTTCGGGTGAAACTGAATAAAAATTAAAGTCTGAGTCTACATAACAATCTCTGGTTACCCAGGTTGGGGGAACGAAATGCGTAACCCCTTTGACTACGACCTCTTCACCTCGTCACCCAAGTTCCAGTGGGTTGGTCGACACCGGTTCGAGGATCAAGACGAGTCTTAGTTTCAGAAACGAGTTACACCGAGGATGAGATACGAGGTCCCTCTGCGAGATGGAGCGGACCCTTAAAAGACTAACTATAAGAGTCTTTCTTGTTTTCGGTCGTTCGTACTTACTACGGAAACTTTTCAACCTCCGATTATACGGAACCCTGGTATAAAAGAAAAATCTGAGGAGGGGTTTGGTGTAAAAGACTAGACTTTACCGACAGTCGAAGTGAGGTTTCGTTCGTGCAAACTAGATAACGGACACACTTGTAACGTACGATAACTACATTAATTTTACGGTATTTTTTACTGTTTTCTTCCCGAAACTAAACCCTCTTAAACTTAAAGAAAGTTTGAAACTTAAATTAAAAATTTAGTCCTCTCTCGTTTAATAAAATTTTCCAATGGAAGGGGAATTTTTCCGAGACCTACATCCAGCAAGTTCGTGTACAACTCGTACACTTTACGTAAAATAGCGAACAACAACAAAGCAATGAGTCAACACAGGTTGAGAACCGCTGGGGTACCTGACATCGGTCGCCCGAGAAGACAGGTACCCTAAGAGCTCCGTTCTTATGACCTCACCCAACGGTACGAGAGGAGGTCCCCCAGACGGACTGGGACCCTAGTTTAGACGTAGAGGACGTAACCGTCCGTCTAGGAAATGGTTGCGAGGTGGGCAAAATAGTGAATAGATTCGGAGAAAGGTTGCTCCCCTTCCGGATCCGCACCCTGGAGGTCGACGTGGCGTAACAGTCGTCAAGGAGAAACGACGGACTCCCAACCAAAGAAGTCAAAGGAGGTTCCCTGGTCTACCTACATGACCTGAGTCTGCTCCGGTCCGTCGACGTTCTGAACTAAAGTCTGAATGGTCGGGAAAGGTGAAGGACGATCATTATCGATAGCAGAGAACTCCTGGACACTCCACGGTACACGAGTAGACCCCCGAACAAACAAATCAATAATAATAAGTACTAGGACTAACATTGGGACCTTTTATGTAAATAAATTCGAGAGTGGGACCAGTGTCGGTATAGACAGACCGACAAGTTGTAAGAGGGACCAAGGTAAAAATGGAAGAAACGAGAGTAGAGGTACCCGGTCTTTTTCTCAGAAAACGTTGGTCCAGGAAGGAAGGAGACAAGTGTTGGAGATGTCGAGGGTAGAAGGAGTCTAATTTCTCGAGAAATGACCGTGGGTTCTAGGGACACGACACTGAGACAGGAGACGGGAGAGGATAGAGAGGAGGGCTGAGACGAGATCGGTGCACCCCCGACTGGGAGGAAAGACTGGGAGCTGATACGGTCCGTGTGAGGGTGGAGGACGGAGTGTGGACACTAGGGACACTGAACCTTACGAGAGGGATCCATGTGAGTACCTAGTGTGGAAAATACTAAGTCGACTTGAAATCCCTTAGTCCCAATCATTCCCAAACCCACTAGACAACCTACGGCCAATTACAATTTCCACTACGAGAACCTTGAAAAGGATGTTGTGGGAGAATCCAGTCCCACGATTCTTACGAGAGACCCTGAGACTCCCGTAGTTGTCTTTACTTGGTAGTGTCTTGTATTGTAAAAGTCCTGACGAGTGCTAGAAATTTTTACAGTACAATTAAAGGTGACAAAAGGAGAGATATAAAAAAAGACAGAACTTAATTTTTTGTTTTTTTGGAAGGTCACCATATCTACAAGATCCTTCCTACCAAATAGTGAAATTTTTAACGACACGGACCTTGCGGTGGTTGACCTCTCCGTTTTTAGACCCGTATCCTCTGCATCCCACTCCAGAACCCCATCTATCCCATTCCACTTCGATCTCCACTGCATCTTCCAGAAACTCTTTATTTTTCGTACATCAATTCTCACGAACGTATATAAAGTATAAGGTGTGGTTAGTCGGTACACAAAGATTAGGAGTTCAAAGAGTAGAAATTTTACCGTAATTGTAACCCCTAGTGAAGTATCCCCGACAGTACTTAGTTACCTTATTACTCGTGGTAGTAACGACAACTAGGGATAATGGTATTGTCCCAACCAAAAATCCCAGAAGTTGGGTCCTCGTACTACCTTTATAAAACCCAACTAAAGAGGTCGTGGACGTCTACTTCACCTGTCCCTACAGTCGACCCCTGGTTCTCGACTAGGACCCAGACCAAGGTCGAGAGTGATTGAGTATCTCTCTGAAACTGTCCTGAAAAGGAGAGGGACCCGGAGTCAAAAGAGTAGGTATTTTACGTCTTTAAAGCTATCTTGTCAACTGTTTCGTAAAGGTCGACCTTGTGAAAGAATTAGACACTCAACGAAAGAACTGGATAACTTTTGGTAAAGTTACAGAGTTTTCCAGAGACTCTATCTTCGGGGATTTTCAGAACATTAATCAAACCACAACTACTTATACCGGTGTAAATATTGGTGAGTAATTACTAAAAGATATATCCTCTTGTCTTCCCAATTTTATGAACCTCATGTTGCAGACCACCCGTCACTCGTCTGAGTGTTCGGACAACCTGCGGGAAGGGGTATACTCCTGTCTTAATCCTGATACCTTGAGCCTTTGTTATGGACGTAACATGGAGTTTGGTCCGTAAGATCTTAGTATCTTAAACCCTCATGACACCGAGTACCTCCCCTTGATAAAACGGGTTCCTCTGGGTTCTGACTGGATTCTATACACGGAAAATCAAGTTACTGGTAAAGTAGTCGTAGTGATGAGTTAAGTTAGGACCGTAGAGAAGTAAACATTTTACTTCTCTCTTTAACAATTTGATTCTACCAGAGGCTCTAAGGAAAGGTAATATAATTAAATGATAACAAACTCAGCACTTTCTGTATGTCTTCGACTCCAATCTTGGGTCCACCCGCACCGATGACAGGTTCCAGGACTTCTTCGCACTCCCGGTCCGGGTGTCGGTTCCCCTGCTCCTGTGTACCAGAACTTTCAAGGTAGGGTAAGTGGAATCTTAATAATAAAGACGGTAGAGTACCGAAGGGTTACACGGTCCGAGGACCACGGGAGGGGTGTGTTTGGAACCTTTGGTGTATACTTGTCTCCGGAAATCTCTGTCCTGTCGTCACCGCCTACCACGACATCAAAACAAAAGAGTGACTAGTCCGTGACTTCGACACATACAGGATCTAAACCCAAAAGGTCGTTTTGTCTACGGTTTCGGTTCAAGAGAGACAGTCGGAACTATAGTGGTATACTACCCCCGCCCCTCTCCGTAAGAACCTATGTCTTTGCCCTCGTAAGTGTTCGACACCGGTCGAATAATAGATCCTGGAGTCTACCTGGTTGACAGTCCTGGGACATATTCGTCGTGTCGGTTGTCCCATTCTCCGGTCCCTACACCTTATCTACCCGGTACTTCCCACGTTCTGGGAAACCAAGTCTGAGTGTTGGACCTTAGTCAACCCGACCTCTTGTCGTCGTTTCTTCCACCTAGATTCCTCCGACCTTCCATTTTAGAACCCTTCGTGGACTACTTTAGTAGAGGAACGTTAAATTAAAATATTAATGTCTCATAAGTGACACAATGTGTACACCAAAGTAAATTAAGAAGAATGTGTTCTTTCTTTCGTTGTTATAGTGGTAAAATGTTGATGTATTTACGTCGGAGTCTCTCCACCTCCCTGAACGGGTTCGAGAGAGTCAACCTCTCTCCTGTCTTCACTCCAAACTTTATTTGAGTCAGACGTTATTTTGGGAATAAGTAGGGAGTCGTTTGTGAGGTTAGGGACTGAGACTTACGTTATCTTTGTCCCGACTTGAACCGGTCTTACTCACCCGTCCCACCCGTGTCGTTCCATCTCAGGGAAGAAGACGGTGATCTGAAAACACGTTTATGTCGTAACTTAATCCTACTGAACCCTCGGATAAAGACTCTCTTCCCCGTTATATATGACCGACCGTAGATACCCACCGTCACTGAGATTCAACAAGTACCCTTCTCACCACACCCTTTAGGAGACCAGTTAATGAGTTTCCTCTTACCACATACCCAGTATGAACCGGAAATCCGGGTCCCCAGTATTTATGACTGAGTGGGTGGTCTACATAGACCCTGTAGTTCATGGAAGAGAGGGAACTCCAGTATACTAAGGAACTTATCTACTCTCGGTGATCCACTAGTAAATGACTTGAGTAAGTTGTTTATAGATAACTTGCGGATGATCTACGACCCGTGTCACTTAGGACGTTTCACCCGTTACTGTTTCTATCCGACCGGCCTGAGGTCGACATAGGAGACACCCAACGACGGAACAGTGGTGCACTCTGGAGAGGTAAGTGTGAGACCGGGGAGGGTGACGAGTTAAAGTCTACGATGGAGGGGTGACGAGGTGAGGTAGTAAACGACCAGGAACCAGAATCTCGACCCCGACCCCTACCCTCCTCCCTTTGTTGTCCGTGTTTCCTCTGTTTAGAGTCTCGGTTACACCTCCCAAAGAAGGACAAAGAAGGAGATTCTTTACTGTTCAAATTGAGTTTAATTAAGTTCGAGTCAAATATGGACTTCTTCTTTTTCCTCGACCAATCTGAGTTAAAGAACCAGCCGAAAAGTTCGGACATAATTGGATAAGTAGTCGAATCAAGTAGTCCTCTTTTGTACGAAGAAGTCCTCAAAAGATTGACTTTTATTACGGAGTAATTCAATTTGTATAATCAGACTCTTGTCATAACTACAGTCTGTCTGATTACTTACAGTAATATCCCTTACGTGTGACCAGGGGCTCCTCGGACTGATCGGTTATCTTTGAGGGACGTTTAAGGTGAGTCGATAACAGGGTACCTACACCTTAGAACTCCTTCCCTCCCTCCCTTTGTCCTTTCCTTGACCGTACCTAGACACCAGTAGGACCCCTCGTCCCGGGACTACTTAGGGTTGTGGAAACTTACGACACTTCCCGTGCACCGGTTCCCTTCGTGGTACACATTTCAGTGAATAACAACTCAGGTTTCCCTCTCTGCGACCCAAATCGAAGATGTCGTCTTCCCTCTGTCTCCCAGTCTCGAGTCCGTAGTCTCGGGACCCAGGACTAGGCTGCAGAGGAGTAATGTCACCTACACCAAAACAAGGTCGAGTACAAATTTTGACTCGGCTGCGACACGACCCGCGAAAGGGTACGTAATATGAGCACGTCGGGAGTGTCCCACGAAGTCTTTGACTCCGAGTCTCCCTAATTCCTCAAAGGGTTCCAGTGGTCTCCCCCCTACCTTCTCGACTCCGGCTCTCAGTCAGACCGACTGGGACTACCTCCGAAGGAGAGGGTCGGATGGACTGGAAAGGGAAGAGAACCAGACAGAAGTTTCGGGAGGTCTCAGGTAGTAGGTTCTGGGACGTTAAGGAAGTAATGGCGACACACCCTGAGGAGACTAGACCCCGACCACAGGGGGGAGTATCTCACTCGTGTCGACAAGTGTCTCCCCACACTCAAGGGGAGTGACACCTGTAGACGAGAGAGTGTTCTACCCGAACCTCGTAAGACCGACTCACAGTACCGACGTTGAATTAACGTCCAACCCCTATAAAATAGTACGATTTACCTTGTTTAAGACCCACGTTACGACAGAAATTGAGGTGACATTAGTAAAGACGTAAATAAATAGACTGCAAGTGTAGAGGGTATTCAAGAAACCGCCACCCAAGATAATGACAGAAGGAACAGTAGACAAGAAGACGGCACCGTGTAAAATTCTAGACAAGTCACCGACTTGTTTCCCACGGGACGTTCCCCCTTTACTCAAGATGGTCAAGTTAATGTCAAAGAAATCCGTCTCCCTTTATGGACACCTCAGAATCCTTGTTTCTACTACCACTTCCCTACTAACTCTTCTTAGGTCCGTCATCTCATTTGTAAACGTTCGGACGGTCTAGGTTGTCCAGACCTCACTCTCTGCACCACATAATCAATCGATTACGACGTACTGTTTGGTGAGGACTTTAATAACCGAATTTTATTACTCGTAAATAAATCGAGTCCTTACACTTCCACTCGACCTACGAGGAGAACTACCCCACCCAGACGAACTAGAACCAACTCCAATGAGTACATGGACGTCAGTCGACGCCTACCCGATCCCGCACCAGAGACCAAATCGTTCCGGAGTCGAACTTACCGAGTAAAGACAAAGTGTACCGGAGTAGACTGTCACCCGGACTGGGATAGAAGTACCACCTCTATCTTTAAGTTTTCTCCTTCACTTTCGTGCGTTTCCACAAAACTCTGCACCCAACCCTCTAACTGGTATATGACAATAAAAGGTAGAAGAACTACGAGACACAACCTCCGACCAAGAGAGGTCCTTCCCGATCGATTAAGGATCTCTATTGTTCACTGAGGGAACACTCGTACTGAAACCACATGTTTGGTTGGTTGGTTGGGTCTCGGGGTTCGTGGGGATAGATTGAGAGTGTGTGGTACAGTTGGAAGAAGGACGGGATTTAGTGGGGCCCGGTCCATGACCGTTGGTCCCTGGTGGGGATAACGGGTCTCGACGGATTTAATAAATTTGATAGGCTAGGATTCGAATGAGTTGTAATGATGGAATAGAACGGGTAAGAAAGGGTGATTTCGGGGGTTTACCCGAGACCCGGAACCGAAGAGGACGAAGACGGAGGACGGAGTAGAACCGTGAAGGGGTGTACCGGGACATACGACACGGAGGACAGAGATCCCTCGAGACGGATATTTGAGGGAGGAAATGTTGTTGACAAACTGGAGTATAGAATGGTGTGGACCAATTTTGTCTTGGGCTCACACAATCAAAGTCTACACATCGTTTCACTAAGTCAAAATACATATATTATGTAAATAAAAAATACATACATATATATATATGTGTACATACATATATGGATATACATATATTTATAATTCGAATAAAAAGTAATGTCCTATAACATTGTATACCCTACATCAGGGGACACGATATGTCAGCTAGGAACAACGAATAGATGAAGTACATATCATCAAACACAGAGAATCAAGGTATGAGGATCAAATAGGGAGGGGAGGAAGAGGGGAAACCACTGGTATTAGAACCAAAGATACAGACACTCTGACAAAACACATATGGAGGTAAACACGGTAAAAAGACCGGTTGTTTGGGTACTTTTCTACGAGTTAGAACCCAAGTAACATTGTGTCGACCATCTCGTTCGTCCCACCAAACTGAGATCTACCTCTACGACACAGAAGTCCGACGAGAGACGAACGATTCGTCTGGGGTATCTGTCTCCGGAGACGGACCTCTCCGTGCCGACCGACAACCCCCCGTGTCCCGAGCTACCGCCGACTCAGAGTAACAAAGACACCCCACATCGACACTAAAGGGTGGACTTTCAACACCTCGAATTTTGAAACTCAGGAGGGGCTCGAAGGTCGCCCGATCTCAAAGTCCACGAGTCCTGTCTCGTGGACCCCCACACCTCCATTAATCGATGATGGTAAAGGGGTACCCTCTTCCTTTACCGTTGGGTGAGGTCATAAGAACGGACCTCTTAGGGTACCTACCTCCTCGGACCCGATGTCAGATACCCCAGCGTTTCTCAACCTGTGCTGACTCGCTGAAGTGAAAGTGAAAGTAAAGGGGTACGCCAGGGAGACTTCCCCTGCTCTCACTGGTGGGAGGATAACGGTACTGGTCGACTGGCCAGTCCTGAATGTCGACACCCCAGTAGACTCAGCGAGTCACCTACTCAGATCACGGGTCCTGTACCACACGAGGATCCCTGCGAGGCATTTGGTAGAGGGGGAGAGGTCGCCTCGAAGTGTCTCGGTGTAGATGCGAACACAAAGACTCTTCACCCCCTCACGCGCAAACGATGTGCAGTTCCCGATAAACACCCCACGAAAACTCGGGGACGAGGAGGAGGAAACCCGTCACACTGTGGGACGTTCGGAACACCAAGTCCGACGTGCGAAGAGACACCAGGACACGAACGACGACATCGGTAAACAGGGGGCGAGGAGTACCACCTATATTCTCCCGGTGAAGGACCTCTGGTCACCAAGTTACAAATTATGTTCTCCCTCTCCTTTCCTTATAGGTCAGGACCTAGGGGAGCTAGGGGGACCAATATATCAAGTCAATTTTTGTGTTTGGACATTGTGTAGATTAGCTGCACGTCCCCAAGAGACTTCACGACGAACAGTCATAGTCAAGGTGTGCGTTTCCTCTTCCCGAACTACCTCTTTCGACTATCGTGACCGCGAGTGAGCCGACATTCGGGGTGGGGGAGGCTCGAACTCACCCGACGGGATCTTTCCCTCCGGCGACGAGTGTCGTCTCCGGTGACCCCCGGTGGACGTCGGACCGAGCGTGTGTGGGGTTCCTTTTGCCGTTTTCCTTTTGATACGAGTCCCTGTCTGTCTCTTTTTTCCTTTTTTTTTTTTCATGTGTGGATCTCCATGTTCCGTCTAAAACAAAAATTTTTTTTTTAGAAATAAATTCCCTCTCTCTTCTCCTTTCTTTTCCTGTCCAAGTCTGGTTTTCTCTCTCTTTCAAGACCTCCGTCCAGGCGTCCGGAGAGGGAGAAGAAGGGGAGAAAGGACGAGTAGTAGTCTGTCTTTGATATTTGGTACCCGTGTACACCAATTTTCGGATTCTGTCTACCTTTTTTATCTATATCTAAAGGGACGATCTATATCCCCCTTTTTCATCGATTAATTTTACAGGTCTATTGTATTCCATATGTATATTATGTTTTTATATGTATATTGAATACATGTGTATTTATGTGTATATTTATACGTATTAATGTATGATACGTATTAATACATTTTATATGTCTATTATTTTTATATGATCAATATATATATGTATATCCCGAAGGGATCACCGAGTCTATCATTTCTTAGACGGACGTTACGTCCTCTGGGTCCAAGCTAGGGACCCAGTCCTTCTAGGGGACCTCTTCCTTTGTCGTTGGGTGAGGTCATAAGAACGGACCTCTTAAGGTGTTTGTCTCCCCGAACCACCCGTACTCCAGTGTTTCTCAACCTGTGCTAACTCGTTGATTGTGAAAGTGAAAAAAGTGTATATAAACATACATATACACACACATAGTATTTAAAACCATATATTTACAATCTAAAGGTTATTTGGTCAGGACTTATAAGTAACCTTCCTGACTGCGACTTCGACTTTGAGGTTATGAAACCGGTGGACTACGCTTTTTGACTGAGTAAATTTTTATGGGATTACGACCCTTTCTAACTTCCACCCTCCTCTTCCCCTACTGTCTCCTACTCTACCAACCTACCGTAGTGGCTGAGTTACTTGTACTCAAACTCATTCGAGGTCCTCAACCACTACCTGTCCCTCCGGACCGCACGACGTCAGATGCCCCAGTGTTTCTCGACCTGTGCTGACTCACTGACTTGACTTGACTTGACTTTAATTTTGTTTTAAGATATTAAACTAGATCAACCTTAAGATTTTAAATATATGATTTTAACGTACATTGTTTAATGTATTAATATATATTGTTTATATATAAGTTATAAATGTACGATTTTCTTAAATGTCTTGTCTTTCTATTATCTCCACGACTAACTGAAACACTGAGACATTGGATCTAAAGTTTAATTGAAATAAATAAATAAATAGAAATTGCAAACAATTTTACGTGACTAGCTGTTTTGTGAAATAGACAAGACCCCGAGCTTAATCAATATGGACCCTCAGTGTGATTTAAATTTGCACCGTGGGGTCGTATTAGAATCCTTTAATTGATTTATAGTTTATCCCTCTTCATCTGTACAGAGTGACATTAACATCCCAAAGGGACTGTCGAGTCAACCATTTCTTAGGTGGACGCTACGTCCTCTGGGACCAAGCTAAGGACCTAGTCCTTCTAGGTGACCTCTTCCCTATCCGATGGGTGAGGTCATAAGAACCCGAAGGGAACACCGAGTCGGATTTCTTAGGTGGACTTTAAAACCTCTGGACCCGAGTTAGGGACCCAACCCTTCAAGAGGACCTATGGGTGAAGTCATAAGACCGGACCTCTTAAGGTACCTCGCATATCAGGTACCCCAGAGTTTCTCAGCCTGTGTTGACTCGCTGAAAAGTGAAAGTGAAAGTGACATTAGAACGGATTTAAAGGGTAGTAGTATCATAGGTAACAGGATTCTTTAAGGTACGATACGTATCTGTGAGACTGTGTTAGTTATTATTTTAATTTAGAAACCGAGGGTGTTCACTTTAATATAACTATTTTTACTCTAGGATGTCCGAGAGAGTGAGAGGAGGGTCAATTTTAACAATTATACCGGGTTACATTAAATTATGTCCGGGAAAGTTCATAATTTAACACAATGTATGTAGAATTAATTATTTTTCACTAATAGGGGTGAAGAGATAAACTGTCGGGTTAAAGCGGACCCCGTACAGTACCCCCTAACAACGGTAAACTTACGACACCAAGGTAGGAAATCCCGGGAGGAACCAACAACAAGTCAACGAACCATCACAGACTGAGACGCTGGGTACCTACCGTCGCACGGTCCGAAGGGACAGGTAGTGATAGAGGACCTCGAACGAGTTTGAGTTCAGGTAACTCAGCTACTACGGTAGGTTGGTAGAGTAGGAGACAGTGGAGGAAGAGGACAGAAGTTAGAAAGGGTCGTAGTCCCAGAAAAGGTTACTCAGTCGAGAAGAGTAGTCCACCGGTTTCATATCCACGAAGTCGAAGTCGTAACCAGGAAGGTTACTTATGAATCCAAACTAAAGGAAATCCTAACTGACCAAACTAGAGGAACGACAGGTTCCCTGAGAGTTCTCAGAAGAGGTCGTGGTATCAAGTTTTCGTAGTTCAGAAACCACGAGTCGAAAGAAATGCCAGGTTGAGAGTGCAAACATGTACTGATGATCTTTTTGGTATCTAAACTCATCACCTAGAAACAGTCGTTTCACTATACAGACGAAAAATTATACGACAGATCGAAACAGTATCGAAAAGAAGGTTCTTCGTTCGTGGAAAATTAAAGTACCGTCGTCAGTGACAGACGTCACTAAAATCTCGGGTCCTTTTATTTCAGACAGTGACAAAGGTAAAAAAGGGGAAGGTAAACGATACTTCACTGTCCTGAGTTACTGTACTAGAATCAAAAAAACTTACAACTCAAAATTCGGTCGAAAAAGTAAGAGGAGAAAGTGAAAGTAGTTTTTCGAGAAAGTAAGGAGAAACGAAAGACGGTTATACTACCATAGTAGACGTATAGACTCCAATAACTATAAAGAGGGTCGTTAGAACTAAGGTCGAACACGAAGTAGGTCGGGTCGTAAAGTGTACTACACGAGACGTATATTTAATTTATTCGGCCCACTGTTATATGTCGGAACTACATGAGGAAAGGGTCAAACCTTGGTTAGACGACAAGGCACAGACCAAGATTGACAACGAAGGACTGGACGTATGTCCAAAGAGTCCTCCGTCCATTCCACCAAACCATCAGGGTATAGAATTCTTCAAAGGTGTCAAAAAACACTAGGGAGTATGCGTCATAGTTTATAATAATTTTAATAACTGAGGGACACCTAGTCACCATTTCTTATACGGACGTTATGTCCTCTGGACCAAAGTTAGGGGCCCATCCCTTCTGGGGGACCACCTCCCGTACCGTTGAGTGAGGTCATATGAACGGACCTCTTAGGGTATCTGTCTCCTCGGACCACCCGATGTCAGGTGCCTCAGCGTTTCTCAGTCTGTGCTAACTTCGCTGAATCGTGTAGGTCAGTTGTCGGTCATTTATAAAACGAGGATTTTAAAACCGATTATGTAAGACAAGTCGTGGTTAAAGTGGTAGGAGAGTCGACACCAAACGGAAGTGGAACCTTCTCTGTATGGAAAAGGTCTGCTGTGTGTCCCGGGGAGCTCGACAGTGTCAGATACGTCTGTTCTAGAAGTGATATAGGTAAGAAGAGGTCCTCTTATCGACAGTAATATAACTACTGTCTGAGGAAGTTCCTCTGAATAAACTGTGAATGATTCCGAAGAGACCACCGAGTCTGTCATTTCTTAGGTGGACGTGAAATCCTCTGGGTCCAAGTTAGGAACCCAACCCTTCTAGGGGACCTCTTCGCTTTCCGTTGGGTGAGGTATAAGAATGGACCTCTTAAGGCACCTGTCTCCTTAGACCGTCGGATGTCAGGTACCCCAACGTTTCAGTCGTGTTGACTCGCTGTTGTTGTGTTGAACGACAAGACTTCTGTCGTTTAAAATGAAGGTTTTACCTAGTTGTTCGTGAATCTGAAACCGTCGGAGAAGAGTACGGAAGAGTCGGAGAAGAGTACGGGAGGTGGTCCCCTAGGGATCTGGTGAATACTGTCGGTACAAACGGGTTTCGAGGGATTACGTTCTTTTACGAGAGTCGGAGATGTGTACTAATTTTGTCGTTTATTGACCGAGGTACGACCCGAGAGACCTGTTACCTCTGAGAGTGTCTGGAACTCGAACACTGGGAGACATGAGTCTGCACGTAATGTGACCTCGTACCTCTGTCTTCGGAGGAATTCCACATTCTGAAACTCAGTACCACCTCGGTTTAAACCCAGGAGACCGTACAAGGAGGACGTCTTCCCCCACCGAAGGGGACAGGAGTCAGAACACGGTTTACGGTGCACAATCTCCTACAATGGGGAGGGGGTCTGAGAAACCGATGAACCTTTAGGAACACCCTAAGTGACTCACTTGTCGTTACCTTTAAGTAACTAATACACTTACCACGACTATTGGTAGTACCCACTATCTTCATACCATTTTACAACGAGAAAAGGTAGGAAATCGGTCCTTCTGGGTCTATTTCCTCCCCTGGGTTCCTTGTCGTGTGAAGTCCGTTAGTAGAGACGTGACCCACAGGACCGGTTGTTCACCGGGGGTGCAAGTGTAAATAATAGTTAACAACCCGGTACCGGATTTTTAACAAGGGAAGTTCCATTTTAAGTGGACGGCACGTCCTCCGTGTGTTCTACGTCAAAACTAGGGACCCAGTCCTTCTAGGGAACCTCATCCTTTACCGTTGGGTGAGAGGTCATGACAACGACCTTTTTAGGGTACCTGTTTTTTCGGACCACCCGATGTCAGGTATCTCGACGTTGTTCAGTCTGTGCTGACTCGTTCGCTCTCGAAGTTCCCATTTTAGTTTATTTTTGTTTGTCTTGGTTTTAGTACTGGGACCCTTTGAAAACGGAGTGTCTGTGGGTTTTATATTTAGTTGTAGTGGACTGACAGACATATGATTCCGGTGCCACGTTCCGGATTGAATTGTGAGGAATGAAAGAAACCCTAATGTCTATTATGAACATCATTGTTTCTGTACATAAAATGAAAAGTTTCACGGGTTATGACCCACGAACGTTTTCCATAAATTATCCCGAAAGAACAAGGACTACTCAGGGTCTATTGACCAAACTAACTCTCCATATTACTGGAGTTTGTTGAAGAAAAGTTTAAGACAAGGTTGTTACCTGGGGATCTATCCAAAGATAGAACAGAGTCCAACATTGAACAGAAATACTTCAAAACTAGAATGAGGGTAAGGAATTCCCGACCTCCGGTCTACCTCCACGTATGAAAGGACCCTGTATAATGGGTCTCCAATACGGTGTCCGGTCTGTCGACGAGTAGACTATACCCCGGGGAAACTTAATAAATTTGAAGGTGGTTTCTTATTCTTGTTTTTGTGAGAGTTTACTTCAACATATAGGAAGACAACTGACCTAGAAGAATGATGGTCAGATCCACAAAAGTAATCAAATGTCAGACCTCCGAGTTTAGGAGTCTCATTCGGTAACAAAAGTAAGTCTTTGTCGTTTACGACTCTGGGTGTAGTTGGACACCCATCCACCATAGGTGAACCTGTCCAGTGAAGTCAGGGTGTTGGGTCGACTGTTGAGGAACGTTCTCGAGTAGGGACACCACTGTACCAGGGTCAGTTCCTGGAGTGACAACCTCCACGGAAGTTGGGGACCTCTGTTGAAGTGGGACCTACTACTCTAGAGACAGGGTCGTAACGGGTGTTTGAGTAAGAGAGAGAATTCCGTGTACAACTTGTATCCTGTAAAAACGAAAAGAAGGAAACTATAATCACTAAAACGACACGAAGACTAGAACGACAGACGAATCGGGTACAGATACGTTTTCTCAAGTATGGAATGTATCGAATTTTTGAATTAAGTTTTACCTGGTGTTTAGATTGATATTTAGGATTTTACTATATTGAAGATCTTCTTCTCCTATTTTAGAAAAGCTAGAACCCAATTCGTTTCGAAAGAATTTACACTAACTGTTTCGTACTAGGAATATTCTTTTGTGACGATTTAACTTCAATTACTGTCGACTTTTGTAAATAAGAAACTTTCTATTATTCTCTTAATTTTATATCCAGTACCTGAACTCCTTTTACAAACGTTTTGTACATATACTATTTTATAAATCTAGATCTTATACATTTCTTGAGAGTTTGTTGGTTATTCGTTATCCGTTTCCTCAACTTATGAAGTAGTTTCTTCTAGGTACTTACCGTTTATGTATTCACACACTTTTTTACGACTTGTAATACTCACTAATCCTTTCGAGTTTAATCTTGGTGTCACTTTACGGAGACATCTGGACCCCATAATGTCACCGATTTTAAATTTTCTACCTAGTATGGTTCAAAACAGGTCCCATACCTTCTTGACCTCGAGAGTATGTAACGACCACCCTACATTTTTTACCATGTTGGTTAAACCTCCTGTCAAGCCGTCAAAGAATATTTCGATTTGTAGATGGCATACCAGATCGAGTAGGTGAGGGTCAACAAGTGGGTCACCCTTGGACTTTCAGGTATCCTTGAAATTTATGTTGTCGGAGTTTGATCTCTGTTGGGTTTACGGAAAACCGTCCAGTTACCTACTTGTTTAAACTGGACAGATATATCACACTACGATGAGTCGTTATTTTATTGATAACTATGTACATTGTTGTACCTACCTAGAGTGTTATTAATGTGACTACGGTCTATATTTCCTTGTGGAACGAGATACTAAAGTAAAAGTATTTTCCGATCTTTTACGGTTGAATAACTGTCGCCGTCTGTCATCTAGGTACCGACAGGTCCATTACCCCTGCCTCCTCCCGTCTTTACCTGTCCTCTCTCCCTCATATCTCGTCGCGTACTTCTGAAACCCCTCCACTACCCAAGTAACTAATAGAACTAACGTCACTATTTACATATGGTTTTGTAAAATTTATGTACATTAAATAAAATACAGTTGCTACGAGGTTATTTCATAATACTCTGATTTTACTTCTGTGTGCACATTTCTTGGTTTTCCTCACATATGTCAGGATCACCGACCTTCGACTACAACAGTACCAAATAAAAAAACTCGTCTAGACAGTAGTCTGCCTCCAGACCGACAATGGAGAAAAGTCGTGAAACCTTACTTGGGGTAGTAAATAGAGACTGTCAATCACCAGACGGAGAGATCCGATGGGGGGTCGGGAGAGTAAGGAAGGTCTTTACTAGAGACGACTAAGTATTGGGGGCTGGACCGGAAGGAATGGGGCCACTTGAGACCCTAGCTCCACTGTAAGTCCAAGGGGACGAGGGTGGCGAACGAACGTGCACTTCTACTAACTAAGTATGATACTCCCCGGGGAGCTAGGTGTGTTAATGGTTTTATAAAACAGAAACGTCTCGTGTCTGGGAAAGGTCCCTCTCTAGACCCTCGGGGAGGGGACAAATGGTGTGGCCTGACCGATAGACAGGAAGCCTAGTAGAAGAAACCAGAGGTTTGTTTGAAATTAAAGTCCGTCTCCCTTTTCTTTTCCGAATGGCTTGGAATAAAGTCCCGAGAGTCGTCTCGACAGTGAAGGGCCGGAATCAGTTTCCGGGGGAGGTAGTCGCTGACCGGTGAATCGTAAACAATTACCTAGATTGAAGGTGTCCGAAATTTACAAAAGAACCTTAACTAGAAGGGTACTTTTCATACGAAACCTCTGTACTTTATTGGTGCTCTTAGAATTTACTTAAAGTGATATAGTTTACTTCTTTTTGTTACGAAAACTTTGTGCGCTATGTCCCTTATTTCCCGACAGTCCGTAGTTCTGCCTCCCCCGTCACTACTCCCGGACACCTGGTGAACGCAACTTGTGAACGCCGAACGGTGTCTACAGACGTAAACGTGAGCTCTGCGCTTACATGCGGCACTTAGTCAAAGTGACGGAACCCTATGTCGTGGAGGACGAGGTAGGTGTGGGGCCCGGACAGGGGTGACCCGACCACCTCATAGACTCAGTGAGAAGAGAGAAGGTCCCCTACTACCGAAACGGACCCTTTCTTTCTTCTCCACAGGACGAGGAAGGAGTGGGGAAAATGGGTAGACGACGTTTCTCGGACATCTGGAACCCTTTTCGCCCACGGTCCCGGGGTCAAGAGGTCCTTGCACCTCCTCACCTCTGTAACGTAGTCCCACCCTCTTGTCTCTAATCGGGAAGCGGGTAGAACAGGTGGGGAGGGAGTGTCTTCACGCACCCCTCCCCCGAGGGCCTCCCCCGAGGGAGGGAGACTGCGAGTCAGTCGTCCACAACAGGCTCCCGTCGGGCACGGGTCGAGACGCACCCGGGCCTCCAAGTCCGACCTGCTCGGGACGGGGGAGGAGTGAGACGCGTGTCGCTCCGGTGCAGTCGGAGACTGGGCGTGCGACAGCGGGGCGGGGAGCGGGGCGGGGAGCGGGTCGGGGATAGAGCACGGTGGTGGACGGGGCTGTGTCGACGCAGACGAGTGCGAAGGGGTGGCTTACAGCCGAGGTGCTCCTGCCCGGGAAGGGACAGGGCGAGTCTCGACACAGGGATCGGACTGCACCGAGGGCCGCGCATCACTTGTGAGACAAAACACTCACTTACAACAACCTGCACGAGATCACCTCCTTTGTCCTCCGTGTCTCAACGTCCACAGGAGTCCGCTGACGGAAGGAACCGCACACTCCCGCGTACGGGTCCCCTGTGTCCTCCCCGAAGGTCTCGCAGACGATGCTAGTATTCTTTTGTAAGGACACGCACCTCGTGGACCTGAGACTTGTCGTTTGAGGTAGGAGTGAATTGGCTCCGGTTGGGTCGGGGGACGGTCACTGTCTGTCGGAGGGTGACGGTGATCCGGTGAACCTAGACGTGCGTAGGGTGGATTTGGACCGGGAGGGACACCCGTCTCTCTCCGGGGGCGACCCGGAAGGCACGACACAGAGGGACCTAACACGTCCACACTAAGGCTACATCCTCCGACCCACCCGAGTCTCTCCGACGCGAAGGTCGTACGAGGCCCACTACGGCGACCAGGTGCCTCGTGTACGACCCGTCGTCCCACCATTCACATGTGGAACAAACATGTGACTACACTATTCACGAATGACTCCCGGATGACACACGACCTGTGACCCCGTACCACCGCTCGTTTTACTCGAACCGGGACGGGACACCTCGAGTGTGAGACAGTTTTTGTGTCTTTCCCTACTCGGTCACTACACACGGAAAAAAAAAAAAACGTCTCCCCTTCGACTCCAGATATCTCCCTTTTCCTAGAATGGTACTCCCTCTCTCCAATCATTGGACGGGCTTACTGTGTCTGTCCTTCACCACCTCGTCTTCTTGCGGATCGTCACACTAGTCAGGGGTTCGGGTGTGCGAGTGGGCACAGGTTGGGCCCACGACGGATGTCCCTCGGACGTCCCCTCGGGTCGAGAAGGACGGTCCCACACCCCACCCCACCGGGTCCCTTGTCCGACCAACCCGAGGGCTCCGACCAGAACCCCACGTAGCACTTCCCAGTTCAGTCTCCTACCGAGGGTAGGGCCTGTCTCGGACCTAAACCCCGTCCTCCTGGCAAGGTGTCGTCTCGGGTTCCCCTTCGACCCTCAGTCCGGATCCTTTCGACTTAGGGTGTCGGTTCCGTCTCCCCTTTCGCTCCTCATCACGGACCAATCCTCGTCCCAGGGATCCCTACGGACTTGTGGGTCCTCACAGGGAACTACCCAGACCGGTCCGGTCCACACTGACCCAGAGTCCCCGGGTGACCCTCACGTGTCGGACCTCGACGATGACCGACACACGGAGGCCGGGGTGGGTGGGGTAAGAACCGACACGTCGTGTCTCAGGACCTAACTCGAGAACCGAGACATCTTCCGACCCGAAGTCGGGGACGTGGGAGGGGTGCGTCCAGGTCACGGACACTCCTACCCCAGTCCACCCCTACGTGGTGCAGTCCCAAACGAGTCGGGACCGTCTCCAACCGTCACACAATGAGGTCCCCGGGGGAAACGTAGGCTCCCTCCGTCCTACGGAAGTCAATAGTCTTCGTCCAGAAGACCCACAGGAGGACCTAGTTCAGAAGAAACCTCCATTATTAATTTCGTCCGTGTAATTCCTTCGCTGTCGGGTCCCGAGACCCCTCCTCCTCTTCCCTCCTACGCCACGTCTGGATCTTTCTCCCTAGACCCGTGGTCCTGTTCACTATGAGTCTACCTCCGAAGAGACACTCGGGTTCTGAGGGGGCGCCGGGACCCCTCCTCCCCCAGAGTCAGACACAGTCAAGGAACTCGACATTTTGTCGAAGTGTGTCAGGGAAGGAACCTCTCACCATCACTCTTAATCACCCCACCATGTGTGTGTTGGACCGTGTGTTTTCCAGGGACGGGTTGGGGGTGGGGAGACGGCTAGTTGACACCCACCGTAGAGACCACAAGATTTACCCTGGACTTACCCTCCGCGCAAGTCCGAGGACCAAAGGCGACTGAGACTGAGAAGTATTGACATCTCGGACCAGAGTGAGGCGAAAAGAGAGCGACGAAACCCATGGGTTCGTTAAAAAAAGGGGGTACAGAACCCATACCGGGTCCCTTCCCTCCTCAAGCCCGATGTAAAGGGGCTTCATCGGAACAACAGTACGAATCGTCATTGTCTTCGGTAATCCTGAAAACCTAATTGGGGTCAGATATTGTTTCGAAATCCCTTTTTTATATGAGACTCGATGTTTTTTTTTTTTTTTTTTTATCTTTGTACTGTAAGGATTTAATGACCTCTTCTTACTTATAGACAGTACGTGGGAACGTACGGTTCGTACACGATTCAAGAATGTATATAATTAAATGAATTAAGAATGTTACTAGGTTACTCTAACTATCACAATCAGAATAAAAAAAAAGTCCGTATGTAAATAAAATAAAATTTTTAATTGGAAAATCCCCCACCCCTATTAACTTCTCGGGATACTTCAATATCGTTTAATATGTCACTAGAAAAGGACCAGGAGGGATCCCACGTTGATAGTGACAACCTTTATTGTTCTCTTGGCTTCCTTGTGAGACTTTTCACCTGTCTCCTTCCGTCTACCCAATCCTTGGGGTCCTGACCTCCTTGTTATACCATCAATCCTATAGAATCTGCGGACAACGGGTGGGATGTCTTCTTCCTTTGGGTCCGGGGCAAAGAGATAATCGGGGTGAACCGTTACCTACCACGGGTCTATTCGGGGAAGAAGGTGACCTAGATTACCCTCGGGACGGGTGTAGTAAATCCGGTCTGCCTAAGGTGGTGTCGGGGGTCGGTCCTTTCGCGATAGTCGGACACCTCCTTGACTGTAAATCAAATCAAATTTTTTTCTTTCCTTATTCTGTCTAGAACACACGGGAAATAGGTAAAGAGGGATTATCATTGTAGAACATTTGACTTTCTATTATAGTATTAGTCCTCTAACTGTAACTACGTTGGGTGGGTAGAACGAGTCTAAAGAGGTCAAAAGTTAACACGAGTAAATACTCGTACCCACACACCCACCCACCCCCCACGTAGAGACGAGTGGGACTCGGTGACACTGGTGTGATTTTACCATCGAAGGTAGACGGGACTCGAGGAACGTGAAGGTCGAACGATGGTCTCGAACCACTGAGACTGAGATACAAGGTTTGACTCTCAGGGTCCTCCCCTTTAAACTATCGACCCGGTCACACCTGGGGGACAAGTAGAGTTACGACAAACATTCGACTCCCAACAACCACCACTACCTTCCCCTTCTCCTTGCATAGTCCCGATACCCGACTCGTCCCTCCCTATCCGATCCTCTTTTATTAATCGTAAAG
Organism: Capra ibex; assembly: GCA_006410555.1. Classification (NCBI taxonomy): domain Eukaryota; kingdom Metazoa; phylum Chordata; class Mammalia; order Artiodactyla; family Bovidae; genus Capra; species Capra ibex. The sequence goes on from SJYO01016970.1 coordinate 11,668,097, forward strand.
ATTTTACTACCCTTAATATCAGGAGTCAAAAGTCTATTCCTTTGACTTCGAGTTTCTCCAATGTTACTAAACAACTTCTACCATCTCACTGGGGTTATGAGTAACGTCGCGACAAATGTCACCGATCCTGTACCTCGGTCGGACCGACAGGCAGCTGTCTACTCACCTATCTCTCCGACACCACGTGCACCCACCACCCCATAATGAGTCAGTAATTTTCCCTTGTATAAACTCAGTCAAGATTACTCCACCTACTTGGACCTCGAATAATAAGTCCCACGCCACCCAGTCTCTCTCTCTCTCTTTTTTTTTGCTTATGGTGTATATACACCTCAGACCTTCACAACTCCTTGGATAAACGCCCCACCGTTACCTCTACACCCGAAGGGTCCACTGAGTCACCCATTTCTTAGACGGACGGTTACGTCCTCTATGTCCTCTATACCCAAGATCGGGACCCAACCGTTCTAGGGGACCTCCTCCTGTACCGTTGGGTGAGGTCATAAGAACGAACCTCTTAGGGTGTCTGTCTTCTCGGACCGCCCGATACGAGGTATCCCAGCGTTTCACAGTCTGTCGTGAATCGTGCGTGAGTGCGTACGTCACCTCTACATCTGTACCTCTTCCCTCTCCCGCCCCACTTACCTCTCTCGTCGTACATGTGTCTCAGCGTATATGCGACGGTATACATCTCACCCGCCGGTCCCCCGTGAACGACACACTGAGTCCCTCGAGTCTAGCCACGAGAGACTGGTGGACCTCCCCAACCCTACTCCACCCTCCACCCTCCCTCCAAGTTCTCCCTCCCCGGCACACATACGGATACCGACTAAGTACATCTGCACACCGTCTTTGGTTGTGTTAAAACACTTCGGTAATAGGAAGTTAATTCTTATTCATTTCTTGTTACCGTGTCGGTCGTTCGACCTCTTAGTGCTAAATGTGGACTCCAAGTTGACGGTGGGTCGGACGTTGGGAGTTCGGGAGAACGAAAAGACCGAGAAGAGGGTAGATAAGGAGAGGGGACGGCGAAGGCCGGTCCGGTTCCTCTTGTCCTTCACCCCTCTTTACTGAAGGGACTCCCCTCCCCATTCCCCCTTCGAGGACCCCGCGTACTCCCACTTCAGGGTGGTGCCGGGAGCCCGCAGCCCACAGCCGTCTAGGGGGGTCCCGGGACGAGGGCTCCGGCTCCGACGGGGTCGAGGGGAAGGGCTCGTCCGGACTCCTTCAGTCGCCGGGACTGAGACTACGAGTTAATAAGTACGGTCATTCCCAAATTAATTTTAAAGTACTGTCAGTAGCACAAAGTGGGTCTGTCGAGTACCGGAACGCAAAAACGGACTCATGTCGACAGGGTGGTGACTCTAGAAGTAGGTTTCGGAAAGTTGGAGGTGTTTAGTCAAAACTATTGTTCAGGAGCACACTAAACGACTCTTCAGGTTTCGCCCCGTCCGGAGGACATCTGGGTCACGGGAGCATTGACACCAATTTGTTCCTGGAGAACCCTCGTCCCGACACCCCAGATGGTTGACACACCAGGACGGGAACCCAAGGTCCTCCGTTGAGACTAGAGTCGCCCTAGGTACCCTACTAAGGTCCATCTGTTGTCGGTTAATATCTTCTTCCCTCTGACATGGACCTCCAATGTCTTTTGGTGTAGAGACATCTGCTCCCGTCACCCTCCTACACACACGTAGGGGAAGTTCCACAGAATCCCAGTCCATCCACTGGAACCCCGTGCAGGGATCAAAGAGGTGAACCTTCCTCCCGACTACTTGGGAGGAAGTACCTCGTGATCACTCCCGGGGTCCTCTCCCCGACACCCTTCGAGAGTCGTACCATGACACGTGTCGTGGACGAACCTATTCACCGATAACTGAACTTCACCCACGGTCTACTGAACGACTCGATCCACTCTACCCCTACCCCTCGGGACCGAAGACCCGGAGGGGGTAGGGTGACGACTAACAGACTCCTCCGAGACCCGTGGTGACCCGTTGCTCTTCCACCTAGACGTAACCCCTCTTGGTCTGTACCTCTCAGTCCCTTCACCGTTATCTGAAGGGACGAGATTGTCTGTTCTCTCGAAACCTCCCTCGGGTGTGTCTCGGCTATTCTCTGCCGTAAGTCTCTTTGAGCCACTCTCCACCGGCCGTTCCAGTCAGGTCCGGAAGGTCTTTGTTTTGTCTCGTCCCACACAGGATTTTCGACCGTCTCGAGGTGGGTGGCACTCCCGACCCTCGTCCACCACGGATCTCTAGACCCACTTCTGTCGTGGGTATTGTAGACTCTTTCCCCCGCTACGGACTCGAGTCTCTAAGTGGTGTCCGGGACCCTTACTCACGGAGTCTGGTGCACCACAGGTAGGTATAGGGAAGACGTAGGTGACTACGTCCCGGACAATTACCTTATTGACCCTTCTGGACCGTGTATTGACCCTCGTAAGTCACATCACATCTAAGAACCTCTATCGTCCCTAAGATGTCCTGGTAACGAATCCTGGACCCCTTCTTTGTTCAGAATAGGACCCTCCCCCGGCACCGTCTCACTTCCCTTGTCGACCTGGAGTCCCTCTAGACCCAAGACCCGGATTGAGTCGGAGGTCTGGTGACACACTGAATCCCGGCCAGCGAGCCGGACAGACATGAAGACGTCTTGTTCTAGTAAAGATTCTGGAGAGGGTCTCGGAATTAAGACCTCCCAAGACACATTTCCGAAGGGGGGTGAGGGTAGAATTTGTACTGGTCCCCGAAGGGTCGAGTTTAGGTGGAAGACGGTCTTCTTCCGTACAGTCGTGGTCCTTCGGTATCACGTCTCAGTCGTCGGGGGTGCCAGTGACGCACTACGCCCAGACCGCCACTGCCCCGACGAGCCAAGTAATCTCAGACCCCTATGACAGGGGAACGGGAACCTCTACGGTAATGTCCCACCAAAGACGTCGAAGGAGACACCCTCCTTTCTCTTCTCCCTCTTCCCCGTCGCCCTCTGCTTGGACTGAGTGTGGGGACCCCCTCTCCGACTGTGTTGTTTCAAAACACGACCAGAGTCGAACCTCTGAATCTACGACCTCCCCTCCGTCGGTAATCCGAGAAAGTAAAGGACACTGTCCTTGGAGTCACGGTGGACCGAACTCGAGTCTTCCCTAAATAACGAAAATACGGTGACTGTTCGAGTCCCTACTCGGAAATGAAGCTGGAACAACGTCCCCGAGTTCACTACGATGGTCCTAGCGGAGGTAGAAAATCGTAGAGATGGAGGACGTCTCAGTGCGAGTCTAGGGGGAAGAACCTCCGGTCTACCAAAAGGGAAGTCTGACTTCAGGTCGTCTCTTCTCTCTCGAAGGAGTTGTTGATTAGTTTTCAGGACCCGACTAAAGATAACCGAGGTTCCCGGTGTGTGAATAGGGACTTGACTAGACCGAGTCACTCCTCTTTACACCACTAACCGAATTAGGTTGCTTTTTAGTAGGACGTCAGGCCTTCACCCCAACTAGGTCGGATTCCGTCTCTGCCCGACTCGCGTCCCTCCTCCTTTAGGAGTCCCCCTTTAATGTCGAAATGGTCATTTTCCCACGGTCCCGTGGTCCACCGTTACCGAATGTCTATAGGAGATGACCGGAATCCCACCTCCCGTTCTTTTTGTTTACACATTTTAGTTCCCTGTTCACCCCTCTTTTCGGATCATCTACACTACATACCGACTAGAATAAAGTAGAAGGTTTGTCAAATTACTCTCACACTGATGATAATAGGATTTGGGTCTTAGATAAAAAAGTACAACCTTCTTAGAAGTTTTCGTGGACCAGACTGTAGGAACACAAGTCTCTATTCCGTTGTCTGGATCTTTTAAATTCACTGGCAGAGTCCCAGGGTGTCAAGTAATCGTCTTCTGAGTCCAGAAGGGTCTCTCTCCAACAAGGCGACCACAGGTAGACGAGTCTCCTCCACGTCTTAACGTTGTTTTCGAGACGTTCCGTTCGGACCGAAAGCGAGTCTGTCCGTCCTGTCCGACGCACCCGGTCTCAGGTGAGGCGGGACCGACTCACCTTTTCCCCCAGGGAGTAGTGGACGGACAGGGAGGGTGGGAGAGAGGATGTGCTCGTCCACAGAGTCATCTACGTGGGTCGACCCGGGACGAGCTCTCAGAGTCTCCTAGGACCCCGAGAAGTGTGAAGTGTGAGGACTAGTCATTAACTGGGGTTGGAGACGGTAGTCTAGGATAGAGGGACGTCCAGACACTTTCGTCTGTTTAATTGAGACCTCATACTCTCGACCACTCCGATAGGTACCAGTAGATCGGTTTTGGACGTAGAAGATCCTCCGTCTGACTCTGGGTCCTCTCCGTCCCGTAACGTTCCGTCCGTCTCGCTTGGTCCATCTTCCCGAGGACTGAGGGTCCGATTACGAGAGGGTGATGGGTGACTAGACCAACTGACGAACTCGGGAGTCGACGGGAAGAGTACTGGGAGCCACCCCTGGTAGTTGGGAGAATTCAATATATGTAAATGCGTGGTTGTTGGAGAGAGGGAATTTACTCCCTCACTCACTTTCAGTGAGTCAGTACAGACTGAGAAAAGTTAGGGTACCTGAAGAGGTCCGGTCTTATGTCCTCACTCATCGGAAAGGGAAGAGGTCCCCTAGAAGGGTTGGGTCCCTAACTTGGGTCCAGAGGGCGTAACGTCCGCCTAAGAAATCGTCGAATCGATGTTCCCTTCGGGAAACGTTCCACATAAGTGGGAGGATAAATTTGCACTTTGTTGTCCCAGTCTTTCGTCAATCCCCAACACGTTTCAATCAACGGGTGGTAAGTCTCTAGTTCCGATCGAGAGACACTGAGTCCTGTCTTCTGAAGTTTCTCAAACACAGTGACAATAGAAGGATCTAAGGTCGTTCTGACCTCAGGGACCTTAACAGTGGGATGAATATCTATATTCTTGGTCCAAGTCTCTCCGGGTCGCGAGACCCGAGGGAGTGTGTCGACCAGTCACCACTTCTCCCACACCAGTCCAACGGATCTCAGGTCAAAGACCATCGAACAGTGGAACGGTGAGGATGTCGACCCTTACCGGAAGGACTCCCATTACCTTTAGACTGGTTCCTTCTACGTCTTTCAATCCCCAACACAAAAAGTAGGTTACTCTGTAGACCTACCCCACTCCCAACCCCACCCCCCACTGCTTTTGGGTTATCGAACTTTTACGGTAGTCCGGTCGGAGGGAGAGATAGAGAGGAGTCTCAGGAACCCACACGTCTGCGGGAGTTCCAGTGTCGTACCGACAAGGTGGACTCGAAGTCGGATGGAAAGTTGGACCCGTCGACCACCGGTTGGTCCTCTTAGGACTCCGGGGACTGGAAGGTCCCTTAAAGGGTCTTACGGGGCGTCGTTGGAGATGGGGACAGAGTAACCATCCTTAACACGGTGTACTGAAGGACGTCCCCCACTCTGACATACAAAAGGGTAGAGTAACCGGTCTCGACACAGTGTACTGTCGGACGTCTTCCCACCTTTTACATCACAAAAATTCGTCCCCTTTAACGACGGGGGTTTTGTTTGACCCCAACACAATCATTCTTTCTTCTCCTTCCACTGATAGGACGTCAAAGACGGGGGTGTAAATGTTGGAGTAGAAGTACAGACGGTGAAGGGACCTAGGTCTGTCGACCATTTCTTAGGAGGACGTTACGCCCTCTGGACCCAAGTTAGGGACACAACCTTTCTAGGGGACCTCTTCCCTTACCGATGGGTGAGGTCATAAGACCGGACCTCTTAAGGTACCAGACATGTTAAGTACCCCAGTGTCTCAACCCGTGTTGACTCACTGAAAGTGAAGGTGAACCTAGGTCTGTTTGTGTAAACAACACTGGTCTTTCACTCGTCGACTCGGTAAATGGACCCAGGGGTATCGTCACAACTTCTTGGTCCAATCTCCGGTCAAGGGACGGAACCTGTGGGTTATCGAGAAGTCTAGACGTGAAGACCGGTACAAAAGACGAGAAAGGAAAGAGCGACAGGGTTAAGAGACGGAAAGGTCGAGGGGTCTGGACGACCTCAGTCGTGTAAAGACGTCGGACTTCTACTCTCCTGGTTTCAACCAGTGAATACGGACACTGTGTATGTAAGTCCGACTCCGTGAAATTCGTACAGCCACTACCTTTCAGGTTCGAGTTTAGTTGGGGGACCACAATATGAGGGAGAGAGTGTAAGACGACCACCCTATAAGTAACCCCATTAGAATCGTCCCCCGAAGGGTCCACCGAGATCACCAATTTCTTGTTAGGACGGTTTCCGTCCTCTACATTCTCTGTACCCAAACAAGGGACCCAACCCTTCTAGGGGACCTCCTCCCGTACCGTTGAGTGAGGTCATAAGGACGGATCTTTTAGGTTACCTGTCCTCTCGGACCACCCGATGTCAGGTACCCCAGTGTGTCTCAGTCTGTGTTGACTTCACTGAATCGTGTGTGTGTACGCACGTCGGAACCGTCTCCTGTCAACCAGTCACAGATAGTTTTAAGTTTTACGTGTATAGGACAGAGTCTTTAAATTGAAGATCCTCAAGGAGTAAGACTTTATGGCCTATCTCATGTTTCGATACATTCCCAGAAGTGTTACCACGATAAACATTATCGTTTTGACCTCTTTAGATTTACAGGTAGTCATCCTCTGACCAATGAATTTAATACCACGTCGGTATGGTAACATATGACTCGTCGGTAATTTTACTAACGTAAACCGGAGATCCAAAACTGAACCCTCTTATAAGAATGCACAAAAACTTATTTCCTTCGTCACACAACTTTTTGCACTTGTCGTACTATTTTTAAGATTATCAGAACCAAACATGTATCTATTCATAGACCGACCCACATATAGACACCCTCTGAGAGTCTGTTTAAGGAGTACGTAACTCCGGACACACAACGTACTTGAGATACAGGGAATAAGTTCCGATAAACACGGACTCTAGGGAAGGGTAAAACGGATGTAGTAGTTTCAAGGGTAGAGAGGACCTAGCAAGGTTGATCTCATGTTTGTGCACGTACTAGTAAGCGAAACCAACACAGGTTGAGAAAAGTTGGGGTACCTGACATCGGGCGGTCCGAGGAGACAGGTACCCCGAAGCGGTCCGTTCTTATGACCTCACTCAACGGTACGGGAGGAGGTCCCCCAGAAGAGCTGAGGTCCCTCACTTGGACACAGAGAATGCAGAGAACGTAACGGTCCACCCTAGAAATGGTGATCCCGGTGGATACATGTTTGTGTGGTCAGAGATTAGGGGGGTTTATTTTAGCCATAATTTAGAGAATACGATGGAAACGTAGGGAAATGTCATTTTTGTTTTCTCAGTGACAAAAATGATAGAAACTAAAGGGAGAAGAGTAAAAGAAGAGTGACGTGAGATTGACCTAAAGTCGGGGAGTGCGAGATGGTATTGACGAGAACTGTTCGAGTGGTTAATCGGTACTTAGTTATTTGGGTTACCAGTTCAAAGTTACTGTAAACTTGATAGTCATAAACCTTATCACCGAGTACGGAGAGACTTAGGAAAAGAGGAGAGACGAGACCCTAGGGTGGGAGAGAACTAACGACAGAGGGACTAAAGAAGAGAAGACAGAGGAAACGACTAAGAAAGAACCGAGGAGTTGGCTAATGGGACCTCAATAAGATCTCAAGGCGGGGTACAAGAGAAGAGGAATAGGAGGGGGTGGGGGAACCCGCGAAGTGGTTGAACACCGAAATATACGGAAAGTATGTGACTACTGAGGGTTTACATGTAAAGTCAGACCTGGAAAAGGACTTGACGTCCGAACATATAGGTTGACGTTCAAGTGGGGAGAGCGGGATGGAAGGACCGAAGAACGAAGGGAAGAAGGAAAGGAAAGAAGAAGGGATTGAGAAAGAAGAGAGAGAGAGAAAGGAAGATGGGTTTTAGTGTATAATGGAGACATTAAACACGTGTGTTCGAGTACGCACACACACTTTGTCGGAATGTTTCTTCTCGACAAGCGTTATCTTTCGTTAAGGTGTGAAATGTCTTTTCCAAACGGTTTCCGAAGGAACTTTACGACGTGAGTGGTCCCCGGATGTCTTTTTCTAAAACTAAATATTTGGGTAAAGAAAATACGAAGTTACGTTGGGAATTTTTGTACGAGTTAAAGACAAAATTCAAGACAGGTTAAGTTGGTTATAAAAGGGTTCAAGAAAGATTCTCGACCCACGACGCGAACCGTGACATCCCCTTGTCTCTACTTATTCTAGATATAAGGTTCCCTTTGACCGTGACGGTTGAGAGAGTGTCTCTTCCGAAAATTCTTCTTGAATGGACCCCTCTACTACGGTGTCCTCTAAATCGTTTCGGGATTTGTAGTATTCATCCAACTTGACCGTCGGGTCTTACTTCTGCACCGGGACCAAAGACTGTTTTTAGGAAAGGAACTGACTTGAGATCGGACCGAGGAGACCCGGGAGGAGAAAGATCCGGATTGGAATCGGATATTTCTTAACTTGTTTTGTGATTGTATCAAAGATTGTCGAGTTCCGGTGTAGGGATCCTACAGGTGTCGGGAAGAATTTCTCGGACGAACTGTTTTGAGGTCCGACGGTTTTCATCAATAATAAACAAGAAGACCGGTTGTGGACTTCTATACCGACGTCAGAGAGTCAGAAGGACCCTCCCGTCCTCGAATTGAGTAACTCACGGTGGTTCTTTTGGGTCTAAAAAAAAAAAAATTGTACCTGGTTAGAAGGAAGAGTGAAAGACATTACAAAGTGAAGGGACTGAGACGAGTTCGGGGACGGTAGAGGGAAGGAGGAGGTAGTAAGAGAGAAATTTTACGGGTTAGTCTTCGTCTTCTATAATTCTTCTCTACCGTCCTTATGTGCCTTCTTGATATGTTTTTTCTAGAAGTACTGGGTTTATTTGTGCTATCACACTAGTAAGTGGATCTAGGTCTGTAGGACCTCACACTTCAGTTCACCCGGAATCCTTCGTCGTACTACTCGTTTCGATCACCTCCACTACTTTAAGGTCGACTCGATCAGTTTGGATCACAGTGATCAATGACTTATTTAAGACAAAAGTGACCACACTGATTACAGGCCGACACAAATAGAAGTAGCAGAGGGTCTGACCTCCCCATCGGTCTTCCCCAAATTGTTTCCCATCGACTCCTTACCGTCGCACTCATCGACGGTTTCAGTGGGTACTAAAGGAGGATACAAATGAAGATCTTTGAAATATCAAACGTAAAATGGACATCCAGATACTAGTTAAAACTCAATTAAAAAACTTCCTATTACAATTAAAAACATTTCCTATTAAAAAACACTTCCTATTCAAGTAAAAAAAAAAAACGTTTATCGATGTGTTAATGAGGTCGTGGAAAGCAACGTTGGTGACAATAAAGAGGTAACTGAACGGTACGGGGAAACATTTTTAAGTCAATTGACCTAAATACACTCAGATAAAACCCCAAGAGAAAAGACAAGGTAACTAGATTCACAGGTCGCAAGTAATAGAACTTTTGACATCGAAACATCAATCAGAACTTTAACCTATTACACTCAGGAGGTTGAAATGATAAAAAACGTCGTAATACAACCGAGAGGACCCAGGAAATGGAAAGGTGTTTTTAGTCACACGGTTATAGGTACTTTATTGAATGACCCTAAAACTAACCATAACTAAACTCAGATAGACAGTTCAACTCTTCTTAACTACAAAATTGTAATAACTTAGTGTCAAGTACTTATACCTGATATTAAATATTATTTGAGGTAGGTGTGAAATTCTCATACTTAGTCACTCAAAATCATTTGAAGTTCTCAACAACCCTAAAGGGACAACCAGGTCACCAATTTGGAAGTGAAAGGTTACGTCTCCCAGGTCCAAATTAGGGACCTACCCTTCGATCAAAGAGTGAACGGAACACTGGTTTTGTGGTTCTGTGTTTTGTTATAACATTGTTTAAGTTATTTCTACAATTTTGCCAGGTGTAATTTTTTTTTTAGAAATTTTTTAACACCTCTCTCACCAGTAGACTGAACATAGACCTTTAAAACATAGTGTACACTGGTTCCTTGTTAAATTTTCACCCACTACAACTCTTCCCGTTCTACTAAAGAGGCTTCATATGGGTCACGGTATGACACCCTTTCCCTGTTCGAGATCCGACCCGGTTCGGGGGTACAAGACAAAACCACTTTACGTCAAGTCCGGGGATCTGAGAGAATACGTCCACGAGTGTTCTTGTTTCCGTAGTGACCCTTCTTCTCTGTACCTGGTCATAAGTCTCTGAGCATACATCATGTAGGAACTTTGTTTTTATTCGAAGTGACCGTAATTCTTCCGCCTTTCTCGTCTGAACTAAAGACAACGACTAATCAGTAATTCAGCACAGGTTGAGAAACGTTGGGGTACCTGACGTCGTCCGGTCCGAAAAGACAGAAAGTGGTAGAGGGTCTCAAACAAATTTGAGTACAGGTACCTCAACCACTACGGTAGGTTGGTAGAGTAGGAGACGGTGACGGCAGAGGAGGACGGAAGTTACAAAGGGTCGTAGTCCCAGAAAAGGTTACTCAGCTGAGAAGTGTAGTAAACCGGTTTCACAACCTCAAAGTCGAAGTTGTAGTCCGGGAGTTTACTTGTGGGTCCTGACTAGAGAAAATCCTACCTGACCAACCTAGAGGAACGTCAGGTTCCCTGAGAGTTCTCAGAAGAGGTTGTGGTGTCAAGTTTTCGTAGTTAAGAAGACGTGGGTCGAAAGAAATATCAGGTTGAGAGTGTAGGTATGTACTGATGACCTTTTTGGTATCGAAACTGATTAAACAACCGTTTAATTACAGAGACGAAAAATTATACGACAGATCCAAACAGTATAAAAAGGAAGGTGTCTCGTTCACAGAAACTTATAACACCGACAACAGTACCAGGCGTCACTAAAACCTCGGGTTCCTTTATTTTAGACGGTGACAAAGGTAAAAAGACGGTAGATAAACGGTACTTCATTACTCCGACCTACTAGAATAAAAAGACTTGTAACTCGTAATTCGATCGAAAAAGTGAGAAGAGAAAGAAGGAGTAGTTCTCCGAGAAATCAAGGAGAAGTGAAAGACGATAATCTCACGATAGTAGACGTGTGGACTCCAACAACTATAAAGAGGGTCGTTAGAACTAAGGTCGAACACTAAGTAGGTCGGACCGTACAGTATACTACATAAGACGCATATTCAATTTATTCGTCTCACTGTTATATGTTAAGGTACAGGTCAAGATTGACAACGAAGAATTGGACGTATGTCCAAAGAGTCTGAACTATCGAATACAGTTCTGTTGATGAATAAATAATGTTTTATCTTTACAGATACTGGAAAAATATACATGTCATAGATTTAACTAACGTATATATTCTTAAGTCTAGTATTTTCCAACTATCTTATAAAGACGACCTTTCAGGACTAAATTCATTCTAACCGAACACCGATTTAGTACTAGTCGTAAAACTTAAAACTATCATTAAAACTAAGTCGTTCGTCGGTTTTTTGATTTTTTCTTTTGTTATAAAATCGTGACAAAAGGGAAACATTTGTGTACTGATTTAAACTGACCATTACAAGTTGGAAAATGTCTCTACCACTTACCGTAGAGTTTTGGAGATCTCTGACCAAAATATCAATCCAGATATATTGTCCAATATAATTATATAAATTTATGGTTCCTATAGGTAAATGACGAAGTATCCTGTCTCTTTCTGAGTAAACACATAAAGTTCAACAAAACTAGTCGGACGAATTCCGTTCCCGACTTCTATTCGACCGTCACAGATTAAATAGAAAAACTAGAATTGATACAAATAAATTAATTTTAAACGACATAGATTTGACAAGAGAAAATAAATTATTTTACGTAACATCACAAGTCAAGTCAAGTCAGTGAGTCATCACAGACTGAGAAACGCTGGGGTACTTAACGTCGTTCGGTCCGGAGGGACAGGTAGTAGTAGAGGGTCTCAAGTGAGTCTGAGTACAGGTAGCTCAGACACTACGGTAGGTCGGTAGAGTAGGAACCAGCAGGGGAAGAGGAGGACGGGGGTTAGGGAGGGTCGTAGTCTCAGAAAAGGTTACTCAGTTGAGAAGTGTACTCCACCGGTTTCATGACCTCAAAGTCAAAATCGTAGTAAGGAAGGTTTCTTTAGGGTCCCAACTAGAGGAAGTCTTACCTGACCAACCTAGAGGAACGTCAGGTTCCCTGAGAGTTCTCAGAAGAGGTTGTGGTGTCAAGTTTACGTAGTTAAGAAGCCGCGAGTCGGAAGAAGTGTCAGGTTGAGAGTGTAGGTATGTACTGGTGTCCTTTTTGGTATCGGAACTGATCTGCCTGGAATCAGTCGTTTCATTGCAGAGTCGAAAACTTATATGATAAATCCAACCAGTATTGAAAAGAAGGTTCCTCATTCGCAGAAAATTAAAGTACCGACGTTAGTGGTAGACGTGACTAAACCTCGCGGGAGGGGGGGGGTTTTTTTTTACAGACTGTGACAAAGGTGACAAAGGGATAGATAAAGGGTACTTCACTACCCTGGTCTACTGTACTAGAAGCACAAAACTTACAACTCGACATTCGGTTGAAAAAGTGAGAGGAGAAAGTGAACGTAGTTCTCCGAAAACACAAGGAGAAGTGAAAGACAGTATTCCCACCACAGTAGACGTATAGACTCCACTAACTATAAAGAGGGCCGTTAGAACTAAGGTCGAACACAAAGAAGGTCAGGTCACTAAGAGTACTACATGAGACGTATATTCAATTTATTCGTCCCACTGTTATACGTCGGAACTGCAAAAGGAAAAGGATAAACCTTGGTCAGACAACAAGGTACAGGGCAAGCTCACATCACATCAAATACATATTATAGTTTCTTATAAAGTGTGTGTGATCAACACGTTGGTAGTGGTTTTAGGTTAATAACTTGTAAAGACAGTGTCACTCGAGGGAATACAAACAATCGTCAATTAGGAATAAAGACGGGAGGGGATGTTTCTATGTATTGCAGGATCCGTAAGTTCCAGACTAAAGACAGTGACATTTAGACGGAAAACACCTGAGAGGTATATTTCCCTGACAATGACATATATCACAAAACATCGACCGAATAAACATATTATCCAGACTCCAAGTAAGTACTCATACTATCCAGTCAGCAGGAAGGGAAAATAACGACTCACTATAAGACGCCCTACCTACGAGTACAAATACATGGGTGAGTTTCAGTTATCTGTAAACCCAATAGGACGTAAAACCGACAGTACCTATTGTGACGATATTTGTAGACGTATACTTGGAGAAAACACTTGTATCCAACAACAACAACAACAACAACAACAACAAAAACAGAGAGAATCCCTCTAAGGACTCTTACCTCAACGACCCACAATACTATACAAACACAAATCGAAAAATTCTTTGACGGTATAACAAAGGGGTTTCGTTGACATGTAAAATGTAAGGATGGACGTTATATTCTTCCAAAGACAAAGAGGTGAAGAAATTGTTATAAACTATGACAGGAAATTTTTTTCCTATAAGTAAGTTCACCCACACTTGCCCACAGAGTGACAACCAAAATCAAACGTAAACGGAGGACTGATTAGAGTAATCGACTTATACAATTCGTACAAAATACTCGATTAATCGGGAAGTATATAAAAGAAAGTACTTACAGATGGGTTCAGAAGTCGGATAAAATTTTAACCTAACAAACAGAATAATAATAATTTAATCTCTCCATAAGAACTATATGAAACCTATATTATGGAATTAGTCATACGATAAATGTTTATAAAGGAGGGTCAGACATCCGAACAAAAATTATAAAAATTACTACAGGAAACTTTATCAAAATTTTTAAAACTGTTTCCTTTAAACGACTAAAAAAAAAAAAGAAAATGACTAGAAGAAGAACCAGAGAAGGTTTTTCCGTTTCTTAAGAAACGGATTGTGTTCCAGTATTTCTAGATAAGGAAACAAAAGAAGACCCTCAAAACACCAAAATCGAAAATATAAATTCAGAAACTAGGTAAATCCCAATTAAAAACACATACCTTACTCCACTCCCAAATTCAAGTACAACCATCGGTTGACAGGGGTGTGGTAACAACTGTTCTAACTTGGTTACCAGTTTGCACGGGACTCTTAAGATACTCTGTGACTTAACAGAAACATGAAAACAATTTGTAGTTAAGTGGTACTTAAAGTGCCGAAAGAAATACTGTAAGTCAAAGAAAAGAAACTAGATACACGAATAGAAAGTAGTCACGGTGTGACAGAACTAATGACACCCAACTATCATACAAAGTTTCAGTCCGTCATAACCAGGAGGTTAAAACAAGAAAAAGTTTTAATAAACGAGATAAGAAATAGGAATTTTAAAGGTATATTTAAAGTCTCAGTCAAACAGTTAAAGCCATTTTTCTTTTAGCGACAAAAAAAAAAAAAATTTTATCCCTAACGTAAATTATACATCTAGTTAAACCCCTTTTAACGGTTGAACTGTTATACCTCAGAAAATCGGGTACCTGTACTTTATAGAGAGGTAAATAAATCTAGAAGAAATTAACTAGAGTCGGTACAAAGTATCACAAGTCACGTGTTCGGAACGACAAGTAAACAATTTAAATAAGGATTCATAAAAGAATAAATACTACGATAACACTTACCGGTATACAAGTACAAGATAAAAGTGGTGAGACCGACAATTAACAGAGTTAAAGAAAAAGGACCTATACTGGAGTAAGAGTCTGATCCGTCTTAGTCTTTTGGTTCTCCCGAAGCACGAGACAGGGGGTCGGACTGAAACCTTCTGGGTCCAAAGGGTTCCGGGTCTGTGGTCGACCAACGTTGAGCCTCGTGTCAATCGGGACCTCCGGGGTCTATTCACTGTTCCGACAGGACAACCTGTTCTCGTCCATCTTTCCACCCCCGGTGTCCTTCACCTGACGTACCCACACCGTAAGTGTCCCGGAAACCCTACGTTCGTCTGGGGTTTACACCTCGGGTCCGAGTCCCTACCTTGGTCCTCGTCCCGATCCACCCCTACCAAGGGACCCACCCCCTACCAAGGGACCCACCCCCTACCCCCGCACCCCAACTGGTGTCTTGTCCAACCACCCTCCTACGAGAAGGTTGTTCTGACGAGTGGGTGCCTGTGTCCACGAGCGGGGGGTACGGACCGTGACTCGAACCCCGGCTCGTACCTCGGCTCGACCTCGGAGAGTCTCGGAATCCCACGGTAGTCCGGACCTCGTGTTCAGCTCCGCCTAGGGTCCTATCCCTCTACGGTGAAGGGCTTTTTCCTGGACTCTCCCCGACTCAACTTGTTTCGTGTGTCATCCGTGAGTTCTCAACCAGGGGTCGTAACCAAACTGTCCCTAACTCGAGGGGGAGTTAACCTCGTTATTTGTCCGAGACATTCCACTGCAGTAACAGACGATCCGTGGTCGGAGAGGTCGGAGGAGACGAGGTGGGGAATTGTGTTTGGGGTAGGAGGTCGGTAAGGTCTAGTGCACGAGAAGGAACTTGTCCGGTTTACGAAGGGTCAGAGACTCTCAGACGTCCACGACAAGGGAGACAGACCACACGAGAAGGGTGGTACTGTAGGATCGTTGCGGGGGAGAAGGAAGGGTGTAGTCACGGTGAGACACTTCGAACGGGTCGGAGGGGCGTCCGTCCAAGCCTGTTCGGGACGAGCCTCGAGGGATGTGAGGTCCGTAGGGACGTCGGCCGTGGAGGGTAACGTGGTCTGAGCGGATGAGGAGACACAAGGAGTGGGTGGTCCGAATCTCGACCACATGGTCCCCATGGTCCCGTGTCGAATATTACACGATTTATTCCGGAGGACCCGAAAACTTTCCTACGCGCTTACTCCCCACTCACTTCCGTAACCTGGTATCGCTTCACTTCTCTGTGAACGACAATACAGAATAGGAGGACTTCCCAATTGTAGATTCCAGTGGTCGGGGAGTCACTGAGTTTGTCCCCAAAAGTCCACGACCTCTACCGTCCTCTTCCAGACGGGGACGGAGATTCGACCTTTCATCACAGAAATATTAAAGTACCCACTTAGTCTCTCCAGTAGGAGGGACCGGTCACAGTGTTCCGTAGTGGGACGGAACAAGGAGGGACTAAAAGTTGTCGGTGTTGGTCGTGGGCGATCAGTAGTCTCACCGGACCTCCAGTGTCCGAGACGCGAGTAATGGACGGGCCGGGACAGGACACCCACAGCATAGTGGCGCGAGTCGAGAGAGACGTTTAGTCGCCCCACACAGGAATACGAGTTCGAGTCGACGATTAAACACAGGTTGAGGACACTGGGGTACCCGACATCGGGTGATCCGAGGACACAGGTACCCTATAAGGTCCGTTCCTATGACCTTACCCAACGGTAAGGGAAGAGGTCCCCTAGAAGGGCTGGATCCCTAGTTTGGGCGCAGAGGAGATAACCGTCCGCTTAAGAGCTGGTCACACGGAGGGCCCGCAGGAACAGGTGGGAGTGAAAATAAAGACAAAACAACCCGAATCAAAAGAGGTATGTTTTCTTTATAGACGAGTAGAGTTTAAAAAAATTTTTTGTTATCTCTTTTACTCTTAGGAGTAGTAAGGTACGACACTAAGGGTAAGTGTCTACTCCTTTGACTCCGAGTACCATGGAAGATACGTTGTGTCGGAAGGACGGGACACCAGTTAGTCGACCCGAGAGACAGACGGACCACACTCTCGCCGTCGAATCACGGAGTGTCCCCTTTGGTGCCGGGATCCCACCCGAGCCCGTCAACCGTTGTTGACCGAGTAACCATCTCTAAAAAGAAGTCCCAACCACGAATCTTTAGTTATAAATGAACACGGTATGTAGCACCGCGGACGGAGGGACGAGTCCCTACCGTCTCTTCTCGTTATTAGAACTGCTTTAGATTTATCGCAACAAAGTTCTTTCGACCTCTCCGCAGAAACATGTAATCCAAGGGCCTCTCAGGTATTTAGACTCCGACTACTTAATGGACCCGTCCACGGAGACGGTGACCGTAGGAGCGACTTCTGCTCTTTCACCCTATTAATGAAGAGACCGTGACCAACAGCTCTCACTCGACCAGGTAAAAAGAGAAAATAATGATGACTTAAAGTCCTTTCACAGACGTCCTAGGGGGAGGGACGGGGGGAAAAGATTTACAACCTAAATAAACTACTAAGGTGGTCCGGACCACCCGTCCTCGACCTCGTTCCCCCGGTCTCACTCGGGACTTCCCTCCTCCTGAGCCGGGGATTCGGGGCGGACGGGCTCCGGAGTCATCCGCCCACACTACCCACCCACCGACCTGTAGGTGGGTAAGTATTGGCAGTAGGGGTAGTCACCACGGTATTTAAAAGGAAGGAAGGGAAGGGGAACGAAACACCCGACCGACACGGGTTCAGATCCGTCGTCTTCACCCGACTCTACTTCCAAAAGAATTCGGGACCCTTTACACCAGACTCGTCGGTGTCTGCTTCGACTTTAAACTCCAAGTCAACGATTTCCTTTTACCCTCTCAGCCGACGGCCCCGACCCCCCACCCGTGACCGTCTGGACGGGTTAAGTCCACACATCTACTCCCACAAAGACCTTCAACTCCCCACCACGACTGATACACTCCCCTTTCTCAGGTAAGATAGAAGAGGTGGAAGAGAGGACGGGGGTTCTGGACGAAAGGTTGAGGTAGGAAGAGTTGGAATTGTAACTATACACCCAAAAAAAACAACTGAATTAAACCTAGAGAGTTTCACGGGAGACCTAGTAGAGAATTGAGACCCTACGGAGTATGATCCCCCGGAGGGACTTGTAAATCTATTAATCCATTACAAATGTGACTGTCTCGGAATACGTGGACACCATTGGTGACGACTTTGAGGAACAAATAAGTGAGTGAGTGAGTTATAAATGACCGAAGAGTGAGACACTATCTTAGACACGATACTCCCATCCCTGTGGTGTCTCTCTTCTTAGTCTCCCAAGGGTGGAGGACCTCGAATCTGACGTCGCTCTCGTCTGTCATATATTTCAGTCGGTAGATAACGTACAAAATATCGAGTTCATTCCCCAGTCCCTTCTGACAGAACTCCTTCGTTATTTACCCTCAAAGAGTGTATTCTCCCTTCTTTTTTCCGAAAGATCCGTTTCTCTTGTCGTACACGTTTCCAGGACCCCGTCCGTCCAATCGTATGGTCCTCCGTTCACACCGGCCTCGTCTCTTTCACTCCTCTCACCCCATTTCGATCGGACCTTGTTGTAACCCGGGTCAGATCCCTCCCGGTATATCCAGTACAACTCTTCAAGACAGAGAGGTCAATCCCGAAGTCCTTCGGAAGTCTCCTGTAAACTTGTCCCTTCATACCCAGGATTTCAGTCCGTCGGAGCGTCCGGGAAGAGGTGAAGATCTCTCTCGATTCCGGTGATGTTAAGAAACGACAGAAACTGGTTGACACAAAGGACCCTAGGGTGTGTAGACCTAAATCCGTGCCATGTCGGTCTAAGTGACGTCGTGTACCCCCTTCTTTCTCAGGTCTCACTTCGGAACCAACGACACTACTGGAGTTAAGTGTGGGGACCCCAACTCCCAGTCCGGGACCTGTATGGAACCGACGATTGCAGGAAACGAACCGTCGACGAGACTGGTACACGTACCTACCTTTATCAGGGGTGATCGGGACAACTGGAGTGAGAACTGATTATTGGTTCACATTTCGGAAGAGACCTAATTTGCACCGGGAGACTCGGAACCGTATTTTCCCTTTCTGGGTAGGAACGTCCCGTGGTTCTCGGTTTGGTGAAAGAGAAGACCCTTTGACGAGTAGGATTAAGGTCGTTCCGGACCGACCCACGAGGGTCCTCACCATTAGTGGGACAGAGGGAACGGAGAGAGAAACACAAGACACGATAGAACTTGTCTTCCTACCCCACCCGAACTTCGACCGATCCTCAAACCCATCTTCAAGTCGGGTGGAGTGGACATGATACTGGACGTCAGGTACGGGTACCTACTACGATACGATTATCAACCGCATTGCCCGGTAGTAGGAGACGGGAAGGGGTAAAACGAGGGCCGAGAAGTTATCCTCGGTGGGGTGGTAACCCTGATATCAAGTCTCCGCAAACGACAGTAAAGAAAGAGAGGTGGAAGAGAATAAATTCCCTCTTCGTCGCCGAACAGACTACTCGTTCAAATTAGTCGTAACAGTAAGACATTAGGTGTGTTAATCTAACTTAGGTAGATTAACCTGGTCGTTATGACCGGGTGAACACCTGGTACCACGTCCCTTTACAAGAGACAAACCATGGTCTGTTGCACCCAGGTGAAGACCCGAAACGGGGAGTGATCGACTCAGTAGAATCAGTTCACTGAAGTGGAGAGACTCGGAGGGGACACTTCCCACCCACCCCAACAGGTCTTGTTTTATACGAAACTCTCGACACTTCCTCCTACGCCTGCCGTCCCCCATACCCACACTCCCAAGTCTTACTGGGGCCACAGGGGACCAAGACACGGATAAAGTGACTATTGCAGAAAATTGTCAGTACAGTCATGAAACACAATGACACTTGAAACACAGATATTACAACGAGTCCGAGGTTTAGTTATTTCGAGGTTAGTTTTACCGAACCTAGGATTACTTTAAGTAATGACGTGCACTACTCTTAGGTCCACACTTACTCCAATGTCTACCCCAACTAAGGTATCGGGTTCCTGATAAAATCCCAAAATCCTCTTAAGTCTTTCCCTAGGGTCGTTCGACAGTCGTCCTAGGTTCCCTCCCCCTCTTCCCTCTCCCATTACGGTCCATGAGCTAGCTTTGAACACAAGGTACTAGAATCCGTTTGGAAAGAGGGAGTCACTCGGAGTCAAAGGGGTACGCGTGCCAACCTGTTATTGTGGGGATTTGGGGTGTCCAACAGTCCCCGAACTACTCTAATAGGCTCACTTGGGAAAACGCACCACACACCAAGGACCGTCCGTCGCTCGTAAACCATTTATCGAGTAACGGTTATCGAACGACACCAACTACACACTGCCAACAACACACCCACTGACGAACGAGACACAACGGGGACCCACACCTCGATCCTAGAAGTTCTCCTTGGGGACCCTCTGTCTCAAGTCCTCTTCCCTGAAAGACTAGTCCACTCGACAGACCGTGTCCAACCACCCGTCACGGGGAGGGGTCTCTACACCCTCCGTGTCGGTCCGGCCCGGGCCTCCCTCTGGGACACCGTCTCTGGGTCCGGGGTCACCTTCCCGAAGGTCGAACCCAATCCCTGTAAGACCCCCTACTTGGTTACTACCTTCGTTTCTCGTGTCAGTGTCGAAGACTCGTGTGTCCCCCCGTACTTTTATCGGAGAGACCTATGTCGACCTGAGGAACGGGTCGACCGTCGACCACGGAGGATCGTAGTCCGGAGTCGTTTCGGTGACCTGGTACCCTAGTTAAGAGAAACAACTGTGTCGGGAACGACGGTGAGGTACACGTTCCCTTCCCCTCTCGGGTCGGGCGGGACCTGTTACGGGACGTCCGGTCGGTCAAGGACTGGGGCGGAGAAGGTTAGCGAATTGGACAGACTCAGAGCCAGAGGGAAAGGCATTTTACCCTCGATCTAGGTGAAGTATAAAAACAACCCGGAACTTACTGAAATATCCTTCGTTCCGGTAGTCGTCCACACGAAACTTACTACTGATATACGGTCCGTGTTATCGGTACTCAATCCGAGATAGCAAATCAACGATTCAGCGCAGGATGAGAAAACACTGGGGTCCTGACATCGGACGGTCCGAGAAGACAGGTACCTTCTTTTGACCTCACCAAACGGTAAAGGAAGAGGTTCCTTGGAAGGGCTGGGTCCCTAGTTCGGGAGTAGAGGACGTGACCGTCCACCTAAAAATGGTGACTTGGTGGACCCTTCGAGATATCCCTGTATCTCATCCCAGGATTGTCACCGCTGGAGCATCTCAACGTCACTCCAAACCGATTAGTGATCCACATTTCGTAAATCGTACCACGGACGGGGAGTCCGGGTTTCGTGTCTCTCTGATCGTGAATCCCAAACCCCGTCACGAGGAACCTGTATTGAGGGGTCCCTCCAAGAAAATTTTTGAAGTACAAGTCCTGGGGGTCGCGACCTCTACGACAACGTCGTCGACACTCACCCCGGGTCCCTGGACACAGAAATTACTCGAAGGGTCCCTTCCGACGGTGTCCCCAAGAAACCGGACCCCAAACCCTTGGTCGTGTCGTCCCTACGTCTCGACTTACTCCGTCTCGACGACAGGACTACCTCGCATCCCCGACCTCCCCTCTACGGGTGAGTACTCCTCGAGGTCGCACACCGACTCACTCCGTGGTCGAGACCTCGGATTCTCCGGACGCAAACTCAGGGTCGAGGGGGTGAGAGGACGACCCACTGAACCAGTGTAGGGGGTTTGGACCAAAGGAGAAGACGTTATGCCCCAGTCACGTCAACCGACAATCCCGTTCTCCCCGACGGGATGAGTTTCCTAGTCGGGTCCCACTGAGAATATCCTGTCATCCAGAGGTCAGGGATGGAAGAGGGGGGTCAGGGGGAGACTTACTGGGGTGTCTGAACGGTACAGGGGTGGAAGAGAAGAGTCTGGGGGAGACTTGCTGGAGTATCTGCACGGTCGCAGACAGGGTGTGGAGGACTCTCCACCTTTCCCCGCCGGGAGCGGGGACCCAGGACTTAGAGACGTCCTCTTTTCGGTGGACGACCCACCGTTACAGCCCCACCCGTGACCCGGGACCCCGGAGACCGACCGGGGCGAGGACGTCCTTGTACCCCTTGGACTTTGATTCCGGACACGTCTACCTCGTGGCCTCACGGGGGGCGGGGGATCGAGGACACTACAGTGATTTGGGTCGTGGAGCAAAGGGGGACGTGTCAGCACACCGGACGGGTACCGGAAACTGAAAGAGTGGACCCTCCCCCAAACCCCCACTAACACCGACGACCTCACCCACCCCTCCCTCCTCCGGAACTGGAGGGGTCTCAGGTAGCCGTTCAGCTACGGTCACCCCGAGACCAAAGAAGGTCCGAGGGGTAGTCACAGTCTGGGAGGAAAGACCCGACGCAGGACTCCCCTGTTCTGACTGTCGCCGGTGTCGATGACAAGCGAAGAAAGGCGTTCCCGAGACGCGAGAGAGTAGAGGTAGCAGAGTCAATCGTAGTCCCGTCGAAAATGGTCCTCTAGAGGAAAGTCCTCACTGTATGTTGTACAAACTTTCCTTCACGTCAAAGGTAAAAGAGGGGGAGAATGGGTAGTGTTGTACAAAGGTAAAGTCAGCTCAGACAAAAGAAAAACGCGCAGTGTAAAGTCTTCGGAGTCGTAATTTCTGGTCGACCTTTACGGTAAACCTCGACAGGAAAGGGTGGAAGGACGAGGAGGAGGGGTGGAGAGTCACCCGACCAGAGAAGGACTGGAAACGAGGGAACCTTTCTTCACGAACTCAGGTGAAGACAGACGGAACTTCGAAGAATTGGTGAATGAGGCTGGTGGACGTCCGGGGGTCCACTTCTACCACCATTTTTCACCGGGTCCTCAACGGTTACTTGACCTTACATACTAACGATATTCAACTCAACACAAAGAGGTTTTTCTACATACCTACACTCATAACCTGGTATTTCTTCACGGCTTCTTAACTACGAAAACTTGACACCCCAACTTTTTCCGAGAACTTTCAGGGAACCTGTCGTTCCTCTAGTTTAATCAGTTAGGTTTTCCTTTAATTGGGACTTATAAGTAACCTTCCTGACTATGACTTCGACTTCGAGGTTATGAAACCGGTGGTCTACACTTCTCAGCTGAGTAACCGTTTCTGGGACTACGATCCTTTCTGACTTCCGATTTCCTCTTCCACCGTCCTCTCCTACTCTACCAACCTACCGTAGTGACTGAGTTACCTGTGCTCAAACTCGTTTGAGACCCTCTATCACCTCCTGTCCCTTCGAACCGCACGACGGCAGGTACCCCAGTGTTTCTCAGCCTGTGCTGACTTGTTGTGGTGGTGTTTCTATGTACATCCAGAATGGGAATCTTGGAGTCTTACAGTGGAAAGAACTTTTAACCTAGAAAGGTCTCCCTTTCAATTTTACTCTAAGAATCTCACCCGAGATCAGGTCATATTGAACACGGGAATGTATTTCCCCGTTAAACCTGTGTCTGCGTCCTCTTCTGCTACAGTACTCTGTGTCCCTCTTCTGCCGCCATTCGGTTCCGTACGGACTTCGATAACCTCCGGAGTCCTTGTTTAGGGAGAGATCTCAGAAGTTCCCTCGTACCGGGACGACTGTGGAACTATACCTGCAGACCGAAGATCTTGACTCTGTCATCTAAGGATAAAATTCGGTGGGTCAACCAACGTAGAACAATTTCGTCGGGATCACTTGATTATGTCTCTACTACTATTCCACCACTCTACACACTCCCCAACTCCGACCCTTCCCCGACGGCCCCCAACGTAAAGGGTCCGGGAGACGTACATCCGGCCCCGGTGTACTGGTCGAGAGTGGTCACCCAACCCTCTTCACTACACTTACAATGAAGACCAACTTCACTAAGTCTTCGTCCACATAGGAGAGGTGAGAGAGAAAGGGGAGACGGTCGACCTTTTTCTCGTCAGACTCCGGAATCTCCTCCCCACCTCGGAACTCTACCTTCCTTGACCCCGGCACTCAGTGGTACACCTCTTTTCAACGGAAGACTTCCGTCATAGTCTCGAGACTCTTGTACACCGTCTCCTCCGCTACTACACGTACCAGATCTTTTTCATTCTTCACTGGTCACCCTTCCCCGTTTCGTGTGGTCCGTCTCCTCTGTCGTACACGTCTCCGGGTTCCCTGTCATGACTCGGGACCCCTGGAGGTCTCCAACACACCAATCCCACATAGGACACTGTCCCTCTCTCCACTTCCCCTCGACCCAGGACCCATCCGAGTCACGGTACCCCCTCTTAAACCCTTCACACGACTCAGGTGACCCACCGGTCACTTTCGAAGACTCGTCTTCCCTGTACGTCTGAACACGCAAACTTTCCCGGAAGACCGAGAGTCACACCCCGACTTAACCTCCTCCTCTCTATTCGTCGTTCTGGTCCTCCCTCCGACCGGGTCACGTGACCCTCTTTCCCACCCCCCCGCCCCCTGTCCGACTCCGCCTCCCCTACCTCCTCCGAAAATCCTCTTAAGTCCAAAATCTCAGTTGTCCAGAACCACTAACTAAAGTTCCCTCCCACTTCTTTTCCCTCCCTATTTCCTACCATACACCCCGAAGGGACCATCAAGTCGACCATTTCCTAGGCGGACGTTACGTCCTCTGGGACCGAGTTAAGGACCCAGTCCTTCTAGGGAACCTCTTCTGTATCTGATGGGTGTGGACATAAGTCTCCGAAGGGACCACCGAGTCAACCATTTCTTAGGTGGACGTTACACCTTCCGGACCCAAACTAGGGACCCAACCTTTCTAGGGGCCTCCTCCCGTACCGTTGGGTGAGGTCATAAGAACAGACCTCTCAGGGTACCTGTCTCCTCGGACCACTCGACGTCAGGGACCCCAACATTCCTCACCCTGTATTGACTCGTGTCGTGTCGCGTTTCCTACTACACGTCCAAAGTCCTACCTCCTGCCACCCCGGTAACGACTCTATGCCGCTGGGTCCCGAACCTGTCACCGAGACAGGACCGACACCAGAGTCAAAGGGGTTAACGTCAGAACACAGGTCTTAACGTCTATAACCACTATCTAGTTATCGACCTACCTAGCCCGTTTCCCTTGTCGTTCTCGTTTAAGAGTCTCCACCCTTCAAATATCACCCCCTGTCAAAATGACACAGTGTAGACAGAGAAGGTGCCCGTCCCCGCCAGTACGGACAGAACGAGTGGAGACGTGGGAATTGAGGTTGTCTGAATCGGACCGTGTATGGTCTATGAGTTAATTACCAGTACTTTCCTACTTTATTTCAGTTGTTTCACGACACTAAACCGACGTCAGATCTCTTGACCAGCCCTGAGGACCCCTCCACCTTGCCTCTAGAACTCACGGTCCCACCCAAGTAAAAAGTAAGGAAACCACTACCCAAAACTCAGCTCCGATCCAGATTTTTCTTTCCTCGAAAGGCCTACCGAGTTACTAATCCTTAGGTGGACGTTACTTCCTCTGTATTCTCTGAGTCTAACTCAGGGGCCCAACCCTTCTAGGGGACCTGTTCCTTTACCGTTGAGTGAGGTCATAAGAACGAACCTCTTAGGGTACCTGTCTCCTCAGACCACCCGATGTCAGGTATCCCAACATTTCTCAGTCTGTACTGACTCGATGACTAAAACTGGGACCCAGTTTTAGAACGAACTGGTACCGAGACTTATTCAATGAATTGAAGAGTCGTGGAGCCAAAGAAGTAAATATTTGACCTCTACATAGAGTACGGTAACAATACTCCTATTTACTTAATCGCACACATTCTACGGGCGAGTCTCGTCACGTCCTATGTGTCTTTCAAGACTCGCGATCGAGTAAGAACACTACAGTGAGGAGGGGGAGGGAGGAGAGGAAGGGGGACTCTGAACGATAAATTTACGAGATTCGGAGCCAAGTAAGTAGGACATCTACCATTGTGGTTGGGGTGTACGAATAATTTACCTAACTTACACTATCAAGTAATCTTTCTGAACCACGTGTCACCCATGGATTATTGACGACCAATTGTGTTAGCCACGACCCGACTGTATTCGGTCGAAACGGAGATCTTCCCGTCCATTCTAGGACCCCCTTTGGGAAAGGTGGTCAAAACGAGACCCGTTCTCTTTACCTTTTCAACGATTAAGACTTCTCATTTACAGTCTCCGAACCCTTCCTAAAACTCCAAGACTTTTATTTGTAGCCCTTCCCTTTCTCCTTCCCCCCTCTCTGTCCTCCCGTGCCTCTACTTCCGCTCGGTCCTACTCTCCGTCTCTTCTCTACAGGTCTGACGCACTCTCTCTCTCTCACGAGGCACAAACGGGGGTCTAAGACCCTACTTCTCGACTCGTTTGTCCACCGACGACTTTGTCTGTGCCAGTACTAGCCGACTACCCACGGTGACCTATCTCACCGAGACAAGACGGTAGTTCACTTAACTTGTCCCGGTCGATTAGTCTCCCATTTCTTAGGTGGACGTTACGTCTTCTGGACCCAAGTCAGGGACCCGACCCTTCCCTAGGGAAGATAGGGACCTCCTCCTTTACCGGTGGGTGAGGTCATAAGAACGGACCTCTTAAGGTACCTGACTCCTCTGACCACCCGATATCAGGTACCTCAGCGTTTCTCAACATGTACTGACTCGTTGATTGCGTGTGGCAGTGAATCTCCATTTCTTAGACGGACGGTTCGTCCTCTGAGCCCAAGTTAGGGACCCAACCCATCTAGTGGACCTCTTCCTCTACCGTTCGACAAGGTCATAAGAACGGACCTATCAGGGTACGTTCGTGTCAGACACAGGTACCCCAGGGTTTCTCAGCCTAGACTGAGTCGTTCATTTGGTGGTGGTGGTGGTGTCGACTTGTCGCCCCGAACTAAGCCGTCTATCCACACCTCGTCCACGTCTCGACCCGAAATATATGGACGAGGTGTACCAAGTGTCCACTTAAATCTTTTACTCGATTCTCACGAGTAGAGACAGTGTGTGTTACCATAACGTTCTTTTCTACACGAAAAAGAGGAAGAACAAGATATAGTGTAAAAGAAAGGAAACAGTCTTGGGTAGTTTAAGATGTACTCGGTATCGGTCGAAAGGAGGAATCTACTCACTTTCATCAAACACTAAAAGACACTTTCTACGATCCAACCATGAAAATATCCTGTTATATCTAAAAACAGAAGACGGGAACGACGACAATTCAACCTTCTCACTTCCGTAGACTTTGAGTGAAAGACCCTCAGGACGACGGATACACGTGCCTTAAAGGATGATCCAAGTCGTCCACGGATACCTCCAAGGTAGTTCCCGTGTGCCCTACCCGGGCAGTGACGGAGCGTCCGTCCTCGGAAGAAGGGGACGTGCGAAGACATCAAATACTCGACTTTCGTACTAAAATCGTGTAAATATTTGTAAACCCACAGAAGAAGTCAGTAAATAAAAAAGTCAATAAAAATCCCCTTTTATTTAACAGAAATGTGAGAGTATTTTAGTGACACGGCGTCGGAACCTGCACGGGTCACCTACACTCACTTGTTCTAGACCTTCTTCGGGACATGACTCTCCGTCGTCAGGGACCCAAGGTCAAGACCACAATGACTTTCTCACCCCCTCAGGTCGCCGAACGGCGAGTTTTCTGTTATTTATCCTGTCCAACCACCTTTCCTTTCAAACGAAATAAAGTCTACACCGTTGACCCGTCCCCCTCCCGTCTGTAGACAGGTTTCCGACTGAGAAGGGGGGCCTGTCAGTCACCCGGTTTCAAAAATATCTGTCACCTCCCCACCCTCGATGTCCGTCTTTCTCGTGTCAGTAGAAACTGTCAGTAGAGGTCAACCAGTGACCACCAGACTGGCTACAGTAGAACTAACAAAATCGACGTCAATTAGAAGTCAAGGTGCCAGCAAAAAAAAAAAAAAAAAGCGTAAAGAAACTCCGGTCAAGAACCTTAACACCGCCGAATACTACACCCATGTCAGACTAGTAGTGTATCAATTGAAGAAGGTCACAAAGTCATAGATGTTCTGTCGAGTGGCCTATACCGAGTCTTATAATAGATGTCGGGAACTCTTCCTTGATTTCCAGGAGCTACTACGAAGTACTGATGTACTAATAATAAACCAGAGAAACCTAACAAAAGGAAACAAAAGCATACAAGAGTAAAGAGACTAATTTGAATAAGAAACTGAGTTCAAAAGGTACCCGTTTACCGTCCGTCTCCTGTAACCCCCTCCTCGTTCCTGGCATCCCAGAACGAGGTAAAGTAACTTACCCGACTATCGAACAACACGTCGAAACCCTTTCAGTAAAAGGGAGAGACCCGGAGTCAAAGAGGAAGCAGGTAGGACTATAAATATCAGACTTACAAGGTCCTCACACTCCGAGGTCCGTTTCCCCTCGAGTCTCTGAATTAAATACTTTGTTTATTCATGAATGATACACGGTCCTCCCTGAAGGGACCACCGAGTCATCATTTTTTAGACGGACGTTACGTCCTCTACTCCCAAACTAAGGACCCAGTCCTTCTAGGGGACCTCCTCCCGTACCGTTGGGTGAGGCCATAAGAACGGACCCTTTAGGGTACCTGTCTCCTCCGACCACCCGATGTCAGGGACCCTAGTGTTTGTCAACCTGTACTGAATCGTCAGTTGTCGTTGTTACACGGTTCTTGTTCCGACACCAGGGTCCCTTCCTCTAGGTAAAGAACCGGAGTTCCTTATCTAGACCTCTCTCCTTTAAGGGACCACTTTACACTTTTTCAGTGACTTTGTATGTCTTACCTTCGCGGTTCCACGACCCCTCGAGACAAGGAAAAGAAGTCCCGACGAGGGAGGAGACACCCGTGGTGACCGGAGATACGGCGTAGAGAGGACCGTTCCCCCACCCCGTGTGGTTCAACTCGTACCAGAAAGGAAGTCCAGGGGACTGGGAGGACCTGTGAGACGGAGAGGGGTTGTGGTCGGCCACCGACGACGACGACGACCCCGAAATATCCGTGGAAATTAGAGTATTAGTTACGACGCCCTCCCGTCCCTACCTTAACTAACACTTACGTCGAGTACAATGGGACTTTCCGGGTCGGGTCGGGCAGTTAGTTACGTGGACGTCGTGACCACTGATGACGGAACTTAGTTATTACGAATGTTTCAATCCACCCTCCCTGCATTAAAGAAAAAGGAAGGGGCTGTAGGAAAGACCTTATTGGTTGACAGAGAGAACGTTTATTTACGGAACGTGGGGTGTAAGGGGAGTCCGGGACCCTCCGAAACCTCTCCAGAGGAAAAGTCACCTGGGACCACAGAGGCTCGGGACCTGGTTCTCGAAGTATGTACCTAAACTGAGAGGGGCGTCGTCGGGGACCCTCCGTCGTAACGTACCCCGAACTCAGTTAATGTACTCTTACGTGATGGTCCTTCGCCGTCCCAGATCTAAACTTGGACCCTGACTGTCTAATTTTTATTATTGTGTCTCATAAATAACTCGGGTAGATCACGGACCCCTTCACCCGTACCTCTCTTCCCCGAGAGACTCGACCCAGGACCTCTCGGGACTCGTGACCAATGGGACACCCGTACTTTTGTCTCCCCAAGGTCGACCCACTTGTCCTCCCCGTTTCCGTCCCCACCTCTCCCCAGGGGTCCCGACCTCCGTTTCCCGACCAACCCTCTCCTGTGACCCCTCCTCTGGACTAGGATACCCCGAAACGTACGGTTCGGTCCTTCGAACCCGAGTCGTTAGTCTCTCTTGGACACCTAAAGTCTTTCAAGAAGGACCACCATTCGACTTGGGACCGGGGAAAGTCGGAGAAAGAAAACAAGATCGAAAAGGGGACTCTGGGTCCCTTCATCTACGTAAACGCCCAGAGGGCCCCTGTTGACCTCTGTATCGACGTTCACCGGAACCGAGGTGGGAACCTACGGAGGGAAGGACCAAATTTTAGGAGGCATCTGTACCCTTGTGCGGGGAAGGGTGGGAGTGAGGAGTAACGCGGAGACATCAGTCGGAGGTCCAGTAGTCATTTTTATCCAACGTACATTATGGACGCCAAGATGTCTTGACTACAGGCACCCGAGTCCGACACTCGGTCGGGGAGAAGAGTGTGACACGTGCCCGGGCGAGTGTAGTGGGAGTGTCGTGAGGGTAGTGGTGCCAACTGCAGTAGGGGCACAGGGTCCAGAGACGAAATTGTCGATACGAGACAGGGGTCCACGAAGAAAAAATACCGTGATGAGTAATAAGAGACTCGAAAATGTGTACAGTTTGGTCAGATAAATATATATATTTCTTGTTGATAAATTCACCGACCTAGTAATGTTGGAACCAGGACCTGAGGGACTCGGATCTCCTACTATAGACAAGTAGAGACTGAGGACGCATGAGCTGCGACGGGACACGAGGGGGATGTGATTCGGGAGACGTTTA
The DNA here is from genome assembly GCA_006410555.1 of Capra ibex. Taxonomy (NCBI): domain Eukaryota; kingdom Metazoa; phylum Chordata; class Mammalia; order Artiodactyla; family Bovidae; genus Capra; species Capra ibex. The sequence goes on from SJYO01016970.1 coordinate 11,698,274, forward strand.
AGAAGGAGATCAGGAGGATCGGTGGGGTGGGGGTTCTCTGGTCAATAGAAGCAATAGGTCAGCTCTTGTTACATTGAGTCTCTACGTTTCCGTGAACAGGTTCCAGTGTGTCGATCCGTCACGGTCGTAATTGTCGACTGCGATCTCGGGACAAGACTTGAGGACTCGTCCGTCTCAAGGGACTCAAACTGAAAGTATTCCCCCCTGTCTCCCCCTCTTGTCTGAACAGAACCCAAGACTATCGGTCTTTGGTTCTCGGGTTTCGGGAGACAGTGGAAGTCCGACAAACCTCCCGTCTACCCGACTCGGGTACTCTCGACGTCGGACCCAGTACCAAGACGGGACCTAATACCAAGACCGGGGACACCAATTTCCCGAGGCCGAAACTGAACGGTTCGAAACACAGTGAAACCCGATAGAGAGGGTCTTGAGACTGTCGGAGGTGTCACCCCGTCCCCGAATTAGTAGTGACAGGGGAGGAGACTTTCCGATCTGGTTACAGAGGTCAGTGACGACGGGGGTAGGGACCGGGAGGATCTCGTCGTAGTCTCTCCCTTGAACACTCGTATGAAGTCATCTCTCAGTACCTCCTGTGGACCAAACTCCGGAACGGACTCACTCGTGACATAGTCAGTCGTATCCACTCCGAGACGAGTCATTGTTTGTCAGGGGTCACCGAATTTATGTATATACACATACACACATATAAATAAATAAATACAGTGACTGTAAAACAAACAAATAGATGATTAAGTTGAATAAAAATTAACTTCACATAAAGGAAATATTATAATATAATCAAAGTCCATATGTCGTGTCATTAAGTTATAAAAATATCTAATATGAGGTAAATTTCAATAATGTCTTATTACCGACATAAAGGGATACGACAAGTCATGTAGAAACAACGACTGAATAAAAAATATTTTTCAAAATTAGGGTATGGAGATAGAGAGGAGAAGGAAGAGGGAAGAGGGTGACCATTGGTAATCAAACAAGAGGTATAAACACTTAGACAAAGACAAAACAATACATGTAAACAATATATGTTAAACAACAAAATAAAAAATCTAAGGTGTATATTTTAGGGTTTATAAATAAAGAACGATTAGGATGGACGGGCAACACACAACCCACCCCCACCTAGACGAGTAGTCCCGGGAAGTACCTGGGGTCCATTGTCTCATCGATCGTTCGGTCTCCACCTCTCTCGAGACCGCCCAAAACGTGGTCGGTACTTTGCGAGGCGTCCACTCACTGTGCGTAATGAAGGTAAGTGTGTTGAGTAACCGGTCTTGTTCAGTATGTCAGGGTGATCGGTGCCCCCTGTCCTTCAAGTCAGGGTAGTACCTGGACCTTCTCCACTCCACACTTTTACAAACCGTCTTACGTACTCATGGGTTCCGTGGTGCTCCTACACTTCCCATCACTGAGACCACGGGGCGGTGAAGTGTGTGGGGATGGGACGTGTGGGGGTCCCCGAATGTCTAAGACGTCCCACCGGTACGTCTAAAGGGGGAGTAAGATAGAGTCACCGGATATCTGTATTAATAGGGTTCTCAGACGCTAAATCGTCCATTTACTTAACTCTCACTAGTGTTACAAACCTTCACCGACCCGACCCTAACCTTAGGTCCAAACAAACTGAGTTTCCGGTAAGAAGAGGAACTTGAACCACGGGGAATTTTGTTAGTCTTTTGTACCGTTTCGTCACCTCTCCGACCCTACTCTACGATCTCTCGTCTGTTATCCACGGTGTCCGGTGCCTCTCGGGTCTTTGGGTCCTCCCGAACTTTCCAGACGTAGGTGCGTCCGTTCCTTTTACGTTCCATGTCACACACCACACTCCTTCTAATGAATCATTCTCCGTAGTCACTACCAGAGACCTACTACTCGACACGGTGACACGGCACAGGGGACGGTTAGTGAAACGTGGTTAAGTCAGTTACTTAAGAGTCTTGTTGAAGAATTACTTCGTGGTAACCTACCATGGTTACCTATTCCACGAGTCAAATGTCTACTCCTTTTACCCCCGGTCTCTTCAATCACGACTCCGGTGAGTCGACCGGTCATCGACTCGAGAAAGAACGGTGGGCGTCAGAACGAAAAGGAATACTTGGGGTCTCGGACTGGCCGTTCAAGACCCAATTTTCTCGGGGGAGCTGAGACAGTCTGGGGTTCTGACGGGTAGAGGGGTCTCTCCCTGGGTGAAGTGATACTTTCCGGGAAAGGTGTTTCTGTGTTGTGTCTTCGGCTACTTTAAGTGAACTTAAGTCGTAGTGAAACCTTTAGCTACACGACACTAACGCTTAGGTCACAGACAGTCGTCGACGGATTAAAATCGACCTAAAACGTCCGAAGAGTGGTCCGAGTAGGCGGGGGCACCTGACTGTCTCGTCAAGGCTCTCATAGTAACTAGAAAACTGATTTCACAGGATTACTTTATGTTTGGACGACAATGAGTCTCTCGACAGACGGTGCCTCCGTGTCTTCTGTACGATGGTCCTGTTGTTAGTGGTATTAAAGTAACATTTTGGACGGGAGAACATGGTACAAAGAGGGTGGAGAAGGGACAAAACTAGAACCCGAGTATCCAGGTTGTACCTTTTAGCTACAGAAAGTGACAAAGTTGAGACAGTGTCTCTACATCTCCCCTCTTTTGGTAGTTATCTCACAATTTCTATAAAGGCCAATACTCGTTCACGGGACACTACCCCCGGGAGCCGTTGAACGTCACTCAATCGTGGATAAATAAACGTCCTCCCCTCAACGACCCTCCGACTAATTTCACGAGGACAAACTCCGTAAGGTGGGTCGATTAACCGATTTCTTCACCGTCTCCACCTCCCAACGTTCTCCCAAGTCTTAGGGACTTTTAGTCTTTGGTAGCAGTGATTCCCGTCTTCTCCTGTCTTATTCTTTGTTCATAGAAGAGAACGTTTGACAACGGATCAGTCACACCCAAAACCCCTTCCTTCGTCCCTCTTTCTGTGGATGGTGAAACCTCTGTTCTTAATAGAACGTCCCGTCCCAGTAGTTTGGACTAAATCCCTTCTAAGACTTCCAGGTTACCGGAGTAGAATCTCTACCCGGAGGACTCTGGTCGCCTCCCATTCTGTAGAACTAAGTGTCGTCCGGATTTTAAGTTACCGTCTTTCTCTTTATGACTACAGAGGTCCATCTAAAATACCTAACACCACCTTTCTCATGTCAAAGGAGGTTGACCAAGACTACCACGGGTTACCAGATCTGGTCCCTAGTCGTTTGGTGTCGGATACCCGGTACCGACCGGGGTGTCAGACAAAAACGTTTATTTCAAAATAACCTTGAACCGGGGTGAGTAGTCTAGGACATGACGGATTCCGACACAAGTACAAGGTGGACGCACCACCTCCTCGACATAGTCTCTGACATGCTAGGTGTCCGGACTCAGACCGGGAGGTCTTTTCCAGACGACTGAGAAAAAGATATGTGAACGGGCTCCCCGAGAATGTGTATTAGATAGGTCACAAAAATACATATAATACTATAATACTTTTCAGTTTGTGAACAAAAGTTACCCTGTAACTGTGCCTAAGGAGGTCTAGATTTGACTGTCGTCGTTCCGAAGAGTCTGACGTCACCCCTCCCCGACTCGGACGGGAGAGGACCGGAGGGGAGGAGGACGAGGTGGGGTTCGTCCCAACAGACTATCTTATGTCCTGTGGGTCGATGTGCACTTAAGGTCTATTTGTTGTCTAAAGAAAAGAAATGTTGTTAATGTAGGGTTCATCTTAATCCCAGAAGAGGTCACTGAGACGGACGGTCACTGAGACGGAGGTTTCTTAGACGAACGATTACGTCCTCTGAGTCTCCTGTACCCAAGTTAGGGACCTAACTTTTCTAAAGGACCTCCTCTTTCACCAATGGGTGAGGTCATAATAACGACCCTATTAGGGTACCTGTCTCCTCGGACCGCCCAATGTCAGGTATCCCAACACTTCTCAACCTGTCCTGACTTCGTTGACTCGTGTTCGTGCGTCCATCTTAATTAACTTCGTAAGCAATACACATCCTTTTTCGACCGAATTTTGCGTTGTAAGTTTTTTGATTCCAGTACCGTAGACCAGGGTAGTGACGTACCGTTTATCTACCCCTTTTTCACCTTCGTTACCGTTTGAAATAAAAGAACCCGAGGTTTTAGTGACGACCACCATTGACGTCGGTACTATAATTTTCTGAGAACGGGGGAACCTTCCTTTCGAGACTGTTCGGATCTGTCACATAATTTTTCGTTTCTGTAGTGAAACGGTTGTTCCCAGGCTTATCAGTTTCGATACCAAAAAGTTCATCAGTACATACCTATACTCTCAACCTTATATTTCTTTCAACTGACAACTTCTTAACTACGGAAGTTTAACACGACCTCTTCTGAGAACTCTCAGGGAACCTGACGTTCCTCTAGTTTGGTCAACTAGGATTTCGTTTAGTTGAGACTTATAAGTAACCTTCCTGACTTCGACTTCGAGGCTATGAAACCGATGGTCTACACTTTTCGGTTGATTAACCTTTTCTGGGACTACGACCCTTTCTGACTTCCGTTTTCCTCTTCCCCCGTCTCCCACTCTACCAACCTACCGTAGCGACTGAGATCCCTGGACGCAGACTCGTTTGCGACCCTCTATCACTTCCTGTCCTTTCAGACCGCACGACGACAGGCACCCCGGTGTTTCTCAGTCTGTACTGAAACGTTGACTTCCTGTTGTTGTACATCCTTTTGTCTCTGAATAATTCTTGTCCTCGAAACTTCGGAATTTGACTGAACTGGAACTAAGGGTCGACGTTAAAGTTATTTACATAAATAAATCATCTTTGTTAGTTTTTCTTATTCATATAGGGTTTATGACTTACCCAGTATCAGTATGGTTTTTTTTTTTTTTTTTAGTGGTAAATTGACTATGAGTCTACTTTACTTCTCAGGTAGAATGTAAAAATAAACGATTTATAACGTTGAGTTGTTAACTCGGTAGAGTCTCCTTCGACCAGTGTTTTCATAAAAACAGAGACCTTATCTAAAGTTTCAGGAATCGGACCGTACAGTTCAGACAGGAACCCGTTTCGGACTTCGGAGTAACGAACGGGGATGAAAAGGTAGGGGGGTAGTAGTGACAGATGGAACTCGAGAAAGAACGAAGGAAGGTTTGAAGAGACACGGAAACGGACTTGATAACGGGAACAGATCCGACGGAGGCCTGAGGACGGGTACGAGTACAAACGGAGAACCGACCAAGACGACTCAGTGGAGAGTGTTTAACAGACCGGTGTTTCTACCGTGCACGTCCATCCGTCTGTCCTAGATCCTTTGTCGTCCACCCTAGAGACCCGAATCCGAGTAACACCTGACACCAAAGTACCTCTCCTCACAACCGGTTCAGTAGGGTCCGGTTCCGACCTCCCCGAAGACAGAAGAGGGGTCCTCCAAGGAGGGTAAAGAAAGGGTCTTCTAAGTCTCGGAAAGTGTCCGTTGACGAAGTGTGTTTCACTTATATCCATACCTTGAAGACCTTCCGTCTGGTACCGGGGTCACCTACGGACTTAGGACGACCACAATTCTTGAGAGTCCTACGGAAACCCCTCGCCCTCCCGTCCTCGGACCTCCGTCTTCCGCTTACTCACACCCACGGTTCACCCAGACAAACGAGGGTAAGCGAGGTCCAATACGAATTTACCCTATGTTAATAGGGGATTAGGGAAAATAAAGGTAAATCGTGAAGATCTTTTCTGGGTGAACTGTAAAATCCTCTTCGCTTTTTTCTTTCGTTCTCTGTATTAAAAGCCAACTTTGACGTCCTCTCTCTTCAGAGTCACTTAAGTCGTAAACCACATAGAATTGTAGAGGTGATTACTCTGGTCCACTCGCTCTACTATCTTTCACACGGTCCCAGAGGGGTTGGACAGGGGCAGAACTCTCCCCACAACACCCTCCCTAACCGAACCAGGAGGAGTGCATCCACAGGGGGCCACTACCCGTCACTCCGAGTGTCGAAGAGAGAGGAGAACCCGTCTGAACTTCAGGTACATTTCACCCGTGTGGTCTCTCCCAGGGGACCTGGTACTAGTAAAGGAACTTTCTTCATAAGTCCTCACTTAAACAGTTTGGTTTACAAAAACTACGAGTAACGGTCCGACGGAATCCGGTTTGGAATCGAGATGGTAGATAAGAAATACACTGATATCTTTTCTACGAAGGAGGGAGACACGGAGGCAGAGTAGACTTTTTACCCTTACTACGGTCATGGGTAGGTAGGATCAAAACAACACTTTTTAATTCCGGAACCGATGTGACAGGCTGTCTGTCTTTTGTGATTCTCTAAAACTGACGATGATAATAACAAAATAATAATAAAAATCTCACGTAGGTCTTTACAACACGGTTAAAATCACTGACGGTCGTGGAGGACTTACAAAATCTGTACCTTTCCTGTCCTACCTCTCCGGACCGAAGAACAGGACCCAGAAGACTGTGTGGGTACCAGAACGACTCGTAGACAGGGAGAAAGACTCACAGTCAAAAAAAGTAAACAATTTAATCGACACCAGAATATACTAGTGACTTTAAGATAAATCCACTGCTTAGACACTCATCTTTATCGACCTTTTGTTTCTTCAAAGTTTTTATCTTGTCTGTATAGAAAATGTTGGAAAGTTTACTGAATCCTTTTGAACAACTACTTCGTCTCTGTTTGAGGACGGACCTAGAATTATATAAGTCTCAATAAACCCAGACGAGATGAAGGATGTAGGTAAACAATTAAATTATTCCTAAATAACCCTTCACGGTGTCCGTTCCAATCCGAAAACCTTTTAAAAAACAACAACAAGTCAGTAATTTTACACAGGCTGAGAAACTCTGGGGTACCTGACGTCGTGTGGTCCGAACGGACTGGAAGAGATAGAGGGTCTCAAACGAGTTTGAGTACAGTCAACTCAGCCACTACAATAGGTTGGTAGAGTAGAAGACAACGGGGGAAGAGGAGGACGGGAATTAGAAACGGTCTTAGTCCCAGAAAAGGTTACTCAGAAGGGTAGTCCACCGGTTTCATGACCTCGAAGTTGCAGCCGTAGTCAGGAAGGTTACTTATAAGTCCCGACTAAAGGAAATCTTAACTGACCAACCTAGAAGAACGTCAGGTTCTCTGAGAGTTCTCAGAAGAGGTCGTGTTCTTAAACTTTCGTAGTTAAGAAGTCGTGAGTCGTAAAAAATACCAGGTTGAAAGTATAGGTATGTACTGATGACCTTTTTAGTATCAAAACTGACATACCTGAAAACAGTCGTTTCACTACAGAGACGAAAAATTATGTGACAGATCCATTACCTTTGGGCAGTTAGTGAGTAAGTAGGTAAGTGACTTGTGTGTCAATACCTCAGGGTCGAGACACGGTTAGTGACAAGACCCGTGACCCTTATGTCGGTACTTTTTCTATGCCCGAGGTGCGACGTCCTCGAGTTCAAGACCTCCCCTCCGTCCATTAATTGTTCGTATATTTGTTCATCTAACTGAAGTCTGGTTCTACTTCCACTACCGTCACTCTTGACTCCCACTATACGATTACGTCCCCTACGACACCCTGTCCTCCTACCTTCACGTGCTATCCTACTAGTCCCTCCCGAAGAACTTCCTCCACGATAAGTCCTGACTTGTCACTCTTCCTAGGTCAGTACACCCCTAGTCCCCCGTCTCTCGAGGTCCGTCTCCCTTGTGGTACACATTTTCCGACTCCCACGTGGAATCGACCCAAGTGAGATACGTGGCTCCTTTTCGGCCACACCGACCTCGTCTCACTCCCTCCGGCCTCGTCATCCTCTACTCTAGTCTCTTCGTCTTCGTCTTAACGTGGCTACTTTTCACGAATCGGGTCCACAATCGTATCTCGTCCAGGAAATGTTCACAATGGATAAAGACTCTCGAGTAGACCCATACCTAATGTGCTCGTCCTATTTCCTCCTCAGGTCACTCTCCTAGAACTCCAGGAATAGTCTGGGTTCGTAACACTTATTCTCCAACCTTCTGTTAAACGATTAAAATCATCCTGTTTACGAGAGAGTGAAGGTCAGGAGAAATACTATAGTTGACCAAATCGTTTTATAAAAAAGGGAGGAATCTTAATACGGGTCAAACACAACCACTAGAAAATAACATAAAAGTTTGTGTTCAAATTAAAGGGGATAATTTTGCGTTTCCGGTTAAGTTCTAAGTTGGGGGGACAAAAAAACTCAAACCTTCATAGACTGTCACAAGATTATAAAGTGACTTAAAGAAAGAACGTGAACCTTTGAAAAGAATAGAACCGGACAACGAGATACGACAGGTCTTCCGTCAGAGGGTTCCGGGAGGACTTACACGTCCCTGGGGTCCAACCGGGATACAAAGGGACAAAGGGTTCCGACAAGGAAAAAGCACCGAATGTCCTGATCTTGGTCTCGATTTCCAGTTCGTCAAGTCGGGAATTGAAGTGTCTACTCTTTTGGTTCCAGTCTCTCTTCTCTGAAGAGGTCCTACAGAAAACCCTTATATGAGACCCTGTTCCTATAGAGAGGGTTCATGGAATTGGGTATCGTATACCTGTCGTTGACAGGGAGGTCCATACGTTTTCTGGTCAAGACGGGTATTGACGTTAAGTAATTGACTAAGTAAAGTTTCTGTAGGTGACTACCAATGGTACACGGACCACTACACGTTCCGAGTTCCATTTATCTCCTCTTATTTAGAGACAAGAGTTCAGTCTATCCTCACACTTGTCTCCAACTGGTTCCTCTTCTCTAGGGGAGAGGGAGGACGATGAGGAATGGTGGAAGTAGTAGCAGAAACACCAGTGACAGTAATACTCGTAGCAAAGTCAAAATGTCCCACACCACCCTTACCTCGTGTCACAAAATTCTCCGTCCTGACTTCCAAATCGTCTCGTCCACTGTAGATTTTGAATTTGTTCACTGTCACAAGTGACAAGTCGACCATCTTCCCTTGGGTAGTCTCCGTCTCCCTCGTGTGCCCGATCCGTACCTCCATTCGACTGTCTCACACCGTGCGACGACAAGTCAGCGAGTCAGGACAGGTTGAGAAACACTGGGGTGCCTGACGTCGTGTGGTCCGAAGGGACAGGAAGTGGTAGAGGGTCTCGAACCAGTTTGAGTACAGGTATCTCAGCCACTACAGTAGGTTGGTAGAGTAGGAGACAACAGGGGAAGAGAAGGACGGAAGTTAGAAAGGGTCGTAGTCCCAGAAAAGGTCACTGAGTCGAGAAGTGTAGTCCACCGACTTCATGACCTTGAAGTCGAAGTCGTAGTCAGGAGGGTTATTTATAAGTCCTAATTAAAGAAAATCCTCCCTGACCAACCTAGAGGAACGTCTGGTTCCCTGAGAGTTCTCAGAAGAGGTTGTGGTGTCAAGTTTTCGTAGTTAAGAAGTCACGAGTCGGAAGAAATACCAGGTTGAGAGTGTAGACATGTAATGATGACCTTTTTGGTACCGAATCTAATATACCTGTAAACACCCGTCTCACTACAGAGATGAAAAATTATACGACAGATCCGAACAGTATCGAAAAGAAGGTTCGTCATTCACAGAAAGTTATAGTCCGACATCAGTGACAGGTGTCACTAAAACCTCAGGGGAAGGGGGGTGGGGGGTTTTTTGACGGTGACAAAGGTAGTAAAGAGGTAGATAAACAGTACTTCACTACCCTGACCTACGGTGCTAGAAACAAAAAACTTACAACTCAAAATTCAGTTGAAAAAGTGAGAGGAGAAAGTGAAAGCAGTTCTCCGAAAACTCAAGGAGAAGTGAAAGACGGTATTCCCACCGCAGTAGACGTATAGACTCCAATAACTATGAAGAGGACCGTTAGAACTAAGACCGAATATCGAGTAGGTCGGACCGTGAAGCGTACTACATGAGACATACATTCAATTTATTCGTCCCACTGTCAATATGTCGGAGCTGAATGAGGAAAGGGTTAAACCTTGGTCCCGTAACAAAGTAAGGTACAGACCAAGATTGACAACGAAGAACTGGACGTATGTCTAAAAAGTCCTCCGTCCAGTCCACCAGACCATAAGGGTAGAGAAAGTCTTAAAAGGTGTAAAACAACACTAGGTACGTCAGTTTCCGAAACCGTATCAGTTATTTCGTCTTTATCTACAAAAAGACCTTGAGAACGAAAAAGTTATTAGGTCACCTACAACCGTTAAACTAGAACCAAGGAGACGGAAAAGATTTAGGTCGAACTTGTAGTCCTTCAAGTGTCAAGTGTATGATAACTTCGGAATGAACCTCTTAAAACTCGTAATGAAATGATCGCACACTCTACTCACGTTAACAAGTCATCAAACTCGTAAGAAACCGTAACGGAAAGAAACCCTAACCTTACTTTTGACCGGAAAAGCTCAGGACACCGATGACGACTTAAAAGGTTTAAACGACCGTATAACTCACGTCGTGAAAGTGTCGTAGTAGAAAATCCTAAACTTTATCGAGTTGACCTTAAGGTAGTGGAGGTGATCGAAACAAGTATTATTACGAAGGATTAAGGGTGAACTAAAGTGTGACGTACTCACACCGTACTTCTGGGACGTTTATAGGTCTACTTATGTCTCACGTCCTCCCTACACAGACCTTCCCCGACCTGTCCTTCGGACCCGGTCTAGTAATTCCCTAAACTTATAGGTCAGCTTACGGGTCGTTGTGGGGGAGGAGAGAGGTAAGAAGACGGTTGTTGGTAAGTAAAGGAAGAACAAACGGGAAGGGATGAGAAGACACGAAGATACTGACCACCAGTTAGTTGGTGGAAAGAGGGTTTTATCCTCACTCGTACACTAGATCTCCCTCTTCCCTTACTGTTGGGTGAGGTCATTAGAACGGACCTCTTAAGGTACCAGTCTCCTCGGACCTCTCGATGTCAGGTACCCCAACGTTTCTCAACCTGTGTTGACTTACTGAGTGAGTGTGTGTGTGTGTGTGTGTCACTAAATCTTCACTGGTTAGTGTCCGCCCTCCTCTTCCCCTGTTGTCTCCTACTCTACCAACCTACTGTAGTGGCTGAGTTACCTGTACTCAAACGCATTTGAGACCCTCAACCACTACCTGTCCCTTCGGACCGCACGACGTCAGGTACCCCAGTGTTTCTCAGTCTGTACTGACTCACTGACTTGACTTGACTGACTTAGTGTCATGAAGTTGGTTAACGGATGATACTAACCACGTCCCTATTCGTGTACCGAGTTCAGTCCGGTTAGTCGAGAAGGGACCTGAACATACTGATCTATAACCCATCCCTTCCTTGAGAGAAAGGAAACCTGACGACATTCTACCATAGAGGGTGGAACAGCAGAGGTTTACGTGGACCAGTAAACCTTGTTTCCTACCCGACGTGAAGACTGGGACACAACATGGGTGAATGTCCAGAAAATAGGTCTAGACTCACACCTCAGGTACGAGTATTAATGATTGATGGACCAACGTACACATGGACTTCGTCGTGGTGGGGACGGATAGGACCGTGGAGGTCGGAGGGACGTGGACTCGGGAGGGCGGAAAGGACGGAGTAGAAATCCAGTTCGGAAAAGGAGTGGAGACGACCTCGTGAGTCTTCGAGAGGAAACGACCCCCTTGACCCTGTCTGTGGAAGTAACGAGTCGTAGCCAGAGCCCTTCGGCTCTGTGGAGACGTAATAAATAATCCGTCTGAAAGAGGTAGTTTCCCGGACTACAAGACCTTTTGAAAAGGGAGACAACGGACGACCCTGTCAGTGTCCCAGACTGGTTAAATCACTCGGACCCTCTCTTGTCGTCAGACAACGAGGGGGTCCCTTCGGTCCGACCCAACCAGATTTTATCTTCCCCTCCCTCCGACTGGACCAAGTCCCGACCAATAAACCCCGACTAGAAGGGTCCGACGAGGTCTCCCCCGACCCCACTACTCGCAACCCTCCGGACCCACGACGACCGTGAAGACCCACCGTTACAACTCACCTCTCCGACAATCCTCCTCCCACCATCGGGGACGGGAACCGATAGGTAGACACACTCCAGGGGTACACTCCCTCGGAACCAATGACTCCGGGACCAGAGACACTTGGGGTCTGTGAGTTCCGATAAACTCATGTTCAGATAATTGTAAGTCACAAGTAAGTTGATTTCAGTTGTCGGAAACGACGAGACCGAGTGCCTCTAAATCTCGACCTTCCCCGGAATCTTTTCGGTGTCTCACACAGGAGAAGTCTTCACACTGAGTGAGCGACTATTTGTACAGACCTCTCAGGGAACAGAGTCCTATCGTAGAGTAGAGAAGTCGTACCAAAGTCCAGACAGAGTACGTCGGGGGTCCTGTGAACGTCGGGGTGAAGACCGACGTTATTCGTAAAGAGGTTGGATAACACTTAGACGTGACGAGACCCGGAAACGAGGACAGAGGAACAGACCTAAGAGAAGGAGGGAGGGTGGACCACGGTAAGATTCGTAGGTAGTTCTAATCCACTCCCCACAGACAAGGAGGGATCCCGGAAGGGGAACGGTGAGGTCCGTCTTGATTGGTGAGACAGAAGGAAGGCACCAAGTGGAGTCTAAGGGACAGAGTCTTTCCGGAAGTGACTGGGCGGGTAAAGTACCCGTGACAGGGAGGGGGCGGGGACTCGGTCGGTCATATAGTAGTGGGACAGGTGAAAGAAGGTCGTGGAGAGGGTGGACCCTACGAGAACGCCTACCACCAAACGGACGAAGAAGGACGGAGGGGTGAGGTCGAGGACCCCCGTCCCTGGAACAGACAAACGACGACGTGGAACTGGGGACACGTCCGTCCGTGTGTCATCCCGGAGTTGTTCGGACCACCGTCCTCTCCTGGACTACGACCCGGAAATAGGCGTAGGGTCCAAGAGAGGAACTCCTGACTGGCACAGGACTTCACAGGCGTCGAGGAGGGGAGACCAAGAGGACACGTCTTGCTTCCCAAGTCCCGGGTCCCCGACTGAAGTGGTCGGAGCGGCGCAGTACAAAGTATCGAAGAGAGACCCGACGATTAATGCCGGTGTGAAACTCCCAAACCTCAATTCCGGTCAGTTCACCTATTCAGTGTAGAAAAGTTTACCCGGTTTGCACCCAAATGTGTTATCGGACACTGTTTGCGTGTAAGTCCCCTGCTAGACCGTCCTTCGTAGGGAAAAAGGTTTCCCGCGGAGCCGGGACCCTCTTTATTACTCCGAAAAAATCCTAAGATTAATAAGGGCCACGACTGTCCGACTTCTCGACCTCGACGACGTCGGGCGGGTCACGAGTGGGCCCTTAGATCTTACAAATAAGGACCCAGAGGTCCACTCGCGGACCGAGGGCCCCCACGGACCCCGGGGTCCCAGGTAGAGGTACCAAAGACGAAGGAAGACGGTTGTCTGTGTGTTGGAGTCACCTTTCCCCCGGAGGGATACTCGGGTCCTGGGTCTGTGTGTCCTCTACAGGAATGAGTCACCCTCCAGAGAAGGGGTCGGACGTCCACATCCCCGAGTCGTCCCTCCAAAGTCCCAGAGGACTTACGGAGAGCTGTCCGAGGTCACCGACCCCCCTCTCCACGTCCCCAATTACGAACCCGTCACTCCAAGAACGAGTCCTTTCTTTATTCCGCGGGGTGTGATAGGTTCGGCTTTTCCTGGAACCACTGGTAGGTGGGTACGGAACTGGAAGGTTTACCCCCCACTCTCTCTACACCCCTACAATTTCCGTCTCTCTGGGTCCCCGACGGAAGATCCTCGTAGGAGCGACGGTTCCAGAGACGCCACCCCTACCCCGAGTGGGTGCACCTCGGAGACGACTCCCGGTTCGTGTCGTGGACCCAGTGAAGGGAAGACCGAGTGTGGTCGGGACACTACGTCCACAATCTGTAAAGGGTCTACTCCATACATTCCGAATGCCTTTAATTTACTGAACGGGTCACGGGTTGTCGATTAGGGAGACTTTGTGTTTTGACAGGTTAACCCTTTTCCTAGAGTTTAAAGGACCGAGAATGTGGTTGACCCCTAGGGGATTGGAAGGTAAAGGACAGAAGGTCCCCACCTTGGATCTCCCTTTCTACGTCCCGTCCCCGTCCCTGGAAACAACCTCAGACTCTACGTAGAGTCAAGACGAACAATTCTCTACTACCTCCTAGTCAACGCAGTGAAGGGACGTGGTACGACAGAGGGGAAGGGGTCTAACTTTGTTTGTCTACTTCTCTTTTCTACTCCAAATACCGAGGGACAAATTACGGAATTACGACGGAACAGGTCTCGACGGCTTCACATACCCGAAGGACTACAGGGTCGAGTTCCGTCGAAAAGGGGTCCCGGGTCTCGTCAAAGACCGAGGGTAACCATGGGGATGTGGACAGGAAGGAAGAATTTAGGATCCCACGACAGGGGCCCCTGGAGAGGGTGTGACTCGAGGAGCCTCGGACGAGGTCTGAGTCGTCCCCCAGGAACCAAGACGTGGGAGGTCAAGGGGAAGTGGCCCCTCAAGTCCTGAGATCTGTTGCTCACACCCTCGACACCCAAGACATCTACAACGTTGACAGGTCAGACCAGACCTGAGAGAGAGACTACACAGGTGGATCCTGGTTGAAGTAATCTGGACGGACCTGGTATTGCATAGGGGGTAGGTGGGGACGGAGGAGAAGAGCAGGTAAAGGTGTCGTCGGTCCCCCCTTAGAAAGATTTTACACTCAGTCTTATTCAGGGAAGGGACTGATCACCGAAGAGGTAAACTGAAGTGTATTTTAGACTTGAGTAATACCTCTTAGTTCATATATCAGAAACGTCCCTCGTTTACTGGTCACCCCCTCCCATCGACTTCTCTCCAACTTTCTCCTTACTAAGAGGTTCCACATCTGTCCTATGTCCTTTACTTGGTCCCTACGACCCCGGGGACCCTACTCGTTCTCAACCCTCGACACAGGTAGAGTCAGGACTACTGTGGTTTCCGCCCCGTCAATAGTCTGACGTCTCTCTCGAACCCTCTCCCCGACGGACAACCTCGACCTTGCCGTCCTCTCTCTACGTCGGTGACTGTCTGCACCGGCCGTCGCGTTCGGTACTTGCCTATGACCTGGAAGAAGGAGGACTGGGACCCGAGGAGCCGACGGAGGTCCTGGGTCGTCTTCGGTTTCCGGTCCTCCCGAGTCGCGGGACAGCCACGGTAGGGACGTCTGGTCAAAGGGTCCGTGTCTCGTCCCCTCTACCACTCCCCCTTAGACCTCCAACGTGTCTCCAGTCGTCGTGTATACCGGGAACTCCGGGTTGGTCTAGAAGGGACGGACGGGGAGTCTGGAATAGAGGACGGGAGACGGGGAGTGGCATAAAGGTGGTGTGAAAAAAAAAAGTCAAAAATTTTATGTACGTTGAGCGAGGACGGAGTCCCGGAAACGTGAACGACAAAGGAGAGGGACCCTCCGAGAGAAGAAGGAGTAGGGGAGTGTCGTGACTCCAGAATCCTGTTTACAGTGGAGGTCCCTGATAGGTTAGTGGATGGGTTGAAACAGGGGTAGGGGATGGGTCGGTAAGGAAGATAACGTAACGGGAAGAAATAAACGTAGTATCGGAGAAAGTGATTATGAACGACGGGACAAAGAAACAGGTCCATCGCATAGGTACGGTTCTCTGGTTCTGGTCCAGAGAGAACAGGGGACGGTATAGGAATCGTGGCTCCCGTCCCAGACGTACGTGATCCACTAATTACTTACGAACAACTTACTGACAGATTATTGTTCCGTCCGCTACTATCACCCATTCTCGTGTTCGAAACGTCACTGTACTAGACACAAACTTCAGGTCGTAGTAGTGAACGAATCGAAACACTGGAACCAGATCGACGAGTCGGAGAGACACGGAGTCAAAAGAGTGGACAATTTACCCTTGTTCTCCGATAGTATCGAGTAACTAAACAACAGTCCAATTCACTCGTGTCCATGGGGTCGGACCGGAAATCATCATGAACCGTGTACTCCTAAACGAGGATAGGATAACAAGACCTAAAGTCGTAGACTCGACGACGAAACGAGGGAGAGGACTCTGGGGTCTGGAAGGTTCCGACTCTGAGTCGGGGAGGAGGTTGGAGTATCTATGGGAGTCCGACACGTCCTAAGGGTTCTTCCTGGATTCGGAGGTGGGGTCTGAGACCGATGAGAGGGTCGGAGTGTGTTTCGGGAGAACAAAGGGAAAGGCTCACGGATGGACCCCCAGAATTACGTCGAGGTGTCTGTCCGGGACGGGCAGGATGAAATCCTCTCCTCAGGTACCACGGGGAGACGGACGGTGTGGAAACGGGTGATGAATGGAGTAACGTGGGGAGTAAGAGGGTAGTTTACAATGGAGGAAATTCTTCCGAGGGGGTTGGAGTGGACCCTGGTCTAGATCGGGAACTCGACAATGGGTCGAGTCCGTGAACGGGAAGAGTAACCGTCGTGAGAACGGCCATCTTTAACCGAAACAATGATCGGTCATTTACAAAATGTGGGAGATCGGGAACGGTCCTATATGTGGGATTTGAGTCCGAGAAGGTACAGTCCCAACTACCCAGAAACCCGTCGACGATGGACCGAACCCGGACCGAGACGGACCAGTGACAGGACCGTAGACTGGGATCTAGTAGAACAGGGAAAGTGGGTTCCGAGTAAATAAACGGGGGAGGTGGAAGGGAGTGAAAAAGAGAGGGAGACAAAGAGGGAAGCAAGGAGGAAGAGTCGGAGGTTCCGTCAATAATTGGATTGACAAGTAAGAACCGAAATACGACCCGGGACCCCAACCGTCTACGACGAGGACTGGAGTCCCAAGGGTCGGATGACCTCCCCTACACAAATTGGGGACTCACCTACCCACCAGTCCCTTCAGAACACAGGGACTCGACTTACAACTTTCTAGAATAGTCCCCTTTAACTTCTTTCTCGTGGGGTTCGACTCCCTTGTCGTACATACCTTTAGACCTCGTCGTCTGTCCACCCCTCCCTCCACCGTTGTCCACTTCGATCCCTGTTCCGTACTGTCTAGTGTCACACGAGTGTGAGGAGTCCGCGGGGGGGGGTGGGCGGGCGACGGAGGGGGTCACAGACGGGACACGATCCGTCACAACGACGAGAGACCGGTCCTCCAACTTAGACCAAGAGACGGAACTGAGACCCGGACCGGGTCACTGGACGAGTTTTACTGTACTTATTGTATTGTGGTCGTCCCTAGACCTTTTACGACACGTACCCCGGTCGGGAAAGGACGACGACCCTCTGGACACTAACGGTGGGGACCCGTTCGAGTCCAACCGAGAGACCCCTACTCTCTGTTACACCCGTCTGCTCGGTCGG
This sequence comes from Capra ibex, assembly GCA_006410555.1. Classification (NCBI taxonomy): domain Eukaryota; kingdom Metazoa; phylum Chordata; class Mammalia; order Artiodactyla; family Bovidae; genus Capra; species Capra ibex. The sequence continues at coordinate 11,715,619 of SJYO01016970.1, forward strand.
AAGAATCGCCAAGGCGACCTCCGGGTATGTCGACCGACTCCGGTAGACTTCGATAGGCCAGGGTAAGTCCGGTCGAACCGGACCTTATCGACGGAACGACTGTCCGTCTTGATAATCTTTACATGTACGAACACAAAATTCACGATTTATACTTCTACCAAACAATGCGTCGTTTACGATTGACTATGTGTACTCCTCCTCTTTTTGACCCCTCTCCGCACCGGAGACTATCCGACCCCCCTCGCACCAGACCTGAAGTAATGTCACTAAGATGGTGTCCAAGGCCCTGGACCGTCAGACCCAAGTCTAGGATGAGACGGTGAAGGGTCGACACCCTGGCGCCGGTCCAAAAGTAGAGAGACACAGAGTTGAAAGAGTAGATTTGTCCCTACTATTTGTCACTGACCTTATATCGTTCACGAGTCCCCTGTGACCAGTGATCAAACAACTGGAGTGTAACACCAATGGTCAACGGTATAGCCGTCTGAGACCCCGAGACGGGACACAATTGACTGAGTCTGGACGTCCTGTTGTACTCCACGACCCACACTGGGACTTTGTGAACTACACACCCTGACGGTCCGGAAAGACACCAAGAGTACCTTACGGACGTGGACTGCGGGTCGGGAAAGTACGGGTAGGTCTATAAGATACCCCGGTCACAGAGGTGGAATAGAGTATCGATTCTGGGTGGACCCAAAAGTTTATTTACGTACATGGTGAGTGACCCGAAGTCTCTCTCGTATTAAGGTACGTGTGTACTCTGTCCTTGGTATGACAATACATCAAAGAGATTTATGGACCTCCGGAAACCCGTTACCGACGTAAATTTACTTCGTCGTCTCTTTAATCTCTACTGTAAGAACAAGGATACTGTCTGACCGAACTACTCTTCAATCATTTCACAGTTCGGTTACGGTCATGACACCAATGGATCAGACGAGGCTCTGTCCCCGTACCTGTGGGTGACAGAGACGAGGGGGGTCGGAACTCGTGTCCCCAGGGTTCCTACTACCGTGATTCTATCCCCCAAACTTCCGGTCACTTTGTTTTCTCCACCTCCACTCACTACATCCTTAGTCCGTCTATACTAACAACGCGAAGTAAGAATATTAGACTGATACTCCTTTCAGGATAATAAAGGGGGTGAAATATTTTAACTCTATTGAATAGGTTCCAGATCATCCACTACTGACGTCAACAAGACTGGTCTCGTTTGACAAGGTCCGTGACACGATCGGGTAGGTACTAGGTCAAATTGGAAGGAGTATCGGGACGTTCGAAAGGTCCTCCACGACCCCCATTGCTTGGACGGATGATTACGTCCATTTACATTCTCTACACCCAAACTAAGGACCCAACCCTTCTAGGGAACCTCCTCCCGTACCTTTGGGTGAGGTCATAAGAACGGACCTCTTAGGGTACCTGTCTCCTCGGACCGTCGGACGTCAGGTATCCCAGTGTGTCTCAACCTGTGTTGACTTCACTGAATGGTACGTACGTATCGGACCATTCCACCGATAATTTGAGGGACAAACAAACAAATTAAAAGTAGTAAATGCAAAAAAAAAAAAAAAACTCAAATGAACGAAATGTCACAACACAATCAAAGTCCACGTGTCGTTTCACTCAGTCAATATGTATATTTATCTGTATATAGGTGCGAGTCACAGAAATCCAAGAAAAGGGCATATTCAGTAGTGTCTCATAACTCATTTCAAGGGACACGAGATGCTGTCCAAGAATAGTCGTTGAGGGACAAATAATTACTTCTTTGACTTAGAGTCCCAGCGTCTCGAGTATTCCTGAGTCCTAGGAATACCGGGAGCCCCAGGAACTCGGACACACAGAGACTGGGGTTTCAGCTCAGGTACAATACTTACAACGGTGTGTAGAAACACACACACACACAATCAGGGCGTCAGTACAGGTTGAGAAACACTGGGGTACCTGACATCGGATGGCCCAAGGAGGTAGGCACCCTAAGAGTCCGTTCTTATGACCGCACCTGACGGTAAAGAAAGAGGTCCCCTAGCAGGACTGGGTCCCTAGCTTGGGTTCAGAGGACGTGACGTCCGTCTGAGAAATGGTCGACTCGATGGTCCCTTCGGGTACACAAATACGAATTATTCAGAATTTTCGGTCTGAACTCTATACACACAGGTACAATGAATAGACACAGGGTCCTGTTTCAAATTCTCCTAAATATTCTTATGTTTTTATAATTCTTGGGACTTTCTGTTTTGACTATTACTGATCGTAAGTCAGTTCTTAAAGGTCCGTTAGTTTCTTTTATACTGGACACCACTCATATTTTTTCAGTTTCGAATCTTGACTTCGTTTACTATACTAATCGTCTATCCTTACCATTTTGGTTACTAAAATTGTAATAAAGTATGCGAGACTTTATCTCCCCTGTCTAATTTTTGACCTTCACTGTCCATCTCAGTTCTTTCTGTCCGTTTTTTGGTCTTAACTTACAGATCTCCACTTTTATTGGCACACACTCTACTTTTGCTACGATCTGTCAACACTACCGTTTAAGTTGTAACGTCTTTTTTCCTGACCGATTGAACCACTGTATCTTTATGTTTAATAAGTTTTCCTTTGTGTGTCTCTTTTTTCTTATTACATTTTTTTCTATTTGTCTAATAGTCACTAGACACCCTGTTGAAGTCCAACGGACAATGTACACATTAACCTCAGGGATTTTAATTTTCCTACACAAGTCTTTATGTAAACTTCTTTATTACCACTCTAAGGGTGGGCGGGGGCGGGGGTATAAACCAGTGATGAAATTTAGACATCTAGGTTCTTAGAGTCTTTTGAAGTTCGTGTTCTTTGTGCCTTTTTTAATATGGTTCCGTATAGTGTTCCTTTCAGAAGTTTTGGTCACTATTCCTCTTTTAGAATCTTCGTAAGTCTCCTTTTTCTGTGTAATGAATGTCTCCTTCTTTTTTTACTCCTGCTGTCTAAAGAGTGGTCTTTGTTACGTTTGGTCTACTGTCACCTCTTTTTAGAGATTTTAAGACTTTTCCTTTTCGCATGTTTCGTCAGTAGTGGGATCTTAAGATGTCTGTCGCTTTTATACAAAGTTTTGATTTCCATTTAATTTCTACGAAAGTCCATGCATCTACAACTTTCCGAAGTGAAAATCTACTATACTCGACGTTCTGTATAATTTCCGTCAGTCTTCCTTTTACTGTTGTGGATTCTTGTAAATTCCTATTTCTCGAGACTTTTACTCTTGATACACTCATTTATATGCTATGTAAAAAAGAGAGTGATAAATTTATATAAATTTTCTATTAACCGACAAATGGTAAACAATTCACCTTCATTTACATACTGGTGAAATTGTGTATCTGAGTCTCTCCGACAACATTGCAAGAATGCGGTTTGCATTTCACATCATTATTGTGAACTCTCATCCGTCGCTATTCAATTTTTACATATGACATTCAGGATTCCGTTCCCGGTTTCATTGTTTTGTTCCTGCATATTGATTCTTCGGTTGTTTCCTCTAATTTACCTTAGTATTTTTGATGGATTAATCAGGTTTTCTTCCGTCTCGTTCTCCCTTTTCTCTTGTTTCTTGTCTACCTTCTTTATCGTCTATTTATCGTTCTACCATGTAGATTTTGGGTTGGTATAGTCAGTAGTGTAATTTATATAAGTTGATTTTCTGTATCTAGTAGTATAGCCTACGTTTCCGTTCTGTGTCGGTATTCGTCGGATGTTCTTTGTGTGAAATTTATGGTTTTCTGTCTTTATCCACTTTGTCTTCCCTACCTTTTAATATATAGTACATTGTGATTAGTTTTCTTTCGACCTCACCACTATAGTCATTGTTTCGACCTCACTTCTGTACGTTTGTCACAACGGACCCTATTCTCCCAGTAAAGTATTTCTGTTTTCACAGTCAAGTAACCCTCCTACATAGTCAATAGTTACAAGTGTTTGTGTTATTGTCTACAAGTTTTGTGTACTTCCTTTTAAATACTAGAGTTCCTCTTTATTTGTTCGAAGTCAACCGATCTCTCACGTTTTATGAGGCAAGAGTTATTGACTCTCTTGTTTATCTTTTAATCATTCCTATATCTTCTGAACTTGTTACGGTAGGTGTCTGAATTGGATGAACCGTAAATATCTTTTAAGATGTGTCGGTGTCGTCTCATGTATAAGAAAAGTTCCCGTAAGTCTCGTCAATGACTCTCTGTGTGCTAAACCCCGATACACGTTGTTTAGAGTTTTTTTAAAATTTTCACAAGTTCGGTATGTTGTATACAAGAGGTTGGTGTTACCTTAATTTAATCTTTAGTTACTATCTTTTCAGAGACCTTTTATGGGAGGTTTAACCTCTGATTCATTTGTGTGAAAATTTCTTAGGTATCGAGTTTCTTCTTTATGTTCCCTTTTAATACTTCATAGAACTTTACTTACTTTTAATTTTGTGTTGTGTCTGTGTAAACACTCTGCGACGATTCTGTCTTTAATCTCCCTTTACCATGTGTTTACAAAGTCTCGTCAAAACAGACATTATCAAGGTTTATACTCTGTCAGATTTTTGAGTAGTCGTCCCAGTAATTTACCCATTTTTTCCAGATAGGAACGGTTCCTTTTGGTGAGTTTTTATTTTTTCTTTCTTGATAACTATGTGTTCTTAACTATATGATAGCGTTGTCGTACTTATGTAGACTTTTATTAATACGACTCACTTTCTTCGGTCTGTTTTGCTAATGTATACCATACCAAGGTAAATATTTTTTAAGACTCTGAGCGTTTGGTTAGACATCACTATTTTCCGTCTACCCACCGACAGACTCCTATCTCCCACTCGTACCCAACATCCAGTCATAATGTTTCTCGTGTTTACTTTCAAACCCCACTACTTATAGAAGTAGTAAAACTGACTCCATTACCAAAGTGTCTCCGTGTGTATACAGTTTTGAATTTGACATGTGAATTTATATGTGTCAAATGGTATTCGGTTAATAGGGGGTTATTCGGACTATTTTTATTTGGAATCGATACCAAGTATGGTCAGTTAGGATTTCCTTTATTCAGACCTTATAAGTAACCTTCCTGACCACGACTTAGACTTCGAGGTTACGAAACCGGTGGACTGCACTTCTTGCCTGAGTGACCTTTTCTGGGACTACGACCCTTTCTAACTTCCGTCCTCCTCTTCCCCTGCTGTCTCCTTCTCTACCAACCCACCGTAGTGGCTGAGTTACCTGTACTCAAACTCGTTCGAGGCCCTCTAACACTTCCTGTCCCTTCGGACCGCACGACATCAGGTACCCCAGGGTTTCTCAGTCTGTGTTCACTCCCTGACTTATTGTCTTTTTACCAATTATAAAAGAGAGACCGAATCATTAAAATATGGAAACCCCAAAACAAAGAAATTTATATTATACCCCCTCAAAGGTCATATTAGGGGTAAAGTACTCATCTGTGTGAAAGTGTATCGTTTCTCTGGTCGTAGCGAAGTGAACCACACGTCCATTGTCGACCGTAGGATAGGGTTCAGTTAAAATGGGGTCTCTGTTCCGTCGACTCTAGACCCTACGTCTAAGGTTTAGGGAAGGACCAATGATAATAACTGGGTTTAGTGTCGCCGTAAGTGTGCCTCGGAACCCTTCATTCCTCTAAAGGACTCTTTGACCACCCCCGCTCTCGTCTCTGTCCCACAAGAACCTCCACTACTAATTCTGAGGCTCAGCACGGAGACTTACCTTCCCCTTGTTTGTAGACAACGGTGCACGGTGCACGGTCAGTGAGGGCCCACCGCCAAATAACGACAAAGGACCCCTCCACTCCAGTGTCCCCTAGGGTCTCATCCACGAACTACCTAGGCCCTGAGTAAGGTTCACGCCACAGAGGTTCAGACAGGAAGGCGTGAGGAGGTAGTGGGTCGAAGTGTAACGAGACACTGCGACGGACGTCCCCGTCTGTGAGGGGACTCGGAGGAACGGTTCGGACTCGAAAAGACTAGGGGTCTTAAGCCGCTACTCCACCCCTCCACGAAGAGCCTTCCCGGCTCCCCGACCCACGAAGGTCGGTCTCCTCGTCTGCGTACTTCTTCGTCGCTGGTCTCAGTCTATTCCTCGACGGGGGTCGAGACGAGGCACTGGACCTCTAACTCTGGAAGTCTTTTGATTAGTTAAAGAAACGCAGAACCCAGGGAAGAGACATTTTACCCCCGTTTGATGTCATTAGAGACCACTAAGAATACTCCGAGACTCGATGTCCGTTTAATGTGAGGTCAGGGAGGTTGTAGGAAACAAGGAGCCACTCCGTCACGGAAGAGAAGTCTCTGTTTCTGCAAACCGACGGAGGAAGGAGAGGGGGAGCGAGAGGGGTGGGAGACACTTTTGAAAGAAATTCTTGATGTCTTCTATTGAACAAATAGGGCCCCGAAACCACGACCCTTGTGTCCGTCTACCGGGGCCTTAATCGTCGAGTCGTCTGTGTCTTCCAAGGTTTGTGTTAGTCGAGTTTTGTCGGTCTTGAAAGGGGGGAGGGTAGTTCACACCCCTCGTCACGAGGGTCGGGAAAGGACCCTGTAACTAGACCTGAGGTGTGGGAGGACTGGGTCCGTAGTCACGGTCGGTCTCCGAGTCTCTCTCCAGAGTCCCGGGTCCCCAGAGTCCTTCTCCACTTTTTACCGTCCTCAGTAGTCAACGGTGACGTCTCCCCGTCTCTACCGACAACTGGTAGAGACACTTCTACCGACAAGTGGGAGAGGAAAGTGCCACGTTCCGACCACGACCCCCGCCGACAGGTCGGACCCCACTGTAAAAGGTCGGGGGTACGTAGGTTCACCCCGTCCTCCGTGTAAGTAAGATCGGTCACTATCCACCCATCTTTGCTACACCTGGGGAGACACGACTCGACCAATTAATGGACCACTGGAGGCGGAGTGAGTGAGGGGAAGGGACCACTAGGGTCTCCGGTACACACCTCTACTGTAGTAGTGTCTACCTTCCTCGGACGTAGGGACGTAGTGACGAGTCTCTTCCACGGAGGGACGTCCTCTAGGAGCCTGGTCGTTGGAAGTACTCCTCTCTTTGGTCGAGAAGAACGCACTACAGTGGCCCCGATGAACAATGTCGTGGAGTGGATATGACTAACTATGCTGGGTCAGGGTGGAGAGTAAGTTGGGAAGTAGGTCGTCCATGAATAGTCCGAGGACCCACGGTCCGAGACACTTGTTCTATCGGTCCAGAGAAGGGAGTTTCAGAACCCGTCAAGTCCTGTGTCGACTTGTTTTACTCATTTACTTGGTTTTGTTTTGTAATGCATCATACTTTTCACGACACTTCCTTTTTTTTTTCCATATTATTTTTTGTTTACGGTCTAAACCCCTCCGACAACTTCCTGAATCCCAACCCCTAACTCTTCATCCATTCCCCTCCCCCTATTCCATCCGAAGGGACCACCGAGTCTCCTATTTCTTAGACGGACGTTACGTCCTCTGACTCCAAGTTAGGGACCCAACCCTTCTAGGAGACCTCTTTCCCTTACCGTTGGGTGAGATCATAAGAACGGATCTTTTAAGGTATCTGTCTCCTCGGACCACCCGATATCAGGTACCCCAGCGGTTGTAGTCTGTCTTGACTCTCCGATTGTGAAAGTCAAAGTTCCCTCTCCCATCTCCGAACCATCCTCCTCGAACGAGGACTCTCCCTTCCAACGACCTGTACATGGGTCGAAATACTTTTAATGAAGTGAGATAGGAGTAATATTGGAGTCCCCGGACCTTTGACAATAATGAGGAAAATGTCCTCTCCCTAACACTGAGGTCCCTCCACCTCGCTTCCCTGGTTCAGTGTGTCGATCCTTCCAGGGTAGTCACTAGTTGGGTGGGAGCACTCCGTCCCTCCCCAGTGCGGACCCCTCCTTCTACTCGAACCACCGGTCAAACCGACTTACGGTTCCAGGACACTTTACCGGATTCTCCGGGGAGTTGGGGGCCCTAACAATAGAATTCCTGACGTCTTCCACGGAAACCCCCGTCTTTACGTTGGGTCCTAGTACCCTTCTCGTACCCCGGTCCTAGACTGGATCTGTGGGGTCCCGATCGACACACGGGAACCCGTTTCGTACACTGTAGAGACTCGGAACCAAAGGAGTACAGATACACCCCCATCATGGATGGGTTCCCCAACCCCGTTCTTCACTCCCTCTCCCCCACTCAGTCACGGGGTCTTAGGTACCTCGAGGGTGGTAGAGAGACGACAACTGGAAGTGGGGTGTCAGGGACTCGAGGACGTCGGGTACCCCGGCCACAGGACCCGTGGTTCAGGTAGTGGGACTGGGAGGGTTCGAACCCTGTGTCCTCCCAGTAGGTGGTCTACCCTTGAGCAGACGTAAGTGTGCCGACCACTCCTCTCTGGCCTCGAGTCTGGAGGACGAGAAAGGACCCGGGACCACGATCCTAACGAGTGACCGAGGACCTTAGACCCTGAACAGGTCGAGTCGTACTGTTCAATCTCCACACTCTTTACAAAACGTGGTCCTTGAGAGTCTAGATGGTCCCACGTCGCATTAAACAAGGACTCTTTCGGTCCACAGTATCCAGTGGTGGCCTGGTAAAAAAGTACAACTTCGAAAAGACTAAAGGAGTGAGAGTGTTGGATGATTAAAGGTTAAGATGAGACCTAGATACTTCACTTCAGGGAGCCATGGGGGCAGAAAGAAGACACGACGTAAACACTCGAAACCGATACTCAAGGAGTGACAAGGTTCGAGTCCCTCCGTAGGACCTCGAAGGGCACGCCTCCCTTCTATGTCTTCCTCTACTTTCTGCACTCGGGTGGACGGGAGGTCTCAGACCGAGGGCACCCTGGGACCCCACCGCCACCCCGGCGGGTCGTCAGTCGTGACTGTTACGTCACCGACGACGGAGAGACGGTCAGAGGGGGAGACTCACCAGTTCGGAGGAAATACGTGGGCACTAACTACCAGGTCGATCCTGGAGACGGACCCTCTCCTACCCCCATCGAGAACCCCTCTCGACTCTCCTGGTTCTTTCCCCTTTGCCAGTTCAAGTAAGTGAAAACAAGGGACGTGACAAAGAGGTCCACACACCCCGACTCGTCGATGTTTCGTGGGAGCCCTGAGTGACTCAATGATAGTTTGGGTTGACCTTGACCAAATCTATCTTTTGTTTTCGGGAAATGAGTCCCTTCCTACCCCCGAAGACGGAGGTCCGGACAGAACTATACCCCCAAGGCCCTCAAGGTCAACGAAACACGGTCCATCACGGGTCACGACCCTTTATCGTCCTCGTTACGTCTTTCTTCCAGGGGAGACGGAAGGGACCCGAACCTCAGTCACACTAGTGCACGGGTGTACGCGTACAGTCGTGTGCGCGAGAAACAGAGAGACAGATCGAGAGAGAAAAAGGAAGGAAAGGCAGAAAGTCTCGACGTAAACAACCGTAACCGAAGTGAGAGTCCGTCCGGAAAGAGTTCTACTGGTGGTTGGTGACACGAAGTATGATCGGTCAGATGTCTACAATTAAAAGTCTTTTTAATTTTTATGTCCCAGATTAAGACTAACTTAGTCGATCCCAGTACACGGTTTAGACTCGGTCAGTCACACCGACCCCTTCCCTTAATGACTAACCATTCCGGACGTAGTGTACATGTGGGAACCTAATACTACACCCGAGTCGGGGTCAACTTGACGACTCTATTTCTCCCCTCTTCCCACCCCACTCCCCCTTCCTCCTACTATATGTTTCATAGCTATTTAGACTAGAACAGAGAACGAACCAGGGACCCCACCCTACTGGTTTGAGATGACCCGATAGCAACTAGGGGAACTGCTTCGAGGTGTTAGTCTTCCACTGTCACGAGGACGTTAGATCGTGGAAGAGGCCTAAGACTGGTGGACCCAGTCACTGGAGTGGACGGAAACCAGGTGGGGTCGTCCAGATCGGAGGAACCCGGTGGGTATTCCCCCGTACCCACCGGTCTCTCGTGTGTGACTGAGTTTGACGGAGGGACCGACACACTGATACTCACTCAAGGGGTTGGAGTGACTCGGACATAGGAATAGAGATTTATCGTCCCTGTCAACTACACCCCGGTCACTCAGTCGTCCGGTGCCGTGGTCGTGTGTCATCCGTGATTTACTCGTCCAACATATGTCCCCCTCGAGAACCTAGCCGAGGGTAACGACACGGGAGATCAGACCCCGAAACGCCCCTACACAACGACCGTCCAGTCCAACGGGGTCGACTGGTACTGGAGGAGTTGGTGCCTTATGTGAGCTCAAAAGAGAGACACTGGTCTCGGGACACGTACCGGACCCTGAGAGACCACTGTAGGCGACTCAGTGACCTTTGACTGTAGGGTTTCCTCCCTTCCTTCTCCTCCCGTGTGAAGTACGAGAAACAGGTTTTCGGCGGCCCAGAACTTGGAGAGAGAGTGAGTAGAAAGTGTCGACGTGTGTAGAGAGACCCTGTGTCTTATGCCAAGAACCGTCGAATCCTCAATAAATTTCAGGGGACATCTTATTGACCTAGAACCACCTTTGTCTCTCCAGTCCGGGTTCTCCATGGACCCTTCCTGTCCCTACGTGCCCGCCCCAGATAAGGTCCGAAAAGTCTCTACGGACGTAACACGGTGCAAGTCCTACACTTCTGTGACAGACTGGAACCACCACACTACCCCGTCGGAGCACAAACGCCGTCCATCCGGAAACGCTTACGACGACACTGACCCCTGCACCCCTCAGAACGAGTGAAAGAGGAGATTACAGTAGTAAAGAATCTTCAAACGACTCTCGACTATCGATCCGACGTGTACCGGCTATACTCTCCTCCACGGGAAAGTCGTCGTAGTTTTTATCTGGAGTGACTACCGACGATCTGCTTAGTCAGGTTGGTCGTGTCTGTGGGTGACACACGGCCCGGGACCCGATTCAGAGAAATATCTCACGACTCTTCCTCCAACCACGCATTATGTGTACTCGACAATAATAATAACAACGATAAATGGGTGGAGAGGAGGACCAAGGATAGTGGAAAAAAAAGGACAGTAGTCTCCGGTCCGGGGGAGAAAGAACTAGGTAAGGGAGGGACAGGGGTCTGAGAATGTAGTTCTTCCCGAAAGTAAGGAAAATGACTGAGTCAATTAGGATGTGGGACATAATCTTCTCCCTAGTTTAACAACACAGGACTGTGTAGTAGACTGAAATCACTAATCTTAAATTAGTGCGACCCTTGTCTTCACAGGGAGACAAGACAGTCACCACTGATCGTACTTCCATTTAGAATACCCAAGACTAATGCCAAGTACTAATTCAACTACAAAAGAGGAAAGAGTGGAGGGTCCATCTGTGGTAACAGTTAGTTGGGACACAGTAGACAATGCTTTATGGCCCCGTTCAGGAGGTCGTGTCTTAGCCTCTAAGAACCCGAGGATCTCACCTCTCCCTGTTCCATCGAGTAAGTCAATTTGGAGCAGTACCAGGCCAACCCTTTGACTCCGGGTTTCACCCCTGCACTGGACAAGTTCCAGTACTAACTCAGTCACCGTCTTGTCCCTGGTCCTGAGTGAGAAGACTGGGTGCTAACCACAGAGAGTCGAGAAGGAACAAAGTGAACTTAAGGTTTGGACCCCGACCGACCTGGTCTTGGGACTCGGTCCTTGTCTACTCTCGTCCCGTCTTCTCCTCCGTACCTGAACCCATCTCCCCTACTTTAACTCGGGTACCTCCTCTCACAGGTGAGCCCCTGGGAAGCCCGAGACCTCCCTCACGACTTACTCCCAAAAGACCAGGAGTAGGGTCGGTCACACGTATGAACTTGGACTATAGTACCGTCGGGCCCTACTTCAACATTGTTCGAGAAGTATTTTACTCTTGTTTTCCAGTCACATCAGACGACCACGTTCCAACAGTTGACAATTGTAGAGGGTTTGGTCACAGAAAACTTGGGTCATACCTTTTACGAAAGTTTTTAACCACACGAAATCAGTACTCGAAACATCTTGACCGACCCGAAAGACCTCGTAGTCACGTGTCACGATCCTCCACAAATGTACCCAGAAGAAAGAGGGAGAGGGTAAACCTAGTCTTTAATAGGACGTCTTCGGGGCACCTCAACCTCGTGGTAGCGAGGTGATTAGATCTGGCTTGTTACTTTAGGGACGTCCTGTAAGGTTGTGGTCGTCCTTCCGGTGCAGGGGGGTGTAGAACGGAGTAGTTAAACGGAACACCAACAAGAGATCAAGTAATTTAATTCAACGAGTCAGCACAGGTTGAGAAACGTACCTGACATCGGGTGGTCCGAGGAGGTAGGTACCCTAAGAGGTCCGTTCTTATGACCTCACCCAACGGTAAAGGAAGAGGTCCCCTAGAAGGGTTGGGTCCCCAGCTTGGGTCCAGAGGACATAATCTCCGTCTACGAAATTGGAGACCACAAAGGGTGTGTATATACTGTAATGTCAAGGTCCTCACCTACGATCACCGCATTCCTCCTCCTCAGAGTGACGACACAGAGGTGACAGTCCCAGCCCCCGTTACCCCGGTAGCGAGAACCGAAACCCAGACCTAAATCACCGTTTACAGGGACGACCCTCCAGACCTGACGGGGGGAGAAACAAAAGGTGTTCTTAGCGGGGGTCAAGGTCCTGACCCCAGTAGATCAGAAACCTGTAGAGGGATCTCACCGACGGGTCATAAGTCCTACTTCTTGTCCTGGGACTACTCCCGGAAAGTCCGGTGTACTGTGGGGACAAACAGTGGGGAGACGTCAGTGAGTCCAGAGGCAAGTGAAGGAGGTCGAGGAGAATCGTAGTACGAGGAGGAGTGGAGACCAGAAAGGTGTGCCTGGAGGTAGAAAAAGAGGTAGGAGTAAAGAATAGAGGGGTACTTCTGTATTTGATAGTCCTCGTCCTTTGAACAGACAAGGGGAGAGGTGGCACACGGGGTATATTTTCGTTATGACCCCGTCAAGTCACGTCAAGTCAAGTCAAGTCAAGTCAGCGAGTCAGCACAGGTTGAGAAACACTGGGGTACTTAGCGTCGTGTGGTCCGGAGGGACAGGTAGTGGTAGAGGGCCTCAAATGAGTCTGAGTGCAGGTAGCTCAGGCACTACGGTAGGTCGGTAGAGTAGGAGCCAGTAGGGGAAGAGGAGGACGGGGGTTAGGGAGGGTCGTAGTCTCAGAAAAGGTTACTCAGTCGAGAAGCGTACTCCACCGGTTTCATGACCTCGAAGTCGAAGTCGTAGTAAGGAAGGTTTCTTTAGGGTCCCGACCAGAGGAAGTCTTACCTGACCAACCTAGAGGAACGTCAGGTTCCCTGAGAGTTCTCAGAAGAGGTTGTGGTGTCAAGTTTTCGTAGCTAAGAAGCTGTGAGTCGGAAGAAGTGTCAGGTTGAGAGTGTAGGTATGTACTGGTGTCCTTTTTGGTATCGGAACTGATCTGCCTGGAATCAGCCGTTTCAGTACAGAGACGAAAACTTATATGATAGATCCAACCAGTATTGAAAGGAAGGTTCCTCATTCGCAGAAAATTAAAGTACCGACGTCAGTGGTAGACGTCACTAAACCCTCGGGTTTTTTTATTTCAGACTGTGACAAAGGTGACAAAGGGGTAGATAAAGGGTACTTCACTACCCTGGCCTACTGTACTAGAATCAAAAGACTTACAACTCGAAATTCGGTTGAAAAAGCGAGAGGAGAGAGTGAAAGTAGTTCTCCGACAAATCAAGGTGAAGTGAAAGACGGTATTCCCACCACAGTAGACGTATAGACTCCACTAACTATAAAGAGGACCGTTAGAACTAAGGTCCAACACAAAGAAGGTCAGGTCGCAAAGAGTACTACATGAGACGGATATTCAAATTATTCGTCCCACTGTTATATGTCGGAACTGCATGAGGAAAAGGATAAACCTTGGTCAGACAACAAGGTACAGACCAAGATTGACAACGAAGGACTGGACGTATGTCTAAAGAGTTCCGTCACATTCGCGATTTATGTTGTTACTAGTAACTTAACACTCCAAAAGGTTTGTTTGGAAAAATTTACAACTTTACAAATAGGGATTAGACTATTTAGTCACTATTTATCAATTTTTTTGGGTAGGATATTTAAGAAATTCGTTGTATCTGGTTCGTGAACTTACACTCTCTGGGAGCTAATCCTTGAATTCTCTACGTCTGCCTTTAATAAAGATTACCAACCTCTGAGTGTGTGAGTCCTGGTACATTTATAACCTGTTTTAGTGACAAGCAACTGTCCTTTACTTTACTGGAACTCTAGCACCTCAGTATCAGACCCTAGGAACTCTTGGTACTGTTCCCGACTTCTGTGTTTATTTTTACCGATTACGTCAGTAGGGTCCCAGACATCCAAATGTCTTGTGTGACCGGAGCCCAAGGTTCTCCGGTTCAGTGAACTCCTCTTATTATACTTACTGCTAATAATAATAGTGAGAAATTGTAATAACTCGGTGTATGTCACACGGTCCGAGTCACGGTCTAGTAAGTACCTGTAAATATGTCAAACTAGGTTGTGTTGTTGGGATCCTTCATTCATGGTGTTTATAGGGGTAAAATATCTACTCCTTTATCCACGAACTAGGGTGTCCTCACTCACCACGACTGGGTCCAGGAAACCCGGTGTCTTGGGTACGAAGGTCGGGGACCCGACGTGGTGGGAGTCTTGGAGTCAAGGAAGTAGACATGGACCTCCCGACCCCCTGCTCTTCGTTCGTAGGACGGGACGGTCGAGAACCTGTACTCCTCCCTACCTCACGTCTCCCGAAACCCTCACGACCGGGTTGTAGGGATCAAGAAACGGAGACACTGGTCGAGAAAGGGACTGAAACCTGGAAGGTTCCACTCCTGAGGTGACATGGTGTCGAAGACTACTCTTATCAGTTGTGAACTCATAGTCGACTCGTAGAAAAGGACGGTACGAGACTAACTCCGTGAAGACTAGATCCCAATCCTCTACCCTAACCTCAACCGTTTTACCCTCCGACCCCGGTACAAGGTCCACTCGTTCGTTCCGTCGGACTTGGGGTCGGGTGTGTACCTCTGGGGAACTCTCGTAAAAGTCCTACTACTGGCAGTCCCCAGGTACTCCGACCACGAAGGAAATGTCTCCAAGTGGACAAGGTCCGAGTGGAACTTACCTGGTGTCTTGGAACCGAAGTAAATTTGAACGAGAAGTGAGAACGGTCAAGTAAAGTAAACCAGTAGGTAATCATGCCCAAACAATTAGGTGTTCTTAATCCGGCAATAATCATTCAAAATTTCACTTCTTCATTTTTCTTAAAATTTACTATGGACGGTCATATCACGTAGTTATACCAAGAATCACTCTTAGGAAGTTTAAAGAGTGGTGATTCATACTACAAACGACACCCAAAAAAACATCTACACAAATAGTCGAACTCTTGGAGGGGGAGATAAAGGTCAAATGACTCTCAAAAACAATACTTTCCCTCAAAACAGTTTCCGAAAAAAGACGTAGATAACTAAGTCGGTACACTGAAAAGAAAAAATCAGACAACTACACTACCTAATGTCATTACCTAAAAACTCACTACTTGGTCAGAACGGATGGACCCTATTTAGGGCGAACTAGTACCACCTTAATAATACTACCAAAAATAAACCGACGTAGTCCAAGAACAACGTCGTGTGCCCTAGAAGTGACACCCTCACCCGAAGAGAGAACGACAGCACACACCCGGGGTCTCGTACACCTGAATCGAAGGGGTGTCGTACACCCTGGAATCAAGAGTCTGGACCCTAGGTTGGACCAACCTTCAACCTAAGAATTGGTGACCTGATGGTCCTTCCAGTGTCACTTTAATAAAAATACAAAAAACTTAAACCAAACGACTATAAAACAACTCCTAAAAGTGTAGTTCGTAATACTTTCTATGACCGGATACAAACCAACAGAACATTATAGAAAAAGATCGAGTCCATAGTCCCACTACGAACGGAGTATCCTACTCAATCTTTAGGAAGACGCAGATAGGAGACTTTCTCTAACATGTCTCAACCATATCGAAATTTGTAAAAAAATCCTGACTGGACAGTTGGGAAGACCCGGACTACGAAAGATAAAACACTCCAACAATTAATAAATAAGTTTAAGAAATTATTTATAACCAGATAAGTCTATTAGATAAAGAAGAACTCAAAACCGTCTAACACGGAAAGTTTCTTAACCAGGTACAGTATATCCAATAGTTTAAACACCCGTATCTCAACAAGTAACATAAGGAGACAATAGGAAAATTAAAGACACTCTAGACATCACTACCGGGGCGAAAGTAAAAACAATAATCATTAAACACTGAGAGAGATGAAAAGAATCGGACTATCTCCGAGTAACTAAAATGACCAGAAAGGTTTCTTGGTTGATACCAAAATAATTAAAAGAGTTGACTGAACGGACAAAAAAAAAAAAAAAACTAAATAGAGTATCATGGAGTTACATAGAGAATTTTTAAAAATAAACAAATCAAAAGTAAATATATTAAAAATAACAGGGTCATGACGTACGGTATTTTACAAGATTCACGAACCTAAGTCGTCACTTCTTTCACCTGTCTTAAGGGTGGGTGTACCTCAAATACAAAATCTTAATCTCCCCTCACTGTTTTTGGTGTTTAAAGTTTTTAAATAAAATCGGAAGTTAAAGAATGGTTGCGAACGAGACTTTTTTGTATTGTTTCGGTATCGTAAGACAATAAAAGAAGGGGGTAAGGAGAGAATTCACATAGAGAAAATTTAGGATTCATTATAAGAATATTAGTTATGTGTAAATTACTTGAACTGATTTACCAAACCAAACACTGTTTTTCCTCCACGCAGAGGACCTAAGGACCGACGTCCCTCCTCACTGACTGTAAGGACCCCCTCAGACCACTCTCCTTGAAATGTCGGAGATTTGTCCTTACCGAAGAGGTAATTGATATGTTTCACTAGAACCGTCAGACCTCACCCCAGTCTCAAGGGTCTGACGATGAACCCGGAAACCGGTGTTCTTTCATCAATATGGTTGTAGTAACCCAACCAGAAAGAAGAGTCTTACACTTAGAATGTTGTCCTTGGATTGAACCACTGACAACCTATTCGGTCCCCTTCCCACCAGGTCCCTCGTCCGTGTCGTGTTCGTT
Source organism: Capra ibex (assembly GCA_006410555.1). Lineage (NCBI taxonomy): Eukaryota > Metazoa > Chordata > Mammalia > Artiodactyla > Bovidae > Capra > Capra ibex. The sequence goes on from SJYO01016970.1 coordinate 11,732,784, forward strand.
TCCGGATCTCTGGAATTGACGTAAAGTAACAGTACACCGATCTTAGAACTCGGAGTCTTATTTTCCCACTCTCGGTCTAGGATCCCACGGACACGACGTTGCACCGGTTAAGAACCCGTGGGTCGATCCTCCCCGCAACCTTATTAAACTTACGTCACAAAATTCAAGGAACTAAAACCTCGGTTGACAGACTGACGTTTAAGACGAAGACGACAAAACATAAACAAAATGGTTACACTATAACTCGTTCAATGAATTAGAGAGACACCGAGTCAAAAGAGTAGACATTTCACCCCTCTCACTGTCAGGACGAGGTTGACCCGACCCCACCTCTAAGTTGATACGGTTCACGAAGTTCGACACGGACCGGAGGTCTCCCGAAATACTCTCACAGAGGACCGAAACTACGAGGTAACGATTAAGAATCTTGGTCGTCTACCCCACCCCACCAACTCTGGGACCCAGGGGAACTTCTTTAACTTAGGGTTCCTCGAACCCCTCCAGTGAACTGACTTGACACTCGAGACGGGGTAGACAGACTGAAGTCTCAGACGGACCCCTGTGTCCCGTCGCAGACTGGGCACCACCCCGACGGGACGGGGAGAGTAGGGTGACCCCTTCGAGAAGTTCGTGGTCGGGACCCACTCGGGTCTGGGTCTCCAAGTGTACCTCTGGGGGTCTACGAGCGTCTTTTGTCGGGGTAGGTACGTGTGTCGGGTCTGGGTGACCCGGACGGGAGGGAGGACGGAGGAGGGTGGAACCGGACTTCGGAGTCGTGTGTTTCTGGGGAGAGTCAGGCAGGGACCCCTCTGTCCTCGGGAGAAGTCTATCTCGGTCTCCGGGTCAATGGTCAGAAAGGAACATTAATTATATTCCTTTCGTAAAGACAACTTTAGGGACGGACCTAATTGGTGACCGACCTCCTAAATTGAGTACATGTGTGTCTTTTAGAGGTGTCTGAACAGAGGATTATAAATAGGAATGCCGACCTTGTACGTCTATTCCACTCACGGACTACGACCTCGACGTCTTATTTAAACTCCAAGAGATTCGGTGTTTCTCGACGTCCACATAGGTACAATACCCGGACCGACCCCGAGCCCTTCCCCTTGTCGTTCGAAGACTGGGTACCTTCCAAGACTGACCACGAAGAGGTCGTCGTTTCCGAGTACACACTCCTACTGTTGTAGGATCTTGGTCTATCAGGAACTGAAGGTCTTAGCATTTAAGGGTCCAGTATCTTAGAAGTGAATTACCTTAGAATGTTGATATTTTATAACTTAGACTAGTGCTCCAAAATCCTAAGGTCCTTAGAATTGGCATCAGAACGGGTCTATGAGTCGGCAGTGAGGTCAGGGAAGGGTCTACATCAAGACTCGTCACGCTCTCGTAAAGGTCCGAAGACTGACGTGAGGTCGTAACGGAGGAAGACCTTCGGGAGGGACTGAGGGGACCGACCAAGTCTCGAGGGTGGTGTTCGGGAGAACCGAGGTAGAGGAAACAGGACACTCTAGGTAGTTTCCACAATAAAATTTGAACTAGGAGTGGGAGTGACATTTGGCACTTCATAACCCCTCTCAGACGAAAACAAGTAAGTACTTAGGGGTCATGTCCCAGACCGTGTATCAGCTACGATTTGCTTATATAGGACTTGTCGATGGGAAGTAGAGGTCGGTGTTTCCTACACGAGACCTTCGTGTACTACTCATCGTTGGAGCGGAGACCCACCACCCAGGCCGACTTGGACGCACCCCGTCCCACCCGTCTACTGTCGAGAACCCACAGTAGTAGGGGGTGGGTCATAGACAAAGGCAGGTGGCTCTTCGAAACCCGACTTTGCGGACGACCCCCTCGCTTGTCCTGGTCCTAGACAGACCCACAAGCCTCTTCGGCACACTGTGGTGCTCGGTTCGGGATCGAAACCTCGGTCTACGGGCGTAAATTTGGGACCGAGAAGGTGAGAGATCAACTCATCTGAACCTTTCCATAAACTGGAAAAGACACGGAGTCAAAGGGGTGGACATTTTACCCATACTGCTCTCAAGAATAACGACTTATTCGATTATCTATATTTCGGACATCGAGTAATGGACCATGAATCATTTACGAGTTATTCACGAGTTCAGAAACATAGAGTACTAGAAGGAGATTTCTTCTACGTAATTTCCTGCTTCATTTGTTTTACTGGGTTGTCAACTGTCGTCGGTAACCGGTGGGGTACAACTGGATACCTCTACCCCCGGTATTAACCCGTGTTACCGGATCCAAGGTGAATGGTTCACCTGGATCGATGACGAGGAAGACCTTTGGTTGGTCGGTCAACGTGTCCGGTAACAACTCGGGGACTCTACCGTGGTAAGGAGGTACTCTGGTCGACCATTCAACCGGTGTAACCCGAGGAGTGTACACTTCGGGACGTGCACAGAGCTGGGTTTCGAGGAGTCATCCACCTTTGTCTACGACTCACCCCCCATCACAGTGGACTCTTGACAGTAGACGTGTGGGAGGGGGTCCGTCCCGACAGGAAGGAAGGTCGGGACGAAGGAAGGGAAGAAAAGGTTCAACAACTACGGATTATTCGTAGAGTAGGGGTTCACGTAGAGTCAACGAAGGTCAAGAAGTCCTAAGAAAGATATTCGGTCCCGTTGGTCACTCAAACGTAGTCAGTGGGGGTTCGACCTCAGGTCACAGGTAATGACTTAATCGATTTACCATTGACCCACCTTCTACTAAAGAGAGCCATGGAGTCAAAAGAATAGATATTTTACCCCGACTATTGGAGGGACCGGAACGTCCCTACACTTCTTACTATCCTTTTACGAAACAGTTCCTTTTACGTGTGTACACATGTGTCTATTAATGTTTAGAGAGACGAATGTAGAGACGGACACCATGTCTGACTCACAATGTTCTTCCCACCGGGACCGACCTAGACTTTAGGACGACCCTTTCTCCAGACCCGTCGGAGTCAGGTCACCGGTTGTATGGTCACACAGGGGTGATACACCGACGACAAGATTCAGGGGTGTCTTCCCTCCCCACCTGGCAGCCCCACTACTGTCCCGACCTATCCCACTCGACCCATTCCCCCCCTAAATAAGGGAAGAGAGGAGGTCGAAGGTCCTTCGGAGTGAGGGACGAGTCCGACTACGTTGTGTAAAGACTAGTCTTGTAGATCTAGGTAGGTTTCCTCTCCACCTACCCTACCGGCGCGTCAGTCCCCTCTCCTGCAATTTCAGACCACCCCCACCGAATACTCTAAGGGGAGGTGTACGTTCACTCGTCTGTCTGGTTCTATTCGGTACCTAACAGGTTTTCGGGGGTCGATCCACCCCTCTCTACGCCCGTCGGGTCCGTACCGTCCCCGTAGTCTTTGACTACGACATTTCTTTTGTCAATAGTTGTTTAGTCCCCCTTTGGTCGTGGGGAGGGATGAACTCCTCGGGAACTCACTATCAAGGCCCTAGGAGGACGGGACCACAAGCGGAAAGTGACTACCACTACCTACACTCTCGTCGAGATTACTCCCCTCCGGACCCGGGGATCTGGAAGTGTTCCAGGGCGTAGAGGTGTGTAGAGGGTCGACAGTCGTACCGGACAACCCCTTTGTGGGACCCATTGAACCTTCTTGACCCCCAACTTCCCGTCCGTCTCTACCGGTTTATCTTTTGTCGCCGGACCTGGTTGAACTGTTTACCAGTTCTATCCGAGACCCGGAGTCAAATAGTCCCGCCAGTCGTCTCGGAGGCACCAGAGGACTGTGTCATGCACCTGAGAGGTCCTCGGACCCGGCTACCCGTCACCAGGTTCTGTCACGGACCGGGAGAGTCGAGGTCGTCATCAGTCATTGCCGTCCGCAGAAGGTCTGGTCTCAAGTATAGTGTCGAGCCTGAGAGTCGAACTGCTGTGACCTGTACCGTGAATTGGGGAGACACGAAGTAAAGACGGTGAATACAGGTAGACCCCCAATTCCAGAAGTCGTGTCATGTACCACATCTCTCTCATGAGCTTTCGAAAAGAAACATAACAATAATACTCATAACAATTGATAGGGAAAGATATTCGTACATAACATCTAAACTTATATAGGTATGTTGTATCAAATACAAAAACTCTAGAATGATATATGAGTCGAAAGAAAGAATAAATAGTACCATGGTACTCACGAAAGAGGGTAATAACTTTTCAAGGAGTTTTCGTTCTACAATTATCGAAGCATCGTCGGGGAGTAGATCTTCACAGTAGTAAATGAAACAGTAGGAAACACCGACCTATTTGTCCCGTAATGCAAAAAAGTGAGAATAGGAACCCGACATTATTTGTAGAGTTCCGTATTAGGAACGAGTTTAGGGACTTGCGAAGGATTCCTGGCTAAGGACCTCCACGATAGGGACCTAGTCCCGCGACTGCAAAACTTCCAAGTTCTAGAAATAATGAATTAACGGAAGGTTTCTCTGAAGGTCGTCGCGGGCTCTCACGGACCAAGCGGTGTGTAAATGGTCGTAGCTAAAGAAGAGAAAAATAAGTCAGAAATAATTAAAGTACCCGGACTTTAATATAAAGTAACAGAAAACCTCTGTGTCTCGGGACCGCACACCGGGGACAAAGGGTCGTCCCACTCTTAGTTTAATCTACGACCCCGAAGGTCGTTTGGAGGCCTACTTTCCGTCGGACACTGGCCCATCGGCCCTCGACCTCCTAGACCCAAGAGTAGGTTGAGACACGAATGAGCGACACACTGGACCCAGAGAATGTACCGGGAGGGACCCGGAGACAAATAGGCAATAAATAGTCAAATAATAACGGAGGGTCGACGGAGGTGAATTAGATCACGGAACTCGTCATGGACTACGTATTGAGTACGGGTTGTTTATGAACAACTTCCGACTTGACGTCTTCACTGGAAATATTTCCTTTTAGTACGGGGGAGTAATACGACGAAGGTTGGAAACGAGTCCGAAGGATTGTAAGACAAATGAAGAAGCCAGCCGAGTACCTAAAGACGAAGATGAAGTCTATACTTTCCTGTGTTCTGTCTTATACTTTTTTTTTTTTTTTCGACCTATTTGATGTTTTAGTGTTGAAAAGAACTCGGGTAGTCCCTCGGGTCCCGACGTTCCGTGGGGTACTCGGGTTTACGTGTCTAACTGTTCTGGGTGGTTCCTCTCTGTCTTTGTGTGTTTGGGAACGTGGGAACCGTCTTGAGCCCTCTCTCTCCGCCGACGGTGCTTTCGTCCTCACTTTATATTTGTCGAGTGTAAATTTTTTTATAAATAAAACTAACTAAATACTAGCCAAATGTTGTAACCAAACCAAAGATAGTATGTAGTTGTACTTAATTGATGTCCACGTGTATGCAGGGGAGGGAGTCCTTAGAGGGAGGGTGGAGGACGGGTAAGGGTGGGGAGATCCAATAATGTCTCAGGGTCAAACTCAAGGGACTCAGTACGTCGTTTAAGGGCAACCGACAGATAAATGTACACAATCACACATACGGCCTCTTCCGTCGCCGTGGGGTGAGGTCATGAGAACGGACCTCTTAGGGTACCTACCTCCTCGGACCACCCGACGTTAGGTCCCCCAGCGACTCCCAGCCTGTGCTGACTCACTGAAGTGAAAGTGAAAAGTGAAAGTACGTAAGCTCTTCCTTTGCCGTTGGGTGAGGTCACAAGAACGGACCTCTTAGGGTCCGTGCCCCCTCGGACCACCCGACGGTAGAGACCCCGGCGTGTCCCAGCCTGTGCTGACTTCTCTGAGTCGTCGTCGTCGTCGCCACACATACGTGGGTACGACGAGAGAGGTAGATGGAGTGGGAGAGAGAGCAGAGGGGATGGGAACAGGAACTCAGACAAGAGATGCAGACGTAGAGGTGACATTTGTCGATTGTAAAATTGCTTGAGGGCTCCGACTTACCCCTGCCCGTACGGTCGACTCGGACGGACCCTCGGGGTCGTGTTCCCCTCACGTGTAAGTAAGTACCGTCAAGGGGTACCACGAGTCCGTGTGTGCTGAGTGAGTGCTGTCAAAGAGAACCTCGGGCCCTCTTTCTACGAGTCCTGACCTGAACGTAGACTTTCTCGACGAAGTGATGCCGTATGGCTAGACTTGGAGGAGGGTGAAGGGTCTGGGGATAGAGGACACTTCGTCTTCGGGTCTTCCTGAAGTCCCCCTGTCGTTGTGGAGAATGGGGGCGGGAGGGGGGGGGGTCCCGGGTCCTTTTCTGGATGTCAGGACCCCCTCCACCCGTCACGTCTTTGTTTTCGGTGAAGAACGACCCCTTTCCCCTACTTCGGAAGGTCAGGACCAGGGTCCGTTTCTATTCGACGACGACACCTATCTTCGGTGCCGACGGACACGGACCCTTCCCTACCCGGGTCCTTGGACTCGACTACGTTCCGTCCTGTATGTACGGGTGTCCACCCGACCTATGTGTCCAGGTTAGGTACAACAGTTCGAGACCAGAAAGACCGAAGTGGAGATCCGAGACGAAAGAAGACACGAGAAGAAGAGTGTCTCCGGGACTTTGAAGGTCTGGTTAGAAGAATATCAGGGGTCAAGTGTCCTTTCTCCACGGAAGAGAAGGGTCAGGAATACCGTTTGTACGACCCTTAATTTAAATGACTGTGTCACTGAAGATTTGGGTCTCCAAGTACAGGACCATTGTCTAGGTCTTTTGGGGACCGAACAGAGAGGGAGTAGGGCATTCCCCCAGGGGACCCGGGAGTTATTTCGGTCAAAGGTCCGGCCGACGTCCTAGAGTCCCTGAGGTGTGAGGGCTCCGACTATTTAGGAGGGACGTACGGCGACCCTCGTCAGTAGAGACTCGTAGAGACTCGGTGGACTCCACCCGTTTCGACCGGTCCTCCTGTGTCACGGGGAAGTTGCGACTGTGAGTGGAGGTGTCTGGAGATATTTACCCTGTAAAGATCCCGTAAGAAACTCGTTCCTATCTTTCAGACGTCGGACCGACGCCCTCACGGTCGGACGTTAGACCTCCAAAGTCCGTCAGGGTCTCCACACCATCCACGTTTGTCTCCATCTGTCCTCGGAGCCCGGGGAGTAGAGATTTCACCCTAGTCATCGTCACAAGGAGGTCTCCGACGTCTCTTAGGATCCCTGCTACGGGTCCCACCCCGAACCGGGTCCCGGACCGTACGTCACCGACCAGTACAAGACTCGTGGTACTAGTCTACAGGAGTCCCGACAACCTAAGGACCGTCAGGAGGAGGAGGTTCAGAAGGGTCTCAGTGGCGGACAGGTGTGACTCCTGGTCTCCGTCGTAGTCTCTCCTTTACCTAAACTGACCTCGGTATGGGGGAACCGACACAGATGCGAGGAGAGGGGAGGGTGGGGGAGGTGGTCGAAAAACGGTGACGGTCCCGAAGGTCTTGTGCGAGGACCCGAGACTGATGTCAGGTCAATGCAGTAGGACCAGGTCCCTCCGGGGCACCTGACCCTGGTCTCCTACCCACCCATCTCAGGGTAGACGGACTCTTACCTCCAAGTGACCTGCCTTCAGGATGAGAGTCCCAGGGGCAGGGTCAGGGACCCCCAAGTGATCGACTGTGAAGGAGGAGAAGGACCCGGGGGACCAGTCCCGACTACGTCCTGGGACAGGGGTTTCCCCGGATCTTCTGTGGTCCCCGGAGAACTGTCCCACAGTCTATGTAGGAATGTCTGAGGGTCCTCCGGACACCCCATAGGGTCTCGTGTCTCCTCCGACCCTTTCCCCTCTTCCTCGTCCAGTCATCCCCTGGCCTCTCCGTCACCAATCACCCTCCTTCGTGTTCCCGAAGTCCCCCGTGTCGAACGAACACCCGTCCCGGTCGGGCCCCGACGTTTCATTGATGTCATAAAATCTCTGACTTTTACCCCAGTGTCCGAGGTCAGTCCACTGGCACCCGACCCTCCTGGGTCCGAGTGACACTTCGACTACACCGACGAGCCTCGACCCTTGGCCCCCGAAGGGAAACGTCTCTTCGTGGGGGTCGAGGGGGGTAGCGTCTCCGAGGACGTGGAAACACGGGAGAGCCCCCAGAGGAGAGGGGACAGACGAGACGTCGACGTCCGTGGCTCGTGTCGGAAGTCGTGTCGACACGAAATAGTGGAAGCAGTGGACAAGGACCAATCTGGCACTGGGTCTCCACTGTCCCGTCCCTACGCTGGCCGAACGAGTGTCGACACAGGGGTCACGTCCACCCGTGTAGCACCGAGAACCATGTAAACCACTTACTTACCCCTGTCCTCACTGAACTGACTTGAACCCTCCTCACTACTTCCTCTCCTCCAAAGTCTGTCGAAAAGACCCTATCCTTTGGGACTCCTCCCCGTTTAAGTGCCCCGTTTTTGTCACCCGAGACCCCGGAGACCCGGTCCACCCGTCCTCGTTTTGGAGAGAGACGTGGAACTCTCGGAGACCGGTACCGAAGAGTGGTCTCCCAAGGTGCCGACGGAGAGGTTGTGAGTAAAAGATCGGTATCAAACTCTTCAAGAACAAAAGGGTCGTAGACCTCCGACGATATCTTCGTCTGTTTAGGTCCCTACCTTTCCTTTCCACTCCTTTCCTTACTTAAAATACATAGACCTAGATCTGCGTCTACAAAAATATTGACTTCGTACGCTCTCGTAGTCCTACACGAGCCCGAACCTTGTCGAAGGTCTCGTCGACCGAACCGAGCAGAGACCGAAGAACAGACACTCGTAGTAGGAGAAGAGTAAGAGGAAAAACCAATATTAAGACAGTGGGTCAAAACCCGGTTTCGGGATCTGTACCCCGACCCGTCGACCCGTTCCACCACCAAAACGGTCTACGACCTGCACCTCCGCTACGTCGGAACCTGACTCGACGTGAGTCCTTCCTGCTTCCGCCCCTTCCCTTATACCTCCTGATTCTTTACGTCTCCCTTTTGGATGAGGTAGTGGTCGGGAGTGAGGTGCGACGACGTCTCCACACGACACCCGTTGAGGATAACGGAGAAGTGAGAGACTCCTGACAGGGTTGTTCTTTAGTGGAACCCAAAGAGTCCTCTTAGGGTATGTACACCCTACGTCCAAGGTCTGGGAGGTTGGGAGATACACTGGAAGCTGTTCATGATATTCAGGTTCGGAGTCAAAGGGGTATAATTGTTACTCTACTACCCACATCGAGTCACCAAGATTTGGGGTCGACATGTCTAAAGGGGAAAGTCCGTTCTACCTCACTGGAAGGGTGGAGTTCACTGCCTTTTGGTGTTGTAAATGCTTTGTCTCCGAATGTTCTACGTCCCACGGTCCGTCACTTTGTCTCTACTCTTTGTCTACTTCAATCGGGATTTAACGGGACGAAAGGTCGGGACTCTTAAAGGACCGACACCCGTTCCTCCTCCTTGACTCCACCTCGGGTCCCTCCAGGGTCGTAACTTCTCCACCTCAACTCTAAGGTCTTCTGGTTCCACCGACCTTAAACGTCCTGTGTCACGGACTCTTCTCTCTTCTTTCCCTGTCTCTCTTCTAAGACCTCTCCTGTACCTTCCCAGAACGGAGTCCACACCCTTGTAAATCAGTATCTGACTCTCGATGACACCAGGGTGGATTCGGTAGGATTTCTTCTAAGACTTCTTGGTGTGACAGAGGTTCATTGAATTGTAATGTAATGTCTTATTTCGAGTTGTTATAAATATTGTTTTGTTCTTATAGGTCGTGGGTTATTCCATTTTAGGTGTCACTGACCGTTTCTTTCAACCTCACCGATATCATTATAGTCTGTTTCACCCAATATCTCTTTTGTTATAGTGGTCTCTATTTCCGCTACTATAACACTTAAGTAGTTCTCCTGGATTGTTACAAATACATGGATTATTGTTACGAAGTTTTATGTATTTTGTCTTTTTACTATGTTGACGTTCTTCTTTATCTGTCTAGGTGTTATTATCAGTCTTTAAAGTTGTAGGGAATGAGTTATTAACTATCTCGTTCATCTGTCTTTCAGTATTTCCTATATCTCTTAAACTAGTTGTGATAGTTGGTTGAACTAGATTCACTGTAAATATCTTGTGAGGTGGGACTCTGTCGTTTCGTGTGTAGGAAAAGTGCTCATATAGATTTATACGGTTCTATCTGGTATAAGACTCAGTATTTTGTTCAGAGTCATATAACCTTCCCAAGTCCAAGATGTCTCATACAAGAGACTGGTGTTGTCTTTATTTACTCTTTAGTCATTAAATTCTCCTTCACGAGAAACTCATTGTCTTTCTAGAGACTTTTTGGAGGTTTATAAAACTTTGATTTTTGATCGTGTGAAGATTTATTGGGTACACATTTTCTTAGTTGGTTTTCTCCTTGATCTGTCGTAAAAAGTGTCTTTCTTTTACTTTTGTGTTGTATAGTTTTAAACACCCTACGACGACTTCGTCAAGAATCCCCTTTAAATATCATGAGTTACGGACATAATCCTCTCTTCTTTACAACGTTTAGTCGTTGGAGTCGAAGGTGAACTTCTTTGATCTTTATCTGCTCGTTTAATTTAAGTCACATTGTCTCTCCTTTATTAATACTCATCTTTAGTCATCTCTTTTCGTTATCTCTTGTAGTCACTTTGGTGTCGACTAAGAGACTCTTATAGTTATTTTGACTATTTGGAGATCGGTGTGACTAGTCTTTCGTGTTTTCCCTTCTGCGTTCCATGGTCGTAGTCTTTACTCAGTCCACTGTAGTGTCTAAGTTATGTAGTTAATAAATCTTAAGAAGACGCACACTCTAAAAACAGTACACACATATACACATACATAAGCAAGTAAGTATAGTCACACTTGAGTACGTATAAGTAAAAAAATAGAACACCCAATATTAGGTTAGAATGAGATACACAAGACAAGTCTAATAAGGTCGAAACCGGTAACTTCCAAGAAAGTCGACCGAGAGTACAGGGAAACTCACAGTGGACAGAAATACTCAAAAAGAAAACAAACCAACAATGACCGTGAGAATGAAAGACCATAATTTGTTACACGGTACGAGTAGAATATATAAAGGACGGGATCTAGATCTTAGTCGAAAAAGAAGTTCCTCGGAACCGAGGAAAGTAACCTCTTACCATACTCTTTGATTTCTACACCCATAGTCTAAACGAACAACACTGACCCTACAGTAACGGAGATCCGAGACAGTCGAGAGTCTCAGTCCTTTATTTTCAAGACATCGTGATTGGGTACGTATCCTGAATCCATATTTATAAAGATATACATTTAGAGGTACAGATATAAGTCGATTTGTACTTAAGTATGACTACAGAGGTTGAGATTGGGTAATGGTGTACCGAGTAAGATAGAAAGAGGGGAAGAAACAGACCTTGGAGGGTGGGATCGCCACTCTTTTGAACCGAGGACTGTAGACGACAGGCGTCCTTGTGAACAAGGGTCCCATCCACATGTCAGCAGAGTCTTGACAATTGGGTATACGGTATCGTTTGTGGAAATAGGGGATCTTTTGCCACGAATGTACGTCAAGGACCACATCAGAAGGTCAGAGGTGGGTAAAGGTTTCCATGTCTCCAGTCGTGGAAATAAAAGTGGACGGAGTCGCTCCCTTAAAGTATGTACACACTCTTTCAATCCAAGAAGACAGTGCCGTAGGGTGGGACCTTAGGGCCTGGAGGATTTCCTAAAAAGTTTTAGACGTATGTAAGTGGGAAAGGTGACATTCAAGATACCTAAACCTGGTTACGTACCATAGTAATTAATTAGGTGGTAATATAACATTATCATAATGTGTATTATTGAAATAGCAGGACTTTTTTTAGAAGGTATGAAGTGGAGAAGTTAGAAGGGACAAGGGGTTTGAGGAACATTAGTGACTAAACAAATGGCAGAGACATTAAAACGGAAAAGGCCTTACAGTGGATTTACATCATAAAAGTTTACTATAAAAGGGGGAATCGTTACCCGTAAATTCTAAGTAGGGACAGAGAAACATCGAATAACGAGTAGGGAAAAATAGTGACTCAGTATAAGGTAACAAACCTACATGGTGTCACAGAAATAGGTAAATGGATGTCTTACTGTAGGCCCAACGAAAGTCGAGAACCGTTAATACTTATTTTGACGATATTCGTTAGTGTGCGTCCAAAACACACAAGTGTTTAAAAGTCTAGTCAACGCACTTATGGACCCTCACACTAACAACAACCTAGTATACCATTCTGATACAAATCGAAACAATCTTTGACGGTTTGACAGAAGGTTTTCCCGACATGGTAAAGTATAAGTGTGGTCGTTACCCACTCTCAAGGACGACGAAAAATAGGCGAGGTCGTTACTCCTGACAGTCGTCACTCTAAAAATTTTTTAGATCTATGTACCCGGGGTAAGGGTCTTTAGGACTGAGGTAGTCGGATGCCACCACGGATCCGGAATCGTAAAGACTCTTCGCGGGTCCTCTAAGACGACACCTAAGTCCGAACCCTTGGTCCCTCAAGGTAGTTGGCGGAGTAACATGTCTACCTCTTTGACTCCGGCACTCCCGTCACCGCGACGTCACCCCGACTAGAGATGATAAGAGGACCGACCGTCAGACCCTCCCCGACACACTAAGGACCCATTCTCGGCCCCGAGACCTCAGGGTGTCAGGACCAGACCTTAGGACTCAGACGGAGAGAGGTCGACACACTGAAACCCACTTCCGGACGTGAAGAGACTCGGGGAGGACCCATCCTGCTCCTGTCAGGGTCCTGGACGTGTGTCCGACACACTCCTGCACAACCCAGTCACTCCGGTTTCACGAGTGGTCTCGACCCGAGTGTCACCCCGGCCCTGTGACGATCACTGACAGGAACCCTGAGACAGTGTACTGAGGTGAGAGACACGGCTCCAGGGTAGGTCCCTCCGGACAAGACGGGGAAGGACCTAGGGACCCGAGGGGACGGGATAGGAGGGTAAGTGACAAGAAGACTGAAACAGAGGTCGTGACCCCCGACACCGAGGTGGGGAAAGGGGAGAGGAAGGTCGGGAGGAAAAAGAAGAGGGTCAATTGTTTTTTCGAAGTGAATTTTTCGGTAGACCCTCCTACCTACCATGTTTCCGTGTAAAACATCTCATTCAAAAGTCCCTCTTCTCGGTTCTTTAATTTCCGTGTCGTGAATCCTAAGGTCAGAATAATCCGGGGCACGAGACTGACGACCCCTCGACACAAGACATAGTGTCAGGTAGGGGGTGGCGTCGCGGGTCACGAGACCCGAGTAGAAGTGAACAGAAACTCTCGAAGACGACCGTTGCAGATCCGACTAAGGGAGGGAGTCCTACTTGCGGGGAGGAGAGATAGTGTCCCTCCCCGACGTCGACCCCGAGGAGATTGGACTCCGGGGGACGAGGACACACTCGTGACAGGGTGGAACCCGTCGACGAAGGAAAGGGATGTCCTCAGGATCCACTTCCAATAGAAAAGGACGCCCCCAGAGGGTCCCGTCTAAATTCTTGTTGTCCTCTCTGCACAGGTGACGGTCCTACCTACCCGTCGGGACCCCTTCCCATTACTCGAGGGACAGTGACCTCCACACGTGTCTCCTTCCTACGCAAACCTCTTCGTCTCTCCGAAACCTCCGGTTCTCTAGACCCGACTCAGGGTCAGTGTAACGAACGTTCCTCAGACTGGAAGTCGTCACTGAACATGAGTGACTCCGAGCCAAAGAAGTAGATCTTTTAGTCCGTTTTATTCAAGGGTAGAGGGTCCCAACAGTACCTCTGTTTTCCTGTATTACACACGTTTCGTGACTCGTCCCTCACGTCTCATAGCAACGTCCCTCCCTCCTCCGACCCAATACTGTGGGGCTCGGTGAATGCTAAGGTTTGACGACATCAGCATCTGGAACTCTAGGTTATTAGGTTAATAGGATTCTAATATTCTAAAGGATCCTAAGATTCTGAAATTTTAAATACTAAGACAATAAGAAGAGTAGATTCAGAGGAGTCCTTGCATCCGACACACTAAGCTTAAGATTTGGGCAGGGAAGTAACCACGCCGCCGAGTCGGCACCCGACAGACGAGGCGCCCCTCACAAATAGAGACAAGAGAAAGGTGAAGTCTAGAAGGTAGAAATAGGGGGTGACCGGGTAACGATGAAGAGGTCCCTGTGCAAAAGATTGAGGTCGGAATAGGTGACGTGGAAAACAAGTTTCGTGTGGTCCGGGGACGCCACGACGACTTAACACGGGACATGAGGCGGGGGTCGTGTGAGAGGACGGGATGGGTGGTTTGGAGTAGAAACGGATAACTTTAGAAGGGAATGAAAGTTCCGACTTCAGTTTCCGTCCGGAAGGTACTTCAAAAGAAGTGGAGGGTCAACTTTACTTATAGACAACGGAAACACAAGACGTGTCTGAAACGAGATTAGTGCTAATGTCGTCAACAGTCGTTGATTACGGACTGAAAACCTCCGTCGTTATAGACGGGAACTGGCGTACCACTGGGTGGAGACCCTCTGGAGACCCTCTGGTGAGGGACGAGGAGACCCTACCTCCTACACGCCTAGACTAACCAGTCGCCGCCCTGTGACTAACCCGGTACGAGTGATCACCCGCCCCAGTCACGGACCTGCCACGGCCGCGACCTGGGCGAGAGAGGAAGGTGCGGAGCGGGACACGGGAACGGACGTCGGTCCTCCGTCAGTCGAGACGTCTGGGTCGGTCCTACCTCGGCCCCGCCCATAGAGACGAAGGGGCGTAGTGGGAGGAGAGAAGAGAGAGTGACTAACTCGAGTCGGTTAGACACCCGGGTAGGGGTCACATGCACGATTGTTGGACTACAGATAGTCGATGGTAGTCGGGAGAGAGGTCAGTACTAAGTTTAGTTGTCAGAAACGACACGGCCTGGACAGTTGCCGGACCGGTATGTCTCGACTCAACCTCTCCGGTGGGGACGGAGGATCTAGAAAGGGAGACCCCCAGGACGGCGGAGGACTGGGAGCTCTTCAGATTTAGGTTTGGGAAGTAGAAGGGGAGTTTGGACCAGGAAAGGTGTTAAGGGCAGAATCACAACAGGGGCGTCGAAGGTGAGTGGGTTTAGTCTTCGTTCCCCCGTAGGGACTGGGAGAACTGTGGAGTCCCTGGTAACTCAGGACTGTTCAAATTCAGGACATTGAAGACACCGGGGGACATGGGCCGTGGGTGACAAAGTAGAGTCCGGGACCTGTAGAGGCTGGTCTGTAGGGGGGTGGTGTGGTGTGGGCGGACCCAGGGAGTCGGGAGGCGACCGGGAAGTGAGGTAGGTCACTGGGACTCTGTACTCATCCCCCGAGAAGGACCCCAGGGTAAGAAACCCCCCTCCCCTGGACAAGAAGGGAGGAGGTGGACACGGAGAGGGGAGTCCCTGTCCCTCTGTTTCCTGTTCGAGGCCGGGGGATCGGGACCTCGAGGGAAGGCCTGACTGGATTTGGACGAGGGTCCTGGACGCACCGGAGTAGGGTCCAGAGGAAGAGACTCCCACTGGACACACCGGTCGTGTGTGGGGGATTTGGGGTTTCCCATCGGCAGTCACCACTCCACTCCTGTCCCGGACGTTTCTACAACACCCGCCGGACGTGACTGTGGGGACGGTGGTCCTTCACTAACAGGGTTTCTGTCCTGTCAGTGGAACTAGAGACGGATTGTGGGAAGTACCGAGGACGGACGGAACCCTACTGCAGCGTACCACTCGGACCGAGTGCCCTGAGAACCGTAACGTTGGGAGGGACGGAGAGGTAGTAGCAGAGGGTAGACCCACGGGTTTTGTGGGAGACTCTTTTTGGGTCCGAGACGTGTTTTACGACGGACAAGAGGTGGCGGGTTTTGACCGAGAGTCAGAACACGACCGTCCTAGTCCCGAGTGCCCGGAACGACGTCTACCCCCACCCCCACCCCACCCCCGTCCTCGACAGGGTCGTGGTCCAACTCCCACCAAACCCCGAATACACAGGACACCAGTCAACTCAGAACCAACAGTGAAATCCTCCGGTCGTCCGAGACCTAGGTGTAGCTGTACCGGTCCGGTCTTGGACGGACGGACCCTCCTTCAACCTCTGTCGTCTCTGGGACTTTCCGAAACTCCTGAAACGGACAGTCCCTCTTCGTAGGAGTCCTTCAGACCCGACTACGGTCCCCTGACACTCACAGGACGTGGGGGTCCTGGGGTCGAGAGGGCAGGTCTTTTCCTCGTCCGACTCGGATTCCGGGGTCCTCCAGAATCAATAACGACAAGTCAACGAGTCAGTACAGACTGAGAAACGCTGGGGTACCTGACGTCGTGTCGTCCGAAGAGACAGGAAGTGGTAAAGGGTCTCGAACGAGTTTGAGAATAAGTACTCAGTCACTACGGTAGGTTGGTAGCGTAGGAGACAGTAGGGGAAAAGGAGGACGGGAGTCAGAAAGAGTCGTAGTCTCAGAAAAGGTTACTCAGCCGACAAACGCAGTCCACCGGTTTCATACCTCGAAGTCGAAGTCGTAGTCAGGAAGGTTACTTAGAAGTCCCAACTAAAGGAACCAGAATTGTTCGGGTTTCAGGACGCTCAAGGAAGAAGGGGTGGGTGGGGTCGTGGGAGTCACAGGTCGGTACCAGAGACTGGGGGATCCGAGTCCAAGTCGGAAACTAGGAAAATGGAGACGACCGTCCTGGACCCCCGTCTACGTCGACCGGGTCCTCGGACCCACTGGACTTCACCCCTACCTCGCCAAGACGGACACGTCACCCTTGCTACTACCTTGGGTTTCGGCTCAGGGAACCAAATCGGAGACGGGTTACCTGACCCGAGACCTCCGTCCTCGGACCGACTTCCGGAGATGAAGTCCCGGACGGAAGGGGTCGGTGGACAAAGGTACCGCTGGTCTCGAGAGACCGACCTCGACTCAAGGTAGGGATGGGGTGGGGAGGGGAGACCCCTCCCTTAGACGGGAACAGTGTCCACGTGTCCACTCTCCTCCTCTAATAATGTCGGTCCGGACCAACCATGATATAGTCCAACTAATGTTTAGGTCCACAGGAGACGAGGATGAACAAAGACCATTGTTTAGTCCCGCCAAAATCCTGTCCTTTTACCTAGGAACACATAAAGGGTCGGACACTCCGGCGAGGTGGACCGAGAGGGAAGGACGAATCAGGGGTAGACCAACTAATAGAGACCCGAGACGAAGCTCTCGGGCTCACTCGTGTGGGGGAGGGAGTGAAGTTAGACTTGAGGAGAGAAGGGAGTGGTTGTGACCCTTGAACCCGAAGAGGGGGACTAGGGGGTCGGGTACAAGGGTGTGGGGATATCGCGAAACCTGCGACACTGAACAAGGAGGAGGGAGTGGGTAGCCCGAGAGAGGGACCGACGACCAGGTGTGACGTGACCGAGTAGGGGTGAGGACTCCCTGGAGGGAGGAAAAGGATGGGACTCGTTCTTCGTAAGTGAGGAAGTAAGTGAGCCATCTGTACAGCTCTCGGGGCGCGACACAGTCGTCGACCCCGATACGACCTCTTACCGTCGTCGCCGTCGTCGGTGTCTGGGACCGGAGGCCTTCGAAGAGAAGATTACCCCTCCTACAGGACATTGGTGGAGCTAGTTTACCCAGAGAACATAGCAGACCACTGTTCGCGTTTCCCCTGTTTAGGTCTTCTTACCCTCGCACCCTGGGAGTACCGAACGTTAACATCTTCTTAAGCGACTTTTCGACTGCAAAAGGGTTTCTGAACCTCTTCCACTTCCTCTCTCGGTGTACCTACAAACTCCTTCTCGTAAAACTCGTCTCCTCTACTCCTCTCGTTTCAAGGAATCAACGGTGAATTCATAGTCGAGGAAGACTTAATCAGGGGGAATAATCGGAGGGTGTAACGTAGGATTCCTCCTAAACGAACTGGGGTAGGGTCCCCAACTAACTTATAGTCGACCCTGAAAAGGAACTTCCGGTACAGGGAAGACTGACACTCTGAGTCCTCTCGTGCATGGACCAGACTACGTCGACCAAGTGTGGATCGTGTATCATCCACGTGACTTTTAGTGAACCCACTTTTCATGTTGGTATATGTACCCTTTCCTTATTCTTTATTTTGTCGAGTACAAGAAATTTCGTCTTCATTAGGTCCTACAACAAGAAACGAAAATGAACCCCCTACCCTTCCTACCAAAGTAAAGATACGATGCGATAAGATAAAGTAAAATAAAAATAATGATCAGGATCAGGATTGAGATCGGGATCAAGAAAAGATCAGATAATCTTTTTTTACATGACGTATTAGCCTTGACCATTAATGTCGAGGGTAGGGACCAAACACGAAGGGTACTGAGACCGGGACTTGTTTTCTAGTAAAGTATAAATTAGTCATAATCAAGACCCTACGAGTGTCCCCTGTACGAGGGAAGTCCCAACACCTCAAATTAAGAGTCACTCCGATTAATCTAGTTCTTTTCTCGGACCGAAGTCCCGTCCTGACGACACCCCAGCGGGTGATAGTTCGTCTCTCCGTCTTGGGGTGGACCGTGGGAGGACGGACGGAGAGAGGGCAGGACGGGTAACGTCGGGGACGGGGTACTCTTCCCGTCTCGGTGTGCAGGGAGGAAACGGACGCTGCTGACTGTTTACAGGGCACCGTCCTTCCTGTTGTCGACTACAGGTCTCTCCGTCACCCGGGGGGTGGGGAACTCAGTGGGAGTCTTCGAAACACCTCGGAGAGACCGAACCGTCCACCATTCCTCATCGATCCGTAGGTATTAGTCGGGTAGGAAGGGATCACCCCTGTCTCAGAAGGGAATTAGTTGAGAGAAGAGGGACAAGTCAAGTCAAGTCAAGTCAAGTCAACGAGTCAACACAGACTGAGAAACACTGGGACAATTAAGACGAACTAAGTCGGAGACAATAGTGACTGTAGTAGTAGAAGAAGTAACAGCAGTGGTGGAATTTGATGATCCAGTACCTACACCTACAATGGTCCAGGGTCCGTTAACTTTGTCTTCTAGCGTTCTGAACGAACTTTTGGATACTCTCACATAGTGATAGTAATAGGGAGTCTACTCCTTTAGCTCCGAATCTTCCATTTGAGTGACGGGGGAACGGGGTCAGTCACCTCCTCACTCCTGACCTTCCCTCCCGTCGCTCCGGATTCAGGACCGAAGTCTCCAGTGGTCGCTCCGTTCGACTCCCGTGCAAGGAATTTGGAGTCGTAGGCAAAGGAGAAGAGCGAATCGAGGAAACTTAGGGTGTTGTGGCGGTGGCACAGACAGACGTAGTACTTCGACGTCTTTCGCTCCGAGTACCCTCCCTTCTTGGAACAGGCACAAACCGGTCTAGTCTGAACCACTACGACCCCAGGTCGTACCCAGACCGACCACGACAAGAAGGGGAGACGGGTGTGACATGGTCGAGTCAGGTCACCTCGTTAAACGGGGACGGTGGGCCGGGGGGTGGGGGGTTGAGGGAAAACGAGTCCCTCTTCGGTACGAAGGACTGTGTGTCTCTCCCAGTCCAGTAGGTGTGTTAACTTATGTATAATACACGACAGCGCCCGCGGTGGACCTAGGGGAGGTCCGTACCTCCCCCACCTCGAAGAGGGGTCCGGGAGGGTGGGGGAGGGCGGAAGAGGGAGACGAGTTCCGTGTGTTATCCACACCAAGTAGCCGAGATCCTGGTCTGACGGACCCTACCTTAGCACCGAGACGGCACATAGGGTGTCCACGATAAACAGACCAGAAAAGTGGAGAGACTCGGAGTCAACGGGTAGACATTCCCCTCTGTCTCGTTCGAGGCCCTCAACCACTACCTGACCCTTCGGACCTCACGACATCAGGTACCTCAGGGTTTCTCAGTCTGTGCTGACTCGTTGGCTTGACTTGACTTCCCCTCTGTCTGTTATTACCATAGACGAGGTGACTTCGAATCTCTCCTGCTTTGTTTACTACTGTATATTTCGCGAGTCTGGTCTCAAAGGACTTATCGTTGGTACGTCAACAACAAGTCAACGATTCAACACAGGTTTAGAGACGAGTCTGACCTCAAACGAATTTAAGTACAGGTAACTTAACCACTACGGTAGATTGGTAGAGTAGGAGACGGTGGGGTAAGAGGAAAACGGAAGTTAGAAAGGGTCGTAGTCCCAGAAAAGGTTCCTCAGTCGAGAAGTGTAGTCCACCGGGTTCAATAACCTCGAAGTCGAAGTCGTAGACAGGAAGGTTACGTACAAGTCCCACCCAAAGAAAATCCTAACTAACCAAACTAGACGAACGATAGGTTCCCTGAGAGTTCTTAGAAGACTTCGTGGTGTTAAGTTTTTCGTAGTTAAGAAGTCACGAGTCGGAAGAAATACCAGACTGAGAGTGTAGGTATGTACCGATGATCTTTTTGGTATCGAAACTGATACACCTGGGAACAGTCGTTTCACTACCGAGACGAAAAATTATAAGACAGATCCAAACACTATCGAAAGGAAGGTTCCTTGTTCACAGAAAATTAAAGTACCGATATCAGTGACAGGTGTCACTAAAACCTCGGGTTCTTTTATTTTAGACAGTGACGAAGGTGAAAAAGGGGAAGATAAACGGTACTTCACTACCCGGTCCACGGTACTAGAAGTAAAAATAGTACAAAGTTCAAAGTTCGGTCGAAAAAGTGAGAGAATAAATTGGGAGTAGTTCTCCGAGGAATCAATGAGAAGTGAAATACTCTTTCCCTTTCTATATGGGTTGACTTACGTCTCAAGGTCTCTTATAGTTCCTCTCTATTCTTCCGGAAGAATTTACTTGTTACGTTTCTTTGTCTCCTTTTGTCATCTTACTCCTTCTGATCTTCCGTTACCGTGGGGTGAGGTCATGAGAACGGACCTTTTAGGGTACCTGCCTCCTCGGACCACCCGACGTCAGGTATCCCAGAGCTTCTCAGTCTGTCCTGACTCGCTAAAGTGAAAGAGAAAAATGAAAGTACGTGACCTCTTCCTTTACCGTTGCGTGAGGTCACAAGAACGGGCCTCTTAGGGTCCCTGTCCCCTCGGACCACCCGACGGCAGATACCCCAGTGTGTCTCAGCCTGTGCTGATTTCACTGAATCGTCGTCGTCGTCGTCGATGTCTCGAGAGAAGTTCTTTTGACCTCTGTTGTTTCCTTGTAAAGTACGTTCCTACTCGTGTTATTTCCTGTCTTTATCATTCCTGAATTGTCTTCGTCTGTCCTAATTCTTCTCCACCGTTCTTATTTGTCTTTTTGACATGTTTTTACCAAAATTACTGGACCTATTAGTGTTACCACACCAGTGAGTGGATCTCGGTCTGTAGGACCTCATCCTTCAGTTCACCCGGAATCCTTCGTAGTGATGTTTGTTTCGAGCATTTCCACTGTCTTAAGGTCGACTCGATAAATTTTAGGACTTTCTACTACGGCAATTTCGCGACGTGAGTGATACAGTCGTTTAAACCTTTTGAGTCGTCACTGGTGTCCTGACTTTTTCCAGTCAAAAGTAGGGTTACGGTTTCTTCCCGTTACGGTTTCTTACAGGTTTGATGGTGGGTTAACATGAGTAAAATGTATTATCGATCCACTACGAGTTTTAGGAAATTCGATCCCAAGTCGACATGTACTTGGCACTTGAAGGTCTACATGTTCGACCTAAATTTTTTCCGTCTCCTTGGTCTCTAGTTTAACGGTTATAAGTGACTTAGTAACCCCTCGAACTACACGATATCGGGCACCCCAACGTTCTCATTCAGTACTAAATCACTGACATGTTCTGGTTGTCGTTTTATTGGGGACGTATAGCCTCCAGTAACTGTAAAGAGGGTCGTTGGAACTAAGGTCGAACACGAAGTAGGTTGGACCATAAAGTGTACTGCGTGAGTCGTATATAATTTATTTGTCCCGCTGCTGTATGTCGGAACAGTATGATGAAATGGTCAAAACTTGGTCGGTCAAAAGGGTACAGACCAAGATTGAGAACGACGAACAGGTCGTATGTTCAAAGAGTCCTCTGTCCATTCCACCAAACCATCAGGGTAGAGAAATTCTTAAAAGATGTCAAACAACACCAGGTGTGGCTGTTTCCGAAATCACATGAGTTCCTTCGGCTTCATCTACAAAAAGACCTTAAGAGAACGAAAGGAGGTCTAGGTCACTTACAACCGTTAAACTAGAGACTAAGGAGACGGAGAAGTTTTGGGTCGAACATGTAGACCTTCAAGAGTCAAGTACCTGACAGTTTCGGATCGAACTTCCTAAAGTTCGTATCCGAACAATCGTACACTTTACTTGTGTTAACATACCATCAGACACGGAAGAAACCGTTACTGGAAGAAACCGTAACCCTACTTTTGACTGAAAAAGGTCCGGACACTGGTGACGACTCAAAAGGCTTAAACGACCGTATAATTCACGTCGTGAAATTACTATAGTAGAAAATCCTAAAATTTGTCGAGTCGACCTTGAGACAGTGGAGGTAATCGAAACGAGCATCATCGAGAAGGGATTCCGGGCGAACTGAAGTATGACGCACTACAGGCCGAAGGTTGTCGATAAAGAATGAAAGCAAACCAGGTGAAACCTCCCATTACTCGGGGGTTTACGACTGTGGTGACGTATGTCCTCTGACGAGGACCTCAGTCCACCAGGGTTCAGGAATGGGACCGAGTCGGCAGTGAGACACACTGGAATCCAAGTCGGGAGAGACCGGGACTAAAACATAGAAAGGTACTTTTTCAACCGTATCTCTCGAGTAGAGGTCCAAGACAAGAGGGAGGTTCTGGGGTCGTATGACTCCAGTCGGACTCGGAAGTGGGTGTCTCCGGGGTCCGGGACCCTTCTCCTTCTACCGTCTTTTCAGGTGGGTGTTCGGGTGTCCAACGAGCAAAGTGGCACCGACGTCGAGAAGCAGTAACACCTTGTGAAGAAAGTGTGCCACGGTACGATTCGTGCTACGTCCGTAACGGAGAAAACCTTGTTATGGTGCTTCGTCTGTGTTAATTACAGGGGTAAACCTCCGGAGGACGGGTTCCAGTAGAGTAGGTCCTTCACTGTCATTAAGGCCTCGGACCCAACAACTTCTGAAATGGTACCCACAACACGACTCAGTCTTGAGAGACACTCATTCGTACCCACCCACAAGACCCAGGGTAAAATGTCGACTCTTTTCACTCCGGGTCCCTCTCATTCGTTCCAGTGGGTCGAACGTTCGGAACATTTGGTCTGAGGTCGGTGCGACGGAACTGTGGATTGGGGTGTAGGAAAGGTGGTCCAAGGAGACGAAGTGAACTAAATTTGGTTGACTAATGTAATCCCGACCCCACCCCACCCCACAGGGTACTCGACGAGGTCGTGGTAAAATGAAGAGGGAGTAGAGGAGAAGACGGGTTGGGACGTTAGACGGGGTCTGACAATGACGATAGGAGTCCAGCGGGTGAACCGTCCACTGTTATCTTTGCTGTCAGAAGAAGTGAGAGCCGGACTCAAAGTAGAGGAGACCAGGTCAGGAGTAGGACCAATAGTGGTCCGAGAGACGAAGGGAGAGCGGAGGGTGGGGGTTGAGAGCCGGGGTGGGTGTCCGGAAGGCGTCGACGAGAGTGCGTCCAATGTCCCCTAGAGAGCCACCACTGTAGGTTCCCCGTGAAGAGTCACGACGAGACCGACCTGGTGGCGGACGACCCCTGGTGACACCTGGTGCGTCTAGTGGTAAGTGATTTGTGACTAGTAGTGAGTGATGCTTACGGGTCCAACTAATAGTGACGACTGGCGACCAGTGACTACTGGTGGTAGTAACGATGCCTGGTGACAGATGGTGGACTAAGAAGAAAAGAAAAATTAGCTCACGTAATTGTTAAACATAACCTTATGCACAATCAAAATCCACATGTAACTTCTCTAATCAATGTATATATATGTGTGTGTATACAAGAAAAATTCTAAGAACGGGGTATATCCAACAATGTCCCATAACTCATCTTAAGGGGTACGACATGTCATCCAGGAGTGACTAATAGACGAAATAGACATCATCACACGTATACAATTAGGTCGTGAGGATTAGATAGACGAGGGAGGAAAGGGAAACCATCGGTATTTAAAAAAAGATACGGAGACCGTGGGTGAAGAACTAAGAGATAAGGTGAGGGGAGAGAAACGTAGTGAAAGAAAGAATCGAGAGGAGGTTCAGAGACTACCTAATAAGAGTTTGGTGAAACGACCAGAGAGTTGGGTAGAAGTATCGTGTGAGTACAAATAGTAACTCGAGGAGATGTTAGTACACAGGAGGAAGTGCAAGAGAACCCTGTCAGATTGGGTGTGGTAGTCGTCCAGCGTAGTCGATACGGGAGGTTCCGGTTCCTAGGGTTTGGAGGTAGAGGTCCCGTCACCTATCTCCCAACCCCGACCGAGTAAGTGAATGTGAGACAAGTTCTGAATTGGAATCTGTTCCGTTCGGTAAGGGGACCAACATTTGAAGAACGAAACATTTTCCAGTTTGTACTATTGGAGTAGGGAGTCTCCCGACGACACTACAAGTCTATTCCAGTGTCATCACCGAGACTGGTAGTCAGTACCCTGTGTCGTCCACGAGTCGTGTGTGAGTAGAAAAAAGGAGAGGACTCGACACTTAGAAGTGACTTGGAATCGGCCAGGGAGACACTCAGGGGGTCTCCTTCCTTCCCCGAGAAATTCACCCCACCAGTCCTTCCCAGACCACCCGAAAACCTGTACTCGACCACCCCCTACCCCTCTACCCTGTCATCTCATACAGTGAGGGACCCCCAGTCTTCTATAGGACTACACTGGTATTACACTGGAGTCCTGAAGGTTTGGATCCAGATTGGTCGGTTCGACGACGACCTTACAGGTAGAGGGTCCTCTCCCGGACCCTCTGACAGGTCTTACCAGGGTAGACGACGGGTACGAGAGGGGAGGTGTGGTGGGACTGACGACCCTCTCCCCACAGTAGTCACACCCGGGGTGGGGGTCCGAAGACGAGTTCTACACTACACATCTCTGGTCGTATTCCCACTGTTCAGTCACTACGAGTGGGTGTCGACCGAGTGTTATCCTAGAGTCCTTGTAGCGCAAGACCATTATAGAGGTATCTCTTCCTCTGCGAACCAGAGGAAAGAAAGAACCCTTTCTTTAAGGACGAGAGGTTCCACCATCTGTCACTCCCCCTCCCGAGACTCAGGTGGGAGTACAGGACTTGAGTGTTTTAGGTCTGTACATACAGACGACGAAGGACGTCCGAACGAGATGAAACGGACGAATGAAGAAATAAAAAAATTTATAATTAAATAATGCACAAATAAACCGATACGTCCGGAATCAACGTAGTACGTTCTACGAAGTGACGTCGTGTGTCCGAGTTAACGAGGTACACTTATCCTAGAAACAAGGGGCCAGTCCCTCCCTTGGACTCAGGGGACGTTACCTTCCGTCTAAGAGTTGCTACCCTGGTGGTCCTTTCAGGGACGGACGAATGAAAGGGGATTGTTCGAATGACTAGGAAGAAACGGACTGAGACTCGACTCGTACACCGTAGACCTTTAATGTTCGACACTGGGAACCGAACGGGTCACCCCTGATGCCGTGTGTCTACTGATGGCGTAGGGGTGCACCATGACACGTCCTAGACCAAGACGGACCCACTCCTCCCATGACCCTCCCCTCACAAAGAGGTAGTCGGCACGGTGAGTTGCGGCGAGTTGAGATGTGTGTCATGGTCCCGACGTCTTGGGGTTCCCAGTTACTTTTACAAATTCCGGACTTCTCTCAGTCCCCTAAATTTATGTTGTCTCTCGACGTTGTCTTTACGTCGTCTTTCGACTATGTACGAATTAGTTTACAGATGTGTTACAATGTAACAGGTTCTCAGTGAAAGACGAGGTGAACCGAGAAGGTGTCAATGTATATGTACCTAAATTACACCCTAGGCTAACGTTATGATACTTGACTACCTCCTTCCCCGAAGAGTCTCTTTCTTCTAGACCCTGACTTTTCCAGAAATCTCTTGTTACCAACCTCACCCACCCACGCCTCCTCACCCCCACCGCCTCTCGACTCTGAAGTGTCTCCTCCCCCGCACCCCGCCCGTCCCACTGTCCCCAAATCGGTCCTCCCTCCTCCCGCAAGGACCCGTCCCCCTTCCCATGCACGTCTCTTCGTCCGGACCGCCTTACACTGCCCAGACTCTGTGTCCCTGGTAAGTAACATGGACGATGTTCCTCACCTCACCCCCGTCCCTCCTCTGTCCCCCCGACCCCGTGTCCTCAAGAAAAGGACGAACTCGGAGACGTAGGAACGTAGTAGAGGTAGTAAGTCAAGGTCTTTCCTTCTTTTCCCGTCATCCAACCCCCCTCCTAACGTCTGTTTAACGTGGTGGAGGTGGTCCCGACAGACCCTCTTCTCCGACTCGACGACCCGAGAGCCTAAGGACACAGACACTGCCGGAACTCCTCCCCCAGAGGTCGTGATCTCCTCTCGCGACTTTGTTTTCTTCGGACGACATGATCCCCTGTCGTCCGAACTCTCCGTAGTTTCCTTCGTTATGATCCGTCGTCCTCTTTCCAACGAAGGATGCCGTCACGAATAAAGATCGGATCTACCGAAGGATGTGTCTTCGACCCACCGTCTCCCTACTCTCCGACCAATTGGATATAGTGTTCCCTTTATGTAATCAACACTCTCATAAATTGTCGAATGTCTCATGGGTACGAACAGTGGGTACGACCAGTACGAAGACCGAGACGAGTGTCGGTTGAGTAACTTGGGAGAATCGTTGGTGCAATCCATGTTTGATAATAATACGTAAAAAAATTTTTTGTTTTTCCTTTGACTTCGGGTCTCTCTACTTCAATTACGGTTTCTGTAGCCGACCACTTTCTACCTCGATCCTCTACTGGAAGTTCAAAGGACGTTGAGGTTTGAGAATTTTAGGATCCGAAGATTCTAAAAATTTTAGAACACGAGATTAAAATTTTTAGACATTAAATTCCGCTTAGCTTCCACGAGACAAAGATTGTAAGGTCCTAAGATTCTCGGAATCTCAGATATTAGACTACGATTCAGACTCCTAGATTCTGGGATAACGAGATTCTAAGAGACACAGATTATAAAATATCCATAGTGTTCCCCAATAAGTTTTGGTTTGGAGTACACCATCCCTTAAAGAAAAGGAATGAAGGAGAGTTTCTCTCTCCGGTTACGATACAAAGGAGTCCAGACTCGACCGGGAGGGGTGAGGACCGGGACCTCCACCCGTCCCCTTCGATTTTGGAAACGATAAAACCCGGGTAATGAGACCATTAGGGTTCCCCCTACCGCCCTGTGGTTCCGTACCCCCCTCTTTCACTGGGTCTCTCGTCGTTCCTCAGAAACCCCCGTAAAAGATCTCCACCCGGCAGTCACAGAGCGGGGGAACGTCACCCCCACCCCCTCTAGGAACTCCCCTCCCCGACGATCCAAATAGGGTCCTTCAACCAGGATTAAAGGAGGGACATACGTAGTGACTTTAGCAGAAGTCAGTATACAAGAACAAAATCCCGAGTAGTAGGGATAACTTTACGGTCAAAGGACTCCCGTCTCTGGTTCAGACCCGACCGTACTTCATCCATAAACAAGAGTCTTCCTCATGTAGACTTACGGTGGTAGTCTGATTCTGTAGTAGAACCGAAGGAGAAGATTAGTCGTCGAGTCCGGTCTCCCCGACAGAGGATTTTTCGAGACCCTAGGTGAGGGTGGGGTGGGGGTGGAGGGAATAATCACAGGAACAACTCCCATGTCCGAGACCTCGGTCCTACGACCCCAGTTTAGAGACGAATACTCGACTCACTAGTCCCCGTCCGCTGTTAGAGAGACACGGACGAAAAGAGATGTTTTGTCTCTACCGTTCTTGGTATGGATGGATCTCGATCATTTTCCTTCCAGATTCCTCAAGTCTTCCACGGAGTAGTTTACCTTCGGGAGTCAATCACAGTCGACACCGATGATCTCTTGGTAATGACGACAATATTGGACAAAGGGATTACGGATGACTTCCTCTAGGGGTTTCGAGAAGGACCATACCGGGAGGGGAGGTTGGATTAGGGGGAGGGTGTAAAAGTTGGTGTGTCTTAAGGGAAAGAGGGCCTAAAAGACCAGAGGTACGGACACTATACAACAAGGGAAAGGACCTTCCGGGAAGGTAGTAGAAAAGGTCCGTGTGAGACTGAGGTGGACCTACTTAGGCGAGTCTACGATGGAGGGGACACTTCGGTCTAGTCTCGAGGGGAGGAGAGAACCGCCTTAGGGGGACACAACGGTGGTGTAAGAGACCTGAGGGCGTCATTGACTGTGTGAGGTCCGGGAGGGAGGTCGGGAGGTCGTGGTCGTGGCAAGGAATATAAAGGGTCCCGTCCCCGAAGGAGGCGAGAAAGGTAGAGACACGGGGAGCAGGGTCTTGAGGTGAACCGTGTCGGACCCACAGATACGCACTAATGACTTGTTCATTTGTTCACGTGTCGCGGTCCAAAAGGACCCAGGGGTCACTGAGTGGGGGTGAGTGGGACACGCTCGGAACCCAAGGGGTAGACATTATACCCGTACGATCGGCGACACCCCGGGAGGGAGGGTCCTCTCGTCTCTTGTGACCGTAGGAGTCCGACCGTCCTGAAGCCCCGTGCCCGACACTTTCCCCTCCTTAAGACGATAATTTGTGTAATCAAGACCGAAGACCAGAAACCCTCTTCTCGAACGGACCATTAATCCCAACAATCCCCTCTGTCTCCGCCCCGACCATAACTACGGTCGTAGCTGGGTCTCGTCGGTCTGGGCTCCGACGCCCCCTGTCTCGCCCCGTGACCCTGGCCCGGTCCACCCGCCCGTGGAGGAGAAGACGTCCTCCGCCTCTTCCTGGGCGCAGAAGGACCACACCCTCTGGAGCGCCGCCAGGGCCGAGACTGGACTTCCACCGCGACGGCTAGGAGCGTTCCCCTTGTCGGCCCTACGTCGGGACACGGACCTCCACCCCTCCCAGACCTCCCTTGTACCACTTCCCTACCCCCTTCTCACTGCCTCCTTCCTCCTTTCCGTCTCTTGTCTCTTGCTCCTCTTCCCCCCTATCTTTCCTGACCTCCTCTCCTGTCTCTCTCTCTTCGTCCCCGTAGTCTCCTCCCTCCTCTCTTTCACGATCCCGCCCTTCCCCTCCTCCCCCTATTCCTCGAAGAAGGGTAGGTCCCGAACCTCTTCGGCCGAGGATAACCTTAGGCGGGGCTGGGGTTACGGATGTCTCGCCAGTGAAGGAGGGACTGGGGAAGGGGATAGGAATGCACCGAGGGTCCTAGAAGTCCCACTTCGGGTCGGACGTGTCGGGTCGGGGTAGGAGACTCTAGACTAGGGTCTCCTCAGGACAGGACAGAAAGGGGTGGAAGGGTGGGGAGTAAGGTGCGAGTGTCGGGTCGGCGTCGGTAGAGCCGAGATGGACGGTGAGCGTTCCGAGGGTTGAGCGGGAGAGACGGTCTGGAGCCGTCCACGGTTAAACGACGACGTCCATGTTGGAAAGGGGGTAGATGGGGGAGAGGGTGAGCGGGGGCCGAAGGGTGAAGAGGAGGTCCAGAGTCGTGCCCGTGGTGGAGGAGGGTCTCCAGGAGGGACTGAAGGCAGGTCCCAGTCCCAGGAGAGGCACGAGGGGTAGGGTATGTCGGAGAGGGGAGTAGAGTCGTGCCTGACGAGACCCAGTACTACCTAAGTAGGTAAAGAGGTCGCTCTGACCCTCGAGGGGTTCCTGTCGTTGTATCGGACCGGAGGACCCCCACAAGGGAAGCACCGGTCGGACCCCCGACTTGTCCGTGTGCGGCACGGATGCCCTACTACTTACTAGGCCACTTCCCGACTCACACCCTCTTTTCCGTCCCTCTCTGTACTTCCCTCTTTTGTTTCGTCCTTCTCTACCCGATCCTCTCTCTCGCGACTCGTCCCGTGGCGTCGGGGGTCCACACTTCCCGAGGGGCCCCCGAGTCGTGACGGTCCGTCTCGGGAAGGAGGACTTCAGTCGACCGACGGACCGAGACCTGGGGAGACTGGTGGGCCGTCGAGGAGAAGTACAGGTCTTAGTTCCGGAGAACTCAGTGTCCATCGTCTTAGACAAGTCCATGGGTCACTTTCCTCTTGCAGTACATGTGTGGGGGAAGTAATGGAACTTGCGACTGAACCCCCTCTGGTCTCCCCAAGTCCTCCTTGGGCTCGTGGTCCTAGACGGACGCAGGGAAAGACAAAGGAGCAGGTGTCCCAAAGAACAGACGAGAATCGTAGTGGGTGTTGGGTCTTGAAATGTGTCGGAGTTGGCTCAGTCGGTGTTTGCGGAAAGTCAGGAACTTTAAACACACGTAAATAGACATTTGTTGGAGTGGGGAGGTAGGGGGTTAGGGGCGGGGTGGGGTGTGCGAAATACTCCTCTCCGGTTTTATAATTCTTAACATGACTGACCGTAATATCTCGTTGTACCTTCAACCGTTATACTGAGTTTAAGTCAAGATCCTCTAGACCGACGAGACCCGACTACGACCACAGTTATGGACGGACCAAAAACAGGTGATTAAGGTGTTTTGAGAAGTGAGGTTTCTCCGTTCCACGACCTTGATGTAAGATGAGTAAAGTCCAAAGTTTAATCTGTGACGGAGGAGGTCCTTCGGAAGGAACTAACAATTCGGGTCTATTTCATAGACAAACTACGCATAGGTGTCAGAAGTGGATAGTGACGTGTGGTATCCATAAATGAACAGACAGAGAAGAGGACCCCCGAAGGGACCACATTCACAGACGGACGTTACACCCTCTGGACCTAAGGTAGGTCCTGTCCCTGACACTCAGTGTCGACTTAGAAGTCCTGGAGAAGGTCCATGATACACAAATTAGTCGTAAACAACTTACTCCTTTACTCGAATTACTGGGGATCCAGGGGTGGCTGGAGACTTCAAGGCAAAACAGGGATGTGGTCGAACCTAGGGAGGAGACTAGGAGACAAGAGGTATTATATGTAGTCAGGAGACAGCGTAGGGGAGTGAAGGACCCCCTTCAGTGTTTCCTCGGTCCTCTCAGTCTCAATGTTTGAGTGTTTGAGGGTCGAGTCAGGAAAAGATCGACACACCGAAAGTCCTCCGAGTAGAACGGAGAAATCCAGAGTCATAAAAAGTAGAGACTTTCTCTGTCAAACGTTCGTTTCCGTCTCTCTAAATTATTTGATAAATTATTTGAGGGACCGTCTCCGTCTTCCCTCAGACACGTCTCCTCCCCTTATGTCCCCTCTCTCCCTCGTCGTTAATGTCGGCGGTTCGCTGTCTTCGACGGTCGTCCACGGGCGGCGCGTCTTTTACTGTAGACCTGGAGTAAGGAGTACCGTCACTGTATCTTTCCCGGTGTCTTCCCACCCCCTCCCCAACGACCCGGACTCTTCCCCGGTCCCTATCCCAAAGACCCCGTTTTCCCCCAAATCTCAGGACGAGAGACCGGGACCCCTCTCCTCTAACACTTACCTTAACACACGGCTCATTTACTAGGAAAACGTTGGACCCAAAGTAGTCGGGTCGGGTCGGACCCTTTGGACTGGGAGGAGATGACTTTCTCCGTGGGCTCCGATAACGCTCCGGGTGACCCGTCACCCTTGTCCCTGACCGTAACCGCGGGAGAGGAGTAGTGATGAGTGGTAACCACGGTAAACACCTCGTAGACGAAAACCGGTCCGCGTCACCCATTAGAAGAGAAGGATGTCTGGATACACCCATAGTAAGTAAAAAAGTAAAATGTCTACCCCCGGGACTCCGAGTGTCACGGTACGAGAAAGGTGGGGAGGCGTAAGGGTCTAAGATAAAGAAGGAGACAGTACTCGACCGACCCAGTGGTACCCACCCAGGTATGAGAGAGACCCCACTTGTCTTACTCGACAGTCCGGGGAAGGTCGGGCCTGTACCCATCGTGGGAACGGTACGTTTTACAAATCGTCCCAAAAAAAAAAAAAAAAAAAGGTGAGGTAGACATCCGTGGGTCTTTAGGACCGTTTGGAGTAGAAGGCAAGGGAAGAGAGTGGTACTAAACGACAAACCCCAGGAACCTCTTTGGGGGCTCATTTATAATTATTACACGGAAACATATGTAACCGACTCACTCTCTTACTTAGTAAAGGACGAAGGGAGGACCCGAGTCTTAGAATTGATTTTTATACGACAAGAAACCCGTTGAAACTACCCGAACCACCTACCCCGACTCCGTCACGGTCCTGTATCGACAGGGTGACCGACGGAACTACGGACTTTAAGGTAGTGGGGTTTCGACACGTACGTCCATGATTATTATGGTTGCGACCATGGTTCTCCGAACCGAGACCGTCTAGGGTCGAAACGGGGAGACTATAAAACACCCCTGACCTCAGACGTAAGATAGGTCGTCCGACCGGACACACCAAGGTGTACCGTTCGAGTAAGGTAACGAGGACGACAGACTAGACAAGAATCTCGGTGTCAAAGACGTACCTTCCTCTAGTACTTTACATCTCGCTTTTGTATTTAGTGTGAGGTCCAACGACTCCCCTGTTGCTCGCTCCCTTCTGTCCACCTCTACTGCTCGGTCAGAAGTTCGTGACCGAACTTGTAAGCGGTAAACGCTTCGTCAAACGTGTGAACGACGAAGTAAACCAGAAATATTGTTTGGATCTTTTCTGTCTTTCGACGAGGACTACTCGTCTACACCTTTGACTCCGAACAGTTCTCTGGACGTAGTGAAGTGATGATCACTTTCTTCTACCCGCAAACTCGGGTCCTGATTAAGGTTTAGAATAAGAGGTAGAAGTACCCCGACGGTCCGTTCTCAGTTCACTCCGCCCAGTCCCTTCAGTTGAAGTCCCTCCCTCGAAAACTCACCAAAACCTTCTTCTCTACTTTGGCTTTACCTTGTCTCTGTCCTGCCTTGTACCCATCTTGGGCTCTATCCCTTCCAAGACGTCCCTGTCACTCGAGTAGGTACTCTTGTTGTCACCGGCGTAAATGACCTCGTGGATGATGTACGGACCTGAACCGTTCGTGGACTCTACACAGTAGAATAAGTGGACACTGTACCGTGGTACTGTTGACCAGTCACCACCTCGACCCCGGTCTGGTCCTGACAGACTTGTCTTGGGTTCCCGGGTTCACGGTGTGGGACCTACCACGATGACGACGGTTTTAAGAGGAGAGTGACACACGGAGACCGGTTCCGTGAATTGAAGAGACTCGGAGGTGATGAAGTAGACATTCTGTCACTGCTATTATGAAGACCTTGTACTCCTTAGGTAAAAACCAGTATGTTGAGAAGTACCCCTCTGAGTTCACAAATAGACCTTCTACGGGTGCACGTGGTTCTTGATTGTAGGGCTCCCGAGTCTTGGTCGACCACCCTTCCAATGACCCTTCGACGTCCATTTTGACGAGACGTGCTTTGTTCGGGTCGAAGGAGGACTCTTTACTCCCTCGTTCTTTCTCTTGTCTCGGTCATTCAGACACAGGGAAGGAGGTCGGGGTGTTTAGAGATTGTGGTTACTTAAGTTTTACGAACCACACACCCCACAAACCCTCCTCTCTTCCTCGACTCCAAAAGGGGTCCGCACCAGGGTCTTCTTTCTAGGTCTGTACACCTGTCTGGACCTAGGTCTGAACCCTGACCCGTCACAGTTTCCGGTAAGTGACCTGAACCTATTGTCGAATTCGACGTAGGTCTCCCTCTCCCCTCCTTCCTCCTACTCTCTAGCGTACATACAACTCGTAGATGATACAGGGTCCGAGACATGTTCCCTAAATTCAAGGGTAACAGAACATCCCATTCTAAAAAGTACAGATAAAATGTCTGGCAATTTTTCTCCGAGTCTCATATATTTCCTACTGGGTATTAGTGGTGTATTACCCACCCCCCTACGACCTATATTATTGACCATGGCAATGGGTCATCAATCCTCACGACCCGGACCTCGTAAAAGACACTCGACTCGGGAGAGGAAAAGTGATGTCGGACCCCTCCTCCCACGACGGGAAATATAGTGGTAAACCTTCCCTTCCGTCGAACTGAGTCCTCATCCCCTCCCCTGACTGGCCTCCTCGACCTGGACCTCACGTCCAGACCGACTCAGGAGAACAGACCTCCCTTGGGTCGTGGCCCTCTACTGGGGAACCGTCCCAGGGACGACGCCCCCGGGGTAGCCCTGTAGCCCCGGGTCCCTGTCCCTCCGAAGGGATCTCTGTGAGAAGGGCGTGTACCAACAGAACCGTCGATGAGGGACACAAGATACTTAGTACCAAAGGTCTGACGTAGTCTCGGGTAAAGACATTTTCTCAGTAGAGACGACGCTTTAGGTGAGTCTCATCGGTCCTCCCGTCCGGGTCTTCTTTTCCGGTTCACCCTAGTTTCACCACCACATGAACCACACCTGGGTTGACCGGATACGGTTCCTTTCTCTCGACCCTCGCCACCCTTTCCTGGTCGGCCACTCACAACTCGAGGATAAGAAGTGACTTAGTAACTGAAGTTGTTTTTGGTTAGTCACTCCCCCGTGAGTGACGACCAAGTAATATTGTCTTCTCCCTTGTTCAAGTCTCTTTAGTTCAGTGAACAGGCTCTAGTGCGTCGACCATTCCCCACCTGGCGTCTACGTTCCGGTCCGAAACACTACAGTTGAGTGTGAGAAAGGTCAAGTGTCTGTCCTTTCTTCCCTCTTAAATGACCCTTGTAAATGGTTCGGGAAGGATCCTCAGTTACCGAAACGAAAACGTTAAGACAAGAGTAGCCGATGTGTGTGACACTTTAGCAATGAAGGAAGAGGTAAAACGTCTACTCTTTTGAGTCCGAGTCTTTCCCACGAACTAACGGACCCCAGAGTGGACGATCTTTACCATCTCCACTCTGGAATTGGGGTTCCAGTCGGAGAGAAGTGGTGTAAAACCCCTCTCTCCTTCTGTGACCCCTTCAGGGAGAAACAGTCTAGTTCCAGTAGGTGAACCTCCAACGATAGACCTTTCTGTCACCGGCTCTTTCTCAATCATAAGGAACGTTCTACCGCCGGAGGAGGGTCCTTGGACCGTCGACTCCGGCGAGGACTCACAAACGGGAGTCACACGGTTACCGCCGACTCTCGTGGCACCCCAGAACTGACCTTCGGGAGTCGGGGGTAGAGGGGTGTCTTCCCACCGTCCGTCGATACCCCAGTGTCTTCCACACAACTTCCTTCAAGTCGTGCTCTGTCAACCTCTTCTTCGAGACCTACATTTTGTTCCAGACCCGTCCTTTACCTCC
This sequence comes from Capra ibex, assembly GCA_006410555.1. Taxonomy (NCBI): domain Eukaryota; kingdom Metazoa; phylum Chordata; class Mammalia; order Artiodactyla; family Bovidae; genus Capra; species Capra ibex. The sequence continues at coordinate 11,767,990 of SJYO01016970.1, forward strand.
CCTCTCCTCCGCAGGTACGGTGGCCCCGGTTACCTCACTTCCTACGACCCTCACACGGCTCTTGACACCGGTTCACCGGAGTTTACGGTCCGGTCCTGTTGACCGTACCTCTGGAGACCCAGAACCAGGTCCTCAGTACTCACAGGTACATTTATACTGAGAACCATGTGCAAAAGATCTTCGTCGAACCCTGTCACCGACCCCCGGACGTACACCTTAGTCTTGTCTGTTCCGTATTCGGACTAAGACGAAGGCTGGGCGACACGTTTGAACCCCACGAGTGAGTCGGAGAGACTCGAAATCAAAAGAATACGTTCATTGCTTACTTTCGACGTCGTGACCTCCGACCCCACAGACTCCCAAGCTGTTCGGACGCACCGAGGTCGCAACACAGGATGAGTAACGGTACACCAGATCTCCGAGATCCTGAAAGACACCTAGATAGTGGTAATTTTTTAATAATTAACACCTTTTATGTTTAGGGTGTCTTCAATGGCAGAACTGAAACAACTTTCCATCTCAAGACACCGCAACACAAGAAAGTGTAACAACACGTCGGTAGTATCGGTAGGTGGGGGCTTAAGATAATTAGAACGTTTTGTCTTGAGACTGGGTAATTTGTTATTAAGGGGTAGGAGGGGGTCCGGGGTTGGGGACCGTTGGTCTCCATAGAAGGCTTTCACTCTAATATGTTATGAACAGGAAAACGCTGATCGAATAAAGTGAATCCAATTATAGAAGTTTCAAGAAAGTATAATGCCGTGTTCAGTCTTAAAGAAAGGATAAACCCAACTTATTATAAGGTAACATACTACCGATACTGTTCACTTTCGCAGTCAGTGAATCAGTACAGACTGAGAAACGCCGGGGTACCTGACATCGCTCAGTCCGAGGAGACAGGCACCTTAAGACGTCCGTTCTTATGATCTCCCCCAACGGTGAAGGAAGGGGTCCCTAGTTTGGACCAGAGGACGTGGACGTCCGTGTAAGAAATGACAGACTCGGTGGTCCGGACGTTTATGATGCAAAACAAATTGGTAAGTAGACAGACACCCGGGAACCCAACGGAGTAAAACGCCGACGACACTTCTTACGACGATACTTGTACCCACATACTTATATAGAAGTTCTGGAACGAAAGTTAATGAAACCCATGTACGGATCTTAACGACCTGGGAAACAATTAGATTAAAAATTAGAAAACTCCTTAGTAGTATGACAAAAGGTATCGTCGACGTGGTAAATGTAAGGGTGATTGTCACGTATTTCCAAGACTAAAGAGGTATAGGAGTGGTTGTAAACAATAAAAGAAAAGGAAAAACCCAACATCGGTAGGACTATCCAAAGAGTGACACCAAAAGTGAAAGTAAAGGGATTACTAATCAGTACAACTCATAGAAAAGTTCAAGAATGACCGGTAAACGTATAGAAATTTCTTTACAGGTGAGTTCGGGAAGATGATAAAATCTTAGATAACAACAACACTACAACTCGACATCCGCAAGAAATATCTAAAACCCATAATTGGGGAATGACCATATACTAAACGTTTATAAAGGAGGGTAAGGTACCTAACGGAAATGTGAGACAATTGACCCAGAAACTACGTGTCTCCAAACTTTAAAAATACATATACCGGTACAAAACTCCGTCGAAGGGGCCACCGAGTCACCATTTTTAGACGGACACCACGTCCTCTGTACCCTCTACGTCCAAACTAAGGACCCAGCCCTTCTAGGGGACCTCCTCCCGTACCGTTGGGTGAGGTCATAAGGTCGGACCTCTTAGGGTACCTGTCTCCTCGGACTGCCCGATGTCAGGTATCGCAGACTCAGTCTCTACTAATTCACTGAATCGTATGTACGATCATACATACTAAGATCGACTAAGATCCTTAGTCACTTGATTTTACCTGACCCTACCCACTTAAATTGAGTCTACTGGTAATATAGATGATGACGTCCGTCCTTAGGGAATCTTCTTTACCTCATCGGTAGTACCAGTTGTTTTCTCAGGTTTTACGTCATGAACCTACGTTAGAGTTTTTGCTGTCTTACCAGAGACAAGAAAGGGTTCCGTTTGGTAAGTTATAGTGTCATTAGGTTCAGATACGGGGTTGGTCATTGTGACTTCTTCGACTTCAACTTGCCAAGATTCTTCTGGATGTTCTGGAAAATCTTGATTGTGGGTTTTTTCTACAGGAAAAGTAATATCCCCTGACCTTACGTTTTCATCCTTCAGTTCTTTGTGGACCTCATTGTCCGTTTAAACCGGAACCTTACGTCTTACTTCGTCCCGTTTCTGGTTGGTCAGGTAAGACTACCTCAACTCGGAACCCTAAAGAAACCTTCCTTACTACGATTTCGACTTTGAGACCATGAAACGGGTAGAGGACGTTTCTCAACTGAGTGACCTTTTCTGAGACTACGACCCTCCCTAACCCCCGTCCTCCTCTTCCCCTGCTGTCTCCTACTCTACCACCTACCGTAGTGACTGAGCCACCTGTACTCAGACTCACTTGAGTCCCTCAACCACTACCTGGCCCTCCGGACCGCACGACGTTAAGTACCCCAGCGTTTCTCAACCTGTGCTGACTCGCTGACTTGACTTGACTTGACTTGACTCGTATGTACGTGTGTACGGTACAAAACTCCGACGAGTCTCCACTTTCACTCTTATTAGTACAAGGCTACTCAAGACGAGTTGTGCCTAGGGGTGTGGGTTGAAGAGTGATCAAGGAGGTAACTACCAAGACGTCAACTATTTACTGATCTAAGATATTCTATTTTTTGTTTTAGACGGGACAAACACATTATGGTCACACCAAGTCTTTTGTCACGACCGACACCGAAGTCCGACTAGTCCCTGTTTAAACCCGTCCGGTGCAAAGTGGTGACTCGGGGTCCAACGAGTAGACTTTGTCTCTTTATAGTGAGTGGAACGTCTCCGACTACATGCACACTTCTAAGTTCTGGACCGGCGGTGCAACAACAACGAGTCAGCAAGTCAGGACAGGTTGAGAAACACTGGGGTACCTGACGTCGTGTGGTCCGAAGAGACAGGTAGTGGTAGAGGGTCTCGAATGAGTTTGAGTACAGGTAGATCAACCACTACGGTAGGTTAGTAGAACAGGAGACAGTAGGAGAAGAGGAGGGTGGAAGTTAGAAAGGGTCGTAGTCCCCGAAAAGTTTACTCAGTTAAGAAGTGTAGTCCACCGGTTTCATAACCTCGAAGTCGAAGTCATAGTCAGGAAGGTTACTTATAAGTCCCAACTAAAGGAAGTCCTAATTGACCAAACTAGAGGGACGTCAGGTTCCCTGGGAGTTCTCAGAAGAGGTTGTGATCTCAAGTTTTCGTAGTTAAGAAGTCACGAGTCGGAAGAAATACCAGGTTGAGAGTGTAGGTATGTACTGATGACCCTTTAAGTCATCAGACCGAGGGTACCCGGAACGTTAAACACAAACGGTAGAACGAACGCTAGTTTCGAAACTGTCATCGACGTTCTTGTACCGGTGAAGGAACTTCAGTAAAAGTTCCTCAGTTTCCGAAATAAACTGAGGGTGGAGGGAGTTGCCGGACTCTTCCGGACCCCGAACAGGTCTAGTAGGTACACCAAAGAGAGGAGTCCCATTTCGTCTGACTGTAGATACAACAGGAGTCGGAGGGATCTCGAAGATAAAGGTGTAAGGGGGGTGGGTACAAATCAGAGTCTAAACTCTTTGTTTAGACACAAAGGGAGGTGTAAAGTGTTAAACCTAGGAGGTGTCGAGAGTCGATTCTTACAAGTAGTTACTTATAGTTACCGGGTCACTACCTCTTTTACCGAGCACGTAGTTTAGGACCCATACCCTCACCTATTCTCCCACCCGGTATTCCCGTAGAGACCGGTTTTGTCTTCTTCCTCGGTCCCTCCAGGACGCCCGTCCTAGACGGAAGTAGTGGTAGCAGTATTTGTAACAATAGTACTGGAGGTAACATTACTTCTCGAACCGAGGTAAAAAATACAACCTCGTGACTGTCCACAAAGTCTAGTGCAATAGTAAAGGGGAAAAGTAGGAAATAGACCCGTTTAACTATTCTTTCGGTTACGAGGGAAAGGACCGGGACCTTCTTAAAGTCGTTTTTTCGTTCGTTTGGTATAAGGTATATATCCTTGGGAGTGGGACCGGAATAGAGATTGCTGTTATTCTCGACCTCGGGGAGGGAACCGAGTTTGGTTTACTTGTTCAACCTACGTACGGGAAGGGAGAAGTCTTCCGGAGTAATACACTTATCATTTAGAAAAGTGTGTAGGACTACACACGCGTACGTACTATAGTAACCAAGTCTAAGTTGTAGGTTTGGTGAAAACACATACCCAACCTAGGGTGGGAGGTACCCCGGTATTACTTCGTCTGTTACTAGTAATGGTGGTAGTAGTGGTGGTCGAGGTAGTAGTGGTAGAAGTGGTCGTAGTGGAAGAGATAGTGGTGGTGGTGGAGGCAGTAGTAGTAGTGGTAAAGGTGGTAGTGGTAAAGGTAGTAGTGGTAGAGGTAGTGGTGTCGGTGGAGGTGGTGGTGGTGGAGGTAGTGGTGGTGGTGGAGGTAGTGGTGGTGGTGGTGGTGGAGGTAGTGGTAGTGGTGGAGGTAGTAGTAGTGGAGGTAGTGGTGGTGGTGGTAGTAGTAGTGGAGGTAGTGGTAGTGGTGGTGGTCGAGGTAGTGGTGGTGGTGGTGGTAGTAGTAGTGGAGGTAGTGGTGGTGGTGGAGGTAGTAGTAGTGGAGGTAGTGGTGGTGGTGGTGGTAGTAGTAGTGGAGGTAGTGGTAGTGGTGGAGGTAGTAGTAGTGGAGGTAGTGGTGGTGGTGGTGGTAGTAGTAGTGGAGGTAGTGGTGGTGGTGGAGGTAGTAGTAGTGGAGGTAGTGGTGGTGGTGGAGGTAGTAGTAGTGGAGGTAGTGGTGGTGGTGGAGGTAGTAGTGGTGGAGGTAGTGGTGGTGGTGGAGGTAGTAGTAGTGGAGGTAGTGGTAGTGGTGGTAGTAGTAGTGGAGGTAGTGGTGGAGGTAGTAGTAGTGGAGGTAGTGGTAGTGGTGGAGGTAGTAGTAGTGGAGGTAGTGGTGGTGGTGGAGGTAGTAGTAGTGGAGGTAGTGGTAGTGGTGGAGGTAGTAGTAGTGGAGGTAGTGGTAGTGGTGGTAGTAGTAGTGGAGGTAGTGGTAGTGGTGGAGGTAGTGGTGGTGGTGGAGGTAGTGGTGGTGGTGGAGGTAGTAGTAGTGGAGGTAGTGGTGGTGGTGGAGGTAGTGGTGGTGGTGGAGGTAGTGGTGGTGGTGGAGGTAGTAGTAGTGGAGGTAGTGGTGGTGGTGGTGGTAGTAGTAGTGGAGGTAGTGGTAGTGGTGGAGGTAGTGGTGGTGGTGGAGGTAGTGGTGGTGGTGGAGATAGTGGTGGTGGTGGAGGTAGTAGTAGTGGAGGTAGTGGTAGTGGTGGAGGTAGTAGTAGTGGAGGTAGTGGTGGTGGTGGTAGTAGTAGTGGAGGTAGTGGTGGAGGTAGTAGTAGTGGAGGTAGTGGTAGTGGTGGTGGTCGAGGTAGTGGTGGTGGTGGTGGTAGTAGTAGTGGAGGTAGTGGTGGTGGTGGAGGTAGTAGTAGTGGAGGTAGTGGTAGTGGTGGTGGTGGAGGTAGTGGTGGCGGTGGTGTAGTAGTAGTGGAGGTAGTGGTGGTGGTGGAGGTAGTAATAGTGGAGGTAGTGGTAGTGGAGGTAGTGGTGGTGGTGGAGGTAGTAGTAGTGGAGGTAGTGGTGGTGGTGGAGGTAGTAGTAGTGGAGGTAGTGGTAGTGGTGGTAGTGGAGGTAGTAGTGGGGTGGTAGCGTAAGTGATAAAGGTGGTCGTAGTAGAGGTGATGGTAGTAGTGATCGTACTTCTGATGTCGAAGGTGACCAAACATGACTCGTGGTTTGAAATGTACGTAATAGAGTAAATTAGTAGTGTCGTTGGGGTATCCTACGCAACAGTTGTCGTCAACAGAGGGAAACTTTCTACTCCTTTAACTCACAATCTCTCTTGTTCAGTGAACGAGTCGCAGTATACCTCTCTCACTCCCTCGACCCAGGTACGAGTGGAAGGATCGGAGGTGTGAATACAGAGGAAAAACCACTCTTCTAAGAAGAGACACAGTTGACGACGTCGGTATCAGGTCAAAAGGAAACACTGAAGTCTCCTCCGGTGCCCGTCGTAGGTCGGTCCCTAAGGTCCCGTGGGTAACCTCGACGGTGGGAAAGTAGAGAAGAGAAGGGTGAGACAGGGAGTCCCCCGGAGAAAGTGTGGACTCTAAAGTTAATAGTAGAGAGACCAACTATTAAGAGCGTGGAGAGTGAGGGGTTCTCCGAGACGGATAACGGTCCAGGAGTTTGTTGTCAGTGTCACCTACGGACGAGACTCAAGACCCACGAAACGACCAAACAGTCGTTACGGGGTCCTCAGGACGTTCCACCCGGACTTGGGGGTGAATGTCTACCCTTTGACCTCACGTCTCTCCCCTGATCTCGGTCCCAACTCCGGTGAAGAACGACCCGAGTCTCTGACGGGACCGGGGTGTAGGTGACAATAGGATTGACGGTGGAAACCCGCAACAGGGGTGCACCTAGCGACCACAGTGGTTTGGGACCGAGGACCGTGGGGACCTCCACACGGGACACCGGATTTGGGAAGCCAACAGGGACATGGGAGACCTCACCCCGGTAGTCCTGGATCCCTACTCCACAGTGGACGTGACTGGTAGTCCCCGGTGCAACCAGTCGAGTGAGAACGGACGCAAGGACTGGGCCTCGAAGTCGTTACGTGGATGACACGGAAAGAGGGGAAGGTCTGTCACCAGAGGTCACACTGGATGCCACCGTAGTTAGTCGAACGTACTTCCTGAACCCATAAATTATCTTTGACTTCACGGGACCCTCAGACCCCAGACAACCCCCAGATACGTTTCACCCCTCTCATTTGAGGTTCGACGGAGGTCCGACCTAACTGCCGTCTCCCATTTACCTCCATCACTAGATTATAGAGAAGGTTCATTCCAAATGTCAAGATAATTAAACCGTTACTACGACACCATGAGTACACTCTTCTCTAAGTCCTCTCTGATATCGTACTCCACCCCCACCCCTTCCACGCCGACAGCTCCACCACCCCAAACCTCGGGTACCTCCTCGACTCACCGTCCGTCGTCGTCGGAGCCGTCCACCGGACCCTCGGAGATCGGCGGAAGTCAGACACTCTCGTTACGGACCGTGTATCATCCATGAGTCGTTTATGAAAAACCTACTCGTGTAGGTGTAGGAATTCAGTGGGGTTTATATTTAGTAACAGAAGTAGTAACAGTAGCCACGGTAACTGTAGCCACAGTCGCCTATGAGTGACAGAAGATTTAGAAATGTACTTCTCATTTATCTTCGAAAGGTCGTTTGGACTGATAAAAATGACTAAACACTTTACGTTCCTCACAAGAATGGAGGGACAGTAGTCCACGACGGGGTCCGGGGAGAGAGGACCGACAAGACCTCGACGAGGCCGACGTCCGATTCCCAAACCTGAGATAAACTATCAACTACCACTGTCCCCGGTAGTCCTTTTGGTAACTTGGTCCTCACTCTACTACTCCAGACGTTTATTCTTTTGTAGAGACCTCTGTCGGACCTCAAACCTCCGACTCCGTCCTCTGGACTCCGACGACCTTATCGAGTCTCTCTACCTCCCCGGCACGAGACCGTCCCCGTCACCCACCTCCCGTCCCCCGACCTCTCCCCCTCCTCGATCGAGTCTACCCTCCTCCTCGTCGACCTGTAGAGGACTGTCTATCTCCTCTCCGAGCCTCCGAGGGGTGTACGGTCCGTGGACGAAACATAGTGACGGAAGTGAGAAGGGTTCTCGGGGCCCCCCGTCCGTGGACGTATTCGGGTGAAATGTCTACCCCTTTGACTCCGAGTTCCTCCACTGTTTGTAACAGGTCAAGTGTGCTACCCGTCCTTCGGTTCGGCCCGACCCGGTCAAGACTTGGTCCCGTACGTTTGACGACTGCCTGGGTAGACACGGGGCCCTTCGATCCTTACTCACTCATGGAGGTACGGGACGGGTGACCGACCCCTCTCGAGACGGTCTGTCGGTACCACACACAACCCCCCAACGATGTACCCTTGTCGGTCACCCTGGTCCCTCCCCCGGTGACACCCCAGGACTCCTGGGTCTAGGATCCGACGTAGAACTCTAGACACTTCGGAAAACAAAAATAAAGGGGAAGTCCGAGGGGTGGTGTCGGGTCCAGTGTCCCCACCCCTGGTCTGAGTTGGTCCAGTCCGAACACGACGGACCCCTGGGCCATCCAGTCCTGACTCCTCGGTCTGTTGCGGTCTACCCCCTCGTCGGAACCCCAGACAGAAGATGTGACCTTAGTCGAGGTGCTCCTGGATCTAGGAGTCCCACCCTTGTCCCGTCCGAGACGTCCCCTGTCCGTCGGTCTCCTTCGGGACCCAAGCGCGTCTGGGTGTTGGTACCTGTTTCCGCCGTGAGTCCTGCCGACTCCAGTGGTACTCACTGACCTCACGGGTCACGCATCGACCGGACCCCGTACTCCCGACTAAGACAGAAGACGTCCGAGCACCCCGAGTAGAAAGACCTGACGAGACCGGGGGAACCTCCACCTAAGTGAGAACCGTTGGGGTACCTGGCGTCCGGAGGGACAGGTAGTGGTTGAGGACCTCGAATAAGTTTGAGTACAGGTAACTCCGTCACTACGGTAGGTTGGTAGAGTAGGAGACAACAGGGGAAGAAGAGGACGGGAGCTACAAAGGGTCGTAGTCCCAGAAAAGTTTACTCAGTCGAGAAGTGTAGTCCACCGGTTTCATAACCTCGAAGTCGAAGTTGTAGTAAGGAAGGTTACTTGTGGGTCCTGACTAGAGAAAATCCTACCTGACTAACCTAGAGGAACGTCAGGTTCCCTGAGAGTTCTCAGAGGAAGTTGTGGTGTCAAGTTTTCGTAGTTAAGAAACCGTGAGTCGAAAGAAGTGTCAGGTTGAGAGTATAGGTATGTACTGATGACCTTTTTGGTATCGGAACTGATCTGCCTGGAAACAACCGTTTCATTACAGAGACGAAAAATTATACGACAGCCTCCACCCACCCCAAAAGGTCACTGTCCGAGAACGTAGTAACAGGGAGGTGTAACGTTTCCTCGACCCCGAAAGGTGGGACTCCCTCCACCTCCCTCCAGCGTCCACCGACCTCTGCGTCCCCGTCCTCTTCGTCCTTGTCGCGAACCTAGTCATTGTCTTCGTCTTCCCTCTGTCGTCGCAAAAATGATGCACAAACAAATAACCTCGAGTCTACCAAAGACTCAGGAACGGCTCTGTCGACCACAGTCCTCCCTTCACTTTCTCACTCCTACCCGGAAGAACCTACACTACGGGTCAACACCCTTCTTAACCCCCGGAGGGTCATCCCGACCGGACCCGGAGCACAACCCTTGTAAATGACTCGTGGACAACTCACGGTCCGGGACACCTTTGTCGTCTTTTGGTCCCTCCGGTCCGGGACAGGAGTACCCCACGTGCACAGTCTTGTAAGAGACACGGGGAAGTGACGGGTGGGGGTTCACTTGGGGTAAGACCGGAGGGGCGGGGACAGAAGTGACCCTTACAACTGTGAACCCCATCACGACACAGGACCTTTCTCGTGTCACAACCGTCTCGTCTCCAAGATAGGACCGAGACACCAGTGATACGACACACTGGGGTCCGTTTAGTGAAGTGGAGAGACCTGAACACAAAGGAGTAGTTATTTGACTCTCTACGGACGAACAGGGACTGGGACACAAAGAATTTGGAGGTGACGATCGAATGGGGTGAGGGAGGAGCCGACTCTTGACCCGCTATGTACTGGACACCAGAAGGAGAGTGGGATTGAATAACGGTTGTCATGTTGTCTCCTTTAACTGAGGATCCAGCGACCCCGTAAACCGTCTCCTTCTTAGGGAGGACGAAGGATGGACGTATCCCTCACAACCGAAACACCAACGACCTACTGACGTCCGACCCTTCTTTTCGTCGGAGTCTCTCTAAGTCCGGAGGTGACTGAACTCACAGTGGGAGGGGTTCACGTTACAAACTGGGACCTACCTTACGTCTCTCGGACCTACCCCTGTGGACCCTACGTTTGGTAGGACCTCTCCAGTCTTCTCCTCACGTGGTTCGGGACCTACCTCCCGGTCTCACCTTATCTGAGGGTCGGGACTGTGAGACATCGGTGGAAGATGTTCGGGCCCAGTGGACCTTCTAACCTCCACCACCTGAGACGTAGAGACACCCGAGATCCTCTCGAGTGTGACCTGAAGGGACCCCCTTGGAGTACCCGGAACTCCAAGTAGTTTCGAGGAATTAGAAAAGGGGTAATCATACGTGATGCCCTTAGTCTCTGTTATCACGGAGAAGTGATCATTTACAGTTATAGTGGTACTCCACTGACGACCAGAACCTTGTGTTCGACGGTACTTGTTTCTGTCCGTTCCTCGACCTTCCTGTCAGGGACCCTTCCTCTGAGGACTCAGGACCAAAGGTTCGGGAGTACCACGGGAGACTCTGGACCTACACCTACGACTCACTGTCACTTCCTCGTCGGACGTCCAGACGTCCGTACCCCTGGTCCTCCCTGACCAAGGACGAAGGAGGAGGCCGGTTACCTCTCTACGAATCACGTATGGGCAGTACTCGGTCCGTAGCTCGACCGACGACCCTTGTCTAGACACTCACTTTGTCTGGGACAGGGACGTCAACACCCTCAATGTCAAGAACTTCTAGTACTGGGGTTGTATTGTCCTTTCGGATCCCGTATCGTCAACCCTAGTCCCGATGGTATAATCCCCCGTATCGTAGTACTCCTACCTATTAATCCCTACTTTCCAGTCCACGGAGAGTGTCAAAGGTAGACGGGGAAGGGGAGGTAATGATGGTGGCGGTGGTAGTGGCACTAGTGGCAGTAGTGACCATAACAAGAACAGTAGTAGTGGTGGCAGTGGGAGAAACGGTAGTGGTAGTAGGCGCTGTACTAGTGGTGGTAGTAATAGTCGTGGTGGTAGTGGTAGCAATAGCGGTTACGGTAGTGGTGACAGTAGCAGAAGTAATATCAGAAGTAATAGCACAAATAGCAAGGTGGTGGTGGTGGTAGGAGCGACAATAGTAATGGTAGTAGCAGTGTTCGTAGTTGTAGTAGTGGTTATCGTATTGGTAGAGCAGGAACAGTGGTTGTAACAGTAGTAAGTGATGCGAGGGTGACTCGAAGGTAACACAATCCACTACGAGTTACTCCACAAAACTATTCTGGAGTTCTAGGCGGGAGGGGTTGTGGAGGTCTTTGTCCATGATAATAAGAGAGGAGTTTCTTCTTCTTTGGGTCGAATCCTGAAAGAGAGGAAATCCTGTCCCGGGGTCTTTCTAGGGGTACCCCACGTATCTCCAACTGGTGGGTTGGGGAGTGGAGTCCTCCTTACAACCCTACCCCTGAGTCTACCACCCACACGTTGGGTGACGTGGGACGGACAGGGTCGGGTCTGTGTTTGTGCAAGAAGTCCCTCCCGTCCCTTATCCTCCCGCTTGTTCCGGGGCCCGGGACTCGTGTCGAGTATCGGAGACAGAGAGCCCTAGACCGGAGACCGAAGTGGAGGACAAAGGAAGGGACATCTGTGGGTGGTCCAGACTCGAGACGACTCCGCGGGTGGGGTTAGAAGGGGACTGGAGGTGAACCTGTGTGAGGACGTCGGTGCGAGTCCCGGAAGAGGAGACAACGGGATCTACTGTGGGAGTAGGGTCTGGGCCCTGAAGTGACCCACTTCACCCACCGTCGAGGGAGCACCCCGAGAGGTCGGGTCATGTACACCGGACACACGTCCCCCCGGCGAAGACGAGGGTAGTTCCCGTTACCGGGGAATTATCTCCAGGAACACACGTGCGAGAACGAAGAGGGTATCTTACCGCAGATGACGAAATTTGGCTATTTTTACCTGTACCGACTCTGCCCGTCTCTTTTAGTTATCCGTTACTTTCGCTTATACTCTCGTTTCACAACGGAGTCAGTGTCTACCTTACTCTTTCACAGACTCCTGACTCTACCCGGTCTCTGTGTGGATGCCCGGTCACTCGGACCCCCTCTGTGTCGGAATCCCCACACACACACCGCCCCCCCACCTCACACACACACCAATTCCCAACCCCACCTCTGTCCACACCCACCCCTACTCCCACTCCCACTCTCACTCCCACACATATCTCCCCACCTCTCACCCGAGTCCCCCAGACGGGTGACGGGAGACCCAAGTCCCAGAGGAGTCCTCGGGGAGTGTTTGGTTCCGTCACTACTTTCCTTGAACTGATCGTCGGGTACGCAGGGGGTCGTGGACAGAGCTACGCAAGTAAGTAGACCCGTCGTCCGTAGGTAACTCGTGGATGGGGTGTGGTCCGGTCGTGTCGTGCTACCAATCCCCGCACTCGAGACCCTAGACTGACGGACCCGAGTGTAGAGGAGAGACGGTGAACGGTCGACACACAGGGTCCCGTTCACTGAGTCGGGGAGACACGGAGTCAAAAGAGTAAACATTTGTTCTTCTCCCTACAATTATAATCATGAATAGAATATCCTTACACTATTCTTAACTCCTTCTACTAAGTACGTTTGTCGAATCTAGGTACAGGCGTGTACCACTCCAGAAGTTTGTAAATCACTAAAAAGGACAACATGGTCCGAGACGTAACTGGACCCGTCGTAGTCAGGAGGGGGAGTACCTCTTGTGGACACTCCATCCCTGGTAGTTGAGGTGAGATTGTCCACTTATTTAACGTTAAAATCTTTGAACCTTTCCAACCTATCCAATTGACAGAATGAGTTCCAGTGATAATCAGTCACAGTCTCCTTCCTAAACAGACAGACATAATCGTTGTTGAAACAAATCGATGTTCATTGTCTCGACAATAGATTATCACCGAACTTTATTTATCACCGAACAAAGAGAGTGGCTTTTCTCCAGGTCTAACACTCACTGTGGACCGGGGTCAAGTTGACAAGTACTACAATGTGTCCTGAGTCCAAGAAAGAAGAGACGGAAGAAATCATTTACACCGATGAACGGGGACCCAATCACCGGAGTACCAGTACTTTATCGACGACGTCGAGGTCGGTCTGTAGTACAGACCTATCGTCCGTCTTCCTTCCTAAACTCATTTCTCGTTCTCTCAACACGTACGATTCAGTGAAGTCAACACAGACTGAAAAACGTCAGGACACCTCGGGTGGTCCGAGGAGACAGGTACCCTAAGAGGTCCGTTCTTATGACCTCACTCCGTGGTACGAGAGGAGGTCTCCTAGAAGGGTCGGGTCTCTGTCTTAGGTACAGAGAGGATAGAGGACGTAACCGTCCACCCAAGAAATGGCGATCACGGTGCAGCCTTCGGGACATAGTTGACTCCAAGAAAATAAATCTTTTTATTTAGAAAGGATCTTCGGAGTGGATTCTCCCTCAACGAAGATAAAGTAACTCACCTTCTATCGTTAAGGATCTGGTTAGTGACCAGTTCCTCTACTCTAGTGGTATCGACCAAATCCACTTAACTTTGATGAGGAACCTCCACTGAACCCTTTCGGGAGAGACCATTGTCCCTTAGGGACGGTGTCGGACTCGTCCACTCCCATAACCACCCACTACTTTCCCCGGTCTGTGCGTCAGATTGGTGGTCCTGTGCACCGTGGAGACACCGGACGGTCGGACTACAAAAACGGGGAGGCAGTTACACGTGACTTCGGGACCTACCCGGTCCGGATTCCGGTCCACGACCCCGACGTCTCCACTCACTCTATACGGAGACGGGGATCCAACGAGGGTCCGTCTACCGCCTCCGTCTACCCCCTCCTGTTAAGCTGACAAGGAAAGACCCCCCAGTCAACGTACTTCTGTCCGTACACCCCGATCCCACTCCCTCGAGTCCCTTCCGGAGGGACCCTCCCCGGTAGCGACGTCTCTGAACCTCCGGGGCCCCCTCCACGGTCACTTCCTCCCCGAGAGCCCCGTCTCCCCGGTCGAACACGTTTCCGGGCCCTCTCTATTTACTCTCTGTGCATAATCGTCCTACCGTTCCCCCAGGAACACCGGGGCTAACCAGCATCCCCTCCACCCACCCCCACTGGTTCCTAACCCCGTCACCCCGGACCCAGGGTCCCCTGGAGTCCTAGGTGCACTTTCCTAAACTGGAAGGGCTCACGTCACCCTCGGGACCCCCTGTCCTTCGGGACCTTTTCACACCAGACTACACATAAAATCTTTCTAACGCTCCGACGACAGACCTCCCACCCTACATCGCCCCTTCCCGTCACCGCTCCCCCCTCGACGTCCCCTCTTTTCCTTCATTCGTCTCATCATCCCCAAAACACGATTATGAAGCAATGAATTCCCAGGATTTATGAAACTTTGGCCCCGTAACTTACGTCTAAATGTCCCAGTCAAATTTAAGTACACTAGTCAGTAGTACCTAATTCATATCTTTTACGATGAGCCAAGAGTATCTGTTACGAGAATCGAACATTTTTTTCTCTGGAGACACTTCAACTTACAAGGAGTCTACCTCCAACTCACACCTCGCCCTCCCACCCTTCTCAGTGAGGAGTAGAGTGGGAGTCCTAGAGGAGAACCCCTGTCACCCAACCGGGGGAAGGGGAACCACCAATAGATTAGTCTACGTCTACCCCGAGGTCCTCTTCCACGGGGGACACGATTTCTACGACACCCCGTCCTCAGCCAGTCCCGTCGACCTTCTCGTCTTGGGCGTCTCGTCACCACGTCACCTTCGAGGGTCCCATCCTCATACTTCGGGTCCAAGGCCAGACTCAGAACCACGACGGACTGGTACTGGAACCCTGCAAGTGGGATGGAGACACGTGAAACCTGAGGCGTAGAGTCTTGGTCCTCTCCGTCCCGACCACCGGCCCTGAAGAACGACCAACATTGTAAACTACCTAGACCAAGGAGACTCTCGTACCCCTACTGACGAGTCAAGGGTGACCGACTACCCGTGACGTCGACACTGATAAGATAGACAGAACAAGGTAGCGCGTGTGTGTGGAGGAATCCCGGATAGAGGGGTGTCGCTCGACCTACCGACACTTAATGGGGAATTCCCTGTACCTGTGAAATCTAACCTTCCACTCTTTCTTCGTCCGCCCCATACCGATAAACCACTGCAAACCCCTTTCTCATTTCCCCCGACACTTCCCACTCACCCGTCCAGTCGGTGTAGACCCTCCAGACCGTCATCGTTCGTCCTGGGGTCGGGGACTCCCTTACCTGGGTCCCTGCCTCTACGACCCCTCTGTCTTCGTCGGGGTCAGGACCTCGAGCTCGGGTGTTCCCGTCGCGGTCCCACGTTCTGATATCTTCACCCCGGTGGTCAGACGGAACGTCCGTCCAGGGTCCGCTGCCAGTCGGACCGTCAGTCCCAGACTAGTCCGGAGACCCTCCCATCGGAGGAGTCCTGTAGTCAAACACAACCATGGACGTGGGTCGGAGTCCCCAAGACGACACTTCGGGTCTACGGGTGTTCACGTCCACGTCCGGGTTCGGGTCGACGGTCCACACCTTTCCTGGAAGAAAGTTACTAAGTAGTAAACAAGTAAGTAAGTAAGTGTCGACGAAGACTCGGTCTACAACATCCGAGATCCTGTGTCTTGACTCCTCCGTTGACACTGTAGGAAGGAACCCAGGTCCCTAGGTCCGTCTCCCACCACTCGTCCCTTCCCCGACTTCCTCTCTTCCCGACTTGACCCCATCCCCCCACCTACCCTGAGAGGGATCGGGACGGTCGTCCTTTTCGGGGTCCAGGGTCATGATAACCGTGGAGACTCAGGGAGGATGGGTGTCGGGACGATGTCTTAAACTCCCTGGACCCGAGTCAGAGGTCCAGGTGCCTCGTCGGACGTCCGGGTCCAGTGTCGGTTATAAGACGACATCCTATAATCAATTACTCAGTGTGCTACCCGACACAACCGGGACGACGGGGTGACTTACCCGAGTGGTCTCTTGTACGTGACGGTCGCACGTCTGTCCGGACTCAGGTAGTATACCTTGGTCGGTCGGTCTCAGTGCTCAGGAGGACCACTGTTACTGTCTCCTTTCACTCCGTTCTCTTTCTCGTCTATGTCCGAACCCCCCACGTGCAACCGAATCGGTGAGTGAGACACTCGGACTTTGCTCTTCAGACTGGAGGGCCTCGGAGGTCGAGGGGGAGACATTGAACACCCACTATTAAGTCGAAGGGAGTACCCGAACAAGACTCCTATTTCGACTTGGTGAATGAGCTTCAAGTGAGTGCGACAGAACAAAACGAAGTAAAGGGAGGAAAACGAGTCTCTCCACTGGACCCCGGTCGGGGAGACGGAGAGACTTGGACATAGGGGTCGGTCTTTACGTCCTAACTTTTCTTTTGGGGACACCAGGACAGGATGAGACTCAGGTGTCTTACCCCGTAGACCGTTGGTCGGTTTGACCCCTCGTCTCCAAAAGTCCCAGAAATCCCGTTCCCTCGTTCATCCCCCAGTACTGACACCCGAAGGCTTAGACACCTCCACCCTCCATCCAGAGTGGGGTACAACCGACAACGTGCCCGATAAATACAGGGAAGAGACTCGGGACTAAAGGAGTGGACTCTCATTCAGACAGAGTCCTTCAACCACACCTCTAGCCCCTCCACTACAGACATCGTGGGACTCTTACCTCGAACCGTGCAGCGTTCTGACCGACAGCAGTAACGAAAGCAGCAGAAGCAATAGATAGAGACCGAGACGTGACTACGGGTGTCCCGCTCCTGGTTCACAGAGAATTCTAGTGAGTCGGTTCATGTCATGGACCGTGAAACAGTCACAGACTTAGACGACGTTGCTTTGGTAATTGACAATAATTAGGATTGAAGGAGAAAGAGAAAATTATTGAGCAGTCGCGGCACACCCGTCCCTGGTGTAGACAGGACAGGACTCACGGGTCGTGTCACAGACCGTGTACCTACTACGAGTCATTTTTTGTAACGACCCACTAATTTACTACTCAAGACAGGGGCGACGTGTCCATCTCCACTCAGAGTCCTCCGTCGTGTCCCACCTGGTCGTAATCTCCCCTGCCGCTTTCGAACCTGGTCTTTTAAAAAATTTCTAAATAAATAAATTAAATAGAAATAAAAAACCGACACCACCCAGAAATAACGACGTGTGCCCAAAAGAGATTAACACCGTTCGGCTCTGACAAGGAGTGACACCACACATCCGAAAAGTAACGTCGCCGAAGAGCACAACACCTCGTGTCCGACATCCGTGTCCTCGAAGTATCAACTTCACGGACCCGAGTTATCAACGCCGACCACCCGAGATTCCACACCCGAGTCATCGAGACAGTACACTCGAATTAACGAATCCACGTGTTCCGTAGACCCTAGAAGGGTCTAGTCCCTAGTTTGGTCACGGAGGGGGAATACAACGTTCCATCTAAGAATTGGTGACCTGGTGGTCCCTTAAGGCGTTCTTTTTGTTAACAAAAATTAGATTCACCAAAGACAAAGTCCCGGAAAACGTATCTTGTGAAAAGGAAACTCAGTCGAGTTTACGGTGGAAGGAGACCCTCCGGAAGGGATTGACGAGGATTCCGTGTCATCTGGACGTGGGACGAAGGTGATTTGTCTGGAGAAAATAGAAGAAGTGTCGTGAAGAGTAGTGGTTTCCTACATTGAAAGAACAAAGGGAACAGTGAACGACAACGAGGGTCACCCTACATTCAAGGTACTCCCTAAAGAGTAGGTGACCACATAGGGGTCGTGGACCACGTCATAACCCGTGTATTTACAGACAACTGATTAAGGATCCAACCCGGACTTCCAGATACTACGAATACAGGGAAGGAAGGACCCCGAGATCATCCAGGAGAGGGTGGACAGTGAACCCCAACGAATCCCTAATCTTAACTCCGTCTTGATTTGGTACTTAGTTCCTGGGTAACGGAGGGGCACTGTGAGGGTAGTGGTAGCGGTCGTGGTGGTGGTAGTGGTTGTTATAGTAGTGGTGATAGTACTAGTCATAGTGTTGGTGGTGGTGGTAGTTGTAATAGAGGTACCCCTTCTTCTCGGGGCCTAAGTCGTGACTTTCTTCGTATCACCCCTCTCTAAACGTGTGTAGACGAATACCCACGAGTGGTTGTGGGACACTACTATAAGAGGATGACAACTGGGGTTAAATATCTGTTTCTTTGACTCCGAGTCTCGTTGAACAAATTTCAATACTTGGGTCCACTTGTCCTTAGGTCCCGATAACCTAGGGTCTCGAGTATCAAATTTGGTATCTACCACAGTCGAGGACTGACACACTGACCTCAGTCTAGAGTCGTCTGAGAACCTGTATAGTTGCAATCGCTAGTAGAGGTGGTTGACGTATTAGGTATGCTCCTTTGACTCCGGTCTCTCCCCTTCCAACAACGGGTTCCGACATAAAACTCGGTCCTCGTCCCAACCTGAACCTTTGGTCAAGAGGGGAGGGGAGAGAGAAAGAAGGAAGGGTTTAACGTTCCTATACTGGAGACTGGGGAGTTTATAAGATAAGTAAGGTGTCTCAGAATACTTATGTGTACTGGACATGATCCGATACTCCCAAGTTCCTCCCCGGTCTGGTCTGAAAGGAGTTCTTACAATTGATAGGTCTCCACTGGTGAGTGTACCGATTAATTAGGGTCGAGGTCCGGGTGACACCCTGTTCGAAAGTATCTCTTTATAGGTCGTTCACCGTCCCTCCAGTCCTTCGGTACCCCCACCTCCAGTCTGAGGTCCCGAGTCTGGGTTCCCGGTCCTAGACCAGTCTTCATCTACCGTCTCGTACCGGTGGGGACTTTGAGTTTTGTCTGGGTCCTGCCTATGCGAGTCCCTGAGCCTCCGGACCTTACATGGGTCCGGTCCGTTATACAGTGGAAACTTCCGTCTGTGTGGTGTACCTTACATCCTCCAGTCAGTTTATCCCCACGTGCCGCCAAGGTCTGAGGTCTTTGAACATGGGTCCGAGGGACCTACACCCTCGTCGAGGTCCTGGGTATCGGGTCGGGGAGTACCGACACTCGGGGACTGAGACGGGGAACCTACTCTCTACCCCTCGGCGGGAGACGACCCCAGACGTCGGAGGTGGACCCGAACCCGTCTCTCCTCGTCGACTCGAGTGAAGTGTCTCTGGGTTCTCACGAGTCGTCGAGTGATCGGGATAAAGAATACAACTCTCAAATATGGAAAGAGACTTAGGAGGTTCGTTCTTTCCACGACAATGACAGAGGAGACGACTACTCCTGTGCCTCCGAGACGGTCCACTCCGCGTGTGGAGTTCGGGTGTTGGTGTCCACCAGGGCGGCCCTGCGTCGGGTCGGAGACCGACGGGACGGACACATAGAGGAACAATTCCCTGGAACAAAAGTCGTCTCGTTTACGCCTCGGAACTTGGTCCGTCCCGAGTCGGCGTCTGTCGAAAAAACTCTTGTAAACGAATACATGGGTCCGGTCCGTTAGACCAATGTACACAACTCTATAACGAACTACACCGAACTACCAGGGAGACGCTCCCCTGTCTAACAGGACTGTATAACAACCACCTCCTTCCCTTTCTCTCTGTCTTTCTGTCTCTCTGCCTCCCTCTCTCTGTTTCTCTCTGTCTTTGTCTCTGCGTCTCTACCTCTTATACGTGTCTGAATGACAGTTCTGTAGCACTTATAACTTTATTCGACGAAAAATGTCCATTTCCTACAGGTCGTTTAAAACTTTTAGTTCCAGGCGACTCATCTCTACCCCCCGTGAACGTCCACGCCCGGACGTCCCACGTCCCCGACGACGACTCGTACGCCGGTCCCTGGGACACGTCCGTTGTCCTTCATCTCAGGTCGACGACACTCGTCCCCCTCTGTGGACGAGACCCCTTGGACGACGGGTGTGTCGGCACACCAGGACGTCGGGGGTCCCTGGTCCAGATGTAGCTGTCCTTTGGTCTGATTCAGTCGGGTCGCGTCTCCGTCCTCAGGGACGAGAATCCCCCGAGTGTCTGCTTACGTCCCCTGTCTCTCTGTCTGTTCGTGTCTCGTCGCACCAATTCCCGGAAGTACTGTGGTGGTCGTGAATGACTCGTGAATATTCCACGGTCTGGGACCGTCCCGTCCCGGACTGGACGTCCCCTCAGGACGGGGTCCTGACGACACAGATGTGCCCCGAACACGAGAACAGGGTGAGAACGGGACGGTTTGACCTGGCCCTGACTCCATTCACTGAACGAAAAGTGTATAGACGTGACTCGACCCTAGTCGACGACCTTTTGGACGTACAGGGTCCCCTGACCGTGGAGGAGGTCCCGTGTCCACGGTTGAAGTCGACAGTGGTCGTAGTGCGTAGGGAGGAGACCGGAGGACACTGGACGAGAGAGAGGGAGATCCTACTGAAGTCCCGGGACGGAAAGAGCTCTGGGCGAAGGTGGGGGTCGGGACAGTGACCGAGTCGAACGACACCGGGTAAGTCATAGTCTCTCTCTCTCTCCGGTCCCTGTGGGGAGGGAGTAAGGAGTGACTGAAGAGAAGTGAGTAGAGTCCCCGAGAGACGAGTACATTCTTGTCTAAGACCTGGAAGGTACCTAAGACAGAGGAAGGCGGTAACGCCTTCGAGAACCGGCAGAAGAGAGAAGGGTAAAGAAGTCGAAGGAGTTGGGTGGTGAATTTAAAGGACACTTGTTCGATGAGTTTGGAGAGGGTAGGAATTGGATTTTCATTTCGGAAGAGAAGTATAGAGGTCCGAGGAACTTGTCGACGGAATAACGGAATAGTCGTTGATCATAGATTTCCTTAACAGGACCAAAAGAAAAAGGTAAAAAAAGAAGGGACAAGGTTGTCAAACCTATTTGGTTACGGGGACGGGAGATATGGACCGGGTACGGGTGACTCAGGTGGTCTGGGTCGAGTCTATAGTGGAAAAACTTTTGTGACGGTGTCTACGACGACGATTGAGTGGGTCCGGGGGAACCGGGTAGGACCCAACAGGACACCGTAGCAGTTAAGAACCGTGTGACAACGGGAGTAGGAATTTACAGGTGACGCAAGAAGAGTCGGTACACAAAAGAGGTTGTGATACCTTCGAACGAGTAGATAATACGTCATAGTTTCACGTCCACGGAATTGTGTAGGGTCCTCGTCGGTAACTCGACACCCCCTACTCCCAATCACCTAATTTCGGGGTAGAGGGGTCAGTGTATCTCCTGTCAAGACTCCACAGAGGTCCACAAAGGGATCTCCAGGGGTCACCCTAGTTGGAGTACCAAGTGTCTCCATGGTTAAGTACTTCCGAGAGAAGGGACGTAGGAATAAATATGAAGAAGTGTGACAAGGTACCTTAGTGGAGGGTTTATTTACTGGTCTTGAGTACAGGAAAGGAACCCCAACTAGAACCCCTGTGGGTGAGATTCTATCTGTGGACAGGGTGAACTGGAGATTCCTCTGAAGAAGAACCAGAGACTACGGGTGATCCGTATAGACACAGGACCCGGTCTGACACTCGTACAACCATTTCTGTCTGAGAATAGTAGAGACATAGGGGTAGTGATTCGTGTCCCGTGACCATTTATCTACCAATAATTTACAAACAGTTCTCTCACTCTTTCCCCTACTAACTCTCCTATATACTTTTCGTTCAGAGTTTCGTCAGATTCGTGGGATCGGTCTGGGACCTAGATCAGGGTGGTTACGTAGACCAGGAGAGTTTCGACTGGAAGTGGTGGACGTCTCGTAGATGGAGAGGGGACGGGTCGAACCTCTGAAAATGAGACGAGTGGTTACGAAGTAGGAAGGGAGGTGTTGGATTAGAGGAGACCTATCGGGTTCCGTAAGAAGACGGTCCTTTTCAGAAGACTCGTAGTTCGGAGATCCACCCTCCAAGGTTGAGGTCAATTCATTTTCGATCTCCTTGGACCACTTTACGATAAGGTTAGACTGAATTAAGTTACGGTGGAGGGTCGTCTACAGTAAAATCTCCCTACCTAAACAGAGTCGACCTGAAACCCCGAATAGGTCTTCGTGGGTCTTCCCGGTAGATAAACGTCGGTTGCTCTTATCGTGACTCCTTACTAGTAAAATTGTTTAATCAAATAAGCCGAACTTACCTAGGTACCTCCAAACGTCCTCCTCGTTAATTTTAACAACAGTACCTTAACTTCATCGACGGAGATTCGGTTCCAACCGACCTTTCGAAAATAATCGGAAAATAAGGGGCCCCTCCTTCCCTGTGAGACTCGTATAGGTTTTACGGACCCCGTCAGTTTTCACCGTGAGATAGGGTGTCAGTAAAATACCACTCTCTTTTCCGAATATTCCCCATTCTCACTGAATTCAGATATGACGAGTAACCAGAACCTCGAACCTTAGACAAAGACATGGACCTGTCAAAATAGGGAACTAAAGAGACGTCCCGTTCACGTCATCCTTAGTACCACTTTAGGTGGGTTATAGGACCCGACCAAAGACCCCAATCTCTGTAACTGGATTCTAGTCCCTCGGACTCCAGATCACGACCCAGACGAGCAGTGAACGAAACACCGTAACCCGTTAGACAAGGAGAGAGACCCAGAGTCAAGGGAGTAAATATTTTACCACACTACTTACTAGAGACTTCTCGGAAAGTTTTTAGTTACCTCGAGGTTTTTGGACATTGTAAGAGTCAGAGTGGACAGTGTAGAAAGTTCGCCTATGTCACGAGATAGAGGATCCTACGCCACTCCTAGTTCACTCCAGACCTTCTTCCAGGAACGGTGTTAACATACTTCAGTTGGGACCTCGTCGTGAATGATAGTGAGTGTGTGGACGTCATTACACCCGACTCCCGTCTCGATTCACGTACATACTCGACGATCTATTTCCCCTTCTTTTACACCGTGAAGGGAGGTCAGACCGTCGAGATTTGATTCTTCCCCGCAGTTCCACACGACATGGGAGTCCACCCAGGGATGGACTCCAGTCCAGGGGAGTGATAAAGATGGACACTCTACCTTAAAATGTAAGTCGGAAGATTCCTGGAACTATCAAACCCCGAGACTCGTTTCTAGGTCCACCCCTCCCTTTCGCTCTTTCTCCTCCTCTTCCTCCACCCTCTTCCTCTCCTCTCAAATCCAAAGAAAGAAACCACGTTTTACAATCTTCACACCTGAGATCTATATCTTTACGGACTCTAGTTTCCGACCAAAGGAGTGAGTGACCGACTCACTCCTTCCCTTTCAAGGAGTCAAAATTAGTAGTCAAAAGTGTAGGTATTTGACCCTTACCTTTACCGTGGAGAAGGTGTCCTTATTACTACCGTTACGTGAATCCTGGTGTGAATCGGGTCCCACTCAAGAGTCTTGAACCACCGGTTGTTACTGTCACCGTTTCGTTCTCTTCAACGACGTTTAGGCGTGTCACTACACACAAGTCCCCCCCGATGTTACAGGTAGGACGACTTCTCTCCCTCTGTTTACTGACCCTCTATTTGTCTACGGGAACGGGACCACCTCTTTCTAGTTCTGTCCGAGGCTCTGAGTCCGGTGTGTGAAGTCCCTCGCACGTCAGTTGTTGAAAAATAATGTAATTACTCTCGTCGTCAAGAAACGTAGATGGGTTGTCGTTAATGTAATCAGAGCTCCTATCAATCTCAAACACACGATGTCCGCTAAGATTGTTAATAATATTATTCTTTAACTTCCGTTTAAGGTAAGATTATCTAGTTACAGTTGATACTAGTTTCCTCACAGTACACCTATTTGTCACCCATACTACAATCACTCTGTCCTCTCCCCACTTCCCCGTGACTGCCATACGTCTGTGGGACTCGTGAGTGACCCTAGTCTTAACTATAGTTTACTCCGTGTCGTCTACTTTGTTGTTGAGGAGTCAGGGAACTATCCACTCACCTCGGGTCTGAGTTTGAGTCGACAGACTTCGACTCCGAGACTGAGTAATTTTCACCGGTCGAGGCATAGAAGTACAACCTAGAAGGGTCCGGAGGGTCCAGGTCCTCTAACCCTCTGTTACCGGTCCCTGGTCCACCATACCTACCGACCCCATTACCCTGGAAGGGACGTCAGGACTATCCGACATATCCTTTATGTTGTACAGACGTTCAGGTCTTTCGATCTTTACCTTTCTATACAAAGGTGTACCCAATTTTACAGGAATCCAATAACTCGCAGGACCGACCTTTTCGGAAATCCCTAGTAGACCACATCATCGGAATAAGACTTCCACTTCTTTAACTATGGCCTCCCTCGCTGAATTCCACTACTTCACTAGGGTACCCGAGTCTCTCTCTGGTCTGGAGACCCAAGGACTGGGGAAGAATCAAGAAAGGGGTGTTGTCGGATTACTGAAAAAGACGTACAAACATTAACGCATCACCATAACTATTTCACGACGGCACTACGTTACCCAACCTGGTCCACTTAAGAAACACTGAACCCAAATCAAACCACGGTAATGGACTTTCAATGGTCCAGGGAGGGATGGACGGGGGGGGGGTGTGTGTGTGGGGGTTCGGTGGTACGATCAAGGGACTGTTTGAAGAGGTCCTTCCGTCCAAGACAGGTACCACGACTTGACCCTAGATAAAGTTACATACTTTCTTTCACTTTCAGTGAGTCAGGACAGACTGAGAAACGGTAGGGTACCTGATATGTCAGGTACCTTAAGAACTCCGGTCTTATGACCTCATCCATCGACAAGGGAAGAGGTCCCCTAGAATGGTTGGGTCCCTAGCTTGGGTCCAGAGGACGGAACGTCCGTCTAATAAATGGTCGACTCGGTGTTTCCTTCGGGTTACATACTCGTGATTGGAATTTCAGAAAAGGTAGAGACAAGAAAGGAACTTAAAAGGGGGAAAGTGGTAACAAGGTTGAGTTTTATTACGACGACAAACCCCGAGGACCGAGGATACTATTCCCACACGGAGTTAAGAGAACCGAGACCGGTGATGGAAGGAGGGGTTCTCGTAGTCGTTCCCAAAGGTCCCGTTGGATACGCTTTATGAACAACGGTGCCTCCGGAAACGGTGAAAGGTCAATCAAGAAATCGTACCTAGGTTAAGTAAGGAAACACTTGGTTCACACCCTTAAGAATCCCTTTCCGTCTCTGGTTTTAACTACGAGGTTCTCTAGGTAAGTACTCCCTTCTTTGTGTATATAGGTTGATACACGGTCCACTGTGTCATCCACCACAAATATACAATAATACGACCGCCCGATGTCAGGTATCCCAACATTTCTCAACCTGTGTTGACTTCACTGAATTGTGAATTGTGTGTGTGTGCGAGTAAAGTACTTACTTCCTTGTCTAAGTCTTCTTGACCCAGTGAACGGACTCTAGTGTATCGAGTGTACATATCTATCATATTTTTGGAAAGGTGACGAAGAGAAGGGACTTTTCGACCGGACCCTCAACCGACACCTTCCGTGTGTGGGGTGAGGAATCTCGAGTTGTTAGGACAGGAACGATCGAGGTACACTGGTCGAGTGACTCACTTGTCGTCCTAGAGGTTGTTGTTCTTTCCCCGACTTGCGACAGGAGACACAAAGTTCCACGTAAGGATTAGTGACCTGGTGGTTCCTTCAGGGGGTGGACATAGAAGTATCCTTGAGGACTGTCATGAGTTGGGAACAACCAGTTCGTTTATTTAAGTAGACTAACCAACTCGATTGTCGTTCGTTACCGACAAAACAAGGAGGACACAGGGTGGACATACTATTATTGGACCATATAACATTCCGAAGGAGGACAGGTGACACATAAGTAAGTCGGACATCGGGTGTTCCGTCACATGTCTCTGGTGTCGGGATCTTCGTAGACCCTATAAACCGAGAAGGTCCCAGGTTACTATAACACTACCCTCTAAGTCAGGACCTGACTTCATGGAGGTCTTAACAAAAGAGAAGGGTGATTGTTCATTTCTCGGTCCCTTCGACTGAACTGTTTCAAAAAGTGTTCCGAAGAGAGGACTCTGAAAACTTTACTCGGTGGTCGTGTTCCCTGGGGTGAGAGTTGAACCCATTCGGATTCCTCGATCTCAGTATAGTCCTTCTGGGACAAGAGGGTCCCAAGATACTTGGTCTCACATGTGAACCAGTCTACCTCCTGGAGACCCCACAAAAGGGACCCAGACTCCACACTTTAGGTCGGGAGAAGGTGGACAGTGTGTGTACACGGACCATGATGTCACCCTTCCTGGGTTCTCCGACCTGGTCCGGTAATCCCTCCCCTCTGGTGTCTCGGAGACGACTCCGGTACTTGTCTCCGTCATGGTGACGACCTAGTCCCTCGGTGTAACCACCACGACCCGTCTTTTCCTCATCCCGAGTCCCTCCTCGTGGGTGGTCTCCGGGTCGTGGGGTGGGGGTTGGAGGAGGGTTCAGGTGGATCTACACTCTCCTGTGTCCACTCCGGAAAGGACGGAAAGACCGTACCGAATCCGTCCCGACCGTCTGGGTCGGTCTGGACGTAGAGTGAGACTCGTAGTGTCGATCTTTCCCTTCAGTACTCGTGGTCAATTCTCGTCCATAAATATCTGTCTAGATGTCGGTTTGTTAAGTTGGACACGACACTTTAACGGATTCAAATGTGTGAACGCGAACCGTCATAAAGTGTAAGGTTCACTCATATTAAAATTCTCGGTGTTTAAGGTCCTCAAGTACTTAAAGTATCTAAGTAGCAGGAAACATCTGGAAAGGGCTCTGTCTTCTCACTTGTTGTCTATAACAGTGAATTTCTTTCTTCCCTCTTTTCCATTGTCGAACGAGTCACGTTTGACGAAAGATGTATTACCCAGGATTTTCCTAACCGATGTAAAAGGTTTAACCGTCACTACTCGGAGACCGACCACTCCTCCCTCACCCCTCCCACACACGTGGAACTTAACAAACATCTCCGTGTTTCACCCTGGGACCGAACTGACCCGAAGACAGTAATACACTTTTTCTTTTGACAATAGACACTAAGAACCTCATTAAACGGTCAAAAGGACTAGTGTCTCTTGGTTAGAGATATCTGACTCAAGTCCGGTCCGCGGGAAATGATAGTAGTTTTGACGTGACCCTGTGTATTCTACCGTCCCACCGTTCTCTCCCTGTCCGTCCCTGGGGTACACCCTAAGACCCCTTCTGTGAGTCCCATTTATTGTCATGCCCTTATCGTTAGCAGTCCAAGTCCCGAAATAACGGACTTTGAGGAGACATCTTGGGGGTAGAGCCCACTGTGGACGACGGAGACTAGGTCACACGGAAGAGTCCACCGAATGTTGTCAATAGAGTGACTAGGAGTGGTGTCGAACGTCTACTACTTTGACTCCGAGTCTTTCCCGTCTTCGAACGGGTCCCAGTGTGTCGGTCGTCCGTCACCTCGTCCTGTTTCAGGGTCTTCACACTGACACCTTCATTCCCAATCTCTTCGTCAGACATACCCACAAGTCAAGTCAAGTCAAGTCAAGTCAGCGAGTCAGCACAGACTGAGAAACGTTGGGGTACTTAGTCGTACGGTCCGGAGGGATAGGTTGTGGTCGAGGGCCTCAAATGAGTTTGAGTACGGGTAACTCAACCACTACGGTAGGTCGGTAGAGTAGGAGACAGAGGGGAGAGGAGGACGGGGGTTATGGAGGGTCGTAGTCTCAGAAAAGGTTACTCAGTTGAGAAGCGTACTCCACCGGTTTCATAACCTCAAAGTCGAAATCGTAGTCAGGAAGGTTACTTATGGACCCTGACTAGAAATCTTACCTGACCAACCTAGAGGAACGTCTGGTTCCCTGAGAGTTCTCAGAAGAGGTTTTGGTGTCAAGTTTTTGTAGTTAAGAAGCCGCGAGTCGAAAGAAGTGTCAGGTTGAGACTGTAGGTGTGTACTGATGACCTTTTTGATATCGGAATTGATCTGTCTGGAAACAACCGTTTCATTACAGAGACGAAAACTTATACGATAGATCCAACCAGTATTGAAAGGAAGGTTCCTCATTCACAGAAAATTAAAGTACCGACACTAGTGGTAGACGTCACTAGACCCTCGGGGGTTTTATTTCAGACTGTGACGAAGATGACGAAGGGGTAGATGAAGGGTACTTCACTACCCTGGTCTACGGTACTAGAAACAAAAGACTTACAACCCGATATTCGGTTGGAAAACAGATGTTCCATAATATTTGGAGGTCCTTAGACTTAATCATACGAAAAATTGACGAGATCAAATGTATTCAAGGTCCTCGTAGGTCCAGGGTAGTCTATGGGAACGAGGTCTCTAAAACGCCTACGGTCTTAGGTTAGTCTTACCCTGCCGTATAGAGGAAAAAGAGTTGACGTCCTTTTGTCCTACTCCTTAATTTCATTATAGGTCCACGTCGGTTTCATTTGAAGTATCGACTTGTCTTAATTCACGCACTACTTCGTGTGAATCGGAGCAAAAACCGGACACAGGGAGTCATTTTGTTTCCACGCTTGATACAAGAAGGAGGAAACGTGGGGTGGGGCTGAAGTGGAATTGGACCTGGGACCGGGGTCTGGAGTTCCTGACCCTCGGACTACTGAACACGGGACACAAGAAACGAGTGACCCGACACCTCTTCCCTACCGTCACCTTAAGTAACCTTCATGGTCCTGGGGTTTAGGTGAGAGTGCCAATTCTCTACTGGATGGAATCAAAGGGGATCCACCCATCTATTGCACAGATTCCTTCTACGGCCCCTTCACTACCTCTAATATCCCACACAATTCGGGGGGTTTCAGTGACAACGTACTTAGCCACAACGTCAGGACTAAGATGGAACAGGACCGACACTTGGAGTTACACAAGGAAGTGAAGAAACCAGGAATCCATATCTTATCCTCATTACAACGTCCCGACAACACACTTATGTTACACCAATTGTAAACATCTCCGAGTCGTCACCCGTCCCGGGGACCACCGGTTACCGTCGGTGTGGACCTCGGAGAGGTCTCAGAAACCCTGTCCATTTCTCTCTCTAGTAAACCTTTCTCAGGTTGTCGTTTATACACGTAAAGGTCCTTCAAGAACAGAAAAACCTTTTAATGACCTCCATATGATTAGAAGTATTCTTGGGTTAAGATTGTACGGGTCACTTTTACTTTCACAATGAGAGAGCCAGGATAGGGTGAGAAGCACTCGGGTACCTGATACCGGACGTTCCGAGGAGACAGGTACCTTAAAAGGACAGTTCTTACGACCTCACCCATCGGTAAGGGAAGAGGTCCCCTAGAAGGACTGGGTCCTTGACTTCGACCCGGAGGGTGCAACGTCCTTCTAAGAAATGTCGGACTGAGTGGTCCCGAAAAGTCCACCGCGATCACCATTCACATCCTGTGTATTGTCTGAGTCCAAGTTAGGGACCCAGTCCTTCTAGACCTCCTCCCGTACCGTTAGGTTAGGTTATAAGAACGTACCTCTTAGGATACCTGTCTCCTCGGACCACCCAATGTCAGGTACCCTAACATTTCTCAACCTGTGCTGACTTCACTGAATTGTAGAGGTTCCACTACAGTTATGCGGTGTGGACTTTCCTCCTTTCCTATCATGAATCTCTTCCATGTTTGACGACTTACGACGACGATTCAGCGAAGTCAGCACAGGCTGACAATCGCTGGGGTATCTGCTGTCGGGAGGTCCGAGGGGCCAGGGACCCTAAGAGGTCCGTTCTTGTGACCTCACCCAACGGTAAAGGAAGAGGTTACGTACTTCCACTTTTCACTTTCACTTCAGTGAGTCAGCACAGACTGAGAAGTGTAGGGGTACCTGACGTCGGGTGGTCCGAGGAGACAGGTACCCTAAAAGGTCCGTTCTCATGACCTCACCCAACGGTAACGGAAGAGGAGTTTGACGACTTATCCAAGAATAAATGACTAAAATTCGACGAAATAACTCCTTGTTAGTTGAATGTTATTCATTGAGTAAGAAACTAAAAAACATATTGAAAATAAAAATAATAAAGAAATTGAAAATAAAATGTAACCTCGTTTTGACTAATTGTGTTAGTCAAGTCAAGTCAGCGAGTCAATCAGGTTGCGAAACGCTAGGGTACCTGACGTCGTGCGGTACGAAAGGTCAAGTAGTGGTTGAGGGTCTCAACGAGTTTGAGTACAGGTAACTCAACCACTACGGTATGTCGGTAGAGTAGGAGACAGTAGAGGAAGAGGATGACGGGAGTTAGAAAGGGTCGTAGTCTCAGAAAAGGTTACTCAGTCAAGAAACGTAGTCCACCGGTTTCATAACCTCGAAGTCGAAGTCGTAGTCAGGACCGTTACTTATAAATCCTGACTAAAGGAGATCCTACCTGACCAAACTAAAGGAGGAACGTCAGGTTCCCTGAGAGTTCTCAGAAGAGGTTGCGATGTCAAGTTTTTGTATTTAAGAAGTCTTGAGTCGAAAGAAATACCAGGTTGAGAGTATAGGTATACACTGACGACCTTTTTGGTATCGAAACTAATCTGCCTGGAAACAACCATTTCATTAGAAAGACGAAAATTTTATACGACAGATCCAAGTAGTATCGAAAAGAAGATACCTCGTTCACAGAAAATTGAAGTTCTGACGTCATTAGTAAACATTACTAAAACATTGGGTTCTTTTATTTCGCAGAGTGACAAGGGTTACAAAGGGGTAGATAAACGGTATTTCACTACCCTGACCTACGGTACTAGAAACACAAAACTTACAACTCAAAATTCGGTCCAAAAAGTGAGAAGAGAAAGTGAAAGTAATCCTCCGAGAAATCAAGGAGAAGAGAAAGACGGTATTCCCACCACAGTAGACACATAGACTCCAATAACTATAAAGAGGGTCGTTAGAACTAAGGTCGAACACGAAGTAGGTCAGGTCGTAAAGCGTACTACACCTGACGTATATTCAATTTATTCGTTCCACTGGTATATATCGGAACTGTATGAGGAAAGGGTTAAATCTTAGTCAGACAACAAGGTTCAGACCAAAATTCACAACGAAGAACTGGACGTATGTCTGAAGAGTCCTTCGTCCAGTCCACCAGACCATAAGGATAGAGAACTTCTTAAGAGGTGTCAAACAACACTAGGTGTGTCAGTTTTCTAAATCGCATCAGTTACTTCGTCTTGATCTACAAAAAGACCTTAAGAGAACGAAAAAGACACTAGGTTCCCTGTAACCGTCAAACTAGAGACGAAAAAGATTTAGGTCGAACTTGTAGACCTTCAATAACCAAGTACTTGACAACTTCAGATCGAACCTCTTATAACACTATCAAAGTCCACCTGGTGTTTCCAAGAGTTAGTGTGTATATGTACATAGGTAAGAAGGGGTTTAAGGGGAGAATAGGTCCGACGGTGCATTGTGACTCGCCTCGAGGGACAGGATATGTCATCCTGGAACAATAGGTAAAATATATATCGTCTCACATGTACAGCTAGGGTTTGAGGGATAGAGGAGGGGAGTAAGAAGGGGGTACCGTTGGTGTTCAATATTTGATGAATATAAATTTCACATGGTGAACTATTCTAAAAATTGTATGTGAAATTACCCCATATTAACTATATAATGTTTGACGTTAAATTTTTCGTGCGTTGAACTATTCAAAACTCTCTAAATATGTGGACACTTTAGTAGTGGTGTCAGTTCTATTACTTATATTGGTAGTGGGAGGGTTTAAAGGTAGATGGAGAGACATTAGGGAGGAAATGTGGTGAAGGAGGGGGCGGTAGGGGTCCGTTAACGACTATAAGAACGACAATAATATCTATTGTGTCTTAATATATATTTACTTCGGTCTCTCTTACAAAAGAAAAACCGGACCAAAGAAAGTTAGACGTATTAATAAGACACTAAATAGGTATAACATCATACATAATTATAAGTTAAGAGAGAAAAGTTTTTAAAGTCCAGTAATCTTTTGTGCTAAAAATTCTACACGATATATGTAAATAAAAGTGATTCAATTTTTATGAAAGGTTAAAGAAAAAATAAAAAAAGAGACCGACCACCAAATAAATCTTCATACAGTAAACTAAAGGTATATAAACTCTTAAAAGGTCTTTAGAAAGACAATAACTGAAGATTGATTTTAGGTAACATCAGTCCTTTGTATGTAATATACTGAACTTAGAATTTTACATAGTTCTGTAAAAATACTGGATTTTATGTCGAACATAACTATTTATAAGTTATGTGTAAACTTTTATTTATTACACACAAGACGTCAACACCTCACCCCACAAAATGTTTACGTCAAATCCAGTGTAACCAACCAACACGACAAGTTCGGAAAATTTAGGAACTAATAGAGTATAAGTGAATAAGGTAATCAATGCCTCACTCCCCATAACTTTAAATGTTGCCGTTAACAAATATACAGATAAAAAGAATCTAAAGAACACCATAAATAGTAGAAAAACTTTAGATACCTCAGTCATCACTAAAGATGAGAAAGTAAAAACTAAAACCATTCAATAAAAAAGAGAAGAAAAAAGAACCACTCTGACCGATCTATGTATTCAATATAACCCGAAAAAAGGTTTCTTAGTCGAAAACAAAGATTTTACAGAGATAAAACAAAGGTAAAAGTTAAAACAACCAAAGACAAGATAGAAACAGTATAGAAGAGAGGACGAATAAAACTCAAATTAAACGAATATCACACTTGAATACTATGATTAGAATCCGGGAAGGAACAAAGATGATATACTGACAATACCCAATTTGACACAGGAGAAGTCTAGGAATACAACTGTCAGAGCAGGAGTTACCTGATAAAAACCTCTATCCTGGAAGTTCCCCATTCATTCCAATTTACTTCAGTGTCTTCACTCTGGAAATAGGTTCTCGACCACAGAAATATTCTTGTCCTTTTTTGTCGTCCACACACGTACGTGTCTCCTTCTCGTACACTCCCGTGTCCTTCTTCCGCCGGTGGACCTTCAGGCGTTCTTTCCTGAGTGGTCTTTGGTGAAGACGATCATATGGAACTAGACCTTAAAGATCGGAGATAATAACACTCTTTTATTTGAAAACAAGAAATGTTGTGGTATACACCCGGAGACAATACCGTCCCATTCATCTTTTTATGGACATAAATTACCATCTTAAAAAGGAGATGTACGACGATATAGGGGGTTTAAAACTAAATAAGTTTTTTACAAAAGATAAAGGGAATTCTACACAAAGGCCTAGATGAATAACAAATTAAAAGTTCATAAACCAATAAAGGGCTACTATAAAAAGAATAACTAAAGATCAAATTAAGACAATAATAAACTATTGTGTTAAACATAATAATAGCTGTAATAAGAAAATTTCCACGTTTCCAAACAAAATACCAGGTCTTGTATGTGACACAACCACTTCCAAGGTACACGCGAACTCTTACACATGAGACGACAACAACCCACGAGACATTTATAGTCGGTCCAGTTCAACAAACTATTATGAGAAGTCCAGTATATATGGAAATGTCTAAAAGACTAAAAGACGGAAAAGTCAGATAGTTAATGTCTCTCTCATCACAACTATAAAGGTCGATATTAACACTTAAATTTTTTTTAAGAGGAAAGACAAAGTAGTCAAAGAAAAAAAGAAATTTATAAAACTTCAAAACGACAATCCACCCATGTGTAAATCCTAAAGATACATAAGAACATCTTGAGAAGGTGAATAGTAATACATTACAGGAAATAGTCAAGTCAAGTCAAGTCAGCGAGTCAACACAGACTGAGAAACGCTGGGGTATTTAACGTCGTGTGGTCCGGAGAAGACAGGTAGTGGTTGAGGCCCTCAAGTGAGTCTGAGTGCAGGTAAGTCAGCCACTACGGTAGGTCGGTAGAGTAGGAGACAGCAGGGGAAGAGGAGGACAGGGGTTAGGGAGGGTTGTAATCTCATAAAAGGTTACTCAGTTGAGAAACGTACTCCACCGGTTTCATGACCTCGAAGTCGAAATCGTAGTAAGGACGGTTTCTTGTGGGTCCCGACTAACGGAAATAAATAAATAAAAATAAAAAAAATCTTCTGAAAAAAAAAAAAAATTTAAAATGAAATAAAATGAAATGTTATGACATAACCAAAACGGTACAACCTAGAGGAACGTCAAGTTCCCTGAGAGTTCTCAGAGGAGGTTGTGGTGTCAAGTTTTCGTAGTTAAGAAGCCGCGAGTCGAAAGAAGTGTCAGGTTGAGAGTGTAGGTATGTACTTGTGTCCTTTTTGGTATCGGAACTGATCTGGCTGGAAACAACCGTTTCATTGCAGAGACGAAAACTAATATGATAGATCCAACCAGTATTGAAAGGAAGGTTCCTCATTCACAGAAAATTAAAGTACCGACGTCAGTGGTAGACGTCATAGATCCAACCAGTATTGAAAGGAAGGTTCCTCATTCACAGAAAATTAAAGTACCGACGTCAGTGGTAGACGTCACTAAAACCTCGAGTTTTTTATTTCAGACTGTGACAAAGGTCAAAGGGGTAGATGAAGGGTACTTCACTACCCTGTTCTACGGTATTAGAAGCAAAAGACTTACAACTCGAAATTCGGTTGAAAAAGTGAGAGGAAGAAGTAAAAGTAGTTCTCCGAAAAATCAAGGAGAAGTGAAAGACGGTATTCCCACCACAGTAGACGTATAGACTTCAATGACTATAAAGAGGGCCGTTAGAACTAAGGTCGAACACGAAGAAGGTCGGGTCACAAAGAGTACTACATGAGACGTATATTCAATTTATTCGTCCCACTGTCATATGTCGGAAATATCGACAGGAAATATCGACTGCCGTAAAGAACAAGACTTCATCTAAAATAGACTGTACATATATTGGTGAAGTCGAAAGAAAGCCAATCACATACAAAGAGGTAAGAAAATTAAAACTGGTGAACTGTAAGAATACAAATCTCTCTCCAACAACATCTGTTGTATATCAACGTATAACGAAAAAACAAATTAATCTTTTTAGAGACGGACCATCAACCACACGAATTTGGTAAATGTAAATACCACTAAACTATATCAACTAAACTTTAGATAGTAAAACAGTCGACGAAAGATTGACGATGTAAATAAACAAAGAAACAAGGACGGAAGAGAACTCCATTCACTCTTAAATAAAACACTAAGATAAAGTAGAGAGAATAAAAAGAAAAAAGTTTTCAAAATCACTAAGCTTCTCATTAAATGTAAAATTAATTGTAATCACATGAAATTTTATCATTACTCGGTGGCGTACGGTGAAGTACTGGACAGTTGTTATATAAGGAATAAGGGTAGAAACATGGTAAAAAACGGCATATAAAGGGAAAATGTATACGAAACTAGTGTACTGTGTAACAATGATAAAAAGAAATCCGTAAATACAAAATCTCTTTAATTTTTATTACTTTTCAACTAAAACAGAAAGAAATAAAGGGAACATGAGAAAGAAAAACATCCAGATTTAAATGTGACTATATCAGGAAACCGGACTTCTTGAAGGAAATTATTAAGAATTTGTCTCATCCAGACGGTCATTACTTAACTAAATCAAAAACAAACAGAACTTTTTATGAATAACGAGTAGTAAAGGTTCCTACAAGGGTAACCCACATCTTAAAACAACTGCGTAAAAATTATAAAACAGAGGGAAAGGGTAACAGAAGAACAAACGTACGAAAGACTATTCCTCAGACGACTGTGAGATTAGAAACAAGGAGGCATACATACGGAATCAAGAAACTGAGTGAAATATTAAAGTAAATACCAAAGGTCGTTAAATTCAAACTTAAATAAACGGATCTAAAAAACCAAATGAAAATATAAGTAAATCTAAAAACTATAACTGGGACAAACTACAAAAGTTTCGAAAAACTTGGACATCCAACTACAAATAGAAATTAAAATCTTTTAAGAACATGTAATAAAGAATTTTATAAAAAAAAAGATAAAACAGGAAAACTCTCACGTTAATGAATATATGATATGATAAAACGTAACGAGTTGTCAAGAGCCTTCACGATGTCAAAAAGTATACACAAACAAAGTAAAACTAAGTCTATCCCATTAACTGACTAGATAGGTGTTCAAGTGACTAAGAACGGAGACAATAGAGTTCAGATACCACTCTCGTACCTTCCATAAAGGGTAGAGACATTGACACAAAAAAAGAAAAATTATAACAGTGAACTGAGAATCGTAAAGACAGAGACTACTCTGATTAGTAAACTATAATTTACAACAGTTTGTAAAGTAATCTTAGAAAGTATATAATAGTATCATTAAACTTTAAGGGACAGACTATCAAGGTTATAGACACGGTACAGATTAAACCACAACTATTAACGAATCATAGAAAAAAAGAACGGAAAAGTAAATAGAATACTGAAAAACAAATTTCGACCTATAGAAAACATCCTACTGTCCATCACTCCAATACGAACCTTTATACATGTGGAAACGAACAATCTGGAAATTACACCCTCATACACAATTAGATAGTCGTGAACTGATCAGTCTGATCCAAACTCGAGACACCAACGATACCAATAGGAACCATATCGCGTCCGAAATTTAAGAAGACCACTATTAATTCCAATTCTACAACCTACCAAAAAGTCTCCAATTAAGGGTCACAGACAAGGGGTAGGGAGACGAAAACCTAGAGAAGAAACACGACATGCGACCACTATTGGACAGAGACTTTCGAGAGGGTCTGTATTAGGTAACAATAAAAATGAGTCATGAACGATCGGTCACATCCTCCTCACACCCTCCCATATAAAGAATACTACACTAATCAAAAGTCATAATCCATATGATACAGGGATTCTGTTGTCAAAGAGAAAGAGAAACGAGACGTCTAATTCAGAATTGCCGAGAATCTCCTCTAACGAGATCCCCCAAAAACGTCACCCGTCATGGGGAGGAAACGGTCATGGTGTACTTACGAAGGAGTCCTCAGAGGGACTAGAAGGTCACTCACGGACCCTAAACTCTTCTTTTTTTACATTTGATCGAAAGACAAAATGAAAATAAATAAAAACATCGAAATGTAAGAAGGTAGATAGGGTCCATCCACTTACGAGTCCAAGATAAAGAGGAACGTCTGAAGATAGAAAAGAGTTTAAGTCCAATAGGCAAGCATGACACTATAGTCAGGAGACTATCCGG
Organism: Capra ibex; assembly: GCA_006410555.1. NCBI lineage: Eukaryota > Metazoa > Chordata > Mammalia > Artiodactyla > Bovidae > Capra > Capra ibex. The sequence continues at coordinate 11,805,170 of SJYO01016970.1, forward strand.
TGTCTCTCACTCTAAGAGATGAAAGACCCGGAACAAATAAGTAGATGTTTTATCGGTCAAGGAAGGTTAAAGTTTCGGGAGGGTTCCTCTTTACACAAACGACGGGAGTCCGAGAGAGACTACCCTTTTCCGACGTTCTCCCGTACCTCGGTCCTCGATCCACTGAGGGTCACTCCAAGGTTCGTCACAAAAGGTTCCTATTTGAGACTCGGAGAACGGGGAATGACACCCCGGAACCACTTCTGTCTTCACAATTACAGACTCTACGAGACTAGTACGACGACCTTGGACAGAGGAGTGGGTATTAATTAAGTCAAACCATTTCGTCATAAATGTGACTTTTAAATTAACAGTAAAAACTACCACTTCTTTAACTTTTTATTTACCTTTCACAGTCCGTTACGTAATCCCTCCCACTACTTCACCTTCGTCCCCGACGGGTGCGTGGAAGGGGCAGCCCACTAAAAGTCTGAGTGTGTTAATCGGTCCAATGACCAAGGTAATAAATTCTAATTCTAAGTTCCTACTGCCCCACTGTCCTCACCCGTGTCCCCCCAGACCCGTTCTAATCCTCTTTCTAAGGTCTTCCGTCTCCGTCGTAATTCATAGTAGATCGGGGTGGGGACTCTGTGTCTACCCCACTACACGGTCTCTCCCTGTCCCCGGAGAAGTACAGGAGAAGGACACTGTCCTCACCCGTGTCTCCCCATCCTCCTCCTTCGGAAACCTGAACCGTTAGGACAGGGTCGATGGAGGGGGTAAGACAGGGAGACAGAGTTCAAGTCTCCATAACTACAACCATGGGTAGATACTTTCTTCGGTGTGGAGTGACTACGATTATCAGAGGAAACTATGTTACACAAACACTGATACTCAAAAGTCAATACTGAATAGAAGTCATCATAGTTCAGAGTAGGGTCCTCTGGGGATTATGTTCACTCTTGCCTCTGAGAAAGTAGTCTATAAAGATTTCCGTACGACAAAGGCGTGGATACACTCCTGAGGACTTTCACGCGAATAGAGAACGGACTCTCTCTGGAGTCTCTCTCTAGAGAAAAGACTCTGGACTTTCCTTCTTGACAGTAGAGAGAAGTCTCAATTACTCATGAATTTACGGACACGTGTTAAGACGAGTAAGTACAAAGGAGAGACGGAACTACTGGTCGTTCTGACCTCACTCTTATTATACGTAGTCCCGGGGTCCATTGACCTTTCCCGTTCACCACACTCACTTATTCTTCGGAATTATTAAAATTCGGTGACTCTAAACCCCGACAATCTATAGGATCAGACTGACGATGTCTCTTGTCACAGACCTCAACCCCTATATTCGAACCTTCAGTAGTCCTTAACTGTCTTTCGGCATAAAGAAAAAGTCTGATCTACTGAGACCCTCTCTCTCATCCCTCTCTTCACGGGGAACGAAAAGATAGAAATTGCACTTACTCGAGTGATAGAAAGGAGGGGTTTGACTGGAAGTCAGAGAAAAGTATGAGTCGAGACACAGGACGTTTTAGACGACAGTGGGAGAAGATAATCGGGTCTAAGAGTCCAGAGATAGGGTCGGGAAAGAATGGTGGGGACACCGGTACCAGGGTTGATATTGATATAGTCGGGACGTTCCACCAAACCGAGTACCCGATACCTCCTCCGTCGTGACCTAAGTACGAACAACCTCAGAGGGTGAATTTTCAACACTGAAACCCACTCATCGAGGTAGAGAGGTTCCGAACCAAAGGACCTTTATTTTCTTACCGGTAAGTATCTTGAATGTCCCTCCAGTACTACCACTTTACTTCACTTCATAAACTTCACGACTCATGTCTCGACCTGTGTGTCATTCACGAGTTATACACGAGTGTTTATAATCGAACATGAAAATACTAGTCCGAAACACTACCAATTGAAAACACAGTTGAACTTCTCACAAAACTTTATTCTAATTGTAAATTTAGACACTTTACACTCATTCGTCTAACGGGAGGTAGTACACCCACTCGGGGTAGGTTAGTCAACTTCCGGACTTACCTTGTTTTTCTGACCGAAGGGACTCGTTCCCCTCTAAGGGGTAGTCCGACGAAAGCCGAGGAAGACGTGGTCGTCGATAGGACCCTGAGACGGAAGACCGGGTGTGATGTCTAAACCTGAACGGTCAGAGGTATTGGTTAAGAAAGATTATTAAGATGGATATAGATATAAATATAGATATAGGTCTACCAAGACAAGGAGGTCTCTCAGGACTGATCATACTTATAACCACGACTCCCACCGAGATCTACATGTTTTAGAATTCCTACTTAATAAGAGACTTAATTAAGATTCCAAAACTTAGCTGAGAGATTGAGACTAATCTAAATTTTTGTGACTACTGATGAAGGTCATTATTTTTCTCAATTTCAGGTACCATATTTGGACCGTTATCTATATACGTTTTATAGTGATAACCTATGAGGATTGGTTTGTGAATATTCCTTGTTTCTAGACTCACTGGTATACATGTTATGTAAATTTGTAAAAACAGTTTGGTCACTCAAATTACCCTAACCGACCACCGAAGATTACAATGACCAGTTTCTTCCTTTTCTTTTTCTACTTGAGTCCTTATACTTAAAGATTGAATTTTTCCCTTTTCACTAGACTTCCGGACATACATACGAGACTTTCTCTGGGAATTAGAGGTCATCAGTGTCCTGATTCTAACGATTTTTGGTTTGGGTCTTGGTATAGGATTTTCACCGACTAAATGTTCTTCTACCTTAGGGGACGGAGAGTCCCACGGATCACAATACCACTTTCATAACTAATCCCTTCTTATCCTAGGACTTTTGACCTTTCCCCCGTACACCTTTCTGGAACTACTTCTACTCCTATAACTCAAAGATTTAAGACTACTCAGATACGTCTATCTTCCTAGGAGAGGTGGGGGACCCATTCCTCGGAGTCGTAGGGGTAGACTCTCCTAATTGACGTAACGGTGGCTTCTTGGACGTTATAGGAGGTGAACGGAACGTCCTGTTATGACTAATAAGAGTCCTGGGAAGTAAGAAGAAAGTGAAGATCTGGATATTGACCCGAGTTCAGGGACTTCGACGGTCTCACTTCATGTTTCACTGGATGTTTTTCCATACGATATGAGACTTTCTTGATGAACCTAAAAGATTAAGTATGTCTGTCTTCAGGTTCCCTGTACACACCCTACCTATAATTCCCACACTCTATTACTACCTTCCTTGTGGTTCAACCTAGTCCGGTTTAAGTAAGTATACACGGGTGATTCGTTTCTGATACGGTTTCGGAAACAGACACACCTAGTGTTATTTGACACCTTTTAAGTCTTTCTCTACCTTTATGGTCTGGTGGACTAGACGGAGAACTCTTTGGAGATATGTCCAGTCCTTCGTTGTCAATCTTGATCTGTACCTTGTTGTCTAACCAAGGTTTATCCTTTTCCTCCTGCAGTTCCGACGTATAGTAGTGGGACGAATAAATTGAACATACATCTGATGTAATACTCTTTACGACCCGACCTCCTTCGTGTTCGACCTTAGTTCTAACGACCCTCTTTATAGTTATTGGAGTCTATACGTCTACTGTGATGGGAATGCCGTCTTTCACTTCTTTTTGATTTTTCGGAGAACTGCCTTCACTTTCTCCTCTCACTTTTTCGACCGAATTTCGAGTTGTAAGTCTTTTGATTCTGGTACCGTAGACCAGGGTAGTGAAGTACCGTTTATCTACCCCTTTATCACCTTTGTCACCGACTGAAATAAAAAGACCCGAGGTTTTAGTGACGTCTACCACTAACGTCGGTACTTTAATTTTCTGCGAGCGAGGAACCTTCCTTTTACTGGTTCAATCTGTCGTATAATTTTTCCTCTCTGTCAAAGACCAGAATACAAATCTAGAAATTAGGTAAAACTCAAATAAAAAACACACACCACAATCTTTCACTAGATCAAAGTAAGAAAATGTTCACCAACNAAGGAATTTTTTAACGTTTATCTTCATGGTGAACAATTTCTCTAACAGAAATGAGGTAACATATAAGAACGGAGGAAACAGTTTCTATTCCACAGGTATCCACACAAGTAGTGTCGTGACAAATATTATCGGTCCTGTACCTTTGTTGGATCTACAGGTAGTTGTCTACTTACCTATTCTTTCGACACCATGTATATGTGTTACCTCATAATGAGTCGGTAATTTTTCTTATGTAAACTTAGTCAAGACTACTCTACCTACTTAGATCTCGGTTAATATGTCTCACTTCATTCGGGCTTTCTTTTTGTGGTTATGTNATCGGTCCTGTACCTTTGTTGGATCTACAGGTAGTTGTCTACTTACCTATTCTTTCGACACCATGTATATGTGTTACCTCATAATGAGTCGGTAATTTTTCTTATGTAAACTTAGTCAAGACTACTCTACCTACTTAGATCTCGGTTAATATGTCTCACTTCATTCGGTCTTTCTTTTTGTGGTTATGTCATATGATTGTGTATATGTACCTTAAATCTTTCTACCATTACTATTGGGACATACACTCTGTCGTTTTCTCTGTGTCTACAAATCTTACCTGAAAACCTGAGACTTCCTCTTCCTCTCCCACCCTACTAAACCCTCTTACCGTGACTTTGTACATATGATAGTACATTCTTTGCTTAACGGTCAGATACAAGTTACGTCCTATGTCCTACGAACCCCGACCACGTACCCCTACTAGGTCTCTCTACTATACCCCACCCTCCGCCCTCCCCACAAGTCCTAACCCTTGAGTATATGTGGGCACCACCTAAGTACAGTTACATACCGTTTTGTTTATGTCATAACATTTCATTTTATTTCATTTTTATTTTTAATTTTTCCAGGTTTTTTTAATAAAAGGGTTAAATATGAATAAAATGACTACTCGCCCAGGTATCTTAAGAAGTACGATGGTCACACCTTCACCGTGAGAAACCTTTCCAAAACCGATTTGAGTCAAAATAATTCTATAATTAAGGATTTTTTTTTTTTTTTTCCTCTCTGTAATGAAACGGTTGTTTCCAAGTGGATCAGTTCTGATACCAAAAAGGTCATCAGTACATACCTACACTCTCAACCTGATATTCCTTTCGACCCACGTCTTCTTAACTACGAAAACTTGACACCACAACTTGTGAGAACTCTCAGGGAACCTGACGGTCCTCTAGGTTGGTCAGGTAGGATTTTCTCCAGTCAGGACCCACAAGTAACCTTCCTGACTATAACTTCGACTTTGAGGTTATGAAACCGGCGGACTACACCTCTCGACTGAGCAAACTTTTCTGGGACTACGACCGTTTCTAACTCCCGTCCTCCTCTTCCCCTACTGTCTCCTACTCTACCAACCTACCGTAGTGGTTGAGTTACGTGTACCCAAGCCCACCTGAGGTCCTCAACCACTACCTGTCCCTCCGGACCGCACGACACCAAGTACCCCAGCGTTTCTCAACCTGTGCTGACTCGTTGACTTGACTTGACTACATCAGGTCCCTCAGTGTTTCTCAGCCTGTGTTGACTCGCTGAAAGTGAAAATGTGGAAAAGTGTTATACTTTTGTCAGTGCCGAAGAGTTAGTTACGGGTCTGGACTGAATCATGTCTCTCCGAACTTGTTTCTACTCGGACCCAGAGGAACTCCTTCCTGGGACCATGTAACGTTTTTAAGTATCAATCTGAAGGAGGATCGGAAGGGATTTCCCTGAAACCGGAAAATGGTCCCATTGGCATACGACCCCCTTTACTTTATTAGTCTGAAAATCTCTTAATGAGGGGTAACCGAGACTCGACTGTGATTAAGGTCTTTTGGGTTTTCCTGTGACACTGGGAGGTCAGTCCCTTCGCCGAATACTAGGTACCTTAAAATCGAGTCCAGACAGAGTATCACCCGGGTCACAACCCGGACTCAGAGGGGTCAAGGTTTACGTATTTGACCTTCTCTATGTGACTCGTCGACCGTCTGAAGGGTGTAACTTAGAAACTGAACACCTTACTCCCGATGATACTACACTGTCCGGTATGTCTTTGATGATCTTGAAAGAGATGGATCTTTTCATCATTTGGTTTTAGTCACGGTGTAAGGATCTCCCCAACGTCTCTAGTCACGGTAGTAGTGTCTGACCTTTCTCCGTCGCCGTCACTAAGGGTGGTATAGGAGTAAGTTGAGTGGAGGAACCGGACACGTCGTCTGTCTACCTAAAACCTCCTACTGTCACCTAATGGTAGCCGAATTAATCGACCACTGAGGTCAACGTCGACAACATGGTCTACAGGAAAATACTGAACTCGTTTAATTGTATAAGGGGTCATGGACCCTGCACCGATAACTAGACAGTTTACGAAACATTTTTAGTACGGACAGTTATGCCTAGTGGTCTTTGTCAAACGAAAGTCGACTGTTCCGGTCCGCATGCGGAGGTGACGGGATGGAGTCATCCCATAGCCGAGAGGTCGAGATGCAGTAGTGAGTCAAGAGTCCCTAGACCTAGAAGGAGGGTGCTCTGTAGTGTGACTAGACAACGCAACCACTGTAATACAACTAACCTGGATCACTCTTTCCTCATCGTTGATAATATCTGAATAGTAATTCTGCAAATATACGGTCCCCCACCCTTTATTTAGGTTACTGTTAAGTCCTCGCAAGGTAAAGTTACTGTAAAGATCTCATCGTCCCTACACTCCGTACGACTCTATAGGGAGGATTCCACTTCCTATTCTATGACGTAGACCGGGAAGAATGTTGGTCTTATTCCGTGTTACATATTATCCGGAAGACCTAAAACCTCCGTTGTCTAAGGAGTAAAGTCTATACAATGAGACTGAATAAATAGTTCGCGAGACTTTTCGACTTTCAAAAGTTGAACATTGCTCTCTTCCGAGACGTGGTCAAGGGCCGACGACGCGTTAACCACGACTGTAAACTCAGGTCGTCTCGGTTACCAAACAGTTCACAGTCACCGTTTATCCCAACGACACTCCTCGGATCCTGTCCGGGAATGTCTACTTCGTGCCACGTCTGGGAATCTCAAACCCTCGTTTTGGAACAGTAGGATAAACCTATTGATGAGAACATACCATGATAAAGGGGGTTTCGGTTCTTAGTTCGCCGTCTTCACCCTCATCTAGGTGAGTGATAGGAGGGATCACTGAGTGATCGTTTTAAAAACCAACATTTGTCTTATCAGTGTAACAACAACAACAACTCAACGATTCAACACAGGCTGACGGGACAGGAAGTGATATAGGACCTCAAACGAGTTTGAGTACAGGTAACTCAACCACTATATAATACAATCCTCTTTAATAATGGAACAATTACAGAAACAAAGTTCTAATTCATACAAAATGTCTCTACACATACCCACGGTTCAAGCCTCTCATAATCGGTTGGAATACGGGACGACCGGTCCCCGTCACGGTCTCTCCTTACGAAGGTGACCCTTTGTACCGTTGTTCAGATAACTTGACCTTCAATACTACGAAGGATGAAATTCAAGGAACCCTGGGCTTAGTTATCCATTACTTCCCTCAATGCCACGAGTGACCCCACTGACTAGGACTGATCGTTCCTCTTTAACCTGACTATGGGGTGTTTCCTCCATTCCCTCGCACACAGACCTCATGTCCTGTCGGGGAGCCCACAGAGAATCATAATAGTACGGGATACTAATTTCGGTCACCTTTTGGTGTTGTTGGGTTAGGTCCGTCCTGGTGTCTACCGAGTGTGAGAGCCCTTACTTCCGAACCCAGGGTATTTGTATTTCTTGATACTGGTAGACTTCAGTAATGACTCCCGTTTCCCTTATACCCTACTCATCACTTCCTCCCATCAATACTTATTGTCGAGACTGGTGTGTTAGTAAATACCTTTATTTCTGGTCAATGGTGCTCAAAGGAGTAAAACAAAACTTATACAAATACACAGACACACATATTAAAAACAAAAGGGGGGAGAGATTAGAGGAACACACGAGACGACGCGATTCAACGGAGTCAACACAGGTCGATAAACGCTGGGATACCTGGTGACAGGTGGTCCGAGGAGACAGGCGTCCTAAGAGACAGGTATCGACGACGAACGTAGAACAGTGACGGGGGAGAGGGAGTGACGAGTCCGTGTCCCGTGTACGAGTGTGTGTATAGGAGTCCGTGCAAGTACGTAAGTGTACGCGTGTGTCACAGGTGTGGACTTTCACTTTCCGCGAGTCAGTACAGGTTGAGAAACACTGAGGCACCTGATATGTCAGGCACCTTAAGAGGTCCGGTCTCATGACCTCACCCATCGACAAGGGAAGAGGTCCCCTAGAAGGGTTGACTCCCTAGCTTGGGTCCAGAGGACGTAACGTCCGACTAAGAAATGGTCGACTCGATGGTCCCTTCGGGTGCAGGTGTGGATGCGGACAAGTTTGTGTGTACGCGTGTGTGTGCTCGGGTGTACTGGACGTCTAGGATACACACACACGATTCAACAAAGTCAGCACAGGTTGAGAAACACTAGGATACCTGGTGTCGGGCAGTCCAAGGGGACAGGTACTCTTAAAAGTCTGTTCTTATGACCTCACCAAACGGTACGGGAAGAGACCCGTCAGAAAAGTTGGGTCCCCACTTGAGAACAGAGACCGTAGAGGACGTAACCGTCCGTCTAAGAAATGGTGATCGCGGTGGATCCTTCGGGTGGACTAGGATGTGTGTGTCCGTGTTTGTGTACATGTATGGGTGAGAACACATGTGTGCGTGTGGTAGGGTCTGTACGGGCAGGGTCTGGGTGTAAGTGGGGTGCGAGGAAAAGTGGGGGAGTCCTAGAGGAGATTGAGGACAAAGGTCTACACAATATTTTAAGTGGTAGTCTAAATTTCGACTCTCTCTCTTTCGTCTCGACTTAAAGCAAAATTAACAGATCTCGTCTTTGGGTTAAAGAGTCCACTATTAATATTACTAATTTTACAGACACTAGTCTTACCTCTCTCCCTCTGTGAGTGACAACCGAAGTCCTGTTTCGTGTCCCCCTCACAGACTATTCCGAGTCTCGGAGAGTGGTGGGGGAAGGGGTGGACGTCAGGGTCCGTTAGGACGTCCTTCGTGGTCCCCACCCTCTCTCGCCCCTGTCTACCCCTCGGTTCCCCGATGGTCGAGTCCCCATGTATGGACTGTCCAATGGGAATAGACGGACCCGGTTCTCGGGGACTAGTCCTGAGACTACTGTTTTCCTCGGTCGTACCGACCTGGAGGACACTGGACTACGAACCCTTTTCTCGACCTACAGGGGCCTCTTCATCAAGTGGAACGACCCAACGTCCATACCTTTAGTCGTCCCAACGTACCATCCATGGTAACACCCCAATCTGAGCGGATGTCCGAGACCCCGGTCGGACCGGACTGACGACGACAACTGAGAGGTGTACGGGGGCCCGACTCAGTGAACAGATGAGACCTAACAGCACCACCAGTCGGTGAAGTAGCTGTGGAAAGGTCGGTCCAGGAGTTATGTCGGTGGACTATTGGGAGAGTTCTCTTGGTCCTTCCTCACCCAGGAATAGAAGTGACGGGGAAAGTACAGGAGTCGTGGGTCTTGTCCTGGACTGTGTGTCCTCCGAGGGCTCTTTATAGTCATACAAAGTTCAAAACTCTTACACATTTATTAGTCCTGATTAGGTACTTCATTCGTAAGAGTGGTGGTAAATTACCATCTCCTCGCACTGTGAGTCTCTTCACTTCACGAACGGGTTTCAGTGTGTTTACACCTATCCTTCCCTCTTGTCATACCTGGATCCTTCCCTATCCTTCATCGTATCCCGACACCCTCGTCATACGTAGGATCCCTTTCTGTCGAACTCGACAGGACGTAAATCTGTCATTTAGCGTACGAAATGTTCACAGAGGTCGGTGAGGACCCCCTTTAGTTCGGTCACACACGCTCTAGGGTCACTACCACTCACTCCAAAGGGAGTCCCCTCTTCCCCCTCCTCCCTCCGTCGTTGGAATAAACGTATTTCTGGACGGAGGAGGTTAGTCGACCCGAGAACCCCCGTCCCTGTGGTCGCAAACCGGTTAGTCAGTGATCCTCCGACCCTCATCTCCTTCCACCTCGTCTTGGTCCGGACTACGTCCAGTCACCAGTCCGGTGTGGGACAAACAAATCCTACCTAGGAGGAGGGACCGAGAACGCAAGAACTGGAGAGAGTGTGGAAGAGTCGTCGGGACGTAAGTCCCTACCTTATTGTTCTGAATGGGTCCAGTGTGTCAGTCAGTCGTCGTGGTCTCGACTCGGTCCGGGACTGAGGGTCGGGTCCACGACTCAGAACGGGGAGACCGAAGGAGGGCCGACGGGACCGAGTCCCGAGAGGACCCTTTGGGGTGGGACCCGGACAGGAAGTACTGGTAGTCGGGGGAAGGGGATGTTTACCTGGATGGGTCCCGAATCGAGTCTCGACGACGGGTGAGGGTTCGGGGGAGAGGTCGGAGGTAGGGACTCGGTGTCTGGGAAACAAGGTAAACGAAGGTTTGTGACCCAATCCCTGGGTGTCTCATAGTCTCGACCGTCCCCGGGGTCCTCATAGACCGGGTGGGGACCCCCGAGTCAACCCTAATCACGAGGGAGTCGTGGTGTGACACGGGGAGGGGAGGTACTTCGGTGGATCCCGGACTGAACCCCACGATGGGTGGGGGTCATAAGATCGGATGTCTTAAGGTGCCTGTCTCCTTGGACCTCCCGATGTCAGGTACCCCAGTGTTTCTTAGTCTGTACTGACTCACTGATTGTGGAAGTCAAAAGTGAAGAAGAGGACCGTAGGGAGGGGGACGAAGAACGGAGTGAGTGGAAAGGGTCTTCTAAGACGTTTAGGTTAAGATTACAAACCAAATGTTTGAAGACCCCTACTCCCCACCGTAGAGACGGTCCTTTACGACCGAGGAGGTCTCCCTGATAGAGTCGGGAAGGACCAACTTCTGACTCTAAATTGATCAGAAGGGGAGAAGTCCCTCAAAGGACCACCGAAATCCCCCGTTGTCTTCACCTCCTCGGTACTCCTAAGGGGGGCGTCACTACTCATTCGGATCTGTCATACCAACCCTCCTTCTTCTACCTTAATCCCGAGTGGTCCCAGGATTCAAACTTAGAAACGGGGTGGTGTCGGTTCTATACACTGAGACCCGTCCAGTGTTAGAGAGACTCGGGACTTAAAGAGTAGACGTTTTACCCTTGTAAACAGGGTAATTCACTAGTCCGAATCTTCCCGAAGGGAACACCGAGTCTACGATTTCTTAGGAGGACGTCACTCCCTCTGGACCCAAACTAGGGACCCAACCCTTCTATGGGACCTTCTCCCGTACCGTTGGGTAAGGTCATAAGAACGGACCTCTTAGGGGTACCTGTCTCCTCGGACCACCCGATGTCAGGTACCCCAGTGTTTCTCAACCTGTACTGACTCGTTGATTTGTGTCGTGTATATTGTTCACGAGTCACTTAGACTCAAGAAGGGAGGTCGGGTAAACTCAGAAAGGACTGGTCTAGCGGAGGTCCGGAGGGGGGACGTAAAGAAGACTTAAACGAAGGGACGTGTCCAGGAAGACGAAGGTCCCAAGACATAGAATAAGAAGAGTTTCCAAGTCGGGGGTCACACCGACCGTCCTTTCCGGGACGGAGGTTCCGAGACGACCGGTCTCGTCTGACTGGACCGACGTCACACGGGTCCTGCGGCCCGTGTCTACCATCAAGTATACGGGTCCTTAATAAATCTCACGTCGGCGAAGAGACGATTACTCAATTGTTTAGAGTGACGATCTTGTCCGGGAACCGTCTCATTCCCCAGAGACCCCGGATTCCAAGGCGAACTAGATTCCCCAGTCGTCTTAATAAATTGTACAAACGAAAGATAATCCTTTTCTCCCTGACCGTCCCCGAGACCGGAACAATTTATTGAGTCTCGGAGTGACCAGACCAGGTCTTGACCCCGTCCCGACCCGAGTCTTGTGACCACCCTTACCTCTCCTTCTCAGTTCTGACCCGGTTTCCTGGGGTCTCTCGAGGTCTCAGAGACCTTCCCCGTGGAACTAAAACGAGTCTTTGGGTCGTTGTCGGGGACGTGACAATACACAGTCGCAGACCTCTTCGTCCCGAGGTATTAGTCTGGGAGGTCTTAGACGGTCTTGGACTCTGGGTCCCGGCTGGGACCCGTGTCCGGTCGTCGGAGAGACAGAGGACTCGGAGTCAGAAGAGTAGACATTTTACCCTCACCACTAGGGAGGGAAGGGACCAATACGTCCAATTTATTACACTCGTTTCGGGGACGCACCACGGACTATGTATCACCTAGGAGGGACCCCAGTCGACACCAATGGACCTTGGTATGTCACCGGGGTACCCTCTACGTCTACCCTGTCCACACTTGGACCCTCGGAGTGACGACCTGAGTTATGGACAGACTAACTGTGGACTGACACTGAATTTCTTCGTCGGATTCAAAAGACATGGAGTCACAAGAGTAGACATTTTACCCTATTACTATCATATAAGGAGTATCACAGCATCACTCCTAATTGCCTCTATTATGTGTATTTCACCAATCTTCTCTCGACCCGAGTCTGAAGAAGAACCAACCAACGACAACGTCACCAGTGACAAGTCGGAAGTGGACTTACCCGGGGAGATCTGGGCGTATCCGCAAAACGGGGGACTTCAATTTCTAGAGTACCAAAGGAGACTCCAGACGGGACGGGAAGAGGACAAGGTCTAGGATTGGGTGATGGGGAGAGAAAAAGAAAGAGAGTATGTGTGTGTGTGTGTGTGTGTGTGTGTCTGTGTGTGTGTGTGTGTGTGTGTGTGGAGGGTGAGGGAGTTGGCATATTGAGTCCTCCGGGTTCTGGTGAAGTCTAAGTAACCCAAACTTTTTAATGTTTTTCCGGAGAGGGGCGGGTCCCGCCCTGTGGTAGGAGTCACCACACCTGTAGTGCGACCCCGAACACCCCGACGCGAGGGGGAGTGGGTAGGGTCTTTACGGGGTAGACAGTACCTCGAACGGGTTATTGCCGGGTCAAACGTCGACTTAATTCCTTCCCCCGAAACACTGACAATGACAGACGACACGTAGTCTAAGAGACGTTCTGGGAGGTGTGGACAGTGACTTCCTACTGGTGTCGTATTGTCGACGGACAGACGGTCTGGGTGGGTGTCTACCGTACTAAAAACGGATGTGTCACCCAAAATAAAAGAACAAACAAAAGTTGATCTATCATTCGGAAATTTTTAGTCTTCTAAAGTGTGTTTTGTTGTAATCTCTTCGACTCTTTGACCCGGACGTGACCGGGGTCGGTGTCAGTGACCTCGACTCTCCGTCGTCGGGAAATCCCTGTGGGATCGACAAGAACCAGGGCTAGTCAAATAGAGACAGCAGACACAGGGGCCGAACCTGGGACCGTAATAGACTCGAACACCGGAGTGACGTCTCTGGGTCGACTGTCTACCCATTCGATTCGAATTCTTCGGTATCACACAACAGAGTGACAAACGACTTGGGTTCCTATCCGTTCCGCTCTTGCCCCCTCGACCTTCTTCTACGCTCCTCGGTATCCTTGGTGTCCGCGCGAACAAAACAAGAACCGACCGTGTCGTCGTTCCGTCGTCGTCGCCTGTACGACATAAAAGAGCACCGACTGGCGCACCTGTGTCGGCGTAGTGTGCGTTGTGCGATGGGTTACGGTGGACGGATGTTCTCGAAAGGTCCGCCACGAGTATCTCTACTGCATACGTGTCACGATATTTGTTTACTAGAGTCAACAATGTAGCAATAAATGTTTTTACCCAACTCTCGCTCTCCGGTACCCAGTTCTCTCGGACTGGGGACGGTAGAACCGGTTAACGAGAAAGGGATGCCCACAGTGCACGGGTGAGATGGGACTAATGGTGGAGGACCTCCCTTCCGAGTAAACAAAACCAGTGACGACATAGAGGTTTCGGATCCCGTTGAGGACCATACATCATCTACGAATCATTCAGAAACTACACAATCTTAAAGACTTACAGTGGGTCGTTTAAAATCCGTCTCCGTCCCACTTGGTTAAGGTCGGGATGTGAGAAAGGGAGTCTGAGAGTCTGGGGTTCAGAATGGGAGGGTGACTACGCACACGGTGGGGGAATGGTGGTCCAGTGGGAGCATGTGTATGAGTTACGGAGTTGAGTCTACGAGAATTTCACAATCAGTGAACCAGTACAGGTTGATAACACTGGGGTATCTTACATCGGGTGGTCCGAGGGGACAGGTACCTTAAGAGGTCCGTTCTTATGACCTCACCCAACGGTAAAGGAAGACGTCTCCGAGAATTTCGAGTTAGGTCAGACTGGGACCTTTTCTTCCACTCGGAAGACGTCTTTGGTGCTGAATGGTGATACCATAAACTGAAAATCCTAGCAAAAAATCGTAATTATTTTATTTTACACCTTGAGGAGAGACTATGCCTGTCAGGAAAATTTAACGTTCGTCCTCTCTCGTCACGACTCCTGAGACCACAATAGATACAAGTTTGAGTCTTAGGTGTCATAGGACCGATGCACCAGAAACTGTATAACAAAAAGACGTGGAGTTAATGGAGTACGTATTTTACCCCAACTATTGGTATGGACTGAGTAGACAACAACACTTTCAATTTACTCCACCAGGTCATTTAGTCAAGTTATACCAACTGCGGTAGTAATAGTGATTGTGGCGAGTAGATACTAAGTCACTCCTTTCTACATTGTCTTTTTTACGAGTAACGTTACGAAAGGGCACTACGAAAAGTTTCTTAAAAAGGAGAACTATTGTCATCGCACGTGTGTATTATTTCTTCACCAGGATCACACGGTTCGGTTAATAGAACAGATGTCTACCACGGACCATCTCTACTTAAACCCCCGGTGGATCCCTTTTGGTGCGGGTCTTTAAAACCTGGGATCAGTTTCAGTTACCCTAAAAAAGACGTAAGTGTCAATATCCCTACGACTTCATTATTCCCAATACTGACGTGAGTTGGATCGGAAGAGAGGGGGATGACGTCTCGAGTCTGGGAAGGGACTCAGTCTTGGTCTGAGAGAAGAGGAATAAATAGGGGTCTGAACTACGAGATCATCGACCCCAAACGCCAAAAGAAAGAAGGACTACTTATGTATTAGTGGAGGATCCTACCCATCTCTACTACTAACATTATTTTATCCAAGTAATGTCGGGAGATGTGTCTCGGTAAATTACTTGTACGTCGGTTGCCGTGATTTCGGAGACTCGGTTTATGTTTACTTCGGACAAGATACCATAGTAAATTAATCGACCCCCTCGTCCGCCCCCTCCTCCTCTATCATACTCTATGTTTGTCTTTTTACCCTCGACCACTCTCTCTCTCCCACAGTCCCTCCCCGTCTCTCTCTCTCTCTCTCTCGTTCCTTCTCTCTGCCACTCCCTTCCCGTCTCCCTCACTCGTTCCCTCCCCCGTCTTCTCTCTGTCCCGAGGGAAGATACCTTTTGTCATAACCCGTCTGAGTAGGAAGGGTAACCTCTTCACTTCTGTGGATCAGGACGAGACACGCAACACTACCTACGACCCAACCCCCCCCCATGGAGTTACCTGATCGGTGTGTCACGGGACTGAGACACCCCAAGTCTTGGACCACTCTTCAGTCCGTGGCTCTTTCAGTAGTGTAGTTATTATGTACATTGACGTTCATTCGACACACTGAGATCATACTAGCAACGTGCCGACGACACTCCTCCACCTGTCGGAAGAATCTCGTCCCGAGACTTCTCACAGACGGACCCAGGCTTGGGCACAGGACCGATACTCTGGAACTTATTCAACGAATTGGAATGATCGGGAGTCCAGAAGTAGATCTTTTAACCTTAGTATTTTGTTGATGGATAACCTCAACAGTACTCTTAGCTTAAACAATTATGTACATTTTATGAGTCTTATCACAAACGATACATCATTCATAAGTTATGCTAAAAGGGTCAACAGTACATTTCTACACTCTCAACTTGGTATTTCTTTCAACTCACGACTTTTTATCTACGACAGCTTGACACCACGACCTCTTCTGAGAACTCTCAGGAAACCTGTCGTTCCTCTAGTTCGGTCGGTTAGGATTTCCTTTAGTTTGGACTTATAAGTAACCTTCCTGACTACGGTGAAACCGGTGGACTACGTTTCTCGACTGAGTAACCTTTTCTGGAACTACAGCCCTTTCTAACTCCCGTCCCCCTCTTCTCCCACTGTCTCCTATTCTACCAACGTACCGTAGTGGCTGAGTTACCTGTACTCAGACTCGTTTATGACCCTCTATCACTTCCTGTTCCTTCGGACCACACGACGTCAAGTACCCCAGTGTTTCTCAGTCTGTGCTGACTCACTGACTTGTTGATGGTGTTATAATTCTTGATTTTACCCCCCTTTTTTTGTAACTTCCTAGGACAAAATCTAGTCATTCAGTCTCTCCAGTACGGTCTTATTTACGGCATATTTGACTTTAGACTTTCCTGCTCATCTATAGTCGGTTCCCCTGTCTCTTCTCTTCGTTTTCCATAGATTAAAAAAAATAAAACGGATGGGTCGTAGGAAATAAGGGAGGAGTCAATTGTAGGAGACTAAAAGAAAACTCTTTGTTAAAAAAAGAAGAGAAAGTCAGGAGTATCCATCCCGACCGGAATTCGAGAACAAGTCCCACCTGTAAATTGGGGGTCCGCACCAATTTTACCTTAAAACCAGGACCAGTGAGGACTAGTCTCCACCCGTTTACTAGGTCCGACTTCTTCATTCTCTTTTATGGTCCCCGAAACCAAATTTAATCGTCGTTTCCTCCCACCATTCGGATGCACAATATTTAAATCTCAAAGGACACCGGTTGATGATGGCCTTTACTTCCGTTACGTTTTCTTTTAGGTCCGTTCTTTAACTTTCCTTCCAGAACTGTTACAGTGGGACTGAGAGACCTGGATCCAAACGGACTCAACGTTAAAAGTCCACTTCCTCAGTCAGTTTGACAGGAAAAGGGTTAGATATAAACAAAAGAAGATAAACCAAGGATAGAGAATATTGACTTTCTTAGGATACACTGTTAGTTGTAAAGAAAGTTTTCCTTCCCGTACACTATTCGACGTCGTCCTCTTAGTTTCGGATACTTTCTATGACTGTATCGCCGTCGAACAACTCCTTCCCCTTTCACTACTGACACATAGTTTCAAGTCTCCTAGGTTTCGTGCTTAGTCTTTTCACCCCTCCAGGTTACAACCTAATTCTCTAACCTACAGGGGTTTTGTTTCTGTAGGTTGAGGAAAGTCATTCACGGGGGTACCGGAAGAGTTTCCGTGGTGAAGAGTAGGATCGAAACACGTGCGAACTTTTCCGTCTTGGTTACTAAGTTCTAGTCAATCCTGATCGCTTCGGAAGTTTACGGTGTATCAGATTATAGGGGTAACAGAAACAACCGAACTCGACGATATTGTTTTTATGTTAGTCGACCCACCGAACTGTTGTCTTTAAATAAAGGGTGTCAAGACCCCCGACCTTCAGGTTCCAGTCCCACGGTCAAACCAACCCAGGATCACTCTCGTAGAAGAATCAAATGTCTACCGACGCAAGAACGACATGGGAGTCAACCGATACTCAAGAACCCCAAGATGAAAATCCTGTAGTTAGACATACGTCCAGTCCTTCGCTGTCAATCTTGACCTGTACCTTGTTGTCTGACCAAGGTTTATCCTTTTCCTCAGGCAGTTCCGACATATAACAGTGGGACAAATAAATTGAATATCCGTCTCATGTAGTACTCTTTGTGACCTGACCTTCTTTGTGTTCGACCTTAGTTCTAACGGCCCTCTTTATAGTTAGTGGAGTCTATACGTCTACTGTGGTGGGAATACCGTCTTTCACTTCTCCTTGATTTGTCGGAGAACTACTTTCACTTTCTCCTCTCGCTCTTTCAACCGAATTTCGAGTTGTAAGTCTTTTGATTCTAGTACTATAGGCCAGGGTAGTGAAGTACCCTTTATCTACCCCTTTGTCACCTTTGTCACAGTCTGAAATAAAAAAACCCGAGGGTTTAGTGACGTCTACCACTGACGTCGGTACTTTAATTTTCTGCGAATGAGGAACCTTCTTTTCAATACTGGTTGGATCTATCATATAAGTTTTCGTCTCTGTAATGAAACGACTGATTCCAGGCAGATCAGTTCCGATACCAAAAAGGACACCAGTACGTACCTACACTCTCAACCAACACTTCTTCCGTCTCACGGCTTCTTGACTACGAAAACTTGACACCACAACCTCTTCTGAGAACTCTCAGGGAACCTGACGTTCCTCTAGGTTGGTCAGGTAAGACTTCCTCTAGTCGCGACCCTAAAGAAACCTTCCTCACTACGATTTCGACTTTGAGGTCATGAAACCGGTGGAGTACACTTCTCAACTGAGTAACCTTTTCTGGGACTACGACCGTCCCTAACCCTCGTCCTCCTCTTCCCCTGCTGGCTCCTACTCTACCGACCTACCGTAGTGACTGAGCTACCTACACTCAGACTCACTTGAGACCCTCAACCACTACCTGTCTCTCCGGACCGCACGACACTAAGTACCCCAGCGTTTCTCAGCCTGTGCTGACTCGCTGACTTGACTTGACTTGACTTGACTTGACTTTGGATTGATGGAGGTTTCCGGGATGGAGGATCATGATAGGGTCACCTCCGATCCCAAAGTTGTATGTTTAAACGTTTGTACGTTAGGTATCGTGAGTAAATATAATCAAACGAAGATTAACCCCGAAGGGACTATCGAGTCGACCATTTCTCAGACGGACGTTACGTCCTCTGGACTCAAGTTAGGGACCCAACCCTTCTAGGTGACCTCTTCACTATTCGATGGGTGAGGTCATAAGAACCCGAAGGGAACACCGAGTCAACTATTTCTTAGACGGACGTTACACACTCTGGACCCAAGTCAGTGACCTAACTCTTCTAGGGGACCTCCTCCCTTTCCGACGGGTGAGGTCATAAGATCGGACCTCTTAAGGTACCTGACATATCAGGTATCTCAGCGTCTCTCATCCTGAGCTGACTCATTTAAAGCGAAAGTTAACTAGTTCTTCATGAACTTAAGAAAAGCACACAAAAGACAGTCTCCATTCAAAATAAATTAAATAAAAGGACTATTACCTCAGGTTAAATACGGAAATAAGTGTTGTACCCATAAATTATTTTATCTTACTCACTAGACGGACTTACCTATTAGTTTAATGATCTAATAAACTATCGTTCTTTATTTCTTTTACACATTAAACGAGACCAATGAACTAGATACTTATAATATAAGAATATCTTCTTTTCCTTCTTTCCTCCCTCTCTTCCTTCCCCTTTTTGTTTTTGATGTCCTTTTTCCTTTAAGATCGGTCTACCTAATTCTTCAGAGGAGAATAATACCCCTTATGTCAGACCTTTTCAGTACACTGAGTAGACTTCATCCCGTCAAGTAATTTTCATCAAACATAGTCCTAGGACAGAAGTGTAAAGAATAAGGTAGTTTATAGGACGATACCTGACTTTCAAATACAGGAGGGACAGGGGGTGGGGTAAGTATATGACTATGGGGTCAGGAGTGACACCACACATAACTCTAATAATCCAGTACTCCCACCTCTAATAATCCAGTACCCTAATTATTGGAATATTCTTCTCTAGAAGGAAAAAAAGGAGACGGGAGACGATATACTCACATGTTACTCTTCTGTCGATAGCTGTTCGGTGTTTCGTCCGAGAGTGGTGTGTGGTCTAGATGGTCACGGAACTGGAACCTGAAGAGTCGGAGGTCTTGATACTCTTTATTACGAACAACAACATCGGTGGTCAGATACCATAAACAATATTGTCGGACACGATTGTGTAAAGAGCTATAGGGAGGGTGGTTTTTAGTGTAGGGAGTCATTCAAACAATCTGGGGATTTCAATACTTATGGAAGAATCCGTAACTGGGAAGAGTAATATATCTTTTCGAGAACCCTCATTATTATTATTATTGTTTTAGTTGTTGTTAAAAATTTCGAGAATGGTACATAGTTAAAGATACAGCAAAAAAATAAAAGTAACAAAGTAAATTAGGAGTAGTGTCGGGACATCTATTAATGAGAAGTCGAGTCAAGTCGGAGACAGCACAGACTGAGAAACGCTGGGGTACCTGGCGTCGTACGGTCCGGAGGGACAGGTAGTGGTTGAGGGCGTCAAATGAGTTTGAGTATAGGTAACTCAGCTACTACTGTAGGTTGGTAGAGTAGGAGACAGAGGGGGAAGAGGAGGGTGGAAGTTAGAAAGGGTCGTGGTCCAGAAAAGTTTACTCAGTCAAGAAGTGTAGTCCACCGGTTTTATAACCTTAAAGTCGAAGTCGTAGTGGAAGGTTACTTACAAGTCCTGACTAAGGATATCCTACCTGACCAACCTAGAGGAACGTCAGGTTCCCTGAGAGTTCTCAGAAGAGGTTACGGTGTCGAGATTTCGTAGTTAAGAAGTCGTGAATCGAAAGAAATACCAGGTTGAGAGGGTAGGTACGTACTGATGACCTTTTTAGTATCGAAACTGATCTACCTTGAAACAACCGTCTCATTATAGAGACGAAAAATTATACGACAGATCCAACCAGTATTGAAAAGAAGGTTTTTCGTTCACAGAAAATTAAAGTACCGACGTCAGTGGTAGACGTCACTAAAACCTCGAGGGGGGGGTTTTTTATTTCAGACAGTGACAAGGGTAACAAAGGGTGATAAACGGTACTTCACTACCCTGGCCTACGGTACTCGAATCAAAGGACTTACAACTCAAAATTCGGTTGAAAAAGTGAGAGGAGAAAGTGAAATTAGTTTTCCGAAAAATCAAGAAAAATTGAAAGACGGTATTCCCACCATAGTAGACGTATAGACTCCAATAACCATAAAGGGGGTAATTAGAACTAAGGTCGGACACGAAGAAGGTCGGGTCGTAAAGAGTACTACATGAGACTTATATTCAATTTATTCGTCTCACTGTTATATATCGGAACTACATGAGGAAAGGGTTAAATCTTGGTTAGACAACAAAGTAAACGGTCTGTGTCGTTGGTTTCGGATCTTTCCAATTCTTTACTCTGGGTCAAGTATTTTGACTATTCACTACCTACGTCTTAAACTTTTGTACATCGGACTGAGGTCTCAGACCCGGGAGTAAAGACTAGTGTTTCATGTCAAACGTTATCGTTTAAAGGAAATCGTCGGTCTATTAAGGTGCGTTTCTGTCTTTGTTTACTTGCCGAGGTCTTACGACTTCCCCTTTCAGAAGGTTACCGGGAGTCTCGAGAGATACCACGACTTTGGGTCGGAGGCGATTGAGAGGAAGTATAGTCATAAACAGAAGGAGTTTGAACGGGGAGGAACCAAGGCCAATGAAATGATTAGGGAGGTAATATATTTAACTGTAGTCTAGTCGATGGAGTCGACCAAAAGCCTAGTTGTCTTCACAACGTTCTAGTGCAGAGATGACCAGAAAAGAGGATTCGTTTAAAAAGTAGTAGGGACTCGAATTTTCTTCTCTCCTCTTTTGTCATGGACGGAGGGTCGTCGATGTGAGTCACGTCCCTCTATTCTGTCCGTTCCCTACATGATCTATTCCGGATTTATAGAATTGTCTCGTATCTTTTAGGACGTCCTAAATTACCGTAAAGACCGGAGAATCGTCCCGAAGGGGTCAGGGAGTCACCGTTTCTTAAACGGACGTTACGTCCTCTTCACCCTCTACGTACAAACTGGAGACCTAACCCTTCTAGAGGACCTCTTCCTTTACCGTTGGGTGAGGTCATAAGAACAGACCCTTTAGGGTACCTGTCTCCTCGGATCACCCAATGTCAGGTACCCCGGTGTTTCTCAGTCTGTGTTGAATCACTGATTTGTTGTTGTTGACCGGAGAGTGTAGTGGACACACGGACGTCAAGAGACCTGTGTCCTACATTCAGATTGGGGACCCTGGTGAGTCCACGATGTCATAGACTGGATTTCAACCTCCCATGTCAACTTTGTACTTACGATAGTGACTCAGAACGATCCCCCGTCCTCAACCCGTCCCCGTTGTAGTCCCGGAATACTCGGAACAACTTCTTAGAATTAAAAAGAGGACTTCCGACACCTTTCGATAACCGTTCAAAATTCACTCTTTAACCGTGTTGATCTACACCTAAATACCTCTGTTCGGACCTCCGGTCCTCCGGGAGGTCCTCCACCAACCTTTCGAGTCCACTCTCTACTACCTCCGACTGGTTCCTGGGTTCTTCGGAAAGGTAGTGTACGGGGACAGGACAAAAGGGTCATAGGTAGTACGAGATTTAAAGGGTCGAAGGGGAGATGAACAATAACGAACAGACGGAGAAAGCTACTTTATGGTCGCTGTTCTTTGGTCCCTGAAACAGACGGAGTAAATGGTGGTATTGGGACCGTTGCAGTCTATATCCAGTCCCCTGATTACTTACAAACAACTCACATCCCTCCCGACCTCACCCCTCTGACCAAAATCACTTATATCCCACATAAATCACTTATGTCTCCTGTTTCGAATTCCATGTCTTTAACCACTCCTTGGGGTCCTCAACCCCGACTTCGGTAATGTGGTACCCAGTCCCGACTAGGTCCGAACCTGTTACACGGATGGTCACTCCGGTTCAGTGGAGTCGTCGTCACTCCCCCCTCTTTGTCGGACGACTACGATACGCCCGTCACAGACTAGACCAGACTACCACTGGATGTAGGTATTTCTACGGGTCTGCCCAGACCCGTCTCCCGGTCCGTGGTCAGGGACGACGTCAGAGACTTAAGGAACCGGTCTCAAATCCAAAGGACCTTAATAGGAACGGAGGTAGTAGGGAAAATACCACATTCCTTGACTCACTAAATCCTGTGTATCCTTCGCTCTCTCTCTACTCATGTACCAGTAAACCCTCCGACTGTGCACCAAAATGAATGATCCAAATCCGAGGAGGTACAGAGATCTACGACTGGGTGGGGGGACTGGGACCCCCATCACTCCGACATTACGAAGCGGTTCCACGAGGAGACCCTCCGGACGCGGACCCGAGACCCGTGGACCGACAAGAGTCCAATAGAGACGGAAACTCCTCGAGTATCAGAGCTCCTCAACGCTGACTCCTCCTACTTCCGTTTGGACGGTGGTGGTGGTGGCGACGGCGGCAATCACGTCGACGGTTCACAATTCTCCTCCCGTTCGGGTCTCTGACGCCCCCAGGAAACCCTCGGGGAGCGGAGTGGACCCCTACTCTTCTACGGAGACCCTCCTCCACGAGGGACTCGTCTCGGAATTTCATACTCGACCTTAGTCTGTTGACGGTCCATCCGGGTACCCCTTTCCCGGTGGTACTCCCTTTCCTCCCCCTTCCTCGGACCCACGGACCTCGGACCCCTACACCCGTCCTTCACTCCCACTTCTACTCTCGTCCCCGAAGTGGTGCGAGGAGGGTCTCGACGACACACGAGACCCGAACACGAGACCCTGATTCGGTAGGAGAGACGGAACCTCTGAGGTGGCACACTGAGTTCTCCACTCTTCACAGTGTCGGAGGACTAGGTCACCCCAGGACCCGGACCCTATTCGGGCGACAAGTCCGGTCAAGATGCAAGGGGAGGACGGGTGAGGACCTCCAGGTCTCGTACTTCGACGTCACTCCAGACCCCATCCTCTCGACGGTTGGCCTACGGACGGAGAAACGTCCGTTAAACACCTTCTCGAAAGGTCTTTCCCGTCGACGCTAATTGAGTTTACTTGACATTTTGAGATAAAACCGAATTTCCCGAACTTTTAGTCCTACACCCACCGTCCGCCCCTACTCCCAATACTCTCCTTCCCGGGATTTCGGTCGTTCTGACGGTGACCTCAAGGATTCAGTCGTCAAAGACCGGTTCACAGGTGGCGTCCGGACAGGGGACGACCCGAGACCCCTTAGTCTCCGACCACACCGAGTCCCAGCGGAGCCGTACGAGTGTTGACTCCGGGGTCCTCCTCTACCCTTTTGTCCTTTTACGAAAATACCCCTTTGTGTCCCTACACTCCCTCCCCGGGGATTCGAATCTCCACCCTACCCTTCTCAAGTACGTCTCCTTGATCCAAGTTTAAGGTTGAGGTAGTGAAGGTTCTCACCGCGAAGTGCAAAGACTTGGAGCCGAATGAGGGACATTTTGTCCCGATCATTACTAGGGGTGTCCCAGCAACGACACTCATAATTCACTCTATCAGTACGCTGCGGGTATCGGGCCTCGTGTGCGTGTTCAAGTTATGTGTGGTCGACAATCACGACGGGTGGCTCGTTGTGGTTCTTCTTGCGACCACAGTCCGTCCCGGACCCTTTGCCAAGACCCTTCTGTCTGGTCGTACACGTTTCTGCCCGTGAGTGGACCCAGACACCCCAGTCTCACCCTCGGCCCCCACCATTCTCTACCCGGACTTGGTCCTCCTACCAGACGCACCGGTCAAATGTTCTCGGGACGTTAGGCGTTCGTAACAACCCTGAAGTCAGGAGTCTCCTCGTCCTCGGTACCCACCAGAGACTCTCCCTCGTACCGCACAAGTAAAGACGACACCTAACACGGGCCCTTATCCTCCCCCTCCGAGCCAGGTCCTGTCGTCCCACGGACACGTCGTGGACCCTCTTCTTCTACTACGGGACCTGACCCAGTCCTGACACCTGACACCTGTCTCCTGTCTCCACCCCTCTCTATCGCTCCCCCGCCCCGCCCCTCTGAGGGACCTACCCTAACGTCTCTCCGTCGTCGACTCTTGTCGAGTCGAAAGACCGACGTAGTCTCCCACCCCTCCGGTCACGACTCGACCCCGGTCCTAGGTCCCTTCCTCGTCACAGACCCCGGTCCCCGAGAGACAGTGTTCGGGGACGTCCACCGTCACGGGTCGGACTCGGTATCCTCCTACCCCGCTGGTCTGAGAAGTCGGTGGAAGACGGAGTCGTGTCGCTCGGGGTGACGGGAGTCTTGGAAGACCTCGGGTAAGAAGGTCGGTCTTGGAGGGACTCGGTGAGTCGTCCGTGCCGGGTGGGACCGGGACGTCCGGTGGTGGACCCGAGTCGACGACGCCTTCCACTGGAACTCGGTCAGGACGACACGGAGACAGGAGGAACAGTGTGAAGAGCCATTGCGTCCCCCTCGGGGCCCAGGAGAGGACCGCCTTCCCACTTGGGGTCGGACCAGTCCTGTCTGGGCTCCGGAGACTTTGGGTTTAGTCTTCTCTCGACCCCTTTCTCCGTCTCTGTGCCTCCCTGTGCCACTGTCTCGGTCACTTTTCCTCCCTCTCTCTTCGTCTCTCTCCTCTACAGTCTCGTAAGGGTACGTGCCGGGGAGGGGTGGTCCGGCCTGACCAACGCCCCGTCCCTCAGGGGTGCGGAGGTTATGGAGAGGGGGGTGGGGGCAAGAGGTGTCAAGTATTAGAGTCTCTCTTCTTTAGTGAAAGACAGGTTAATTAGATTAATCTGTATTAGTTCAACACCTCTAGACACGTTGTCCCACTCACTAATCCTTTTTAACGGAAGGGCGTTTCTCAAATCTAGATTGAGAGTAAGGTATTAGACTTCTGGTTTATTTCTTCTTACCCGAAGGACGGGAGTAGGATCGGGACAGAGGGACGGAACGTCCCCGCCTCCTAGTTTCTCGAGGGACCCTTCCCCCGCGGTTGAGTCTGTCTCCCAGTTTGTGTTGGACGTGCCACTGACATGTGTTTGATCCTGTCGGCACCTGAGGGTTGTGTGTGTGCGTGTGTGTGCGTGAGTGTGCGTGCGTACGTGCGAGCGATAGAGTGACCCTACGTACGTGTCCCGAATCCAATCAGGACCGAGACGGTGATCGACCGACACACTTTGAAACGGTAAAAGAGACCTGTAAGCAAAGATGTGGGTATTGTTATTCTCAATATTAACTAGGTCTCCTGCGGAAGACCGACAACGTCAAACCTTAAGTTAAAAAAGAGAAAGTCGGAGAGGGAGGAGAAAGTTTGGGTCCGACTGGTTCTTGTTTTTCAGACCCCCACACCAAGGGGTTTCTCCAAGTACTCCACTACGAAGGGTGGTCCACTCAGGAGGTAGTCGTTTCGTCCTTGTGTGAGGTCCATGGGAAGGACCGGGGTCTCGGTTCAAGTCCCGGTCTTTCCGTGTTCCCGAAGTGATAGGGGTGGGTGTCTGTGTAGACACTACGCGTCTCCGGTGGGGGAGAGTATGACCCTATGAAGCAATGGTCAAGTTCCAACCCTAAGGGTGGGTCGTGGTCAAAGTCCGACTCGGAGTGGGAGGGTCCCGGGACCTGGTCGTCGTGGTAGACGAGGACCTTATAAAGAGGTTCTTAGCTCGACCTCTCCCTGGTCGGACCCCTCCGCTCTCCTTTCTCGTAGACCTCGGGCGTCGGATCTCTACCTAATTAAATGCAGGACTCCGAAGAGTCGACCTCACCCCGGGACCTCTGTCGACCCCCTTCCCCTCCCGTCTCAAGGGTCCCCCTCTGGGTCGGACCTCAGTTGTCTCCTCCCATCGAACAGTGACTCCCCCTGTCTCGGGACCCACAGGGACTCCCACTACATCCCAGGACGGAAAGACGGGGGCGGGGTGGGGGAGAGACGTGTCGACACCGACGGACTTGGGACGAAACACTGGTCTCCGATACCCTGGTTAGGACAGGGTCGGTTCCCGAAATTCCTCAGGACCCTCGTCCATTCCCCCATCCCCACCTAGACCTCGGACCGTCAAAACTTAGGATCGGCGACTGAGTGACACCCTGGACCCATCGTGGGGTAGGGTTAGAGACCCCGAGTCCAAGACATAGTTGTCCCACTCCCCGGATGTCCCTTGGGTTCACCCGTACTCCCATCCCCCCAGGTGTCCTCGAGTCACCTAAAACAAGGGTAGGGGAGGCACTGGGACGTCGTGGACCGACGTTCAGTTGAGGGTCATTTATAGCTCATTGGACCACTCCACTACTTTACTCGATTACAGACACAGTCCCGGAGTACCGTCGTTGCAGATTTTACTGCTACCCTTTGATTTGTTGGTCTCTCGGTCCACCCACTTCCGTAACCTCCAAACCGACAGCCAGAAGTCCCTCCTGAAGGACCTTCTCCGTCCGGAACCCGACTCACCACGAACCTATCTCCTCCCTTCCACACTCTCTTCGTCCCCTGACACACACGTTTTCGTCCCTCCACCCTTCTCCTCTCAGTTCCACTCTGGAGAGGGAACACGTGAGGACGGTTAACACACTACCCATTCTCGACTCAAAACCTTAGTCTATCTGAAACGCGTTGAACCAAAACCGCACGGGAACTTGTTCCAGTGAGGTCGTGAACGGCGGAGTTACAACAGTCGACACTTCACCCCCACTGGTGTGGGGCAGGAGTGTTCCGACAATACTCTGACCGTGACCTATAACACATACGCACATAAACACATTTCAACCCCCCAGGACCGTGTCACGACCAGACGATTCCCTACGAACCAGTTTCCCAAAAGAGAGGAGTCAGCCAAGTAAGTCCATTGGACGACAGGGGTCCCCCCGGAGGGGTAGAGCAGTGTACACTGTACACCAGGGTCTTTCCCCATCCCTGGACCCACCCCCACACCTGGCGGGGAGACGGGACATCCTTACTTCGTGTCTCTCCAACTCCCTCACACGGTTTCAGTGGGTTTGGGGTCCCTCCTGGTGGTGGGGGACGGTCATGAGACGAGAGATGGGTCAGACCCCCTCCCAGGAGACTCATGTTTGTCGACTTGACCCACTGAGTCGACAGCACCCAAGGAGAAGAGGGAAGCAAGAGGGAGACGGGAGTGTGGGCGAGAGAGTGACCTGGCCCTTCTCGACCTTTGTCCTGGGTCTCAGAGGGACCCTCAGTTCCGGTCACTAGGCTGAGGAGACCGTCTCTAGACCCAGACACGACCCTTCCCTTCCCAATTCTGTACCAACCACAAATTCGATGTCAAAGATTTCCGGTAGTCCTCGGGGTGTTCGTTTACAAAAGACTGAATTACTGTGACGTCGTCTAATTCCTCCTCACACAGAGGGTCTCTCGTACTTTCTTTCCGACGGGTAATGGGACGTACCGGACCCACCCGTCGACCTTATGAAAGGGTCTCTGGTCGCACCTCTTCCTCAGAAGAGAAGGGAGGTATTCGTCAAAGACGGACCAGAGGGACCGGGTTTTAGACCCCCTTACGTCCTGTGGTTCATGGTCCGACCCTCCTGTAACTCTGTCCGACTCCGAGTCAAGTTGTACCTTTTGGTAGAAGGTCAGAATTACCCGGTGTTCCGCTGTTGGTAACTGGAATAACCCGACATAATATAATTTTCAACCGAATCTGTCCTTTCGACAGAGGAAAGTATCCTTCGTTCCACTCGGAGACCCCCGGGTCGTGTCTATTGGAGTATATATCTCAATAGATTCGAAAGAGGAGGAGTCCACATACTAGGTTTCCAGGTTCACTAATCTTATACATGACATAAACCCCCACCCTCTGTCCCCAGGTCTGGAACGGAGACCCAGAACCCTTTTCTCCAAAAGGGTTACTCCTGGTGCCGAGGGTAATGAACTACGGGACGATATCCGGGTGGAACACGGTCTTCGAAGGTAGGTTGGAGAGTGAAATAGAAGTGTTGTCTGTCGACAAAGACACAGGTAAGATATGTGTTCTCCCGTTCGAGTCTCTATACCCCCTTCTATGTCCGGGTCGAGTGGGTCTCCGTCTTACCCTAAGTTCAGCTCCACAGCCGGGGGTTTCGAGTACGAGAAGAGAGAATATACGATATGCTGGAGACACGAAGTCAAAACAGTAGACATTTTACCCTTGCAATATGACACATACCTGAAGAGACTATCGAGTCGACCACTTCTTAGACGGACGTTACGTCCTCTGGGGCAAAGTTAAGGACACGCCCCTGTTAGGGGGTCTCTTCCCTACCCGACGGATGAGGTCATAAGAACCCGAAGAGACCACAGATTCTACCATTTCTTAGACGGACGTTATCTCTTCTGGACCCAAGTTAGGGACCCAACCCTTCTAAGGGACCTCTTCCCTTACCGTTAGGTGAGGTCATAAGAACGGACCTCTTAGGGAACCTGTCTCCTTGGACCGTTCGACGTCAGGTACCCCAGCGTTTCTGAACCTGTGTTGACTCGTTGATTCGTGTGGTGTCGTAGGAGACACATGGAGTGTCTCCCAACCTATCAAGATCACTTTACTACCTATTCTTTACGTGGTACGTGGACCCTCCCCACAACCTGTGCGTGTATGTACACGTGTGTGTGTGTGAGTACGTGTATGTGTGCTGGTGTACGTCTTCAAACTGGTGGGTCCTAGGACCAATGATCAACCATTGTCAGGTCCTCTTTCCAGAGTTTGAGTGACCTAGAAGGTTTAGTGTCTCAGAATTGATAAATGGAAGGTAAGAATCCAATGTGATTATAGATTTTACACTTTTAAGGGACTATGAATCGAATACTCATATAGTTAAGGTGGGGGTGATACGTGGTAGTTGGAATTGTTACTAATGTAAAGAGTGGCGGTGGGGGGTGGGGGTCAGTAAGATGGTAGTCTTTTGTGCCACTTCTGACTCATAGGTCGAAAATGATTATTCCTACTTGTAAAATTCCAACTTCTACCGTCTTCTGTTAACCTTTTTTGGGTCCTCCCCTTATCTATCCATTTGGATAACCCGTGGGCGTCCTACCTGATAATACGTCGGTTATTGTTTGTCGGTACTGAGACTTCGTATAGACTACTGTACCCCTATGTCGTCTCCCAGTTGTCGACGGAGATGTTCTCGTTTTACCTCCGTAGAGACGTCCATTTTACTGTTCACTAAAGACTAAAGAAGACAATAAAAAGACGTGCTTCCGTTTCACCAAATAATTTTTTTGCTCGATATTTTACGCGGAGGTTCAGACGGGGGACGTTAATATCCGGTACCTAACGCCTCGCACGACATGCAACCGGGGTACCGGATCGCAGGAGGAGGCGAGGAAACACACAGGATTGGGCCCCGCAGGGACCCCCGGAGACGGGACGTGACTCCGGGTCGGACGGGAGGGGTCGTAAGAGGTCTTACGAAAGGTCACGAAAGGTCCGAGGTGCTCAGAGAGGACCGTCCAGGTCGCGAAGACAAGGTCGTCACGGGGGTGGGGAGGTTACGGGAGGCGTGTCCTTGATCTAGCGGCCGACACAGACGTTATCCTCAAAGACGAGAGACCCACTCCTGCACTTGCCTCGTGAAGACTACTTTTATCGTTATTAATTATTACGAATGATAACGGTAAACACGGAACCTAGTAATGGGACCCATCGAGGTCCCACAAATCTTAAACTACAGACCAAGGTCTAGTGACTTCTGTGACCTATGTACTCGGCACCGACTTACATTTACGCGTCGACGTCACTTCTGGACGTATGAGTGAGGAAGTCGGTTGATCGTTGTTAACACTCAGGGAGTCAGTCCGTCCGTCCGTCAGTCAGTAAGTAAAGTCAACGAGTCAGCACAGGTCAAGAAACGCTGGGGTACCTGACGTCGTCCGGTCCAGAGGGACAGGCAGTGGTTGAGGGTCTCAAATGAGTTTGAGTACAGGTAACTCAGTCACTACGGTAGGTTGGTAGAGTAGGAGACAGTAGGGAAAGAGAAGGACGGAAGTTAGAAAGGGTCGTAGTCCCAGAAAAGTTTACTCAGTCAAGAAACGTAGTCCACCGGTTTCATAGCCTCAAAGTCGAAGTCGTAGTCAGGAAGGTTACTTATAAGTCTTGACTAAAGGAAATTGTACCTGACCAACCTAGAGGAACGTCAGGTTCCCTGAGAGTTCTCAGAAAAGGTTGTGGTGTGAAGTTTTCATAGTTAAGAAACCACGAGTCGAAAGAAACATCAGGTTGAGAGTGTACGTACGTACTGATGACCTCTTTGGTATCGGAACTGATCTGTCTGGACGAGTCGTAGTTTGTACCAAGACCTGGGACCCGTGACCGGGGACACGAGTTTTAACACCCCTTTGTTATTAGTTTATTTGTCCATACCTACTCCCGGTACTTCTTTAGTTGGCCTCACTACCCAGTCTCTCTTTCCCACCCCAACCCACCTCTGTCACCGGTTCCGACCAATCCCCTCCGTCTCGACCCCCACCGGACACCCGTCCTCTCGCTCGTCTCGCGACACCCCGACACTCACACCAGTGAAGGTGGACTTACCGTCTCCGAAGGAGAAGGGACCCTCGGGTCTGGTACGTCCCAAGAGACCCATGTCAGTTCCCTCGGGGTCTACTGGTCAGAGTTGGAGTCCAGTCAGGACGAGTCTCCGGTCCCGTCCCGACCTGTCGACGAGTAAAGTAAGATTTGGACGGTCCGACCCCGAGGGGGAGTGGGGTGGTGATTACGGAGACGAACGGATCTAGGGATGGATCGGGACCCCCAAGGTGCCGGGCTCTGACGGAGACACAGACCCACCTCTGGACGGGACCTCAGACGTACAGGCATACCAGGCGCCCGGATACCGTCTCGACTCACGCACAGGGACACACACAGACACGGACCAGGCAACACACCTGTCCGTCCATGAACGTACACACCGCACCCTAGGACCCGGACCCACACGGATCCCCAAGTACTAGTGCACATACACACAAACACACACAGGTGCGTACGTGGGTGTGAGAACACATAGAAAGACACGAGTGTGAAAGAAGG
Source organism: Capra ibex (assembly GCA_006410555.1). Taxonomy (NCBI): domain Eukaryota; kingdom Metazoa; phylum Chordata; class Mammalia; order Artiodactyla; family Bovidae; genus Capra; species Capra ibex. Next base: position 11,836,926 of record SJYO01016970.1, read on the forward strand.
TGCACGGACACAAAGACATAGACAGACAACGCTCAGACAAAGACTCACAAGACGTCCGTCCGAGAGACACCAACGTCTCGACTCAGAGAAAGTCGTAGGTGAAGGCCCAGATATTTGTTCTCACGCTAACACACAGAAACACTGTCACAAGACGAGACACCGAAAGAGACTGTAGACGCAGAAACGCACAGATAAAACAGTGGTCCCAAACAGTTACACGTACAGACAGACACAGTTATCCAAGCTCAGACCCCGAAATGGACTCGGGTCCACCACATCACGAAGACACACACACCGACCTAAAAGTCTAATAGACGCACACTCAAACTCGTAGGTACAGACAGAGAGACAACGAAACTGGGAGACGTACCCAGACAGAGATATCACAACCGAGTACCGAAGACAACTTGATAAATAGCCAAAGATACGAAGAGAGATATTCCCACACGCATATATCAAGAGCGAGATTCACCGGTATATACAGGTCCAGGGGTACAACCAGACACAGACGGTGAACGAGTCCGGTCATTTCTTCGGGGTAAAGGGGTCGGACGCCGGAACCTCCTCTACAAGTGACACACTATTCGTTGTCGTCCAAGTCCTGCCGACTTGACAGTCCCCGATTCGAAAGGTCCAAAACGAGAACTTGATTAACGTACTTATCCTCCTATATAAGTTGTTAACGTCTAATGTGTAAGAAAGGTTCACGTGTACCTTATAAGTGGTTTTCTCTAGTACAAGACCTGATATTTTGTGTATCGTAGTCAAGATTTCTTGACTCTAGTACCTCTCATAAAAATAAGTAATCTTCCCTTAATTTGATCCTCAATTATTGTTATAACGCATGCCTTTGGAGTGTATATAAACCTTTAATTTGTTGTGTACCGATTTATTGGACACCCAGTTACTTCTTTAGTGTTCTTTCTGTTTTTTATAAAATTTTACTCAATGTTCTTTTATCATTGTAAAGTTTTAAACACCCTATATTGATTTTCTCACGACTCATTTTATTTCATTTTTATTTTATTTCATTTTATTTCATTTTTATTTTTAAATTTTATTTTTTATTTTATTTTATTTTGTTTATTTATTTATTTATTTTTCAACAGGATATCCTTATTTATGTTTTTTTTAAAAATATAATCTTTTCTTCTGAAAATTTTTAGTTACTAGATTCATAGAATTCTTCGACCCTTTTCTTGTCTGTGGTCATATTATCTTGGGTCTGTTTGTTAAGTTTTATGGTTTTTTTTTTTGGTTTGGTCTTTGTCTAAGAGGTCACAAGAACCTCTTAATTATTTCAATTATTAGAGAATCGACCCTTTTTTTTTTTTCTCCTCTTCGATTTTCAAAAATTGTAGTCGTTACCCCATTTCCCCCGTAGTGGTTCTATGATGTGAGGAATTTCACCATTATTCTCTTATAATGGTAAAATACGTCTATTTAACTTGTTGAGGTTACTCGACCCGTTTAAAGAATTTTTGTGTTGAATAGTTTTAATTGTCTTCTTCTCTGTCTTTGTGACTTATCGGGATACAGATACTTTCTTTACCCTAAATATTATCTTTTGAAAAAGTGTTACTTTCGAGGTCCGAGGTTACCGAAGTAGAAACTTAAAAACGATTGTATATCCCCTTTTTTATTATGATTGAAATGTGTACAAGAAAGTCTTTTAACTTTTCCCTTGTGAAGGGTTGACCATACTCCGGTAGTATTGGGACTATATTTTGAACTTTTCCTGTAATCCTTTTTTTCTATTCTTTAGTTACATCGTGTTATTATAACTATACTTTTTATAGTTTGTCATCGTTTAACTTAAGTCTTATATACTTTTTCTATTATATAGTACTGGCTTAACTCAAACAGAGTTCTTAAGTTCCATTTAAGTTATAAACTTTTAGTTCGTTTAATTAAATAACGTAATTGTCTTATTTCCCTTTTTATCATGGTAGAATTCTCTACAACTTTTATATAAACTATTTAAGTTATAGGAAAATCCTTTTTGGAACGATATTTGATTATTGTGATCTCTTAAAAGAATTAGAATACTTTCAAGTCAAGTCAAGTCAGTGAGTCAGTACAGGTTGAGAAACGCTGGGGCACTTACTTTTTAGATATTGATTGTAATAAGAATCATTAATTTCTAACTTATGTAGTGAGAATAGTCCTCGATAAGGTCCTACAAGTAAATTCGGTAAATATTTGTTACAAAATGCTCTCTGAGACGACGACGACGAAGACAATTCAGTGAAGTCAAGTCAAGTCAAGTCAAGTCAGCGAGTCACACAGGTTGAGAAACACTGGGGTACTTAGTGTCGTGCGGTCCGGAGGGACAGGTAGTGGTTGAGGGCCTCAAGTGAGTCTGAGTACAGGTAGTTCAGTCACTACGGTAGGTCGGTAGAGTAAGAGACAGCAGGGGAAGAGGAGGACGGGGGTTAGGGAGGGTCGTATTCTCAGAAAAGGCTACTTAGTTGAGAAGCGTACTCCACCGGTCTCATGACCTCAAAGTCGAAATCGTAGTAAGGAAGGTTTCTTTAGAGTCAGCACAGGTTGAGACACGCTGGGGTATCTACCGTCGGGTGGTCCGAGGGGGCAGGGACCCTAAGAGGTCCGTTCTTGTGACCTCACCCAACGGTAAAGGAAGAGGTCACGTACTTCCACTTTTCACTTTCACTTCAGCGAGTCAGCACGGACTGAGTATCACTGGGGCACCTGACATTGGGTGGTCCGAGGAGACAGGTAACCTAAAAGATCCGTTCTTATGACCTCACCCAACGGTAACGGAAGAGACTGTTCTCTGAGATCAGTGAAATTATTCCGTTCTTTATTTTCCGAATTTCAAATCTTTCCTATTTTATTTTGAGAGTAAGTCTTTGTTGTTTTAACAAAAACATTCTTTAGGGTTCCTTAGATGTCTTTTGATTGTTCTTTATTATTGTCTTAAATTGTTCTAACGTTCAATGTCACTCACATGTGTCAAGTTGACTATATCATCGTTGTTGTTGTTGTTTTTACCAATTTACTTTGAAATTTTTTCGTTAAGGTTTATTACTTGTGGGTCTTTATAAACAAAATTTACAAGTTCTGAGACTACGACTTTAGACATCTTGTCTCGTCTCTCTCTAATCCCTTCTGAGTGTATTTACCTTTCTGCATAGTATATGTACCTAACTCTCTTAGTTATGACAATTCTTCCCTTAGGAATTTTTGAATTAGGTGTCTAAGTTAGATTTATAGGGTGAAAATCTTATTCGTTCAAAACTTTCTATGTATCTTGACATTTTCTGGATATTTCGGTTTTTTTTTTAAGAAGAAGTCTTTCTTACCTTTGTTTGAATTTCCTTTGTGCAACGAACTAAAGTTTTGATTGGAGTTGTGATACTACCGGTTCTGTCTTATTCTTACCTGTTCATCTAGGCACCTTGTGTTGTCTTTGTAGTTTCTATCTCGGTATGTTTATTAGTTCGACAAAATCTGTTACTAATATTACATTAAGCTACCATTTTTCTTGTGGTAAAAGTTGTTTTCTACGACATGGTTGACTCATAGGTATGTCTTTTTACCATTTAAGTCTGAAGATGAATTGTGACATGGTGTGAGTTTTTAATTGAAGTCCACTTAGGATCTGGATTTACGATTGTGACATTTAGATATTTAATTTTTTTTTACTTATTATATAAACTCCACGAGACACTGATGGATCTCCCTATCCCACCTCTCCCACCACCCTCCCCTCAAGTCCTACCTTCCCTCTCTACATATGGATACCAGCTAAGTATGACGACATACCTTTTTTAGTAACGTTATAACATTTCGTTAATAGGAGGTTAATTTTATTTATTTATTTTGTCATCTTTTTTCTTCACTTAAATGACTCTACTATGTTTTTCTTTTTCGGTTTGGGATAGAGATGAGGTCGGTCGTTTCGTTGGAATCGAAGTACGATTTCCGTATTAAACGATGGTTAATTTGAATTACCCTGACCTCATTAATACAACTGAAAATTTTTATGGAAGTCTATTTTTGTATTAATTCAATAAAGTCTTATATTAGGAAAAGATATCACAAAGGGTTCTCTCAGTTCTCTCTTCCGATTCCCTCCTTTCAGTTACGACTTCCTCCTTCCTAACTCCTATGAGAATCTGGGACTCATCCCTCACCTTGGGCCCAGTTGAGAGGTACCACCGTTGAAGTGTCGAACAAAATTTTCGAAATTTATACGGGTGTGGGAAACTAGACCACTCCGGTCTTTAACCAGTATTCCCTTATTAGTCTCTACCTGTGTTTCTATATACACGTCTCGAGCAGTAGGTCGTAGTACAAATTACCGGTCTACGACCCTTGGTAGATTACCGATTGTTACCGTCTAACCGACTTAGTTAATACTTACTTTTTGTTAATACTACCTTATAACTAACTCGACAGTAAGTGTTACTTTGAAAGTGTTCTTTAAATACAACCCTTTACGAATATTTAATTCTCGATCTCTTTTTTCACCGTATATTTTGACTTATATTTCATGTAAAGTCGAAAGTAAATATATGTGTACCCTGATTATTTTGGGTCCTCTTACGTACGTTTTTATTGTCATCAACAATAGAGACCACCCCCCCTAATGTCCCCTAAAACTAAAAGAAAAATATGAAAGGTTTAAAAGAGATTACTTGTAACTGATGATTACGTAACAAAAATTAAAAATTTTTACCTAAAGTCATTCTTTCTTAGAGAGGTAGAGGAATAGGGTACTCCTCTGAAGGACCTGAGTTGAGACTCCACTTCGAGACTAGGGTACTAGTGAAACAAGTATAAGTTCATAGAACCCAGACCGACCGTGTGTCTATTATCTTCTCTCTCCTAAAGTAGGTACAGAGAACTAGTTTCTCCGATTGACGGGTGACGGAATGTCAGGATTTCAACTAGACATGAACATGTGGAGGTGGTCGTTCGTACCAGGTGGAAACCCGTCTTCACTGTCTTCACAGAAACAGAAACGTCTCACTTAGGTCGTAGGAGCAACCGGAGTGAGTACAAGGATCAAGCAACCCGTGACACAGATGGACTTTTAGAAAAATCTTACTCATAGACTAAGGAAGTTTGTCGAAGACACATTCACTGATGGAGAGTACGGAGAATATGGTGTGGGTGTAGGTTCAGTGAGGGTGGTGAGTCAAGTCAAGTCAAGTCAGTGAGTCAGCACAGACTGAGAAACGCTGGGGTACTTACCGTCGTGCGGTCCGGAGGGACAGGTAGTGGTTGAGGGCCTCAAGTGAGTCTGAGTCCAGGTAACTCAGCAACTACGGTAGGTCGGTAGAATAGGAGACAGCAGGGGAAGAGGAGGACGGGGGTTAGGGAGGGTCGTAGTCTCAGAAAAGGTTACACAGTTCAGAAGTGTACTCCACCGGTTGCATGACCTCAAAGTCGAAATCGTAGTAAGAAAGGTTTCTTGTGGGTCCTGACTAGAGAAAATCCTACCTGACCAACCTAGAGGAACGTCAGGTTCCCTGAGAGTTCTCAGAAGAGGTTGTGGTGTCAAGTTTTCGTAGTTAAGAAACCACGAGTCGGAAGAAGTGTCAGGTTGAGAGCGTAGGTATGTACTGGTGGCCTTTTTGGTATCGGAACTGATCTGCCTGAAACAACCGTTTCATTACAGAGACGAAACTTATACGACAGATGCAAGTAGTATTAAAAGGAAGATTCCTCATTCGCAGAAAATTAAAGTACCGACGTCAGTAGACGTCACTAAAACCTCGGGGGGTCTTATTTCATTAGGTGACAAAGGTGACAAAGGGGTAGATAAAGGGTACTTCACTACCCTGGTCTACGGTACTAGAATCATTCTAGTATTTTGATTCTTAGAGATATGTCAGTCGTTTTAGTTCTGGACCTCGACTGACACCGAGTATAGTACTCGAGGAATAACGTTTTCAGTCCGATTTAACCCTTTCCTCCCTTTTTGTGATCCAGTAAGTCCATACTGGATTTAGTTTAGGGAATACTAGTAAATCACCTCCACTACTTATCTAAGTTCTCTAATCTAAACCGTGTGTCGCACAGACTTTTCGATACCTGTTTCTAAGGATTGTAAACTATCCTTCGTCACTAGTCTTGGTAGGGTTTCTTTTTCTTTACGTTCTTCCTTTTTCCCAACAGACTCCTCCGAAATGTTTATCGACTCCTTTCTTCTCTTCACTTTTCGTTCCCCCTCTCCCTTTCTATATAGGTTAACTTACGTCTCAACGTCTCTTATCGTTCCTTTCTATTATTCCGGAAGAATTTACTTGCTACGTTTCTTTATCTCCTTCCGTTATCTTACTTTGTCTGATCTCTAGAGAAGTTCTTTCAAACACTATGTTCCCTTGTGAAGTACGTTTCTACCCGCGTTATTTCCTGTCTTTACTATTCCCGGATTGTCTTCGTCCTCTCTAATTCTTCTCCATCGTTCTTATGTGTCTTATTGATATGTTTTCTCCAGAATTATTGGACCTTTTGGTACTACCACACCCTTCTGTGGGTCTCGATTTGTAGGACCTCACACTTCAGTTCGTCCGGAAGTCTCTGTAACGATACTTGTTTCGATCACCTCCACTACCTTAAGGTCGACCCGATGACGTTTAGGATTTTCTACGACGACGACTTAACGACGTGAGTTATGTAGTCGTTTAAACCTTTCGAGTCGTCACCAACGTCCTGACCTTTTTTAGTCAAAAGAAAGGTTAGAGTTTCTTCCTGTTACGGTTTCTTAAAAGTTTGATGGTATGTCAACACAAATAAAGTGTATGATCATTCTATTACGAGTTTTAGAAAGTTCGATCCGAAACTGTCATGTACTTGGTTCTTGAAGGTCTACGTGTTCGACCTAAAATTTTTCCGTCTCCTTAATCTCTAGTTTAACGGTTGTAAACAACCTAACATCTCTTTCGTTCTCTTAAGGTCTTTTTATAGATGAATGCGAAGTATCTGGTTCACTTTCGGAAACTGACACACCTAGTATTGTTTGCCACCTTTTAAGAATTTCTCTACCCTTATGGTCTGACGGAATGGACAGAGGACTCTTTGGACATACATCCAGTTCTTCGGTCAATTTTAGAATGTACTTTGTCGATTGACCAAGTTTTAACCCTTTCCTCATTCAGTTCCGATATATAACAGGGATATAAATTTAATATACGTCTCACGGAGCACACTTTACTTCCCCACCTACTTAGTGTTCGTATTTATTCTAACGGTCTTCTTTATAATTCCTGGAGTCTGTACATCTATTATGATGAGATTACCGTCTTTCACTTTTCCTTGATTTCTCGAAGGACTACTCCTTCTTTCTTCTCTCACCTTTCCGACTGAATTTGAGTTGTAAGTTTTTAGATTTTAGTACCGTAAACCAGGGTAGTACTATACCGTTTATCTTCCCCTTTTTCACTTTCGTCACTGTGTAAAATAAAACCCCCGAGGTTTTAATGACAACTGATGTCGGTACTTTAATTTTCTGTGAACGAGGAACCTTCTTTTCGATACTGGTTGAATCTGAGACGTATAATTTTTCGTCTCTGTAGTGAAACGGTTGTTTTTCAGGCAGATAAGTTTCGATACAAAAAAGGTCACCAGTACATGTCTACACTCTCAACCTGGTATTTCTTCCGACTTCCGTTTCTTAACTACGAAAACTTAACACCACGGCCTCTCCTGAGAACTCTAAAAGAACCTGACATTCCTCTAGTATGGTCAGTTAGGGTTTCCTTTAGTTGGGACTTATAAGTAATCTTCCTGCCTATAACTTCGACTTCGAGGTTATGAAACCAGTCGACTACGTTTCTCGATAGAGTAGCCGTTTCTAGAACTAGGACCCTTTCTAACTTCCGTTTTCCTTTTCTCACGCCGTCTCCTACTCTATCAATCTACTGTAGTGATTGAGTTACCTGTACTTAAACTCGTCTGACCCTCTACCACTTCCTGTCCTTTCGGATCACAGACGTAAGACTCCCCACCGTTTCTCAGTCTGTCCTGAATCGTTGACTTCTTATTGGTGTTGTTGGTGCAGATATATGTATATTTAAATAATTTATACTACAGTAATTAGTAGGTCCTATATACTTAATTTTTATAGTTATCGTCAGTATCAATTTTATTTTTTAGACTGTTATGGTTCACAACTACTCCTACATCCCACTGATCTTAAGAGTATGTAACGAAGACCCTCACAATGTATCATATCGATAAAACCTTTTGTCAAACCGTCAAAGATATAGTTGGTGAGATATCGAGTCATTGAAGTAAATGTCCATGGATTGTTTTTAATGACTTCTAAAAGTATCTCTCTCTAAATATGTAACCACCGCCTCACCACTTCTTAGACGGACGTTACACCCTCTGAGTCCAAGTGAGGGACCCAGCCCTTCTAGGGGACCTCATCCTTTACCGTTGGGTAAGGTCGGAAGAACGGACCTTTGGGGTACCTGTCTCCTCGGACCACCCGATGTCAGACACCCCAGTGTTTCTCAGTCTATCCTGGTTCGTGTGTGCAGTATTTTACATATATATGTATGATGTATGTATATTTTGTATGAATGCACATATAATGTATCATATAATATATATGTATAAATTATACCCCAGTGTATCTCGGTCTCTACTGACTAACTGGTTGTGTATAATTATAAATTATATAATATTATATTATCAAGTACCTATTTTTAACGTATATCTGAGTACTCTTATCCTGAAACAACCAGAAAAAGTGGAGAAATAGAGGTCCCGGATGTTCTCTTGGATCTTGTATTCTCGTTGGATTTTTGTGATAGTTTACTTAATTAAATAAGTACACTAGAACAAAGGTACGGGAAAAATCAGACCTCCGAGAAACTATTTCAAGTCTTGTCGTACATCTAGGGTCAGAGGGTCAATTTGTCCTGAGAGTGGAGGGAAGAAGATTTGAGGACTGGAGATAATTGTACAGGATTTTCCGTCATTCCATGTGTCCTCTCAACCGAAGTCTCAGTTTATTACACTTTCACAATCAGCGAGTCAGTACAGACTGAGAAACACTGGGATACCTGACATCGGACAGTCCGAGGAGACAGGCACCTTAAGAGGTCCGTTTTTATGACCTCACCCATCGGTAAAGGAAGACGACCCCTAGAAGGACTGGGTCCCTACCTTGGACCCAGAGGGCGTAACGTCCGTCTAACAAATGGTAGACTCAGTGGTCCCTCTCAGTTTATTTAGTTTTAAGTTTAGAGTCGAGAGACGAATGATCGAGACACTGAAAATCGAAAGACTTGAAGTCAAAAGAGAAAGGGACTTATGATAACCGTGGTTGGAACTTTCACATAACCCTCCTATTTCGAGTACACTCATGGATTATGTATCATTCGTGGGCTAAAGATACCCAAGTGTAACTCGAGGGATAGTCGTGGGTAGTTTTGGTCAGAGACAGGAGACTTGGACTCGGTAACTAAACAAAAAGAGTAGAGTCAAGTCTTGAAGTGTGACTTACGATTTGAGTATAAATGTATACCTCAGGGAGGGACACTCAGAGGGAGCCTCCGAGATCGGACACCCTTAGAAGAAGGGTAGGTCCAAGACAGTAGGCTTCGGGAAAGAAAAGGACATTCTGGGACAGTAGACTTTGGACTTCTTTACGGAAGAGCCACTTCAATTACCATTATTACGATTCCCGGGAGGAGGAGGGAGGGGGATCCTTACGTCAAAGAGTCCACCGTCCTTACCACCGACTGTAAGTTATCTGCAACAGAATCTCGACTTCTCCCGGGTAATCTCTCCTGAGCGGTCCCAGCACCCGACCACCCTTCACCGTTGTAGTTACACTCCTCGACAAACAAAGGAAAAATTAATAATCTCTAAAATAAGTATAAATTCAATTGGAATAATAGATCAAAGCACAGGTTAAAATAGAAAACACCGGAATTAAGTAACCTCGCCCCTCACCGTCCCGAGAGACTCTACTCGGGGGTAGCAGGGTCGGACACAGTGACCACAATGTGTCTTGACCCTGGAGCCTGGACCCGGTCTAGGGTCGAGACGGTAAAGGTCCCGAAAGGTCCACTACGATCACCATTTCTTGGACGGACGTTTACGTCCTCTACATTCCCTACGCCCAAACTAGAGACCTAGCCTTTCCAGGGGACCTCCACTACCACCGAAATCAGCGATTCAGTACAGGCTGAGAACGTTGGGGTACCCGACATATCGGAGAGTCCGAGGAGACAGGAACCCTGAGAGATCCGTTCTTATGACCTCACCCAACGGTAAAGGAAGAGGTTCCCTAGAAGGGCTGGGTCCATGACTTGGGCCCAGAGGACGTAACGTCCGTCTACTAAATGACTGGCCCGATACTCTCTTCGGGAGAGGGTGACGGGACCTCTTATGCCGTGAGGTGAAGTCACCTAAGAACGGACCTCTTAGGGGTATCTGTCTCCTCTGACCGTCCAATGTCAGGTATCCCAGCGTTTCCCAGTCTGTGCTGACTCTGAATCGTGCGTGTGCTGCTGAATCCCACTCAGGGGAGGGGAGAAACTCCGAAACAGAGGAGTGGACAGGTCACCTTTATTGTGGGGGGCGGGGATGCGGTCTACTACGGTACCCGTCACTTCCTCTGGCATGTACGCCTTCACGACCGTTTGAGTGGTAGACGTTTTATTCGCTACAGTAGTCGCCCCAGACCCACCGGAGCACCAGTGCACCGGCACACCTCGTCACCCATTCTCATCTGGACCCAAGCTTAGGACCGAGACGGCGGAGATCGACACACTGTCTCCGTCTGGCGAGTGGGGGAGACTCGGAGGGAGGGGATGAGACACAGTAGCAGAGGGACAGGATCCCGACAACCCTCACAGCGTAATATCACGGTTGAACGGCCGGGACGGTTCCCGGGGTAGTGACAGTCAGCGGGTGGGGGTGGGAGAAGGGTCACTCCCAGGGTGACCCTTGTGCAGGGACTACCCCGTCGGACCCTCCCCTGCTGTCGCTCATCTCCTCCGTCGTCCCTGCACGGGTCCACGCGGGCACACGTACCTCGGGGTCCCACGGGTGAAAGGACCGACTGTCCACCGCCGAGACCCACGTCGACCACAACTGATCGTCTATCCGTGGGGGTCCGGACCCGGGTCTGTGACTTGAGACGCCTCGACCCTGTTCCTAAACGAAGGGCGCGTCCTTCCGATGGAACTGTCCCACCTTGTACACGAGACGGGGAGAGGGGAGAAAGGTTAAAGGACGCTGAAGAGACGGCTCCAGTGCCGGGGGTAGTGGGACAGGTTGGGTGGATCCCATGTCGGGTCCCGTGTGAGTCGTGGTGGTCCTGCTGGACGTGTGCGTCTCCAAAAGATACACCCCTGTCTAGACTGGACTGGGAGGGGTGTGAGAACGGACCGGACACAGACACTGCGTCCGCACTCGACAGTTCCCTCCGAACCTCCAGTCGGTCTACCCCCGTCCAAACCAGTCTTTACTTATCTTATTAAAGGATTATCTTAACCTTCAAGAAAGTTGGTTTATCAAAATCCCCGTTAGTCAAAATGACTTCATATTAAACGTATTTCATTTTTAGTGGGAAAATTTGATGTACCAAATTACTTTAGACGGTTTATATATGTCAGGATATCAGTGGTGGAGTTAGTTCTATATCTGATAAAGGTAGTAGGATACTTTCAGGAAGTAGAGGGAAACTTCATATAGAAGAGGAGAGTAGAAGTCGGGATCCTTTAGTGACCGGACTAAAGACAGAGATATCGAAAGAAAGAGGGCTTTTTGTATATTTACATGTATCGGAAAACACAGACCAGAAAGCGGGAATCGTACTACGAAATCTCCAAACAGACACTCAAGACTCATAGTCGTGTCGACTAAGGAAGAATAACGACCGACCGTAAGACAACATTCCAATATGGTACAAAACAAATAAGTAAACAGACAGATACTGACGATACTTATCCCGACAATACTTTAAGTGTATGTTCAGACACACATCTATGTAAAAAAAGGGGGAACCATTTACGGATCCTCGTCTTAATGACCCAACGTATCTTTTACACGAATCGATATATTCTTTGCCGGTGTGACCAAAAGTTTCGTTGACAGGGTAAAACGTGTAGATAATCGTTACACACTCTAAAGACCACCGGGACGGAGAAGAGGAACCATAACGTCAGAGGAAGTAAAACCGGTAAGATCGCACATACATTACGACAGAGTAACACTAATATTAAACGTAAAGGGGTTACTGATTATTACAATTCCTAAGAAGTCCACGAATAGACTGTAGACATACAGAAAAAGTCGCTACACAGATAAGTTTGGAAAACAGGTAACGATTAACAACAAATAAAAGATTAATGACTCATCTTCCTTAAAATATACAGTCAAAAATATATTATACGTTATTAAAATACATAAAATAGTCTAGGAACTAGACCTTTATCGAAGAGGATCAGACACACGAGGGTCCACCGTGTCACCGTTTCTTAGGTGGACGGTTGGTTCTCTGAACCTAAGCTAGGAACCCAGTCCTTCTGGGAGACCTTTTCCTTTACCGTTGGGTGACGTCTTAATGACGAACCCTTTAGAGGACCTGTCTCTTCGGACCCCCGCCGATATCAGGTACTCCAACGTTTCTCGGGACGTGTCGAATCGTTGATTTGTCGTAGAGGGTCAGACATCGAAGGTGAGGAAACTCACACAGAAAGTTTACTGGTTATGAATTTTTAACACTACTACAGGTTGAAAAAAAGGAAAATTCCAAACATACGCAAATAGGATTCTTTATAAACGGACTGAGATCCAGTGTTTCCAAAGAGGATGTGAAAGAGGATCTAAATACCAACACTGAGTATATAAATCCAGACGCTAAATAAATCTCAATTAAAAACACACACACCACTTTCCTCGCCTTACCTAAATCTAACAAAAAAAAAGGTAGTGTACCATTAGGTTAACGAAGTCGCGGTAAACAACTTTTCTTATAAGAAAGAGAAACTTAATGTTACAGTAGAAACAGTTCTTTAGTCAACGTGACAGTATATTTGACAGACTGTTTGAAGTGTTTACGAAGAAAAAAGGTCGTCTGTTATTTTGTAGTAATTTTTTTTAATAAACCGGTACACACACCTAGATAAAGACTTAGGATAAGACAAGACAACTCGAGATACAGATAATGTGGTTACGGGATGATAATAGTGAACGACATTCAAATCTCATTCAGAATTTTAGTTCATCATTATTAGGTTGAAATAAGAAGACAAAGTTTTACCAAAACCGAGAAAACACAGATAACGAAAAGTATACTTAAAGTCTTGGTCAAACAACTAGAGTAGTTTTTAGGAGGACCCTAAAACTAACCATGACATAACTGGTACATCTATATAAGACCCTCCTAATAGTAGAATTATTACGACTTAGAAGGGTGGGTACTTGTACTATCTAGGGAATTAAATGAATCTGGAAGAAATTGAAAAGAATTGTTACTCTATTAGAAAAAGTAAATAAATTCCATGACCTTATTAATCTTGAAACTTTTTGTCTAAATAACTCCGTATCAAATATATGTGTTTTTAAACGGAAAGACAAAATGTCAAAATGCTAAAACTGTTTACGTATATCGACACTTTGTTGGTGATGGTATTAGTTATATATCTTGGTAAATAGTGAGATTTTTAAAGGGAATACAAAAGAAAAATCATCGGTTGGAGAAAGGGAAAGGGGGGTTTTGACAATTAGGTAAAAGACAAAGGGAATAAAACGGAAAAGGACCTAATCTCATAAATGTAAACCACCTTAATAAATTTACTAATTTAAATTTGAATGACAGAACGAAAAACAAAAGAAATACAATATGGACAAAAAACAACAAAGAACAAAGGAGGGAAAAAGACGCGTTCAACTAGTAATCTTTATGGAGAATGAAAATATCACCGACGAGATCGTAAATGTTATGAGTAGTAATCGAACAGTCTCAGACGATGACGACGATTCAGTGAAGTCAGCACAGACTGAGACACGCTGGGGTATCTACCGTCGGGTGGTCCGAGGGGGCAGGGATCCTAAGAGGTTCGTTCTTGTGACCTCACCCAACGGTAAAGGAAGAGGTTACGTACTTTCACTTTTCACTTTCATTTCAGTGAGTCAGCACAGACTGAGAAGCCCTGGGGTATCTGACGTCGGGTGGTCCGAGGAGGCAGGTGCCCTAAAAGATCCACTCTCATGACCTCACCCAACGGTGGAAGTCTATTATATGAAGAATTGGACATCACATTATTATAATATTACCCCACGTATATAAAAAAGTTTAATCACGGAGACAAAAGAAATTTTTTTTGTGGGTCTTCATATTCCCGAGCTAACATATCATTAAGATAAAAATCAAAATACCTCCTTTGAGGTATGACAAAAGGTATCACCAATGAGTTAAATGTAAGGGTATTTGTCACGGACTCCCAAGGAAAAAGAGGTATGGGAGAGGTTGTAAACAATAAATAAGAAAAAAACTCCTAATGGAAGACTGTCTATATTCCATCATAGAGTAGCACCAAAACTAAACGTAAAGGGACAACTTATCACTACGACTCGTAAAAAAAGTACACAGACTACCGGTAGACATACAGAAACCTTTTTACAGATACTACATATTAAGTAAAATATGTAACAACCTAAACTAAAGACCATAAAATACTTCTAAAACACCAATATAAGTACTCTCTATAATCGTATGAAAAGGAAAAAAACATAACAGAAATAGACGTAAACTATAATCTTATTCAAACCGGAGTAGTACCATAAAATAAAGTATATATCATAGTATGATTCATTTCTTTTTTAATTCTATAAAGTAATAATTGTATTTACAATGATAAGTGGAAATATAACATATTTCGATTAAATTACGTTTATACCTTTGTGGATATATTCTCTCAAGGTCTTTTTGTAGATGAAGACGAAATAACTGATACTGTTTCGGAAACTGACACACATAGTGTTGTTTGACACCTTTTAAGAATTTCTCTACTCTTATGGTCTGGTGGACTGGACGGAGGACTCTTTAGGTATACGTCCAGTCCTTCGTTGTCAACCTTGACTTGTACCTTGTTGTCTGACCAAGGTTTAGCCCTTTCCTCATGCAGTTCCGACATATAACAGTGAGACGAATAAATTGAAGATACGTCTCATGTAGTACTCTTTACGACCCGACCTTCTTCGTGTTCGACCTGAGTTCTAACGACCCTCTTTATATTTATTGGAGTCTATGTGTCTACTGTGGTGGAAGTACCGTTTTTTTTTTGTTCTTCTTGATTTCTCGGAGAACTACTTTTACTTTCTCCTCTCACTTTTACAACCGAATTTCAAGTTGTAAGCCTTTTGATTCTAGTACCGTAGACCAGAATAGTGAAGTACCATTTATCTACCTTTGTCACTGTCTGAAATAAAACCCCCCAAGGTTTTAGTAACACCTACCACTGACGTCGGTACTTTAATTTTCTGTGGACGAGGGACCTTCTTTTTCATACTGGTTGGATCTGTCGTATAATGTTTCGTCTCTGTAATGAAACGGTTGTTTCCAGGCAGATCCGTCTCGATGTGAAAAAGGTTATCAGTACATACCCACACTCTCAACCTGACATTTCTTTCGACTCACGACTTCTTGACTACGAAAACTTGACACCACAACCTCTTCTGAGAACACTCAGGGAACCTGACGTTCCTCTAGGTGGTCAGGTAGGATTTCCACTAGTCAGGACTTATAAATAACCTTCCTGACTACGACTTCGAAGTTATAAAACCGGTGGACTACGTTTCTTGACTGAATAACCTTTTCTGGGACTACGACCCTTCTAACTTCCGCCCTCCTCTTCCCCTGCTGTCTCCTACTCTACCAACCTACCGTAGTGACTGAGTTACCTGTACTCAAACTCGTTCGAGACCCTCAACCACTACCTGTCCCCTCGGACCACACGACGTCTAACGTCTCTTAACCCGTACTGACTCTCTGACTCGACTTGACTTCCTTGTAGATTGAGTCGTTAAAATGTCTCAAACTTTAATGTGTCAGACATAAAATATCAAGTGGTATTTGTACATAAAGTAAGAATGATCTTACACCTTCGTGATTGGTTTTGATTAACTCGACACGAAAAAAGTGAATAATCAGTGTGTAAGATGGTTACGAGAGACGTAAGTCGAATAGCTACTCTTTCTTCCCGACGTTCCATTTCCCTAGTATTTGGGGGGTGAAAGGGAAACGAAGACGTAGTAGTAAAAGTCGTAGTCAACAACAGATTACGTTCCTTCATTGTTCACTTTTTCCCGCACGACCTAAAGAACCAGTAAGTACAAAGAATCTTCCGGTCCTGGAAGGAAGACGTTAACTTAGTTCAAGACCAAGGTGACACACGGCCAATTAAAATACACAGTTGGACTGACCCGATTCCCTACGGGTCTATCGACCATCTCGTAATGAAGACCTATATAGACACTCTCACAAAGACTTTCTCTAATCGTAAATTTAGTCATATGACTCATCTCTTCTCGGTGGGGG
The DNA here is from genome assembly GCA_006410555.1 of Capra ibex. Taxonomy (NCBI): domain Eukaryota; kingdom Metazoa; phylum Chordata; class Mammalia; order Artiodactyla; family Bovidae; genus Capra; species Capra ibex. The sequence continues at coordinate 11,853,466 of SJYO01016970.1, forward strand.
TGGTATCACTCACCCGTAGTAGATTAGGTAACTCCCGAGTTTATTCTTCCACCCTCTTCACGTTTAAGAGAGTCAGAAGACCTCGACAGGGAGAGAAAGACGGGAACCTGTGTCCTCGAGGATTAAGAGTCCTGACCCTGAGGTCCTGAATACCGCACAAGGGTGAAGAAGGGTAATGACAAGAATCCGGAAACCTGAGTCGAATTTAATATGATGGTCGAAAGGTCGGACTTCTGTTGTATAGTACCGTGACGATTAGGAGTCATGAAACACTGGTTAGGACCGTCACATAGAAGAAAACATCTAGGTATATAGGACGATCAAGACAGAGATGTCACTTAGGATTTCCTTTCGCATCAAAAGAACCTCGATGGCACGGCGGTGAATCAGTGTCTACATTGTACGAATGGAACACGACTACAATTCTTGACACCATTTTATATGTATTGTAAATGGGAAGGTTGGTAAAACTTTACATGTAAAGTAACTGTAATTTAGGTCAGTGTAGACAACACGAGGTAGTAGTGGTAGACAGAAATCTTGAAAGTTAAAAGTTTGACTTTGAGGGTATGGGTAATTTGTTATTGAGGGTCAAGAGAGGACAGGAATCGGGAACCTTTGATGGTAAGATGAGAGGTAGAGATACATAAACTAAGAAGATCCTGGGAGTATCTTCACCCTAGTATATTATAAACAGAAAAACACTAACCGAATAAAGTCAATCGCATTACAGATTCCAACTAGATATTACATCGTACACAGTCTTAAAGGAAGGAAAATTTCAGACTTATTATCAGGTCATACAATATATAGTACAAGACAAGTGAGTAAGAAGACAACTACCTGGAAACCCAACGAGGGTGAGAAACCCATAACACTTATTACGACGACACTTGTACCTATATGTTCGTACGGAACCTTTATAACATCCTAGTCAAGGTCTGGTGACGTCATTTCACGCTAGTATTATTTCACACAGTGTATTTGTAAAACCAAAGGGTTAAGTATATTTTCAATATAAATACGATATGACATGAGACAATTCGTACGTTACCGTAATATAGATTTTTTTATATGTATGGAATTAATTTTTTATGAAGTCCTATGTCCTACGAACCCCGACCACGTGACCCTACTGGGTCTCCCTACGATGCCCCTCTTTCCACCCTCCCCCAAAGTCCTATCCCTTGTGTACATGGGGACACCACCTAAGTACAACTACATAACGTTTTGGTTATGTTATAACATTTCATTAATCGGAGGTTAATTTTATTCATTTAAATTTAATTTTTCTATGAAGTAACGATTTTATACGATTGGTAGTAGACTGGGAAGTCCCTAAACATCATTATTGTAGCTTCTAGTGACTAGTGTCAGTGGTAGCGTTTGTATCATTATTTATTCTTAGAACTTTATAGTACTCTTAATGGTTTTACACTGTATCTATGTGTTTCACTCGTTTACGACAACCTTTTTGCTACGGTTATCTGAACGATCTGTGTCCCACCACTTTTTACGTCGTAGACACTTCACGTCATTTCGTTCCATGCGACATGTTTGTAGACAAGTTCAGGGACGAAAAATAAGAAGACTCACTTGAGTCTTCACTTGAACGACCTAGTGCACCATTAAGGTAAAATTAAACAAATTCTCGACGGTATGACAAAAGGTGTCACCGACGTGGTAATATGACAATGTGGTCATTACACGTTCCCAAGGTTAAAGAGGTATAGGAGTGGTCGTGAAGAAAATAAGACAAAAAACTTCGATTAAAAATTTTATTATCGGTAGAATCGTCCATACTTGACCGTGGAACATGAGTGGAACCCACAACGACTTACGGGCGAGTGTGTAACGTCCAGGGCACCTTAAGACACGAGTCCCCCGTAACACCTATGAAATACGTTTGTCCCTTCCTAGTCACCGTGTGCATACTCACACCTAGAGGGGTCGAGTGAACGCAGGAGGCAACAGTGCCACTTGAAAGGAACGTTTTACATTCAAGATTCCATTTTAATACTTCGTAAAGCTTTGTTACTAATATTCTGTCATTTGGTTCGTACTCCGGGAAGACCCGTCCCTCGGGACACGGTCCCGCCTACAGTCGGAACGCAGATGTCGACCCTCCCTCCTTCCATCGCTGGCTCGGACCCGCCCCCCGTCCCCCCCACCCACCCGTTCGTCTCCTCCCTCTATGTCTACAACTCCGAGCAAGGTCAGAGGATTTAGGGACCCAAAGAGTCGACGGTATGTAAAGGGTTCGAGACCTAGGACGGATGTGTGTCACGGAAATCGGCAGTAACACTCAGTCTCGGACGACTAGAGTCAAGTCTAGGATTAAGTGACCCTTTCAGAAAGGAATTGTAGGACATAGGGAAGAGTCTTGAGACTACCGCAATTAGCCAGTATGGTGGGTGCACCGTTGTTTGGACCAGGCGGAGGGGCTTCTGTCAGCACAGAGAGGTCGCTCTACGACCTCGAGGACCTCCGTTTCGGACACAGAGGGTGCATGTCAGGTGGTTTTAAATGTCGCTCCGACGGGGAACGGAGGAGGGGGGGGGCGGAGGTCCGGGGAAGAGTGAGTGGACTCTTACGTCGGGTCAGAGGTCGGGTCGGTCCAAAGAGGTGCAGAAGGAGTAAACGAGTGCAAGTACGGACCTCGTCGATAAAAATACGACATTATCGAAAGGAAGGGTAAACAGACAGGTTTAGAACCATCCTTACCAGACACAAACGTTGAATCTTTATGGCTCAAGATTTGGGACTGAGAAAGTGAGAAACCTATACACCGGACCTGATCATTGAGGGAAAGGAGTTCGGAAAAAATGAGGGAGTACATTTTGCTCCCCAACTATTATTGGTAACACTTTCCGATGACTTTCTAAATTACTCTCACACTTTTTTTATTGTTGTGTCACTTCTAGGGGACCTCTTTCTTTACCGTTGGGTGAGGTCATAAGTACGGACCTTTTAGGGTACGTGGTTCCTCGGACCACCCGATGTCAGGTAGTCCAGCGTTTCTCAGCCTGTGCTGACTCACTGAAGTGAAGTGAAGTCTCACTTAATCACACACAACTATGTAATACCTATAGAAGGATCTTTTCTTATTGAATGACTTTCACTGATTCTTCTTTGTCTTACAGACGTATTGGAACACAATTAAATTTATTTAATAAAATATTCAAATTTTAGAAAGGTTTTTCTTTTTACGATCCAGACCGAACGAAACGTCTACTGAAGGTGGTTTGAAAGTTTCTAATACAGTAAGGTTTTAAAGTCTTTAACTCTTTGTCCCCGTCAAGGATTATTTAAAATACTCTTATAATATGAGAACTAAGTTTTTTAGTCTGTTCCCCCCTAAGTTCAGTTGCATACCGTTTTGGTTATGTTATGACATTTCATTTTATTTATTTAATTTAACTTTTTTTGTTTTTAGTCTGTTCCCATAATATTCTTTCTAATTTTAAGTATATGAAAAGTACTAACATTGACATTTTCAGTACTTGTGATGATAATTTCACAATCAACGACTCAGTACAGGTCGAGAAACGCTGGGGTACTACCGTCGGACGGTCCGAGGAGACAGGTACCCCAAGAGGTCCGTTCTTATGATCTCACCCAACGGTAAGGAAAGAGGTCCCACAGAAAAGTTGATCCCTGACTTGGGACCAGAGGACGTAACGTCCGTCTAAGAAATGGTAGACTCAGTGGTCCCTTCGGGTCTATGATTCAGTGACTTTTGTATTATTATGTAATATTGACTCAACTCAATAAGGTCCTAATATTCATAGTTAATTGTAATCTTTTTAGACACTTAATAAACATAGTAATAACAACGACAAAGAAGGGACCACCGAGTCTCCAATTTCACAGACGGAGGTTACGTCCTCTGGACCCAAGCTAGGGACCCAGCCCTTCTAGGGGACCTCTTCCTTTACCGTTAGGTGAGGTCATAAGAACGGACCTCTTAGGGTACCTGCCTCTTCGGATCATCCAATGTCAGGTGCCCCAGCTGACTCGCTGAAGTGGAAGTGGATAACAACAAATCAACGATTCAGTACAGACTGAGAAGGCACCGGGGTACCTGGCATAGGGTGGTTCGAGAAAACAGGTACCCTAAAGGGTCCGTTCTTATGACCTCATCCAACGGTAAAGGAAGTGGTCCCCTAGAAGGGTTGGGATCCTAGCTTGGGTACAGAGGACGTAATGTCCGTCCAAGAAATGGTGACTCTGTGACACATTCGGGACTCAGAATAGTATATTGTCTAGTTATTATATTCGGAGACCCTTTAAATTGTGGGTAGTTGTTTTATTAAGAATCGATTCATCTTTATCTTCCCTCGAAAAATTTAGACTATTTTACAAAGATAGTTTTCGGATGTCGTATACAACTTTACATCTTAAAAGAAATTTTAGTCCTTTTGTCTGATCTCCCAAGGATAGTGGAGAAAGTGAGTCATAATATAACCTCCAAGGTTAGAGAACTGGTCTCGGGCACGCTATTCTGTTCTTGAACTTTACTTTCCGATTATTTATTCATCTTTTCTTTGTTTGCATCTACGAAGCTGAGATGAGTGTCATTTAGGTTTGTTTAGACGTCTGTTTACTAGTTTTAATCATTCTCTGAGTTTGTTTCACATCTCTATATTCCACTTGTGTCTTTATAGTAAATATAAAGACAAATGGTCGTTATGAATCCCTAGAATCAAATTTTCTGTGGTTAATGTTTTTTTTTTTTTTTTCTGTGGTTAATGTTATTGTTGACTTTTATCTTCTCTTCGTTTTGACACATATTGTCAATTGTCAAGTTTTATAAAGACCTCTTTTAATGACTTTCCACAAGTTCTGGATTGACATTTCTCTATATAGATAGGTATTTACTCTTCTGAATTACAAGACCTCTGTTGTCAAGAAGAATTTATCAAAGTGTCTAAATTATTTTAAGATTAGTTTTAAGGTTCCGTATAAAGTTCCTTGAACTGTTCGACTAATATGTTAAAGTATTCTTTTTTTTATTCCCCTTTTAACGCTTCTTTGTACACTCGTTACTTTCGTCCCTTGAACGTAAAATATATAGTTTGAATATTTCGGCGTGACTAATCATGATCGTGTAACCCTCTCTTATCTCACAGGTGTCTGTCTGGGTGTACGTATTCCTTTCAGTTGTATACTACTTTAACAGGAATGTCTGGGTCCTACTAGATACGATGTTATTAACCACTAGATATATCCTTTTCTTTTAGTTTAAAGTAGAGTCTTGTGATGTTTTTAGTTAAGGTCTACCTATTTCCGAACTTACACTTTCCGTTTCGAAATTTATAAAGTCTTCTTTTGTCTCTGAAAAAACTACTGGAACCCATCCTCTCCTAAAGAAATGGTTTCGTGATTTTCACGTATGCCTTTCTGTCTTTCTGTCTTTCTAAACAGATTTAACATTTTTTCTGGAAGACAAGTGAGTTTCTGATGTTCATTTGCTTTTCAGTTCAGAGTTTACCCCTCTTCATAAACGTCGTACCTTAGTTATTCGTCGATAATACGATTTACCTATTTCTTGAGGATTTTTAGTAATCCTAGCGTCGTTTGTTTCCCATCTGTTAATCTATTTTCTGTGTTTATCCGTAAAGTGTCTTCTTTTGACCTCCGACTATTGGTAGACTTTTATACAAATCAAAGTAATCATTAGTCCCTTCACTTTTAATACTTGTGTCTCAGTGGTAAAATGAGGATGATAAGACCGTTTTTAAATCTTCGGACTGTTTACACCCAGACCTACTCTCGTTACCTTTGAGACTGTGTAGTGACGACCTTCACCTTTGTTGGTACCAGTAAAAACTTTTTTTTAAACCGTGTCGGAACACTTCAGCTTGTTTATATGTGAGGTGTTCAGTCGTTAAGGGGACATCCTGTGTGGGGTCTCTCAGATGACTCGTCCACACAGTTCTCCGCACGTTCCTGCAAGTGTCGTCGGAACACATCCTCTTGTCCGGTTGTTTTGTTGGTCTTTTCAGTCTGTTCTTCGTCTTTGTTGAGAATAGGTGTCTCTCCTACCTATGCATTGAACACTATCTATGTGACCTACTTTATAGTATGGAGTCGTTTTGCTTACTTGGTGTCCAGGTGTGTAAATACATGTCTTTGTCAGCCCTCGTTTTTTCAGTTCCGTGTCTTTTCAAGTTTGGATTACTCTCGTAAAAATATTTCCAGGTACCCCCGTGTTGATCTTCTGTAGGACGAAGACCATCTCTGTGTACACCAGTCTGATGGTTTTTTTTGACTTGTCGGATTTGGGGTTTACGTCCTGTCGTCAGTGGAGACCCTCTGTCATCCCCTTATAAAACCCTCTTACAAAAACCCCTCTCGAGTCGAGAGAACCTTTGGATGAAGGGTTCGAGACTTGGTGTTGTCAAATCGTAATACAAAGTATTAAATGTGTAAACGATATCTCTTAAAAATATCTTTATTTTATGAAGTAGTATTTTCGTTTCTCTTAATCACCTTATTATATACTGTTCGAGGATAGTTTATCGAGTCCCGGGTCGTGTAGACGTATTGCGGACACGAAAAGGAGACCCCGTCCGAACCGTGGTTCCCTAAATATACACGGTACGGCCAAAAGAGTCGTCGCGTCACTATAGTAGGGTAAAATGTCTCCGCCTTCGTCTGTGAGTCTCTCCCACTTACTAAGCGGGTTCGGTGCGTCGAGTCCCGTAGACTCTACGTCAGGTCCAGACGCACCGACGTACAGTCAGGGAGAGTAGGGGCCTAGGAGACAGAGAGTATGTCGCCGGCAGTAATTTCCCGCTCGGGCGAGACTAGAGAGACAGGTGTGCCGTCGTGGAACGTAGAGGAGAAACTGTTGACAGCGCGAACTAGAACGTAAGGAGAAGCGAAGCAACTCAGAAAACGATGAGGGGGTCACGTGTCATGTCTAGTGGTCGCCGCGGAAGAGACATAGGGGTCCCGGGCACGACCATGGGTCGTCCTACGAATCAGGACACCAGGCGCCACAATGTCTTGGGCGACTACCCCCGGAGACACGACAACCGAGTCCTCAGACCCCGTCCTCACGGACCCCCGGTGCTCCTTCCCCGTCCGTGAGTGGGGCCCCCGACATCGGCACCCGCAGGTACTTCCTCTCCGGGTCGGCGAGTAGGGGGACGTCCCACGAGACCAGGCACTCGAGGCCAGGTATCACGAGTAGTACACCCAGAAGAGGACCGTCATCGACTGACACCGGAACCAGTACAAGCGACCGAAGTCTCCTCTCGACTACCCTCTGTACCCACGAGTCGACCCGTCCTGTCGTGGGTCCCCACCTACCCCCTGGGTCGTCAGTCCCCTGAACTCCGGTCCTCGGTCAGATCTTCGTAGAGACCTACGACTCCCCTGAGACAAGTGTAGGAAACGAGTGGTCTGACCCTCTTGACGGAGGAGTGGGGGTTCTCCTTGACCCGTCCCAGGGACCGGACCCGTGGAAACGGCTCTCGTTCCCTACCTCGTCGCCGCCTGAACCCGACCCTAGGATGGGTCTTTTACCCCTATTTCAAGTGACCGAAACGAAAGTGCAGTCTCGTCTAACGGTGGGAGTCCGGTGGGGGTCGACCTTGAGCCCGGCGGGGTCACGTCCAGGACTACGGGGGTGGAGGTCGGGGGAAAGAGGAACAGGTGAGACTTCTGTATGTTAGAGTTGATAAGAAGAGGTCGTCACGCCTTCGTCCCTTACTCCAGTAGGAGTGAACAGGGACTACTGGTCTCCCAGAGGTGTCGGTCTTCGACTAGAGGGTGGAAGGCATCGGAGTACGAGTGGACGAGGGCCTCCGGACCAGGACAGTGGTCTGTACTCCTGAACCTTGTCTTCAGGTGCGTCACAGGTGGAGTCCAGTCGAGGGTCGTCAGGTAGATCGACGGCCTTCGTCGTCTCCCTCTTCCGCTCTCCGGGGCCTAGGAGGGTTCTTCCCCCCGAAGACCTTCGTGTCGGGTCCAAAGGTCGAGTCGAAGTGTCTGCTCGTATCGTCAAACGTTGGGGTCCCTTGAACCTCCTTTCACCCTCCCTCATGTCCCCACCCCTCCGTCCCGAGTTCCGAGGTGCAGGCTCCCCGACTTTGGGTCCGTTTCCCTTTCCTACACCCTTACCGTGACTCTGACCTCTTCTCGGTCCTGGGCTAGTGTCCCTTCCGAGCTCTCTCTCGACAAGTGGACGGGTCGGGACGTCGTACGTCCTGCGTCCAGTCTGGACTCTCCCCTGAAGGTCTAGCACGTCCGAGTCCCTGTGACCAGTAGCACCTCTACTTCCCCTATCACACCCTGAGTGAGGGGATCTCTCTGTTTGAGGTGAGTCGGGCAGGACCGAGGTCTCGACGACCCCCGTCCCCCTCCCTGTCCTACTGGAGACCTACGGGGAGGACGGTCCTGTTGGTGTCCTTTCTCCCGAGACACAGGCACGACCCCTGGTCACACCGATACGTGACGCCACCCACCCTTAAAGGGTTAGACTCTGTCGAGTCGCCCGGGTTCGGAGGCTGAGGGTAGCTGGAAGTCCGAGACCGACAGAGGGAGTGACACCGGGTCCCGTCTCGGTTTCTGGGAAACCCCCGTCTACTCCTCTCCAGAGGCACCGACACTGGAGCTGGTAGTTGTATCCTGTCTTCCACCTCCTCCTTCCCTCCACTTCTCCCTCTGCCCCCACCCTGTTCTCTTAATCTCTATGTCTCTTCCCTCTCCCCCCTTTTTTCCTTATTACTTTTCCTCTCTCCGCCCCTTCCTCTGTCTCCCGCCCCCCTGTCCAGTCTGTGGTCCCTGGTGTCCCTGTTGTCTCCCGGAGCCTGTCTCCTGTCGGGCAGTCCGACCGACCTGGTACGTCGGGGTCCTCCTGTGAAGGGTTCTCCTAGGACCAGATTCTCCGCCAGACGTCGCCACTTGGCGTCCCGAGACGAGGGCGGGTCCGGAGGACGAGATGAACCTTCTTCTTGAAGTTTGTGGTTGGTTGGTCTAGGCGTTTGTCGGTCCTCCCTGTGACGAGTGGCGCCGGAGGTCGGCTGGAGTCCCACTCTAGTTCGGCTACCGCACATTATACCTGTGAGCCTTTTCGAGACGTAAATCCAAGTTTTAATCGACGTATCATCTCCCACTCCCGCTCGACGGAACAGTCGTTGAGGACCTTTCTGGCTCGACCTCCGAGGTACCCTTAAATGCCCTCACACCGACGACCTTTTCAGTCCCACTACCACCCACTACAACTACGTTCTTCTCCCAGGTCCCTCCTCCACTCTCTGGTGGTAGGAGACCCGACCGGGTCCTAGTGGACTCGGACGAGACATTCCTCTCCTGTTCGTGCCCACGTCCCCTTACAAGACCTTCCGAACGTCCCAGTCTCTAGGGTCTCCGTCTTTTGTCTCGACGTGACCGTCCGGCACCTCAATCTCGCCCCCCCGGACCCGGTACTGGGGTCGAGACATGGAGGATACTGGAGACTGTTCAGGAATTGAAAGGACTCGGAGTCAAAGGAGTAGTCACTTTACCCCACTAGTGTCCTCGAGACGAGTCCCAACAACGTTCCTAAGACACACTTCTTGACTCGGGGTCACGGGAAACCACCCAACCCTCCGTCGGAGGGAGAGGGGAGAGGGGCTGAACCGGTTAGGACAGAGGAACTTCCATTTAAAGATTCTACGGTTTAGGATGGACTATGACCGACGTTGGGGGGTTGTAGACTCGCGAGGGAATGTCGGTTTAGACGACGGGTGACAGGGGGTCCTCGGGGTGACTCTCTTCCTGTCTCGAAACGGTGACGTCCGGACGGAAACACTCCGGGAAGTGTAGGACCCGACACTCCCGTCCTCCGAAACGCCAGCCCGGACCGACCTAAGTTAGACCGGTGAATGGTCGACTCATTGTACCCACTCAACGAATTACTATCAAAGGAGTAGACGCTTTTCCCTGAGTCGGGACGAGGTACCCAGTCCTAGGACCTTCCTTTCAGAGACCAGAGGACTGACGACTTATCATGGACCATGTGTCGTCCACGAGTTATTGATGACAAGATTACCCACTACACACCTCTCGAGGACCGTGTCCGTTTAATGAGTTTTTTCTTAATACCAAAATCTACCAAATAAAACTCTGCACCACACCTCTCTTCCCGTCTCCATTTGGTTCGGATTACGGTGCGGGGGTGGGGTAGGGGATGGTCGACGGTACGGGGGTCGTAGAGACGACGGACCCGGACCGGAGTCCGAGTCGACCAAGACAGGAAGGGGACCTAGGACGAATAGACGAGGGTCGTCGAGGCTCAGGCTCACGGTTGACCGACCAACGGACCATCGTCGACACGTGTGTTTCGGGTCCTCCCCCCTTACGTCTCGTCTGAGACGGGGACCGAGGGCCCACTGGAACCCGTCCAGAGACGGGCGAGACCCGGAGTCGCAGAGGTAAGGAGTTGATTCCCCGAACCTGGTGTCACAGGACCCCGACGGACCATCCCTTACTCCACCCCGCCCCTCCCTCTCGTGTCTCCAGAGTCTTCGGGTTGCTCGAGGTTTGGCTCCGAGTCAGAAATCACGAGGCACATGACCCGAGGGTCCTTTATCAAATTCCATGAAGGTAGTGGTGGGGGAGTGGGTATAAAACTTTTATATTATTGAATAAACAATCTGACGACGACGACGACGATTCAGCGAAGTCAGCACAGGCTGAGAATCGCTGGGGTACCTGACGTCGGATGATCCGAGGAGGCAGGTACCGTAAAAGGTCCGTTCTCATGACCTCACCCCACGGTAGCGGAAGAGGTAAACAATCTGATCTACGGGACTTTTTGAACCCTCGAGAGTAAAAGACCCCAGACTCGGAGACGTCAAGAGTTGGCAATTCTTAGAAGCTTAGGGTCCAGGACCCAAATACTTTGAGGCTTTTCGGTACCTAGATTCAAGGCCTAGGATTCGACATGACCCTAAGCACCACGCGGTCCTCTGAGTAGGGAGCGGTTGTAGGAAGGCCGACCCCGTCGGAGGGACGACTCGTGGGAAGGGACCCGTCACCGCGAGTATGGGTGGTCTAGACCTAAGATCAGCCCGGAGAGGTAGTCGTCTCAGGACCGAAGGACAGGACTCGAAGTAGGTGTCCGGGTGGTGGGTCCGACCTTGACTGAGAGTCCCACTCTTTACCCACCGGTCGGCCTGGGGGTAGGGGTTGTGTGAGTCGGTGGTCTTTCGACAGGAAGAACAGGGGTCGGTGACACGGAAATTCGGGTGGTTCGGAGGTGCCGGTGGGTCTCCCCCTGGTCGGAGTCAATGGGGAACGTCTACTACAGTCACCTACTGGGGTCTTCCTCCTACTCCTACTTTTGGTGAGGGTAAGGGGGCGAGGGAAGTGGGTCTACGGGTCCTAGTCGAGGCACAGGAGACTCGTCACCCCTGTGGAGGGTGGGAGGTCCGAGGTACACGACAGGAACGTACACCAATCTCTTTTGGGTCACCCCCCGTCTCAGTCCCCTCTACCCTCGGTGACTGGACGGACAGTCCCACCTCAGGGACGACAGACTCTAGACGTCCTGTCCGGTAGGAGGAAACGTGTATCAGTAGACAGGGAACAAGGGTCGTGTACAGGACGGAAAGTACGTCCGGACAGAGCAGGCGTAGGGGAATGACACAGAAGATTCAAGGGTACAGACTCGGAAACGAATGTGACAAGGGGAAGGTCCTTCTCGAAGGGAGAGGAGGGACGGGAAGGTCGGAAGGGGTACCAGGTCACCCACCCTCTTCCTCCCCTGTAGTGGACAAAGTGGTAGAAGTGGAGGACCCTCCATTCCTCCTCCGGTTTAACCCGTGGACAACTCGTAGAGCTCCTACCCCCTCGTCCAAGTAACTCGTATAAGAACCGGACCCCGATCCCAGTCCCTATCGGGGGAGGGGGTCGGTAGGACGAGTCCAAAATACTATAAAGAGTTGAGGAGAGAGGGAGCTACCCTTTCCCTCTCAGTCTGTCTTGGGTCTCGGTCGTAGACCGGAGGCAGTGCGGTACCAGGTTGGTGTTACCTGGGGCAGGTGTACGGACGAGATCCGGGGTCGGTTCCGGTGCAGATACAGGTGGAGGGTCGTCCCCTTCCTCGGAAACTATTCTCCCTGTACACCCTGGTCCTTCCTTGGCCCGGTCCGGTGGTAGAAGACGAGGGTGGCGGGACCCGGGGGTCTCCACTAGGACGTACATCACCAGGATGGAACTTCCTGACGTCCCTGGGTCACCCCTTCGGAGCGCTCGAAATGGAAAGGACCGCTGATCCTACGTCTGAGTGGTCCGGAGGACTGCCGTACCTACTCCCAGAGTCTTGACGAGGGACTTGTGGGGAGGGACATGGGTTGAGGGTGGGGGGTGGTCCTCCCGTCAAGTCCCCTAGAAAGGTCCCGGATCGGTCTCCTAGAATCGGTCCCCTAGGAAGGACTCTCAGTAGGGAGTGAGTAGGGAGGAGTGGGTAATTACTCGACCTTCGAAGGTTTTACTCCGACGAAGTAGTAAATTACTTGACCTTGTCGGAGTCTCCCACCCCCTATTTTGCTCTCTCCTCTACGTACCCCCTCACTCCCCCACGGACTGTGGGGGTGTCGGACCTTCGAGGCCCCAGAGAGATGTCCTAACGGGGTCTCACTTCCCATACTCTTCTGACGCCTCCCCTCATCGGGGGTGTAAGGACTCCGAGAATGTCCCCTTCGGGGACTCGAGTACCTTACGTCCCCAGCTCTCGACTGAGACTCGGGTCGGGGGTAGGACCGACGAAGTACGACCGGAGGGTTACTACGGTTCGACCAGGAGAAGATAGACCGGGACCGTGAAGGGGTAATGGGAGGATCTTGGGAGGGACGGAGGGACGAATCTAGGACTCGTTACCGAGGGGATAAGGAGAGACCCGGGACTCGGTCCGGACGGGAGGAGTGGTGACCCGGAAACGTGTACTACGAAGGAGGAAAAGAGGTGACGGGGTGGAACAAGGGTACCGGGGCTCGGAGAGGTCAGCCGAGAAGAGACCCGACATTTACTGACAAGTGAGGAGGTAGGCGGTGTACCCTGACCCTTGGGGAGTCCCGAGACAGACCGAGCCAATGACGTCAGAGGGGTGACACGTCCCGTCACGGACTGGGAGTCGGTCACAAAGGACTCAAGAGTGACACACGGCACGGGTCGGAAACGTCCGTAGCTAGTTAGTTGGAAGTTCCAGTAGAAGTTCCTACACGACCTCTGTCGTAGTCCCGACCCTCGTGTCCGATCCTCCAATCAGTCGGGACGACCTAAACTTGGACCGAGATTTAAATGACCGACCCACTGGAAATACCTCAATGTATTTGAGAGGGTCGAAGTCAAAGAGGACCATTTTACCTTACTTATTACTGTCGAAGACGGAGTACCCCACAAAGATTCCTAACTTATATACGCACATGTACAAATATGTGTGTGTAAATTACATCACAGACTGTATATAATTCACGATACATTACATTTGATAGACGCCTATCGGACCGCCCTTCCGAATCAAAAGGGAGATAGAGACGGTAGAAGACGTGGTAGTTGGGAAACATCTGAGTCCCTCGAGTTTATTTACGAACAAATGACGTCCGAGCCCACGGTTGACTCCCTATGTGTTCAGACGATATATGCGTAGTCAACATAAAGATACATGATCGTTGGGTTTTAACCATTCACTTTCTTTTTATGATAAATGATAATATCGTTTTGGGGTTTTATTTATCTCTAAGTTAGCTTTCTACCATACCCCTCCCTTCACCCTCCCCCCAAGTCCTCACCCTGGAATACATGTGGACACCGTCTAAGTACAACTACATACCGTTTTGGTTATGTCATAACATTTCATTTTATTTCATTTTAAAAAATTTTTACATGATCTGAAGGGATACTTTTAACGTTATTTTTTACCAGTTTTACGAGGTTACCTGTGAAGTGTTATTCAAGTACCATTGGTTATTTTTCTACCTTTTACAATGATCAAAAGTCCGTTTATACTTTATTTTTGGTGTTTTCTATGAGATGAGGATAACTTTACCGAATTTAATGATTCACGACCGTTCCAGCACCCCTGGGAGCAGGTGACGGCCACCCTTACACCCGACCATCGAAACCTTTCGTTAAACTATCGAAGAGTATTTCAAATTGTGTATGGATTAGGTACTGAATTACCAAGGTGAAACCGACAAAAGGGATCTCTTCATTTTTGTATACAGGAGTTTTTAGATAATATTCCTACACAAACCGTCGAACTAAGCATAATCAGTTTTTGACCTTTGGTGAGTCTACGGGTAAAGAAGGTCCAAAGAGAACTCTGTGAGAGTGATTTAGCGAACGTGTTCTTAGTCGTAGAGACTGACGTGGGTAAAGACTTAGGTAGTGACACGACCCTCTCTGTCCAGACCCCGAGACAGGTGAGGACTTGGACCTAAGCCCTTACTAAAGAAGTTCTTGTACTCCTCACTCTTCGGACTCGACGGCAACGGTTCCTTTAGCTATGCCCCACCCGCCGTGACACGCACACCGCCCATCTACCCCAGCCTCAACCACCCTTCTCTCTTCTATCGGAAGGGTCAGTCAGGAGGTGGGCGTTACTCACACCTGGCAGTGGTCGAGTGAACCACGAGAGAGGGACTACGGACGGGATACGTGGAGGGAGGAGGGACGAAAAAGGGACGGACCCCCCTTAGTCAAACTGAAGAAATCCGGGACTCCTTCCGTCGTCCGCAGTAGAGACCTAAGCAGGGGTCGAGTTTGAGGACGTCAATTGAGTAGAGTTAAGAGGGGTGTAGACGCAGGTCAGGAATCCTCTGGGTTGAAGGTTTAGAGAAAGTCGAAAGCCAAACTAATTGTCTTCCAATATTTGTTCGGGGTCTTTATTCCTTTTGGTCGTAGAGGGGGCCCGTCGGTCTCAGATAACCGTTTACAGTGTAACGATACGTTGGTTATATATAAAGAAAATGAAAGTACATCTATTTGTCTCGAGTCGATTAATTGTAATAAAAGAAAGGGAGAAATCCAGAACCTACTGTAACCCTCAGAAAGGAGCTGTACCACTTGACCAATGACCCAAAGTCCTTCCCAAATTAGAAACGTTAATATCAAGTAATTATCTAAATGTTCCCTACCTTCTACCACTCCAGACGGATTCTCCTAACAAAACGAAAAGATGAACAAATTAATGTGCCAATAGAGGACCTGGTTTCGAGAAACTCTTTGTCCCCCTCTTTTTCTGGATGGTGGGGTAGACAAGGTCTATACTTGGTTAATTATGACCTCCCCTGTCCTCGACGGGTCCCCGGAGGGTGGTCGGCTCTACGAAGTAGGGGGCAAGTCTCGACGTAGAGTCGACTTTCCGAGTCGGTGGTCTCAGCAGTCTGACCGTAGTCCGTCCAACGGGGCCCCTGTCCAAGGAGAGGAGTACCCCCATGTCAGAGACCCCCAACTCCAGACGCGTCGGAACCAAGAGATGACTCGATGACAAAGCACGAAATTACACCGAAAAGATTTAATTTGAAGTGTCACAAATAAAGTGTCTGGGTAAAATATCTACCTCCTCGATCCCGTCCATCTACACACACCCCTGACCTCTCCACGTCTCTTCCGTCTAAAACATCCATAATTTCCTCTCAGAGTGTGTATCCACCCTAAACGGGTCTCGTGGACTTAACCTCGACTTTGACCTTCGGTCAGGACAACAGAGATTCAAAGACGACAAAGGAGGGAGGAACGACGGTAGATCACTTGAACTGAGTCAAAAAGGTAGACACTTTACCCGGGTACTCTGTCCTAGTCTATTCGTAATGTGGACTTTGATTGTGTTGTAATATTTAGTGGATATGAAACAATTTTTTTTTTTTTTTCTACTCACACTTCCCACAGAATCCGAAGCCCCACCACACGAAACTTCTTCCACCCGGATCTTACCATCTACGTCCCGACCGTATCTCCCTTCACCGTGGTCCCCCGAGACACCGGGTCCTTGTTCTCCGGAGATCGACGCCTTGGTCCTCCTGCAGAGCCCAGACCAGTCTTTCTCGACTGAAGTAGGAACAGTGAACTCTGAATATCACCGTAGACTCGAGAAATTGGAGGGGACTTTGAAGGGTTCTCCCCGTTACTGGAGAAAGTACCCCGTATAGGACGTTTTCCTTTGACACGGAAGTCACTTCTAGCGTAAGGAGGAGGTCGGTTCGGGAGAACCTAGGGAGTGAAGTTCCACAGAATGCTCTCAGGGTTTGCCCGAAGAGAAGGTAGAGGACCGTAACCCGACAGGTCTCCGAACCGGCCCGGTCTCACACCGTCGAACCTAGATTGTCGATATCTTCACCGTGACGCCGTTAAGTACCACCGGTTCGTTCTGGTCCTGCCAATAGTCAAGTGACACCATGAACAACAACGACGAGTCAACGAGTCAGTACAGGTACAAGTTGAGAAGCACTGGGGGTTCCTGACGTCACACGGTCCGAAGGGACAGGAAGTGATAGAGGACCTCAAACGAGTTTGAGTACAGGTAACTCAGTCACTACGGTAGGTTGGTAGAGTAGGAGACAGTGGGTGAAGAGGAGGACGGAAGTTAGAAAGGGTCGTAGTCCCAGAAAAGGTCACTCGACCGAGAAGTGTAGTACACCGGTTTCCTAACCTCGAAGTCAAAGCCACAGTCAGGACGGTTACTTATAAGTCCCAACTATAGGAAATCCTAACTGACCAAACTAGAGGAACGTCAGATTCCCCGAGAGTTCTCAGAAGAGTTCGTGGTGTCAAAGAAGTCGCGAGTTGGAAGAAATACCAGATTGTGAGTGTGGGTATGTACTGATGAACAGTCTGAAGCCATTTACAGTCTATTTGACAAAATCCTGACCTCCTGGTTCTCTTATTAGTTCCTATGTTACTTCCGTAAATTCCTCTCTTTAAAAAGTGTCAAAAAATTTACTGTGTTAAGTTGTGAATAAACACTTGTGACTTTAAACTTAAAGGATATTTCCAGTGTAGTACTTTATTATAAGAGAATTAATAAGAAAGTCAGTAAATTTTTACAGTTTTGGTAAGAGTCGAGTCCCCAGTATGTTCTTGTCTACTGTCCGGTGTACTCTGAACGTCCACTACCAAACGACGACGACGACGACGACGATTCAGCGAAGTCAGCACAGGCTGAGCCACCCTGGGCTCTCTACTGTCAGGTGGTCCGAGGGGGTAGGGACCCTAAGAGGTTCGTTCTTGTGACCTCACCCAACGGTAAAGGAAGAGGTTACGTACTTTCACTTTTCACTTTCACTTCAGCGAGTCATCACAGGTTGAGAGACCCTGGAGTACCTGACGTCGGATGGTCCGAGGAGACAGGTACCCTAAAAGGTCCGTTCTCATGACCTCACCCCACGGTAACGGAAGAGGAATACCAAACGTCTGGGGACTAAATAGTAGGGAGTCGGGAGTCGAGGACTCAACGACCAGAAGGGAACACCGAGTCGACCATTTCTTAGGCGGTCGTTACGCCCTCTAGACCCAAACTAGGGACCCAAGCCTTCTAGGGGACCTCTTCCCTTTCCGATGGGTGAGGTCATAAGACCGGTCCTCTTAAGGTACCTGAGATAGCAGGAACCCCAGCGTTTCTCAGACTCTCCTGACTCACTGAAAGTGAAAGTGAAAGTAAGACCTGACCCTGATCGCGAAGAGGAACGCCCCGTGTAGTCCAATTCAAAACAGTCATCTCCCGCGACCTCCCTGTAATGGTCCCTTCGACAGAGGAGGACCAGGCGCCACGACAAAAGGAAGGTGGTTCACTCTCTCTCTCTCTCCGAAACGGGGTCGCCACGCCACGCACTGAGGCACCGCTCGAACACAGACCTCTGGTGGAGCGACGCCGGGGGACTGGTCCACTGGGGCTCACCTAACTCACGAGGCCCGGAAAGTGGGAGTCTCGAGGGTTGGGGGAGGTACGCGTCGGAACCGACCGGCCGCGGGGTCCCACAAAGGACGGGTAACCGCAGACGAGACCCACTTCGGTCGTTGAGGAGACGGTAGGTCGGCCGACGGTGGTGTGAGGGGTAGCTCCAGACTTGAGACCGGAGGTCCCACCCACCCCGCTCCCCTCGCAGGCTCACCTTCCAACGAGAAGGAGTCAGGATCCCAAGGGAAGTCTAAAGAGGACTGCAGGAATGTCAGCGAGGTTTCGTGTCGTATTATCAAGAAATAAAATTCGTAGGGGATGAGCTTAGTGACGCCGAGGATTGACTTGAGACTGGGGATCCCATGGGGTCCTCCGGGGAGGTCTTGAGACCCCTCCTGTGTCTACGGTGTTAGGTTCCCCGACCCATTCACGGTCGCGACAGAGGTTGTGTGACACGTTCGAGACGGGTCACACACTGGCCGACGGGGAGACCCAGACAAACGAGTGGATCCTGTACCCCTCTCGTTGAGGGGCGACCGACCCCGTACCTCCGGGTTTCCTCTGCCACACAGTTACGGCTCGCGCCCGCTCCCCGGGGTTCCCCGAGTTCTGTCTCCGACGTAGACGTGACCATTCACGACGCTCCTAATGTCTTCTGTCCACGGGCGGTGTCCACGGGCGGTGTCCACGGGCGGTGTCCACTCGCCGTCCCCGGCGACCTGGGTTCGGGGGAGGCAGAGGGGAAGGAGGGGGAAGAGAGGGTCCAGTCGGGGAGGGCGTCCGGGGGTCCTGGACCCAAGAGACCACATTGGGACCGACAGACACACCAGTGACATCGGTGGTGACAACTCAGGACGGGGTTCCGGTGTTCCCACTCGGGACTTGGTTCCAGTGGAGACTTCCATTAACTCGGGGAGACATTGGCAACGGTTTTCGGGGGAGACTAGTAGTGATTGTTCGAAGGACTGAGGGTTAATCCGTTTCTACGGGTGAGGTCATTTGTGGGATATCACGGGATTGGTTAGTGAATTGAGGTTGGAAGGTCGTCCTTTAAAAGAAACAGAACTCCGATATTTTTAACCGACGAGTGGGTGTTTTTGACAGTCGAAAGGGACCAGACGGTCCTCCGACCGGGCCACACGAGTGTCACGGGTGTAATAGGGACGAGAAAAAAGAATTATTCGAGTCAGGGAAACCTTTACGAGACACAGCCCTTTAAGAAAAGGTCGTACGTGAACCTGATTGAATTGTCGGCGGAGTCGTGACGCTCCGCTCCTCCCTTTGTCCGGTCCCGCCACTACTCCGACGAGTCAAGAGTAGACGGGGACTACGAGACCGGAGTGTCCGCAGAGGGGCGTCCCTCCGTCGGACCAGAGACCAGGGACTCGACTTCTAACAGGACGGAACCGGGCCCCTCCCGTGCCTGAGGGGAGACAAGTGTAGACTGGTCTCCTCGGACCCGCCGTCGACGGTCTCTACGAGGACGGAGACCTGGTGTACCTCGTCCAACCGCCCGTGGGAGTGGCGGGTCGACCCTCACTGAGGGGAAAGAAGGGACCGTCCAGAGACATGGGTCCGACATCCTCTAAATCGGGGTTCGTGGGAGGTACCAAGAGAGGAGGTGTCACTTCAGACGACCCCGAGATCCAAGGTCCAAGGGAGAGACGGTGTCCGTGGGAGCTGGGGTGGACGGGTGACTCCAGTCCGACCCGCTCGCCCCCGGCGGGACCCTACGGGAACTCCTAGGTGACGTCTGGACCGGAAGAGGTCTTAAGGCCGGGGAGGGACGGAAGAGGGTACGGAGGGAGGGACCCTAGGTCTAGGAAGGTCTCTTTGGTTGCACCTGGACCTTCCTGCCGGCCACGAGTCTCGGGTGACTCTCGGGTCTAATTTGGTCACCGAGTGGTCATTTCTTAGACGGACGGTACGTACTCTCAGCATCCTCAACGTCCAAGCTAGGGACCCAACCCTTCTAGGGGACCTTCTCCCGTGTCGTTGGATAAGGTCATAAGAACGACCCTCTTGAGGTACCTGTCTCCTCGGACCGTCCGATATCAGGTACCCCCGCGTCTCAACCTGTGTTGACTTCGCGTGATACACATAGACATAGACATAGACGCAGACATCTCCTCTTCTCGAGGCGCCTCTCCCGTCTCCCAGTCCCTTGTGTTCGTCTCGACTTTCCTTTCACCCGAGGACCCAGAGTGAGGAAAAGGATGTAAATAATAAAAAAGACTTACTCAACGTGGTCATTAATGGTGACCATAGGTTCCGACGTGAACGGCAAGGGGGAACATTAATTGTAGGGTCCCCTCTTGGTGCGTACCGTCCCTCGACTCGACGACTCCCCAACCGGAGGACCCAGGACAATGGACCCCGAAGTCCCGGGCACATCACGTCAGTCGGACACCCCACCCGATTCCTCGGGGGTCCCGTTTAGTTGGAGACTATGTGTTTTGTCGTTCGACCGTCCGTCCCTCCCCACATGGGTACGACCGACGGGAACTAGACCACCCCGCCCGCCCCACCCCCTCCACCTCCCTTGACCTTCTCTCTTCGACCCCCGCAGAGGGTCGGACAAACCCCCCGCCAAGGGTCCCTCAAAACCCACTGTTTTTAGGTTTTTCGTCAAATATCTGTACAACTCATGACTTCGGAAAGACCCTCCCTAGGTGGAAACAACCGTCCAATTGCTCCGTGGACCGAGTCTCCTCCAAACCTCCCTACCCCGAAGAGTCTCCGGACCAGGTGGGGATTCCGGGACCTAGGAACGAACCCTTCTGACCTCAATCCGGTCCACCGACGTCCAGTCCTCTCTCGAGCTGACACCCCAGGTCCCGAGGGTCCCTGGGGTGTCCAATCACGACTCTTCCTACACGTCCAGTCTCCGGGTCCCAGGAGGGGGCTGTTTGAGCCTTTATACTCTCTCCCCCCAGAACCTTGGAAGGAAGAGGGAGTCAGTTACCAAAACTCCAGACAGTCAGAAAAGGTACCGTAGACACTACGTGTCCTAAAACCTTAATCTCGTAGAAAGTCTCTGAGTTTCGATGGAATTACCTCTGAAACTTAACGGCTTAGAATACGGAAAGTGTTTTAGAATCTTAATATTCTAGTGTCTACGTAAGTCACTTAAGGTTCGGGATTCTTAGAAACTTAATTCCTTAACAAGTCTCTCTGAACATTACTGTAAGTGTCACACGAACCGAGAATCTTGCCTTACTAAGTCTCCTTGTACCTCAACTTTATCTGTAAGACCTTGGTCTTAGAATCGTGTCCTTCTCTGGAATCAGGTAAAGAGGGGGGAGGGGGTGGCGGGTTCATTACATCCTTTCGGGAAGAAGTGACAGGACATCATCGAGTCTGAAAACATCCCCGCCCCTCGAGTGGGAGACAATTCCCTTCGACAGGGTGACAACCTGTCTAGGAGACTGGTGGGGGGGTGGGGACTCCGAGTCTCGTGGGTCAGTAGGACTAACACAGTCCGTCTCTTCCCCCAAGTAAGGTCGGGGATAGCACCTCAGAAAGACCAGGAAGGAGTTCCGAGTGGGAGAACACAGAGTCGAACCGTTGGAAGGGAAGAAGACTGAGGACGAAACGACTCGTCACACACACATACGATTCAGCGAAGTCAGTACAGGCTGAGAAACGCTGGGACACCTGACGTCGGACGGTCTGAGGAGACAGGTATCCTAAGAGGTCCGTTCTTAGGATCTCGCCCAACGGTACTGGAGGAGGTCCCTCAGAAGGGATGAATCCGTAGGTCGGGTGTAGAGAATACAGAGGACGTAACCGTCCGTCCAAGAAATGGTGATCGCGGTGGGAGAGACGATTGAGGAACCCGACCGGAAGGGACGTAGATGGCACGTGATCGAGAAATTTTTCTTTAAATGTGGGACCTTTTTAAGGATAAAAGGTCTCTCGTCCCGTCACAATTAATACTGGTCGTGGAAGTAACAGAGAAAACTTTTGGAAGTGGAACCTCGTGAAGTTATTTTCTTGTTTTAGGATTAATTAATTTCTGTTACGGCGAGACTTAAACACAAAAGGACAAGAGTCTCTAATATTGATCGTTCCCTCCTACTCCCCCTCTCTGTCTCTCTTCCTCCCTTCCCCTCCGTCCACCCCCTTTCTTTCCCTTGACCCTCTCTTCCCGGCAAGGTCGCCCCCTCCCTGTGCGTCCCGAAACTCTATGTCGGTCTGGAACTCCCTGGGTCTCCCTGTCGACCCACTCACACCCCCTCTGGGTATTTTGGGCGTCTTAACCTATAGGTAAAGATCTGGAGACTATAGACTTGTGCAAGGTGAGAAGTGCAACACTGCCTTTCAACTAAACAAGTTTCTTTTATTTCGTACGACGACTCAGACGCACAGGACCCAAGTCTAAACGAGCGCTCCCGCACACACAAAGACACCTGGTCGGTGGCACCACTGCCGACCTCCACGACTGTCGAGGTCCCGGCACCCATCCTACCACCGTCGGGTCCGGACTTCCGAGTCCCGAAGCACGAGTGCAACCCGGTCTAAAAGAAGAACCCCACTCTGGAACAAAGACACAACCGATCGGATTACCCCCGTCCGCGACCGTAGTCCTACCGTCCCCCCGACCGTACCCCCTGGAGCCCCCCCCTTTCCCGTGGGTTGCCCACCGGTGCCCGAGACTGACAGGGGTAGAGTGATCGGACCCCTACCCTGTCAACCCTCTTCGCGAACGTTCCGTCCTCGAGTCACCAAGGTCCTTCTTCGTTCTCCTCGGGCCCAGATACCGCCGACGGAGTACTTCATGTCGTCGCCCACACCAAGGTACACGTAGCGGGAGGACTGTTGACAGACACGGGACCCTGGAGGACTCTTGACAGACACGGGACCCTTCTGTCACGTCGATCCCACTTTCATTTTGGACCTGAAACCTTAGTCTGTCTGGACCTAGGGTTGAGGGGGCCTATCGTCGACACCCTGAAATCCGGTCAGTAAATGGAGTACACCCGGAGCCAAAGGATGAGACATTTCACCCCATGAATGGAAGTCCCACTGGCACCGTTAATTTCCTCAACTTAAACATTCCGTCAATTTTGTCAAGGGCCACACTAATAGGAGGACCCGGAACCGAAAGAGACTACCTCTCTCCCTACCTGTTGAACGTACCAAGGACCTTCTGAACTTACTCGAGTACTCCCCCCTCCGTCTTATCCCAGGACCACTCCGTCCGTCCCGGACCCAAGTGTTCGACTGAGGTAGTCACGACCGACACCTGTAATGTCCTGGTTAGACTCGAAGTCCAAAAAGTCGATGTTCGATATTACGACGTCGTGGGTGGGGCGTCCGAGTCACTTACTTACACACTTCCGTCGGTTTTGCACGGACCAGACACGAGCTATGTAAAATCGTAGTAAGTCTCTCCTGCGGACCACTCCAGGGCTCGTGGATCCTCTGAGAGTCATTTTCACCTAAGGAAGACTAGTCGGTCGACCAGAGACAAGACTTGGTAAGTGTACTTCCCTGAGTAAATCAGGAACATCGTTGGGTGACTCCAGGGGACGTAATCGTAGGGATAATCTGTCTACCCCTTTGACTCCGTGTCTCTCTCGATTCACTGGACGGTCCTCGGTACCTTCACCATTCAACAGTCTTGGTCCCAACTTGGTCCGTTAACCCGTCATCTCAGACCTGTGAGTGTCCGGTGTGGTCGACTCCACTCTGACTCTCGGTCGTAAAGATTACACAGAGGTCCCCTACGACTGCAACGACCGGACCCCCGGGTGAACCCGTTGACGATCAGATGTCCTCCTCGCAAACAACTTGTGGGTGGGGTACCTGTCTCCTCGGACCACCAAGATCAGGTACTCCAGTGTGTATCAGTCTGTCCTGACTTGTTGACTCGCACGTGTCTACGAGTGGGGTACTGTCCGGAACGACAACAATATTCCTGGTGCGACTCAGGAAGGCATAGGTGGAGTCGAAGGTTGAGACACTCTACCCCAACAACACTGAGGTGTGTCCCACTCCGTACGGTCTTGGCGTCCTCCGTTCGTGAGCCCTTCGCACAATCGAGTCTAGATACAGGACCCAGAAGCATCGACGTCGAGACACAGACAAAGGCGGAGAGACCACTTTATCGACGGACGAAAGATACGGGTCTGGTCCCGAGTACTTAGACGGACGGAGACTCGCAGAGTGTCTAGAAACCCGTTTACTTAAAACCCCTTGACCAGTAAACTACTTAAAAGTCGTTTAATTGGGTCTTAGAGTTGAGGAATCCTGACAAGTTTCCTAATTTACTCTACTACATACTTTTTGTGAATAGTGTCCCGACCGTGTATCACCTATAAGTGATTTACAAAGATGATAATAATAATAGCTACAACGGTAACGTCCCTGCTTCACCTACGACCCACTCGTAGTGAATCACCACTCTGGGATTCGAACCACCAACCTCGTCAACCACCCTCCTCCCCACGTCTTCGTCTCACCCTACATCTACGGATACATAAAAAGTCGACGAAGACGACGATTCAGTGAAGTCAACACAGGTTTAGACGCGTTGGGGTATTTGTAGTCGGGTGGTCCGAGGGGGTAGGGACCCTAAGAGGTCCGTTCTTGTGACCTCACCCAACGGTAAAGGAAGAGGTTACTCACTTTCACTTCAGCGAGTTGGCACAGGTTGAGAATCGCTGGGGTACCTGGCGTCGGATGGTCCCAGGAGGTAGGTTCCCTAAAAGGTCCGTTCTCTTGACCTCACCCCACGGTAACGGAAGAGGATGACACCTGTTTTCTTATAAGGGAAAGACGAATTCAACTAAATAAACCAACCGAAAAGATAGTAAGCGTCACTTTTGTAAGGTGTACTAAAAGATGGTTCGAGGCGGACCCGTCTCACCTCGACACCCGTGTCCCCTCACTAACGAGATCCGTCCGCTACACAAAGGAGGGTGGACTAGGGTAGTGGGTAGAGTTGGGAAGGTCCGGTAGTGGGGGTAAAGTCTCACTCCTACACTCCTACGACTCCGCCCACCTCTCCCTCCCCCTCCCTGCCTGGGGTGGGACCTGAGATCTTGGCCCTCGACCAGATCGGTGAGAGGGCGTGGGTGAGAGAGAGGAGAGCCGAGTCACGAGTCCGGGAACCTGTAGGGTCCTGTCTCTGGTACCCCATGGCAGCCGGCGGAGAGACACCTGGTCAGACACCTGGACCGTCCTCCCTCAGATCCAGAGACTCGGGTCGACTGTTCTACCTGCCAACCCCCTATCCATGTACTACACTCCCAAGTTTAGACTCGTAGTCTTTTCCGGTCTAAACCTATATGTCTTAAATTTTTTCTTTATTGTCAATGTAAAAAAGAGTACAGCTACTCGACGATCTTTAGAACTTTTGTTTTGTTTTTTATTGGGTAATGTTATTTCCCGACACGAGAAAGAGATAAAGAGTCAAGTCAAGTCAAGTCAAGTGAGTCAGCACAGGCTGAGAAACTCTGGGGTACCTGACGTTGTGTGGCCCGGACGGATAGGTAGTGGTTGAAGGCCTCAAATGAGTTTGAGTATAGGTAACTCAGCCGCTACGATAGGTTCGTAGAGTAGGAGACAGCAGGGAAAGAGGAGGACGGAAATCAGAAGGGGTCGGATTCTGTCGATAGGAAAAAGGGTTCACAGACAGAGTGGGTGAGACTCTCTTCAGGGTGGAGGAAGAGAGAGAGAGAGTAAGGAAGGGATGGGGGAACTCGACACGGTCCCGTTCGTCTCTCGACCGGTCGGACGGGGAGTCGCCCACCCGTGTGTTTCGGGGAGGAGACTCCAAGAGCGAAAGGGGCGGGTAGTTGGTCGGTAACCGACTCGTCGGGGACCCGTCCACGTCTTCGAGGAGGGTGGAGGACTCGCGTCATCCCCTCCCGGCCGGGTCCCCAAGTCTGACCCTGTAGGGGAGGGTGGGACCCACCAACGCGGCACACGAATCACCGAAGTCAGCACAGACTGGGAAACGCTGGGGTACTTGACATCGGGCGGTCCGAGGAGACAGGTACCCCTAAGAGGTCCGATCCTACGACCTCACCCAACGGTAGGAGAGACCAATCCAGGTGCAATTACCGGTTGGGTCCTAGGGTCGTGGACAAGGAGCCAAACGGGTGAAGGAGGTTTCGGAGACCGTTAACCACCCCCGCCGCCACCCCCTCCAACAGGCCTTCCCGAGGACAAAAGACGATAGGGGACGATAGGGGTCTCGTCTACCGAATACCCCTGCACCCCACCACTAAACGTTCTACAAGTCCCCCACCCCCCACGCCCTTCCTTCGACTCCGACCGAGACGTAAGGGACTGATTTCGTGTTTCAACAAAATTTTTCAAATCCGGTGTTCACTGTCACTGACCCACGACGACCCACAACCCGTACAATGGGCATGGTGGACGCCCCGAGGTGGGTCAGAGGGGTGACGACCACCCTGCGAATCTTGTTCCCGTCGTCTCGGTCTTGGTTTACGTCCACACAGGTAGGGACCAGGACCGAGAAGGGTAACCCACCCGTCGGAGGTCCGAGGCGGGGAGGAAGTGGGGAAGGAGGTCCTTCATACGACTCCTGGGTGGTCCCGGGTCCGGGAACCCTTCACACCCCAGGTCGGGTCCTGGGTCTCTTTTCTATGTTACATCCGTACCCCAGTTACCGTTGGGTGAGGTCATGAGAACGGACCTTTTAGGGCACCTGTCTCCTCGGACCACCCGACGTCAGGTACGCCAGCGTCTTCTCAGCCTGTGCTGACTCGCTGAAGTGAAAGTACAAAGTGAAAGTACGTAACCTCTTCCTTTACCGTTGGATGAGGTCACAAGAACGGATCTCTTAGGGTCCCTGCCCCCTCGGACCACCCGACGGTAGAGACCCGAGTGTGTCTTAGCCTGTACTGACTTCGCTAAATCGTCGTCGTCGTCGTCCGTACCCCAGGTCTCCCCACGTCTCGTCGACGCCACTCCCCGCCCGCGACTAACCGAATATCCCTTTGTCTTCCCAGTCCTCTGCCCGACTTACCTCCGGTTTCACCCTGGACTAATATGTTTACACCCACCACCCCACCTACCTCTCGATTCTCCGTTCCACTCCCTTCGTCCCAGACTCCTTCTTACTCTGGTCGTCTGGGGAAGGAGACTCGGGACGGGGTACCGGAGGGAGACTTCCGGTGGAAGAGAGAAAGAACAGGTACACCGGATACCTACCACCCGTCTCAGACAGACGGTACCGATCGGTGGTCATCCCTGACCAGTCCCAGAGCCCAGTTTAGGTTCGGGTCAGCTAGACCGGACTCAATTCAAAGGTCGGGACCAGGTTAGTCGTCTCCGGTCCCCACGGACGTCTCTTTCTTCCCTATTTACTTACTTACGATTGTCCCTCGTCTTCAGAGTTTTTTCTTCCCTCATTGTTGGAGACATCAAAAAAAATTACAAAAATGAGTTCGTCGACAAGATTTAAATTAGTAGTGATTATTATTTTTACTTATAAGTACCGGCTAACCATACACGACCCGGCCACGACTCTCGAAATATGAACAAAAGAGTAAACTAGAGGTTAGTGTCGGAACTTCCGTCGTTCCTATGAGAGTACAGTCCCCTCCCGTCCTCTGGGAACCAACGTTTCACGGACCCCCAGGCACCGACCACTTCTCGTTTCGGGCACCCTGAGGTCCAGCAAGACCCTTGGATTTACGGGGTTCTCGTCCCCGGAGACAGAGGAAGTGGTAAGTAAGACTCACGGGTCACGCCAGTTCGTGTTTTATCTGAGGGTTCCTGACGAACCATTTATTCACTCGCAGGGACAGGGGGGTTGTAAAAGTACTCCACCCTCCGAAGAGTGTATGGGGTGCGAGCGGGTCCGGTACCATGCTCCGGTCGAAAGTTTGATTTCACGAGGGTCAAACCTCTCAAGATTACTGAGTGGGTCACGAGGTGACCCGAGGTGACCCTGCACTTGAGCCAAGGACTGGAGGATCTCCCAAGACATACCAGACACGACACATCTGAGACCTGTGTCTGTCTGGACCAAGTTTAGGATAAAACGGAAAAGTGTCCACCCATGTGACTCGCTGACTTCAGAGTCACCCAGAGGTAAAGGAAAGGACATTTCACCCTTGCTACTATGAAGATGAATGTCCCGTAGCCACTCCAAATTTACTCTTTACTTATATCTCGCCCCGAGGAATTGAAACCGGGATAGTGGTAAGCCCGGTTTAGTAAAGAATAATATCAATCACAATCACCGAGACAGCACAGGCTGAGAATTGGTGGGGTACCTCACATCGGACGGTCCAAGGAGATAGGTACCTTAAGAGGTCCGTTCTTATGACCTCGTCCATGAGAAAGGGAAGAGATCCCCTAGAAGGACTGGGTCACTAGCTTAGACCCAGACGTAACGACCGTCTAAGAGATGGTAGACTCGGAGGTCCCTTTGGGGGACAACAGGATACCCAAGAGGATAATATCCCATACATTCTCGTAGGGACCGAAGATGGGTGTTACGGTCATCGATAAGGATGGAGTGGGTCCACACCGTTGGTCTTTCCAGAGACCTACAACGGTCCGCAGGGGACCCACTCGTGACGTCCTCGCCTCGGACTCTCGTGTCTCGACCGCGTCTCTCGTGCTCCCTAGCACTAAATGATAGTGGTAGCAGGACTACCACGGCCACCTGGTCTGGGACGGACAGGACGCCGTAGGGACCCCGGGTACGACCGGGCCACGTGTCATCCACGAGTCTTAGGTGACGGCGCCGGAGATACGTCGCCCTACCCCAGAGAGGCTTGGGGGAGGACGCTTCCCCGAGGGACTCAGTCGTTCGCGGTGTAGTCAGAGGTTCTTCCCTGTTAGGGTGCCCGAAGAATCGGAGAGGAAAACAAGAGGAAAAGCGAGAGTGAGAGGTGACGGCACGGTCGGCCCGAGACCGTCTCGACCGCCGTCTTACTGTCCCTCGGTTTTAGAGCCACGGGAATCGAGGCCGAAAATAGACGGACTAAAGTAGGGCGGGCGCCGGACCGACGGTGAGTCGACCTCTTTACAGGTTTAAAATAATTTAATATCCCGTACTCGCTCGTCACTCTCCTGTGAACAGTGGGTGGGGTCGGACAAGGGACTCCGAGGGCGTGGGGGCCCGACAACCCCACCCCCCTGGCGGAACCGGACAGAGCAAAGGGGACGGGAGAAGTATTAGTGTGGACACCTTGAAGTCCACTGGAAGGGCGGGCCGTACTCTCGACCTCCTCCGACCCACCCGAACAGAGGTACGACTCGGTCACTACCGGGTGTACGGTCGGCCCTCCGGGGCCCGGACCTCTTCACGTCTCGTGTCGTGGTGGTTGAGTATCTTCTATCGACTACCGACCTCTATAAAATGGGGAAAGGTGAAATAAGCATATAAAATTGTTGAAATAACGTCATATTACTGTACGTTATTTCAAGGGAAAAAAAAAGACCCCATATTACTGAAATGTTACGAGACAATCAAAGGTGACATGTCACTTCACCTAGTGGAGAATCTGTGAACGAATCAGTGAAGTCAGTACAGATTGAGAAGCCCTGGGGTACCTGACATCGGGTGGTCCAAGGAGACAGGTACCCTAAAGGATCCGTTCTTATGTCCTCACCCGACGGTAAAGGAAGAGGTCTTAGTCGATACACATATGTACATAGGGGAGGGAGAATCTGGAACAAGGGTCGGGGGGAGTTGGGTAGGTAGGTCTACTAGTGTCGCGTGGTTCGACCCGAGGGACACGATGTGTCGTCGAAGAGTAATCGACAGTTGGGGTGATGACCCGTATGTGGGACTCTTTTGGTGTCAAGTTTTTCCGTGTACGTTGGGTCACAAGTGACGTCGTGCCAAATGTCATCGGCCCCGTGCCGTCCCTCGATTTACAGGTGGCTGGTTTTTATCCATTTCTTATACACGGTGTACATGTGTTATCTTACAATGAGTTAGTTATTGGAGTCTATACGTCTTTCACTTCTCCTCGAGTTTTCGGAGGACTACTTTCACTTTCACCTCTCACTTTTTCAACCGGATTTCGAGTTGTAAGTCTTTTGCTTCTAGTACCGTAGGCCAGAGTAGTGAAGTACCCTTTATCTACCTCTTTGTCACCTTTGTCACAGTCTGAAATAAAAAAAAACCCCCGAGGTTTTAGTGACGTCTACCACTGACGTCGGTACTTTAATTTTCTACGAATGAGGAACCTTCTTTTCAATACTGGTTGGATCTATCATATAAGTTTTCGTCTCTGTAATGAAACGACTGATTCCAGGCNGTACATACCTACACTCTCAACCTGACACTTCTTCCGACTCACGGCTTCTTAACTACGAAAACTTGACACCACAACCTCTTCTGAGAACTCCCAGGGACCCTGACGTTCCTCTAGGTTGGTCAGGTAAGACCTCCTCTAGTCGGGACCCTAAAGAAACCTTCCTTACTACGATTTCGACTTCGAGGTCATGAAACCGGTGGAGTACGCTTCTCAACTGAGTAACCTTTTCTGACTACGACCCTCCCTAACCCCCGTCCTCCTCTTCTCCTACTGGCTCCTACTCTACCGACCTACCGTAGTGACTGAGCTACCCACACTCAGACTCACTTGAGACCCTCTACCACTACCTGTCCCTCCGGACCGTACGACGCTAAGGACCCCAGTGTTTCTCAACCTGTGCTGACTCGTTGACTTGACTTGACTTGACTTTCCTTGTTTTAACCCAGTAAGTATCTCTACTCCTACCTGGATCTCAGACAGTATGTCCTACTTCATTCATTTTTTAAAGGTGATGACTTCACATGTCAAGCTACTCAAACTGTATCCATATGTGGGTACTTTGGTAGGGGTGTCAGTACTATCACTTGTTTAGGTTTAGAAATTGAAAGGAGGACGGGGGAACCCAGTCGGGTGGTAGGGTGGGAGCGATGTCGAAGGAGACGACTAGACGAACGACAGTGATATCTTAAGGTCTTTTTGTAGATGAAGACGAAGTAACTGGTACGATAGTGGAAACTGACACACCTAGTGTTGTTTGACACCTTTTAAGCAGTTCTCTACCCTTACGGTCTGGTAGAATGGACGGAGGACTTTTTGGACATACGTCCAGTTCTTCGTTGTCAATCTTGGACTGACATTGTTTTATGACCAAGGTTTGACCCTTTCGTCATGTAGTTCCAACATATAACAGTGGACCAATAAATTGACTATACGTCTGATGTAGTACTCTTTACGTCCCAACCCACTTAGTGTTTTCGACACTAGTTCTAACGGGTCTCTTTATAGTTATCGAAGTCTGTACGTCTACTATGGTGGGATTACCGTCTTTTGTTTCTCCTTGACTTCTCGGGGAACTACTTCCACTCTCTCCTCTCACTTTTTCGACCGAATTTTGAGTTGTAAGTTTTTTGATTCTAGTACCGTAGGTCAGGATAGTGAAGTACCGTTTATCTTCCTCTTTTTCCCCTTTGTCACTGTCTATAATAAAAGAACCCAAGGTTTTAGTGACGTCTACCACTGACGTCGGTACTTTAATTTCTACGAACGAGGAACTTTCTTTTTGGTGTCGTTTGGATCTGTCACATAATTTTTCATCTCTGTAACGAAACGACTGTTTCTAGACACATCAGTTTCGATACCAAAAAGGTCCTCAGTACATACCTACACTCACAACCTGGCATTTCTTGTGACTTGTGGTTTCTTAGCTACGAAAGTTTGACACCAAGATCTCTTTTGAGAACTCTCAGGGAACCTGACGTTTCTCTAGTTTGGTCAGTTAGGATTTCTTTTAGTTGGGACTTATAAGTGACCTTCCTGACTACGACTTCGACTTCGAGGTTATGAAACCGGTGGACTACGCTTCTCGACTGAGTAACCTTTTCTGGGACTACGACCCTTTCTAACTCCCGTCCTCCTCTTCCCTCACTGTCTCCTACTCTACGAACCTACCGTAGTGGTTGAGTTATCTGTACTCAAACTCGTTTGAGGTCCTCTAGCACTTCATATCCTTCCCAACCGCACAACATCAAGTACCCCAGTGTTTCTCAGCCTGTACTGACTCGTTGACTTGTTGTTATTATTGTAAAAATATAGTTACCTTAGTATATCATACACGTGGATCGTATCAATAAAACTCTAAGTAGATACAACAACATACAAAGTCATCGAGTAGACAAAAATTACAACTTACCATAAGGTAACGCACCTATAGGTGGTTAAACAAATAACGAAATGGACAATTATCTGTAAACTCAACAAAGGTCAAGAACCGACAATGTTTATTTTGACGACACTTGTAAATACGAGTTCGGAAACGTACCTATATACGAAAAAGACTCTGTTTATGAATTCTCTTTACTGACCTAGTATACCATTCATATACAAATTCAAAACTTCTTCATTGTACGGCAAAAGGCTTCCCGTACCGTAATCGTACATTTAAAGTCAACGAGGTGTAGGAGTGGTGAACCACACCACAAAAATTAAAGTCAGTAAGATTACCTGCACATCACTGGATAATTCTAAAATTAAACGTAAAGGAACGACAGATTACTGTCGCTGTAGTTCCTTTACGTTAACTTGTAAAAAAAGTAAACGAATAAGTGGTAGAAATAAAAAAAGGAAAATCCACTCCAAAGACAAGTTTAGAAACCAGTAAAAATTTTTAACTCAATAACGAAGAAAATAATAATTAAAAGGTCTTAAAAACATATAAAACTTATATTCAGGAAATAATTTATATATCACACGTCGATACAAGAAGATCAAACACCGAACTCAAAAATAAACACAAAATTTGCAGGTTAGACGCTTAAAGGACGAAATTCCTACGTGACAACCGTAGTATAGATTCTTTAAGAACGGATTGAGTTCCACTATTTATAAAAGAAAATTCGAAGATTATCTTGAAAAATATCTATATCTTGATCAAAAATATATATCACGTTCCATATTTAACTCTAAGAAAAAAAAAAAAAACGTGTAGTTGTAAGTTAACAACTTTTCTGATAGTAGAAATGTGACTTATCGGAAACGTGAGAACAGTTTTTAGTCAACGACATACATACCCAGATAAAGATCTGAAGACAACGTGACTATGTAAATAGATGGAAATGGTTGTAGTGTGATAAAATTAATGAGATCGGAATGTTATTTAGAACCTTAATCCATCACCATCAGGACGTTAAAGAGTAAGATCCAGGAAACGTACAGGCATACTAAAAATCTTAGTTAAGTAGTAAAAATATTTTTTCCTGATAATCCTAAAAAGAACAATAACGTAACTTAGACAAATAGTCAAACCCCTCTTAACAGTAAAAAGTTGGTTCCTATACCTCTAAGAGAGGTAAATAAATTCAGGAAAAGTTAAAGAGAGTTGTTACAAAACCTTAAAAGTCTCAAACTCAACTCGCGTAGAAAACAGTCGAAATAGGGATTCATAAAGTATAAAAACTACGATAACATTTATCGTAAAAATTCAAATATAAAGAATAAAAGTAACGATGACATGTCTTTGTGTCAACTAAAAGTGTATATCTAGAAGATAAAATGTTGGAAGGATTCAAATGTTGGAAGGAATAAACAAGGGCATCGCAGATAACATTTAAAGTAATCTAAAAGATGTAACCGTCAGTACTGTAGATACTTATCTTTCAAAATGAAGAAAGAAAGGTTAGGGAACGAATATAAAGAACAAGAACGGGAATCTGTAACCGTGAGGAACAAAAGTCCGGAAACCCAATATAATTTCCAATATAACCCAATATAATGTAGGTAGGAGGACCTCGAGTCCGGAAACCCAAACCTGTTCTTACTGTAATAACCAAAAGGACCCGGAGGTCGAATTTCTACCACCCAACACCCGGTAGACTCGGAGTTATTAACGTACTCTATTTGGGGGTTTAAAGAAAGATATATAGATATCTATAAGATAATCACAACGAAGAGATCTCTAAAAACTGGTTATGCACATTCATACACTAATTAAAAGATTCATGGACACACCATTTCTTGGACGGACGGTCACGTCCTCTACGTCTTCTACACCCAAGTCAGGGGCCAAACCCTTCTAAGGGACCTCCTCCCCTACCGTTCGGTGAGGTCATAAGTGCGGATATCTTAGTGTTTCTCAGTCCGTGCTGACTTCCCTGCACCGTGTGTGTGCGTATGATAAAACACATGTTACATGTTTCAAGATCAACCAGACGAGGGAACGACCGTTAACCATAAAATAAACTCGGTAAGATAATCCACACACAACGATAGAGTGACAAAAAAAAGGGGGATTTATTGGTTGTACATAACTCGTCGGTGACACACGACTCACGAAACGACCTTCAAATATACGTTGTAGTGAAACAATATGACTTAGGATGAAAAAGATTTAACTATAAATAAATAATATAAACTTCATATGAACGAAATGTTACGACGTGATCGAAGATGACACGTTGTTGTACTCAGTCGAGACACATATGTACACGCGAAGGAAGAGCCTGGAGGGAGGGTGGGTAGGGGAAGGGTCGGAAGTCCGTAGTGTCACGTGACCCGTCCAGAGGACCACTATATCTCGTCGAGGGGCGATCGACAGGTCGAATGTATACCATCACATTTATACAGTTACGGTGAGAGAGTCGAACAGGGTGGGAGAGGAAGGGTGAAACACGGGTGTTTAGACAAGAGACACAGACGTAGAGATAAGGTCGGGACGTTTATCCAAGTAGCCATGGTAAAAAGATCTAAGGTTTATGTACGTAATCATATACCATCCACGAAAAGAGAAGGACCGAATATAGTGAGACATACTGTTTGGGATCCAAGTAGTCATAGTGATGTTTACCGAGTCAAAACAAGGAAAAATACCGACTCATTATAAGATAACATACATACACTTTCACTTCAACGAGTCAGCACAGGCTGAGAAACACTGGGGCACCTGACATCGGGTGGTCCGAGGAGATAGGTACCCTAAGAGGTCCGTTCTTATGACCTCACCCAACGGTAAAAGAAGAAGTCCCTTATAAGGGCTGGATCCCTAGTTTGGGGCCAGAGGGCGTAACGTCCCTCTGCGAAATTGGAGACTCAGTGGTCCCTACGGGTATACATACATTACGTAGAAATAGGTAAGTAGACAACTACCTGGAAATCCAACGAAGGTACAGGACCGATACGACTATCACGACGTTACTTGTAACCCCGTGTACGCAGAAAAACTTAATCCCGATCCCAATCCCAATCTCAATCCGACTAGACTAAGAAACGATCGTTAACCAAATCGGTAAATTAACCATGTACCACGATAGAGTGACACTAAAACTGAACATATGAAGATGACCGATTAGTACAGTTCGTAAAAAGATACACGACTAAACGGTGGTAGATACGAGAAACCAGCCTCTTCCGTCGTTACCGTGGGGTGAGATCATGAGAGCGGACCGTTTAGGGTACCTACCTCCTCGGAGCATCCGACGTCAGGTGCCCCAGTGACACTCAGTCTGTACTGACTCGCTGAAGTGAAAGTGAAAAGTGAAAGTACGTGACCTCTTCCTTTACCGTTGGGTAGGTCACAAGAACCGACCTCTTAGGGTCCCTACCCCCTTGGACCAACCGACGGCAGAGACCCCAGCGTGTCTCAGCCTGTGGACTTCACTGAATCGTCGTCGTCGTCGTCGTCGTACGAGAAACGATTTTGGAGAGAAAGAAAGAAAACGACTAAAAGATTAAACTAACAAAACGACAACTCAAAACTGTCAGGAAATATATGAGATCTGTGATCAGGAAACAACCTATACACAAAACGTTTATAAAAGAGGATGGACGTCAAAAAGAAAAATAGGAAGATTACTTTATAAAACTTCCCGACGACGACGATTCAGGGAAGTCAGCACAGGCTGAGACACGCTAGGGTGTCTACCGTCGGGTGGTCCGAGGTGGTAGGGACCCTAAGAAGTCCGTTCTTGTGACCTCACCCACGTAAAACTTCCCGTTTTAAAAATTAAAACTACTTTAGGTTAGGTAGTTAAAGGGGAAGATATCTAAAACGTAAAACAAAGTTCAGATACTTGAGAAACGGATTGGGATCTAGAGTTTCAAAAAGAGGATACAACAAAGGATTTTTACATGTCAAGATGCAAAATGAACATTCAGGTAAAATATACGTTCATGTACTAGGCGTCAACTCAATAAAAAATAAATTCCACGCTTCGAATCATACTTCCAAAAAAAAAAAACAAAAAAACAAAAAAACAAAAAAACCGACACATTCAAGTTGACGGGGTCGTGGTAAACAACTTTTCCGACAAAAGAAGGTGACTTAACGAAAAACTGACAGTTTTTAGTCAACCGTCTCAAGACACCTAGATAAAGACCCAAAAGACGAGACAAGGTAACTAGACACATAGATTGAGAGACGATGATAGGAACGGAAATAGAATTAACCCAACAAACGAAAAGACAAAAACTCAAAACTCTCAAGTAAAATATAGGACGCGTGTTCGGGAAACAACTTTCACAACAAACATATATAAAAGAAAGACATCGAACAGAGAAGTACTAGAACTATGACACAAAGAAGTCTTGTTTTCAAAATTTAAACCTACTGGATGTTGTATAGTAAAAAAAAAAGAAAATACCTAACACTAAACCACAGTAAACATTCTTTAGAAGTAGAATTACGTCCAGTACCCATAAAATGGGATTTTTAAAAACACCAAAACACAAAAGATATAAATTGATACTGTACATAGATAAAACTCAGTCAAAAGATATTCCGTATTTCAAATACAGTTCCGAGTAATGAAACCACTCCCCTCTACGGATATCTGTCGGTTACAAAATCCAGTCAAGTCAAGTCAAGTCAGCGAGTCAGCACAGGCTGAGAAACGCTGGGGTACTTAGCGTCGTGCGGTCCGGAGGGACAGGTAGTGGTTAAGAGCCTCAACTGAGTTTGAGTGCAGGTAGTTCAGCCACTACGGTAGGTCGGTAAAGTAGAAGACAGAAGGGGAAGAGGAGGACGGGGGTTAGGGAGGGTCGTAGTCTCAGAAAAGGTTACTCAGTTGAGAAGCGTACTTCACCGGTTTCATGACCTCAAAGTCGAAATCGTAGTAAGGAAGGTTTCTTTAGGGTCCCGACTAGAGGAAGTCTTACCTGACCAACCTAGAGGAACGTCAGGTTCCCTGGGAGTTCTCAGAAGAGGTTGTGGTGTCAAGTTTTCGTAGTCAAGAAGTCGCGAGTCGGAAGAGGTGTCAGGTTGAGAGTGTAGGTATGTACTGATGACCTTTTTGGTATCGGAACTGATCTGCCGGGAATCAGCCGTTTCATTACAGAGACGAAAACTTATACGAAAGATCAAACCAGTATTGAAAAGAAGGTTCCTCATTCGCAAAAAATTAAAGTACCGACGTCAGTGGTAGACGTCACTAAAACCTCGGGGGGTTTTAATTCAGACTGTGACAAAGGTGACAAAGGGGTAGATAAAGGGTACTTCACTACCCTGGCCTACGGTACTAGAAGCAAAAGACTTACAACTCGAAATTCGGTTGAAAAAGTGAGAGGAGAAAGTGAAAGTAGTTCTCCGAAAACTCAAGCAGAAGTGAAAGACGGTATTCCCACCACAGTAGACGTATAGACTCCAAGAACTATGAAGAGGACCGTTAGAACTAAGGTCGAACACGAAGAAGGTCGGGTCGTAAAGAGTACTACATGAGACGTATCTTCAATTTATTCGTCCCACTGTTATATGTCGAAACTGCATGAGGAAAAGGATAAACCTTGGTCAGACAAAAAGGTACAGGTCAAGATTGACAACGAAGGACTGGACGTATNTCCCCGTCCAGTCCACCAGACCATAAGGGTAGAGAAAGTCTTAAAAGGTGTCAAATAACACTAGGTGTGTCAGTTTCCGAAACCGTATCAGTTCCTTCGTCTTTATCTACAAAAAGACCTTGAGAGAACGAAAAAGGTACTAGGTCACCTACAACCGTTAAACTAGAGACCAAGGAGACGGAAAAGATTTTGGTCGAACTTGTAGACCTTCAAGTGCCAAGTGCATAACGACTTCGGACCGAACCTCTTAAAACTCGTAATGAAATGATCGCACACTCTACTCACGTTAACACACCATCAAACTCGTAAAAAACCGTAACGGAAAGAAACCCTAACTTTACTTTTGACTGGAAAAGGTCAGGACACCGGTGACGACTCAAAAGGTTTGAACGACCGTATAACTCACGTCGTGAAAGTGTCGTAGTAGAAAGTCCTAAACTTTATCGAATTGACCTTAAGGTAGTGGAGGTGATCGAAACAGGCATCACTACGAAGGATTCCGGGTGAACTGAAGTGTAAGGTCCTACAGACGTCATAGTAAAAGATTTGTCTGTACAAAAGAGGTTACTCAATGAAAGCGTAGAAACAGTTCATAGATTAATAATGCGGACTTACTCAGACGAAGACCTAGTAGATAGGACAAGATAACTAAATATACAGATATAGAAATGGTTGTGGTGGGACAGAAACCGACAACAACAAGTCAACGAGTCAGTACAGACTGAGAAACGCTAGGGTACTTGACGTCGTGTGGTTGGAAAGGACATGAAGTGCTCATGTCCTCAAACGAGTTTGAGTACAGGTAACTCAACTACTATGGTAGGTCGGTAAAGTAGGAGAAAGTGAAGGAAGAGAACGGGAGTTAGAAAGGGTCGTAGTCCCAAAAAAGGTTACTCAGCGGATAAACGTAGTCTACAGTTTTCATACCCTCAAGTCAAATTCGTAGTCAGGAAGGTAACTTATAAGTCCCAACTAAAAGAAATCCTAACTGACCAAACTAGAGAAACGTCAGATCCCCTAAGAGTTTTCAGAAGAGGTCGTGGTGTCAAACTTTCGTAATTAAGAAACCACAAGTCATAAAAAATACCAGGTTGTGAGTGTAGGTGTATACTGATGACCTTTTTGGTATCGAAACTGATATATCAGTTTCACTACAGAGACTAAAAATTATACGATAGATCCAAGCAGTATCAAAAAGAAGACTCCTCGTTCGTAGAAAAACACCGACGTCAGTGGTTGATGTCACTAAAACCTCGGGTTCTTTTATTTTAGACAGTGACAAAGGTGAAGAAGGGGTAGATAAACGGAACTTCACTACCCTAGTCTACGGTACTAGAAGTAAAAAACTTACAACCTAAAATTCTGTTGACAAAGTGAGAGGAGAAAGTGGGAGTAGTTCTCCGAGAACAAAACCAATGACATCGAATTATCAATTAGAATTTTGATTGTACACACTAAAGAGGTTGAAACAAGAAAAGAAAATTTTTAACAAATAGGTAAGTAAAGGAAAAAAGGAATATTTAAAATCTTAGTCCAAAAGATATATACACTCTTTTAAGACGAACTTAAAACTAACCGAATATAATTCAGTTATCTGGAGAAACCTCTATATATCTGGAGAGAGAACTGAGAAGTCTACGTATTTGAACCAAAGAAAAGTAAATAAATCCAGTAAAAAATAAAGAAAGTTGTCACAAAATACCAAAGGTCGTATGTCTATGGTATGTTTAAAATAATCTACATATGGATTGTAACGTGAAAAGACCCCCGATAACATTTATCATAACACAAAAGTTTCAGTAAAAAGTGACCTATATCTTACTGTCTACATGGTACACAGGTATACTCACACAGAGTCAATAAAAATTTCTTTGTTTTTTTTTTTTTTTTCTTTCTTTTCTTTTTTGACGGAAAGACCATGAGAATAACGAAATACACCTAGGTATAAAAGTAGACTATAGTAAAAAGAAGACGGACTTCCTGATAGGAATTCTAAAGAACGTAACTTCTAGAAATCTACAGACTTTTTCCGAAATAAGGTGGAAGTAACACTTTCATAAAAAGTGACCAATATCTTACTATCCAATTCTCTAAAAAAGGAAAGTTATGAGATTCCTACACCGGAGTGGCAGAAGAACGAAAGTAATAAAGACTTCTCTTTAGACAACAGTAAAATAGAAACAAGGAAACATGAATTCCAAATAAAAGAGACGCAAAAGAAAGTCGTAGAAGAGAAATAGGGACCGAAATCTTTTAAACTGATAGTACACGGAACCATATCAAAAGAAGGACAAAGGACACAAATCTTAGACAACTCTAAGAATCTAGAGACCCTAATCTTACCATAACTTAAATCTTTTTTTTTAAAACGGAAAAAAAAAAAAAAAAGAAGAACTTTGTAAAGACAGTAAGAGAAAGAGAAGAAAAGGAAATCCTTGACCTCAATGTAGTATAGTAGGTCGTACTTCGTGAGGAGATCGCGTACCTATGAGAAAAGTAAAGACACTTGCAAAGAAGAGGAACACAAAGTGAAACCTATCAAAGATAACGACACGGAAGTGTAAGTAGTTGAAAAAGAAGACGTTAAAGATTAGATAATTATGGTAGACCATCTAAAAAGTAGTCTGTGTCATTGACAGTAGAGATTTTATACTAAACTGAGAAAAAAAATTTTTAAAAGGTTCAGAGACGTATCGTAAAACTTGTATACCTTATGACACTATTGTTGTCAAAATTACCAGAACAGACGTTTAACATTGTAGATCAATTAAGTCCCAACTAAAATTAACTAACTAAAAGAGGAGTAATACTCAGTATATAAAGATGAGATACTGACGATTAAAAATTAACTTATGGTAAGAGTTGAAACGGAACATTCTACCAACTATAAAAGTATCTGAATAATTCATAAGAACTCGAAACATAACCCTGGGTCAATTTCACGGACTTTTGTCAAAACAGAAAAACCCAGAACGAAACTCCGTAACAATCCACTCTGGTAAATCGAAATCCCGATTAAAGAGGGTGAAGAATCAGTTCTAAGAAGACTCATGAGATGGGATATAAGACACTCAGTCCGTTATCATTATCCTGACAAGGATCGGATCTCAGGTCCGTGATAGGGGAGGTTAGGAGAACTTACAAAGGAGGGGTCGAAGTTCCTCGTCATCATCATCGGAATCAGTGAGTCAACTCAGGCTGAGAAACACTGGGGTACCTGCTATCAGGTGGTCCGAGGAGACAGGTACCTTATAAAGCCCGTTCTTATGACCTCACCCATCGGTAAGGTAAGAGGTCCCCTAGAAGGGTTAGGTCCCAAACTTGGGTCCAGAGGACGGAAAGTCCGTCTAAGGTATAGTAAACTCGGTGACCGATAAGGGAAGTGTTTATGTACGATCAATCATGAGTCGATTCTGAGGTTCTCCTGGAAGACGTTTAAGGGTCACAAAAGAGAGACATCGAGGGAGGAGGTGTCAAGAGACAGGACACTTGGGATCAAAAGAACAAGGGGACCCGAGTGTCGAGTGGTAGAGTTAAGTGACACAGGTGGTTGAGGACTCAAGACGGAGGGACATAGAACTTTGGAAGAACAACATAAGTACCCTAGTTGGTCCTGAGTGAAGTAAGTAAGGACACAGAGACCCTAGTGGCAAAGAGTAACAGACCTCGAGTCACAGAGTTTTTGATAACAAAGTATATAAAACAAACAACCCGACTAACCGGTCAATAAAGGCCGTCCTTCTATTCGGGTCTGAGACAAGGAGGTAGGACCAACCTACGTTTTCAGTCCGTGCACCTAAAAGGGGTACCGGCATTTACCCACCCCGTCTGTTGAGAGACGTAGAGGTCCTCACTTGTTTTATTGGTAGAGTTCAGAGGTGCCCAGAGCCCGGGTTCTCGGTCGACATGAAAAACTCTCGTTGCACCTCTCACACAAGGACGGTCCGAGGCGTGTGGACGTCCGGAGGGGGACTTACGTCAAGAAAAGAAATTATATATAAAATTTAGACCAATAAAAATTTAAAATAAAATTAAAAAAATTGTGGTTTTTGTAAAACATAACCTAATATCGACTAATCGTTATAGCACTATCAAAGTCCACTTGTCGTTTCCCTGAGGCGGTGTGTATAGTAAGAGTCTATGACACCCAAATCTCCAGGGGGTGGTTAAAATATTGTCATAGATCGTTTTTTTCTCTGTACTCGAAAAAGTGACACTCTGTGTACGGTAAAAAATTATCATTTTAAACTCTTTCTAGAAATTTCATCACATCTTACTTATCGGTTATATAAGCGTCACAGAGTAAATTACTACGTCTCTGACACCCCACCCACGACGATACTACGAGTAAGGTATCCGTTCATTTGACTCCGAGTCTCTCCACCCGAAAATATGGGTTCGAGTGGGTCGACTGTTTACCGTCCTGACCGTGACCATGAGTCCAGACAACTTTCACTTTCAAAATCGAGGAGTGGCTGAGAAACACTGAGAAACATCGGGCGGTCCCAGGAGACAGGTACCCTAAGAGACCCGTTCTTACGACCTCACCCTTCGGTAAGGGAAGAGGTTCCCTAGAACGACTGGCTGGGTTCCCAGCTTGAACCCACAGGACGCAGCGTCCGTCTAAGAAATGGGAGACTCGGTGGTCCCTTCGGGGTCCAGACAACTCAAGGGAGGTTTAAACCCGAGAGTTTACGGTCCAACATACCGGGGAATCATGTAT
Organism: Capra ibex; assembly: GCA_006410555.1. Classification (NCBI taxonomy): domain Eukaryota; kingdom Metazoa; phylum Chordata; class Mammalia; order Artiodactyla; family Bovidae; genus Capra; species Capra ibex. The sequence continues at coordinate 11,895,884 of SJYO01016970.1, forward strand.
GTGTGTCCACGTCTCGACTCTCGGGGTCTCGTCTTCGTCCACTGGGACCTCGTCGGGACGGGAGGAGGGAAGAAGGGTGTGGGAGAGAGGACCGTCTGTGTGCTACCTGGACCACAGACAGGTCTCGACGGCAGAAGGGATGAGTGTGGAAGGAGACAACTCCGTGTGTCGAACCGTCAACTGACGGCGATTTTAACTCTCCTACGGTACTGGAATTTTTTACTTTTATTATAAAATTGCGAAACAGAAAAAGAAAATCTACTTTGTACCAAGAGATTTCGTATCACGAGAAAAAGGAAGTGAAGTTTATTGTGAATGACAAAAGTAACACTTATGAACCTTTGAGGTGGGGCGTCACACCACCCTCCTCGGACCCTAGTGGGGTGGGGGAGGGCACAGGGGAACCCGGTAGTCAGTTCCCGTCTGCCCCCAGAGTACCCAGTGCTTACACGAGACATCTTCGTTGTAGGAGGTGAACGGCCCCGTCCCCGTTAGATTCCTTTGATTTTCCTGGGACCGGAACTCCTCCCACCCGTGACTCCGGGACCGTGAAAGACACTCGACCCGAGGTACGACTCAGAAAATGTGTCAAGACTACGGACCGAGACGGTGAGGGAGACACTCCACCCATGATGATAATGGTGACAAAGTGTCTACCCTTTGTCCACGTTGCACGAACGGGTCCCACCCGTCCTCTACCTCGGGTCCCACCCGTCCTCTACCTGGGGTCCGACCCACGTTGAAACTCGAGACCGTCGTTTCTGCTTTAGTCCGGAGTCGATGACTGGTAGGACACTAGTCCGGAACCGAAGGAGTGGACATTTGACCTCTCTTACTGTGGAGGGGTCCCTGCTGGTCGTCTCTTAGTGACCCGCGGGAGATCCCGTAACCCCAAGGATATTCTAGTCAGGGATAAAGGAGAGTCCTTTTCATACACACGGAAAACGGTGTCGACCTCTCCGACCCGATATGGGTCCGACCCGACCCGTCCTCGTCCATGGTGAGTGGGAGGGAGGGGACTGTGTGCCTACCACGGATTAAGTCTGTCCGGTACGTTTTACGACTCGTCATGTGGGTCGCGGGTCGTCCACAGTCGTTTACACCCGATGACAAACGGTAAGCGTCTCTCGTAATAAATAAATAAAAAAAAAAAGCGTCTCTCGAAATTTACATTCGAAGGATTCTCTACAAACACAAAAACGGGTAACGGTAGCGCCCACGGATCCTGTCCTGGACCATGTACCATCTACGAGTTAATTTATGACGGACTTACTTATGTACTCACCCAAAAAGAACCAACCTGAACTACCCTGGAACCGGTCCAACGACTGCGAAGACCTCCTCCCGACACAGACTAAGTGCTGGGACGGAGACCTCTGACGGACCCTCGGAGTGAGGACGAGTCCCGTCGACTCCTCCTAGGTCGGGACTCCCAATTATTTCACACACTCGACGGACGGTGACGCGGGACACTGACTCCACGACCAGGGGACGTGTGTATGGGTATTGTGCAAGAGAGCGCGTGTGTGTGTGCTGTCCATCTACAATGGGATTACCGGGGAGAACTTGAGGAACGTAGAGGGTACTAAAGACCGGAACTCCCACCCGTCTTAGTCACTGATCTCTCAACCTCCCAGGGGAAGGTGGTTTCAGGAGAGAGAGACTGTTGAGTCTTTCATCTTCTACGATGGGACCCCCTGGTCCGTGGAAGTCCCAAAGGTCCCGAAAAGGGGTCACGTCACAACTACGACCTCCCTGTCTCCTGACTCGAGATCTCTCTCTGTCTTACACGACCTTCCCTCTATTCTTCACGGTCTCTAGGGAGGGAGGGAGGGAGGGTGGGACACGGGACTAAGTCGTCTACGGGAAACCGTGTCCAAGTGGTTCCCCGAGACGACTTCTCTAGGTTGAGGGTCCCCACAGAGGTCCCAAAGAAAAAAGGACTTGACCTAGAGTACCATAAGGAAGAACGAGAAGTAACTGGTGTAAGAAATTCTTGTAGACCAAATCCGTAGAATAACGAGGAGACCCCTTTACTCCGAGTCTCTCCCCGTCACTTGATGGGTATCAGTCCGTCATACAACCACCATCAAGTCCTGTCGGACCAGAAGACTGAGACAGACTCAGAAAAAGACTACGGCCTCTAGTCCTGTTCGGTCGGTTCCCATGGACCAGGGCCCGACACACGGCACCCCTAGACCGGAGTCACGTCTCTCCCAGAACCACGGTTCGTCGACGAAAACAGAGTACAGACCGAAAATAAAGAACCAGAATCACTAAAGTTAAAGTCCTCGTAAAAGAAACACACACAAAAATAAGAGAGTAGAGAGTGACACGAAAGAAAGACCCATTAGGCTTCGAACGTCCGTCGATTGATGCTACACATGTAAGTTTACTTTGCGTTATTTTGTATTAACTTACATAAAGAAAGTACAGACTCGTCTCCTAATTAGAGGGACCGTGTAAGATAAAGGAGACACGAGGGAGACGAAACGTAGACTCATAAAGGGAGAGGAAGGATCTTAGAGACCCTAGACTCCTCGGGACGTCGGGGACGAGCAACCTCTATGTGTTTACTGGGACTTTAATGTCGGAGTCAGAAGTACTAGACACCCACTAAAAGGACCTCGTCACCTCTCCCTCGATGGTCGGAGGTGTACCCGGACCCTCCCGGTGGCCGGGTCCCTCACCCCTCCCGTGTCCCAAGAGACGGTTGTCACTCGTACCTCTCCCCGTCCCGACTCCCCAGAAGACACCTGAGTGGACAGTCAATACGTCCCCAGGGATTTACTGTGGTAGCCCGGACGTGTGTGTGTGACCCTTGTCCGTCCAGGAAGAGACAACGAGACCTCAACTCCGACCTACAAACACTAGTACTTAAAGTCGGTTTCGTCGGTCACACCCAAGGTTCACCTCTCTAACCATCCCTTCGGGGTCTACACTGGTACTTAACACCCAAGTCGAGTCGATCCTCTGACTCCTACCTCGACTCGTCCTTCTAAGGCGAAGGACTCAAATGAGCGATGTACTGGAATCACTTACTGAGTTGGGGGACTCGGAGTCAAAACGGTAGACATGGTACCCACATATAGTCCTGTGACATGTTGTCCGACATCCCTCCTAATTACTTTACTACGAACAAAACCCAACCGGTTTTAAAAACAAACTCAAAAAGGTATTCCACGGTACCTTATTTTACAGTCGTACTACGGACTATGTGTCGCCTAGGACTTATTTACCTTCGATCATTGTGAGCAAATACGTGAGTAAGTAAGTAGTTGGGACGGGTGGAACTCCCAGTGATACACGACTCGACGCACGGTCATCGAGTGCCTAATCACCACTCTGACTTTATTCTAGGCGTCCTCCCTGTAGTCGACCCAAAAGACCCTTGTCTCCTACCTGTCCATCGTTTCCCTTAGTCTCTTTCGGAGGCCCTCCTCCCCTGTGAACTCGACTTCTTGCGCCCCTTAATCACTGGTCCCACACCAGACCTCCGGACTTCGAAATCAGACCTCCCTCCGCTCCGTCCCTTCCACCCAACTCGTCCACCACGACCCTCGGTACCTACCAAGACCTCGTCTCCTCCGGACTCCAGTCTTCCACCCTGGAGAGTCCCTGCCCTCTGGACTCACCTCTGACACGAGGAGGCACCTCTAGCACAGGGAGGACCAGGAGGACGGAGAGCCCGGAGGTAGACCCCGAGGGGTCTCACTGAGAGTACGAGACAGGAGGACACGCTGGAGTCCCTGGCGACCGACCTCTGCGGTACGGGGATCAAGGGCCGACACTACCCCGGGGACCAGGAGGAGGGAAATGGGACATAGTGACAGGACAAAGGGCGTTTGGAAGAGACTTGTGTTGTTTGAACCGGTCAAGAAGAGGGACGTAGGGAAGAAGGGTGGTCATAAATGACTCGTCGATGCTATACGGTCCGGGACAAGATCCCTGGTGTCGTCACCTGTTTCGTTGCTATAAAAACCGGGACTCGGGTGACGGATGACCCCCCGTGTCTTCAGGGGCTTGCTGGACCTTGGACAGGACACTAGTCTCACAGGTCCTGCTCCAAGGGTCCCGAGTCTTCTGACACGGTCCCAAACCGGAACAGTCCTGTCAGTTCCTCCCGAAGGAACTCCTCTAGACTCCCCACTTCCCCCTCCTCCCCTTTGAGACCCTTCTACCCCTCCTTCACACACGAAACCCGGTACTTTTGTCGAACATGTTTCCGGGGCACCTCCCTCCACCCACTTAAGTCCCGGACTCACCACCACGAGTTCCGACTTTCCTCTACACTCCCTTTACCTTCTTCGACCACCCTTGTCACCCTCCCTGTCTCCTACGGGGGTCCCAAGGACCTCCTCCCCCGTCGGAGGTCACGTCGGTCCTGGGCCCTGGTCCGTACCCCCTTCCAGTGCCAGGGACCCCGACGGGGGGAAACCAGAAAGAGAAGGAGTGGAAGGTCCACATTCTCAAAAGGAGAACTAAAAAGAAGGTGACACAAAAGGTAGGGAGGGCAGGAGGAATCCCTACGTGGGGATTCCCTGTTCCTTATGTCCTCGGGTCTCTCCCTCACCCAAAAGGGTGCCGGTGTGTCGCCAGAACCCGGCTCGACCTCCGCCACAGGACTCGCTTCGCAAGGAAGGTGTTCCACGGTCGACGGGAGCCCCTGTTGTGTCGTCCCTCGGCTCCGGAGAACGGAACGTCCAGGACCTGATTAACGAGTCAGTGAGGGACTTGGTTATAAATTTCTCTGTGACACCAATGTCACATTAAAAAAAGTCTCCTAAGTGTCTCTTTAACTATTTACTCAGGACAGGGAAAGGTCCTCTAAAATCTAAAGGAAAAAGAAAAAAGAAGGTGAATTTTTTTTTTGTTTTTTTTTGGACTGACAGAGGGAGTGTCTCTAAGGGAGAGAGGATGTCATGGACCTCAATGGTTTCTTTTGAGCGACCCCCGGGGAGAGTCCTACACGGGACCCAACTGACACGGGACGTTCCCGCCCACGGGCCTCCGACGTCTCCGAGTCCCGAGGAACGGAGCGGGGGAGACCACGGCCCCCGTAGAACGGCGGGTGAGGTCCCTCACCGCTTGGAGAAACACGAAGTCACCAGAGTAGAGATTTTACTCCTATTGTGGTGAACGGAGAGTTCTACGGACCCTGCAGTGTCTAGTTGGGAAACTTTCCGAGACCGTGAACCACTCAGTAACTCTTTAGTCATTTATGTACTACGTAATATTGACACCCTAAGTGTCTGGTGGTGCCCTAAATACTTTTTCGTGTAAAGACGGTGTGCACTCCGTCTCACCTACTCTCACCCCTATGTCCGACCTCCACCAATCACCCCGACCGGAAGAAAGGCGGACAGGGATCCGGGGATGAAACCTCTGTTATAGTCCTCTAGTGTAGTCTCCTGAACTTCCTACACTCCATATCTATCCCAGGAGGGGGTACCCCGGACCGTGTGTGCACACGTGTGTGTGTGCTAGTGTGTGCACACGGGAACGTGGGGGACCCACCCTCCGTCTCTCGACAAAAATCTCTGCCTTTGTGACAGTAAGAACAGTAAAGACTTCCATGTCACCTTACCGTCACAAACCCACCACCTCCCCTCGACGGCATCCCTTGTAGGTTTCCGTGAAGACACCGAATCCTCCCCAGGGGTCCGGTACAGGGTCCCCAGACGCGTCACCCAACCAACCCCCCCTAGATGAAGATCTCCAGGATGACACACAAGTCGACACGTGTCCAGAACGTAGACACTCAGTACCTTGGGCGTCGAGGGGTTCCCCATTTGTAGTAGTTCCGGTACCGAAAATGTCTACTCCTTTGGTTCAATTAACCGATTACGACCTAGAAAATACAGACGAGACCACTGGAGAAATTACTACGAAAGTTTCCTCCTCAAAAATGAGAAGAGGAGGACCAGGAGAAGGGCTAAGAACGTCTTCGTCCTTCTCCTTCCGACACGACCTGACCCTAAGGTCGGAGGTGTGGAAGGGTGTAGTGTATGAAGGACTAAGAACAGAGGAACCTGGAAAGGTCCGGGGTCTTTACACTCCGTAGTTCACCCTTTTTCTTGTTGGTGTTTTTTCTGAGTAGTCAAAACGGTTTTTGAGAAAGACCTATTGGGTGTTAATACAGTTCGAGAATTGTCTCAAGAGTTCTATCTTACTCAGAAGAAAGTATGGAACTAGAATAAACGACCTATTTATTTAAGATAGTTTGGAGAACTTCGGTTGACAGTTTCATTCCGTAAAGTCCCCTCTATCTAGACACTGAGACTACCGTTTTAAGTAAACTAAACTAAGAAATTAAGTCAAAGAGACGTTTTGGACCTCGACTTTAAAATCTCGGACAAGTGGGAATTACCAAAAGGAGTGAAGAGGGTGGAAGAGAAGAGGGGTACGGGGTAGGAGACAGAGAATGTTTTATTACGCCGTTTCTTAACGACGTCTTCATCACTATTGGTAAAACAAAAACCGTTGTTAAAGATCGTCCCTTTACCCTTTCGTGTCTCGGACAAAGAGGTCAAACCCCTTCCTCCGCGACCGACAGTTTCCGAGGTCCTCGGGTCCCCCGACACGTGCCCCACCCGTCCCAATGACTGGAACTCAGACACGGTCGTCCTAACTCTTCGTCCCCGGTAGACCCCTCTTCTACGTCGGAATAAAGAAACTTATTAGAAAAGGAGATCAGGGACGAGAGGTGGGACGTGGCAGAAGGTGAAGGTAGAGGTACATTGAAGTCTTGGAATGGAACATAAACGTTTCGTGAAAAGTTAGGCAATCAAAGTGAATCAGTAATTAAATGAGGAAGGGGAGTAAGTAGATGTACTAAGTGAAGTACTGTCAGTACCCTGACGACTCCCTGACACTGAGTACACCTCGAGACCCCCAGTCTACGTTGTTCTATGTTACGAGTGGAAATCTTCAGGTCACACTATAACCTCTGTCTCTACATCTGTTTATCGGAACTGAGACACACAACTCCCAATACTCTCTACACTCGACCCGTGTATCTAGTCAACCCTACATGACTCATAGTTCATTATCTTTTAGGTTGTTGTCCCTGAATTCAGTAACTCTACACTTTACTAACTCGGGTTTTTCTGAAGACCTCCCTCCTTCAGGATTCCGCCCTGTCCATAAGTCACTACGGTTTTTTGGTTCCAGAAATGGAAAAATAGTTATAACCGTAACTGGTAAGACCTGAAAAGGGAATGACGGAGTACCAACGTCCTACCGACGGTGTCGAGGTTTGTAGTACAGAACGTAACGTCGTAAGTTCAACTCTTCTTCCCTCATGTCACTCCGTCTTTTTCGTAAAGGGTTTACATCAGGGAGGTAGTCATCGAAAGGGCAGCATGGAGTTATCGGTATAGACCCAGTGAATGCATGAGGGTTTTGTCACAGACCTCTTCCCCTTACCTCGTGGTCCAGACAGATGTACAGACCCGACCCCTCCGGTCGGTCGAGACTCGGACAACGACGTCTTGTTTCGATCGGAAGACACTTTCTTCCTTCCTCCCCACCCGACGACCCGTCCGTCGGTGTCTGCAGACGGTGAAAGAGTAGTCACGAACACCGACACACAGGACTGTCACACCCCAGGTCCCACCACCGGGTCGGACTCGGAACCCCCCTCTTTCGGGACGAGACTCGGAGACAAGGGACACCCGACTAGTTCCCACACAGTCGTCGGTCCTCGGTACCGTCGTTAATCGGGGTAGACACTTTACCCGTGTACACGGAGAAAAATAGTCAGGACCCCACTATTCTCGTCCACGTAGTCAAGTGTGTTACTCGTGAAAGACACACACGACCCGCGGGAAGTGAACGTACATGAATGAGGGAATTAGGAGTAGTGGTGGGACACTCTTCCCTCAACAAAAGTAGGGGTAAAATGTCGGTTCCTTTGACTCTGATTCCCCACGGGGGTCCACTCACTCCCGTGTGACCCGAGGTCGAGACTGGGGGACGTCCGGGGACCCACCTCGGAGTCCGTCCAACCACGAGTCGTTTGGGGAGGAGACTGACAACGGACCAGGTCCGACCACCGACCCCGACTGGCGAGAGGAAAAAAAAAAAAAAAAAAAGCCCCACAAGAGTCTAAATCAAATAATTTTTTTTAAAAAAAAATTAAAAATAAAAATGAAATAAAATGAAATGTTACGACATAACCAAAACGGTATGTAATTGTACTGAGGTGGTGCTCACATGTACGTTAGGGTTTGTACTTGGGAGGAGGGTGGAGGGAGAGCCAGTAAGGGCACGTGGTCGGGGTTCGTACGACATAGGACGTAACCTGTATCTGACCACTAAACTAAGAATGTACTATCATATGTACAAAGTTACGGTAAGAGGGTTTAGTAGGGTGGGAGAGGGAGAGGNAAAAGGACAGAACGTATGTCCCAGCAGTAACGGTAGAAGGATTTAAGGTATATATACACAATCATATGACATAACCACAAAAAGAAAGACCGAATGAAGTGAGACATATTAGCCGAGGTCAAAATAGGTAGAGTAGTCTTGCCTAAGTTTACATAATAAAAATTACCGACTCATTATGAGGTAACACATATACATGGTCTAAAGAATAGGTAAGTAGACGACTACCTGTAGATCCAACAAAGGTACAGGACCGATAATATTTGTCACGACGCTACTTGTAACCCCATGTACGCAGAGAAAGTTAAGACCAAAGGAGCCACACATACGGGTCGTCACCCTAACGACCCAGTATTCCGTTAGGATAAACGTTAAAAAATTCCTTAGAGGTGTGACAAAAGGTATCACCAACATGATCAAACGTAAGGGTGGTTGTCACATTCTCCCAAGGGAAAAGAGGTGTGGGAGAGGTCGTAAATAACGAACGTCTAAAAACCTAGCGTCGGTAAGACTGACCACACTTCACCATGGAGTAACACCAAAACTAAACGTAAAGAGATTATTACTCACTACAACTCGTAGAAAAGTACACAAACAATCGGTAGGCATACAGAAGAAACCTCTTTACAGATAAATCAAGAAACCAGGTAAAAAACTAACCCAGCAAATAAAAAGACCTTAACTCAACGTATTCAACGAACATATAAAAACTCTAATCGACAAACAGTCAACAAAGTAAACGATAATAAAGGAGGGTAAGTCTTCCGACAGAAAAGTGGAACGAATATAAAAGGAAACAACACTTCTTCGAAAATTAAAATTAATCTAGGGTAAACAAATAAAAACGAAAATAAATGTCTTAAGACCCTCCACCTAGTATCTCCTAGGACGACGCTAAATACAGCCTCTCACAAAACGGATACAAGAGGAGATCCTCAAAATATCAAAGACCAGAATGTAAATCCAGAAATTAGGTAAAACTCAAATAAAAGCACACACCACAATCTTTCACTAGATCAAAGTAAAAAATGTTCACCAACTGGTCAAAAGGGTCGTGGTAAACAATTTCTCTAACAGAAATGAGGTAACATATAAGAACGGAGGAAACAGTTTCTATTCCACAGGTATACACACACCTAAATAGAGACCCGAAAGATAAAACAAGGTAACTAGATATACAGACAGAAACACGGTCATGGTATGACAGAACTACTGACACCGAAACATCATCTCGGACTTCAGTCCGTTCAACTAAGGAGGTCAAGGTAAGAAGAAAGAGTTCTAACGAAACAGATAAACTCCAAAAAACATAAAGGTATGTTTAGGACTTTAATAAACAAGATCAAGACACTTTTTATAGCGACCATCGAACTATCCCTAACGTAACTTAAACATTTAACGAAACCCATCATATGAGTAAAAGTGATATAACTAAGAAGGCTAGGTACTTGTACCATATAAAGAGGTAGATAATCACAGGAGAAACTAAAGAAAGTAGTCACAAAATATCAAAAGATATATATCCAGAAATCAAAGAAATCCATCTATATAAGGATTCATAAAATAGGAAAAGCAACGTTACCACTTACCTTAACAAAGGAATTAAAGAAAAAGATGAAAGAGTAATAATCACATATCCTTACGTTCCCTAAAGACACACAACTAAAATATAGGACGTTGAAATGACATAAGTAACTAATCGAGATGATTAAAAGACCACCTCAGAAATCCCAAAATATACATCTCCTAGTACAGTAGACGTTTGTCACTCTTAAAATGAAGAAGAAAAAGTTAAGTTGTAGGTAAATACTATTTTTGAGAGGTCTTTCGTCCTTATCTTCCTTGTATGGAGTTTTATTATTTTCGATATATACTGTTTGGGTGTCGTTTGTAATAGGAGTTACCACTTTTTAACTTTCGTAAAGGGGATTTCAGTCCTCGTTCTGTTCCCACGGGTGAAAGTGGTGATGACAAGTTGTATCAAGATCTTCAAAACCAGTGTCGTTAGTCTCGTCTTTTTCTTTATTTTCCTTAGGTTTAACCTTTTTTTCTTTTTTTTCTTCTTCATTTTGACTGGAGAGAGGACTGGGAAGAGAGATAAGGAGGACCTCGATCTCCCGGGGTCCTGGACGGACCCTACACTCCTCTAAATGGGTGGCAGGGATGAGGGGGAGGAGGGGTCCTACTACTCACCTGTCCAAGGCACAGGACCGACTTCCCCTGTGCACTGATACTTGGACCCCAGGGTCACAGAACCGACACTTAGCCGTCGAACGTAAGAGCCCTTTGTTACGTGGGCATACGTCTCGTATTCGTATACGATTACTACCAATTAACGTAGGTGTAAATGTCTACACAGTTTTGTACGTTTCGGTGGACTGTCAATGTGTGGATGTCGTCTAGCGTCAATCATTGACGTGTGGTCCGAGGACCGGTCGTGGCACTGCGTTCGAACCTGTGGTTCACACTCTACTTTGACGGTGGGTCGGGACAACCCCCCGGAACCGACAGTGGGGAAACCGGGGGACGAGTCTGGATACGGGTAGGGGTGGTAAAGGCCAGAAGAACCAGGAGGGCTGAGATTCTGTCTGTTTGGGACACCCCCTACCTGCACCCTCTCTGGGACTTCTGGTGTCTCCCCACTGGATGGGAAGGGTCTACCCCTTTGACTCCGAAGTGAGAAGTAAGAGTCTGGGTTGTTAAACGACTCACGGACAGTGGACGGTCTGAGACGAGGTCCGTGACCCTACTCGACTACAAGGGAAACCCCTCTGTCGTCACGGTCCACCACTACCCGGTCTTCACCCGTCGCCCTCTCTGACTACCCTCCCCCATCGTCCCCGGATTCTTCTGGAATGACTCGGGCACTGTAACTCGTCTCTCGACTTCCGACTCGGTACGACCGGGGACCCCCATTTCACACGTCTCCGAACCACCCACCCTCTGACCCAGGGGGGGTCCCTCCTGCGGGGAGGTACATGAGAACCCAAGTCGTTTACAAATAGAGACCCAGTGTCCGACCCGGCGGTACGACTCCCTTCCCTTCGTTTTTCCTCGTTCCCACCCAGGGGTCGGAGTCCTTGAGGAATCCCTGAACCCCCAATCTATTTACTGGTAGGTGTCAGTAGTCCGTGGCCCTACAGGGTCCTTTATAAATTCTGGACACGTCCGGTCCACGAGTCCGCCGAAACGTACCTCCAATACCGACGTCCCCCAGAGCTCCCACCCCGCCCCTCTGAGCCCCCCTCCCGTTTCCGGGAAGATAACCCGTCTCCCTTATCGTCCGTACCACCGGAACCCCTAAACCCCCCGAACTCCGTCTGTTTGAACCACTCCTTCCTCTCCGACCCCCACGTCCCACATCCACCCCCGTCTGTCCGTCCGGACCACGTGTCCTAGGCCCCACTCCACCCTTTAGGCCGACGTGTCCCTCCTTGTTCCCACCATTACTTCCGAAGTTGAGGGCCGAGACCCGCCTCTAGAGACAAAACCCCCCGATCCCAGTTTCTTCTCAACCCCCCGTCCCATCCCCACGTCGAGACAGAGTGACCTCTCTCAAGAGTTTGTGACCGGTCCTACCAGAGGAACCTTCGGAGACCCTAGAGGAAGACCCGTCGAGTCACCGGACCTACCCAGTCGGTCGACGGGTATATTGTCTCCGGTCTCCGAGTGTGTCTGCCCTTGACTACGGGACCTCTCGTCCGAGTCCCGGCGACCGAGACGGGGAACGTCTCTGTTGTTTTCCGAGAGATCTCAAACGACCCTTCCAGGGTTGTGGAGACCTACTACGGTCTTGAGTCCGGGAGATTGACCCGGAGTCACGTGGGGAGGGGGTTGGAGGGAAGGTGGGGGCTCCCTTGAGGACCGACCTTTCGCCTACTCGTGTCTCCCCACCTATATTTGTCTTCCACGAGGGTCTCGGTGACGCGCCCGGATTGTCGAGAGGTCCCTGAGTGTCAGGGGGACTCCGCCCACGATAGAATCGGGGTGGAGCTACAGCGTCTCCACTTTGCCTCCGCGGTCCCAAATGCCGTTCCTACAGTTGCGGGTACAGAAGGAGGTTCAGGTGTCGTCGGTGACCGAGACGGAGAATTCTAAGTAGAAGATACGTACCAAGTAGGTAAGCTATCAGAAATAACCCGGGACTGAGAACGACCACGACTCCGCCGTCGTCCCTGGTTGGACTGGTCGGGACGACCACCCCGGGACGGCCCCCGCCCTTCCAACGAGATCTTGGGAACCCACTAAGGTTGGTCTTCAGTCTCCAGATCTCTGACGTCTTCTCAGGATCGATACTGAAGGACAGATAGATGGATAGATAGGTAGGTAGTAGCTAGTAGGTGGTAGATACATATAGACGTAGGTGTAGAAAGGTAACGTCACTCCACGTAACGTAATACGAAACGTGACAAGTGGGTAGTGTAGTCAGTGGTTGAGGTACTTCCTTCGAAGGTCAGAGGGGGGAGGAAAAAAAAACATACTCCACTTGCTAGGGTCTCGATTTAGGGTCGTCTCGACTCTGATTTAGGGTCGAAACAGGGACTAGAGTGTGGCGAAGGTGGAGGGTCTCGAGGTCTTCGACGACACGACGAGGATTACAGGACACTACGCTTACAGGACCCAGGTCTTCACGGGGGTAGTTTGACAGGACAAGACATAGAGAATGTTAACGTTATTGATAGAATTCGAGACGTAAGGATTAGGTGTCACTAAAATTGGAAAGTAGTAGACTGAAACGAATTGGACGAGACTGAGAGTAGAAGACACTCGCAACGAAAGTCTCTTAAATACTTTTCTGTGACACGGGGGTCTTACGGGTCGGTCAAGGGGCGATGGAGGTCGGACTCGGGAGGACGGAGGGAATCTTAGGACAGGTTTGGCAGAAGTCGACGAGGAAAGAGGTCCCAGGTGAAGTCTGAAAGACTCAAATACCGACAGTGTATTGCGATAATCGGTACTGTTACGGTTAATCTTGTTAATACGACCCGGTATTTGGAGGTGTCCTAAATCCTGACTGCGACTCAAAGACCTCGATTTCGTCAGCGGTCGGTGGGGACTGTCGAAGGTGGGTCGTCTGTCCCAACCGGTGTCTGGGTTTCCCCACGACAGGGAGACCTAGTCACGACGGGACACGTCTCCCCGGGGACGTCCCCGCTTGGGGTGTAGACCTACAATCTGTAGTTCGGGAGTCGTGACATTTCCAGTCGAGAGTTATCTCGTCCTTCTCGTCCCTAACCCCTCGTCTAACGACCCTAAGTTCCGGACCGAGGTCGTGAGGACTCGACACGTTGGAACCTACTCAAAGATTTGGAGAGACCCTAAGTCATAGAAACAGACATTTAACTCCTCAATCGTTGTTAAGAAGGAGACACCTCAACAACTTGGCTTATTCACTTTGTCACACACAGTTCCCGGCTCGTATCTCAGTCGAGAGTGATAAGGTCCGGGGTTCCCCCACGGAGATTTTCTCTAGAGAGATGGTGGTGACGTGAACTGCAACTCTTTGACTCCGGTTCTTTGTGATTTAATTTGTAAACTCTTGTTCTGTCATATACCGGCACGATTTAATACGTCCTACTGTTAATCTCTTGATTTGCTAGTCATTATTTCCCGATTAACCCACCCTGTCTGTGAGTCACTCGGGTCTTGGACTCTATGTCGGACCCTGTCCTACCGGAGCGGTTCCGGGCGGGGAGGAAATTATATTCAGTACGAATGACATTTTGGGACTTATACACGTTTTAACATACATTTCGTGACCAAAGAGTGGAGGTTTCTGTCTTCGATTACGAAAAAGAGTAAGAAAAAGATAAATAGTGAAGTCGAGTCAAGTCAGTGAGTCAGTACAGGCTGAGAAACGCTGGGGTACTTAGCGTCGTGTGGTCCGGAGGGACAGGTAGTGGTAGAGGGCCTCAAGTGAGTCTGAGTGCAGGTAGCTCAGGCACTACGGTAGGTCGGTAGAGTAGGAGACAGCAGGGGAAGAGGAGGACGGGGGTTAGGGAGGGTCGTAGTCTCAGAAAAGGTTACTCAGTTGAGAAGCGTACTCCACCGGTTTCATGACCTCAAAGTCGAAATCGTAGTAAGGAAGGTTTCTTTAGGGTCCCGACTAGAGGAAGTCTCATGTATAAAAGTATAAAGTAAAGGGTAACCACACTGACACAAGACTAGTAAAGGAGAGGCGTAGTAGCCACTCCCTCTCTGGGAGGTGGGATTCATCTTACTTTATCGATTTGTGTGTTACCCGTCTACACTCCCTGTCGTCGAATAATCAGAACATATGAGTGTCGGACCCTCTCCTCCTACAAGGGACGGTACGTCCTGGTGTGCTCCAAACGTGAGTCCTCGTCTCACTTGGTCCTCCCCGTTACCCTCCGTCCGAATCATCATCGTTCGTCCACTCCACGGAGGACCAGGGGTGTCTCCTACATTGCCCAAACTAACTTATTTGAGGTGAGACCGACCGTCGACATCAGATAATCCACTCCTAGACCCCCTCGTGTCGACGAGACCGACTAACCCCTTGATCGACCTACCCCCCGAAAAGACGACCTACCCCGTATAGACCGTCCTCACCCCCTTGAGACCCACCCGGAAACTCCAGGATTCTTCCAGTTTCTACAACTCCGTCGTCTACTTTCGAAACCCGAAGATTATGTCTGACAGTCCTATTTGTCCCCCCACGAGACTATTGGAGGAGGGAGAGGACTTTGTTGTTTCGACCACAGTGCACAGGTGACGTCACTCGCTTCTCCCGAAACAAGTAGTGTCTGGGGGTCCCTAAATCCAACTATCTTCGTGGAACCCTACGACCGTAAGGGTGTACACCGAGGTTCCGGTGGAGTCCTTCCTCTTCCCTGTCCTCAAACTCGAGACCCAGACTTTACGAGGGAGAAGGGAGGGTCTTCGTTGTGAGGGGTGGAGATTAGGGGAGATAAGTACAGAGGAACCGGTTTCGCTCAGAGTGGCCGGTCCGGACTACACTTCCAGTGTCTACGCGGTAAGAGGACCCCCACCCCGTCTCCTCCTGACCCACGACTACTTAGGGTCGGCACGGGAAGTGGACGGTGTGTATGGTTAAACCCAGAAAGAATGGACTTTGAGACGAGACTGGTCAATAGGTAAAAATTTACATAAAAACCTTTATGTCAACTAGGAACTTGTAATACCCGAACTTAACACCCCTACCTATTAAAAACTATTATTTATGATACCAAGATGTCCCAGTCACCTTTGTCACTGTCTGAAATAAAAGAACCCGAGGTTTTAGTGACACCTACCACTGACCTCGGTACTTTAGTTTTCTGCAAACGAGGAACCTTCTTTTCGATACTGGTTGGATCTCTCGTATAATTTTTCGTCTCTGCAATGAAACGGTTGTTTCCAGGTAGATCAGTTTCGATACCAAAAAGGTCAACACATACCTACACTCTCAACCTGGTACTTCTTTCGACTCGTGGCTTCTTAACTACGAAAACTTGACACCACAACCTATTCTGAGAACTCTCAGGGAATCTGACATTCCTCTAGGTTGGTCAGGTATGATTTCCTTTAGTCAGGACTTATAAGTAACCTTCCTGATTACAACTTCGACTTTGAGGTTATGAAACCGGTGGACTACTCTTCTCGACTGAGTAAACTTTTCTGGGACTACGACCCTTTCTAACTTCCGTCCTCTTCCCCTGCTGTCTCCTACTCTACCAACCTACCGTAGTGACTGAATTACCTGTACTCAAACTCGTTCGAGACCCTCAACCACTACCTGTCCCTCCGGACCGTACGACGTCAGGTACCCCAACGTTTCTCAGTCTGTGATGACTCGCTGACTTGACTTGACTTGAACGGGAGTCGTAGGTGTGACGTCAAGTGGCAATTACGACCACACAGAGGAGGAAGATCTGAGGCTCGAAGAGGGACAACGACTCTGTACCCCGAGACCACCTGTAAACGACTCCGTCACTCGAGGGACTTACGACCGAGTCGAGGGGTACACTCTACGACAGGAGTTACTCTACGACAGGAAACGACCGGTGTCGTTAGGATATGTCGTCGAAGATCTCTTTCACTTTCCGCGAGCAAGGACAGGCTGAGAAACGTTGGGGTACCTGATATGTTAGTTACCTTAAGAGGTCCGGTCATATGACCTCACCCATCGGAAAGGGAAGAGATCCCCTAGAAGGGTTGGGTCCCTAGATTGTGTCCAGACGTCGTAACGTCTGTCTGAGAAATAGTCGACTCGGTGGTCCCTTCGTGTCGCCGAAGATCCCTGTTGGGACAAGAGTGTCCCCCAGCGTCCGGACCGAGTCTTTGGTGGGTCGAAGTATGTCTACGGGTCCCGACCCGACCCCGAGGGTCGGCCGAGGAGTCCTAAGTCCCACCCCGAGACTCCCGAGGACTGTCCCAAGAGTACGTCTACACTGACAAGATCCGGTAAGGTCTGTCTCGTACCTATGACTGATCTCACACTCCACTGGCGTGGTGCGGTGACGGTCGTGACTCCCAGAACGATTACAGGACCCCTCTGTACCTAGCAGTCACCAAGGTAAACGTAAAGAGGAGGGGTAAGACTCGAGACTCGACGAGGGAGAACCCCAACGTACCTGGGCCCCTCTGGTCCTGTCCGGGAGAAGGTGAAAGTGTCGAGAGAGAAGGTGGCGCAAGGAGTGTCCAGACAAGAAGGTGGTCTCTGGGGACTGGAAGCACAGGAATAGGGTCCTGCGTCCGCGGTGTGCAAAGGGGTCCATGTATCCGTCGACCTTCCTACCACGAGTGCGCCCGCCACCCCGCGCCTCGAGTAGGTCCACTCAGAAGGACGCCCGACCCTGCCCGCGGGGGACCACCAGGGCAATGAGTCAAGTCAAGTCAAGTCAGCGAGTCAGCACAGGCTGAGACCCTGAGGCACCTGACGTCGTGCGGTCCGGAGGGACAGGTAGTGGTTTAGGGCCTCGAATGGGATTGAGTACAGGTAACTCAGTCACTCCGGTAGGTCGGTAGAGTAGGAGACAGTAGGGGAAGAGGAGGACGGGAGTTAGAAAGGGTCGTAGTCCTAGAAAAGTTTACTCAGTCGAGAAGAGTAGTCCACCGGTTTCATAACCTCAAAGTCGAAGTTGTGGTCAGGAAGGTTACTTATAAGTCCTGACTAAAGGAAATCCTACCTGACTAACCTAGAGGAACGACAGGTTCCCTGAGAGTTCTCAGAAGAGGTTGTGGTATCAAGTTTTCGTAGTTTAGAAGCCCCGAGTCGAAAGAAATGTCAAGTTGAGAGTATAGGTATGTACTGATGACCTTTTGGTATTTAAACTGATCTGCCAGAAGACAACCGTTTCAGGTCAATGATCTTCCTTAGAGAACGGGACCCGACTACCTCGTGGTCGACGTAAACATTTGTAAAACAGAGGTCTGTACAGATGGAGACCTCGTAGTGACTATGGTAACTATGGTTATAGGACATTTATAAGGAAGGGATGGGTGTCGAAGAGACGGTGCAGGTCCGGTCCGGGGGTAGTAACGAGTGACCGTGAGGACGTCGGCGCAGGTAGGAACTGTACGACGAAGATGGCAGAGGGGAAGTTGGCGGGTAAGAGGCGTGCCGGCGATCTCCCTCGAAGTTTTCGTACGAGGTTATGAGACGCACCCAAAAGTCACATGAACAGGGTTCAGGAATGGACTGAAACTTCGGATCCCGTCAGACTGAGTCGGCTGACGATGTGGACGGGGCAAGGGAGGTAAGGAACTCCCTACCACGTCAGTGTGTTCGGAAAAAAGACGGTGAACTTGGAGGGTCGGAAACGTCCACGACAAGGAGACCTCGTAGGAGGTCTGTAGAGTGGACCAACTGAAGATTCTCAGGTAATCCAGAGTCGTATCTTTTCGGTGAGAGAGGTCCTTTAGTTCAGTATATAGAAGGGTTGGGTCTTCCTGGTGACCTTGGTGGTTCCTGTAGGGAGAAGGAGACGTTTCCGAGAGGACCGATTGCTTCAGTGAGACTGGAGTCAAAGGAGGGAGGAAGGTCACGGAAACCTCGTTTAAACCGGGACGGGGGACGCACCGGTTCTACGTAGAGACGAGTGTTAGACCGACATTTCAAGGAAACCCGTGGAGATGAAAATGTAACTTACCAGAATCAAAAACGACCGTAACCGGGGTAAAAGGACCCGTCTCTAGAACCCCTGGGTCTCGGGTCCCGACCTACCTTTTTCTTATTCTTTTTTTGGGAAAGTATAGTCTCTCTGTAACTTCTACCAGGCAATACTTCACTTCCCTTGATTGAGAGTCGACTTTTTATTAAACCGATTTACTGTCCGAGTGTAGTGGAGGAACATCAGTGGGGGTCCGTGAAAGAGGAGGAAGAAGAAGGACAAAAGGGGAGGAGAAGTACTACGAAAGAAAAAGGAAGTACACCGAACTGATCCTCTGTAGTCAAAAACGTTGTAGTAAAAGTACTTCTAGATGGACCCTTTCTAACCTCTATTTGAGTCGTCTCGACTGTCGTATCGAGACAAGTGTCCTTGGTTTCTTTGGTGAAAAGTTTAACGTTTTTTTACTAATCTTCAATCTTGAGGTCAATGTCGACCTCTACCTTCCTCTCCACTGGACCCCCCCAGCCCGAAGAGAGGTCGGAGTAGAGAGGTCAGAGGGGAGGGAAGGGAAGGGATTGGGTCACGAAGTGTGCCTTGGAACTTTCCAATTATTAGTATTGTGTATTACAAATAACTCTCGTATCATACAAGATCTACGACTCGACTCATGAGATTTGATCTGTGGAATAAGTCAGTGACGTATATGGTTCATACAGAAGAGGAAGAAACGAGGGAAGTAACCTGTAAATGGCCAACAACCCGACCTTTCGTTCGGTCGTAAATAACTCGTTGATGACACACGACTACTGGAGTCCAATAAGGAAGTTCCTAGGCAAGAATGTCAGTTCCTTCAGTCCCGAACACAGAGTCCCGACTCCAGGGTGTCATGGACGAGACCCAGAGAACCGGTGGGTTCTCTGGTCGTGTCGACAGTAGGTAGGGAGAAAGAGGTCATGCCTCCGAGGATCAGACGAGTCCCTTGTCATAATAACATTAACGACGATGACAACACTAACAGTATTTTAGGTGTGGGATCGTTCTTGTTATCGTCGATGTGTAGAAAAATATGGTCAGTGTCAATGGTAGACGAGGATACTACTGGAAACTGTGTATGATTGACACATTCCGTCCCGAACCGGGAACGTAGTCGTTCCGATTCCTAAACAAGTCCCATGGTCACTCGACCCAGACCGGGTAACGGAAGCGACCCGAACCTACGGTCCCACACACCACAGATACTCTTGGTCCTCCCGGTACAGACGTCCGCTCATCCTTCGACTCTTTCGGACTGACGTCTTCGTTCTTACTCCGTCTTCTCGTCTGCTCGGTTCTACTCTGGGTGTTCTCCTGTCCTGCCTGTCCCGACGGCCCGAGGAACAAAGTCTGGACTCAGTCTAGGTTCAGGTCATTCAGGACGTCCTGGGGCTCCTTGGTTACGGGCGGGGTGGGGGAGAAAGAAAAGGAAATTGATCTACCACAAAAGACAAAGTATGTTTCTCGGGACTGACTCACGGTTCTTTTGGACAAATAAAAATTTTAGACGTAAATTTTTTAGAGGCAAAGATTGTTACTCACAGAGAGAGAACCTCTCGGGAGTATTTATTGTCTTTCCTTCAAAAACATTTGGAAATACCTTTACTTCGGGCGTTAGACCCGTGTGTGAACAAATTGTTCACTATTAATTGACGACTGTTATATTAAAGTCGTACAAATAGTAATCCTTCATTAGTTTCTCTAGGAACACGACCCCTCAGGTCTGAGTAGACGCCTCGAGTCGCGGAGACTCCTACCTACGTCTCAATCAGGGGCCCCAGGCGACGAGGGACGGTCGACGATAAGCCTAGGGTCTTCGTCGTGAACACAAAGATTAGGGACCCTAAAGACGCGAGGTGTCTGAGGACCGTTAAAGGTCTTCTGTCGGGCCCGTCGGGGAGAGATTCCCTAGTAAGGGAGGAGACCCGCAGGGACTTCCACGGACCTGGGTCTCATCCCTTAACCGTGGACGGGGAATACGTCCCTCCCCCTGAGAGTAGAGACGTCGGGGACGATCCGGAACTCAGGACGTCCCCAGGATCGGGTAGGAAGTGAACTGTCTCCTCCTTTGACTACGAGTCTTTCCATCTCAGTAAACGGGTTCCCGTGTGTCGAACCACTCCTCGGTCTACCCCTACACTTGAGACTGGGGGTGGACTGGGGGTTCAGACCCGGTGGGGGTGGGATGTGGGTTAAAGGAAAGAACCACTTGAGTTGACGAGACACGGAGTCAAAGGAGTAGACATTTTACTCCTATTTCGAACATAAGAGAAATCCTCCCGAAAACTCCAACTTTAATTTGACTATATATGTGATGGGTGTGTGTGAGTGTCGTGAATCGAATCACGTGCCGTGTTTCACAATCGATATTACGAGTAATTAATAATAATTATTATATGACAATTATTATAGTTCCTTTATGACTATGATCATAGTTAATTAATATATTTGTTATAATCGTCACATCGGATGACGAGATGATCCGTTTGAAGAAAGGAGGTTAGGTACTCAGTCAACGGAGACGGGAGAAATTAGTCTCGACACAGGGAAACCCTGAGGCAGGTCTTGAGGTCTTAGGTGAATGTTCCCTGTGACTTTCCCTGAACACCGAGTCTCACATCACCAATCCTCAATGAGGGACCCAGAACTTCCAGACTCAGGAGACTTCTGTCCGTACAGGTAAAGGATAACTGACGACAGTGTTCTTGGGGTCAAGAGACTGGGTGTGTCGAGACCGACTGGTGCTGGACAACCTTGTGAAATCAGGGGTGAAGGTCGGGGACCCAGATCTCCAGGGGTCTCAAACGTCGGGGAGGGTAGGAGGTGTGGTCGATGTGTCTTGGTGGGGGGCAGGGTCTGGCAAGGTGCGACGTGGTAGAGGTCGGGAACGTAGGTGACCAAGGAAGCAGATCTGCCGGAAGGAGGGAAGGGTGGGCCATCTTACTTACAAGACTCTGGGTCGAGTTTACGTAGGACGGTCTACTGTGGAACTCGGGTCCAGACAGACGGGACTCGTGTCTCGGCGGACTGCGTAAAGGATCCCGTAATGACACCCGTCGAGCCGTGTGGACGGGCACAACAGAGTCCCAGGTCCCGTGGGACGGTCCACCCGAAGTAGGAGAGACCAAAGGTCTACTCCGAGCCCCTTCTCTTGACTGAATGGATTTCAGTGTGTGGGTCGGGGGCTCGGGTCTACCTGCGGGTCCACAACTGTACCGGGGTCCATTGGAGGAAAGGTAAACCCGAGCATACTTAGATCTAGTAAGGGAGGGATTTCCGTCGTCCCGCGCCACACTCACGTGAGTATAAACAGTGACTAGATTGGGAGTCTCTGTCTCCAAGACCCGTGAAGGGCGTGTCTGGGTCCGTGTACCCGTTTCCCTGTTCGGACGTATGTGTAGGTCCACTTGCGACCGCACAAGGGTCTCCACAGTCACTCGCGCAGCCGACACGAGGTTTAGTCACAGGTGTACGTCGGTACTCGACTCGGGAATAAGCATTTAGGTGGTCGGAGGACCTAGGGACGGGTCTATGAGGGGCCCTAGGAGTCTGAGTCGGGTCCACCCGGGTCCCACCCCCCACGTCCCCTGTCTGGATAGAGTCTCTGAACGAAGACTGAGGACAGGACTTTTGGGAGGGAGATACTCGGGATCTTTGTAAGCAAGTTTATATCACCTTTTCTGTCCGAGTGGAGGTCCCTCACCCCTCCTTAACTGTTGGTCGCACCGTTCATATGTTTAACCCCGCCGACGGAACGACCTCCACCCTCACTCTGACATTCAGAACCATTGAACTCCCGAGTCCGTATCGTAAGAGAGTTCTATTACCTCCGAAACACTGGTACCCTTGGGTCCTAAATCCACATACCGGGGGTATCCCTAAACCTCGGAAACTTCTAGATACAGAAATCACTTGTTCACATAGTCTTTTTTTAAGGTAAATCTTCAAGATCCTCAGACGTTACCCGAAGGATTCATCGAGTCGATCATTTCTTAGGTGGACCTAACGTCTTCGGGGTCAAGTTAGGGACCCAACCCTCCTAGGAGATCTCTCCCTTTAGGGGTGAGGTCATAAGAACGGACCTCTTAGGGGTACCTGTCTCCTCCGACCGCCCGATAGCAGGGACCCCACGTTTCTCAAATCGTACTGACGCATTGATTCGGGTCGTGTTATTCGTGTCCTCCACCATCCCTTCATTCAGACAGAGGGAGACATAAGAACCATCCCGGTGTTGTTTCTCAAGGGAACCTTTTGATCTGTTTAGCCGTGGAGGGAACCCGACTACCGAAATTAAATAGGGTATTCAGTCTAAAAACTTGTCTCTTCGGCTCCTTGATTCGGTATTGACCAGGGTCCGACTGATAGAAAGACCCCCTAGACTTCATCGGTTAGGTCTTATCAAGTCACCCGGTGTCGAAGGTGAACCGTTATGTCCTAAGGGTGTGTCTATTCCGAGGTCACCTCTCCTCGAGTTTTGGGTTTTAAGATCCCGGTCACTTCTTATCTGTAATACGTACTCTTCATCGTCTCTTTTTTCTTATCCTTCTCTTAGATTTCTTGGAGTGTATTATCTTACTAAGGTTCCCTTTGAGATTATATTCATACAAATATTATTTCTGTCTTTTCTTAGTTTTAGTAATCCGTCCCCTACTTATCCACCTCGTGTCTCCTAAAAATCCCGTTACTTTTATTAAATACGTTAATATTACCCTTTATTTACACTAATATATACATAGTTTTAGGTACCCTGCATTTGTCATTCTCACTTGGGATGACATTTGACATCTAAAGCTACCAATGACAAAAGAGTACATCCAAGTGGTCTGTAGCGAGACCCTCGCCCCGCAACTATCGTTTCCTGTGCGCCACCCCCGTCTCCCCTTTACCCTGTCCGGACACACGACACGAAGTAGCGAATCAGCGCAGACTGGGAAAAACTGGGGTGTTTGACATCGGGTGGTTCGAGGAGACAGGTACTCCTAAGAGGTCCGTTCTAATGACCTCGCCCGACGATACGGGAGAAAGTCCCCTAGAAGGGTTGGGTCCCTAACTTGGTCCAGAGGGTGTCACGTCCGCCTAAGAAATACTAAACTCGCTGGCCACTTCGGACCATTGTTTCCTCCGATGTGTCGCAACCCCCGTCTCCGCTATGCCCTTTACAGATATGACAGGACACTTGAAACGACACTTGCATTTTGATAGAATTTTTAATAGAAATTTTTAGTACTCTTACCTTGGTTTGTGATACTTTTTTCCTCGTTCGTACAATTTTTAAAAAAAAGAGATTTTTACTTTCTATCTTGGTCACTTAATTTTTGAGCTACCTACTCATTTTATCGTCCAATCCGTTTTGGTCTTTCTTTTCTTCATTTGTCCTTATAATTGTTTTACTTGTAAAGGTCCTATACCTAGTCTTTGCATTTGACACCTTTTATACTTTCACTCTAGTTCTCTGTAATCTAATTTATTCTACTAAGTAGTATATACTTTATCCAAAGGATCTTATATCCTCTTCCCTTATTTTCTCCTTTATTTATTCCTTCCTGGGTCTTGAAAAGTCTTGAATGTCTTTCCATTAAAAGTCTCAGTCTTTCGGACTTCTTAGGATTCTTCAGAAACTTTTATTAGACATGAAGATAAATAGAGATCTAAACGAAGAACTGGACGACTATGAGCATAGATATGGACGTAGATATGGTTACCTTAATTAGGATGTCGATGTTTGTATTACAAGTCTTCTTTATTTTTTATCTGTGTTTACTCTTGTATGTCACAATAAAACAAATGAATTGAAGATTTTGCCCGTGTTGTTTAGATGTTTGACCAATCTTGACCACCTCACCGTCACTTACCTTCCCTCGCACTCCCTTGGGCAATCTTTATTCAAATGGTAAACTTTTTCCGTTGTTCTCTTCTCGTCTAGTCAACTCTCTCTGTTTATGTCTCGACTGACGAGGTGTCGTTGTTGTCTCTGGTCTCGTCCGACCCTATGATGAAAACAACGGTTTGATTCGTTTCTGTTAAGGTCAAGATCGATTCGGTAGTGAGTTTTGAACTATGTCTCCCCCTTTTTTTTCTACAAAAGTCTAATTTTTACCTCAGATTGTCTAGAATGATTTTCTTACTTACTTTCTAGTGAAAACTTTCAGTAACCTGAATCTTCCTTCTTGTCTTACTTTCGCCCTTTTCGTACACCTTTATCGGTACACGAACCCTATTTAGATTGGAAAATACGGATTTACTTCATTCCCCCTTTGGTTGTTACTACCATTGTTAATTCAACCATCTCCAACTTTTTCTTCTACCTTAGTGTCGTAATCTATTTCGGTTGTCATTCTACACTCCGACTTCTATAAACTACTAGAACCACGACAAGTCTCCCTCCTCCCCTACAATTGAAATTTGGCACATTTGAGATTTGTTCGCGCGTAAAGTACAATTCCATTCACATTTGACTCTCTTTATCCCACGTCTGAAAACGTTGGTTATCTTCTTCTTTCCATTACTTCCTATAAACTATCTGCGTTACCTGTCTTCTTTTATTCAGTTTGTCTTTTATTTCCTTCTTTCTGAGTTTCCTCTTTTAGCCCCACCTGTCTTCCGTCTCCATTCTTCTCCCTGAGGACGAGTCGAACGACAGGAGAACACTGAAGTCGATTGCCGACGGATAAAGAGGAAATTCAAAAATATTGCAGGAGGAGACAGAGGTTCCCGTTAAACACTACTAGTTCTTTTTTTTTTATAAATTTTTTTTCAATTTTTTTTTTCTCGTTTGAGTAATTCTACATACACAATGTACACACGTTAAAACATATAGTTGATATAGACTTATTACGAATATTTTCTTTTTTTTTTTTCTTGTTTGGTTTCTTACATCGTTTGTGTTCTCCTAAGAGTCGAAGGACAGACCCGTGGACACCGAGGGGGACCAGTGGAGGTCCAAGGACTGCGGGACCTACTCCCGCGTCGAGTCGACTCGACGCACTTTGAGTGATGACCCGAGGGGTCTGGACGAGGAGAACGACTACCCTCCTCCGGCCGGAACACCAAGACTTTCCCTTATTTCTCCGAAGAACTTGGGTGTGCTGTGTCGGACTACGTTCACAAGGAAGTGGTCGTAAGCGACTCGCGGATGATACACGTCCAGGACGTACCCACGACTTGTATCCGACTCCTGTTCCAGTCAGAACAGGGGTCAGACCAGCCCCCTCTACCTCTGGGACAATGGGGCACTACTTCGACTCGGACTCGACATCCCTCTGTCAACCCCCCACACTGATTAAGACTGGGACTGGACCCAGATCTCACTCTCGAGGACCTATTGGGCCCCTCAAACCCGTAAACCTCTGGTAGAAGTGAAGTGTCCCCGACGACTAGTCCGGGTCTAACCCCTTCCTGAGTGGACTACAGGACCTGGGTCCAAAGGGGTTTGGACTCGGGGCAGGGGTCCTAACGGACCGGAGTCCCCGAGGGCCCTATTAGTACCACTTCTACGGTTGGGTGAAGGAGTAAGGATCCAACGAATCGATTGAAAGGGTGTGGTTACCATTAATGATGGAGGGTCTTCAATTAAACATTCCTCTGTCACATTTACACAATAAATGTATCGTTAATAATTTTAGTACGACCCTCAAAGGATATATTATCCAGTAATAGACACTGGATTAATACTTTTCTTCCATCAGTCAAGGTAAATCGAGAACAGAGACTTGGGTCCCAAATAGGACCCCTCACCGGGTGAGACAACGTAGTGTCTATACACGAATGTTTAGGAAAAATAATTTAGGTTTGACTTCAGTGAAAACCTTTAAAAAGACTCTGCTTGTACGACTAAAAGATTCTAGAACCGGGGGTTATGGACTCGTCTCTGTGACAGAGTCCAAACTCTCAAAAGACGACACGTTTAATGAGGGGAGAGTACAGGTCGGTCTCGTGTAACAGTAGGTGCGTGATACGTAAACTTACTAATATATAAACGAATAGCAAAGGATCTGAAGATACAAATAAGTAAGTAAGAGAAGAAGTCCACAAAAAGTACGAAACCAGACACTGAGTAGAGAAGGGTCCGAGTAAGTGTACAATTAATTAAGGGACTAAGTAAGGGAGATAAGGGCACACATAGGAAAGTAGACGAGTAGGAAGGTAACAGGTAAACCCGTGGTCAAAGGAGTGTACACTAAAGAAGAAAGTAGGAAAGGAAGTAGGTAAGTGTGTAACGAGGTAAGTGTGTAAATAAGGTTCTCAGAAACCGAGTAAGTAAAATGGGTTGTCAAGTACCCGAAGGGACCACCGAGTCTACCATTTCTTAGACGGACGTTACGTCCTCTGGACCCAAGGTAGAGACCCAACCCTTCTAGGGGACCTCTTCCCTTACCGTTGGGTGAGGTCATAAGACCGGACCTCTTAAGGTACCTGTCTTCTCGGACCGCCCGATATCAGGGACCCAAGTGTTTCTCAGTCTGTACTGACTCACTGATCGTGAAAGTAGGTACACAAAAGATTAATTAAGTAGGTGGGTGTGTAGCAAACTGTTCAAAGCGAAGAACTAATCACATGAGGCACACGACCTACAGACAGGTCCCAGGACGGTGAGGGTAGGGAAGTCATATACGTCGCGTAGAGTCGTATTCCCGAGACAATAATAAGAATAACGACAATAATAAATTACATTTTGGGTGTGTTTCCTTTCGTCGCGTTTCTCGAGGGTTCTTAACTTACGTTGCCACCCTGTCCATCGGTCGGACCTTAGCCGGACACGGAAAGAGGGAGAGTCAATAATGGAAGCAAAACCCAAGGGACAACCGTTTTGAATTCCGAAGTTTCTGACGTTAATTCCATCTTTCTTCGTGAACTCCCACCTTCCCTTCACTCAGTCCCTCCCCTTTCACTTTCACTTCCACCGAGCCAGCCCAGACTGAGAAACGCTGGCGTACGAGATATGTCAGGTACCTGAAGAGGTCCGGTCTCATGACCTCACCCATCGGAAAGGGAAGAGGTGCCCTAGAAAGGTTGGGTCCCTAGTTTGGGTCCAGAAGACGTAACGTCCGCCTAAGAAATGGTCGACTCGGTGTTCCCTTCGGGAGGTTTTTCCGATAATAGTTTGGCCCTCGGTCCCGACATGTGCACACGTGTTCTTCACGGGGGGTAGGGTAGTCTTGTCGACAGGCCCATAAATGTATGGTCGATAGAGTGGTGACCGGTTTCCGATCAGGGTTCCGACCTCGTAATTATGGGCCTGTCCCTTCAAGACGGTGTGTCCCATGACCCCATCCTAAACCATTGGTCTCTTGTACGGGACCCGTTTCTTCGCGTCTCCGACCACCAACCTTCAACCAGGACCTGACTTCACCATTTCCGTCCTGAAGGTCGTCGCCGGGGGAATCGTCTCAGTGCGAAGTGCGGAGGAGAGGTAGGGCAGACAAGTGGAAGGAGGTAGGGCCGAAGTGAACCTGAATACCAGTCCAGGTTGAGTCTTCCTAGGAATCTGTGTGGAGCGAGCTCCTAAGACAAAATGTGTGTCCCCTTTGACTCCGGTCTCTCGCCTCCGTTTGCCAAGGTCTGGTGGGTCACCAGACACACCCCCGGGTTAGAGGTAAGTCCTCAGGTCAGGAGGGGAGGAGTCCGACGACAAGTCTGACCTCATTGTGTAGACTGGAGGGAAGACTTAGGAGACGGTCTTTGTGAGTGACTCCTGTTTTGGTTGTGTGTCTTCGGAGACTGAGACTCTTTGGTCGCCGAGGGAGACCCGACAGAAACTAAAAATCTTGCGGGAGGAGGGTTTGCCTATGTGAATTTTCGGTGTAACCGGCTACCTTCTGTGGGAGTCGGAGAACGGTCGTCTTTGTGTGCACCAATGAACGCGGACACTCGTCTCGTGCACACTACACTAGCGCAAGCTCAGGGTAGACCTCCTATATATTGTCCTCCTCTCCCAAACTGGGCCCTGTCAAGTCAGTGGTATATACATGAACCTACGGATGTGAATGAAGTAAATTTAACTCTTTCTCCTGTATTGGAAATTTCCAGTGGAAGGAAGTCGTACAAGGCCCAGACACAGCACACTCGCGTACCCCTTGCACACTTTCCAATCGCAAACAGTGAATAGATTAGGGTGGGAGACCAGAAAGAGGTGACGACGGTTCTGGGTCGTCGAGGACCGTTGAGTGGTGGCTGTCCAAAAAGAAACGTCGGACTCTGAAACGGTAAAAGTAGAGGGACCTCTCTGACTTGTGTCGAGGACCCGGTCCCCTGTGCTCCGATCCGTCGACCCCAAGGTAAAGTCGTGA
This sequence comes from Capra ibex, assembly GCA_006410555.1. Taxonomy (NCBI): domain Eukaryota; kingdom Metazoa; phylum Chordata; class Mammalia; order Artiodactyla; family Bovidae; genus Capra; species Capra ibex. Next base: position 11,924,667 of record SJYO01016970.1, read on the forward strand.
GAGTCGAGATAGTACGTGATGATTACTCTCGATGGTAGAGGGTTCCTGGATGACACACGGTCCGTGTCACGACCTTCGGAGCCCGTTTGTAAGTGATGTTGGGACGTTTTGCCTCCGACTAAATACGAGGGTGGTAGCGGAGAACCAGGGAGACTGAGGTGTCGAGACGGAGGGACATTTAGGGTGGGGTGTGGACGGATAACTGTGACACTTTTCCCGGTCAGAACGAGAGTCTCACTTTGAACCGGTGACTCGTTCGTCCCACTCACGTCTCTCCCATGACTCGGGGAGAGACAAGAGGCAAATCCTCCCCCGTCCGTCACTTGATCGTACCGGACTACCGGACCGTCGGGAGAGGACCCTTTTTCCTTTTACGTAGGGTCAATCGACCGTGTGACGTCGACCGAAATTAACGGGTACCTTTCCCGTCGCCCAGATCAGTAGTTTCCTTTGACTGGAAACCCAGAAGGAACTGGGAACCTGGTCCTTAGTAGACCGAGTGGGTGGTCTACACATATCCGTAGCAGAGGGAGAACTCCAGTGTACTAAGGAACTTAATGACTATGTCGTTCTCGATGGACACAACTCGTGGATTACACGAGACCGTCGTTTACAGATAACTCGCGGATGCTCCACGACCCGTGATCCCGATTCGTCCCTCGGGGTATTTAGGTCGTCACTGGGGGTATTTCGACCGTCACCGGGGGGATTTCGGTCGTCACTGTCCTGGTCGTCCTGGGGTCGACACACGTGACACCACAGACGGAGACAGTGTGTACTTTCGAGGGGCAAGTACGAGACCGGGAAGGACGACAAATTAAAGTCCGCGGGGCGAGGAGGGGAGTGGTAGTGTGGGGCCGGGAACGAGAAAAGAGAGGAACCTCGACCCCGACCCCCAGCCCCCTCCCTTTGTCGTTCGTGTACCTCCTGTTCAGTGTCTCAGTTTCTCCCAGGACAAGGACGAAGAAGAGGATCCTTGACCCGTAAAAAATTTACGTTTAATTAAATTCAGGTCGGGTAGTCATTTCTTCTTTTTCTTCGGTCAATCTAAGAAAAAAAAAAAAACCAGTTGAACAAGTTCGGGCGATAATTAGATAAGTAGTCGACTCAAGTAGTCCTCTCCAGTGCGAAGAAGTCCTCAAAAGATTGACTTTTATTACAGAGTAATTCAATGTGCATAATTGGACCCTTGTCATAACTACAGTCTGTCTGATTACTTACAGTAATTTTCCTCACGCGTGGTCCGGAGTTCCCTGGACTGGTCTGAAAGCTCAGAGAGGCGTGTAAGTGAGTCAATACCGGGCGCCTGGACGTCAGAGCTCCCTCCCTCCCTCCCGCCGCCCTCCCCTCGACCACACCTCGACGTCAGTGAGGACCAAACGATAAGCCAGTGAGTCAGCCCAGGCTCAGACACTGGGGTGCCAGACGTCTGCGGTCCGAAGGGACAGGAAGTGATAGAGGACCTCAAACGAGTTTAAAGACAGGTAGTTTGTGTAAGCTACTACGGTAGGTTGGTAGAGAAAGAGACAGATGAGAAGACGGAAGTTAGAAAGGGCCGTAGTCTCAGAAAAGATTATTCAACCGAGAAGTGTGGTCCACGGTTACGTAATCTCGAAGTCACAGTCGTAGTCAGGAAGGTCACTTAGAAGTTCCAACTAAAGGAAATCCTAACTGACCAAACTAGAGGAACGACAGGTTCCCTGAGAGTTTTCGGAAGAGGTCGTGGTGTCAAGTTTTCGTAGTTAAGAAGTCACGAGTCGGAAGAAATACCATGTTGAGAGTGTAGACACTTCCCGATAACCTGATTCCTGAAAACAGTCGTTTCACTACAGAGACAAGCAAAAAACAACAAAAAAAAAATGAAACGATAGATCTAAAAAGTATCGAAAAGAAAGTTTTCCCTTAGTAGAAAACCAAAGTACCGACGTCAGTGATAGACGTCACTAAAACCTCGGGTAGGGACCCTCCCCCCGGGACCACTTAGGGTCGTAGAAACCTACGACATTTCCCGAGTACCGGTTCCCTCCATGGTACACATATCAGTGAGTAACAACTCAGGTTTCCCTCCCTGTGACCCAAATCGGAGATGGTGGCTTCCCTCCGTCCTCCCAGTCTCAAGCCCCTAGTCTTGTGACCAAAGACCAGGGTCCAGTGGAGTAGTCTCACCTACCTCAAACCAAGATTGAGTAGAGATGGCTCGGTTCACGATACGACCTGTGAAAGTGTGTGTAATATAAGTACGTTGGGGAGTGTCCTAGGATCCTCTTGACTCCAAGTCTCCTCAATTCCCCAAACGGGTTCCAGCACTCATTCACCCGACCTCTCGATTCCGCCTCTAGGTCCGACTTACTGGGACCACCTCCGAAGGAGAAGGTCCAAAGGGGTGGGGACGGACGTCGGAGTGGGAGGAACACCATGCAGAAGTTTCGGAGGGTTGAGGTAAAGGGTCCTGGGACATTAAGGAGTTAGCGTCGACACACCTCTTCGCGAGAGACATGGTGTGGTCCGTGCAACTAGAGGTCCGAGTCCTATCTGGGACCAAAGTCATGTCGGGTCCTTGTGTACATGACAATTGGGGACCCCGGTTAAACCACGAGACCCATTCGATTTAAAGTGTCACGTACCCCTACGGGTCGTCGTAACCGGGTGAAGGACACTCGACCCGAGGACTGGGTATGGTGACCCGAACCCAAAACCACTTCTCGGTCCGTCCACCCTCCGTCTTGTCGTTTCCACGGAAGGACTTACGTCGGGTTGGGGGTACTGAGTGCACGGAAGGGGCCTCGGATTACGTGCGGACCAAAGTCCCATCTGGATTGGAGCGGTAACAGAAGACTTGACCCGTCAAGTGTGGACTCACCGTCCCTACTCGGGTCCCGTGACCTCTGTCAGATCAGGGTTTCTACCCCTGTCCCTTCTCACCCTTCGTATGCCTGTGGCCCCGCCTCAGGACCCCTTACTGTTCTCCTTCGGACCCTCTGTCGTATCTTCTCCACAGACCCGGTCCTCCTGTAAAGAGATATTTCCCGGTCCAGAAGATCTCTGGACCAGGTTCCACTCCATTCTCTCCCCTTTTCATCTTTAATATAGGCAGGAGGATCAGCTGGGAAACGTAAAAGGAGTAGGAACTAAATACTGTATTACCTGCATATCTCCGTGTACGGACCCGGTAGAACAACTTCGAGAGTAAACTGAGATTTTTATCTTACTGGAGACTCTTCATCAATAATGATCGAAGTACACGGACCACTTCTTTGTCTCCGGGTCTCTACGACTCACCGACGTCCGAGGGTGTCGAACTTTCTCGGTTCCAAGTGTCGTCCCCGACGGACCGGGGTTCCTGGTACTGGAGGGGGGAACCGTGCAGTTGTCCAAGCGGACCTGTCGTAAGCAAAAGGGACGTTTCATATCGGTAGACCTCTTACAGACGACGACCAGGGAGAGGGAGGGACTGACCGAGAGTCCGTCCTCCCCGGAGTACCCACTCTCTTCACCTCTCTGGGTCTGGGTGCCTAAGACTGGTCAGAACGGACGCCTCCCTGTCCAGGACGGTCGCACTCAGCCGTGGGCGGACTCCCTGGACCGTGTCTGGGTACCCCTTGGGAGACTAGGTCTCGCCTCCGAGGGGGTGGGTCGATAAGTCCCTCCCCACACTCAAAGGTAGTGGCACCCGTGGACGAGAGAGTGTCCATCCGAGGCTTGTAGGACCGGTACGAAGTACTGATGGTGCATTCACGTCTGACGCCCCGACGTGTACAAGTCACCGCGTCATAGCACAAGGTAAGGGGACGTTGCTCAAGAGGCTACTACACAAATCGTAGACAGAAGGGGACATTCGAGAAGGAACTTCTCGACGTAGGTCCAAATAGTCTGTTCCACTTTCCTGAATCCTTTGAGTTCGAACCAGGGTCCCCGTTCGAGACTCGTCCGACACACTTCTCAGCGTGACTTCTTTTGCGTCGACAGGTTTGACCTCTTCTTTGTGGAGTATCTCTGAATTTCAACAACAGGTTATACCCTTCCTGACAGTGGACCTTCTCCGTCAGTACCAGGAGCTACTCCGGGCTTCCTGAAAGGTCGTCAATTTCGACAGATCTGCACCTTTCCCGATGAAACTGTCCACCACTCGAGAAACAGGAACTCCCCATACGTTCGTCCGGGTCGTATACCTCTTCGAACTATGTTCCTACTGGCTCAAAACCTCGTGTCGATAACACAAGTCTCGTCTACGGTAGTAGCAAGACTTGAAGTCAAAGGAGGAGACCTTCACCCCTATTATTACGCACAGTGGTGCAGTAACGTGGTAACACGATAAGACGTTCGTGAGTCGTGTCCCGGCCAGTGTATTCGTCGACGGTGACCGACCCTCAAGTAGAATAAAGATGTCAGCTACAGATTAAAAACAACTCCCCTAAGACCAGTCTACCCCGGGACCTGAAACATGAAAGACCGCGAGTCTTAGAAACCTTCAGTGGGTGGAGGGAGAAGTCTACAAGACCAAAAGGAACATCGAGTCTGTCATTTCTTAGACGGATGTTACGCCCTCTGGACCCAAGTTAGGGACCCGACCCTGCTAGGGGACCTCCTCCCTTACCGATGAGTGAGGCATAAGAACGGACCTCTTAGGGGACCTGTCTCCTCCGAACGTCCGATGTCAGGATAGCGTTTCTCGGCCTGTGTTGACTCGGTGATTGTAAAAGTGAGAAGTCTACAAGATCTTATTCCCCTGACAGAGAGGAAGGGGAGTGAACGGTGACGCACCGGAGATTTTCACCGGAGACGACTGAGTCTAGGGGTGGACCGGGGGAAAGGATTACCTGACACTACGACTCGACGATAAAGAGTAAAGGACCTAGGGACACGTACATTCTTACGGACGACAGGTTTGGTTGGACCCCTTCCACCACCCCGCCCACCACGAGACTCCCGGAGGGAGGAAGTGGTGGACCTCGACTAAACGGGAGACTACTCAGAGGGAACAAGTAGAAGAGACCTGATTTACTTCGACTTAAAGTTGGTGAACCTTCTTTATTTTATAGTTCACATTTAACAGGGGGTCCCGAGGGTCGACTTGTCGCTCAAAGGTGTAAAGAACCAGACTCAGTTTTCGGAAGGGAAATCGTTAACCCGTGAAGAGTGAACAATTATCTAAATTAAAGGTGTCTGAGATCCACGAAAGAACCTTAACTAGAAAGGTACTTCTTGTACGAAACCTCTGTTCTTTATTGGCAATTCTCTCGGATATTTACTTAATATGAACAGCCGCCTTTATTTTTACGTGGTGCACTCTCGACACTCAAAGTCAAAATAAACCCCCGGATTACTTTTGATCTCCGGTCCTGTATACGAGAGTCTCTCCGGACTCCTCGACAAATCTTCCCGCCACCCCTCCAGTGATGCGTATACCAAAACCTCTTCCCCACGTGCGTGAGTATGTGGGTAGAGTCCCCTTCCAACGACGACCAGTGTTCTGTGTGTATAGAGTCGATCTCTAAAATCACGAAAAGATTCCCACCCTTCTACGTTCTTTAACCCAACAGAGACGGACTCGGACCCACAGTTAGTTCCCTCCGACCTCAAATTTCGAGTTGTAAGTCTTTTGATTCTAGTACCGTAGGCCACCGTAGTGAAGTACCGTTTATCTACCCCTTTGTCACCGACTGAAATAAAACCCCCCGAGGTTTAGTGACGTCTACCACTGACGTCGGTACTTTAATTTTCTGCGAATGAGGAACCTTCCTTTCAATACTGGTTGGATCTCTCGTATAATTTTTCGTCTCTGTAAAGAACCGGTTGTTTCCAGGCAGATGAGTTCCGATACGAAAAAGGTCACCAGTACATACCTACACTCTCAACCCGATATTTCTTTCGACTCACGTCTTCTTAACTACGAAAACTTGTCACCACAACCTCTTCTGCGAAATCTCAGGGAACCTGACGTTCCTCTAGGTCGGTGAGGTAGGACTTCCTCTAGTCGGGACTTACAAGTAACCTTCCTGAACTTCGACTTTCAGGTCATGAAACCACTGGACTACGTTTTTTGACTGAGTAAACTTTTCTGGGACTACGACCCTTTCTAACTCCCGTCCTCCTCTTCCCCTACTGTCTCCTACTCTACCAATTTACCGTGGTGACTGAGTTACCTGTACTCAAACCCATTCGGGGCCCTCAACTACTACCTGTCCCTCCGGACCACACGACGTCAGGTACCCCAACGTTTCTCAGTCTGTGCTGACTCGTTGACTTGACTTGACCCCAAACCTCTGGTGACAGGAGGACGACAGTGGTCCGGTGTCCACTGTACCAGCGGGGAGACGAACCGGTGGACTCCCCTCTCTCGAGAAGCCCCCGTAGACACGACATCCAGTGACCGGAGGACGGGAGACGAGTCGTACTCGAGTCCGAGGTCTGTCGACAGTGTAACTACCTCAGGTCGTAATACACCAGGAACTACCTCCGTCGCCACGAACCTCCGAACCGGACCGAAAAGGACGAGAGGACCCGTAGGACCCCCTCGGTTCCCGAAACTTCGTCGTCTTCTCTAGACGGTTACTCTACCTGCTCCCGTCGGTCGTAGGGTCCCGGTCCACCGACTCGGTGCTGTGTGTAGTGTATCCACGCGGTGTCCGGGTCCAACCGACGTTAGAGCCTCCGACGGGCCCCCGAATATCCCTACCCACACGAGTCTACACCTCCGGACCCCAAACCCTTTGTGTCTCAACGAGAGTGTCAGACGTCCCCGAAGGGTCTAGGTCCTCTCGCCTGGTGGGGGTCGCCGCAGGTCCGAGACAGTGGTTTCCGAGCCGGAGACGTCGATGGTTCTGGACCCATACTTAGCGTCGAGGTGGTCCCGGGTGTACATCCTAGGACCTCTTCCTAGAGGTTCCGGAGAACTGGAGGGGATCGGGATCGAGGGAGTAGGCGTGTCACCTAAGACCCGCGGAAGGTAAGGTTCAAGTAAAAGAAGCCCACCCCTCTCTTCCACTGTTTCACGTCCGAGACTCGGTGTCCGAGTAGGGGTGAGAAATACTCCCCCGACCGTCCACCCTTGGGAGTGGAGACAGGGGGGTCCCCGGTGCCTCCTGGTAGCCGGGACCTGACCCTCAGTCCTCTGGAACCAAACCGGTGGTGTACACCGACGTCTTGGAGCCCGGCTACACGGGGAGGGGGACGACCGGGCTCCCGAGACACTCTCCTTTCCCGCCCCCCTCCTCTCTTAATATCGTAGAACGTCCTCCCTCTCTGAACCTCCACCGAGTCCTGGGGGACTAGAGTGTCCTCTCCTTTGTGTTTCCAAGAAGGGTAGGAGGCTAACAGGGGTCAGGACCCCACTGGCTCCGCAATTTACGACCAAACAAACGCGACCGGGAAGTCTGGGAAGTGAGGAGGCACACTGGCGGGAACCGAGTCGGGAAACGGACGTCTCCGTTGGACCACGACCCGCTCCTCCTGGAAGAGTTCGAGGTCTTTTCACTCCCTTTTCCCTCCCAGGGGGTCCCTGCACGGGGTACAGGTTCACGTGTGCTTGATCAAAGGAAACTCCAAACGGTTCGGGGGGTGAAGAAGGGGACCGAGAGTGGTCGGAGACGGGGTCAATCCACTACAAGGGACCACCGGAGTCGGGAAGGGTCTCAGCGACGGTAGTCTGACCAGTACTCCTGTACCTTCGTCGAAGGTCCGACAAGACCGACTTGGGGTGTAGAGGTGACGACCCCGAGTCTCTGACTACCCGGGACAGTGTGTCGAGTCGGTCAGGACACACGGCGGAGGGCGGCACTCCCTCCGGACCCTCGTCCTGTCGTCCACCTGCCGACGTGTCTTCGGAAGCCAGGAGGACGGTGAACACTTCCCGGACGCTACGTCGGTGTCCAGACGCAGGAACGACTCGAATGTTCAAGTCAAGTCAAGTCAAGTGAGCGAGTCAGTACAGTTTGAGAAACGTTGGGGTACCTGACGTCGTACGGTCCGGAGTAACAGGTAATGGTTGAGGGTCTCAAATGAGTTTGAGTACAGGTAGCTCAGTCACTACGGTAGGTTGGTAGAGTAGGAGACAGCAGGGGAAGAGAGCAGAAGTTAGAAAGGGTCGTAGTCCCAGAAATGTTACTGAGTCGAGAAGTGTAGTCTACCGGTTTCATAACCTCAAAGTCCAAGTCGTAGTCAGGAAGGTTACTTATAAGTCCTGATTAAAAGAAATCCTACTTGACCAACCTAGAGGAACGTCAGGTTCCCTGAGAGTTCTCAGAAGAGGTTGTGGTGTCAAGTTTTCGTAGTTAAGAAGTCGCAAGCCGAAAACAATATCAGGTTGAGAGTGTAGGTATGTACTCATGACCTTTTTGGTATCGGAACTGATTGTTAACTTGAGTAAAGAGAGAGAGAGATAAAAAAATCCCCTTTTGACTCAAAACTTCTTCCGTTCATTGTAAGGGTGAAGTATCCACTCCTCTCACCTAAGTCTCTCGAGTCCACTGACCTAAATTAAGAATGCATACCTACTTTTCGTAACACCATGGAGGGCTAGGTCGCGTAGAGGCATGCCCTGACGGACTCGGGGTCACCGGGACCCCTGACCTTACGTGTCTTGACTGTCGCCAAGTCGAGACCGTTTCCAATCATCACACAATGACGTCCCCGGGAGAAACGTAAACTCCCTCCGTCCTACGGAAGTCAATAGTCTTCCTCCAGAAAACCCAAACGGAGGACCTAACTCAGAAAGAACCTCCATTATTAATCTCGCCTGTGTAATTCCTTCACTGTCGGGTCCCGAGTCCCTTCCTCCTCTTCCCTCCTACACCATGTCTGGATCTTTCTCCCCAGACCCATGGTCCTGTATTCTATGATTCTACCTCCGAAGAGACACTCGGGATCTGAGGGGGTGTCGGGGTCCCTCCTCCCCCAGAGTCAGACACGAACGGAGACTCCTGCTAACACCCCTCCCACCACTCCCCCTCCTCTCTCATGGAAGCTGCTCCTCAGTCCGTACGTCCCTAGGGGGTGAAGGGACGACACACTGAAGTCCGGTCAACGGACGGGAGAGACCCGTAGTCGAAGGAGTAGACATCTACCTTCTGTCACTAAACTGGTCGTGGAAGGAGTGTTCCACTATCTCCCCTATTTGGGATTTTCGACGTGTTTACCTGTGGGACCTCGTCTCCCCCACTCCTGCCCCCAGTCCCTGGTCTCATCTCAACCAGTGTCCAGAACCAAGTGTAGGTCGTTCAAGAAGGTACATCCGGGTTGTCAGAACGGTGACTCGAGAAACAGGCTTCGAAAATCTGAGGTATTTAGTAAAAAGTATTGTGTGGTTGAACATTAATGATGTTTCGGAGGTCTCCTTAGTCTGTGTGAAATCTGTATTACTTGATTAATAACAACCCATTTAGTCAGTGTTAGTCCTTCGCCCCGACCTAAAATATGTCCCGGAGACAGACGACGACCCGGGGTCGGACCCTTAGTAGAGACTGTGACTGAGTCACCCTCGAGGTCCGAATAAGGTCGATTTGTTACCGGTCCTAAATCCTTCCCCGGACGTCACGTCCAATATGGACCTCCAATGACTTTTGGTGTAGCGACTTCTGTTCCCGTCACCCTCCCACCCTACGTACACCCAGGGGAAGTTCCGAGGAATCGCTGTCCACCCACTGGTACCCCGACTCTACATTCGAGAGTCTAGGACTTAAAAGGATGGGTCTTCCACGTCGATAACTCGGGAGGAAGTGTCCCTCCCACACTCCTAGTGTCCTTCGAGGGTCGTACCACAGACTGTGTGTCATCCTCGAGTCTCTTTCTTCACTGATAACTGAATTCCACCACGGGTCTGTTGAACGACTCGACCCTATCCCTCGGGATTGAAGGTCGGGGAGCCCACAGAGGACTGACTAGAAGACTCCTGCGAGACCCATGGTGAGTCGTCATCCTCACATCCAGTTGTAACTCTACCTAGTCTACATCTTGTGTCTCCTAGACCTGGTGCACAAAAGGGTGGTTCCATCTGTCCTTCCACTGTCCACTACCCTCTGTTTTGGACTGTAAGACCACTGTTCACTCTCTACCGACCTACCAGGACCGGTCCACAGGTCGTCGTCTATCATGTGTCTGTCCTCGTCGAGACAAGTAGTTCCCCCGGACGAGAGACCAAGTCTTACTCTGAGGTCCGACACCCTTAGACCCAACGACGACCACGGGAACCTGGGGACAGGGTCTGAACGAGGTGGAAGATGAAATTCATGGGAGTCACTCCCGAAGGAGAACCGGTCGTGTGCCCCGTCCGACCCCGGGTCCTCTCAACTACGGGTCCTGGTCGGGAGTCGGTCTCTCCCAGCCCCGACCTCCATTCGGGAGGGTGAAGGACCGGGGAGGGGAGTCCACCCTACCGGGGATCCGACAAGATAAAGTGGAGGGTCTAACGAGGAGGGGGACTTGACTCTGGGACGGTGACCGTAGTCGGTGGACGAGTTATACGTGAAGAATGACCGAAGGAAGGGAAGGTACGGAGTGAAAGGGTCAGGAGGACAACGAATGGACCTGGTGGAGGTGTGAGTCGGTGAGTGGGAGTTTAGGAACAACGTCTCTGACGAAGACCCCTTCGACTCTGTCCCTCACTCTCCCCTCCTCACCCGGAAGGTTCTCGTTCCGACACAGGGTTCATCACCCCTGGAACCATGGTCCGTTCCCAGGCTCCACCCCTAAACCAGAGGTCTCACTCCGTCCTCGGGTAGGAAGGAGGGGCTCTTACCACCACTACTACCTCTATTTGCACCCTTGTCACCTTACACAATGTCCACGGGGTTAGTCCGTGACGAGTGCGTTTATAAATACCTTGTACCGTCTCGAGTAAAGTAGGAGGGATATTAATTAACCGTAATCTTGGTGAAAATAGGATTCAGATCTCAGGATATCGAAATCTTGACCTTCAGGGAAGTGTTAAGGGACCAGATCACGGGTCTAGAACCAAAGATTATACTAAGATCTTACTCTCCTTGGTGTCTAGGAATCTCCTTACCGACTAAACCACTGGCTCCGTCCTTTATATGTTCTACTCCGACCCCCGTAGAACATTCTTTCAATCCTTCACGAGTTTCCGTCTTCCTACACCCGTACCGTCTCCCTGGGTCCTTGGCTTTCTCTTGGTGGGGGGTGTTCTACCATGTTAAACTCTTTGTTTTATTCATTATTTTATGACCTGATATTGTTTTATATTTTATTGATAAATACTTAGGTATGACTATATTTATTCATCCTCACTGCTTAGAAGGAATATCGGAAGGTTTATTGAATATGAGGGGAGAGATTCTTTAGCTCAAATTGAGGGATTTGGAACTTATACCCGGTACTAGTTGCTAAATGAACCTCTTTGTGACTCGTACCCTTACAGTCGCCACCCACACACCCCTCGTTGAGCCGTTTTTAGTGGAATTGGTACACTACCTTTAATTGTAGTGTCACTATTCAGTGTATCCACCGTGCACGGTCGTCTCTGGACTACTCTTCCCGTGAAGTGGAGACGCGACAAGAAGAGGTCGGATCAGTACTCCTTTCGTAGTCCGGTTGAGTCTGACTCCTAGCAAGACGTTTTACGGATGGTCAGAAGGAGTTCAGTTCCAGTATACCCTGACCTCTCCGACTCTTTGACAGGGTTTGTTCTCACCCCTCATGCCTCGATGCTCCTCATTTACATTACACTATAGGACCTATCCTAATACGTTGTCTTCTTCCTATACTCTCCTTTTTTGATCACCTTTATCTTATTTCAATTGAAAATTATCACTGAACAATTACAAGCAAAGGGCTGAAATTGTTTACTTGGGATCAATGATTCTGTAATTATAGACCCCTTGCCTCACTGTCCCAATGTTTCCATAAGGAATGTGAGAAAAACTTTGAGAAGATTCTTATGTATAAGAAGATTTTTACATAGTTTGGTATTAATTTTTTTTTTTGTGAGGACCAAGTTAAGGGAGTGAAATTATTTACTTGTTTCCCTCTGGTCTCTTCAATGGTCTGACGTCTTTCAAGAGTACTCGGTAATCACCTTTAGGTCCTTACCGGAAGGACCCTCATTCCCCTTGGATTGGGTGTCTCCACATCTGTTTAGAATCCAAATAAAAAGAGTGGACTACTCCGTGGACCTTCCCCGACTACTTCCGGGTCATCGAGGCTCTACGGTGACCGGGTCGGAGGAGGAAAAGAGGGGAGTCACAGAAGGCACGTAGGTCTCCGGGGGTGCCAGTGTCACGTTGACGAGTGGGACCCCGAAACCCCACGGAAAGTCCTAGTGACTATTCACCAGGTGTCTTAAAGGGTCTTACGGGGTAGTTGAGACGAGGGTAGAGTAACCGACCTCGACACAGTGTACTGGTGGACGACGACGACGACGATTCAGCAAAGTCAGCACAGGCTGAGACACGCTGGGGTATCAACTGTCGGGTGGTCCGAGGCAGTAGGGACCCTAAGAGGTCCGTTCTTGTGACCTCATCCAACGGTAAAAGAAGAGGTTACGTACTTTCACTTTCCACTTTCACTTCAGCGAGTCAGCACAGGCTGAGAAGTGCTGGGGTACCTGACACCGGATGGTCCGAAAAGGTAGGTACCCTAAAAGGTCCGTTCTCATGACCTCACCCTACGGTAGTGGAAGAGGTACTGGTGGACGTCTTCGCCTCTTTACGATAATAATTCATCCCCTTTCACAGGGTCTGTTTTATCCCCGACACAATCCTTTCTTCTCTTTCCACTGATGGTCACCCGGTAGAGACCGGGTTGTAAATGTTAGAGTAAAAGTACAAACGACGGAGGGACCTAGTACAAACAACACTAGTCTGTTACTCTCCAACCGGTGGACGGGTCCTGGAGTGTCCTCACGGAATTTCTTGGTCCGATCTCGCCCCGAGGGACGGAACCTGTGGGTTGGCGAGGAGTCTAGAAGTGAGGACGGGGCGCGACAGACGAGAGATGAGAGAGTGACAAGGTCAAGAGACGAAGAGGTTGAGGGGGTCTGGTCGACCTCAACAGTGTAAGGGTGTCGGACCTCTCCTCCCCAGTCACTAAATAGTGAAACCGTTGTGAAATTTCAACTCGGGGTGAAATTTGTTTGTTGCGATAACTGAACAGTGTAAGAATGTGGTGACACTACAAGAGACGTCATCAGACACCTCCTGTGAAATCGTCGGAGATAGTGTTAAGTTCTACGTGAATCGAAACCAGATTATTAAAATGGAGACCTTCGACCACTAACACTTTACGAGTTCCTATACATAAATACGTTCTTCCAATAGATGTCATAATAAAGGTCATCGTTTATTTTGTAACTTCTGTTGTATTTACAGGTAGTTGTCCTCTGACCAATTTATTTACTACAGAGATACGATGACTTATGACTTGTCAGTAATTTTTCTAACTCAAACCAAAGATACATGATTGTATCCTCTTAGAGATGTTGTATCAAAACTTATTTCTTTTTATACTCGTCGTACTACGTTTTTATAAGGTAGGTAGAATCAAACCGTGTCTATTTATATACCTTCCTATACGTGGAAACAACCCTTCGGGAACCCTTTTAAGTAGTACCTAGACTCTGAGTGTACAGGGAGAGGTTTCAGTAAACACGTAATCTCGAGTAGAAAAGAACAGACGAGTTCTTGTAGGGAGGTCGTTGAGAGAAAAAGGAAGACATAATAGGAGAGGTGACCTAGGGAGGGTATGACACATTTGTACGGTCATAAATAAAGATGTCGGTGTTTCTTATTTTGTATGTCATTTTAATTTTTCTTTTTGGTGGAGAGGACGATGTTTGTGTAAAGAAACGAAATAGAAATGTCAGTTTGGGTAACTTTCGTAGTAGATATGAGTATAGGGAATGAAGTAAGAAGGTCAAAAGAGAAGTGTGTGAGTATAGTCCTAAAGTGGGGGTGAGAAGACAGGTTTTCACGAGAAAACTTCCACTGGTTACTGGAGATGTACCAGGGTGGGTCACTAGTCAAAAGTGAACAATAGAATGAGTCGGGTAGTGAGACTCTCTCGGTTAAGGATCCGTCCAACTATTCTTGGAGAGGACCCCAGGGTCTCCTCCTCTTTCCCCAGACCTCGAGAGCTTGACCTCTACCCCAGACCTTAAGAGTTCCTCCTCCTTTCCTGTTTGTAGAAAAAAAAAAAAAGACATGTAAGGAATCAGAATCAGTGTATTTACCAAAGAAAGAAATTTAGACCTTGACTTATGAACTTGGTACTTGAAGGTCTACAAGTTCGACCAAAATCTTTTCCGTCTCCTTGGTCTCTAGTTTAACGGTTGTAGGTTACCTAGTAGTTTTTTCGTTCTCTCAAGGTCTTTTGGTAGATAAAGACGAAATAACTGATACGGTTTCGGAAACTGACACACCTAGTGTTATTTGACACCTTTTAAACTTTCTCTACCTTTATGGTCTGGTGGACTGGATGGAGAACTCTTTGGATATACGTCCAGTCCTTCGTTGTCAATCTTGACCTGTACCTTTTTGTCTGACCAAGGTTTATCCTTTTCCTCCTGCAGTTCCGACATATAACAGTGGGACGAATAAATTGAATGGACGTTTCATGTCGTACTCTTTGGGACCCGACCTCCTTCGTGTTCGACCTTAGTCCTAACGGCCCTCTTTATAGTTAGTGGAGTCTATACGTCTACTGTGGTGGGAATACCGTCTTTCACTTCTCCTTGATTTTTCGGAAGACTACTTTCACTTTCTCCTCTCACTTTTTCAACCGGATTTCGAGTTGTAAGTCTTTTGCTTCTAGTACCGTAGACCCACGTAGTGAAGTACCCTTTCTCTACCCCTTTGTCACCTTTGTCACCGACTGAAATAAAACCCCTCGAGGTTTTAGTGACGTCTACCACTGACGTCGGTACTTTAATTTTCTGCGAATGAGGAACCTTCTTTTCAATACTGGTTGGATCTATCGTACAATTTTTCATCTCTGTAGTGAAACGGTTGTTTCCAGGTAGATTAGTTCCGATACCAAAAAGGTCACCAGTACATACCTACACTCTCAACCTGACACTTCTTTCGACTTTCTTAACTACGAAAACTTGACGCCACAACCTCTTCTGAGAACACTCAGGNGATCTATCGTACAATTTTTCATCTCTGTAGTGAAACGGTTGTTTCCAGGTAGATTAGTTCCGATACCAAAAAGGTCACCAGTACATACCTACACTCTCAACCTGACACTTCTTTCGACTTTCTTAACTACGAAAACTTGACACCACAACCTCTTCTGAGAACACTCAGGGAACCTGATGTTCCTCTAGGTTGGTCAGGTAGGATTTCCTCTGGTCAGGACCCACAAGTAACCTTCCTGACTACGACTCCGACTTTGAGGTTATGAAACCGGTGGAGTACTCTTCTCAACTGAGTAACCTTTTCTGAGACTACGACCCTCCCTAATCCCCGTCCTCCTTTTCCCCTGCTGTCTCCTACTCTACCGACCTACCGTAGTGGCTGAGCTACGTGTACTCAAACCCACTTGAGACCCTCAACCACTACCTGTCCCTCCGGACCACACGACACTAGGTACCCCAACGTTTCTCAGTCTGTGCTGACTCACTGACTTGACTTGACTACTAATATGTTGTTCGTTGAGTCAAATTTGAAGGATGATTCCTAATATATTCTTGTTACATAGGACGAACTCCTGTCAAAGAGGAAGGATTTTTGGAAACCCGATTAGGACAATGTAATTTTACATTTAATACCCTCACCCAGATCATTCTAGAAATGTTTGAACTCTATAAGAAAACTAAATAACATTATTGATTAAATTTTTCAGACATTAAGAGAACGATTGTGATCGCTCCCCCCCCCCGTAAGAGGTAGGGGGAAGATTACAGACACAGTCTTCGAAAGAAACAGGGGAAAGAATGAAATTATTTTGAGACGATACGTTTTCGAGAACTCACTAGTTTGGACCAGGGATAAGGGTTTCGATTTAGAAGAAGTCCCTAGTACTTCGACTGTAACAACCGACACTCGAGATCAGAAGGAGGAGGAACTTTGGAGAGGTGAGACGAGGGTGCGAGAGGACCCAAACGATGGAGGGCCGACGGGAAGAGGTAGAGGAAACGACCAAAAGGAACCGAGAAACCGGACATTCGAACACGACAGAGACCCGGGACAGGAATAGGAGAGAGTGTGAGAAGTCCTGGAGTGGTCTAAGTATACGTGATGTTCGACAAGTATACGATTGTCTAGGGTTTCAAAGTAGAATCGGATCTATCTGGCAAAGGACTCGTGGTCCGAATAGGTAGGTCGATGGATGAGTTATGGAGGTGAACCCTCAGACTGTCCATAGGTCCCAGGAAGGGTGTGGGGTCCACTTCAGAACAAGAGGTGGACGGAATGAAGAGTCTCACGACGAGAGTAATAGAGGGAGTAGAATCAATTCCGTCGAGGTAGGAGGGTCAACGAGTCTGGTATTTGGACCTCAGTACGAACTGGAGAGTGTAGGGTACGGTAGAGGTAGTCGTTTGGACGAACGAGGAAAAGGTTTGTAAACGTCTTGAATTGGTGAAGAGTAGAGACGTCGATGAAGGGACCACGGGATAGGGTCAGTGTAGTAGAGACAGAACTTAATAACGTTAGCGAAGGATTTACGAGAGGAACGAAGGAAAAAGGTTCTCAGTCGAGAAATGTTTTTTGCAACATACTAGGATCAGTTGAACGATACATTACAGGGAGTAGATGAGTTTTGTAAAGTCACTGGGGTAGAGTCAGTCCCTTCTCCGGTCACAGTAACGTTACCGAGTCGGTCGGGATGTACTTGACTCGGGGGTGGGGTCGGTGGAACGACTGGAATAAGAATGGATGACGGAGGGACGAGGAATAAGTACGTCTACGTTAATCTGACACCCATCTCGACCTCACCATTGTAGACCCTTGATCGGTCCGTAGAAAAAAGAAGGAGAGAACAACAGAGTTTTGAAGAGGTACACCAGCGACACCTACTTACTTAAACTTAAAGAAGTACTATTTCCCAAGTTCCGTCAATCTCATAAACGTACCGTCGAATTCCGAGATCGTACTCACAAGGATTATTGGTTCTCCTTCGAAATAATAGAAGATACAGAAACAGACCTTCAGTGTAGTACGGTGAAAACATAAGATAACTAACTGGTCTATGATCAGAATGAGGTCTAAACTCTACTTCACCGTATCTAGAATAAGAAGACAACCTCCTCACAGTTTCTTAAACGTCTGTCCAAAACTTTGACTGTGTCTATTGCATATGACAAGAATTTCTTTTCAAAACGTTCTAAGACTCACCGGAAGACCATCTTTCTCCTGTACAGTCGTGTCTCTCTGCTCTTGTACTTTTCTAGTGTTTACGAATGGATTTTAAACGAGACAAATTTCTAATACAGTTCTGAAAGCCAAGACCAGTTCAACCTTATCGGAGTAGAGTGGGCCCAGGAGGGAGACTGCTGATTTTAGAGACCTGTTTTGTGTTGTCTTTCAGTTTCCTTGTGAGGTCTTCCACATTTCTACTTCCGTCTGAACCCCGGAGTCCTTAGATCCTTATTGTACCCTCACTCAATAAATTCAAGAGAAAAACGTATGCGACATCTGTCTCTAGATATCTCCAGAGGTGACCTTGTTGGTTTTCCACGTCTGTTTTTTATTTAAGATTCTTTTAGAATAAAAAGGGATCAGTCTATTGTCCCTATTCCCAACAGATCGTACGTTCTTTTAAGACCCCAGTATGGTGGACTAGATCGGTTTGGAGTTACCCTTTTGGTGGGTGTAAGAATACTATAATTGTCCCGTTTGTACCTCTACTAGAAGGTGAAAGGGGTGTTGACCTTTCTTCCGTCGTCACGAGACTAAGGGGGAGACCACCACAGACGTCCCAGGTTACCACTCGTCTTGAAAGTGAGACAGGACGTAATTATAATGACTTACTTCATTACACTTCGTCCCGACTGTCGTGAGGCGAGTGGTCGGCGGAGAGAGACGGAGTCATTCCTCGTCACCTCTCAACTTGGGTATAACCCGTAGTTGTTCCAATCTACTTCCTTATATTCCGTCCCAATCAGTCAGGAGGCCTGTGGGACTGGCAGGACCAAAAGTACCCCGAGTCACTTCTCGAAGGTCAGAGTTGCCCGTCTTACTCCATTATCACGACACTCCGTCCCGACAAACGGTGAGGTGAGAGGAACGGGACTCAGGTGTTCCTGTCTCACCACTTAAGGTCGAAAAATGTACAACTTAACTTTTAACTTTAAGAGATCTTCAAAAACAATAACAAAACGAAACAGAACAAACTAAATGTAAAGGACCCTAAAAGATACATCTGGTTGTACAGTAGGTGTTCATCTCTACCAGAATAAGGAAGGAATGGATAAACATACGGAAAGAAATAAAAAGAACGGAATAACGTGACCGATCTTGAAAGTTATGATATAACTTATTCGACTCTTATGTGTAGGAACGGACAAAGGTCAGAATTCCACTTTCATCAGTAAGTGGTAGTCTATGTTATAATCGATATCCCGAACAATAAAGACAACATAAACCACCTACGAAAGTAATGTAATTTCTTTAAAGGACTATAAGGATCATACGACCCACAAAGGTTGTACTTATACGTAAGTTGAAAAAGTTTAGAAATACGGTAGTTAAATATGTTAGTATATCAAAAAGAAGAAATCGAACTATTATATACCACCTAATGTAAAAACTTATAACTTGATCGGAAAGTGCGCATCCTACATAGAATGTACCAGTTTCACATATTATCAAAAGTATATAATGAAATAAGTCGAGACTATAAAACAACTCTCCAAAACATAGATTCGAGTACTTACTTTAACTAGATATTAAAAGTAAAAAACATGACAGAAACACACCAAAACCATAGTCCCATTGTGACCGGAGTATTTTACTTATTCCTTCACGGGATAGGATAATATAAAAGAGATTTATAAAGACACTTTAACCACAATTAAGAAATTTATAAACTATCTTAAGATTCACTTTGAGAGATGAGGACCCCTAATACAAAACCCCCTCGAAAATTCAATACTTAAGTTAAAGAAATTAACGATATTCTGATAAGTCTAACAGATAAAGTAGAACTAACTCAAAAGTATCAAACACAAAGTGCTTTAACCAATTAAAGAAGATTAACGTTTAAATACACGTAATTCAACAAGTCTAATAATGGAATGATACTAAAATCACCGTCAGTCTAATCATGATTATAGGAGGTAAAGTAAGGACTCCAACTGATAAACATAGGAGAAAGACGAATACAAACAGTCAGAAAGATCTACAGATAGTTAAACCAATTAAAAATAAAAAACTCTATGGCCGAAAAATAAAGTAATTGAAGGACACAAGAGTGGGTTAAAATTTTAATTAACTTTAGATAGACAGATGTTCTTTAAGTAAAATTTGTATTTCTCTGTCTAATTTTCCTACTTCTTTCTATATGATACGACCGTAATTAGTTTTCTTTCGTCTCCACCGACATAATTAAAATCCATCTCGTCTGAAGTCAAGTCCCTCTCCATAGTTCCTATTTCCCTCTACAAGGTATTATATTTCCCCGGTCAAGAGGTTCTTCTGTTGTCAATTACCTATACGTGGGATGTTGTCTCCTGGTTTAATGCACTTCGCTTTTTGCTATCTTGACGTTCTTCGTCTACTTAGGTGACGATGTCAACCCTTCGAGTGGTGGGGGTAGTTTTACCTGTACACGTTGTCCGTCTTTCAGTCATTCCTGCAGTAAACTAAGCGGTAGCTACTCGGCCTATCTTACGTATACACATCTGACGAAGTAGGTCGTTGTTGTCTTATGTGTAAAAAGAGTTTGAGTGTACCTTGGTTTTATCTGTCATAAGACCCGGTATTTGGTATGAAATTACTTAAATTTTCTTCTCTTTGGTATTTACAGACGAGAGTCTGGTCTCCTCTTAATCTAATCTTTGGTTATCGTCTTTCTACAGACCTTTTAGAGTTTTACGAACTTCTAATTCCATTAGTGAAAACTCATTGTGAGACCAGTTTCTTCTTTTGAGGTCCGTAAGTTGTCATAAAACTTGATTTGTTTTTACTTTTGTCTCGAATAGTTTTAAACAACCTATGTCACTTTCATGACGAATCTCTCTTTAAATATCGTTACTTACACGTATAATCTTTCCTTCTGTCTAGATTGGACTTAGTAACTTCGGAGGTGGAATCCTTTGCTCTCTTTCTTCTCCCGTAATTTGAGTTTCCTCCGTCTTCTTTCTTTATTAAATTCAATCTTGTCTTTAGTTACTTTAATTTTTATGTTTAGTTATCTCTTTAGTTATTTTGGGTTTCTACCAAAAAACTTTTCTAGCGATTGAAATTATTCAGAGATCGGTCCGATTGTTTTTTTTTTTTTCTTTTTTATCTCTTGTGCTTAATAATTACGACCTTTACTTTCTCCCCTGTATTAATGTCTAGGGTACCTTTCAATTTTTCTATTATTTCTTTGTGATTCTTTTTGAGTTACGAGTGGTTAAACTATTGGATCTTCTTCACCTGGTCAAGGAACTTTGTGTGCTAGACTGTTCTGAGTGTGTCCTTCTTTGTCTACTAGACTTGTCCGGATATAGATAATTTAGTTATTAATTATTGTCTTTCGTAGTCCGGGTACACCGAAACGAACACTGCATATGGTTCGTAAATTCCTTCTTTAATATGGTTAAGAAACGTTAGAGTAAGTTTTTTGTCTTCGTCAACCTGGTGAAAGTTTGAGTAAGATAGTCCGGTCTTAGTCGGACTATGGGTTTCATCTATTTCAGTAATATTCTTTTGTTGTCTGGTTATGGAGAGTACTCGTATCTACGTTTCTAGAAGTTGGTTTATTTCTTTATCTTAGGTTGTTATCCAATTTTCTTAATATGTAGTGTTGGTTCACCCTAAATAGGGTCCGTGTGTTTTAAAGTGGTAAGTTTTTAGTTACTTACATGAGATAATGTAGTTGTCTGATTTCTTCCTTTTGGTGATCTAGCATAGTCATCTGCATCTGTATCGTAAACTATTTTATACTGAAGATAAGTACTATTTTTTTTCGAGAGTCAATTAATTCGGTTAATTTTTACCCATTTTCTGTGACTCTCTGACTTATATGTTTACTTGATACTCGGCCGGTGTCTCTTTTTGTCTTGAAACTCGGTGTCGACCGTCGTTTGACGGGTCCTTCGGTTGGAGAGTGGGACTCATTTGTCGGGTCCTACGGTCGGACGATAGTCAGTCTGAACGTCCTTCGGCCTAACGACAAAGATCACTACGAGGTCTTCCAACTTGTTATCGAAGACATTATACGCCGGGGTTTCCCGGTCCTGATAATCATTGACTGTCGAAGGAGTTAAAAACAAAGACGAAGGTTGAAACCTGGTTAGTTTCAACGGGGGAGGAGTTAGTGTATCTACGGGACGAAGATCAGTCGGACGGATGTCGAAGAGGTCCGGGTGTCTGAGGTTCGCTATAGACTTCGGAAGGGGAAAAAGGTCATATTTCGAGGGGATGAGGAGACGGACCGAGACTCAGAGACGGTTTTACGTTCACTACTACCGGACTGAAAGAATGATACTACTCGAGTCTTGTCTATTGGAAACGAAAATAGTACACGAACTAGAAACAAATGAAGGTATTACACTTCTCTGTAAAGTGACTTCTCCCGTACGTCTACTTTTTATTTGTGAACTTTTCTACAAGGTATAGTAGTCGGTAATCCCTTTGCACTTAATTTTGGTGTTACTTGATAGTTTATGTTCGGATGGTTTTACCGATTTTACTTTTGACCAGGATTGTCGTTTACGAACACTCATACATCTCTTCGACTAAGGGAGCATGAGACTACTACCTTTACAGTTCACTATGTCGGTGAGACCTTTTCTCATGACGACAAAGATGTTTTTCATTTACCCGGTTATATCTTGGAACTAAATACCCACAAAGACAAGTAATGTTGAATAAATTATATGCAACAACTAAGTAATTGTAACTAAAGTATCGGTCGTCGTGGTATTAGGGACAGAGTCACTTTGAGTAGATTGTGCGTATAAAAGTGGGATTCCTTGTAGTGTCGGAAGAACGTGAAGTCATGACCCGCACCTCCGGTAAACTTTATCGTTTTAGTGACTGTTTTTACGTGTTTTTACGTGTTTTTTACCGTGATTTATCCCCTTTTCTATGATCAAACGTCTTACACTCTGTTTTATTCTACTGTCTCTTAACGGAACAAACTGAATTGACCGTACCCCACTGAGGTCAAAAGGGGACGAAACACACACAAGTACTTACTGTCGTTTTCATGGAATCCATAACTAAGCCCCAGTGTTTTTTCAAATCGTTCGTCCATTTTAAAGTTTATACCTTAGGTACTTATTACTAACTGAGCAATAAGTTAGCAATATACATATGTCAATCTCCACACACATATATCACACGTAAACATATATTCATATAACACTTTCCACACACACACACACACACACACACACAACCCCCCTATGTCGAAGGACTCAGTCCTGATAAATGTCAACTTTCTTTAAGACGTGAAATGGGTTCCTAAACAGTTTCCGGAGGAACTTTCGAGACACAAGAGGTCCTCAGGTCTTTTCCTAAAACTAAATGTCAAAGAAAGGTACGAGACTACGTGGAAAACTTTCGAACAAGTGAAGGACAAAGTTCAGGACAGGTTAACTTGGTCTCTAAAAGGTTCAAAGGTGATTCGCGGTCGGAACCCGAACCGGTACTCCCCCTGTGTGGACTCACTCTCTTCCAGACACAAGGCTTCCTTTGACCGTGGGAGGTTCGAGGGTGTCTTCTCCGAAACTTTCTTGAAGAGTCTACGACTCAGGCCCCCGTGAAATCGTTCTAGGACGAGGGACAAGGGTTTAGGCGGGTCTTGTTCTACCGTCTCCGGACTACCCAGAGTTTCTGAGTACCCCACAGGTCGCCCCAAGTTCGTCGACCTCCCCCTCGACCTCCTTTGTCGAACGAAGAAAGTGATATTGAACATATAATGTTTTTTCCCTGTATAATCCTTGTTTGAAAAATTAAATATGACATTGTTATAGCAGAGACTTTGATACTATTTGTTTATGAAGGTCTTCGAATACTTTTGTTCGAGATCGATTTGGTTCCCTTCAGACTGGTCCTCAATGGGCGTGGGAAAGTCTCAGAACCAAGGGGAGACTGGTGAGTACCTGGGACATCAAGTGGGGTGAAAGTCCCAGTTGTGGATGAAACCTTGGATTGATCAACAGAATTCACCCGTCCTTCTCCTCACACAAGGACCACTGCCCTTGTCGTACACGTTTCCGGGACTCCACCCTCCCTCGTGTCCGTTAAACTCTAAGAGGCTCTTCCGGACACACTGAGCCCACCTTTCTACACCTCCGTCGCTACCACTCCGTCAACTCCGACCTCTCTCCTCCCCGGACCACCCCAACCTCAACGGAGCGTAGGAGGCTCAGTACCCGATAGTAACTTCCACGAGACACACTCGACCCCCTCGGTTCTCGACCCCCTCCATGTCTTGAGAGGGTAGCCAAGAACAGAAGAGTAAATCGGTAGACACACTTGTGTGGGTATACCACTACAAAATAAGGTTGAAAGACTTCAGACCTCGGTTGTGTCTCCGGACATCTGAATGAAAAAAGTCACAAAAGAAGGACCTTTGGAGAAACAAGACTCTATGATGTCTCGGCTCCTAGTCCTTCCGGGGTTCCGACCGTGTAGAGTGGGACCCCTGGACAGAGGGAAGAGGTACAGTAAGAGGATAGAGACGATCGTCCCACCCACCCCCTGTCCGGACCTGAGTCTGATAGTCCCCGTACCTCCTCCCACCCCTACCTGATCCTCCTCTTCGATTCCCGTCCCGGTTCCGGGTCTGTGGTCGGACACCTTCGAGGCACCAATCAATTCTGCGAGGTCCCTCCACTCTAAGTCTTCCCTACACTCACACGACTACTTCTTAGACGAAAAGTGTTCCTCGAGACACCCTGGGTCGTCATGGGTTTGCACTCCGACCTCGAGTCGCCACCTTGGTACTCGTCTTGGGACCCTCGGGGTCGTCCCTCCCTACTCGTGCCTTCTCCGGCCTCCGACTCCGGGTTCAGCCGTGACCGGTCTTCCTCTCTCCCACACCGAGTCGACTGTAGTCGGTGGGGGTACGTAGTTTGCGGTGGTCCGGGGTCCCTGACCCGGACGTTACTTAGGACCAGTGATTGTTATCACGTGTCGACGACTCACTGAAGACATATGGCCCGTACCATGATCCGAGAGTGCAGAAAGTAGGGTGAATTGGAGTACTTCTGAAGAACGGGTCTCAGTGTTTCGTGCATCGTCACTCTCGACCCTAAACTTGCGACCATACAAACCGAGGTCTTAAGTTTCAGACTTGATGATGGGACACGGAGGAACCACTACCCCTCATTCTCGCCGGGGTTCTCCGTCTTTCCCTCTCCCTGTCCCACCCCCGGCCCAACACACGAAGAAGGATCTCGTCTGTAGACCCGAGGAAGGACTCGTCGACAGAGGAACGGGTCGTCGGTCCGGTCGTACCGGTAGGTCCCCAGTGTAATGTCAGTGGTGCCGTCGGTGTGACGTTGTCGTTCCGGTGTAGCCGGTACCTATTAGCTTCCGAGTCTCATTTACGTGGTCACTGTCCGAGTCGAGTGTCTACCAGAGGAATCGAAATCCTGTACAGAGAGGGACGAGATAGGTGTGGGGTAGTAGACGGGGTCGAGGGAAGCACTCAAGTGGAGAACAGAACAGAGAGTGACTGGGAGAGACCAGGACGATCGGAACCGGTCAGGTACTCACGTAGAACGAAATGCTCGTGGGTTTGGGGGGTTTCACGTGACCAGGGAGGCGAACCGTGGGTTGAGGGGGCTGGGTCTGCGAGACGGACCGAACCGGGGTCGTTGAACGGTGAAGGAGTCTGGTCGGAGGGGTGGTGGGGAGGGCTTACTCCAGGGACTGAGCGTGACTAGTGACATAGTAATACAATGTATTAAGTAGTTGGGGGTATTAGTATATAATTAATCGTCGAGAAATTGTAGACACTCAGTACTTGGTCGACCTGACAACCAATGGACTCCTCTCCCGACCCCGATACGAGAAGAAACATCCCCGGACACAGATCGTGTCTCGAACCACACACCGTCGATAAGTTATTTATCAACGACTTACTTATTTACCCGGTAAGTCAAGTCAGCGAGTCAGTACAGACTGAGAAACGTTGGGGTACCTGACGTCGTGCGGTCTGGAGGAACATGTAGTGTTTGTGTACCTCAAATGAGTTTAAGTACAGGTAACTCAGTCACTACGGTAGGTCGGTAGAGTAGAAGCCAGTAGGGGAAGAGGAGGACGGGGGTTAGGGAGGGTCGTAGTCCCAGAAAAGGTCACTCTGTCGAGAAGAGTAGTCCACCGGTTTCATAACCTCGAAGTCAAAGTTGTAGTCAGGAAGGTTTCTTGTGGATCCTGACTAAAGGAAATCCTATCTGACCAACCTAGAGGAACGTCAGGTTCCCTGAGAGTTCTCAAAAGAGGTTGTGGTGTCAAGTTTTCGTAGTTAAGAAGACACGGGTCGAAAGAAATATCAGGTTGAGAGTGTAGGTATGTACTGATGACCTTTTTGGTATCGGAACTGATCTGCCTGGAAACAACCGTTTCATTACAGAGACGAAAAATTACACGAGAGATCCAACCAGTATTGAAAGGAAGGTTCCAGTAATAGGGGTAAAATGTCTTTGAACCCATGTCTCTCCAATACGGTCTCTAACCTTGACTAGAACTCAGACAGACAGAGGGATTGGTCACGAGTACTGGAACTCGACATAAGTCGGGTATCGAAGTGTACAAAGTCCAACTTTACTGTTTTATTTTTTTTTTTTTTCTGAGTTTACATACTTACAGTCACTATACGATTCGTGACACCAGCTAACACCTTTATTTAAAATTTTTCCTATTCTGTGTCACGAATGGAAACCCCTTAGTTAGTCTCTACACATAGACCCAATGCCCTTGGGACTTCTCCCGTCCGAGTGGAATGGACCACCAACCATCCTCTTCCCCCAGTCCCCAATCATTCCCGTCCCGGAACCTTCTAGTCATCTTAAAGGACATACCTCGTTCCTTGACCCTAGGACCGTCTCCCTTCTCGTTCGTGTAATAAATTAAGGTGTAACATTAAGTGTGTACGTTTCTTCAGGGTATCTGTCATGACTACCCTATTGTCCCTTTTCCCTGGGGTCTACGGTCGGAGAGGTGGGAGTAGAGTGTGTGGGGTGAGAGGTCGGTAAGGTCCGGTGCACGAGAAGGACTTGTGTAGTTTACGAAGGTTCAGAGACGCGGGGACGTCCACGACTAGGGGGAACGACCGTACGGGAAGGTGGCACAGGTGGACTGTTTGAGGGGGAGGAGGGAGTTACAACGGAGAAAGCACTACGGAAGGACTGGAGGGGTCCGTCAAAGTGTGTTTGGGACGGACCTCGAGGGGTCAAGGGCGTGCAGGGACGTCGGTCGTGGTGGGTGACGTGGTCTGAGTGGACGAGGACACACGAGGAGTGAGTGGTCCGAATCATGACAACCCACGGACTTACTTACTTACTCACTCGTCCACTCACTCACTCACTTCTGTAGGCCGGTACCTCTCCACCTCCCTGGAGACGTCCATAGGGACAGGAGGACTTCCCAAATGTAGTTTCCAGTATTTGGGACGACACTGAGTGTCTGTCCCTAAAACTTCTGACCTTTACAGTACAATTCCAGACGTCAGATCTGTTTTTCCATCACAATAAGACTAGGAAATGTTTTATCGAAATAACTCCACATTCAATCAATGTATGTTATTTTAAGTGAAAAGACTATCTATAGGTAGTCACCCGAAATCATATAAGTATCTCGACATGTTGGTGGTAATGATAAATTAAAATCTTATAAAGGTAATGGGGGTTTCTTTGACACATGGGGAATCGTCAGTGAGGGGTATGGGACGGAGTAGGGGACTTTGGTGACTAGATGAAATACAGAAAGACCTAAAGGGATGAGATGTGCGAAATACATTCTCCTTGACAGAATCGAGTCCGACTATATTGTTTATGGTATCAGGTTCATGACCGAACTTGTTATTTTTAAATAAAGAGGATCAGGACCTCCGACCCTTCGGGTACTAGTCTCACGAGTATACCAACCCAGGACCAAAAGGTCTATCAATTGAAGCACGAAACAGGAGTGTGTCGTCTCTCTTTTCTTTTTAGTAAAGGGAGTACAGAGTAGAATTGTCCCGTGATTAGAGTAAGTACTCCCGGGGTGGGAGTACTGGATTAACGGTGGGTCTCAGAAGTGGAGGTTTATGTTGGTATAATCCCCAATTCGAATTCGTATACTTAGACACCCCTTTTTATAAGTCAGATACCCTCCTTGGTATGTTATACACCAGAAAACGATGACTGAATAAAATGTATTAAATATAACATCGTACACACCCACGAAACGAAGAAAAATGACGTCTTATGATAAGGTGACAAGTGTATGTACCATAAAACAAATGGGTGAGTAGTCAATTCCCCACGAGTCCAACAAAGGTCTGAAAACGATAAAAATTATTACGAAGACGCTTGTGCACACATGTACAAAAATACACCTGTATACGAAGGTAAAGAGGACCCGTATGAGACTCCTCATCTTAACGACCCAGTATACAATGAGACCCAAACTGAGAAGTTCCTTGACAGTGTGACGAAAAGTTTTGTTGACGTTGGAAAATGTAAGGGTGATTGTTACACACTTCTAAGGTCAAATAGATGTAGGAACGGTTGTGAGTAATAATAAGTAAAAAAATAATACAGGTAGTATAACCGATACTACTCCATACTGTAGAATCGAAACTAAAAGTAAAGAATTTACTGACTACTACGACTCGTATAATAATCGTCAAATATCTAGAAACCTTTTTACAGATAAGTCAGGAGACGGAATTTTTTTTTTTTAGTCGAACAGAAAAATGTCAACTCAGTATTCACAACGAAAGTATAAGACTTCGGTCAAAGAATAGTCCATATACTACACGTCTACAAAAGAGGGTGACACATCCGACAGAAGGATGAAAGAACCACCACGGGAAACTTCGTGTTTTGAAATTTTAAAACTAGTTCAGTTGAAGAGATAAAAAAAGATAAGAATAAACACGAAAACCACAGTATTAATTCGTGATTAAGTGATTGGGTTCCAGTGTTTCTAAATGAAGATATAAAAGAAGATTGTCAAAATGTTAAAACTGAGAATGTAAACCAGATTCCAGGTAAAACTCTATTTGAAAAAAAAATTAAAAATAAAAATGCTCTATTTGAAACACTTCACTGAGTAAAACTACGTACTACTGCACTACAAGTTGAAGTATGTACACAAATAGGTCAACATAACCATAGTAAACAACTTTACTAATAAGAAAGAGGTAACTTAAAAGAACTGTAGGAAGTGGGAACAACTTTGGTTGACTGGTGTGTGTGGCATGAGATAAACTTCTATAAAATAACATAATCCACGGCAACATTTACCTCAACAAATGAATTAAAATAAAAGTTGACAAATGAATTAAAATAACAAGTAACGATCACGTATCTTTATAACCCAACCGGTTTTTTAAACAAACCCAAAAAGGAATCAATGAACACCTTTGGGATCTTACTTAAAAAACGGTCGGTTTATATTAACTAAAACCAAATAAATTAAGTATAAGACGTTAGAACGACTTAAGTAGACACTCAAAATTATCAGAGAAGACCCCGAAGAAATCCTACAAGACACAAGTACTAGTACGATAGACACTTTCCTTTATTAAAATGAAAAGTTATATCTACAGAAATAAATAGATATAAAAGAGCACGAATCGACGGGACCGATTTTGGGGGTCCCGGTACAATTTATCTTCACCAGTCACACCTATAGGAGCAGAACAAGAACTGTGATTCCTTTCTTCGTAAGTTACAAATAGTAATTAACCCTACAATCATCCATAAGGGTAACAACAAGGGAAATAATCCACATCCTTCGAAGGAGGTAAGATTAAAATCTCTACCTAAGTGGTTCCTGTCTCTCCGACTGTGTGAACGTACTTTCACCACCAAATCGGCGACTCAGTCCAGACTGAGAACTCTGGGGCACCTGACATCGGGGGATCCGAGGAGTCAGTACCCTAAGAGGTCCGTCCTTATGACCTCACCCAACGGTAAAGTAAATCCTTCATCAGACTGTAAGATTAAAATCTCTACTTAAGTGGTTCCGGTTTCTCCAACTGTGTGAACGGACTATGAGTACTGTTTTTGGAACTAGAGGTCACCCGTGTTGATAATAGTCGGTATTATTGACCTCCTTGGACCGTCGATGTCCGTAATGAGTGGTACACGGACTTGGATACGACACCCGTAACTTGGTAGAGGAAATTGGGAGTAACGTTGGGTTGCTGTACGGATCAAAATTAATAAGTATAAAAATTTAAAATACATAAATATTAAGGTAACGTAAAATAAAAGAGTAGTATTTCCCTTTGTATACGGACAAAATTTCTTAAGTTCATAATCTTTTTACGTTTATGGTCTTTCACTTTCAAGGTAGTAGGACGAGGTGAAAAAGAGTGAAATGTCTACTCCGTTGGTTCCAAATGTCGTAAAAGATGTGCCGGTTCGGAATCAGAGTTACTGTGTGTCGATCCAAGAGACGAGTGGACTACACTATGGTCGTTGAGTCACTCAACGTTTCCGGGACCCCTCCAGAGTTCGTTGACCTTTGTTCACCGAGTGAACTTACCTGACGAAAAGACGACCCACTCACGGACGTTTAGTTATAAGTTAACACAGTGGATCATACCATCGGATGAGGGCTGATTCCCTACTGTCTCTTTTTGTCAGGACTACCTTAGATTTGTTTCCACAGGACTCTTTGGACCTACCTCTGTACACGCCTGCGAGAACTCCCCAGGTAATTAGACCCCGACTACTTAATGGACCCGTCGAAGGTGGTCGTAGGTACGAGTCCTGTCCTCGACACATTAATGAAGAGAGTGCTACCGATAGACCTCCCTCGGTCAGGTAAAAAGAGGAAATAATGGTGACTTAAAGTCCTTTCACAGACGACTTAGAGAGTGAGGACGGAGGAGGGTGGGAAAGGATTTACAACCCAGATAAACTACTGAAATGATTCGGACCCCAGTCTCATACGGAACTTCATTCCTTTTAGACCGGGGACTCGGGTAAACGTTCCCCCTAAGGAAGGAAGGGAAAGAGAAAGAGAGAGGGGCGGGGGTGGGGGTGTATGGGAGAGGTAGGGAAGGAAGGAAGGAAAGAAGGTAAGTGTTCAAATATGACTCACGGAGAATCTTTAAGTCGAGACCCGTTCAGGGACCCCTTCTGGTCCCTGAGATACGAGTACCCCAGTCACTCCTTCTGGTGTGACTTCTTCGTTATCGCTGTTTTACATTCCCACAGTATTCTTCTTGACAGACCCCTCGAGACTCTTATAAACTGCCCCCTAATCTAATTTAGTACCTTCCAGAGAGTTTCCTCCACTATAGAGCCAACCCTAGACTTCTTACTCAGTATTAATTGGTCCGATTCTCCAGGACACACATACTCGATTCAACGACGTCAACACGTTGTTGAGACGTTGTGATACCAGACATCAGACGGTCCAAGAAGACAGGTACCCTAAGAAGTCTGTTCTTATAACCTCGTCCATCGGTACGAGAAGAGGTCCCCTGGAAGGACTGGTCCTGACTTGGGGACAGGGGACGTAACCGTCCGTCCAAGAAATGGTGATTACAGTGGACCAGGACCACCTACGTTAAACTCGTGTTCGGTTGTCATACTACGTGGGTATTGTTTGAGAGTTGTCTGTCCTCATTATTTCCAGACTATGGATCTTACGCCCTCTGCTCTTGGACAGACATAAAAGACCCGACGAGTCTCCAAGGGACTTTACAACTCAAGTATACTCTCTACGATCATAATAGGAGTAAAATGTTTTGTTCTCCGGACTCTGAGACTCTCCACTTCATTGACAGTCTCCCAGTGAGTCGGTCACTCACCGTCTCGACCATGGTGGTTTTGGACGGAGATCCCTCAGTCCGAGTCCTTATGGTTCCTACTACGGGACACGTCTCGACGGAGTCTCCTCTCTCAAAGAGTATTTCCCTCCTCGGTTCGTCTTCCGTCCGGTACACGACCGTCCTTCAACACACCCATAGATTTCTAGAATCACCTCAGACCCCTCCCCGACTGTTGGAGACTACAAGAAAGGTTCGGACCCCAAGACCTTAAGACACGAGTCTCTCTCCCCTTCATCCGGTCACCGACCGTTTCGGAAGAGTAGTGTTGACTGAAATGGAAGGAGAAGTGTCAGAAACTGTAAAAGACGCCTTCCGGTCTCACCGTTATCTTTACTCGGTACTCTGCTAAAGGATTCGTTTGTAAAGACTCGGGGATCCGAAAGTCCCGGGATTTACGACCTGAATCTGTAGCTAGAGGAGGTCTGACTATTGCTTTGTACCGGAGTCGAAGAGGGAGAAGAAACACAGGTATAAGAAATATCGAGGACGGTAGTTCTCTCGTTCGGACAAGAAATGTCCCACAGTTCTCACCCTATGCCTGGAACGGTCTCTCCCTCCTGTCCGTACGTTCCGTCGGTAGAGGAGGACGAACAGCCCCTTCTCGTCTCGGACCGAAGTCCTTCCTATGCAAGTGGGTCTTCCAGGTCCCTGGTCGACCGGGGACTCGGGTCTCCTCCATCCAAAACAGGGACTGTGGATAGTCTTTGTGTTCCCTAGGGTTCGGAGTAGATGTGGGAGGGAATAAGGAGAAACCTCCTTCCTGTGTCCAGTCGACCCGGAGATCCCGACCCAACGACCTGAAGTCGACGAGACTTAGGTACCCACACTCAGGGGTGACCCTACGGGAGACGTGTAGAACCGACCCTGGGTCCTCGACTACCACTCGTCGCACACGTCCCGGTCTGGGACCGACAGAGGAGGACGGTCTTCACTCCTCCTGTCTGGTCTTCTACTACGTTTAGGCCTCCGCACAAGTCTCGACCCAACAGTCAGTAGGCGTTTGGACTGTGCGCAAGGTGGTCGCGTCCAGCTCACCGGCTCCCTTAAATTCTCTCGCAGAGTAAAGTAGGGGAAGGAGAAAGAGGTGGTGCACTGACCCGTCCGGGTGAGACCGAAGACAACCCATGACAGGGACAGGGGGTCTGGACCAGGGTGTGATGGAGACTCACCCAAAGATTTCGTGTCGAAACTGATGTAGTGAGGGACGATTATCAGGTGCCAAGGAGTAAAGGACGATCTCCTTCGTCGAATCGAAGGTCCGGTCCGGTGGTCCTTGTGTGGACACTGTCGGTGTCTCCTTCCACAACCGTCCCGTCACTAATTCTGGATTTGAGATCTCAGTTCTAGGTTTACTCCACAGACGGTGGATGATGGTCGACACACTGGGACCCGTACGATGAATTGGAGAGACTCGGAATCAAAGGAGTAGATATTTGACCTGTAGGATTATAGGTGTGTCTCACAATAATTCTTCTATTTACTCTCTCAAGAACATCTACCGAATGTCGTCACAGTCTACGTACTGTCGAGCGGCAGACACGACTGAGAACACTTATATATATATAAAAAAGAAAACCAGACCAGTCGTAAAAAGGAAACTCTAGTCCGGGAGAAGAGTGAGAACAAGTGTTTCCACTGGGAACCCGACTGGTGAGTCTACTCGATTACGTAAAGGAAGATTCGAGTCGGTCGTCCTCGACTTAAAAGACAGTGAACATTGGTGTGTCCGGTCCAGACGGAGCCGTTGTGAGAAACATGGAGGTTGAGGACCTGGACTTAGGGATCGGGGTTGGAGTAGTTGACCGGGGATTGTGTACGGGTCGTATAAGGACCGAGACTCGAAAATAAGAAAAACAACGGAGGGAGACGGACCTACGATGCAGGGGATCTGCGAACCAGGTGGGTTTACGACGGGTACGCAGTTACATGGTCGTGGGGACCCGGAACTTCCGTCTCGTGTCTTCTGTCTTTACCTGAGACCCCGGTCTCTGCACACCAAAGTAGTGGTGGGGTGCGGGGTGAACGGTACACTGGAATCTGAACAATAAATTGAGGAGATTAGAAACCAAGTAGGCAGGACGCATACGTCTCCCATTGGGGTTGGGGTGTCCGAAGAATTTACCTAACTTTCACTATCAAGTACTTTTCCTGAACCACGTGTCACCCACGGATTATTAACGACCAACTGTACTACCCACGACTCGACTGTATTCGGTCAAGACGGGACCGTGAAGTGGAGGTCTTCCCGTCCGTACTAGGGACCCTTTAGAGTCGGTTGTCTGAACGAAACTCTTTCTCTTTATCTTTTATAAGATTAAGGTTTCTCATTTACAGTCTCCGAGCCCTTCCTAAGACAAAGACTTTTATTTGGGGACCGTGTCTTCCCTTCCTCCTCTCCTCCTCCCCTCTTCCCTCTCTCTCCTCCCCTTCCTCCACCTCCTGGTCCCACTCTCCGTCTCTACTCTATGGTTCGGACCCTCTCCGTCTCACACTCTACCCCCACCCTGACACTGGGTTCCACGGAGGAGCTCTGGGACCCCTCCCTCAAATCCGTTAGACTTTGGAGACCCGTAAGACCCTCATGACCCCCACCAGTTTCCTTGACAAGGATCAGTCCCCTGAAATTACAGTGACCCTTGTTACGTCCCTACTGGTCAGTAGAAGAAGTTTAGAGAGTAGTTTGGGACTACGCACTTGGGTTGTTTCGACTCCTACGGCAGACGCCACCCTCACCCATCCACCAGTCTTTGGGACGTTTTGGCGTCCAAAGGTTAACCTCAGGAGGAACACCAAGACAGAGTCGGGGACCCGACCACCTACCGTCTAGGCACTTCAAGGAAGAACCGAGGACGAGGGTAGAACTCAGAAGAGACGAGACTCAAGAAGTAGGATTCAGTGATCCGATCGACATCTGAATTAGACCTAAAGACGAGTCTACGATGGAAGTGAAGTCAAGTCAAATCAGCGAGTCAGTACAGACTGAGAAACGCTGGGGTACTTAGCGTCATGCGGTCCGGAGGGCCAGGTAGTGGTTGAGGGCCTCAAGTGAGTCTGAGCGTAGGTAGCTCAGTCACTACGGTAGTCGGTAGAGTAGGAGACAGAGGGGAAGAGGAGGACGGGGGTTAGGGAGGGTCGTAGTCTCAGAAAAGGTTACTCAGTTGAGAAGTGTACTCCACCGGTTTCATGACCTCAAAGTCGAAGTCGTGGAATGACCCCCGGAAAGGACTGAGGGTGTAGATCGTGTCGTCGGGTCCTGGGAGAAAAGGAACAGTCTCGAGTATAGACAAATAACTGTGTATCATTGAGGGTACTTGTGAGGTCTTACAGGTATGGAACCGTCGGAACAAGGGACGACACGAAGGTTTATACTCTCCCCGTGGGTCGGACCTTCGTCCTCTGTCTAAACCCTTCTAAGTCAAAGGTGTATCACGTGAACTTCCCGTCCGGACTAGTATGGTCCGGGATGGACTTCGGGAGGGTACCGAGGACTAATGAGGGTCTTATTTACGTCGGTCCGACTGACACCAGTGTTTCGGGACAGGGACGGGTCGGGGGTACGAAAGGACTCGTGAGACCCGAGGTCGGCGGACCCACAAAAGGACTAGCGAAGGAACGGGACCAAGACGAAGGGGTCCTGAAACGGGCACGAGGGAGACAAGGGGGTCACGAGGAGAGTGGATTGACGACGGACGAACAGGAAGAGGGGTAACGGAGTAGGAGTCCCTACGTGAGACACTGAAGGGACCGAGTCGAGGGTCGACACCTCTCCCACAGAGTACCGAGGTACCTCGAAGGAATCGAAAGACCCGGCATCGACGTTAACGTGCATACAATCCCGTCGAGACACCCTGAGGGAGTCGGTTAACATTCGCTTCAACTCAGAAAGGAAGGACGAGACACGACACAGGTAGCACCGGGGACTGAGTTATGCATGTGCACCTCACTCACTTACTTACTTTCCGATACCCGTCCGGTCCCCCTACTGACATACGGACTGTCTCCTACTCCTGTCGCTGTCCAACAAAGAGACAGGGAGTCGGGACGGTCCGGTTGGGTTGTGGACGTGAGTCCTCTTACGTGGCGCTCGACTGGTCGTGGTAGCGGACGGTCGACTCTCCACCAAACAGGACCGTGGTGGGAGAGAAGAGTCTTCGGAAGGGGCTCGTGGACTTAGGCGCACCTCGAGTGAGGAAGGAGAAGGCGTGACACAGCCGTGGAAGGTGTGCGAAGGGAAGAAAGAGTGAAGTACATAGTTTTATAGGAAATGTAATCTCGGGGAGGGGTGTTGGTCCGTGAAGGAGTCCCGCCCCCCCGTACAGACTGAGTAAAAACGTAGACGTCTGGAGCAATTACAAGTGTTACCAAACAGGGAACGAAACAAAGTTTTACCTGGGGTGGCCTGTTAAGGGACACTCATTCGGAGACGGGAACAGACCGGAGTCAGAGAGGAAGACACTCTACCCCACCATTATGGGGGGGGTGGAGAGACCCCGACACTCTTACGTCACTCCTCTACACCCACTCCACGGCCCACGTCGGGGACACGGGTTCTCCCCGACGACGGGACTAGCCACCCCTCCGGTCCCACAAGTGGGTGGACGGAGGTGGGGTCCTGTAAACGACGGTAAAGGACCCTACGACGACTCGGTAGTGATTCGAGAAGTTACCATAAAATGGTAAAACAGGAGTGTTGAGTATCACCCCGACTCTATTTCTAAACTTTACATTTGGGAGCCAGTGGGTCGACCAATTTCGTGACGTCTCCGGGGCGACGAGGATTTCGTTTCTGGGTAGAAACTCGAACTGAAAATTCTGGGGTACTCTGGTCAAGGACAAGTCGGGGGAGGTCGAGGTGGGTGTGTTTGGACCTACACCTTTGTCCGAGTCTCTCTATTACTCTGAGGGGTTCCGGTGACGTGGACCTCTGTCGTCTCGGTCTAAGTTTGCGTCCGGAGAACCCTCGTCAGGGACCCGAGGTGACCGGGATGGCTGGAGGGTCTTTGGGACGGAGGTCCTACAAGTATAAGCGGACGAGGGGCTCGAAAAAGCGTTGACCATTTCTACGAAGGAGGACCTCAGACATAAAGTGTCAGTGCGTGAAGGACAGGGTCCCACGAGTCACTGAGCTTGAGGTAAAGGAAGGACGGGACCTGGGAAGAACGTGAGTCTGAGTGTGACTAAAGGAAGGGGGTTGAAGGGTGTAGACAGGCACATCTGTCTTCGGGCGCCCTCCTCAACCTCCGAGACTAGACACACCCGGCACAAACGGCTCCTGCGTCCTCGGAAACTTCCCTTACTCACTGAGTATTAGTGTGCCAAACCCAGGTCGGACTCCGGGTACACCTACGAGGGACCCGTGGAGTAATTTCTCGACTTCACCGACCAAAGTCCCCTAGGCTCCTGTCACGTCGACCACACAGGGGCGACCAGAATCGTTCCTCTTCGTAGATCTATGTCCGTGTGTCCACCCCGACTCGTAGTCGTAGACTCCTGTCAGTACGACTATAGTGGACATCTCTCAGTGGTCCTTACCGGACACAGCTAGTGTCCCCGACACCCGTGTACCCCCGAGGGACCAAAGGGACCAAGGGGGAAGTCGGGTAGTATATCGTTGTAGAGACCCACGACGACCCTAGGACGAAAACTGTTCATAACAACTAGGTCCTGAGACCTAACATCGGGAGAAGAGCAGAGGAAATAAGTCAATGAGTCCGACAATTCGGTACTCGACCCTCCCATGTCCTTACCTTTATCCCACAGATGGGAGTCTCCGAGTATCAGACTACCCCCTCCGTCCGCGGATTCTCCTGTTCGTGTCTCGTCTGACCAAGTCCAGTGCTACCCCCACTTTCGTCCAGACATAGAATCCCTGTGACTTCGGCCCAGTCTCCGTACACACGAACTCAAGACCAGGACGGTGACCGACCGATACCCTGAGACCTGGACAATGAATAGAGGGACTTAGAGACAAAAGAGTTGAGATGTTACCCTAGTACAACCCTAAAACCCTCCTGACTTAATTCACGAACCGTGTTACGGGTCGTGGGTCATCCACTAATCTGCCATCGAGAATAAATACGTAGATCACTCGTCCACAGTCGACTCATGGACGACACACGGACCAGGACCGGATTCTTAGTCACCACTTCTTTTCGGTCTACGTCAGGGTTTGTCCCTGGAATTAGCGTCGACTTAAGTTCAGTATTTGTCTAGTCGTGACTTCCCCTCTCACCTAGGGGTCCCCCGGGCATTTCTCCCAGGAAGGGTCCTCTACCTCTCCGCTCGTATCTACGACTCAGAGAGTCCCATTTACTGTCCCGACCTACAGTTCAACTCACGACCTCCTTTTCCTCCACAGTTTCTATCCGAGGACCGACCCACCGACCTATCTACCTGTTTCCACGGTGAGTACCCCCACTCCTGACCCCTCCCCGGTCCAAAGACCCCGTCCCTCAAGTACTCGAACCTGAACCTATACAAATCAACACTACTGCGACTCCGAGGAATGTACTACGTCTCAACCCCCGGAACTCCCAGAACAAGACGGTTGGGACCCGACTCTTCAGGACTCCCTAGGTCTCCTCTTTCTGGTCAAGACAGGAGTTTCCCGAGTGTAACCCTCAGGTTCCTGGTAGTACCCACCTCCAGAAAACCCCGTGTCTTTAACTACCCCCACGTCCGTCCTCCAGCCCCAACCGAGACGTCCCCAGAGGAGACCCGACTCAGGTTCTCCACTATATCTAAGTGACTGTCTCTGTCCATCCCGGTCCACGTACCTCTCTCTCGGTACTCCAGTCCCTTAACCCTCGGGAACCCTACGAGTCGGAACCGTCGTGCCCTCCGGTCCTCACCCGTCCTAAGTCTCATCCCCCCGGACCTTACGACCCCTGTCTCAAAAGTAAAGTTGTACACCTGGTGTCCTGGAGTCACAGAAAAGAACAAAGTTGTCCCGGCGCGTAAACCCCTTCCATGACCCCACGTCTACTTTGTCCCTCTCCCTGAGACCGTCCCTTCTGTAGTAAAACCTCCGGAGACGCTCCAAAGTCCACGTCTACTCTCGTTCCATCGGTGTCATCCTACAGTCCTTCACTCACCCACGGTCACCGGAGTCCCCTCGTCTCTCCCGAACCCCGGGTACTTCCTGTACCGTGACTAATGTCAGTCTCCCGAGTCCTCGACGTCTTTCAGACCGTCACGACTGCCTCACGAGTCCCCCGGTGGTCGTCCCTACTGTCCGTCCGGGGACTTCCCGGTGAGACGTCCCCTACCCAGTGTACTACATTCCTCGTAGCGCGGGTGGACCCCTGGCGTCCCCTACCACCACCCCTCCACTGACCTTCACTGTCCTTACTTGTACGTCACAAATGTGGTCCTAGACAGGAGTCCCGAGATGTACCTGTACACACTATTAGTAGTGTTGTCAAGACACTCGACACACGACACTAAAATGTCTAAAATGTAAAATGTCTACTCTGTGTCTCTCTGAGTCATTGACCGGGTTCCAGTGTGTCGATCAGTCACCGTTTCGTCCGTGAACTTGGGTCTGACAGTAACTAAGGGCTCAGCCACGAGAATCGGTGGTAAGAGGCACCCGACCTCTTCTATTGGTACGACCCGGCGACGGACCTTTCTCGATAGTACTGTGTCCTATTCTGACGGTCGTTTAGTCCATCACCCGTTAGTGAAGGTCGACATCCCTAGTCTCTTCAGAAGGTCCTCCTCCGTCGTAAAATGGAACCACAAATCCTCATCCCTCATAAACTTGTCGTCTCACCATTGTATCGTCAGTCCCACCAATAATATTCGTTGCCTTACTCACCGACTACTAAATCCGACTTTTCCTTAAATAATGTATCTACCCCCACTAAACGTCTTAGTGACTCTCTCAACCTCTCAGTCCGAATCCCCAACACTGGGATCCTCGTTACGGGGTTTAGTAGGGTGACCGCTATCGTAAAGTCGGAGGAGGTCCCTCGGGACCTGGGTGACGAACGAGGTGGGAGTGGTGGGGGTGGAGGTCCGATACCGACCTAGTGACGACAGAACAAAGGTTGCCTGCTCTCCCCCACATAAGGTTGGAGACAGGGGTGACAGGGGTGAACAGT
The DNA here is from genome assembly GCA_006410555.1 of Capra ibex. Lineage (NCBI taxonomy): Eukaryota > Metazoa > Chordata > Mammalia > Artiodactyla > Bovidae > Capra > Capra ibex. The sequence goes on from SJYO01016970.1 coordinate 11,963,882, forward strand.
GTCGTTCCTCTTGGTGAAGGATGATCCGAAAAACGGGTTTCACATCGGACACTTCACCCCCCTAGACTAACCTCCTCGGAGTGGTGTACTGGACTCGGTTCGACGTTTCCTCCAACCCTTTTTTGTACAGACTGTAAAACCCGAAATACAGGGTACTACCCCTTAAGAGGTCCGTATCTTTTCTTAAAGTGGTTATTACCTTTTTTGTGAGGTCTACCCCGTTACCGGTATTAGCACCCACTGTTCCAACTTCTCGTCCTTCCATTCCTCCTTCCCTACTATCTCCTGTAGACCTCTTGACGAACGACCCCGTCTTTCTCCTCCGATACTCAAAGGCAGGTTTACACGTAGAGTCGAGGATGGGTAGTTCAGGTGACTTTGGACCTCCTCCAACCCTGTTCCGTCGCACCTACACACACACACAGACAGAGACACAACCACCCGCGCCGTACATATGAATCCCTACCGACTCTGATGGAACGGGACACGACAAAGGAGGTAGTCAAGACTACAGGTTCCTACTCACTACCTACGACTCTACGACAGGTGGTACAACGTCCGAACAGTAAGGAGGAACGAAACTGGAACCAGTTCGGTGAACTGGAGAGTCAAAGGAGGAGTCAATTCTCTTTCCGACTGAAATACGAGGGAAAGTGAGATCCCAAGACACCTAAGAATTTTTATTCTTTTTTGGTTTTGCTATAACTAATGATACACGGTCCGAAGGGTATTCGTGAATCGAAATACGGAAAATCAATATATATGTATATATATATATATGTGTATATATATATACGTGTGTGTGTGTGTATATTTTGTCTTTATTAGGATGAAGACAATAACGAGGGTCTACTCCTTTGACTCCAAGGGTCTCCACTTTATTGTACGGGTTCCAGTGTGTCTAGTAAGTAACGTTTCGTCCGAGAGGGCCGAGACATCCTGGTGGGTGAGGGTGAGACATGAACCCGTTTAAGACTCGGACGAAAGTTGATTATTGAGGTAAAGGGGTCTCTCCCTTGGTGAAATAGTGTTTTCTTCTTGGTGAAGTAATGTTTTCCGGGTAGAAGTTTCTCTGTTTTGTTCCTCTGGTTAATTTCAGTGAACCTAAGTCGTAGTGAAACCTTTAGCTACGCGATACTAACACTTAGGTCGAAGACAGACGTCGACGGATTAAAATCGTCCTAGAAACGTCCGACGAGTGGTCCGAGGAGGTGGGGGCACCTGACCGTCTCGTTAAGGGTCTCGTGGTAACTAAAAAAACTGATTTCACAGGATTACTTTATGTTTAGACGCCAATGGGTCCCTCGGAAGACAGTACCACCGTGTCTTCTTTGTGGTGGTCCTATTGCTATTGGTATTAAAGTGACATCTCGGTGACAGATTGTGCTACCGGGGGTGGGAAAAACGACGTAACTAGGACCGGAGTGTCGAGTCCGGGTCTTTTGATTACGGAAAAGGACAGAGTTAAAACAGTGCCTCGTTACTCCCCTTCTTGGTAAGTATCGCACACTTTTTTATAAAGGTCAATCCACGTTCGAGGGACACTACTCCTGAGAACCGGAAATAAATAAACGTCCTCCCCCTCAAGCACCTCCCCACTAAGTCACAAGGACTGGGTCCCTCGAGTCGGGTCGCAGTCACATTCACCGACTCCTCCAATGTCCCTCTTAGTCCCCAGAGTCTCTTACGGTCGTGACAGGAACCTATCGTTGTCGGAGGTACGAAGTTGGGTGGCCCGACTTTCTCGTTTCACACACACCAGGTGTCGGAGACGGGGTCTTTCCCGCGAAAGGTCCTTTGGTCCCCCGTCCCCTCATGGACCATGGGGAGGCAGGTCGACCTGTAGTGGAGACTCACCCCTTCGGGGACTCCCAGGTCGGGGAGTAAGATGTCTATTCGGGACTGGGGGTTTCCCCTTTCCATTGAACAAAATTCCAGTGTATCGTTCAACTGTTGTCTTTCACCTGGGACTACAGGGAGTGATCTGTTCGAACCGTTGTGCTCACAGGTCGTTTCTAATCACTTATTGCGCACGAGCCAGTGAGTCGGCACACGTTGAGAAACACTGGGGTACTTAACATCGGTCGGTCCGAGGAGACCGGTATCCTAAAAAGTCGGTTCTCATAAACTCACACAACAGTAAAGGAGGAGGTCCCCTAGAAGGGTTGAGACCCTAGTTTGGACGTAGAGGACACAGAGGACGTGACCGTTCACCTAAGAAATGGTGACTCGGTGGAACCACTATTTGTATTACAATTGTATGTGTAACTACATTACATAGGTCATGCTCGAGACCTTGGTGCACCGGACCCAAATTGATGCTACCGTCGAGGTGACGGATGACACACTGGGACCCGCTCATTGGCCTGGAGGGACTCCGAATCAAAGGAGTCGACACTCTACCCCACTACAACCATGGGTGGAGGATCTCTTCAACCATCCTAGATGACTCTCTTTCGTTCAGGTCGTAAATCGTGTCATGACCTTTGTGTCTTTGGTTGATTTGATTCTTAAAATTTGTGATCTTGTTAAAAAGTGGTAATTGGATAAACCAAATGAAATGCTACGGTAGATAGTCTTGTGGCAGCTAAATTATTGTCGAAAACTTCCCCCGTCTTTTGTTCTCCTTTCTACTTTAATTTACAGACCTAGTTACCTTTCTTCGTAGAACAAGACCTGTCGAATTTTATCTACGGGGTCTTAACTTCTGTATGTTTTACTTATAGTTTTCCGCTAAAGATCTAAAGCCTAAGGACCTTTACGAGGGTCCTTGACGCCTTCCTTCCCCCTCCTTCTCGTCGCACGACACGCCCACTTGTCTGACCTCGAGATGAGACGACGGTTGACCTCTCTCTGGAGCCGTTCAGGGAGAGACCGGAACCAAAGAACGGACCTGTTACTAGTCCACCGGAATCAACCAGGGGGGCCAGATGGAGATCCAGACCACCGTCTCCTCCCTAAGGAGATGGTGTAGGCGACGTTTCCACTTCCGAGTACCCCCACCCCGAAGAACGGTGTACACCCTTTCTCCGGTGACGTAGACCGGAGAGGTCCCCTGGACGTGGAAGAGAGTCCTAGGACTCGTTTCTCGAACCCTCGTCTCTGAGGTAGGACGACTCTACTCCCCTCTCCGTCCGAGGGACAAGGGTCGGGGGTTGTGATGGACCAAAGACCTCCCGAGATAGGTAGAGTCACGTTCGGAAGGTCCGGTGTGGGTGGAGGGGACGGTAGGATCTGAACGAGTGTCCCTAAGACCCTTCGTCTAGGACGGTTGACTCAGGGAGGTGGGGTTCTTGAGTCTCCTGGTGTAAACTCCCCTACCCTTCCCTCTTCCCTCCACTTTACTACTTGAGGTTTACCCAGTAAAATGAGGGTAAACGAGGTTCGATGGAAATTCCTCCTATTTTAATGTGATATTAGGGAAAATAGAGGTACGTCACGAAGATTTTTGTCTCGTGGAATTGTAAAATCTTCCTTTCTTTAGACCTTTTCTACTCGATATGTTATAGGTCATATTTGACTCCTACCTCTTTGAAGTTACTTGAGTCTCAATTTGGAGAAAGTACGAACTTTTTATTTCGGTATTGGTTCCTCAGGTTCTCCTTTCAGGTCGGAACTCCATCTTTCCTCCGACCGTCCCTTCACCGAACCCCGTCTCCCAGGACGACCTTACCCCTAGACTCTGTGTGTCTCTCCCGTCCAAACCCTCCGATTACGTTCTTGAGACCCCAGACCCTAGGGGTCCGTAGATGAGACATTTACGTTGTATAAATTTTTATCTCTGTAGTGAGAACAACTGTTTCCAGGTATATCAGTTTCGATACAAAAAAGGTCGACAGTACATACCTACATTCTCAACCTGGTATTTCTTCCGACTCGAGACTTCTTAATTACGAAAGTTTGACACCACAACTTCTGAGAACTCTCAGGAACCTTGTCACTCCTCTAGTTTGGTCGGTCAGGGTATCCTTTAGTTGGGACTTATAAGGAACCTTCCTGACTACGATTTCGACTTTGAGATTATAAGACCGGTGGACTACGTATCTCTCACGAGTGACCCTTTCTAGGATTACGATCCTTTCTAACTCCCGTTCTCCTCTTCCCCCGCTGTCTCCTACTCTACCAACCTACTGTAGTGACTGAGTCACCTAAACTCAAACTCACTTGAGTCCCTCTATCACTTCCTGTCCGTCCGGACCACACGACGTCAGGTACCCCTAGTGTCTCAAGTTGTACTTAATCGTTGACTTGTTAGGGAGAATTGATCGAAAAATTGAAGGATTGAGACGTTTGACCGAGGACCCGGTGGAACGACAACTTTGAGAGGTACTGTTCCGGAGTAGTTGTTCGTGAATGGACCCGGGAGCCGAGGACTGGAGTCGGATGAGGGTCGGAGAACGACCAACGGGTACTGGAACGAGAGGGGGTAGGGGGAGGAGGGAAAGGGAACGAAAACAGGACAAAGACGGGGAAGTGTACGGTAAGTGACGAAGAGACTTCTACGGGGGTTCGAGACAGGGTACCAGGGAAGAGGGACTGGACGATTGTACAGACCTCAGTCCCTGAAACCGTTCCTCTGCGTCCTTGGACATCCAGTCCTAGTACCCGCCACCCGGGTGATTCCTTCGTTCCGGTACTATTACCGGCATCTACCACGAGAGAGAGAGAAAAAACCGGAAAAACTTTATGCCTCGGAATCCCTAGAATCCGTTCGAGCGTCCCTGGGTCACGACCTGAGTTTCTTGACAATGTACAATGTCAAGGTATAGGTGAGTGTCAAGACTACGCTAGTAAGGACACACCATATAAGAAACGAACACCGTTATTGTCTACCAGACTCGTCCCACCGGTTTGGGGACTCCGGTGGAATTTCGTCTCCCTCCGTCGGACGGACAGAGGAGGCGAGTCGGTCGTACCAGAAGTTTACGAGAAAGAAGTCATCTGGACGGGGGGGAAAAGGAGACCATGCACAGGGGAGAGCACCGACCGGAGAGGTGACAGGACACGAGGACTTAAGAATCGAGTGGGACCTGGGGTCGACGCCAAACTACCTACGAGGTGACACATAGAACGTTTCCCAGAAACCGGAACCTAACACTAAAACGAACTACTCACACGAACGACAAGAGGGTTCGGGGAGGACGGACCCATACCTTTGGTAGGGATCTGTTTCAGAACTGTGTGGACACGAGAAAGGTACCCATCGTCAGTAGAAGGGGTCGGAGTCCCTCTGGTTTCAGGAGCATTATTTGGGATTACTGTTCTGTGGGTCCTAAATAGCAACGACCACGAAAGGAATGTCTGTAATACCTGCCGAAGGTCGACTACGTTCTGGTCTCCGTCGTGTAAGTTCCTCCTCCTACCTAACCCTTCGTCTGTGTGGACCAAAATCTCGGGTCAAAATGGTAAACGTCCAATACACTGGAAATCGTTCAGTGAGGGGTGGGAGACTAGGGTCCGAAAAGGTATCGTCGCTGGACTGTTCCACTGAAGTACCGGTTCGAGTCTCGGTCTGTGTACAGTATATGGGACCAGGTAGGACCGAGGGTTATCAAGGGTCTTGTTTGGAGAAAAGATCTTAAAGAGGGTAATATAAAATTTTTTAAAATCATCAAAATAAATAAATAAGTAAATAAATACCAAGACGACCCAGGAGTGTCGACACGTCCGGAGAGAGGTCAACGTAGATCACTCCCAATGAGAAACGACGCCACACACCCAAAAAATAATGCCACCGGAGAAGGTGACGTCTCGTGTCCGAGAGCCCGTGCGTCCGAAGTCGTCGACACCGAGGGTCCGAGATCCCGTGTCCGAATTATCAACACCACGTGTTCGAGCCAATGAGACACCGTGCATTTCGGAAGGGTCTAGTCCCTAGCCGGGACGTAGAGGGCGTAGTCGTCCATCTAAGAAATAGTGACTCGGTGGTCCCTTCGGGAGGGTGACATAAAATTAGTGAACAATAAACGGATATCAGGAGTGTCCGACCTCTTGAGAAACTCCCGTCCTCAGTACAGACTGACTATTGAGAATCGTGGGGAGTCGTGCACTGACATGCGTGTCGTCTAAATCACCTACGACAACGTCCCCCCTCCACAGAGACTTACGACGAAACGAGGTTGACGACACAAGAGTAGAGGTAGTCCTGACACATCATAGGTTGAAGGGGTAGACAGGAGGTACAGGTATATGACAAAGATATAAGCAAAAAAGAAATCTCAGGTTCTACACAAAATAATTTGTAGATTCTGACCATACCGATTCTGTATACAAAGTACATGCTGAAAGTTCGAAGTTAATTATCAAGTTACTTTTTGAACACATATATCATATATGTAACACTTATATCTATCATATGTCATATTTACTCAATATTATATCATAATTATAGCTGAAGGGTCCACCATATCACCATTTCTTATACGGACAGTTCCGTCCCCTGTGTTCTCTCCACTCAAGCTAGGAACCCAGTCCTTCTAGGGGACGTCTTCCTTTATCTATGGGTGAGATCATAAGAACGGACCTTTTAAGGTACCTGTCTCCTCGGACCGCCCGACGTCAGGTACCCCAACGTCTCAGTCCATGTTGACCCGTGTGTTAGTCGTTCTATCATATATATCTCATATCGCATACATCATCATATATCATGTATATCGTATGTGCACTTATACACACTATGTGTGTGGAAAAGAATACATTATGATACTTAAGGTACTCGAAGAGACCACCGAGTCTACCATTTCTTACGTAGACGTTACGTCCTCTGGGCCCAAGTTAGGGACCCAGCCCTTCTAAGGGACCTCTTCCTTTACCGTTAGGTGAGGTCATAATAACAGACTTCTTAAGGTACCCGTCTCCTTGGACCACCCGGTGTCATCTACCCCAACGTTTCTCAGTCTGTACTGACCCAAAGATTGTGTGTGTCCTTAAGGTAATAGTCTCTTCGGACCCCCCGATGTCAAGTACCTAAGCGTCTCATCTCGCGTTGACTCGCTGATTGTGAAGTGAAAGTGAAAGTACTTGGTACTATCACGTTACAAAAAACTAGAACGACGGAAAGACTAACGTAAAATACCATCGTTTGTCGAACTTATCTATGGGATCAGTTAAGGATAACAGTTAACCTTTGTTACTCTTACTGAAATATTGGACATAAAAGAACTTTAGAAATTTTGGATTCCTAACGAAAAAAGGATTACTTTGAGGTTCCGAACAGATTTCTTTTATTATGACAGGTACTTGATAGAGTTCGTAGACGGACTCTCGGTGACGGGACATTGAGTCATCGAAGTCCGGAGGACCCTACACCGTCACCACACTCCCCAAAGAAGAGACACAGGGACCTTTGACGAAAGGAGTGTTCCGCTACAGGAGGGACGTCCGACTCGCCCTAAGACACTGTCAGAAGTAGCAGGACAATAGGGTCAACGACAATGGACAACTGGCGTCGAACTGTCCTACGAGAATGTTTCTCTAGTTATTTTTTTTAGCAAGTAAGGAAAACTTTACAGGAGTTTGTTAGGGTAAGAAAATCGTCAGTTTGGTTCCGTAGCTTTAAGGTCTTGTTGTCTTTTTCCGACACTTCACGAACACGAAGGACCGACGACTCTGTCAAATTTTCTGTCAAATTGTCTGTCAAATTGAATGGGACACTGGACATTAGGGAGGTGGGTCGTGGAAACATCGCTGCGTTATGAGGTCGGTCACCCGTTCCCTGAGTCACCTTTCACAAACCTTCTCCTGTCCGATTACTCCAACTCCAGTCCCAGGACACGAACCAGGTGTCCGGTGACGTCGGACAGAACCGGTCGACACGTCTGTACAACCTTCAGTGTGACCCGAGTCTGTGGAGTGCCACCCCCCTCTTTACGGATACTAGAGAAGAGGTCGAAACAAGAAGAGGTAGAACTAAACTTATTAAAGGACTTTAACTAAAAAGACGGAAGGAGGACCTTAGAGGTAAGTACGAATGAGTAAGAATAACTAAAAGTACCTAAGTAGAGACCTTGTAAAAGTAAGTAAAGAAGTAAAAGGGAGAATTCTATGTGGCCGAGTATAAGTCGAGAGATATTAAGAGTAGTTATCGAAAAGAGACTCGGGAACCGAGAAACTCAAAGAACAAAACCCAAACCAGTAGGACAATCCAATAGGCTTAAAAGGAGACCTAGATTCCATTCATAAAAATACTTCATTTAAGAAGTAGACGGAAAAAAATTATAAGGAAATATGCGTAAAGAAAAGGAAAACCCTCCTCGACGAAGACACACCAATAATAATGGTTAGAACGACCAATAATAGACGAAGACTTATCTCGACCAGTTAGCGTGACCTCCGTCCTTCCAGGAATCCAAGTCAAACCCAAACGATAGAGTTTGTAGGAATGGGATTTACCCAATAAAGGAAACAGTTTTCGTTCCCCAGTCAAAAGTCCCCAATCCTTAAATCGTACCGAGGACCTTTTGGTCAGTCAGTGTCCGAAAGACACACGATACTGGACTCCGATGGAACGACAGAAGTAGAACCGACACAGGTCCTCTGGTCCCTCCTGGGACCGTTACCGAAAAACCGGACTTAAGAGGAGTCGGGTAGAGACGTAGTGGGGGACGGTACGACTTAGACCCGGGACCAATCTAACAGGTGTGAAAGTGGGGTTGAGTGGACTAGATTTCCAGTGACGGGATGGAAAGTTCCTTCTGTAAATGTACGTCTTAAATCGGTAGTGGAGAGTAACTTACTATTAAAGTAGGAAGTCCAAGAACCTTCGGTACGGACTGAGGACAAAAGAGAGAATAAGGTGGCACTTGGGCAATTGTATGGAACAGCCGAGGGAAAGTTGTGCTCAGGTCTTAAGAAAGGGAAGAATAGAAATCTTGTGGAACCAGGTACGGGCCGTAGGACACGGATCTATTCACAGTCTCGAAAGTTTGACCGGAGGGAGGGAGGACGTAACGAAGGGAGTGAGCTACGTCACTCGTCCCATCAGGACGATTCACACTGTTGGATACAGTAGGAGACGTGGTTTCGGGACACTGGAGTGTACCAGAATACTCCCGAGGGTGGAGAGAGTCTGGGTACTGCGGGGTAGGTGAGACTGGTCACGTAGAGACGGGAGGAGAGGACGAGGGGGTTGGACACCGAGGGAGGTGAAGTAGGTACACCGGAGGAATGAGAAGGGACTACGAGGTCCTTGGGAGGTGGCACCGGAGTCGTGGTCGATAGGGGAGACGGCTCTTCCGTACCGGGGTAGACGTACCGATTGAAGGAATGGAAATTTTTAGAAAGGAATTTTGTGACAGATTTATGTGGGAACCGACGGAGTAAAGTGTGAAGTAAACGGGAGCGGGACACATAAGAGTTGGGAAACTGAACCGAAAGGAGAAAGAAAAAGGGACCACGGATGTACGTTAAATAAAGAAGGAGGACAACCAACCACTAGACAGGGAGAGAGAATCTTGTTTTTGAGGCATTTCTACCCTTTTACTAAAACGGAAGACGTTCTGGTTATTCCAGATCTTGGTCCGGGTTGTGAGTCATCCAGAAGTCTTTTATAAACACCCTACTTACTCCCTTATTCACTTGTGTGCTTAGGTCGAGGACTAGTTCCAGTCTCGCGCAGGAGTCTCAGACGCCAGGACCGAGCAAGTGTCACAAAGTCTGAGACGTCTCACTTCTACAGCCACGACATCGGAAAGGAACGGACTACCCTCTGTCCCTGGTGGAAGAGGTGAAAAGAGTAGGAAATAACGAAACGTTACTCAAAGGTGGTAGGTAGTAATTGGTGTGACTTCAAGTAACAGGGCTATCGAGACTTGTCAACGGGGTCGGGTCTCGGGGACAGTAGTGTCCCGGACCCGGACGATTATTCCTGGGACTTTGACTCGTGACCAGGGTGCACGAGGACTGACTCCCGGGGCCCCTCCGTCCTGTCGTGTCCTTTCGACTACCTCCGGGGTCAGTCATCTACGGAGGAGACTGAAATCAGGGTGGAGACTCTACAGTCGTGTAGGTGACCAGTTGAAACGGTTGAAGACCAAGGAGGACGTTTATTACCCTGGTTAGTCGGTTTCTATCCTTTCAACGAGTCATCACAGGTTGAGAAAGTCTGGGGTACCTGGTATCGGACGGTCCGAAGAGACAGGTTCCTTAAGAGGTCCGTTCTTATGACCTAACCCATAGACAAGGGAGGAGGTGCTCTAGAAGGGTTGGGTCCCTAGCTTGGGTCCAGAGGATGTTACGTCCCCCTAAGAAATGGTAGACTAAGTGGTCCCTTCGGGTTAGTCAACTTACTTGGACGGAATAAATAACCATGTCGTCCTCTACCTCAATCAGACGGTGGTTGTCTGGGTAAAGGTTCTCTCAACCCACAGGTCGACGGTCAGACACCGACCACTACCCGAGAGTATCTTTTCCCTTCTACCCCTCCCCTGTCCGTACCAGGACCTCGGGTTTTAAGTTCCTTCTTTCTGTTCGTTAGTCAGATCATACACCGTCTGTGAAACTATGTGAATCTAATAGGGGCTCCGGAGAAGGGATCCAGTCGTGTATGTTCCGTAAGGACCTTAGATAAAGAAGATAGACACACCGGTAGTCGGACCAGGTGCGTTGTGGTAAAGAGAGAACCTGTTCGGTCGACACCAGGTCTACGGAGGGGACAAAGACCTCGGGTAGACGATAAGCCGTAGACTCACTAATCTGGGAAGAGAAGGGAGGGGACGGGTCGGGGTCGGTCAGGGTCCACCCAAGTGGACACCTAAATCGAAGTACCAGAGGATACGAGACCCGAGGTAGGATCCAGGACCCCGCCTCCGTCGTCACGTCAATTCCTCGTAGGATTAGACTCCCAAGTATCGACAGGTTCTTCGAAACTTTCGAGGACTTTAGAGTGTCGAAGACACGTTTTGTTGAACTGTCTGCAAAGTGTTGCTGGAATTTTTACATGTCCTGCTGTGTAATCATTACTTAACACTACTACTTTTAGTTTGTAAGTCTTTAGTAGTTATTATTGTTGTTGGTAAAGGTAGTTTGAGACGATCTCCTTTCCGATTTAATAGAAAGATAGACGAGAGGTCTTTTACTATAGTGTTTGCTAGTGGCATTTTCAACATGAGACTCCTCTGCTTCCGGTTTTTGCATTCCCCTTCTTCATGAAACCCCCCACACAGTTCTACGTTTAAGTTTTATGGGACAATAAAGAGAACTAAGACAGTAAATCCACCATTAAAAGTCGCAAAAATTTTTTAGACACTAAATAATATTAGAGAAAAATGGAAGTTTTATTTACAATTTAATACATCGATTCAGACTAGGGATTAAGACCCGAGGAAATTGTTCTTTCGGGGTTTAACATACGAAGTCCACAGTGTTTGACACCTAGCCGACGGGAGATCCGGAAGGTCGTCGTGAACCTTCTTTTGACCCAGAGGAGACGGTCCAGACGTTCCGTAGGACTAGTCCGGGTAAGACAGGGGGAGTGTCGAAGAGGGGACGTGAGTGGTCTGACGTCTGAGGGGACGGAAGAGGGACAAGAAGAGCGACGGATCGAACCCAAAGTGACCAGTACTGAAATGTGAACGATGTAGAGGACGGACCTTGGAGCAGAGGGTTAAAAGGGGGAAGACCAATAGGTCCCTAGTGGAGCTCCGGTGGAGGAGACTCTTCGGGAACCCCTATTAGGAAGAAATTCACCTCTGGGGCCGGACAGAAAAGAACGGAGTCAGTGACGAGGTAGGCGGAAACAAGTGGAGTGTTACGTGTAACTATGGTAGAGGGAAAAGTCATGGATTGGGGAAGGAGGTGGGGTCCTCGTCCCGGTACACTGGGGGTCCTCCCGTTCCTGTACAGACAGGACCGTTAACACCGGAGTCCGTGTGTCTCGTCCCGGGTTAAATGTCATTTGTGAGGCACCGATAAACGTCTTAATTATCTGACGACAACCTTAAAACTTAACTGTTGGAGTGAGTCCTTCCATGATACGGAGTCCCCGGAATTACACGTTTGGACACTAAGTGTAAGGATCTTTAATTAGAGTTCCGTTAATAGTCCGTCTGTGTGTTTCTGTCTTCACCTCATGACCATCCTTTTTTTTTTTTTTTTTGTGCTTTTAGTTAGTTTGGACCCAAAAACAGAAACAATGTGGTTAATTGATCGAAGACATACTTGGACCCGAAGGGACCACCGAGTTTACCGTTTCTTAGACGGGCGCTACACTCTCTGGGGACAAGCTAGGGACCCAGTCCTTCTAAGGGACCTCTTCCCTTACCGTGGGTTGATTTGAGGTCATAAGAACGGACCTCTTAAGGTACCTGTCTTCTCGGACCACCGATGTCAGGTACTCTAGTGTTTCTTAGTCTGTGTTGACTAGTTGATTATGAATGAATCTGAAAATACTGAAACTCGTTTAAGAATAGAAGAGACTTGGAACCAAAGGAGTAGACACCTACCCCTGTCAACATCATGGAGGACCTCTCCTTCGTCCTCCAAGTATACAGCGACACATACCTTCTGCGAATCACGTCTCGGTCCGTACGTCTTTGCGTGAGTTATGTACAACCGATACTGACAACCGGTACTATGAGTAATGTGACCACAAACCTTACAATATTTTAAACTTTCACTAGTTGATAGAATTGACACCCCCTGACGGGTCTAGTCATGGTAGGTTGGCTTCACATTACATTACGTTTGGTGTGTACATTCGTGTGTAAATCAAAATTTAAAAGATCATCCGTACAATTTTTTTCCATTCTTCTTTGACCACTTTAAGTAAAGTTATTGTATAAAACAAACTAGGTTAGATAGGTTACATAATAAAGTTGTACCTTGGTTTTACTAGTCACTCGACAAAATTGTAAGAAATAAACCATGGTTGAGAAGTATTAGACCACAAAAGGTGAATGTGGATAAAATTGAATCTGGTCGGTACAAAGTTTATAAGTCATCGGTGGACACCGACCCCGACGGTGTAACCTCTTACACACAGACCTATTAAGCGGTAGGTTTAAATTTCATACCACATCGGCACCTTTCTGGCCAAAATTTTTATTATAAATTAGTACGTTCTTTTTCGAGTGTTTTACTCTAATTCACTTTTTCTATCACGTTTGGTTTATTTCATACGAGGATGAAAACAATATATATATTTTTATACGAACGAAAATAAACTCATACATAAAACTACCCATATCATATTCCCTTCCGTCGTTTTAGGATGGAGCCCTTGTAAGCTCCTTTACCTTAATCTCACTAGAATTAAAAGGGAACGAACAAAAAGTGATATTCATGTACAATAAAAATGTCAGTCACCTTATTATGACAATAAAAATTTCAAGTCGTTTCGTACGGTACTGGACTGGAGTCGTTTGTGCACACCCATACGTCACGACCTAATTTCTAGACCGGCGGTTGTAGAAGTAGAAAGGACATGGGCACGTGAACCGGAATGCCGGGACCGAGGAAGGGGACTTCCGGCTTACTCGGAACTGGGGTCAGACACGAACCCGAGTCAGACACGGAAAACACCTAGTCATCTCACACCCCCCTTAGCAGTCAAGACTCAGATTCGGAATTGCCCGTAGCGTTCGAACACGGAGACGGTAAAGGTACCTTTCTACAGGAAATATAGGTATTTTGAGAGGACCCAACCCTTCTAGGGGACCTCTTCCTTTGTCGTTCGATGAGGTCATAAGAACAGACGTCTTAGGGTACCTGTCTCCTCCGATGTCAGGTACCCCAGAGTTCTCAACCTGTACTGAATCGCTGATTTGGTGGTGGTGGTCGAGTGACTAAGGGTTCTCCCACTCTTTGTGTATTTCGTCTCGACGTAGGTTGGAAGTCCAATCCTAACAGTCGGACTTCTGAACAATCCTTCTGTATAAACAACAGCCTACAGTGTGTCTAACACACTAACAAACAATGTTCCGAGATCGACTGATTATGTCACAATGACTTGACAAAATGTACATGAGTTTTGATTAGTCTTTCCGTTTCGAACTGGTCTTAAAGTTCAGTCTTTCGATTTTAGTTCTTGTGAATTTCTTTAAGTTTATGTCAAAGGTTAAAAGAAGTTTCGTTTTCTAGGGACTGGTATAGGAGTCATTGGAACCGAAGAAAGGTTGTGAGAAACAATGCTTCCGAAGTCCGTGTCTTCCTGTCTCCAAGGATAAGAAAACAACGGTAAGTCAAGGGCACTCGAGGAGGGGAAAGACGGTCGGACCGCACCCGCTCGTCCCTCTAGTCGGAGTCGTCGGTCTACACCCTCTATGTCTCAGTGTCCTACTTTCCCTGGACCCGGGTCCTAATAGGGGACTCCCCCAGGAGGTGGACAATCACTCTGGATAAGAGTTGAAATGGACCCCCTTTAGTTGAAAATAGTACAACCTGGTAAGATGTAATTTCGAACCAAAAATCCCGGTGACTAAGACAGAAGTCATTATGAGTCCCGAGAGAAAGAAATAGATTTACCCTGTTCCCTTCTTCCCTCAACTGAATGACCGTGGAGTCAAAAGAACTGACCGGTTACCCCGACGTCACTCTCTTAGGTGGTGTTCCGCGATAAACTTCTACGAAAAGGATGAGTATGAGTTCTCTTCGTAAAAGAAGAAATAAAGAAGTGGTCTCTGTAAGTCTCGACACGAAACGACCCCCTTAACCCCGTGGCAACGGTACCAAGTGACAACAGATCCTTCGGTTCGAAGGGAACTACAAAGTGACCGGACTGAAAAAAAAAGTTTCCCAGGGATTATTGATGGTACAACTAAAGATGGGTAAACTACTCTACTCCTAGGAGATGGAGGGTTTCCCCTTTCAACCGAAGTCAAGTCAAGTCAAGTCAAGTCAGTGAGTCAACACAGGTTGAGAAACGCTGGGGTACTTAACGTCGTACGGTCCGGAGGGACAGGTAGTGGTTGAGGACCTCAAGTGAGTTTGAGTGCCGGTAGTTCAACCACTACGGTAGGTCGGTAGAGTAGGAGACAGCAGGGGAAGAGGAGGACGGGGGTTAGGGAGGGTCGTAGTCTCAGAAAAGGTTACTCAGTTGAGAAGCGTACTCCACCGGTTTCATGACCTTAAAGTCGAAATCGTAGTCAGGAAGGTTTCTTGTGGGTCTTGACTAGAGGAAATCTTACCTGACCAACCTAGAGAAACGTCAGGTTCCCTGAGAGTTCTTAGAAGAAGTTGTGGTGTCAAGTTTTCGTTGTTAAGCCGTGAGTCGAAAGAAGTGAGAGTGTAGGTATGTACTGGTGACCTTTTTGGTATCGGAACTGATCTACCTGAATCAACCGTTTCATTACAGAGACGAAAACTTATACGATAGATCCAACCAGTATTGAAAGGAAGGTTCCTCATTCGCAGTAGAATTTCTCTTCCTTCTTCCAAACTAAAGTAAACCCTGATCAAAACCCCTCGACCAGAACCCCCCGACGGAGACCACCAAGAAACACACTTGAGGGTCGTCTTCGTCACCCTCCAGACCCGGGACGATGACGAAAAACACCCACTCCTCTCGACTGTCCCTTTACAGGGGTCCTCCTGTTAGGGTACGGAAGACACACCCCAGGGAGTACTCTCTCCGAACCACTACATCCGAACCCAGAAGGGGTGGTCGAGACCAGAGATGTTGGACGAGGGTCCAGGGGAGTGGGGCGGTGTCCTGAAATACTTGGATAAACACCTTGAAGTTAAGTTTGTTCAGACAATTGAAAGGGTTCAATTTCAGTTGTCGGTAATGACCGAAGTGACCGAGTCTCGTGAAATCTCGGTCCTCCTAAAAACCGAAATACTGCCTAAAAACTGAAATACTCCAAATTAGAAAGTTTCCCCGACGGGACCACCGAGTCACCATTTCTTAGACGGACGTTACGTCCTCTGGACTCAAGCTAGGGACCCAGTCCTTCTAGAGGACCTCTTCCCTTACCGTTAGATAAGATCATAAGAACGGACCTCTTAAGGTACCTGTCTCCTCGGACCACTCGATATCAGGTACCCCAGCGTTTCTCAGCCTGTACTGAATCACTGACTTGTTGCTGTCGTTGTCGTCAAAAGTCTCTGGTACTCATCGGTTAACGAGTCTATGCAGACTACCTGGGGAGAAGACAAAGTATCCAGGACTAGGGGAATCGTGTGTAAGCTCCAGTGTATGACTCGGGGCTGGGAGTCCCGTAAAGGTCGGAACGGAGACCGAAGGCAGGACGTACCTGGGAGTCACGATTGACACGTATTTAACAGGGTCACGAACGCCGTGGAGAGGTCACGGTCCGGAAACGTAGATGTAGAGGGCACAGACGGTAGGAACAGAAGGGAGGGTGGACCACTTTAATAGTCGTAAATAGTTTCAGATCCACTTCACAGTGGAGGAGGACCTTCGGAAAGGACTAGAGTGGTCCTTCTCGATTGACGACAAAGTATGAGATTTATGAAGACAGTCTTTTATACCTCGGAATTGTAGAGTCTGCAATTCCGAGGTATACAGACAGTTACCAAACGACGAGGAGTATCTCCCCAGAGTATCTGGAGAAAATTCAACTTCAGAGAGACAAAAACTAAAAGTACACAGACAACCTCCTGTTCATATCTTTCCGGATCGTGTATCTGCCTCTTCCGCTACCGTGGGGTGAGGTCATGAGAACGGACCTTTTAGGGTACCTACCTCCTCGGACCATCCGACGTCATGTACCCCAGCGATTCTCAGTCTATGCTGACTCGCTGGAGTGAAAGTGAAAAGTGAAAGGACGTAACCTCTTCCTTTACCGTTGGGTGAGGTCACAAGAACGGACCTCTTAGGGTCCCTGCCGCCTCCGACCACCCGACGGCAGGTACCCCAGCGTGTCTCAGCCTGTGCTGACTTCGTTGAATCGTCGTGTATCTTCGTAACTCATTTGACTAAGTGACCCGTTAACTCGACTTATCGCTTACTCTCCTTCTTCTAAACCTTTCGTCTTTGCACATAGTTCACCCTAGGAAAGTAAAATACTATTGTCTTTTGCATTGTGTCTGAAGGATTTTGTATTGCGTCTGAAGGATTTTATCCCCCTCAAATTGACCGAGCGTCTTGACTCTCCGTGGTCTATACCCGATGTCCTTCCCAAAGTAGTATCACTGTCAAATAAATAAAAATGTCTCAAGAGATGACATTGACAGAAGTTTACAATTGAAACGGGAGTACGGTCGAAGTAAGTACCACTGTTACACCGATGTAGTCTAAAGTGAAACTATAGAACTTTGGTTGACAAGCTTTTCTGTCTCTTGTTGGTACAGGGAATTAAGAATCGTTTTAAAAATTGTAAACACGACTAAATTTATGTTAACGACGTCGTTCCACTTACACTAAGAACACACCGAATCTGGTTAGTACGGGGAGGTGTCAAAGAGTCCTTTCAATCGTGGTGGGTCTAATGTTCCGATATTAATTACCCTAAAAAATTTCGTATTTAAAGTAAAAAGGAAGGTAGGTGTGTGTGTTTTTCATTATCTGTCGATAATATCTAAGACACGGTACACAATTTCTCTGGATATACTGATCCTGTTCTAATGCTGGAGTTCGACGACTGTTAGGATACATTTCTCTAAAACTTTTGGTAGAATTTCCGTTACTCGACGGTCTTCCCTTAAAATTCACCTGCTTATTGACATATAATTGATCGACAACGACACATCAACGTCGGTACTTTAATTTTCTACGAATGAGGAACCTTCCTTTCGATACTGGTTGGATCTCTCGTATAATTTTTCGTCTCTGTAATGGAACGGTTGTTTCCAGGTAGATCAGCTTCGATACCAAAAAGGTCATCAGTACATACCTCACTCTCAACCTGATGTTTCTTTCGACTCGTGACTTCTTAACTACGAAAACTTGACACCACAACCTCTTCTGAGAACTCTCAGGGAACCTGACGTTCCTCTAGGTTAGTCAAGTAGGATTTCCTCTAGTCAGGACCCACAAGTAACCTTCCTGACTATAACTTTGACTTGGAGGTTATGAAACCGGTGGACTACACTTCTCGACTGAGTAAATTTTTCTGGGACTACGACCCTTTCTAACTTCCGTCCTCCTCTTCCCCTGCTGTCTCCTACTCTACCAACCTACCGTAGTGGCTGAGTCACCTGTACTCAAACCCACCTACGGCCCTCAACCACTACCTGTCCCTCCGGACCGCACGATGCACCCTCAGTGTTTCTCAGCCTGTGTTGACTCGCTGACTTGACTTGACTTGACTTGACTAACGACACATCATTCTCTAGAATTTTGAATCACCGAGAAATGACAGAACATCTAAAACCCCCGTCCTCAGACCCGGGTCGGTTCGACCTCCGGAGATCGAGTTCGAGAGAGTGTACCGACGATAGTTCCACAGCCCGTCCCGACGTCCGTAGAGTGTCGACTCCACTCGTCCCAGACGAGCGTCGAGTCGGGACACCGAAAACCGTCCGGAACCATCTAAACTAGTTCCGAGTGCGTGTACGTAGGGAGACGACTCGCCGGAATGTCGTACCACCGACCGATGGGGACCCTGATCATGTTCTCTGTCACTCTTTCTTGGGAGGTTTATCTTTTAATCTTCGCTTAAGGTAGAAAAGACCGTACAAGATGGACTGTCGTCACTTCGTTACTCAAGTCGGGTGTAAGTTCCCTCACTTAATAAGTTTTCACACTGGCATTCCTCCACCCCTAGTGGTCCTGAGAGATTTTCAGACGGATGACGTTCCTGAAGGGTTGTCACGTTGTGGAGTCTCACTACCGGAATATAGTCGGACACGGGAGTTTTCCTGTTATTGATTATTTTCTCCTAAATTCTTACCCGTCTTCTTTTAACATAACCTAACATACCTAAGTACATAAGTAAGTTGTTTGAAAATGGTTCACAAGTGCTCCTGGCACCATTGAGTCAACCATTTCTTAGACGGACGTCATCTCCCCTGGGTCGAAACTGGGGACCCAACTTTTCTAGGGGACGTCTTCCTCCACCGTTGGGTGAAGTCATAGGAACGGACCCTTTAGGATACCTGTCTCCTCGGACCACCCGACGTCAGGAACCCCAGTGTTTTCGGCCTGTCTTGAATCCCTGATTTGGTGGTAGACGGCGGTACACCTGGTCCCGACACGACCCGCGACCCCGCCGACGGCACTGTCTCTATCTGAGTCAGAGGGGAGTACTGACAGTCACAGGTCGTCCAATGTTTCAACTTGACCTGGGACTGGAACTTACCGTGTCTTTTCCGACTTAGTTCTACCACTTACTGTAGGGGGTGGTGAGTTGAGTCGGTTTGGTCAGTTCCTCCAGAAGAACCCCCTCCCCTGTAAAGTCGACTCGGGACTCCTTACTCCTCCCCTCAGTCCCCTTCTCCTCCCGTCTTTTCGTAATGTCTCTTCCGGAACCCCTACCCGGGGAGGGGTGGGGAAGGACGACATGAGGGGTATAGAAAGAGTCGAGTTTCCAGGGGTGGAGTGTTTCCGGAAGGAACAGGGATACCGGGTTCCAACAGTGAGAGGTAGGGGACCGGGTCTCGGTCTGAGAGTCTGAGAGATTGCCGTGGGACAGGTGAAAGAAGGTCTGGAGAGGGTGGACCCTATGAGGACGCCGACCATGGACGAGGAAAGACGTGGGGTGGAGGTCTGTAGCCGAGGACCGCCGTCCCTGAGGTAGACAAATGACGACGTGGAGGTGGGAACACACCCGTCCGTGTGTCATCCCGGAGTTGTTCGGACCACCGTCCTCTCCTGGACTACGACCCGGAAATAGGCGTAGGGTCCAAGAGAGGAACTCCTGACTGGCACAGGACTTCACAGACGTCGAGGAGGGGAGGCCAAGAGGGCACGTCCTGCTCCCCGAGTCCCGGGTCCCCGACTGAAGTGGTCGGGACGGCGCAGTACAAAGTACCGAAGAGAGACCCGACGATTAATACCGGTGTGAAACTCCCAAACCTCAACCGGTCAGTTCACCTATTCAGTGTAGAAAAGTTTACCCGGTTGGTACCAAATGTGTTATCGGACACTGTTTGCGTGTAAGTCCCCTGCTAGACCGTCCTTCGTAGGGAAAAAGGTTTCCCGCGAAACCGGGACCCTCTTTATTACTCCGAAAAATCCTAAGATTAATAAGGACCACAACTGTCCGACGTCTCGACCTCGACGACAGATGGGTCGTGAGTGGGCCCTTAGATCGTACAGATAAGGACCCAGAGGTCCACTCGAGGGCCGAGGGTTCCCGCAGACCCACAGGTCCCAAGTAAGGACACCAAGGACGAGGGAAGACGTCTGTACATGGAAGGGTTCCTGGTTCCAGTGACTCGGTCGACACCCAGAAATGGAAAGTCGGTGGGGTCCAGCGGGTCGTGTCCGGACTACGTCGACCGTCCTCCCTCGTCCTCGACTCTCTCTGTCCGGACCTACGGGACACGGACGGGGGCGTGGTCACCCCACTCGTCGTTGTGTGAGCCTTCCCACCTTTCCCACCGCTAATACCCGAGGAAACCACGTCACAAGTAGCATCTCGACGTCCGACCCCCTATCTTCTGACGCTGAGGGACTACAGAGTCGATGTCCGCTGACCCTCACCGAGGACAGAGGGGGAACACAGGGGAGGGGCAGGAAGGAAGGACGCGGACCCCACTGAAGGTCCGTGTCGGGAGGGAGGTGTCGACCCGAGAACAGTAGGGCAGGAACGGAGTCGGAGATGAACGGGAAAAGACCCTGAAGTCCCGGACCGTGATAGTAGGATGGACTGAACCCAGGACACAGGTGATGGAGGTGGAACCTGGTCTGAGAGGGCCTGGGGAATCAGTGGGGGTCTCTCAGGGGGTAAGTAAGGTTGGGGTGAAAGGTAGGACGGGACGGCGTCCACCCCTCTACTAACGTTTTACGACTGAGTTTTTAATTTAGGACGGGTACAAATTTTGAACCACCTCTCTTGGTCCTTTGTGACCAAAGAACAGTACTTCGAGCAGGAGACTAAAAGGTAGGATCTCGAGTTCCGTGTAGTCGGGCGAGTCGGAGGGTCAGAACTGACCCCACTGGGACTGCACTCGAAAACAGAGACGAAAATCCCACCGGTCGGTAGGGCACACGGGTCTACCAAGACTAAAATCGTCTCGGGGTACAGGGTCCTTTGGGAAGATAAAAACAATAAGTCAATGATTCAACACAGACTGATAAACTCTGGGGTAATGGACGTCGTGTGGTCTGAAGGGACGGGAAATGATAGAGGGTCTCAAACGAGTTTGAGTACAGGTGACTCAACTACTACGGTAGGTTGGTAGAGTAGGAGACGACGGGAGAAGATAATGGAAGTCAGAAAGGGTCGTAGTCTCAAAAAAGGTTACAGTCGAGAAACGTAGTCCACCGGTTTCACAACCTCGAAGTCGAAGTCGTAGTCAAGTAGACGACTTAGACTAAAGAAATCCTAAATGACCAAACTAGAGGAACGACAGGTGTCCTAAGAGTTCTCAGAAGAGGTGGTGTTAAACTTTCGTAGTTAAGAAACCGCGAATCGGAAGAAATACCAGGTCAAGAGTGTAGAGATGTACTGATGACCTTTTTGGTATCGAAACTGATACACCAGTTTCACTACAGTGACGAAAAGTCATACGACAGATCCAAACAGTATCAAAAAGAAGGTTCCTCGTTCATAGAGAATTAAGTACCGATATTAGTGGTAGACGTCACTAAACCCTCGGGTTCTTTTATTTTAGACAGTAATAAAGGTGAAAGAGGAGTAGATAAACGGTACTTCACTACCCTGGTCTACGGTACTAGAATCAAAAAACTCACGACTCAAAATTCGGTCGAAAAAGTGAGAAGAGAAAGTAGGAGTGGTTCTCCGAGAAGTCAAGGAGAAACGAAAGACGGTAATCCTACCACAGTAGAAGTATAGACTCCAACAACTATAAAAGGGGTCGTTAGAACTAAGGTTAAACACTCAGTAGGTCGGGCCGTAAGGCGTACTACATGAGACGTATGTTTAATTTATTTGTCCCACTGTTACACGTCGGAACTGTAATCAGAAAAGGGTTAAACCTTGGTCAAGTAACAAAGTACAGACCAAGATTGATAACGAAGAACTTGACGTATATCCAAAGAGTCCTCCGTCCATTCCACCAGATCGTAAGGGTAGAGAAATTCTTAAAAGGTGTCAAACAACACTAGGTGTCAGTTTCTTAAATCTCATCAATCACTTCGTCTTCGTCCAAAAAAAAACTTTAAGGGAACAAAAAGGATACTAGGTTACCTACAACCGTTAAGCTAGAGACCAAGGAAACGGAAAAGATTTAGGTCGAACATGTTGACCTTTAGACCTTCAAGAGTCAAATATACCACAACTTCGAATAGAACTTCTTAATGAACTCCTAATCAACTCGTAACGAAACGATCGTACACTTTACTCACGTTAATATGTCATCAAACTTGTAAGAAACCGCAACGGTAAAACCCCCTAACTTTACTTTTGACTGGAAAAGATCAGGACACCGGTGACGACTCAAAAGGTTTAAACGACCGTACAACTCACGTCGTGAAAGTAGAAAATCCTAAACTTTATCGAGTCGACCTTAAGGCAGTGGAGGTGATCGAAACAAGTATCATTGCGAAGGAGTCCGGGTGAACCGGAGAGTGATATCCTACAAACCGAGATCTACTCACTGGGGAGATATCATGGTCCATTTGACCCTGTAAACCAGTAGAATGGACGATCTGTTAGGGTACCAGATTTCTTGAAGGACCAGGACTGGGGGAGTCGTCAGGTCCGGGTAGGTCGACAGGAACCTACCGTCGGAAGAGGGAGAGTATTGTCGACTCTGAGGAGACCAAACGTTTATTTGTACCTGTTGGGAGGGTCCCAGGGTCTCCCTCGTATTAAGGTATACGTATGTTCCGTCTTCGGTATAACAAAGTAACAAAGAGACTTGTGACTTCCGGTAACCTGTTACCGACGTAAATTTAGCTCGTAGTCTCTTTAAACTTTAGTTCGACAACAAAGATACTGTCCGGCAAACCGAAATGTCCTTCAAAAGGATTTCGTGTCCCAGGTGAGGTGACGTTCCCGAAGGACGAGACGAGACTCAGCCCCGCACCTCTGGGAAAGAGAAACGGGGGAAGGTGAGGGTCGAGTCTCGTGTCCGAGGGTCCCTACACCCGGACTCGCACCGGAGGGGACCTCCTACACCTCCCTCAGTCACAGGGATCCTCGGGTCCTCTTCCTACGTCCTAGTCCCCCACAATACTGGAGTAAAATAGTTCAGAACCATTGGACATGGGGTAAGAGAGTACATAAACATGGGTTACCCCAGTCTCGATCTGGACAACACTGTTGTTCTTCCTGTAGTAGGGAAATTCCAAGTCCCCTCGGAACCCGTGTTTCGTCCGACATTCCGGGGGGAGACCTGACCTGACTTTCCGAGTCTGTCCCGGGTCCGGGGAAGAGATCTACTCTCCAGGTCGTCCCCGTACACTGACTCAGGACTCAGGAGGGTCTTCTACTCACAAAAGGACCTAAGCACGACTACAGGACTCTCCGAGTGTCGGGTACCGTTGTTAGTGTCATTCTTGAGGTCAGTGTGATTATCGTTACTAGTTACTGACGGAAGGAATTTACGGTCTTTCCTGTGTGTCGTGTCTCGTCTCGGTGTGGGTTTTCAGAATGTTAGATGAGGGTCCCGGTCGGACCTATTGCCGTCAGAACTGGGCGGTGGGATCCCCTCCCCTGTTGTGGTGGAACACGTCTTAACACTCGAGTCCACAGACCGACGGAGTCCGGGGTCCGGGTCTCCTCACTATATAGACGACCACACACTTGGTAAGTCCCGTCGTCCCAACCCTTCACGACCCAGCCCACCCTCCACACGTCCGACACCCCGTCGGACCGACCCACACTCAGAGCCGGACTGTTAATAAAGGGTTCACACACTAGACCCCCTTGTAAGGTAGAGAACGGGAAGTCGAAGGAGTAGACACTTTACCCTGGTTTCTACTAGGGGTGACAGTCACCGCGGTTACTATTTCTTGGGTGAATGGTTACGTTCTCCGAATTCTCTACGTCCAAACTAGGGACCCAGGTCTTCGAGAGGACCTCCTCTCGTACCGTTGGGTCAGGTCCTAAGAACGGACCTCTTAGGGTGCCTGTCTCCTCGACCCCCCGATGTCAGGTGTCCCAGCGTTTCTCACCCTGTGCTGACTCCCTGACTCGTACGTGTGTGAGTACGGTAGTGCCCTACGATACTCCTATTTCACTCAACTGTGTCAGTGTGGAAGTCTCTTCTCCGACCCTTCCTTTCACTACACCGTTCGAGTAAGCACGACCCTCTACCGTACGCTTCTTGGCGTCTCGTGACACCGATAAAAAGCGATAAACCGTGGTAGTAGGGAGACCGGGATTAATTAATGTATTGAGGGTGTACACTTTATCAGAGGGGGGCCTGTGAGGGTTTAGAGTAGATTAATATCGTATTCAGTCCTACGGGACCTAGAGCATTAGTTTAGTCCGACATACACCGACTCCGAGAGACTCCTACCGAGAGAACTAGTTTTCTGGGTCTCCGTTTTTACTGTTAAATAAAATGGAAGAGGGGAGCGGTGCGTGACTAGTACAATCATTTTCACACTCCGTCTCTACCCCATTTACATTACTCGATAGGGTAGTTTTCTCCCCTTCTTGTCTCACCGTCCGTGACCAGGTACGTTGGCATTGTAGGACCGTTCATTTGTAACAGGGTTGTCCCTTTAAGAAGAAGTCCTTTAAAAGTCCTCTTAAGAATTTCTCTACTCTTATGGTCTAGTGGAATGGACAGAGGACTCTTTAGACATACGTTCAGTTCTTCGGTGTCAATCTGGGTCTGTACCCTGTTGTCTGACCAAGGTTTAGCCCTTCCCTCATGTAGTTCCGATATATAACAGTGAGACGAATAAATTGACTATACGTCCTATGTAGTACACCTTACGGTCCGACCTACTTCGTGTTCGACCTTAGTTCTAACGGCCCTCTTTATAGTTATTGTAGTCTATACGTCTACTGTGGTGGGAATACCATCTTGCACTTCTCCTTGATTTCTCGGAGAACAACTTTCACTTTCTCCTCTCACTTTTTCAACCGAATTTTTGAGCTGTAAGTTTTTTGATTCTAGTTCCGTAGGTCAGGGGAGTGAAGTATTGTTTATCTACCCCCTTGACTTTTTCACTCTCTGAAATAAAAGAATCCGAGGTCTTAGTGACGTCTACCACTGACGTCGGTACTTTACTTTTCGGTGAACGAGGAACCTTCTTTTTGATACTGTTTGGATCTGTCGTGTAATTTTTCGTCTTTGTAATGAAACGACTGTTTCCAGGCAGATCAGTTACGATACCAAAAAGGTTATCTGTACATACCTACACTCTTTACCTGATATTTCTTTCGACTCACGGCTTCTTAACTACGAAAACTTGACACCATAACCTCATCGGAGAACTCTCAGGGAACCTGACGTTCCTCTATGTTGGTCAGTTAGGATTTCCTTTAGTCAGGACTTACAAGTAACCTTCCTGACTACGACTTCGACTTCGAGGTTATGAAACCGGTGGACTACTCTTCTCGACTAAGTAAACCTTTCTGGGACTACTACCCTTTCCAACTTTCGTCTTCCTCTTACCCTACTGTCTCCTACTCTGCCAGAGCTACCTGTACTCAAACTCATTCAAGACCCTCAACCACTACCTGTCCCTTCTGATCACACGACGTCACGTACGTTGACGTTTCTCAGCCTGTGCTGCCTCGCTGACCTGACTTGACTTCACTTTATGACAGGTCAAGACGTTTTAGTCCCTACCAGGAAAGGACCACCAGGGACAGATGGGACCCCCCACCAAAAGATCCTACGATAACAGGTCCCAGAACTTAACGGTAGTACGAGGACGGAGGTCGGAGACCTAGGAGGAGAAGTCATTCTTCGTTGAACACAAACGCTGGTTCACATAAAGAGTCGAACGAAGGGTGGACCTCATAGTCTCCGGGTCGGAGAAACCAGGTTTAACTTTAGGGAAAACGCCATGTCGTACAAGACATTGAAAACCCCAAAAGGTCCGTAAACTCACGGGAGCGTTAACTTGTAACACTGTAGGTTGTTCTCCGGGTACGTTCTTACAAAAGTTCTGTACGAAAAGACATGTTTCCGACGAGAACGAAACTCTAACATAGAAACTCGAAGAATCTTTTAGAGAAGAGATCGACTCTCCCATACACTCAATAACGGATTTAGAAACTAGAATTTTCTGGAATGTAGGAGTCGGATCTAAGTCAGAAACCGTTGTTCTGAACAAAGTGACCTTTAGTAAATGTCCAACCTCTCTGACCTCTATTCTTTGACATAATAAAAGGTTAGGTCACTCCGGACCATCGAGACATAAAAGTGTCTGAAATCGGACTTTTACTTGTCAGAGTGAAGTCGGGTAGAGACGGAGGAACTCAAACAGTGTCTACTCTGTGGTTACCTACGAAAGTGGGAAGTCGACCTTTAGTAAAGTGACTCCAGACTCCCAAGCAGTCCTTGTGGACGGTAGAGGATTCACTGACAAGCAGTAAGACACTGATGTCTTGTTCCCACCAGCACCAAGTTTGGACGACGTCGGTAAAGGAGAGGCAGAAAAGGTGGAGGGTATGCTTGAACGGCGTAAGACACCCAGTTCCGTTTGTGGGTCCGGTCCAAGACCCCAAATCTGAGGTGAACGACTACCTTCCTCAACGATTGATAACACCGGTCGAAGTGGGAGAAATGTAGGTTCCTCAGGAATCCGTTGTTACAAATCACATGAAAAAATTAAAAATAAAAAAAGAACGGTGTGGTACGACGAACCCCCTAGAGTCAAGAAACTTGGTCCGTCACTTTCGGACCTTAGGATTAGTGATCGGGTAGTCCCTTGAGGAATCACATGAAAAAATTTTTCGTAGTGTACAGTTCAGAGTAGCCACCCAGTGAACGTTGAGGACTTCGACGTTCAAAGAAACCACCACGTCGGTGGAGACCGACCTCCGTGACTCGACTGTCTCAGGACAAGTGGTCTAGGACCTGGGGTTGGACGGTAACACACCGCACCTGGGGCTACCTCACAGGGGACTCCCTCAGTGACCAAGAGTTATTCAGTAGTGACTCGTCTGTGAGTAACTCAAGAACGAGTCACGGTCCGTCGACCTAACGGTGTCTGTCTTCCTCTTTATTTCAGCACAAGGGACGGTCGACTTCTGACTGTGTGTGCAACCACCAAAGTTAAGTGAACGGTAGAAGTCCTGTGTCTCGACAAAACGGTAGGATCGTGAATAAGTCAAGGACCCAACCCTTCTAGACGACCTCTTCCCTATCCGCCGGGTGAGGTCACAAGAACGGACCTCTTAGGGTCCCTGTCCCTTCGGACCACCCGACGGCAGATACCCCAGTGTGTCTCAGTCTGTACTGACTTCGCTAAATCGTCGTCGTCGGCACGAATAAGTCAAGGACCCAACCCTTCTAGACGACCTCTTCCCTATCCGCCGGGTGAGGTCTTAAGGACCCGAAGGGAACACCGATTCAACCATTTCTTAGGCGGACGTCCCGTCCTCTGGACCCAAGCTAGGGACCGAACCCTTCTAGAGGATTTCTTCCCCTTTCGATGGGTGAGGTCATAAGGCCGGATCTCTTAAGGTACCTGATATGTCAGGGTCTCTCGACCTGTACTGACTCGGGGAAAGTGAAGTGAAAGTGAAAGTCACGAATAAAATTAAAAATTTTATATTGGTCATACGATAAGCTAGGGACCGAACCCTTCTAGAGGATTTCTTCCCCTTTCGATGGGTGAGGTCATAAGGTCGGATCTCTTAAGGTACCTGATATGTCCCAGGGTCTCTCGACCTGTACTGACTCGGGGAAAGTGAAGTGAAAGTGAAAGTCACGAATAAAATTAAAAATTTTATATTGGTCATACGATAATAATATACGTAGGTTTACTTGATATTTAGGAATTAAGACAGTTTACAGGTCTGTATAAGTTAAAAAGGTTTGCAAAGTGAGAAAAGGAAAAGCAGAAACAAAGTGTCAAACGAACAAACAAACTGAGACCTAAGTTTAGTTCCACTGGGTCGTACTGACCAACTATTCGGGAAATACAGAGAAAATTAGTTATCAAGGAGGAAGTGCACGAGAAGTAAAAAAGGAGGGTTAAGTAAACAACGTCTTCGACGTCGTAAATAGAACATTCCGAGTCTCGTTGGAGACTCTGTCGTTGACACCCCGAACATTAGGAATGGACTGGATCCCCTCTGGTGTCACTAGTTTGGACGTCTAAACAGGGGTCATAGACCACCGAATTTCACTTTCACTTTTCACTTAAACTTTCAACGAGTCAACACAGGCTGAGAAACGCTGGGGTACCTGATGTGTCAGGTACCTTAAGAGATCCGGTCTTATGACCTCGCCCATCGGAAAGGGAAGAGGTCCCCTAGAAGGGTTGGGTTCCTAGTTTGGGTTCAGAGGGCGTAACGTCCGTCTAAGAAATGGTCGACTCGGTGTTCCCTTCGGGTCACCGAATTTACATCTAACATTTATTGGAGTACAGTCAAAGTCAGTTCAAAACGGTAGTATAATCAAAACTGTGGATCAGACTACGAGGCGTGTTACCCTCTGACCCCAGACCCTAGACCAGTGGTCCTGAGACGGTCGAGTCGCGGGAGATCGGTCTCCCCCGAATTGGTAGTTCTTTGGATCGCCGAAATCCTCAACACTCTCTGGGTGACTACTTTTAGTTGTAAACCTCGAAAATTTTTTCCTTTTCATGGGATCCTTCAAGGAAGGTCCACCGGATCAATTGTCTTTTTGGGAGAAAACCCTTACAACCCCTAAACCCTTAAACCCCCATTCCCTAGTACAATACTGGACTTATAAAGACAGAGGGGGTTTAAACATGTAACTCCTGGATTGGGGTCTACCCTACCATAATCCTCCACCCCCGGAACCCCTCCCTTAATCCAAGTCCTCTCCAGCACTCCTACCTTGGGGGTCTTACTCTAGTGGAATATTCTTGTTCTCACTGGTCTCGAGAGGAACAAGTGTGTTGCTTCTCCAGCACACGTCTGTGTCGGTCTACCACCGGCAGACGTTCGGTGGTTCTTCGTTCGGACGACCGTAGAACTAGAACCCGAAGGATTGTGGACCTAGACGCTCTTTATTTACAGACCCTAGATTCGGTGGGTCGGACACGTAAAACAATATTGGCGGCTCGACTGACTCCGTCTGACACTTACACTTGGAGTTAGTGACACGTTCCACGTCCCCCCCTCGGGTTCCGTGGTTCTCCTACTCATTGCCACACTCCGGGGGGCGTTGGTCCCCTCCTCTGCCCCACGTGAGTTCGTCAGGACAAGGTTTGGGAACACAGCTTGACGGGGGACGGTGGGCGATCCAGGTCCGTATCTGTCTCCCCCAAGACTAGGACGGACGGGACAGCGGTCGACTCACACTCAAGTCGGACCACGAAACGGGTAACTCGGGGTACAAGAGTTAGATGTCCCGTCCGTAGTACGGCGGGTGGGTCTCGCGTCGTCCAGTGACAGTCCCTCCCACCCACCCTTTCCTGAGGTGGGCGAGTGAATGGTACTCTCATCCATACCTCTGACGTAGGGACGGGGGGGACGAGACGGAAGTTCCCCCGGACTGAACGTACCCTACAACACCGGACGTTCAGGTTCTTAGTAGGTAGGGAGGGTGGGAGAGGGTTGTCGATGGGGAACCGGGGAGTACCTGGTTGCCACGAGTGTCTCCGTACCACCCGACCCCTCCCCAGGTCCCTCTCGGGACGTGTCCTACTTTCTACCGGACCCCGTACACCCTACGTTTGAGACCCTCCCACCCGTCTGTCTCGTCCGTGTCCTTCCCTCCATGTCCGAGACCCATCCGTGGAGAAGACTCGGGACGTCTTAGGGACACACCAACGCCTGAACACCCCACCAGGGATCGGTCCCGTACTCACCTCGTCCCGAGAGGTCATATCCAGAGTCCCACCCCCGGGGAACGTGGTCCCGGTTCCCACCCCCCGGAATTTACAACCGGGGAATGGGAGGGGGTAGAAGGTGTGGGGGTCTCGAAACGTTCGGTGGTAAGGGTGGGTGGAGTCGGAGAGAGTCGAGTGGGACCGGGTAGAGTCGGGGAAGTCAGACGAGTCGAGTCGTACCTCGTGCCGACTACGATGAAATAGTTTTGTAGATTTATACTCAAAAGGGACGGTCAGCTGGGAAGTAGAAGAGTTACGTGGTGAGGACCTTGTAAAGCATCAGTCTCTTGTCCCGCTCTTTTTCTCGGTGCGACCGCAAATAACTCTATTTAGCACTCTCAGACGTTCGGACCTAACAATTTTTACGTAGAAGCGGACGACGGTTGTAACACCTACGTTGACTATTCAGTCCAAAGGAAATAGAAGAGGTTCACAGAGATGTGTCTCTTCCCCGAAGTCGGGGTGGAGGAGGCTGAGGGACCATGACCCTTATGTCCCGTGAGAGGGTGGGGAGTAGGTAGGACTCTACTGTCGTCAAGGTGGGTCTAGTTCGAGTGTCGAGGTAAGGGTAAGATAATGCCCGTCCCGTGACCTCGTGAACACTAACTAAAAAAAATAAAGAACAACGGAGAACACCCTTTTTCACTTGTTTCACTGTGAGTGACTTTCCGTTGGTGCAACTCCGTAACACGGACAAGCTAGTGGCTCGACAATACTCTTTGTGGAGAGGTCACACAACTCCGAAGTTTGGCCTCGTGACCAAGACGGGTACTCAGACCCCTAGTCGACTCGGACCGACCAGTTCCTGGTGGATCGAACGAGTACACACACGGTAGTCCCCCACTAGTCGTACCCTTACTCAACGATCAAAACAACCCCCCGACGGAGGACTCCGACCTCGGGAACTCGACAACGAGTACCTGACTACACCGAGACCAGGGGCACCAGTCCGGACCGGAAGGAGAGCACTTCCAGTGCCCCAGGTGTCCCTCTTCATGTGCCATGAAACTCCAGATACACGACTTCACCGTGTCTCGACAAAAATGTACGAAAACCGGTCTCACTCAGTATTCTAGTATGACTTAAATTCCCTACCCCCTTTTTCCTGAGTTGTAGAGTCACCCTCCTCTACAGTTGAGTGTACCTTACAGTGTGACGTCCCCCGGTCCTAGGTCTCCACCGTACCCCCTGCCGTGTCCGTAGAAACGTTTGTTGGATAGTACAAGGGGACTTTCGTAGTCTAGGAACTTCGGCGGGACACTCCTTCCTCAACGATTTGGGTAAAAAGTTTCCTCCTGTGACTCTGACCCCCTTAAAGGAACGAAGTAAGAAGGAGAGGAAGAGAGGACTACCCCGTAGACTCGCCGTGACCCCCACACCAACCTTGAGTCTATCTCAGTCGGGACGAGATTCCTTCGGTGCTCGTCCCCCTTCTGTACCGGTACTTACCCTTACTATGCCCTGTTAAGGACAATCGCCCCGAGTCCCTGGTCCCCTTTGATTGTAGTCGACCCCAACCCCCTCTCAGACTCTTCAAAAGGGTCTTCTTCAAGATACGACTCTCGTTTCCTTCTCCCCCTAACTCCGACCCGTTTCTCTCGTCGTTTCCCATGAGGTCCGTCTCCCTTGTTGTTCTCTTTAGTACTACCAAGTCCCCTGTCTTCGGTCTAATACACCTGAAAGATTCCGGTGTCTTCCCGGTTCGGTCCTAGGATTGTGTCCGTCTCTACAAAATTCACATCTTGGGAGCCGTCTCGGTCGACACCTGTCCAGTCGGAAACACCGTTTCACTCCTCTGACCTTGTGTTCGGGTCTCTTTGTCACCCACCGGTCCACCGTCCGAGGTTCTATCCTCCTCGGACTTAGGGAGTGGAAACGACCCTCTACGCAGATAGGTCTATCATGGAGTTGGTCCTTGGGAAGAAGTCTGAAACATGTTTTCTCTGTGGTCGAGAATAACTCACTTTGGTGGTGGACTACACTTCTCGGTTGAGTAACCTCTTCCGGGACTACCACCCTTTCTATGGGGTTTCTATGACCTCTTCCGGTTTCCTCTTCTCCCGCGGTCTCCTTCTCTACCAATCTATCGTAGTGGCTGAGTTACCTGTACTTAGACTCGTTTGAGGTCCTCTGTCACATTCTGTCTCTTCGGACTGTACGACATCAGGTGTCCCAGTGTTTTTCAGATTCTGAATCGTTTATTTGTCGTTGTAGGTCCTCAACCCCAATACACAACGAAGTAGGCAAGACTACCTATATTAGTCAGGCTAAGGAGTGGGCCGGGAGGTACGTCGAACTGAATCGTCCGAGGAGACCCATGGTCCCAGACACGACTCTTGACCCTGTGACGACACTTACTCTAACCGTCCTCCATGGTCTTCGTCACCCCTTTCGTCGGTTTTTTTGTTCTAATTTATTTATTTTAACAGTGGAACGGACTTATAACAACACTTCCTTTAGTTGTTCCACTATTCTGTAGTTTTCGGTCTAAATCTTTCCAGTACCCCCCTCCCCAAACCTTTCACGGACCCACCCTCCTCAAAGGACCCTCTCTCGTCGAACGACCGTTCTCAGGGGTCGAAATACGGTTAATGAAGCGAGATAGGAGTATTGTTGGAGTCCACGACCCCTGAAAGTAACGGATAAAATATCCTTTCCCTGACACCAGGGCCCCTCCATCTACCTTTCCCGGTTCAGTGTCTCGGTCCTCCCAGGGTAGGTCCTAGTTGGGTGCGAGTACCTCGTACCTCCCCAGTCCTGGTCCCTCCTCTTTCTCGAACCTACTCAGGGTTCTAGGACACCTTACCTTCGGAGAGACTAGGGGTTCCTATACTGGGGTTCCCGACGTTTACCGAGTGTTTGTATTGGCTCCCAATACCCTTGTCGTACACTGGTCCTTTGGACCTATGAGAATTCAATCGACACACAGTAACCTGTTACGTGCACCGGAGAGACTCGGAGGTAAAGGATACAGACACCTCGTCGTTGTCCCGACCCCAATCCTCACTCCCTCTCCTCCATTCAGTCTCGGGCCCGCACAGAGAGACGACAACTGGAAGTGGGGTGTCTGTCAAGGCTCGAGACTGTCACGTGTCTGGGAGACAAGACCCGGTGTACCAGGTTGTGGGACTACGAGGGTTCAGGTCCTGTGTCTTCCTAACGGGTGATCTACTTACGGTGTCTTCGTCCCTGGGATAGACAGGGGTCATGAGACAGAGGTCCGGATCCTGTAACGGATTGTGTGAGGTCTGTGGGTCTATCAGAAACCACTTACTTACTTTGTAAGGACGAAATATCTACTCCTTCGGCTGTCGACCGTCAGTCCTATCGGTTGTCACTACGTTCACACCTCCCGAGGTTCAGGTGGTTCTCGGAGTCGTTTCCCTGGGAACCCAACCGGAACCTACACTGTACGACCCCTCGGTCGGCCCTCCTCTAGGACCCTGAAAGACCGGTCGGGAGTGGGAACCTACCCTCCCTCCCCCCAGGGTCTCTAGTCCCGCGACCCGTGGGTCGACACTCCTCCCACACCGTCCCAGGGATACGAAGGGGCTCGGAGTCGGGTTTGGGTGGCGGAGTCACCCCACCCTAGTCTGTGGGGTCGGACCGGAACACAGTCCCGCAGACGAGAGAAGGTTCGGGTCCCGGACCCTAAAGAAGACGGGGACTGTCGTCAAATATGGGTCGAATAACACTTTACTGGGAGCATTTTTTTACAAAGTCACGTCTTTCGAGAAGACTCTGCGGTCGAGGNTAGACCTTCAAGAACCAAGCACATGACAACTTCGGATCAAACCTCTTAAAACTCGTAATAAAACAATCACACACTCTGCTCACGTTAACACGCTATCAAACTTGTAAGAAACCCTAACCTTACTTTTGACTGGAAAAGGTCAGGACACCGGTGACGACTCAAAAGGTCTAAACGACCGTATAACTCACGTCGTGAAAGAGTCGTAGTAGAAAGTCCTAAACTTTATCGAGTTGACCTTAAGGTAGTGGAGGTGATCGAAACAAGTATCACTACGAAAGATTCCTGGTGAACTGAAGTGTAAGGTCCTACAGACCGAGATCCACTCACTAGTGTGGCAACACTAATAGACCCAGTACTTCTAAAAAAACCATATCAAGAAGACACAAAAGAGCGGTAGAGAAGAATTATAGAAGGCGAAGACAATCCAGGTATGGTAAAGACAGGAAATAACTCGGGTACAAACGAACTTTACAAGGGAACCATAGAGATTAAAAGAACTTCTCTAGAGATCAGAAAGGGTAAGACAAGAAAAGGAGATAAAGAAACGTAACTAGTGACTCCTTCACAAAGAATAGAGAGGAAACCTTGAGATAAGAAACCTTGAGACGTAAGTTTGTCCTTATAGAAAGGAAAAGAGGAAACGAAAAACGAAGAGAAGAAAAGTGTCGATAAACATTCCGGAGGGGTCTGTCGGTAAAACGAAAAAACGTAAAGAAAAGGTACCCCTACCAGAACTAGAGACAGAGGACATGTTACAGTACTTGGAGGTAGGTATTAGTCCATGAGACAGATAGTCTAGATCAGGGAATTTAGATAAAGAGTGAAGGTGACGTATTAGCATTCCCTAAACTAAATCCAGTATGGACTTACCAGATCACCAAAAGGGATGAAAGAAGTCAAATTCTTTCCGTTACGGTTTCTTACGAGTTTGATGGTGTGTTAACGTGAGTAGAGTGTACGATCATTTCATTACGAGTTTTAAGAGGTTCGGTNAGGACGGGGAGGGGAGAGGGAGGGTCATAACGGTAGGACGGGGAGGGGAGAGGGAGGGTCATAACGGTAGGACGGGGAGGGGAGAGGGAGGGTCATAACGGTAGGACGGGGAGGGGAGAGGGAGGGTCATAACGGTAGGACGGGGAGGGGAGAGGGAGGGTCATAACGGTAGGACGGGGAGGGGAGAGGGAGGGTCATAACGGTAGGACGGGGAGGGGAGAGGGAAGGTCATAACGGTAGGACGACACACAGGACGTCACAGGTCAGAAGTGTCGTCCAATCTGCCACCTGTCTTACCACGGGACGGGAGGAGCTTGAAGGTCAGACTTTCCTCTTTCTGACTACCCTTTCTTCAATTCTAAACTGTACGGAGGGGACAAGGAGACGACTCAGAGAGAAGGAGCCTTTCCCACGACTTTCGGACCGAGTATTTAGTCGTTACTGTCTGGTCCCTAGGGGGTTCCCACGACACTTCCTGTTTCCTCCCCACGGAGTAAACCCCCTGGTCCCCCCCTGAAGGACCTCCTTTTGTGTGGACTAGACTCACAAAAATTCCCAACTTGGTCTAGTCACATTGGTACCCTTCTTTCATCTGTTTATGATTCCATCTCACACAGGTCCCTGAGTTAAGTTGTAACATAACCAATTTACCTACTCGCTTGCCTACCTGTTTAGATTGGGTTTGAGAGGGAACCCAAAGAGTCCACCGAGTCACCATTTCTTAGGTGGACGGTTACGTCCTCTGCGTCCAAGGTAGGGACTCAGTCCTTCTAGGGGACCTCTTCCTTTGGCCGTTGGGTGAGGTCATAAGAACGGACCCTTTGGGGTGCCTGTCTCCCCGGACCTCCCGGTGTCAGGTACCCCAGAGCTTTTCAGTCTGGGCTGAAACGTAGATTTGTTGTTGTTGTTTGAGAGGAAATATCTTGATGGTGAATTTCGGGACGTTTTAGGAGATGACAACAATTCTACTTCTGAGTCTAAGAATTACAGCTTAAACTACAGAATGTCACAGACCAGACGCGGGGAGAGGTCCGAGGGACGGGGAGGAGCGGCGTGGGGGGGGTGTGAGGGACAGAAGTTGGTACACCAGAATCTTTGAGAAAGACCAGTGTTCTCGGGAGATCGGTGTCATGGAAACGTCCGCGGGGAGGACACTGTCTATTAACGACAAGTAACGAGTCTGGGGTCGAGTTCGAAGAGTAGGAGTCCTTTCGGAAGAGGTCAGAGGGGACTGGGAGGTCGTATCGACGTACGAGAGTTTCAGGGGGCTCTCGGAGAAGAAACATAGGGTATAGGGATATGTACATTAACACACTAAGATCTAGTTACAGAGAGAGGAGGAGATCTGATCCTCAAGGTCCCCCGTTCCTGGTCCACCAAAATGAATAAACAGTTAAGAAGATTATGTGACCGACAGTGGTTCGCCCACGAGTTGTTTACACGACGTCTTCATTTTTAGATAACAGTGCTGGCCCAGAGGAAGAACCACGAACATGGTTCTGTTCGGTAGGTGGTTTCTTACCTTAGAGAGTGAGCAGGGGTATCGGACCGCAGATGAAGTCTTAGACGTGTAATTAACCATAGTTATTTGTAGACAGTCTCCTTCCCTCCCTCCCACCCGTCCTCCCTCTTCCCTGGACTCTAAATTTTCTGAACGACTGAGTCGTAGGTCCCCGACCAGACCTTTCGACCGGACGTCTCTTGTCTGCTCAGAGGGGCGTCGTGCGTCTGTACACCGAAGAGGTGAGCGTGTACCTCCTATCGGACGTCTCGTCGACTCGACTACGTACAAAAGTACGGGGCACACTCCACAAAACGAAGACTTCGTAATATTACCCCTCGACCCGATTGTCGTGCCCGAAACCTCCGTCGTTGTCCCTCCCTTCACTAACATCTACATTGCCCCTCTGAGAGTGGAAGTGTTTCAGACGTCCGTCACTTCATTTCAAGAGTCCGAATGTTCTGTGAAACCCCCTTAACCCAGACCACCCGGACGAACCGACTACCTGACACCAGATTACCGGAGTAGTCTGTGATCACTCTGGTGACAGGAGAGTCTCGTCTACCCGTTCCAGTGACGGTGGGAGCGAGGACAAGTGTTAGTGGACCCTGTCTGTGGATCACTTACAAGGGTCCTCAAGGACGAGGCGGGACGGGTGGTGGGAATGGACCCCCGTCAGAGGTTGTGACGGGTCGCGTGTCGTGGTGGACGAGACCCCTCACCAAGACCCCGTGGACGAGTTCCTTCTCGAGTTTAAAAGAGTACCTCTTAGGGTCCGGGTCTCCGGACCTCTCGACCCTCGTCATTCGACGTCCGACGAGGAGAGAGGGACGTACGAGAAGAGGTGAAACAGGAAGTCCCGAGTCGAACCCGAGGGGGAGGAAGTCCTTCGGAAGGACCTCCGGAGGTCAGGTGAGACCGGAGTAAGGGATTGAGGAGGGGGTACGAGACTCCCCGGCTCACCCCACCTCCTTCCTGGAGTCACCGTCTTCAGACCCTAAACCTGAACGAGACACTAGAACCCGTTTAATGAACGGAAGAGACCCCGAGGCAGAGGAGGTACTTCTTGCCCTCGTCGTTCTTGTCCCCACCAACGCACGACAAGGAACAAAGATCCCTTCGGAGGAAGTTCCTCACTACTCGAAAAGTTCCGACGGTTGACATGAGGGACTTAGTTTGATCACGAAAGATTAAGGTCTCTCGACAGGTGAAAAAGAAGAAAAAAAAAAAATTTACGAAAAAAATAAAATGTGACCTCATATCAACTAATTGTTACAATATAATCAACGTCCACTTATTGTTTCACTAAGTCAGTATATATGTGGACATAGATAAGAAAAAGTTTAATAAAAGGGTAAAGTCTCGTCAAGTCAGCGAGTCAGTACAGACTGAGAAACGGTGGGGTACCTGACGTCGTACGGTCCGAAGAGACAGGTAGTGGTTAAGGGCCTCGAATGAGTTTGAGTACAGATAGCTCAGTCACTACGGTAGGTTGGTAGAGTAGGAGACAGCAGGGGAAGAGGAGGACGAGAGTTAGAAAGGGTCGTAATCCCAGAAAAATTTACTCAGTCAAGAAGCGTAGTCCACCGCTTTCTTAACCTCAAAGTCGTAGTCAGGAAGGTTATTGATAGGGTAAATCCGACATGGATTATAACTCGACTGAAGGAACGCGATATGTCATCCAGGGACACCCAATAAGTAAAAGTCATATTGTCACACATGTACGGCTAGGGTTTGAGGGTTCGATAGGGACTAGGGGTAAGAGGGGAGGACCATTTAGTGAAAGAGAAGGTTAGAGTGAGAATCATCATAGGGTAGTTAACCAGAGTCTATGGTCTTCGTACTCTATACCAAAGTTTGTCTGGTTTTTAGTTGGAGTGACCACCGGCGACCTAATTAGTCGGGTCGGAGCACCTATGAGTGACACACGACCCGGGACCCGAACGACGAATGTCTCGAGACTCCTCGCCCACCCGTACATCGACTGAGTACTGTTGAGAATCGACAATAAGACTACTACCACCACCACTTCTGTACGACGAGTAAGAGTGCAGGAGAGAGAACGGTAGTCTACAGTCAGGGGAAGACCGATCGGGTAGAGGGGGTCCCGAGACAGAAGGTCCTCCCCGAAGAGAGGAAGAGCGACGGAATCAATTAGGATTTTGGACGTAGAGACTCCTCCCGTGGACACAAACCGGACCCCGCAGTCGGACGAGGTGAGTGTGACCCTTTGTCGCCAGAGACATGGTCCGCTCGCGACTGACCGTACTTCGACACAGAAAGCCTAAGACTAAGACCCCAAGTGTCGAGCATTAGTCGGGTCTCAGACAAGAGAGAGTAGAAGGTTCCTCTCCGGTGATACAATCCTACGTACAACAAAAGGACGCGTCTAGATTCGTTCCGGAGTGACGGGTCTTGATAGCTGGTGACTCGGTCGTCTCCTCCGTCCGTGGTCCTCTGGTAAGTCCGGTTGGAAAGGACCCTGTCGACCCCTTTGACTCCGGGTTCCACTCCTACTCTGGACGGGTCCCAGTGACTATTTTGTCCCTGGTCCTGAACGAGAGAACTGGGTATCAACTACGAGAAAGTCAGACGGAAACGGTGTACCTAGGTTCAGAACCCCGACCTCCCCGGCCTTGAGGTTCGGTTCGTGTACACCACCTCCCCGTCCAGACCCGTCCAGACCCACCTGGACACACCTCTCCCACTGTAATTTGGGTACCTCACTGACAGAGTGCGACCCAGGGGAACCTGGGACCTCCCTTGTCACCGTCTCCCAGGGGGTCGAGACTGCCTCGGTCACGTGGCTGAACTTGGACCAGTCCCGTCGGACCCGACTTCAACAGTGTCGGAGACCCTCTGGTCAGGACCCACAAGTAACCTTCCTGACTAAAACTTCGACTTTGAGGTTATGAAACCGGTGGACTACGCTTCTCGACTGAGTAAACTTTTCTGGGACTACGACCCTTTCTAACTCCCGTCCTCCTCTTCCCTTGCTGTCTCCTACTCTGCCAACCTACCGTAGTGACTGAGTCACCTGTACTCCAACTCACTTGACGCCCTCAACCACTACCTGTCCCTCCGGACCACACGACACCAAGTACCCCAACGTTTCTCAGTCTGTGCTGACTTGACTTGACTTGAGTCACTCTGCTTTTTTTAGTCCAGTTCCATCAGGTAACCATATTCTAACGGTTAATAAGAAAACCTTTTCCGGACAGAAAGTGGTACTTTAACACAGTAAGAATGAAAAAAACTCTCTCCCTCGTTTGAAGAAAGTACTTTCCTAACTCTCATGTAGAACCAACGAAGAAAACTTCACAGAAGTGGTAGACGTCCTGTAGATCTGAAGTCGGGTGTTTACACACACTAATATTACAAGAAGGTTGAAGAAGCTGGTACATTAGTTGGAAACAAGAACCTCGTAGCGACAGTGATCGGGCTTGATCGTAAGGGGACTTGGGGTAAACCCTTGGCAAATTTAGAAGTTCGTAGACGCGCCGTCACACCGACCGGTGGGTGTGTGACGGGACCGAGACACAACCCTCCGTGTTCGAACAAACGAGAGAAGGGGACGGGAGACCTATTATCTCGTACGACGACCACGGGTACGATGACCCCAGGACGAAAGAACTAGAGAGGTACCAACTCATCAGTACTATTCTCTTGCGGGCTCCGCGAATGGTTACGGTCGTCGTTTCGGCGCGGGGTCCTGCAGTCTCAAACACCCAAACGGGGTGCATTAAGTCTGACAGATAAAGAACTTCTGACGAAGAGTACCTATATACCGAACCGTCCAGGACTCTCGTCTCCGAACAAGGGTTTTGAAGACTCTGTACGTTAAGACCACACAGACCTCTACGTCTCACCCGTGGGCTGACCCCGGAAGTTCTGGGACGCACCGACTTCGGACAGAGAGCCCGAAGTAGGTCCTGAGCAGGGGCGACCAGTGGCGGGACATCGGCGAGACCAGGTACACGACAAGGGACAAGGGTAGTACAACGTAGAGCGGCGGTCCGGAGACTTGTGTGGCTCCTCGTGTGTCGGGGTTTCGCCCACCTACTCCGGGAGGGCAGAGACCCCAGGTAAGGAGGGACGGGGGGTGTGGGGGTGGAACGAGTAAAGGTAGAGAAAGAGGAGTTGGGACGGACCGAGAAGACAGACTGACAGAGGGTCCAGTCCGGTTCGGAGACGACTAGAGACTCAGAGACACTCATTTCTGTCCCCTGTCAGACGGTGACCCCGTCCTACCTCCCAGTCTCGGACACTCTGGTCTTCGACCCCGGTCCCACGTTCACTCACTCCTACCGTCGGACTTGGGCCGGTCCTGTCTGGGGCCCTCTCGGCCCTCCCTGCCGCCGAGGCCGCAGGTTCACCGACCACGAAGGAAATGTCTCAAAGGGGGAAGGTCCGAGCGGAACAGCCCCGGTGCCGTGGAGTCTGGTTCGGTTTGAGTGGGGAGTGACGTCGGGTAATTAAGGCTGAACAGTATTTAAAAATTGTCAAACGATTAGCTATTCTCGACCCGGCGGCCGGTGGCGGCTCAGAGACTCCCCTGCATGTCCCTAACTTTTCGGCGGTCGGTCCGAGCACCCAATTGTACAAGGTGCACGTATCGAACAACCAAACTCAATTAGTGGACCACAGATTCGCACAGGGGCATTTAGAGTCCATTCCGAGGACACTAGGCAAGTCTCTATTGACTGCACTGATTCGCCGGCATGACTCCAAACACTCTCTCCTCCACAGAGCCCCGACGTCCTTCCTTCCTCCCTGAGTGCACCCACTCCCCTGTCCCGTGGAATGTCGGGGGTCTCCCTCGGCGAGGAGGTAAGTGGGGTCCCCCAAAGGACCGTCGGACCTCGTCCGAGTCTCGGAGGTCGGACGAGGGACGACGACCCGGACACTGGAGTCCCTTACTGTTTTGGAACACCCACCCTTAAAGGGTCTATTTACCCCCACCCCCCCCCGGCACAAAGTCCCTCTCCTGCGTCGTCCTCGTTTCCGGACCCCCGTAGTGGACGTAGAGTGACAGAAGACCGATGTTGAGTGTAGGAGTGTCGTCCTGTTACCCGTCCGGAAGCCCTGTCCGACTTCACACCGACGAGGGACCCATAGGCCGATCCTCCCAACGATCTTTTTGAATTTGCAAAGATGTAGACAAGTGTCCAAGAATCTCGTCGCCAGACTATAGTCCGTTCAGTGAATGGAGGGACACGGAACCAAAGGAGTAGACACTTCACCCCACTACTGTCGCGGAGGGGGGCGGACGGGGGCCCGACTTCCACGTCCCTCGGACACACTTCGCGACCTCGTCGCGGGCGGGGGCGGCTACACTACTCTCGTCCTAACACCCTGACTACGAGCAATAGACCGAATGAGGACCCCTAAAGGAGAATGGGAGACTTGGTGGCCCGTCTGGGAACCAGGGGCTTCTTTGACTTAGGTTCTCCTAACCCTTCTCCAGTGTCCTGACTCGACCACTCGAGACGGGAGAGAGTGAAGACTCGAGTGGACCCCAGTTACGTCACAGACTGGGTACCATCCACGAAGGGGGAGGGAGGGTGGGGCGACCCCTCGTAGAAGACTATGGTCGGGACCCACTCGGGTCTGGGTCCCTAAGTACGCTCTGGGGGTCTACGAGTACCTCTTGTCAGGGTAGGTGAGTGTGCCGGGTCTGGGTGACCCCGACGGGAGGGGGGACGGAGCAGAGGGACCCAGACTTCGGAGTCGTGTGTCTCCGGGGTAGGGGGACGACCCGAGCGACGGCGTGTCAGTGGTCGTCACTCACACTCTTGTCACGGGACACAATTTTAGGCACAGACCTGCTCGGGGACCGACCTCCTTAATTGAGTACATGTGTGTCTTTTAGAGGCGTCTGAACAGAAGATTATAAATAAGACCTTTGGCCTTGCACGTCTATTTCGTTGGTCGACTACGGTCTGACGTCTTATTTAAACGTAAGAGGTATGGTGTTTCTCGACGTATCCGTAGTTGAGACACTCGGTCTCTTTCGAGTACAGGCTAGCTATCTTCTAGAACCGTCCACGAAGAGGTCGTCGTTTCCGGAGGTACGTCCTTAGAGTCGGAGGTTCCTGGACTGACTGTCAGAGAGTCCGGGGTCTCAGAAGTTAAGGGTCCTGAAATGAATTATCTGAGGTTTACAGTTTTGAACTCAGTCTTAGGGTCCTGGAATCGCAGAGTTCAGAATTTGAAAAAAGAAATTATCTGAAACTTTTATAACCCAGTCTTAGTGTCTTAAACTTGGAGTACAATCTAATCTCTCAGAATCCTAAAGGTCCTAACGGTAGTAGTCGAACGGGTCTATGGGTCACGTGTCCGTTCGAGTGAGGTACTCCAAGGTTGTTCACCGCAGGTTCGGAGACTAGAATGAGGTCCCAGTGTAGGAGGTCCTTCGGGAGGCACTGGTCTAGTCTCGAGAACGGTGTCCGGGAGTACCGAGGTAGCCGCCGCAGAACAGTCAGGACGGTATGAAATGTAAATGAAAGTACGAACAAGTAACTCAAACAGAGAGGGGTAAAGGGTCGGACACTCGGGGTACCCCCATCCAGACCAGACGAAACGAGTTGCGACTTAGCATCGTGTCTAGAAGAATGCAGTGTGTGTGTGTGTGCACACACACACATGAGTCAGTACAGACTAAGAAACGTTGGGGTACCCGACATCGGGCGGTCCGGGGAGACAGATCCTTTAACAGGACCGTTCTCACACGACGGTAAAGGAGGAGGTCCCCTTAGAAGGGTTGGGTCCCTAGTTTGGGCACAGA
Source organism: Capra ibex (assembly GCA_006410555.1). Classification (NCBI taxonomy): domain Eukaryota; kingdom Metazoa; phylum Chordata; class Mammalia; order Artiodactyla; family Bovidae; genus Capra; species Capra ibex. The sequence goes on from SJYO01016970.1 coordinate 12,006,882, forward strand.
GAACGTAGTGGACGTAATCGTCCGTCTAAGAAATGGTGACACGGTGGACCCTTACGTGGAACAGTGTATCTGCGAGCTAGTTATGGACAGATGACGTACTGGTTTAATTACTTACCAAAATTACCTACCTACTTGCCTACCTACGGACGGTTTCGGACACGAGAAGGGCGTTCATGTGTATCTTGACTGGAGAGTGGAGGTAAAAGTGTAGGGACGGGGTTTCCAACCGGTCCTCCAGACACGACACGTCCGAGTCCGTCCGATGACTTGAAGAGACTGGGAGTCAAAGGAGTAGACATTTTGACCTTGTCCTGTGGGGGAACCTTCCGACAGCACTCCCTACGTGCACCACTACATTCAACTCCTGGGTCCCACCTTGACCGTACCCACCCGTGATTTATACAGTCCGACGAAACAAACCTCTTTCCCGAGGACGAAAGACTCGAGTGTGAAGAGACCAAAGATGACACGTCCCCCTGTCCGTTGCGTCACTTCGGTCTTCGACCTCTTCGGACACTAACCTGAGAGAAGACGGGGCGGAGTCCACGTGGACCTGGAGGGACTGGGAGTCAGAGAAGAAGACATTCTGTCTCTTTTAATATAAACGGGAATTTTCTCTCGATCCCTCGGTCTTAATTTACTACGGAGTTTCAAGAAGGTCCTGGGTCACACCCTTTACGTACTCTCGGACTCTTCATTCCGTCCTCTCAAAACACAAGTGAGGCACACTCTCCGGGTCTAACTATACGTCTCTTTCACGCGGTAAACCTTCATTTGTGGAGTAATGACTCGTTCAAAAGCATTTTAACTAACGTGACGGGCAAGAGACGTAAAAAATTAACGTTTTAGTTAATTGAAAAACCACTTCCCCTCCCTTCTGTCTCTAGTCTAACCGAAACGTCTGAGACGGAAAATATCACCGACGTCGTCCTTCGGTTTGTGTACCGGCACCTCCCTCGAACCTCTCTGGAGCGGTAGGTTCCCGTCTCTACGAGACTGTGCGTCCCTCGGACTCCAACTCGTCTGTGGAGTCTCGTCGGGTCCCTTCGGATCCACCACGGAGGAGGACTTGTCGGCACCTAGTCGGTTTCCTCACCTGCCAGGGGTCACCACCGTTCTTCACCGGGTCATAGTTACGGAAGAGGGGGTCCTGGGGACCAAGAAAGGAGTAGACACATATAAAGAACCTCGTTTAAGTCCAGGTACCTCCGTACAGACGGACGAGAGACGTGAGAGGGACCCGGACCTGGGACCGTCTATCAGACGTAGTTATACGAACTGGTTACTTACTTCTCCACTTAAAGTCGAGTAACCTCTTTTCTTGAAGTCATCTTTTCGACGAGGACCAACCGTCGGAACACTCCTCCCCCGGAAACGAGACACTAAACCCCACAAACCTTCCTTCGACCCTCGGGGAGACTTCCTCTGACCCTACCTCCTCTGAGTTCGTAACTAGACCCCCCTAGCACTAACATAACCCCGGAGACCGTAGGGGTGGACACCGGAGCGAGGAGGAGGTCGAGGGTACTAAGCCCTGAGGTGAGACTCCCCTACCACTAAAGGATAGTCAGTCAGGACTCGAGTTCGGATGGACGGTCATGGTTGATCAACCTTTAAGACTGTGTTTGTCGAACGGAGAGACAGGGTCGACAGTAGACATTTCGTCCTGACTATTAAGGAAGTCGAAAACACCCGTCTCTTCCCTACCCCCTTTTTTTTCACGAAACATTTCGTCACCAAGGGGTCGGAAAAAAAAACCGTGGTCCTTGACTAAAACACCTTCTGCTAAAAAGGGTGTCTAGTCCCGCCCCCTACCAAAGTCCTACCAAGTTCCCGGAATGTAAATAACATGAAATAAAGATACTAATAATGTAGTCGAGGTGGAGTCTAGTAGTCCGTAATTTAGGGTCTCCAACCCCTGGGGACAACATTTTCCAATGTATGCTATGTACGTGTCTCAATCGATTTAAAAGGTCGTAGGAGCTGTAGGGGGGCACTTACGTGTGTCATACCTGACGTGGTCTTAGCCGACCCTCAGGTTACCGGATTCACGTAGTACCGGGGGTTGTTTCGGAGGACGGACTCAGTGAGTCCTCGTCTCTCCTCCTCTGTCTCTCCCCTCTCGAGTCCCTACTCGGGAGGACGAAGGGTCCTCGGAGTGAGCGGACGAGTTTGACGTTGTCTAAAGTCTAGTTTTGTGGGACTAGGTAGTCGTGTTCGTCACCTACTCTCTTCCGTCTCGCCTATTTCGGGTCCTTCGTGGATGCCTGTGCTCCCCGAGTAGCGCCCAGGAGTGAACACTCGGTCACTCGTCTGTTTCCCGATCAAAGGGGTCTTCGGAGACCGACCCGTCCCTCTCCCCTTCACCTCACTTGACCCCTTCTGGGACGGAAACCCCTCAGGAACTTACTTCCACGGAAGACAAACGGTAAGAACTTATAACCTATAACCCACTCTACAGGTCACTTCTTCGTGAGACTACTCGACGTCCGACCCAAAGGTCCGTCAGAGGGTCGGTAGGCAGGGACTGTTTCGTCGAGGCGAAATCCCTCTGTGTACTTACTTGCGATTCCTGAGAATTACTCCGTCTAGGTCCGTTCACCTCAGTAGCCCCGAAGGATATCCTCCCCTCGTGAAGTACTCCGGTGGTCGCCCCCGCTCGTCAGGAGAGGAACGGGGTCTTCTACACACCCTAGGACCGCCGAACTTGATCTCTGTCCTCGTGTCCCAGGTCTTCAATGTCTGGACCGAGGTTTGTGGTGGAAGTGTTAAACGGAGCTTGTGGCTCTGTGACGGAGTTGGAAGAATAGACATTTTACGTCAACTACTACCATGGTTGGAGTCTCTCCTGTGTCCTAGACGTTGGTGGTGTGGGATAATTCGAACCAAGAAGAAAGTGTTGGTAGACCATTGGGACTTGGGAGTCTGATTTATGGGGTCGGAGTCGGGAAGGAGTCGAGGGGGTCGAATCGTCTATAAGTCCCGAACTCAGTCGGTCTCGTCCGTACGAGTCAGTGAAGTCAGGATAAAACGGAGAAACGGTGGGGGACCTGACCTCGGGCGGTCCGAAGAGACGGGTACCCTAAGAGGTCCGTCCTTATGACCTCACCCAACGATAAAAGAGGAGGTCCCTTAGAAGGACTGGGTCCCTAGCTTGGGACCATAGAGGACACACCGTCTGTCCAAGAAATGGTGACTCGGTGACCCCTTCCGGTCCAGTCGGTCTGAAGTTCGTACTCCAAGCACTGTAACCGGCATAGTGAATCGGAGAGACGGGAGTGAGAGGGGAGACATTTCACTTTATCTATCGTGGTGGGTCGTCGCTACGACCCTTCGTTTCACATGTGCACCATGGGTCGATTACGACCTGGTGTCCCCCGTCGGGGGGGGGAAAGAGGTAGTAGAAGAGGAAGAAGAAGGGGAAACGAGGAGAAGGAGGGGGAGGAGGAGAAGAGAGACGAGGGGGAAGGGTGGGAGGAGGAGGGGTAGGAAGAATAGAAAGTAAGACATGTATAACTTAAAATACATTAACCCTAGTATCTTAAATAAGTCGATAAGTCCAAAAAAAAAAAAAATATTTGAGTGGTATGTAGTAGTCGTAAAAGGGTGTAGTGACTTTTAAGGAGTTTTCGTACTACAATTATCGAAGCGTTAACGTGGAGTAAACCTACGTGGTATTAAATAGGGCGGTAGGAGCGGACGGTCCGCGAACCTCCTAAAGTCCGAAAAGAGAATACGTGTAGTCCGATACTACTTGTAAGACCCGGGGCACGCGACTCAGGGACTGGTGTAGGAGTTCTGTCTAAGGACGACACCTTAGTTCCGTAGGTCTCGTCGGTATAAAGAGACCGAGTCCCAGAACTAATGGATTAGTGGAAGGACTTTTCGACAGGATTACCTACGGGGGCCCGTCGGAAGCTCTCACGGGAAGGACCGTGGGTGTCAGGACCGGACACGGTGAAGAAGGGTCGATGTACCAGTAACGTAGTGTAAGGGTCCATAGGGACTTCGGAAAGTTGTTCCTGTCTTTGTCGGACCTTCCCGTCGAACCTGTCCTTCACTCGACCAGGAGGACGGAGTGACTGACCCATGTACCGGGTCGGGGAGAGAAAAGATCCAGAGGTGAATGGGTAGACACCGTTATCAGGGTATCGACATAGGGAGGGAGGTCGGGTAGGTCACGGACTGTGGTCCATCTACATACCGTTTATACGTAACTTCGGATCTGATGGGTGTATAACAAATTTATGTGTGTGTGAGTGTGTGTGTGTGAAGGAGGAAGAGGAAATGAGGTCCGAGGGGTACCGCATGTAAAGAAAGAGGAGCAACGAAAATAGTGGTTCTTTGACGAAGTTGGAAGAGAGGACATCTTACCCCAACGACCACTATACGGTCGTAAGGTCGTTCCTATTATGTCTTTTTACTACTCCTTATGTCTGAGACCGTGGTCGAGTGTCAATGACTTAGAGTGTTACGGAGTCAAAGGGTGGATACTTCGACCTTATCGGTGTGGGTGGACTACCCAATGACATTCCCACTCGACTTCACGGCGTCCAGTCACAATCTTGCCGTGGACGTCTATCTTCGTGGTCCTCACTCTCCACGACGGAAGGTGGAGGACCGTTGTCGGGATTTCGGATGTCCGTCCCCCTTCCCTGGAGTGAGTGGGTCTGTACCAAAAGAGAGGAGGACCCTTCTTTCCCGGGTGGGGAGACGGGGAACTTCAGTAAGTCCGAACACACTGGTCTAGAGAACTCACCGAACCTTCATCCACTGCAAGCCGTGGGGACCCAGTCTCGTGAAGTAAAGGTCAGCTCTACGAGGTCCTGACAGGGAGGGACGGGGTCTGTAGTGTCTAGTTCAGACACAAAGTTGGTGCCTCGGTGCCACCGTCGGACGTAGTGGTCTAGAGACACACCTTCGGTCGACGGACACTCTCGGTCGACCTGGATGTCACCCAATCATCGAGTCAGTACAGACTAAGAAACGCTGGGGTACCTGATATCGGGTGGTCCCAGGAGACAGGTACCTTAAAAGGTCCGTTCTTATGACCTCACCCGACGGTATGGGAAGAGGTCCCCTAGGAGGGATGGGTCTCTAACTTGGGTCCAGAGGACGTAACGTCCGTCTAAGAAATGGTAGATTCGGTCGTCCCTCCACTGGATACCCCGGGAACACACTTCGGTCACTCTAGACCTCATCACTGGACCCAACTCCCGAACACAACGAAAGGTAAGGACAATGTTTTCTCCTATCGCTTATCGAGTGTAGGTATCCTGTCTGTGGTCATAAACGAATGCCTCGACGAAGAGATCTGAGACGTCTAAAGTCCGGGACCAGGAGTTTCTCCTTTGTGTGTCGTTCCCAAGGTACTTGACGTCCAAGGTCTCGTTCAACCTCGGACGTCTACTTTTCTCCTCACCTCGTCCCCTCCACCCCGTCCACACCTGTGCACCTCGGGTTGACTGGGAACCATTGGGGTGACGGTGACACTTGCCTGTACGCAACAGGAGGGCCGAACTCTTATTAAGCGTTCCCAAGTCACTAGGGGGACGAGACAGGGTCCTTATTGCAAATGATGGTATGATCCGTATCCCACTGTCGACTCTCACTTCCCTGAAGTCTTTCAAATCGTCTCCTCCCGTCACTTGCAGTCGATGTGAGGCTCTAGTTCATTTCCTTGACTTCGACACGAAACACGACGTTTGGACTCAGAGGGTCGTCCTTCCTTCCGGGGTCCCCTGGTGTCTCTACGACAAAAGGTCTGGAGGCACCTTCCGGCATCTTCGCGTTCCGATTGACCCACCTGACGCCACTGGTCCTTCTCCCCAGAGATTCTAGAAGTCGACGTCCTCGTAGTCACCGGTTCCCGGGTAGACGACGGCAGACTACGGGGTGAACCCCCTCTTTTACTGAGGACTCAGCAACTTCGGGTCGACCTGTCCTCCCCGACCCGCCAGAGACACTTCCTCTTTCTCTTCCCCTCCCCTTTGGTTCACCGGTGTGTTACGTCTCCACCTTTACCTTAGGCAGAGTCTGGGCGCCCATCGTTCCCGACGAAAAAGTAGGTCACCGAACAAGACACTGGAACAGGTTTAAGGACGGGGAAGTCCCGGAGACAAAAAGGTAGTTATTCTGACCAACCGGAATTCAAACAACGTACCTAAATAACCCTCTTACATCGAAGGGTCCACCGAGATCACTATTTCTTGGACGGACGGTTCCCTCCTTTGTCTGCTCTCCGCCTAAGCTAGGGATCCGTCCCTTCTAGGGGGCCTCCTCCTTTACCGTTGGGTTAGGTTATAAGAACGGGTCTCTTAGGGTACTTGTCTCCTTGGACCTCCCGATTTAGGTTCCCGTCCCCCGCGTCCTAACGTTTCTCAGTCTGTGCTGACTTGACTGAATCCTACGTGTAGATTTCAGGGGTCTAGTACTGTTACTCTGAGTTTTTCGCAGTCGTCAATATTGACCCTGAGACCGGGTAACATCCGGACCGACTTGGACCCCCGCCCCGAGAGATAGACCTTTTCGGGTGAGGGACCGTCTGTCACGATCCAAGGGTAGCGTAGAGGAGGGGGCTCCGAACACTCGGTGTCACCGAGGTGGGTGAGAAGGTAGGGAGGTAAGAGTAGAGGATCAATCGTTTGTTGAGGTCAATTTTTCGGTAGACCACGTGACCCTACTGGGTTTCTCTACCATACCCCTCTCTCCACCCTCCCCCAAGTCCTAACCCTTGTGCACATGTGGGCACCGCCTAAGTACAACTACAAACCGTTTTGGTTATGTCATAACATTTCATTTTATTTTATTTTATTTTAGACTTTTTTTTATTTTTTCTATTTTTCTAAAAAAATTTTTCCGTAAGCCCTCCTACTTACCGAGTTTCTGTCCAAAACGTCTGATCCAAAAATCCCTCTTTTCGGTTTTTTAATTTCCGTGTCGTGAATCCTAAGGTCAGAATAATCCGGGGCACGAGACTGACGACCCCTCGACACAAGACATAGTGTCAGGTAGGGGGTGGCGTCACGGGTCACGAGACCCGAGCAGAAACTCTCGAGGGCGACGGTTGCAGATCCGACTAAGGGAGTCCTACTTGGGGAGAGGAGAGATAGTGTCCCTCCCCGACGTCGACCCCGAGGAGAATGGGCTCTGGGGGACGAGGACACACTCGCGACAGGGTGGAGCCCGTGGACGAGGGAGAGGGATGTCCTCTGGGGTCCCGTCTAAATCCTTGTTGTCCTCTCTACACAGGTGGCAGTCCTACCTACCCGTCGGGACCCCTCCCCATTACTCAAGGGGTAGTGATCTCCGTACGTGTCTCATTCACGTCCGTGAGTCGTCTCTCCGGAGTTTCCTCCGTTTGGTCATCTCTCAGACCCCCGTACCCGAAACTCGGTTCTCTAGACCGGTCTTAGAACTAACACAACTAATGTTCCGCAGGTTGGGAGTCGTTACTGAATACGAGTACCTCGGAACAAAAGAAGTAGACTTTTAAATCCTTTTATCTAAAGGTGAAGGGTCTCAACAACAGCTCTGATTTACTTTATTACATTCGTTTCGTGACTCGTGTCTTACGCATAATAGTAATGGTCGTCACCACGTCCGACGCCTCTCCGACCCAATACTGTAGGACCCTCTCGATTCTAAGTGTCGACGACATTAATATGTTTGGGTTCTAACATTCTAGGTTATTAAGTCAATAGGATTCTACTATTCTAAGGAATTCTAAGAGACCGAAACTCTTAATGCTAACGTAATAAGATGAACGGCTTCGAATAATCATTAGACTCCGACACGCGAAGTTTCTTAGTGCGAGACTTGGGTGCACGGTAGTCACCACGTCCAGGGTCGGGGTGTGACACGCTACCCACTCCCTACGAAAGAGACAAGGAGTGAATCGAAATTTACCGGACAGAGATAAAGGTGGTCGGAAAGATAGGACCCCGGGTGAATCTAATTTAGGTCGGAACCCAGAAACCAAGATCTGGATACTCTGGACCGGTTCGAGGACTTGGGAGACGTGGAGACGAGAAGGAGAGTCGGAGGTGACTTGGGGTGCAGAAGGGTGACTTCAGAGTAGAAGGTCCAACGTTCGTCTCGAACGGATTCCGAATCAAGCGGAAGGTTAACCTTGGTTATTTGTTACTGGACGAACCACAAAGGACACGGGAAACAAATTTAATGATTATATCGTCAATAGTGGCAGACTGAGTACTAGTAACAACCCTCTTTTGAAGACTGGAAACAGGAGACCGTCTGAGTGGAGACCACAGGAAGACTATGGGTAACCACGAGGGGATCCTTCTTCCACACTGAGACTAACCAGTCTCCGTCCTGCGACTAACCCGGTGCGAGTGATCACCCGTCCCAGTCACGTACTTTCCACTACGGGAACCTTAGAGAGAGGAAGGTGGGGAACAGACGGGGACGGACGTCGGTCCTCTGTCAGTCGAGACATTTGGGTCGGTGCCTCCGGTCCCGGCCGGAGTACGTTCGAAGGGAAACTAGAGGTCCGGACTTGTCGTCTTTCACTTGTCCTTGATTTCTCGGAGAACTACTTCCACTTTCTCCTCTCACTTTTTCGACCGAATTTTGAGTTGTAATTTTTTACTTCTAGTACCGTAGGTCAGGACAGTGAAGTACCGTTTATCTACCCCTTTTACACCTTTCTCCCAGTCTAAAGTAAAAGAACCCGAGGTTTTAGTGACGTCTACCACTCACGTCGGTACTTTACTTTTCGGTGAACGAGGAACCGTCTTCTTGATACTACTTTGATCTATTGTATAATTTTTCGTCTCTGTAGTGAAACAGTTGTTTCTAGACAGATCAGTTTCGATACGAAAAAGGTCATCAGTACATACCTATACTCTTAACCTGGTATCTCTTCGGACTCGTGGTTTCTTGACTACGAAAGTTTAACACCACGACCTCTTCTGAGAATTCTCAGGGAACCTGTCGTTCCTCTATGTTGGTCAGTTAGAAGTTCCTTTAGTTGGAACTTATAAGTAGTCTTCCTGACTACGACTTCGACTTCGAGGTGATTGAACCGGTGGACTACACTTCTCTGTTGAGTTACCTTTTCCGGGACCCCTTTCTGACTTGCGTCCTCTTCTCCCGTTGTCTCCTATCCTACCAACCTACCGTAGTGGTTGAGTTGTCTGTACTCGTTTGAGACCCTCTTTCACTTCCTGTCCCTTCGGATCGTACGACGTCAGGCACCCCAGTGTCTCAGTGTGTGCTGAATCGTTGACTTGTCGTTTTTGTTGGACACGGCTAGTACCACGTAAGTCGTTTTCTCCCAGGTGATATCCCTACGTCTATTTCTTAAGTTTCGTCCCTTGACCACCGTGTCCACGACCTTCTCGGCTCCATGGTCCGTCCTCTCCTACTTCGCCTTGACTACATACCACATACGGACCCTCGTCCGCCATGGGACCCTGACTCTCCATGGTCTCGGGTCTTAGACCCCAGTCTCGGTGTCACCCCGATAAGTCCCTTAAGACCTTGGTGTCCCCCTCCTCGACAGGTCACCCTCGACCTAGGGTCCCCTTTCCGTCCATGACGACTCGTACCGAGGACCTCGTCTCTCTCTCCCTCGTCTTACGGGACCGGAGAGGTGGAGGTGAGAAGGTGGGTATAGAGGAAGTCGCAGTAGGTAGGCCTCTGGTCTCCCGGTGCCGTGGACCCTTCCCAGCGAGGGACGCTACGTCTCGTCCCTCTGTTCGACCTAAAGTCTCGTTCGTCCGGTACCACAGAAGGGACCACCGGGTCTACCCTTTCACAGACGGACGTTACATCCTTTTGGGTCCAAGCTAGGGACTCAACCCTTATAGGGGACCTCTTCCTTTACCGTTGGATGAGGTCATGAGAACGGACCTTTCAGGGCACCTGCGTCCTCGGACCATCCAATGTCAGGTACCCCGGTGTTTTCCGGCCTGTACTGACACGACTGTAGGAATCGGAAAGTCACCACAACCTCTTCTGAAAACTCTCAGGGAACCTGACGTTCCTCTAGGTTGGTCAGGTAGGAATTCCTTTAGTCAGGACTTATAACCTTCCTGACTACAACTTCGATTTTGGGGTTATGAAACCGGTGGACTACTCTTCTCGACTGAGTAAACTTTTCTGGGACTACGACCCTTTCTAACTTCCACCCTCCTCTTCCCCTGCCGTCTCCTATTCTACCAACCTACCGTAGTGGCTGAGTTACCTGTACTCAAACTCATTGGAGACCCTCAACCACTACCTGTCCCTCCGGACCACACGACGTCAGGTACCCCAGTGTTCCTTAGCCTGTCCTGACTCGCTGACTTAACTTGACTCCGGTACCTACCCAGAGTTAGAGGGGAGAGGGGGTCCCCGAGGGTTTCACCTCCGTCCACGTAGTTCATAAATACGTCAATATTCATTCTACAAATAGGATGTTCCAAGTTCGTCTTCGTCTTTACGAGACAATCCCCTTTTCTACACAAAATAAATTAACCCCAAGTAAAAACAAAATTCTCCCGACCTGGAGTACGTTCGTGGAAACTTCCGACAAACGACGGAGGGGCCGAACAGGACTCGGACTTCGACGACATCCAGGCAACCTTCCCTTCAGTCCCTCCCTTCGGCTGGCACCTACCCTCACTCTCGTTTGTCTGTAGGGTTCCTACCTTGTCTTGGGTGTGTGGCCTACGGAACCTGCAGGGAGACAAGGTTGGAGCGACGACGTCATTTTGCACGTCTTTTTCGACCGTAGAGGGTGGAGTTCCGATGCCCTCGGACCAGGTCCTGAGTCCTTCTACGTCCTTCCCTACACCCCCCTGTCCCCCCTCGACAACCTTAACGTGTACCTACTCCTGTGGAGTAGGTACGGCACTCGGTTGTTTGTATTTTACACTGACACCGTAAAGAGGACGGAGGTTTTGTGATCTCAGAGGACACCGGTCACGATTGAACCTTAAGACACCCCTTCTCTTGACCCCTTCGGACTGGGGATTAATCAGTCGACTGTGTCGTACTTCGGGGACGTCCTGACGAGAAACTAAAAGTAGACATCGACGAGGAAACCCAAGACGACGAGGGGACTCCTGAGATCTCTCTTCTCCCTACCTCAAACTCAATACTTCAGACTAGGTCCGAAAGGTCTCTACACGATACCGCGGTGCCTTTGAGTGTCAAGGATCATCACCGAGTCGTAAACTCAGTAGACTTCTCCTCGGACCACAGTGAGTCCTGATTAGTGTCGGACCACCCCCGTCCCGTCTGTAGTCGTCAAAATCCTAGGGGAGTGCACTGAATTCCCACGCAAGTACCACCTTTGTGCACAAGATTCCCGTGGGTTTAGAGTAGGTCCGGGGGACTACCAAAGATCAAATAACCCCTCAGACCCTAAGCGAGTACGACCCTGTACTCTTTTCCAGTCCGTACCACAAAAATATCTGACGTTTACACAAGATTCTTCCGTTTTCATTTGTGTGCAGAGGCTTCGAGGATGCACATAAAACGACACTACCCTCTACGCGGTGACTCTTCAATCTGGACGGACACGACACTGTCTGAACCTCCGACCCCCCGCGTCGAGACCCCTGCCTTCACCCTCCTCTCGGAGAACTCTTCGGACACCCACGACCCACTCTGCCACCCCACGTCGTCCTCCGGCAGATACCCCAGTACCCTCTAAATCTCTAGGATCCGCCGGGAGTCACCGGGTATTTGTCTGGAGGTACCACCATGAGTCCCGTCTGTGTACTGGGGTGTCGACAGGGACTGTGGTGTCGACCGGGGTGGCCTCCCGAGGTCCAGACAGGATAGACCCCCGGTTCCGTCATCTCAACTTCCCCCTTGTGACCCAAGTGTCGGAGACGATGGGACGCACGGGTGACGTGGGGTGTTTACCCGGGACGGAGGTCCAGTCCCCGTACTCGAACCGGGGGCGACCACGGGAGATTTTAAAGGGTACACTAAGATTACACGTCGGACAACCCAGTGACGAGATTGCGGTATCAAACACGACATATTACACACTCTGTGCACACTCCCCAGTGGTCACAGGGGGGCGTGTCACTGAGTCGCCTACGACAATCCTTAAGTGAATTGCACGGGACGACCAGGGTGACCCTACTCGGTGAACGCAAGAATCTTTCACAAACGACTCGTGGGATAATACACGATTCACGGAGAAATTTCCCACACACACACACAGGCACACACACATACACACACAGAGGTTCTCCCTCTCTCTCTCTCTCTCTCGGTAAGAATAGAATGACCGAATATTACCTTCTAAGATCTTCAACGTCGACCTAGGTCCCGAGTGGACTACGGTGTCCCCTAGTCTACGGGTCGTAGAGAGGTAACACTAGGAAGGGATCGGTTAGATAGAGGGACGTTCCTGGATCTCCCTGAGAGAGGAGTGGTAACATCGTTATTAGAGTCTTCATTGGCTGACTTGGTCGACCCCAGTGTACAACGTAGCGACTAGGTCAATGACGTAGACCTTTTACCCTCCGGGACGAACCGACACGGATCTGGTGGGGTGTTTTTAGTACACTTGACTACTTGATTTATCCAAACTCTCTCTGTCGGGGTTCCCTTTTTCCCCAAGATTGTATTACCTCACACACAACACCCGTCTTCCTGTAGGTTCCACTGGTTCCATCAGTCACCAACGTCTGGGATCGGCCCCGGGTCCTTCCACCGACCCTCGACACCAAGTCCTACTAGTTGAACCTACCTCGTCTGACCGTCGGTCTCCTAGGTCCTGGTCGGAGTCAGTAGTCCCCTCCAAGGTCTGAACTCAAGACACGGGTCACCCGGACGTCCTGTCAACCCAGAGACTAGTCGACGACGAGTCACGAGTGTACTGTACAGATTAGGTCTTAGGTGGACGACCCCCTCCGTCTCCTACCGTCTCCGTGGTCTCCGAACCGGTCACAGCTCCCGATACGGACAGTCCTTCTTCGTAGGAGTCTTTCGGCCCCCAGACACTCACGGGACGTGGGAGTTCTGGAGTCGAACGGGTAGGTCTTTTCCTCGTCCGACTCGGGTTCCGAAGACCCCTGGAAACATTCGGGTCTCAGGACCCACAGGGGACTAGGGTACGGGGGTCCGTCGGACACAGGTCAAAACCGTCGGTACAAGAGACTGGGGTTTCCGAGTCTGAGTCGGAAACGAGGAGAGTAGAGACGACCGTCCTGGACCCCCGTCTACGTCGACAAGGTCCTCGGACCCACTGGATGGAACCCCAGGACTTCACCCCTCCCCCGTTGATAGGGACACATCACCCTTGTCACCACCTTGGGGTGGACCCGGGTCACCTGGGTTGAGATCTCCGACCTCGGACCGACTCCCGGAGACGAAGTCCCGGTTAGAAGGGGTCGGTAGACAAAGGTACCGTTGGTCTCGGGAAACCTACGTCGACCCAGGGTAGGAGTGGGGTGGGGTGGCGACCCCTCTCTTCCACGGAAATAGGATCCGCTCGTCGATCCTCCGGTAATGTCGATCCGGGGTCACCCACAGTACCCGACACTTTAGGTGCTGGTCCACTCCCCCACCGATCTTAGGTCCGTAGGAAGTGGGGTGAACAAAGACTTCGTTTAGTCCCTACGACTGCAAAGACGAAAAAGAGTCGGACACTTCGACTTACGTGACAGGCGACTCTACAGTCTCGTCCTGAGGGTCCGTCCCGGGTCCAAATTCGGACACGTGGCCCCAGGGCCCTCCGACCTCCCCACCTACCCCGGATCCTCCTTTGGAGGACCGTCCTCAAGACTGTGGACTCCACCGTCGACCGTCTCCGGACCAGGAGGGACCCGAGTCGGGTGAAGGAAAGACCGACTGGGACGGCACCAAGGACGGGTGACCAAGGATGACTAGGGAGGTTCCCCCGCCACCTAGGGCTGTGTCAGGACCACTCCGAGGTCGAAACTTTCGTCGTCTGTCCCCAAGCTTAGGTCAAAGGTCGGGGTCCAGAATGTTTGGAGTGTTTGGAGAAGGGGAAAAAAGGTCGGAGTCAAAACAGTAGACATCGCACCCCTACTACTTCGGTTGATCGTTTCGCCAGTATCATAGTTGTCCTATTGGCCCCCGGGACTGAACACTAGCCAAGAAAACGTCTTTCTTTGAGGCGGACACCCGTGGTCTGGACCCTCTGCTCCACGAAGCCACGGATTCTCCCTCTCAGTCACGTAGAGTCCTCGCCGACGGTACCTGTCCCGAGGGTGCTACGTGGTCCGGGACACGATTCTCGACGGGTCGGAGTGGGAGCCGTGAGGATCGTAGGAACACACGTACACTCCTAGGCCACGAGTCTCTCCCGGTCGCGGACAGAGGTTCTACGTGTCCTTCCCGTCTCCGTCCTTGGTCGAGGGTGGGTGGGGTTTCAGTTGGGGAGGTCTTCGCGGACATACGTGACGAGGGTCGCGGCGGGACCAGAGTCGAGGATAAAAGAATCCCTTCGGACCCTCGACGAGGAAGCGAGAGAAGACCCAGTCTCAACTCCGACACCCCTAGTCGAAAACGTCTGTCGTCGGGACGAGAGTTCCGTTGTTCCCTTCTTCAAAATGGAAACTACGGAAAATGGTAGTCTCGTCCCAGAGAGACGCTCGACTCCTCCTCGCGACATCTGTCATTTTGTACGACGGTGGGAACCTCTGACTTCCATGGTCTTTCCTTCCGTTCCTCGACCGAAACCGGGTGAGGGAGGAGTCTGGGACCCCCCGTCCCTCTCGTCCCGGTAGGGCGACTCCTGTCACCGCGGGGTCGGACCCTAAACCCTCGGTAGACTCTTCGGGAGGAACGGGGGGTCCAGAGAGTATACACTGTCACCCGTGTCACGGTCCCTCCCTTCCCTTCACCAGACCAGACCGGTGTCGGAAACCCGAGTCAATACCTGGGGCGCACACTTAGGTCACGGTGCAGGGGGTATCTCCCCTTGAGGGCGAGAATAAACCACCGATAGGGTCTAGGTGGGATGGGACGTGGACACACTGGACCGGGGTCCTAAGTGGGGAGTCGTATAGTCGTTAGTCTGGAGAACGGGACCGAACACAAGGACCTGGTCGTAGTGAAGATGTAGATCGTAAGGAGACGTCTTTTAAGGTGTCACGGCGATGGGTCGTAAGTGGGGGTCGAGGGAAAAGCTCAAGTGAGAGGAGGACAATCAGGGACGGCACACTGACAATGTGACGCCTTGGACCTGTTGACGTCCCGGGAAGCCGGACGAGACGGAAGAGACAGACGGGGGTTGTAGTCGTCAGCTCATAAACGGGAGTTGCGGGCGTCGAGGAAGAGGGGTGTCGATTCGTTCGTGCTTTTGGAGGACCCCAGAGGTGCGGGGCCGGGTAGACCGGAGGGGTTACGAGACGGGACCAGGTCTGGGTAGTCGAGTGTGAGGTCCCTGTCGAGTGGGAGGAGACGGAGAGTCGGAGATCAGAGGAAGTTACACCTGTCTTCTAGAAAGATTTACTTTGGGGAGCTTCAGTGAGGGGGGAGTTTTCGGGAAGGGACTCCTATTTCAGACGGGGCACCAGGGGACAATGTCGACAAGTGAGTGAGTAAGTAAGTAAGTAAGTGAGTAAGTAAGTAAGTAAGTGAGTGAGTAAGTAAGTCGTTTATAAATAACTCAGTGATGACACAGATCCTGAAGTGAGATCCACGACAACTATTTCGTCGCTTGTGTTGTCTGTCTTTAGAGACAGGAGTACCTTGAGTTAGAGATTGACCCTGAAGTTTGTCATTTCTCCACCCTACATGGTCCTCCGGTGGAGACGAGTAAGAAGTTCAGAGTCCTCTCACCGAGGAGGTCCCTCGGGAGGGACTTGTGACGTCGCGAGAGAGGGCGGGCCCCTACCCGGAGAGAGACAGGACGGGTCAGAGGGACGCAGAGGAGACAGTCCGTCTCGGACGACACTGAGCCTAGTAGGGTTCACACAAAGGTGGGGTCCCGGGAACGTAAACGACAAGGGGGACGAGCACTCGGAGTCCGTCAGTGTGCTCAGTGCGAGAGTGTGGGAAGTACGGAGACGAGTTTACAGTGGAGGAGTCGTTCCAAGGGATCCGAAGGATGGGAAAGGGTGGGGAAAACGACAAGAGGAAGGGAAGTGTCGTGTACGGTGTCGGACTCTCTGGGGTACAACCAAATAGTAGACAGAGGGGTCGTCTGGTCTCTAAGGTACCCCCGTCGCTACGAAAGTTAGAAAAACAAATGTCGCCATGAGGGTCACGGATTTGTCACGGACCCGTAGCATCCACTAGTTTTACAGACGACGTAGTCCTTACTTACCACTAATTTGACACGACTAGTGTGACTCGACACGAGTAGTGAAAGGTACGGACGATGGTAGGTCGGGGGTGGGAGTCTGTGTGTCTGAGTGGGTGAGCTCGCACCGACTCGTGACTACCCTCGTCCGGGTCCGGTCCGACACCCAGTCGGGTAGAGGGTCACGTTCAGAGTCGTGTCCTGTGCGTACCTGTTCTTGAACGACGGACTCACTCCCCCGACTATCTGTCTACCTTTTACCCTGAGACTACCGTGTTGTCATTTTTGTTCGGAAAGACACACAGAAAAGAAAGAAAGAAAAAACGAAACTTTTCGAGATCCTTCTCGTCTCTGGTCACTAAACTACCCTTACAAGTCCAAGTTTTTGATCTTTCGAATATTTGTTCACATTACCTAACATAACTCGGTTATCTGTCCCGGGAAGAACGGGTTCCTCGTAGAACCCCTCACCCGTCCTCCCTCCACACCCCCACCGAATCGAGGACCCCCTTCCGTCACTACTGACGTCTCTTGACGTCGGACGTCACCGTCCCTCGATTGCCGGAGAGGTGGAATCGAGACCCGGAGACACGGGGACGGACCCTCTTACATTATTCGACCTTCGTTCTCGACCACCACCCATTCCCCCCACCGTCACTCCCCCTCCAGTCTCGGTTTTTGACCCTCTCCAGGAGTTTCACCCTCCTACCCTTCCAGGACTTTGTGTTTGGGGTCGGAGAGATCCTGGAGGGACGTCGGCCCAGGGGCGGAGTTGGAGGGGTCCCCCCGAGACCTTTGTCGGTCCACGGGAAGGACGGGTGGGGCTCCGGAACCCGACCTGGACCCTTCCTACTCCTACCAGAGAGCCAGGACCAGGAAAGAGGGGTTGGGGATAGACAGGAGAGAGGGGTCCTCCGTGTGTGACACTAGGGAACTACCTCCCCACAGAGACCGCCCCGAGAGGTCTGTGGGTCGACGGTGGAGAGTGGAGAAAGAAACGTTGCGAGTCCTCGGTGTGTGTGGTGCATGGTGGGACCGGAGTAGGGGTGGGAGGTCCGACGAGGAACAGGTGGAAGAGTGAGTCGGTCACCGTCGAGGTAGAGGACCGGAGAGTGCGTCCAGTCTTTGGACACACGGGATTACTGTTGAGAGAGTGAAGGTGTGGGTAGTGGGGGTTCTACCCCGTTAAGTGGGAGGTTTGGTGGGGGACCTGGGGACGGGAGGTGAAACGTAGGGGAGGAGTGATGAGACCAGGTTTGGTGGTAACTGAGGACGACCTGCTGAGGGAAGTGGAGGAGGGACTCGGGGACGAGGGGGAGGTCGGAGGTTCCTCCTTGACCTCGTCGTCGAAGAATTTACGAGTTTGACTAGTCCGGGGAAGGAATGATGTCTAGGGAGCCACGACGAATCTCTTGGAACTCAATAGGGACGGGACGGTCGATTCCGTCACTCGGGGCGCCCCAGACCGACGAGGGAGGAGGAGGAGGAGGAAGAGGAGTCAGAAGGAGGAGTAGTGTGAGACGGGGTCACGGGAAGGAAGAAGGGAGACTGTTGGAGGAAGGGTGAGGTCCCGGAATCGTGTACGACAAGGGAGAGACATCCAATGAAGGGGGTGGGGGTGACAAGTCCATTGGTCGAGGAAGTCCGGAGTAGAGTCAACAGTCGAGGATTTGGGGGTGGGAGTAGACTCAATCGGGGGACGTACTAGGAGGGTGTAACGGAGTACATGTACCGTACGAAACGACGTGGAGGTCCATACCGGTGTGCAGACAATCCTGAAGAGGAACTTTCGACTACGGGATGATACCTGACACTGGAGGTTCTCCGGTCGTGGAACGGACTTAGCAAATAAAGAGTGGGACGGGGGTCATAGGTAGCGTATATCGTCCACGAATCCTCTATTGGACCTACTTATGACCTAGATATTTTTTGTCCTTCCACCACTCCTTATTGTTCAGGCACAGGGAAATTTATCCCGTCTTTATTGACACCCGCAACAATTAACAAAAATAAACTTCCTACAACCGAAAGTAAAATAAAATAGAAAATTATTGAGTGTGTCGTATTAGTCGATGATTAATGTCGAAGGTAGAGACCGAACACGAAGGGACTGAAGACGAGTCTTCTACCTTGGCAAAGTATAAATTAGTCATAAACTCGACCTTACGAGAGTCCCCTCACTCGAGCACAGTCCCCTATTTCAAATTAAGAGTCACGACAATTAATCTTGTAGATTGTTAGACCTGGGGTGTCGCTACTCTTCCTCCCCGGTGTGGGACGACCGGTGTAGGGTCTCGTCACACCGATTTGGAAGTGAGACACGTAGAGGGTAGGGACAACCGGATTTGTGGTCGACAGGGAAGGACCAGAAGTCCAGAAACGGTTTGACCGGGGTCCTCCGTTCTACGATGTCTACGGGACCCTCCTTAGTCGGTGAAAGTGGACGTCCAGAAAGGCCTTCTTAGGTCCACCTCTCTCCTCGTCCTCTCTGACATCACTGTCTAAGTCCCGTAAAGATCTGTCAGTCGTCCCTGTCCTAGAAAGGAATTAGTTGGTCGTAGAACGAGACAGACAAGAGTGGACGGATGGACCAACCGAGGAGAACGTCCCCTCTCGTCCCCACCCTTTCCTGGGCTGGACGACCGGACTAAGTCAGTGTGTGTAAAGGGGGAAACCTTATAGTACCAGGTAGGAAACACCTTACGGTACAAGAGTTACGTGTAAACAAACGTTCCGATCTCTGATTCGAGTCTTAAGTCCGAGATGAAGCAGGAAGGGACGGAACATGTCACGGGTCACGTCTCGTCCACACACAGTTACTTATTGGTCTCTCGTCCCGTTTACAGTCCTTTACCCCTCCTGAAGGAACCTAGTCTAGTTGTGGTCACATGTGTCGTCCAATTCCCCAACAACAATAAGTTAACGATATAGTACAGACTGAGAAACGTTGGGGTACCTGATATCGTGTGGTCTGAGAAGATAGGAGGTGATAGAGGGAATCAAACGAGTTTAAGTACAGGTAACTCAGTAATAGATTGGTAGAGTAAGAGACGGCGGGGGGAATGACGTCCGGGGGAAAGAGGAGGACGGGAGTTAGAAAGGGTCGTAACCCAGAAAAGGGTACTCAGCCAAGAACCGTAGTCCACCGGTTCCACAACCTCGAAGTCGAAGTCGTAGTCAGGAAGGTTACTTATAAGTCTCAGCATGTTTGAGTAGTCTACTCTGTAAAGAGTTTCATCGAAGACCCTCTTCCCAGGAGTAGAGTGAACGACTTAGTCTGTGATCAGGTCCGAATTCGAACGGTTCACGTAAGGTGCAATCACTTTCGTTTACTGTGTCCCAAACCCTATACCTTGCACAGTACACTCTCGACCCTCCTCGGTCCTCTTGGGTAAGAAGGTCGAAGGTAGAGACGATGTGCTTAGTCCCGAAGAGTCTTTTCGACTCGTACTATTATCCATCGTAGATAACTCGTGAACGTCACACGGGTCACGATCCGAGACCTAGAGTGTGAATTGGACAAACTTCGAAGCGTAGTCGGGAAACTCCCTTCTTTACGATGACATCGTAGGGGTAAAGTGTCTACCCCTCCGACTTCGGGCCTCCACACCGGGGAACGGGTTTGAGAGTGTCAACCACTTACACCCTCTCCGAACCCGAGGTCTCAAATTTATAGGACCAAATTTGTAGGCCGACCACTGAGACCCAGAGACAGATTCGGAGTGTAGCGAGTAGACCTTTACCCCATCATCCCTGTGCACACCCGTCCTGAAAGGACCTCCGACTACCCTTGTCACCCACCATTTGTAAATCGAGACCAGGACCGTTTGTCGTCCACGAGTTATCGACCACCCCCGATGGTAGAAAGTTCGTGTCCGAAACACCACCAGATCTCTACTGCTCCAGAGGGACCGTGGTGCACCCTCTGAATCTCACTCCACCTGGGGGATGTCACGGTTCGAGTTTCAGGGGTAATGTCTTCTCTTTCGTCTTCGGGGTCTACCCCTTGTACTCTCGAACGACACCTTCCCTCTGACTTTGGAGAAGAACAAACACCTGGTTCCTAGAAAAGGGTAGGGTACCTCCCAGTTTACGAAGGAAAATCATTATTAAAAATTCAATAAAAAATTTTTTCTCGTCTTTGGTCCCGGGGTTTACTGAGGACCCCTAAACCCAGTACCTCGAGTGGACGAACAAGAAGGTCCCTCCTCTCCTAGTCCCCCGGAGAGAGACCTCCCACCCGACCTCCGACTCTGTCCAGTCCACTTTCCGTCTCGACCCCCATCCGTCCACCCACTCACACCAGGTCCCTCCACCACCCTCAGATTTCGCTGGTACTTTCCTCTTCCGCCCCTCCGTCGTCCCCGACCCGGGGTTCCCTGGAACCCTCGAAACACCTCCGCAAACCGGAACTGGAACTTACGTCACTCCTTGAGACCTTCCGTCCTTCGGTACCCTTCTGAACCACCCTACACGTAAATCTTCCTGGAGTCACGACGACCTACCGCACGCCCACGTAGACCCTCCTACCTCGGTCCTTGTCTCTTTCCGTTCCCGAGAACGTAATTAAACCTGATCTGTTTACCAAGGGACCTGACACTACCCGTGTCGACCCTACGTCCCTCCCCGACACGAACCTCCTTTTCGACCCCCGTCGGACTTCTCCATTCCAAATGAATAGTGATCTACACCCCCACTCCTACGCTACCGGTTAGTGGTCAGAACCTCGCCCCTGTCACTCCGGTGGGCCTCCGGGGAATTGATCTCGTGGTAGGCAGAGAATTTCACCAGGTCAGACCCCTGGCCTTCGGTCTCATGTCAGGTTCACTAAGAGTAGGGTTCTACTGGGGCCGTCCGGTAGGACTGTTTACTCCGTCTGTTACCGGTGGCGTCTTCGGACCTTTAACAGGTCCAGGGGGCACCGAGGGAGGAAGGAGGGTGGGGGTGTCTCGTTTCTTTTTAAGGAAACTTTTACTTTCAAACCGAACTTCATTTGTCTAATCATTACCACTATTACGATCGTGAAATAATTAATGTACAGGAGTTAAGTAAATTTGGATCCGGAAATTAAATCTAAATATCCCTATTAAATCTAAATATTCTGATCAATAATACGTAATTCATCTCTTTTACGGTTAACCAAAAGTGTCCGTTATAAATAACTTCATCTTTTCACTTTTATACATTTTAGATTAACGGGAACTCAAACCGAAGTCTTGACTGTCCCCTCAGATCCCCACCCCACCTATGTGGAGTCGAGTGTTCCGTAAGAGTAGAGAGGACCCAGTATTAAGACAGGAGGGGTGCGACAAGTAAATTTATTCTTGGTCTGTAGTGTGGTACTGACTCTGTGTATGGACGGGTTCTACCTTCTACGGTAGACCCCGACGCGGATGTGGACGGACTCTCGTCACTGTCTACCCCTTTTTCCCTCCGTACCACCCTCCTTGGGACCTACCCCTCAGGTCCCCTCCTCCGACCTACCCCTCAGGTCCCCTCCTCCGACCTACCCCTCAGGTCCCCTCCTCAGGACCTACCCCTCAGGTCCCCTCCTCCGACCTACCCCTCAGGTCCCCTCCTCGGGACCTACCCCTCAGGCCCCCTCATCGGGACCTACCTACCAAGATCCCCATCCTCTGGACCTACCTACCCCTCAGACCCCCTCCTTGGGGTCTACCTACTCCTCATGTCCTCTCCTCCGACCTACACCTCAGGTCCTCTCCTCCAACCTACCCCTCAGGTCCCCTCCTCGAGACCTACCTACCCCTTAGGTCCCCTCCTCGGGACCCACCCCTCAGGTTCCCTCCTCGGGGTCTACCTACACCTCGGGTCCCTTCCTCCGACCTACCCCTCAGGTCCCCTCCTCGGGACCTACCTACCCCTTAGGTCCCCTCTTCGGGGTCTACCTACCCTTCAGGTCCCCTCCTCGGGGCCAACCCACCCCTCAGGTTCCCCTCCTCAGGACCTACTCCTCAGACCTTCTCCTCGGGGCCTACCTACCCCTCAGGTCTCCTCCTCGGGGCCTACCTACCCCTCAGACATCCTCCTCGGGGCCTACCTACCCCTCAGGTCCCCTCCTCAAGACCTACCCCTCAGATCCCCGTCCTCTGGACCTACCTACCCCTCAGACCCCCTCCTTGGGGTCTACATACCCCTCATGTCCTCTCCTCCGACCTACCCCTCAGGTCCTCTCCTCAGGACCTACGTCTCAGTTCCTTTCCTCCGACCTACTCCTCAGGTCCCCTCCTCAGGACCCACCTCTCAGGTCCCCTCCTCGGGGTCTACCTACCCCTCAGGTCCCTTCCACAGAGTCTACCCCTCGGTCTCCTCCTCGGGACCCACCCCTCAGGTCCCCTCCTCGGGTCTACCTACGTCTCGGGTCCCCTCCTCAAAGCCTACCCCTCGGACTCCTCCTCGGGACCTACCCCTTAGGTCCTCTCCTCCGACTTACCCCTCAGGTACCCTCCTCCGGACCTACCTACCCTTCAGGTACCCTCCTCCGGACCTACCTACCCTTCAGGTACCCTCCTCCGGACCTACCTACCCTTCAGGTCTCCTCCTCGGGGCCCACCTACCCCTCAGGTTCCCCTCCTCAGGACCTACTCCTCAGACCCCCTCCTCGGGGCCTATCTACCCCTCAGGCCCCCTCCTCGGGGTCTACCTTCCCTTCAGGTCCCCTCCTCGGGGTCCGGCTACCCCTCAGGTTCCCCTCCTCAGTACCTACTCCTCAGACCCCCTCCTCGGAACCTACCTATCCCTCAGACCCCCTCCTCGGGGTCTACCTACCCCTCAGGTCCCCTCCTCGGGGACTACCTACCCCTCAGACCCCCTCCTCGGGGTCTACCTATCCTTCAGGTCCCCTCCTCGGGGACTACCTACTCCTCGGGTCCCCTCCTCGGGGACTACCTACCCTTCAGGTCGTCTCCTCGGGGTCTACCTACCCCTCAGATCCCCTCAGGACCTACCTACCCCTTAGGTCTCCTCCTCGAGACCTACCACTCAAGTCCCCTCCTCGGGGTCTACCTACCCCTCAGGTCCCCTCCTCGGGGTCAACCTACCTCTCAGGTTCCCTCCTTGGGGTCTACCTACCCCTCAGGTCCCCTCCTCGGGACCTACCTACCCTTCAGACCCTTCCTCGGGGTCTACCTACCTCTCAGGTCCCCTCCTCAGGTCCTACCCCTCAGGTCTCCTTTCTCGGGGTCTATCCCCCAGGACTCGGGACCCGAGATCAGGACCGAGGCTGTGACTGAAGAAACCCATGGACGTATTTCACCAACGGACCCCGACCCCGGGACGACAGGAAAGGTCGAGACTTCAAACTTTTACACCAGAGTGGAGGTCTACCCCCTACCAGTGAGTAAGGACGGTCGACGACCGACGGCACCGAGACCGAAGGGATCGCAGAGAGGGGGTGTGGGGGTCAAGACCTTGGTACCGAAACTACTTGGACGTCCCAGTGTGATGTACCGGTCCACCGGGTCACCCGTGACAGACCGTCCGAAGGGAGGTTCACCCCAATCCAGGTCCGGTGACCCGTCACACCTCCGTCTCCTTACTCTCGACACTTCCGGTCCTGTCCCCACAAGTACCAGGGTCACCACTCTGTCCTGAGGACCGAGGATCCTCAACCTAGCCACGGGACACTCCCTACGGATTCTTCTAAGATCATTTTCTCATCGGGAGGTGAGGTTGGGGGACTACAAAGTCTCCTGTAGAAGTGTTCCAGGGTCTCGGTCGTCACTGTCCACCTCTTATGACCCCAGGGAACAGTCGGGATGACGGACTTCCGTTATACTGTTCAGGGAACTTCGACAGTCAGGAAGAGAGTCGTTGAAGACAGGGACCCCAGAGAGGACCCCAGGTCCTGTCAGTACGTTTAGTCGGAAACTAGAAAGGAAGAAACCAGAAGTCCTTGGTTGAGAAGACGAGACAGGTAAAAAGTCCTAAGTACTTAACTGGTCAGGTCGTACAGCTGGGCGTTCCTCGTGTGTCGACCCCACCCTCCAGACGGGGACGTCTTGACAAGAGTAACGTAATTATCATTACGCAAGAGGTGTTGGTGACTCTTGGTTTGTGGAATTATGTACTACATCTAGTCGAGAAGATTAGGAGGGTTGTCGAGAGTCTCCTCCCATAACACTAGGGGCCATCTGATTACTCCTTCCGAGTCTCTCCAATTCGCGGACAGGTTCCAGTGTGTCGATATTTCTTCGTCTGGTCTTTACCTGTTCACTGCGAGAAGGAGGACGGGGACTGACGGAAAGATTGACGAGAGGACGAGAAACAGTGTAGGGGACCGTTAAGGAAGTAAGTCATCGGTTTCAGGGGAAGGGATTTATAGGAGATAAGGGATCTCGTCACAGAGAGACGATGGGGTCGTACTCAGAGTGGGGATGGAAACCCACGACTTCAGGGAAAGGTCAGACCGAAGAAAGTCGAGAAGGAGTGGAGAGTGAGGTGTGATTTGTTTGGTAGAGTCTGATCGGCACCCCCAAGTACCGAGATCCGGAAACACCTCGACAAAGGAGACGGACCTTCGACAAGGAAGGGTGGCCTTTACCAGAGGGGAAGGAGATGGGAGGTCGTCCCGAGTCATGTGCGAGGTCCCCGAGAGTGGAGTGAGGGACGGAGTGAGACAGAATGGGAGACGCAGTCCCTATCCGTTTGAAAAAACTATCGCCTGGTCTGTCGTTTATTGAATCCGAAATTTATCAGAATAGAACGAACGTTAAAGAGTCGAGGCGATCGGACCAACACGAGGTTTTTTTTTTTTTTTTTTTTGGGTTTTGAAATAAATATCTGTGATTTTATATTTGAAGTACATCAAGAGTACACAATGTTTTATAAGAAGACAACTAAAAAAAAAAACCAGTTATTAAATGTTGAAATTTTTACTGAGAGTCGAACGTCGGGTACGCATTGCACCCGTCCGGACTGAACCGACCACCTGATATCAAAAGATTAGAAAGAGATTTGACACTCGAGGAATGTCCTCCTTTCGCACAAGGTAAGTCACGACATAGAGTCACTCATGCACAACTCACTTGCTTAATTAAATGGCATTCAGACGACCTTGTGTAGACAACTCAGGTATCAGTGGGAGGTGACGTCTCTTTGGAGGTCTTTCTCTTACCTTCCCGTTACCGGAGGGAGGAGGAAGGTGGATGGGGAGAGGTAACTGTGGAGGGTGACTTACTATATTGTCCTTCCGACGATCGTTTCCTACCACCCGTTACATCAAAGGTTTCAGGTAGGGAGGTTAGACCTCTCTCCTTTTCTGACCCTTATCTCAACTACCATTTGAACTTCTATAAGACAAACAGTCAGGAACTGGTGAGTTGTGTGTGCGAGTGGGAAGGTGGGTGTAGGTACTTATCGATGACGTCGAAGTACGAAGGTGGGTCATACCAATTGAGAGGATATTCTCTTGCATAGGAGACAAGAAAGGACCTCTTCCTTCTGTGATTCGAGGTAGTCGTCGAAAGAAGTTGAGACCCATTACTCTTAAGAAGGTTGAAATAGTGTCAGAGTGGACCTATAAGTGAAATACCTTTTTGATGTTAATAGATTTCGGAACAACAACAACAAGTCAACGAGTCCGTACAGATTGAGAAACGCTGGGGCACTTGACGTCGTGCGGTTCGAAAGGACAGGAAGTGGTAGAGGTCCTGAAACGAGTTTGAGTACAGGTAGCTCAGTAACTACGGTAGGTTGGTAGAACAGGAGACAAAGGGGGAAGAGGAGGACGGAAGTTAGAAAGGGTCGTAGTCCCAGAAAAGGTCACTCGGTCGAGAAACGTAGTCTATCGGTTTCCTAACCTCGAAGTCGAAGTCGTAGTTAGGAAGGTTACTTATAAGTCCCAATTAAAGGAAATCCTAACTGACCAAACTAGAACGTCTGGTTCCCTGAGAAATTGTATTTTCTCGTCTTTTTTTCTTGTCGTTTTTTGTTTACTATAGAATTAGGAAAACTAGACGACATTGTTTTAATGGGATCTACCCCACAGGATTTTTGTTTTCTTCAAATAAGTAGTGTTAAGATCTTCGTCTCTTCAGGTTCTTAGTTCCGTGGTCGTCTAAGGCACAGAACACTTCTGGTGAAGGATTAAGTATGTTCTAACAGAAGAGACACAGGAGTATACCATATTTCCCGTGCCTCGAGAACCCCCAAGGAAAAATATTCCTGTGATTAGAGTAAATACTCCCAAGGTAGGAGTACTGGATTTAGTGGGGGGGGAGTTTCAGGTTGGGGGATTATGGTAGTGTGACCCCTAGTCCAAAGTCGTACACTTAGAACTCCTTTGTGTTCGTAAGGGAGATATCATTTAACGATTATATTTATTTATAGTCCTTTATTTTATAAGTATTGACGATGGTAGTATTGACAAGTTGTCCGACATCAATTATAAATGTTGAGAAAAGAGGAGGATGGGAAAAGGACTAGGAAACCGGGAGTTTACCACGGACGAACCAGTCAAGATAAATTGCGTACCCATTAAATTGGGAAAAGAGTATTTTCCAAATTCAAAGACCACCCAGACGGAAATATCCCAACTCGACATCAGAAGATGATGTAAAGTGATGATCTGTGTCGGTCTCTTTGGGGACCCAAAGACGGGGGAAAACAACGGACGATAGTCAAATTAGAACTATTAGTCCTGGTTAGGGGGTTGGTCAAGTCTTGGGAGAAGAAAAGGACCACAAAGTCCTTTTACTCTTGGGTCCGACTGGCTCACCGGAAGAGTCGAGGACCAAGTTTCCTCGGTAACACCGTAAGGGACCACTCTGGTAGAGAGGAACCCTTGATGATATAAAATTAGTAGTCTCGTGTCTTTAGTTTAAAAAACACTCAAGAATCAATACTGTCACCCTTGTTTGTTTGTAAGGACGAAGATTAGGAACTAAGGACCTCGGTACTCAGGGCCGATTCTCTTCCTGTCCGGTGTATACCCATGGGGTAGGACATCCTGGGTGTGTCTAAAACGTCCTACGAGAAAGGACCCACCGGGATATAACTCAGTAGTCACCCGGTAAGAGGGTAAGTCAGTGACATCCGGGAAGTGTCTCTACACTCCGTATGACACTTAAAGCGTTCATACTCGGGGAACGGGTATAGAACAAGATCTTTTAGACAAGAAATCTATCTTCGTTACAATGTACTCTGTAGTACTATCATCACTCTATAAGACATCTAGGTATCAATCTCCTTGACTATCTTTATACTCCCACATAAGGAGTTTCTATTACGGACGGGGGAGGACTACCTTCCCTATATTTCATTGGTTGGACAGTGGTTCACCGATGTACCAGTAGGGTCCTTTACAACGTATAATTTCCGAGACTACAACTTTATAACCCGTGAGTAATCACCGATACAGATCTAATCCGAACTCATTGTCTTTCGAGTACAACAATTCTGGTACGTATCATAGATAGGAACAGTGGTACCGTTACTACGGGCCCTCGTAGTGTTCGTGAACTCGCAGGTCCCTGTGTCCGGTCGAGTGTACGTGTCCTACCTAGAGAAAAGTTGACTAATAAATGCCACGGAAGACGTCACGAAGAGAACCATGTGAGACGGTAGGGTTCTCCGGAGTTTCGGATAGAAAAGGGGTTTAGAGAACAGCGGTCGTGAGGGTAGAATACTAAAAGGATTAGTGGTACAGTACAAAACCTGGGTCGGGTACTTGATTCCCTTTATAAACAGAGACCGGTAGAGAGGGGAGTTCGGTTCACTCGTCTGTCTCCACAATGAACTGCAAGACAAGGGACTGTCCGAAAAGGAAGTAGAGACGGGAAGCCCCTACGGGAGAGGACGTCTCACAGGGGATGATGAGGGTTCTTCCTGATCACGATGACGTAAAGTAAAGGTAAAGGTGACCACGGTCGTGTCGTACTTCTTGGTACACATTCGGTTCGAGTTCACAAGAGACGATAAAGATGGGGTAGAACCCCTTGGAGAGGACTCTGGTGGGTACACTCAACTCCCTTTTGATTCTTTAGTAATCCTCATGTACGGCACCCTACTTAGTGAAGGAACGTATTGAATAGACACAGGAACTGAGAGAGAACTTGAATTTGAACGTGTCTGAGGAAAGTAGACTTCTACCTAGAGAAAGCATATTCCGGTAGGAAGACTGGACAAACAGTACTCGTGAGTCTACGTTAGTGAAAAAGGTGTCAATCCACAGGTCAGAGGTGACCCCGGGATTTCGTTCGGTTCTCTTATAAACAGTTTATCCCCTGTGAGACGTCTTCTCCCTTACAAATATGAAGTCTACTCATTCCGAGAAGTGAGACTTAGGGATGACCGTGATCGGTCTGAACGATTTCGTAGGCACAAACAGTGTATTTGAGACCACTGGTAGTCTAGGGGACCCAGTTTTCCAGGCCACCGTTTCGTAAAGGGTGACGTCGGACCTGGACGACACCTACGAAAAGAACGAGACCCGAGATGAGTTTTGACCGTCGAAATGTACGATAGACCATTAAAACTAACCTCCATCCACCACGTTCCGTGAAAAAAGTAATACCTACTATATATGGGGTCAACAGATATGACGACTTGAGTAACTGGTTTCATTGTTCGGTGACTAATGAGTACCCCAAATAAAGGTAAAGGGTGGGTAGACTGTACGTGCACGATATCCTTCCGTGAATAGTATGAAGATGGAGGACTAATTGTGAAGGTCAGTCGTACGACAGTAGTTTGACTACTTAGTCCCACTACGAAGTACTCTAATCATTTTACTGGTTCCACGGAATCTGATCTAATACCGTCTAGTCCTCTCGGTTCTCTCGGAATGAAGTTCGATTCCACATAACTGTACGGAAGGTCCTATTTCAATTGACGAAGACCACCAGTAACGTTTAATGATATCTCTTCCTTTCGTAAACGGTCGAGTTATTGACATTTGTCACGGACTTTACTACAAATAAAAGGTGGCACGGTCCCCACCACAACTAGAGTTATCGTCGACGTTAACCGAAGTGAGGGACTAAGTAAAATACTATTAGGTGTTAGTAAAAGATTCTATACTGACGAAAGATGTGTCCGGTTATTCCGTTCAGTCTACCCCAACATTAACCTTAATGGTGGGGACTCAAAAATAATAATATTATAGAAGTTCTTTACTTACAATCAAAGAAATCTGGTCCCTTCCTGTTGACGAAGACTTCTGTTTCCCTCAGAGTCTCTTTACGGCTTCTTTTTCTGTAAAACTAAGCAGACTCGAGAGTACGGGTAAGAGTCCCAGGGAGATGATTGGGTCGTTTACGGAATTGAAAGTGTACACTCTTGACTGTATTTCGAAGGTGTATGTCGGGGTCCAAGTCGAAGCTACCATTAAGACCTTGAGCACACTCACTCAAACCGTAGTCTAAAAGTCGGTATAGACAGGGCACCGATGGTTTCTATTCCCTAGGAAGCTCAGCACTGTGCCAAGATATTAGCACGTAAGCCGACTACCAAATTTCGAGACTCGAGGACTTAACGAAAGACATTTGATAGACTTTGTCCGTAGTCAGCATTCATTAGTAGTGTAGGGTACTGGGGACATTTATCAGTAGCGATAATGACACTGCCAGTTTAATCGTCGGTACCCCGACCGTTGTAAAACGGAAGTCAACCGTGACATAACGAGTGTTGGTGTAGTAAATTCGTCGACACTAGAAAAAAAAGTAATAATAAATCCGTTAAAACTACAGTAACGTAGATCCCTCAGGGTCCTGAGGTAACAAGTGACTATTACTCCAGTGGGGGTGAATGGTCTGTCGGTTTTGGGTTCAGGGTAAGAAAAAAACTTCACATCGACTAAATGTTACAGCATAATCAAAGTCCACATGTCTTGTCACTAAGTCAAATATGTATATATATATATAAAAAAAAAAAAAAGTCAGAGAAAAGGAAACCACTAAAGGTACCGCCGAGGCTGTTATATCTTAGGAGGACGTCGAGACCTCTGGACCCAAACTAGGTCCCAGTCCTTCCAGAGGACCTCTTCCCTTACAGATGGCTTAGGTCATAAGAAGGGACTATATTCAATAAATTTTATAACTCATATTAAAGGACACGATATGTCATCCAGGAACAACCAATAGATAAAGTGTGTGTCATCACACATATACAATTAGGGTCGGAAGAGTAAATAGGGGTTCAAGGTAAGAACTACCGAACAAAGGACGCCAGTGAGGACCCCCGTTCACGACATTGAAGGTCCCAAGTGAATCCCTTCGGTGTCTTTTAAAAGTTTGAATCTCTAAACTAAACCCCTTGACGGATAGTGACATAATTCTCTCGCCGTACTTATTTGTGACTTCCACTCTATTAGTTCTTCAGTCATTAAAGTCCTTCAACGAAGGTGGCGATCCTTGTTCCATGACAATCGTCTCGGCCCCCGGTGTGAAGGCCGACCGAGACCTCCACGGTCACTGCGACGACGATGACGGCGCTAGTGACTGGGGTGTCGACGGTCTCGGTGAATTGCACCTTTCTTCGGTCACGTGTGCCTTTCTTTGTGGTTTCTCCGTCCTCTCAGAAGGAAAACCTATACGGTCCCTTTTTCTTTCTTTCTTGTGGGTTGCCGTGGGGAGGAACGTGGGTGGTTGAAAGGAGACCTCGGAGGGAAACTCCCACCGTCCGTCACGTTCGGTCCACTATTCCCCAGACATCTCCAGTTTTACCTGTGCCTTCCGGTCCCGACCCCTCTTCTCTCTGACGTCTAAATGTTTACCACACGTGTCACCGAGTACCGAACTTGAAACTATACAGCATGCACGAACACAAAATCAGCGGTTCAAAACAGGCTGAGAACGCTAGGGTGCCTGACACGGACAGTCCGAGGAGACAGGTACCCTAAGAGGTCCCTTTTTATGACCTCACCCAACGGTAAAGGAGGGGATCCCCTAGAAGGGCTGGGTCCTTAGCTTGGGTCCAGAGGACGTAACGTCCGTCTTCTAAATAGTTGACTCGGTACATTGTTGTTGTTTATTCAAATTTTTAGTTGAGACAATGAAATGTTCAATACACTCGAACTCGTCCATGGATTGGAGAGACTCTTAGTCAAAGGGGTCTTCTTTCGACCCTCTGTCATTGTGAAGTGTCCAATAATACCTTCCTAATTTACACTATTCGAGGTACCTGCACGAATGGCATCTCGGACCGTATATTATATGGGGTAACAAATGAATAACTGAACTTGGTCACGGGTCGGAGAGGTCCCGAGACAAAAGAGTAGACAATTTACTCGTTCCAACCTGACCTCCGAGGGATTCCAGGAAGGTCTAAACTACTCGACATACCGATACTTAGTGGGGAATTTACTTTAAATGGTCTAACTCGGACCGTCTTCTCCATTTTTCTCCTACAGCGACGACCCTTCCTCGGGTCCCCTGTTGGTTCTCGTCCTTCTCTCTGATGTTAACACAGACTGACAACCCCCGACACACGAAACGACAAAGTTTTCGTACAAGTTTACTGTTTGTCTAGTGCGAGGTCACGGGAAGTACATAAAAGGTTGAGAACCGATTACAGCGGAGACCGTTATTGTTGGCACCAGAGATAAGGGAAACTATGTGAGTGAGAGTCGTGACGAATCTGTTGTTCTCTGTCAGACAACGACGGCACACAAGTGTGGGGCACCTTTCCCTTCGTTTCGTTGAGGTGTAATTTCGGTAGCACTTCTGATCCAAACGTTTGAGACCTCAGAACGCCCACGGACACGTCGACTCGAAACTTTCAGAAGGACAAACCCAACCTTAGTACTCAACTTCAGACAACCCTGAGTCCCAATCCCCGACCAACTTGCCAAATAGCGGACTATAAATCCTCACACCTCGAAAACTCAGTCCGTCTCTACCTCAACTGCAAAACAAAACGGTGACCGAGTCTGCCATTTCTCAGACGGACGTTACACCCTCTGGAGTCAAACTAGGGACCCAACCTTTCTAGGGGACCTCTTCCTTTACCGTTGGGTAAGGTTATAAGAACGGACCTTTTAGGGTACCTGTCTCCTCGGACCGCCCGATGTCAGGTATCCCAGCGTTTCTCAGCCTGTGTTGACTCGCTGAAGTGAAAGTGGTGAACGATTGCTTATAGTAAATAAGAGACTCTGAGTAGAAAGAATGAACAATTCGACCGTATTATTATTTTTTTTGTATATATATATGAGTATAAATTATATTTATTAAAATTTTGATGACAAACACAGAGGAGGAAAAAAAGACTATTGACTTGGGGGAGATGAGATAAAAATCCCCGTAAAAGTAGTGACGATGGATGTAAGATCTAGGAAGATCTAGGATCTCGTGTGTTAAGACTATCCTGATAGACAGTGTCAGGAGTTGGATACA
The DNA here is from genome assembly GCA_006410555.1 of Capra ibex. Classification (NCBI taxonomy): domain Eukaryota; kingdom Metazoa; phylum Chordata; class Mammalia; order Artiodactyla; family Bovidae; genus Capra; species Capra ibex. The sequence continues at coordinate 12,039,474 of SJYO01016970.1, forward strand.
TACGTCCATCTCACTTTCCGGGTCTGACCTGGTTAGGTACTATCCCATCCTCTTACTCGTCCTCTAAATCCTAATATATACACCTACGACTCCCTCGTGAGAGAGAAGGGAGGACTCGTGGGTTCACCCTACTGCCCTCGAACCTCGACGACTGTCAACACTAGGAGTGTAGAGGAAGGAGACGAGGGAGAACTCTTTCAAGTCGGTGTTTCCCTCTCTCCCGGGGTGTCTTTTTCTTCAGTTTACTCGTCACCGTCTCTTTCTCTCTCTCCCTGGGATGACTGGACTCATATCAAGGACTTATGCCGAGACGGATTTTGAAAACACGAGAAAAAGGTGGAGATACTCAGTGAGTTAAAGGGGAAAACACTTCGGCCAAACTCAACCCAAAGACATTAAAAGTTGGGTTTCTTAAGGGTGATTGTGTGGATGAAGGAGAAGCCATACAGTTCTATTTTGTTCTAGTAAAGTCATTCTCCAATTTTTGTCGAGGATCGTGTACGAACCCTTTGCGACCGAAAGTAACGACAAGGATGTCAGTAGGCATACGGAGAAGGCGGAGACCAACCACTCAGGGACACTGTGTCCTGGAAACGTGGACGACAACGAAGATGACGTTCGTGAGTGGAGTCGAGAAGGGGAGTCAGAGAAGAGTAGTACGTCCAGAGTCGTGTGTCCAGGAGAGGAGGTCACTGAGAGGGACTGGTGGTTTCAACCGGAGGAGGAGGGAGAGACCCTGTGAAGGGTCCTATAAAGGGAGTAAAATCCAAAATACTGATTAGGTGACCTCCAAACAAGTGACGGACACAGGGTTGGTCTGATACTCGAGGTTTTCCCGTCCTTTAAACACTTAGGACAGTGGTGGTCCTATGGACACGATTCGGGTTACGGATTATATACGATCCGTGAACATAGTCAGTCGGTGACGACACATTGTTCGATAGAGGTATATCACAAATTTGTTGTTACTTGAGAGTAAGTAAAGAATGTCAGACCGATCTCCAGTCGAACGGACCCACCTATACCAAGTCCTACGTCCAGACCGATACAAATGGAGAAACGATATATGACCCGTATCCTGACAGTGTCACAACGATTCCGTCCCGAGTACCTTTGAGGTGACATCATGGTCGGTTAGACCTCGAAGAAGGGACCGAGTCGTCATTTCTTAGACGGATGTTACGTCCTCCAAGTCTTCTACGTCCAAGTTAAGGACCCAATCCTTCCAGGGGACCTCTTCCCGTACCGTTGGGTGAGGTCATAAAAATGAACCTCTTAGAGAACCTGTCTCCTCGGACCGTCCGATGTCAGGTATCCCAACGTTTCTCAACCTGTATCGACTCCACTGAATGGTAAGTGTGTACGTGGTCGTAACACCCACCTGGTGTAGTCGACGAACTTGCGGGAGACCTGGACTTGGTCCGACGGTAGACGTGTGGGTGTGATCGAGTCCGAGACAAAGGGACTCGGGATGGTAGTCAATGAAGGGGGCCGTGTCCCGGTCGTACGTGTCATCCGGACGTCTTCCGTAACGACCCAGAAGGAACAGACAACTCAAGAGTGCACCACAACCCACCCACCCCCACACCGCCCCCTCGGCTCAGTCGTCCTCGGGTCTCCGACAAAATTCCTGTCCCTTCGTGTGATGTGAGGTTCATCGAGAGAAGAACCCACTTTGTCCCTCCGAAGACCCCTTGCCGGGAAAGACGAGTAAAGTCTCACTAGGGACGTGAAAGACCCCGACACTAATACACAAGAGACTTACGTAAACGAAAACTTCTCTAGACCTTCGTCCCAAGGCGCGGACTAGGGGTCTCGAGTCTCTAGGGACGACGAGGTCGGAGAAAGGGTGTCGTAGACAGACAACGTGTCAGAGGAGACTTCGAGGGGGAGGGGTAGGGGTGGGAGACTCGAAGGAGACCGAGGAGAGTAGGACCGGAGAGAGGAGTGGAGGAGGAGAAAGTCTAGATACAACTCTTGGTAGACCAACGACACGTTTCTGTTTCTAAAAAGACTCTTGAACGGTTTTTTTTTTTCCGTGACTTTTGGGGTCGGTAACTAAGTTAAGTGAGGAGAGTCCCACTAGACGTTTCTGCCGAACCGTCCTCGGGTTTACTCAGACCCAAGATCCGGAGGAATAAACGTCTACTTCTCTAACTCCTCCTCTTTAGTACTATTTGTCAGAGATTGTAGACTCGAAGAGATAAGTGGAAGGTTTCTAAGGAGGTAGACAGTCATAGGTTATGACGGATCCTGGATACTCTTGGGGCATTTCGACCCACCCAGAGGAGAGGATTTTGCAACGTCGTCTCCGACAACAGGGGAGCCAAGTACAGGGGACCGGGTAGGGCTCAGTAGGACGTCGGTACCCGTCGAGGGTCTTGTGATTGTCGGAGGACGGAGTTTACCGACGGGGAGAAGTGAAGGAGAGACTAACACCCGAAAGAGGTTGTAGTGCTGCAGGTTCACTTCCCCTGAATTGTGCAGGACCCTCGTGGGACGTGTGACTCCTACTCCCAGTCACCTATTACTGGGGTCTCGGCGGTCGGTGGTACTCCTACAAGAGTCCCCAGAGGCACACCAAGGAGTCTCCCGGGGTCTCCCTGACCCGGGACCGCCGAGTGTCTCCACGGGCGAGTCACTACGAGGAACAACGACCAAAGTGAGAGAAGGGACGAAGTAAGAAATGTGAGAGTGAGCACACGGGACTTTAGTGAGGGTTTAGTTGGTGGCCTCGGGTTTACGGACAGGATCCAGACGAAACCCCGTGGGTGAGATTCCGTCCACAGGAGGAAGGGAAGGGGAGGGGTTCCCGTAATTCACGGGACTACAGATATCTCTGTTCTATACATCGTACTGTCTCGGAGAGAGGACACGTTCTGTCTCCCACACGGGGACAGTAGCGGTTTCTCTACCAGTTATATGCAAAGAACTCACTCACTCCCGTCTTCCTTTGTTTACTCACTTACTTGTTTAGTATTGTAGAGATCCGTAGACTCGACCGACAGAGGGGGTCGCTAGATACGGTTACACGTGCCGGTACGGTTTCAGTCGGAAAAGGGTGGTGTCGGTTTCCGGACAGGTGACGTACCGGGTGGTGGGGGACTCTGGAAGTGACACGACAGGGTCAGGGAGGGCGCGGTGGGAGACATTGTGTCAGTCCAGGTACACTGGGCCTGTAGGAGGACGACCCCCTTCAGGAGTCTGAGTCGTCCTTCAAGGTTGGGGTTAATTTAGTTCCAATTTCTTGTCTCACTTCACCAGAATATTATGTTACGGTACCATCTGAACAGAGTCGACCTGAGGCCCCGAGTAAGTTTTCGTGGGTCTGTTGACGGGTAAGTATCCACGGCTCTTGTCGGGATTCTTTCGCGTCAAGACCGCGTAGCTAAACAACTCTGGTGTGTGTACCCTGTCCTCCTTAATTTAACAACAACCCCTTGATTTTACCGTCGACGGTTCGACTCTAGTCGATTCAACGTTTCCGGTGTAGACCGAGACTACAAGAAACTGTCGTCTTATACCACTCTATAACATTCGTGTACGTCTTATGGGACCCCTGAGTTTGAGTCGTGGGACCAGGTCCCTTCTTGTAAGAGGTCTACTCTTTTGACTCCACGGTCCGTATCACTTAGCTACTGTCTGGGTCCTGAGACTTAGACTTAGGTGTCTTGAGGACAGGGTGAGTGCCAAAGAGACTTCTCGTCCGATTCACTCTTTAATACGACTTTCCGTTTGTTTACCTGTTTGTTTTGGGACCTGGACAAGTGTCCGACAAAATGACTACCTCTGGCTGGTAGGTCCCGGGATTCTAGACCACGACCGGTAGAACGGTTCAGTGAAAGGAAGAATTAGATAAAGGAGTGGACGTGTTCCTTCAACTGCTAAAGGTTCCAAAGAAAGTGAAAGTTTTTATACAGTGAGACCGGAGTTAAAAGACAGAAAGTTGACCCGTATTATAAGAGGAAGGGTTTCACGAACTCCTAGCAGACTTTAGGTCTTTGAGAAATCGTGTCAACACACTTTATTTAGGACGGTCTTACGGTATGGAGTGTGTAGACGTCGTTTCACTACGTAGGCTCGACACCCGTCCTCGTTTCCCCTTTCCTTGTACAATCAAGGTTCTAATTCTTCCAGATCTAAGTCTCCTCCCCAGAGTCCGACCCGATATCCCAAACGTCAGTAACCTTACGAGGGATACATTTCCCTACAAAAGAGACAGTGTCTTCCAATCTTCCTTAGTGTCTAAAGTCCGAGACATAGATTTCCTTCGAGTACTCGTTTCTCGTGTCACCCTTTCCTTATGCCTCCTTCATCCTGTCCTGTCCTTGTCCTGTCCGAGGAAAACGTCACGCACGTACGATTTAGTGAAGTCAGTACAGACTGACCCGCTGGGATCCTGACATCGGGTAATCCGAGGAGGTAAGTATCCTAAGAGGTCCGTTGTTATGACCTCACTCAACGGCACGGGAGGAGGTCCCCTAGAAGGACTGGGTCCCTATCTTGGGTACACAGAACGTAGAGGACGTAAACTCCACTCAAGAAATGGTGATCGTGGTGGAACCTTCGGGGTAAAGACATCACTTGCTAAGGTTTTCAAACCCGAGTTCCTAGTCTTTGAGGACTTTAGTTTGCGAGCTAGGTAGGGAGTAAGCAGTTTACAAACTCCCTTTAACCGAGTTGGAAAGATTTGGAGTCAAAGGTGTAGGTGTTTTACCCGTCGCTCTTACCGTTGAGAGAGTATCCTACTACGAACGTTTAAGGAATCGTGGTGTGGATCGGATCCAGTAAAGATCGTCATCGTAGTTATCGTCGTCGTCATCAACGACGTTTAGATGTCTCTACCCAAGAGATTCCTCATTTGTGTCTTGACTGACACTGTCGACCCTCTCTTTTCCGACACGAAAAGCCTCTCCTCGTCTACCTAACCGGATTCGACTCGTTTTAGGCCAGTTCGTGTCTCTAGGTCTGGTACGTTCACTTCCTTCCGTCACTTGTTGAAGACTAATACCATTACTATCCTCTTTAATAAGTATAGTCAGATTGTCGTTAATATAATCAACCTTCTTGTCGATACTTAGGCACAAGATTACCACCGACATTACTCATAACATTATTCTTCGACTTCCGTTTAAAGTAGATCATCTAGTTAGTTCTTTTCTGAATTTACCTCTTAATACTCACTTAGTAATAGGGTACTTGTTAACGTTTTGTTACCCATGTTTACAATCTCGTTACTCTTTCTACTTAAATGACCGAGTCGGACTGACACTTACTGATGAGTCAGTCTGTTTATAGGATAGTACACTCCGAGTCTTTTACTTTACTACAAAGAGTTTAAGGTGTCTCCCACTCATCACGTCAGGTCTGGGGTTAAGTCAAACCAGACTGCAGTTTTAAAGTCGGTAGTCAGTTTCACCTGGTATAAACTCAGAAATAGGTACTGACAAGGACTGAACGGAACGGGTCACCCTGACCCACGGTCTTACCAAGTCCTGTCTCCCTACACTTGTAGTTCCTACTCTCCCCTCCAACGGACATCACGACTCCCCGACATATACGATATATTGGTCCTTGATACCGAACGTTCCCGAAGGGACCCCCGAGTCCCCATTTCTTATGTGGACGGTTACGTCCCCTACGCCCAAGTCAGAGACACAACCCTTCTAAGGGACCTCTACTTTGACCGTTGGATGATGTCATAAGAACGGACCCTTTAGGGTACCTGTCTCTTTCGGATCACCCGGTGTCAGGAACCCCAACGTTCTTAACAGTCTGCACTGAGTCACCGATTTGTTGTTGATGTTCACCGAATGTTTCGATCTTCCGTCCTAATAGACATTTTGTCGTCCCCTTTGGGTGTATATAACAGTGTTACTTCAACATTTCAGGAATAATACCCTCAGTAATGATCTTCCCGGGAATCTTTATCATTTCACGTCGGGGAGTGAAATTTGTGACTCCTACGGGTCTACCCCTTCTACTAACCGGTTTCCAGTGCCATACTCGCTCGTCGTACCGTGTCATTCCCGTCTCTGATCTGTCCAAAAGATCTGAAAGGGGTAGCGAAAGGGGTAGCACCAAACTACTGTAAGAGACCTGCAAACATTTACACGTACACCAAGTCTATCGTACGACTCATCTACGTCACTCAACCTGGTCTACTGGACGGTACTGGACCTAAGGGTAAAGGGTACAGAAGTGTGGTAATCGGTCTTCTATAGTCCGATGGGAAGGACCAGGACATGTTACGTCTGTGGGGAGTCGGGAAGAAGTGACCCCATCGGAGACAGGTACCATGACGTTGTCCTAATTGTAAAGTCATCTACTTTCATTCACTTTTCACACTTTCACAATCAACAAGTCAATACAGGTTGAGATACTGTGGTACTTGAAATCGGGTGGTCCGAGGAGATAGGTACCTTAAGAGGTCCGTTCTTATGACCTCACGTATTAGTAAGGGAAGAGGCTCCCCAGTAGGGGTTGGGTCCCCAGCTTGAGACCAGAGGGTATGACGTCCGTCTATGAAATGGTAGACTTGGTGGTCCCTTCGGACTACTCAAGAGTAGTTTTCAAAAACTTTGGTCCTTCCCCTATACTCCTAGTCTCTTCAGAAGAACCTCTCTTATTCGAAATTGGGTTACACTGGTCCACAATCAGTTCATTTTTTCACCACCTCTTCTCTTGAAGTCCAGACATAAAATTCAACTGTAGTGAACACACAGACTGATAAAAATCGAAACACCGAAACCTCCTCTTGTAACGAGATCTTAATGTAGAGTGGCTCTACTATAATAGAAGTTCGGTAGGTTCGGGTGTCGAAACAGGTACTCTTATTGTTATTAGAGAAGAAAGGTTCCTGGGACTGAAAGAAAAACTCATCGATATAGTCACTCTTTTTCCTGTTTTCGTTGAGGTAGATGGGAGGTGGACCCCTTTGTCCTAATTTAACCAGACGACTTTTCAACTCTTTAATTGTCAACGGTGATATCTAGGATTCTTCAGAAAACCTTTTTCTGTGTCTCACCGAAGACTCTTTAAATCTTCCCACCGTCTATGTATTCATGTTTATACGTATGTGGTCTTGTATGTATATCCTTGTGTGACTGTTCTAATGGGTATGTCATGCTGTATAAGGGTGTAAGTATTTGCCGATGTGTGTGTCTACATGAATAATACATGTTGAAAGTAAAGTGTGGTTCACTTACTTGTCCACCTCGTAAAGTATTACTCGAGGTCGAGAAAGTTTAGGTATTTGAAGGTACATCCTTATTTGGTATTCTCCAGTTATTTCAGCGGTTAAAACTCAAACCCGTCGGTGATGACCCTAAGGGACTACCGAGTCACCATTTCTTAGACGGACGTTACATCCTCTGTGTCTTCTACGTCCAAACTAGGGACCCAGTCCTTCTAGGGGACCTCCTCCTTTACCGTTGAGTGAGGTCGTAAAAATGACCTTTTTAGGGTGCCTGTCTCCTCGGACCACCCGATGTCAGGTTTCCCAGGTTTTTCTGTGTCGACTCGCGTCGTGTCGTGTCAGTGACTAACTCCCGGGGAATGGAATGGATATTTTGTCTTCACCGTCGCCTTCACGCAGTCCAATCCGTAACCTAACCAACTAAGGGATTCTTAAAGGGTCCAGAGTTTTACATTCCTAATCCTGAAAGAGTGAACAGTTATTAATTATTATTATTATTATTATTATTATTATCTTAGAAGGAACCATTCAACGATCTCCTATAGCACATTTTAAGAATCCCGCTCTATACTAGTCAGGAAGAGTAGAATTGGTGAGATTGTCCATTGAAAATTATAGAGTGACACCAAAATTATACGTAAAAGGATTACTGGTGACAACAACTTGGATGAAAGTACACGAATAAACGGTAGACGAACCTACTCCATAAATTTTCTTTAAACAAAACTGGAAGAATTTTGACAAACAAAAGAATGGAACTCCAGACTCGTAGAAATATATAATACCTATATATAGAAAATCGTATGTATACTTAACGTTTATAAAACAAAGTTAGACGCCGAATAGAAAAACAAGAGAAATTTCCACAGAAAGTTTCTCCTCCGACAAAACAAACAAAACTACTTCAGACTAAATAGTCAAACAGGGAAAATTTCAACACAAAAACTACAATATAGCTTCTTTAGAAACGGATTCGTTGTACTAAAAGACACGAAAGAAGACTTTGAAATATCAAAATCTAAAATGTAAATTATACCTAGTTGAACAAAAAACGTATATCTATAGGTTAACAGGATCTTAGTAAACAAATTTATTGATAACAAAAAGTTACTTCAACAGTTTTTAGTCACAGACACATGCATACCCAGATAAGGACCTGAGAAGACGAGGCGACAAGATACACAGTAAGAACTACAGTCATAGTCTAACAGAGTTAATAATATCGAAATATTATCCGGTACTTTAGTCCGTAACGATCAAGAGGTTGAAACGACAAGAGAAATTCTTAACAAAAGTCATAAGATCGAATAAATGTATCTATAATCTTATTCTGACAGTTATAAACTTTTTTTTTTTTCCCGTGAGCCAAAGACTAACCTTAACGTAACTTAGATATCTTGTTAACCTCCCTCTCACAACCACAAAACACCAAAAGGTACGTATCCTGGACATTTATAAAATAGTCTGGGTAAGGATTCCTAGAGTATAAAAGTACGATAATATTCATCATAACAAAAAGATTAAAAATAAAGACTAATAAACAACGATCATATATCTTTATATGAACCATGAAAATATAACTAGAATATGGGGGATTGGTAGGACTCGAGTAAATAAGTGAGATTTTAGGAAAAACTTAATATTTAAGGTAGTCCAAAAGATGTATTTACTAGTGTCATGTACACTTATTTGTGTCAAACAAAAAGAGGCATGACCCACTGAGTTGAAAACACACACACTAAGGTGACTCGTCTTGAAGATCAAGTCACAACTTATCTTCACCATTCTCGTCTGTAGACGGAAGAAGGACTAAAATCCTCATTTCACCATAGACAGAGAGTTTTCTGTCAAGATATCCCAAAACCATCTATGAGTAATAATCTGACTCCTTCAAGTGAGGATAAGGATAGAATGTCTCTGAAAAACAGTCCTTAATTACAACCTAAAACAGTTTAAGAAAGAGACATAGTAAATTCTATTATCATATTAAAAAGAAAAAAACTTAAAAGTAATATTTAAAAGTAGAATTATACTACTTAATGTGACTGAAAGTTTACAATTTGGTTGAAAAGTGACGACTGTATTCAGGGTAAATCGGTATTATATAATAGGAGAAGTATATAACGACCTAAAATAAATAATTTTAAAATGAATCTTTAAAATGTAAATTAAAGTATTATTTATATCCAACATCCAAAAAACAATACAGAAATAGTACAAAACCATGTTTTCTTAACAACTGGTCTTCCTTACTCAACTCTTTATTAGTGAATGGAAGTAAAACCCCCTTTTGAAACGTATCTTAAACATAGTAAGAAGGAATTTAATAGTTATCTAAATTGGTCACTTCAGTAGACTTTGACCTAAATAGAAAACCCTTCATAGAAATTGATGTTGTACATAAATTATCTCCATGTCGATAAGTACAATGTATAGAAGAGAACTCACTCGAAACCACCAAGTATAGAAAATTCGTTAAGTAGGTAAGGAAGGTTCGACATTTTAATAACAGTATTTCAACAAGTGTTATAGGAAAATAATAGGAAAGTTATAGACATCTTAGACGTCACAACAGTGGAGAGAGTAAAGACTAGAAACATGAAACACAGAAAAATTAAGGAATATGTCAGACCGATCTCCAAATAGTCACAAAGACTAACGGGGTTTCTTGACCAAGAACAAAATAACCAAAAACGAAAATAAAAAGTCAATAAATAAAGTGACTAAAGGTGAGACTAGAATTATTAAAAGAAAGAAAACAAATGAGACCTAAAGTAAATTAGAAAAAAAGGATTAAGAATTCTAACTTAGACTCTGGTAAATAAACTCTGGAAAGGAGAAAAGATAGTAATCACAATACTATTTCTAGGATTTACCCCGAAGGGATCATCGAGTCTACCATTTCTTAGACGGACGTTACACCTTATCAGGACAACCTAGGGACCCAGTCCTTCTGGGGGACCTCTTCCCTTACCGATGGGTGAGGTCATAAGAACGGACCTCTTAAGGCACCTGTCTCCTCAGACCGCCTGGTGCATATTTCAACGTTTCTCAGTCTGTCCCGATGTCAGGTATTCCTGCGTTTCTCAACCTGTATTGGTCTCGTCGACTCGTGTGTCCGTGTCTAAAGTAACGCAACACAAATTAAAGGTAAGTCGAGTTTCATGAAAGATTAAGGAGAAAACTAAAGAATAAACTGGATATTCGATAAATTTTTACAAAATAAAGTAAAGGTTTATCGCTAAAAGATCTCTAAAAAGTGTCAATAATTAAAGATTAAGTTAAGATATAACATCAGTCTCTCGTATGAAGATAACGAACTTAGGAAAATTTGAGTGACTCTGTAAAAATACCAGAGTTGATACTAGATCCATTTACTAGATGTCCGTAAACTTTCCTATACATAAGACAGCAATTCAGTTCAACTAACGCAACAAGTTTGGACTTAAGAATGACGAAAAACACATGAAAAGATAATTAAAACTTTCTCCTTATAACTTTAGAGAATGATATTAAACTTAAATGTATAGAGGGAACGTCAAGGTCGTCAAAAACAAAGCGCATAAAACTTCAAGACAATCAGAGCATTTGCAAATCCTAACCTACAGAAGGATCACTTCACCGAAGAAACAGTAGTGTCTTAATGGAAGAAATAGAGATCAGTATCGTAAAAGAGACTTTGTATGAAAGTACGATTATATGTCGGTGAAGTCGAAAGAAAACTAACTACGATTGTGTCATGTAGAAAAAGGTTGGAAAATGAAAATTGGATATACAGAAACATAAACTTCACGAAAAGAACATATTTACCGTACATCAACACAGGTAAAACTAGGTTGGACTGTTAGAGACGAAGAATTAACTGTACAAATTTAACGACTGGACGACCCAATAGCACTCCTAATCCTATGACCGTTTCTACTCACAGTCAATTGTGAAAGAGGTTGGGGTGGAGAAGTCGGTGGAGACAATGTGAAGAAAATTAGTAAATGTTAACTGAGTAGTGTGGAAGAAACATTGGGAATAATATTATATATTATATTTTATTATATTAAGCTACATTAGATAATGTAAACACATTAAAGTACAATAGGTGAAGGGACTGATCATTGATGTTTAGGGTCCTAATTTTTGTGATTACTTACTTACTTGCTTACTCATCCACTACAGAGCGCTACTGAGAAGAAATTGGAATATTGGGAGAGTTCCAGTTACGCGGGGTAGGGTCCGAGAGTGAGAGACATGAGGAGAAGAAGGATAGGCGGGAGTTCTCTCCTCGGGGTCAGGATCCTTCCGACCTGTGTCCGTACTCTAACGTTCAGGACAGGAGCCCGTGGACTGGGTGGAGGTCCCCCAGAGGAGGTTGGACGGAAGAGACGAGGACGGTACTTATATCTGTACCCAGGAGAGGGAGGTTCCTGAGATTCAACGCCAGGTGTGGTGGTTTCGACTCGTCGTCGAGACTCCGTCGGGGGTAACCAAGTGAGGTAGGAAACTCAGACAGGAGACCGTCCCCGGGTAAACTGGTGACAGGAGAGAGGACCGGAGTTGTGTGTGTGTGTGTGTGTGTGTGTGTGTGTGTGTGTGTGTGTGTGTGTGTATGTGTGTGTGGTTATGCGTCCAACTCCTCTTTCGGGGTCTCGAATTGATGGGTACAGTTGACGTCGACCTTTCATTTACCGACTCGAAACCCCACTGAAACTATCGAGTCAACCAGTTCTTAGACGGACGTTACGTTCTCTGGGGCCAATCTGAGGTCAGATTGACACCAACATGATCTTCAAGGCGTATCCGACTGTGGAGGTTGTATGACAGACCTACGAGTTAGAGAAAGAGTTGTACCCCGATTCCAGAGGTGACGGGATTGTACCCCGATTCCAGAGGTGGTCCGAAAACCTTAACTGTTTTCTTGACAAGTGTAGTCGTAGTGTGTAACGGGACTGGACCCCTCCAATCTTGTCCTTCACGTGGAGGGTGTGACTAACCAGTTATCGGGGTATCTGTGGACAAGATCCGATCCGAACAGGACCCGAGACCCTGATATCCCGACCGAACGGGTGGTACAGACGAGAACCCCTCGAGTCAGACCCTCGACCATCTACTCAGTTTGTCTTCGGGTCTCTTCCCTACGTTGACGGGACCCTAGGTGTCAGTCCATCCCCCGACCCGACCTTATCTTGGGTCAGTAAAGTGGTCCTGAATGGTACGTCCTCGGTCCCGTTCCCATTCCCAGTCTCCCACAAAAGACTTCTTTCTAGAGTTGAGTATTCTTGAAACGTACCTCTACTTTGGTTTTCGCTTCCCTGAACTGGTGACGTAGGGTGGGGTCCAGTCCCGTGGGACCGACGAGGATGAGTCAAGACAGGAGGTCTTTACGGGACGGGGTCGATCCTTTAAAAGTAAACTTTCATTGTTATTTGGTCAATTCGCTTTCACAATCAGCGAGTCAGTACAGGTCGAGAAACGCTGGGGTACCTGATATCGGACGGTCCGAGGAGACAGGTACCCTAAGAGGTCCGTGCTTATGAACTCACCCAACAGTAAAGGAAGAGGTCATTTCGTTTCCACTATACGTATACATAGATGTACACTTAGTGACACAACAAATGTTGTCGTTTGTAAACCTTTCTAGACTAACTAAACTAAATTTTCAGGGAGTCAGGCTGAAAGTTTCTCACAGGCTGAGAAACGCTGGGGTACCTGACATATCAGGTACCTTAAGAGGTCCGGTCTTATGACCTCACCCAGCGGAAAGGGAAGAGCTCCCCTAGAAGAGTTGGGTCCCTAGTTTGGGTCCAGAAGGCGTAACGTCCGTCTAAGAAATGCTTGCCTCGATACTCCCCTTTGGGTTTTTTTGGTCAATTTGTTGACAGCTTTAAACGACTGAGTCCTTTGACTCTGGGAGTTTACAATTAGGACGGTTCAAGGTAAAGTGACTGTAAAAGAGGAGGTGACAACGGAAGTTGGGACCAGGGAGTGTGGGAGTGAGGGACCTCGGTTTTATGTTCATACTCGCGGAATACCCTCAAGGGAGTCTCCTCTGTTCTTCTAGGAAGGAGGTCTGGGTGGGGGAGTTGAGGAACCGTTTGTGAAATGTAGAGTAACCGGACTCGACCCAGAACACTGGGCGGGACTCGGTTAGTGCATGACCGTCGTACTTCCCGGCTACCGAATTCGGTTAGTCAAGGGTAGAGACCTCGACTCACACCGTCAAAGGGTCTCCTGTTACACCGCCGGCACCCCCCTCCTCCACTCCACCTTCGACCCCGCCGTCGTCTCTTGAGACTGTCTGCGGGACGGTGGACTCTACTCATTAAAGGAGGTAGTCACTCCTCGGGAGGGACGACGCGGTCAGGGTAGAAGGTACAAGATAGAACACAGGGTCCGACGATTCTTCGAACCTTAGGGGTCATGGGGTGGTGGGCCCAAGTACTGAGGTAGGTAAACGAAACCAACACGGGGGGAGGCGGAGTCGACCTTAAGAGAAGAAGGTGCTGTACAATCTAAGGATCATATTTGGACTCACCCGAAGGGTCCACCGTGATCAGCATTTCTTAGGTGGACGGTTACGTCCTCTGAATTCTCTGCGTACAAAGTAGGGACTCAGTCTTACTAGGAGACCTCCTCCCGTGACGTCGGGTGAGGACATACGAATGGACCTCTTAGGGTACTTGTCTCCTCGGACTACCCGATGTCAGGTATCTTCGCGTTTCTCAACCGGTACTGAGGTAAGATTTCCTCTAGTCGGGACCCACAAGAAACCTTCCTTACTACGATTTCGACTTTGCGGTCATGAAACCGGTGGAGTACGCTTCTCAACTGAGTAACCTTTTCTGAGACTACGACCCTCCCTAACCCCCGTCCTCCTCTTCCCCTTCTGTCTCCTACTCTACCGACCTACTGTAGCGGTTGAGCTACCTGCACTCAGACTCACTTGAGACCCTCAACCACTACCTGTCCCTCCGGACCACACGACGCTAAGTACCCTAGCGTCTCAGCCTGTGCTGACTCGCTGACTTGACTTGAGTTGACTTCGGTGAGTCGTCTGTCGTGTATTGGGACTCGTCGTGTATTAACCCAGTACGCATGACACCTAAGGGACCTTAGAAAATGGGTGATGGTAGCATAGTGAACGTTCTAATAATATCAATCTAACGGAGCAGACGGGACGGGTGTATATCTGTGTGTGTGTGTCGAACACTCAAGGAACTTTCATACCTGACTCAGAATTAATTAAAGAGATAAACGTCGGAGATCGGGGACGGACCAAATCTCTTCCCCGAGCCATTTATAAACACCTCACTTACTTGTCTTCAATAAATACAACTTATGGAGAACGACACGTCCGTAAACGTAAAAATGTTTCCTGTTTTGACGTTCGGTTTCTTTACTGCGAGGTCACTACCTTAAAGTCCGTGGTCACTCGACCCGGACCTTCGAAGAAGATAACAAATCACGGACTCCCTCCCTCTCCGACAGTGTCGTCCACTTCAGAAGGTAAGTAACGAAAGGTCTCGTTTTAATCCTTTTGTTAGTGTAACAGAGAACTTTTCATACTTACACAGTACCTTTGTTTACCCAGAGGGAAGCCGAAAGACCTTCTCGTTTGAAGAGATCAGGACAGTCCAAAGAGACGTCTCCAACGTGAGTTGTCTTGTGACGAAGGACTGTAAGGACACCGGATACTCCCCCCTATAAGTCGACTGACAGCCTGTTCCGTCACCATGGGATGAGGTCATGAGAACAGACCTTTTTAGGGTACCTACCTCCTCGGACCATCCGACGTCAGGGACCCCAGCGATTCTCAACCTGTACTGACCCGCTGAAGTGAAAGGGAAAAGTGAAACTACGTAACCTCTTCCTTTACCGTTGGGTGAGGTCTTAAGAACGCACCTCTTAGGGTACCTGCCCCCTCGGACCACCCGACGACAGACACCCCAACGTGTCTCAGCCGGTACTGACTTCGTTGAATCGTCGTCATCGTCGTCGTAAGTCGACTGACATCCCAATAGAACCGAGAGACTGGAGTGTCAGTGACAGTAGGGTCGAGACCGGTACACCCTCCTAGACTACAATACGTCCTCAACTTCCTCGACTTAAGACGTCGAGTCTGTGAAGGTGCACTTCGGGTGACCGGACCGACGAAGAGGACTCGACTGGACCCGGAGTAGGAGTGGTGACCCGAGAAGGGACCAGGAGACCGACTGACGGTGGGGGAGTACGGGGTCGAGACACGTGACTGTCAGAGAGACGGGAGTTCGTGGAGGAGAGGTCGGACGGGAGGTGAGACGGGACCTCACTAGGAGGTGTCGTATTTTAACTGGCCCAGGGAGGACGACCTTTAGGAAGGGTCCGAGGTACGACAAGGACCTAGTACTAGGTTTGGGGAACCGGGAAGTGATCGGTACGTCTCATTGCCTGTACTCGGTTCTTGTGCGGTATGTTCTTTTAGGGGGAGGGGTAAAAACGTCACGGAAGGGAGGGACAGTCGGAGAATGAGCGAGGAGTTCTGGGTCGGCAGTTTTGTGAGAAGAGACACTTTCACTAGGAAGCATTGGAATACAGAGAGGGTTACTCGGGTAGAGACAGAGGTGTGTACCGGGGAATAAGAAATAGGGGGGTCAGAAGGGAGATGAAAGGACACTGGGAAAGGTCCGGACTGACACAAGAGTCGTAGACTTTCGTCTACACAGTCATACCCAAATACCTGCCCCTGGTACCTGGTTACTTACTTATCTGTGATAGTGACGTACGTCTGGGGAAGGAACGATGACGATATTGTTGTCGTCCTCGTCATTGAGAGTAGAGACCTCACATAGGATGCACGGTCCGGGGTATCGACCGGGGAACGACGTAGGTGAGACCATTGCAGTGTTGGGGGTACACTCGACCGTACCAATAAGCCAGCGAAAATGTGTACTTCGTGTCACTCGAATTGTCTCCTGTTGCTAGGTCCGTGTGGCGTTCTCTCACGTCTCCGGTCCTAAGCTTGAGCCCCTCCAGACCGAGGTTGAAGAGGTAAATGACTTCTTCAATGAACGAGTGACAGGACAGACTCCTGTGTCGTCCCCTGTCTTGTCAGACACAGGGAGGGGAACACCTCGAGGACAACATCACACATTCCACCCCTCCCCTGTTTACCATTTGTTTATGTAAAGGTTTATCACAATCCCGACTGTTCACGAGACGTCCTTTTACTTTGTCTCACCCCGCCTCTCACTGTCCGACCCCACCCACTGTAAAATCCCCTGTAGACTCGTCTCCGGACTTACTTCACTTCCCTGTTCGGGACCAATATCGTCTCCCTTCGTACAAGGACCGTCACGTACGTCCAAGCCAGTGAAGTCAGTAGGTCCGTTTTTGTGACCTCACCCAGCGGCACGGGAGGAGGTCCCCTAGAAGGGCTGGGTCCCTAGCTTGGTCGCAGAGGACGTAGAGGAAACGTGACGTCCACCTAAGAAATAGGTGACTCGGTGAACCCTTCGGGACAAGGTCCGTCTGCCCTGTCGGTTCCCGTTTCCGGGACTTCGGTCTAACCTGAATCGAACACACTCGTTGTCGTCCTCGAGTCACACAGACCTCGAACCACTCGCTCCGTCCTTCGTCCCCCTGCTCCAGTGTCCCACCAGTCCCCCCATCAACCCGTGTACTACTCACCGTACACCTGATACGGACCTCTCGGAGGTCGAAAAGGAGACTCACATTTCCCCCCGGGACCTCCCGACTCTCGACTCCCTCAAATTTCCAGTGGAGATCGGAGACCCTCATGGTAACAGTTTCACCCGTTCCGGTTCCCCTTCGGCCTCTGACCAACCCTTCTGGATCTTTGGGGTCAAAGATCCTGACAAACGGACGGTCGGGGTGGTCGAAAGAGGGACCAGGACGACGGAGTGGAGGGTCGTACGGGGTGTAGGAACTCGACTAGGACGTCCGTTTGAGACACAGGTGGGAAAGGGACTCAACGAGCTGGGGGACTCAGAGGTTCGGCGGGGACGGAAGAGTGATGGGTCAGACACAAAAGAAACTCACCTCCTATTAATGAAATGTTATAACACTACCAAAAACGGTATGTAGTTGTACACAGGGGAGGGAGAAATAGGGGGAGGGTGTAAGGAGAGGTGAGGTAACGAGATCCAACAGTGTCTCGTGGTCGAAACCCAAGGGACGTAGTATGTAGTTTGAGGGTGACAGTGACTGGTTAGAACTCGACTTGGGAGACCGGTATTCAGTGTCCCCCGGATTGCAACGGGACGGGGGAGAAGGGCCCATAGGAAGAGANACAGGTGGGAAAGGGACTCAACGAGCTGGGGGACTCAGAGGTTCGGCGGGGACGGAAGAGTGATGGGTCAGACACAAAAGAAACTCACCTCCTATTAATGAAATGTTATAACACTACCAAAAACGGTACGTAGTTGTACACAGGGGAGGGAGAAATAGGGGGAGGGTGTAAGGAGAGGTGAGGTAACGAGATCCAACAGTGTCTCGTGGTCGAAACCCAAGGGACGTAGTATATAGTTTGAGGGTGACAGTGACTGGTTAGACCTCGACTTGGGAGACCGGTGTTCAGTGTCCCCCGGATTGCAACGGGACGGGGGAGAAGGGCCCATAGGAAGAGACCGACAACCGGATTCTTGTGAAACACCAACCAGTGATCTACATGGGGTGGTAGTCGAGTCGGAAGAAGGTCGTCCACCCTTACTTGATTGGGGGTTTCGTCGGATACTTCCCATTTTTTTTTTTTTTTTTTTTTTTTTTTTAGTCTTCCTGGACCCGAACTTAGGACAAAAACGGTGTTTGAACGACACACTATAATTCGTTCACAGATTTGGAGAGTCCCGTCGTCAAAGAAACGGACATTGTTCCGCTATTGTTCGAGGTCCCCTTATAGGACTCCTACGTTCTGGTGTACAATCCTGTGGTCGTCGAGGACCGGTGTCTTTCGGAGTTAGTAAAGACAAAGGTAAAAGGGGTGAAGGAAGGAACTGGTGGGGATTCCAGTAGGCCCGAAGGGACCACCGAACCTGCCATTTCTTCGACGGACGTTCCGGCCTCTAGGACCCAAACCAGGAACCCAGTCCTTCTAGGGGATCTCTTCCCTCACCGTTGGGTGAGGTCATAAGAACTCGTCTTCTAAAGTACCTGTCTCCTCGGACCACCCGATGTCTGGTACCCCCAGCGTTTCTCAGCCTGTGCTGACTTGGTGATTGTGTTCCAGTAGGCTCTTTAGTTCCCAGGTCTAGGCAGTGATAGGGGATCCTGTCACAAGACCGGTGTTGTATGGAGGGACCCGGAGTCAAAGGTAGAGTCCTTTACCCCTATCACAGGTAGAGTCCAACGACCACACCCCTGACTGACTGACCTAGACGTACCTGGTGAATCCTGCTACGGACAGAGGGACACTGGTAGACACTCGACACCAAGTTGATACTGGGGTGAGACGAGTAGGAGGGAAGGGGTAGAAAGGAGTCAGGCACTTGTAAGGTCGTTCCAATTCCCGAATTTCACTGATTGTGAAAGGTAGGGAGATTCGTAGTCCAAGTTGCGGGTGTAAAACGGTCCCCCTTCGACTCCGGGTCCTGTCCCTTCTGGTACGGTTACAGTGTTTCTCCTTGTCCTCCGTGACGAACGTCTAAGGAGGAAACCCTAGGGGGGTAGAACCGTCTCCCGGTCTCCGGGGTGTCCGTCAACCACGACTAAATCTCAATAGGCTTTCTTACTTCCCTACCTCGGTTTCATTTTTGTTGTGGGTTGACACCTACACCGACCACTACCTTCGTTCCAGGCTACGACATTTCTCGTTATAACGTATCCTTGGACCTTATAATCCAGGTATTTAGTTCGGTTTAACCTTCACCAGTTTGTCCTCTACCGTTCTCACTTGCAGTCGTAAAATCCTTAGTCACTTGATCTTACTTGACCTTACCCACTTAAATTGAGTCTACTGGTAACATAGATAATGACACGTGTCCTTAGGGAATCTTCTTTACCCAATCGGTAGTATCAGGTGTTTTCTCAGGTTTTACGTCATGAACCTACGTTAGAGTTTTTACTGTCTTACTAGAGACAGGTAAAGGTTCCGTTTGGTAAGTTATAGTGTCATTAGGTTCAGACACGGGGTTGGTGATTACGACTTCTTCGACTTCGACTTACCAAGATACTTCTGGATGTTCTGGAAAATCTTGATTGTGGGTTTTTTCTACAGGAAAAGTAATATCCCCTGACCTTACATTTTCATCCTTCAGTTCTTTGTGGACCTCATTGTCCGTTTAAGTCGGAACCTTATACCTTACTTCGTCCCGTTTTCGATTGTCTCAAAACGGTTGTCTTGCGTGACCAGCATCGTTTGTGGGAGAAGGTTGTTGTGTTTTCTTCTGAGATGTGTACCTGTAGTGGTCTACCGGTTGTGACTTTAGACTAACTGATATAAGAAACGTCGATTTCTACCTCTTTGAGATACGTCAGTCGTTTGTGTTCTGGCCCTCGACTGACACCGAGTCTAGTACTTGAGGAATAACGGTTTAAGTCTGAATTTAACTTCTTTCACCCCTTTTGGTGATCTGGTCCATACTGGATTTAGTTTAGGGAATACTAATATGTCACTTTGACTGTTTATCTAAATTCCCTAATCTAGACTATCTGTCTCATGGACTACTTGATACCTGCCTCCAAAGACTGTAACATGTCCTCTGTCCCTAGTTCTAGTAGGGGTTCTTTTTCTTTATGTTTTTTCGTCTTACCAACAGACTCCTCCCGAGTGTTTATCGACACTTTTCTTCTCTACATTTTCCGTTTCCTCTTCTCCTTTCTATATGGGTAGACTTACGTCTCAAGGTTTCTTATCGTTCTTCTCTATTCTTTCGGAAGGAGTCTCTAGTCACGTTTCTTTATCTTCTTTTGTTATTTTACCCTTTCTGATCTCTAGAGAAGTTCTTTTTATCTCTATGGTTCCCTTGTAAAGTAAGTTTCTACCCGAGTTATTTCCTGTCTTTACCGTACCTGGATTGTCTTCGTCTTCTATAATTCTTCTCCACCGTTCTTACGTGTCTTCTTGATGTGTTTTTTCTAGTAGTACTGGGTCTATTAGTGTTATCACACTATTGAGTGGATCTCGGTCTGTAAGACCTCACGTTTCAGTTCACCCGGAATCCTTCTCAGTGATACTTGTTTCGATCACCTCCACTACTTTAAGGTCAACTCGATAAAGTTTAGGATTTTCTACTACGACATCTTCACGACGTAAATTGTACGGTCGTTTAAACCTTTTGAGTCGTCACCGGTGTCCTGACCTTTTCCAGTCAAAAGTAAGGTTGGGGTTTCTTTCCGTTACGGTTTCTTACGAGTTTGATGGTGTTTTAACATAAGTAGAGTGTATGATCGTTTCATTACGAGTTTTAAAAGGTTCGGTCCGAAGTTATCATGCACTTGGTTCATGAAGGTCTACAAGTTCGACCTAAATCTTTTCCGTCTCCTTGGTCTCTTGTTTAACGGTTGTAGGAAGCCTAGTATCTTTTTCGTTCTCTTAAGGTCTTTTTGTAGATGAAGGTGAAGTAACTGATACGATTTAGGAGACTGATACACCTAGTGTTGTTTGACACCTTTTGAGAATTTATCTGCCCTTATGGTCTGATGGAATGGACGGAGGACTCTTTGGACAAACGTCCAGTTTTTCGTTGTAAATCCTGACCTGTACCTTGTTGTCCGACCAAGTTTTAATCCTTTCCTCATGTAGTTCCGACATATAACAGTAGGACACATAAATTGATTATGCATCTCATGTCGTACGTTTTACGTCCCGACCTACTTCGTGTTCGACCTTAGTTCTACGGGTCCTCTTTGTAGTTATTGGAGTCTATACGTCTACTGTGGTAGGAATACCGTCTTTCGTTTCTCCTTGATTTCTCGGAGAACTACTTTTACTTCGTCCTCTCACTTTTTCGACCGAATTTTGAGTTCTAAGTCTTTTGATTCTAGTACTGTAGACCAGGGTAGTAAAGTAACGTTTGTCTACCCCTTTGTCTAAAACAACCCGAAGTTTTAGTGACGTCTACAACTGAAGTGGGTACTTTAATTTTCTGAAGACGAGGAACCTTCTTTTCAATACTGGTTGGATCTATCGTATAATTTTTCGTCTCTGTAATGAAACGGTAGTTTCCAGGCAGAACAGTTCCGATACCAAAAAGGTCACCAGTACATACCTACACTCTAAACGTGATACTTCTTTCAACTCGTGACTTCTTAACCACGAAAACTTGACACCACAACCTCTTCTGAGAACTCTCAGGGAACCTGACGTTCTTCTAGGTTGGTTAGGTAGGATTTCCTTTAGTCAGAACTTATAAGTAACCTTCCTGACTACGAAGTAACCTTCCGGTTATGAAACCGGTGGACTACTCTTCTTGACTGAGTAACCTTTCCTGGGACTACGACCCGTTCTGACTTCTGTCCTCTCTTCCCCTACTGTCTCCTACTTTACCGACCTACCGTAGTGGCTGAGTTACCTGTACTGAAAGTCGTTCGAGACCCCCGACCACTACCTGTCCCTTCGGACCACACGACGGTAGGTACCCTAACGTTTCTCAGTCTGTGTTAACTCTCTGACTTGACTTAATTTTTTTTTTTTTTTTCTTCTGTCGCTCACCCCTTCTCTACACTTGGGTACGGTGTCACGAGGTCTAATTCGGTTGTGAGTGGTGGGTGGTAGGAGTCAGAGGACCAGTGAGAGACGGTGAGTGGTGGGAACCACTTTAGTGAAGGAGAGGGCCCTGGAGGTAAAAGCGTAGACGTTTTACTTTATTTGTGCGGGTGGAGAGTCCCTACGACACCACGGAGCAGTCATCACCCCTCTACCCAAGTGCGACTGGACCGTTGTCGTGACTCCGGAGTCGACGTGTGTCGTGAACCGTCCTGAGGTTCCATTTACGATACCTCACTCCCAGAGTTGGGACAAAGTGCTCCTCCCTCTTCTCCGAGTTTCTCCGAGTCCTTCGACGAGTTCCCGTGTGTCGACTGTTCTTGTCCCGGGATTGCTGTGTTTAGGGGAGGGAGTAGAGTTCGTGGAGGGGGAGGGAGGTACGCGGGGGAAGGGGCGGGGGTAGGACCGACCAGGACCTTGCTCAGGACGAGAGAGAAGGACCTTGCAAGAAGAGATAACGGAGAGGAAGGGATAAGGTGAGAGGTGTCTCGTCCACTTTCTTGACATTTTGGTGGTCGGACCACCGTAGTGTTGGGTCGGATTTCCGGAGGGTACCGGGGATGACGGGACCCTACTCGGTAATCTGGAACCGTACCGGGTTCACCAGGACGAGCTGGGTCAGGAGCAACCGAAGGTCAGGGAAAGGTCAGTACGACCACCGAGACAAGGGTCTTTTGGGGAAGGACGGAGTCCCGGAAAAGTATCCGTCAAGGACAGCGGTCCTTTCGAGAAGGGAAAGGAAGATGTTTGAGAAGACCTTAGTAAATTTGACGTAAAGAATTCACTCTGGAAGGGACCCAAGGGTAGGTTTATTCCGAGATCAAAAGAAAGGACTACAACAGAGTAAGAGAGGGACAGATTGTTCATAAGGTCAAAAGTCTTATATAAGTAAATAGACATGTGTATATCGACTAAGTGAAGTAACATATCGTCTTTGATTGTATTATGACATTTTCTTAATATGGGGTTATTTTTAATAAATTTTAATTCAAATTTTTTTAAAAATTTAACTTTTTGTTTTAATTTTGTAATTATTTTATTTTTCTATACAAGTAAACAAACCAATAGACAAATACGGACGGTGAGGGGACCTGTAGTCTCCTCCCACCCTCGTACGACGAAATTAAAAACACAGATCTTGTATCGTCCGCGATTCGTTTATTATAGACTACTTACTCACTTTCTTACCGACTTGTAGAATTAAGGTCTGTAAGATGGGACCGACGGTTCAAAAGATGTCTGATAAATCCCCTTATTTAACACAAAATACATAATCGTAATATGTTCAGTTTTTTACAACTGGACAATAGGACTTTTCTTAAAAGGAGACTTTTTTTTTTACCTACCTGTTTTAACTTTCAAAAATAATACTACGTTTAATATTATCTTTGTTTAGTTATTTAATCTGAAGTAGTTTTAATTTTCACAATAGTGTGTTTTCTATGAGAGGATTTACCTTTCTACCTCATACTTGACTCTTTTATACAGGTTTTGTATATAGACCATTTTCTAATAATATATCTTGTATAGTTCTTGAGGATTTTGAACTATTATATTTCATTTTATAAAGTCAAATTTTTTACCAGTGTTCTAAACTTATAAAATAAAATTTTCTACATACTCATCGTTTATTCAAGTACTTTATGAAGAGGTGTAGTCATTAGTAATCCCTTTATCTTTAATATCAACTTGTGGGTAATTTACCGACTTCAGACTCAGACTGTTACGGTGCAAGACCGTTCCTACACCTCTTGTTCTAGAGAGCATATGAAGTCCACCCTACATTTTGATATGTTAGTGAAACCTCTTGTAAAACTGTCAATGGAACTTTCAGTCTGTATGTGGACAGTAAACTGAATCAGTAAGGAGAGGATCCACAAAGGGACTCTATTTTCCTTCGTAAACGAAAACGTTTCAACACATGTTTTTACAAGTTATGTAGAAATAAACACTATCGGGGTGTACAGGTAGTTGTCCACTTACCTATTTTCTTTTTACTCCACACAGATATGACACCTGATAATGAGTCGGTATTTGTCCTCGTTCGGTAGCTGTGTGTCCGTGTGGCTGTGCCTGGTTGAAGGTTTAACAATACGACTCACTGAGCTCCCGAGATATATACTAAGATCTTTTCCGTGCGATCGGACAGTACTGTCTTTCGTCAAACCACCGACGACCTCCCACCCTACCCCCGGACTGTTTCGGATTTCTCCCTATGTATGTAACTAACACCACTACCAAAGTACCCACATCTGTAACCGGGTTTGAGAGGTCTGACATTTAAAAGTTATACAGGTCTAAAAACATGTCGTTAAAATCACGTCATTTCGACAATTTTTTGTCAACTCAAGGGGATCTCCGGGACTTTCTCGGACTGTCAAGTCCTGTCCGAGGAAAAAGGGTTGGGTGCAAAGTGGGTAACTACTGGGACACCTTTCCCACCCCTACAGAGGACTCATACAGTGAGTCCCTGGACTGTTTATAAATTGGGGTGGACTAAGGTGAGTAGGGAAGAGAAAGATTAGTATTGTAAAACTGTGGAGACTGTTCGAACTACTGAGTTCATATATAGTTTCACTGTGTCTCTACGGTCGTCCTAGGGTGGACACACGGAACTCGACCCCCATAATGCCCTTCGGTAAAACAGGACTCTTACAACCTCTTCGACAAGGGGTACATCTTTCCACCCCTCTAGGGACCTCCATTACCTCTTGGACCTGGTGGTAGTTAAGACGGATGGGGTTGAGAATTGTCCACATAAATAACGGAAAGTCACACACTAACCGACTTGTTTAAGTAGACTAACCAGGTCGAGTGACCTCCGTCGACGACTAACCGAGGAGGATACTAAATGGACGACGTTGATGTCTGTCGACGGACTAACTGACTGGACTGTTTGTGGAAGTAAAAGTTTAGATCCAATAAGTTACCGTAGGTGGTAGGATAACAAATAGGTAGCACAGACGTCGGGTGCTCCGTCGGATCATCTCTGTGTCTCTGAATCTGTTACGGACGTCACAATGGAGAAAGTCCTCCGGACCGTTGACACCACCCACTAGCCCGGGACCCACTAGACTGGGTCAGACCGGGACCGGTGAACAGGGAGGAAGAGAAGGGTGGTGGTGTGTCTCTCGGGTTCTTCGACTACTCCGTCTAAGTCCGAAAAGACTTTCCGGACAGAAGGTCGGGAAATTCCCGAAGAGGTAGAAACGGTTTCCACGAACCTGTCTCCTCTCGACTAGATGGTCGAGTCTCTAGAGTGACAGTGGGAGACACTGAACCTCCCTGACGTCAGTGTGGTCCCTCTAGAAACAAATGAGGTACAGTACATCTCCTGTAGACTCGCAAACTGAAAGATGATGGGGGTGGACGTCGGGACCCCGTCTTAGGAGAAACACTTCTCCTTTGTTAAGACGACTACCTCGACCGGGACGGGTGTATCCCGTGTACTGGGTCGAAGTCGGTTAGTCTCACAAGGGACTCTAACCTGTACACCTGCGAATCTCTCTCTCTCCAACAAGAAAGGGATCCTAGGATTCGCCATTCCTGATACCTCAGGACCCCACTGACGTAGAAGGAACGTTACTCCACCTTCGGACGGACTCTTCTCCCAGTTACGTCTTCCTCCGTCGCACTTCTTTTCTCTTTACCTGAAGGGACCACTAGGTCACCAATCCTTAGACGGACGACCACGTCCCCTGTACCCAAGTTAGGGATGAGGTCCTTCTACGGTGTACGGCGACCCGTCGATTCAGACACGTGGTGTTGATGACTTCAGGTACACGGGATCTCGGGCACGAACCGTTGTTCTCTTCGGTGACGTTACTCTTCGGAAGGAAGATGTTCATCTCTTACCGGGAGTGAGCGGTGTTGATCTCTTTCGGATATGTGTCGTTGTCTCTGGATCACGTCGGGTTTGTGAATTTTTCACTCATTTGTTTATTAAAATTTTTTTTTATCTTCCCCTTCCTTGTATCTCGGGACTCATCTACCAAACTCGGGGACAGAAGTGGTCTGGGGCTATGGTCCAGGGGAGGGATATAAAAGGTCAAGACACCCAGTTGTCTAGTAATGTAGAAAACGAGCCTCAGAAAACACGAGACGAGGAACGTTCCTTTCAAAGACGAATTTTGTTCGACGTTGTTTCCTCTTCTTGGTCGGAGGTCTTTCCTTCGTTCCTGACCCAACCTCTTCGGAGTTTCGACTTTACGGTATTGTCATAGTGGTCACCCCCGACGGCCGAGAGTCACACCGGTCTACGTTCTGGGGCCGACCCGGTCAGATACTCCGAACGTACTCGGGAAGGGGTGACCCGGACTCCTTGACTCGCAAACGTGGACGTAGACCGATTAGGTCGATAAAGAGAATATGTCCAAGGGACTGGTCGGGGACAACCGTAAACAACACCCTCTAGGCCCCATTTTACATTATCGTTAAGTCTTAAGATCTTAGTATCTCTGTAAGCTAGGATCTTAGTATCTGTGAATCTTAATATCCTAGAATCTAAAGTAATGAAGTAAGTCATTTATAAAGGGACTACAAGAGAGACACGACCCGTGACTCGACCCATGATCTTTATGTACCAACTTGTTCCGTACATACTAAGGATGGAAGTACCTACCAGGTAAGACCTTGATGTCTTTGAGTCTCAATTTCCCTGAGTGACCTTAAAGAATCGAAGTAGAAAAATTGAAGAGTCTCCTCGTTTCTTTCAAGTCCCAATACCTCCCTGACCAGACCCTCCTCTTCAATCTTCCATCCACTTGAATCATCTAACAAAACTAAGACCCTTCTTTAACCCCGTGTCCTCTCTCGTACCAGGTAGGGCGGTGACGTTCTGACACCAGGGGTATAGGAAGAGTGATAGACGGAAACGGAGTTCGTAGACGGGGTCATACTCAACTATGGGTTTCCGGTGAAACCTTCTTCCTCTCTCCTCCCTTATCCTACTTGGGATTGTAACTACGACCCTTGTCTGAAGGGGTCCGTCACTCCCCAGACCGGTGACGGGATGAGTGGTGACGACGGAGGAGGTGGAGACCCTGTGAGTGGACACTCAAGTTCAGTGGGTCCAAACCCGTGACTACCCAGAGATACACTCAGTACCTTCCTTTGAGGTCCGTCACCTACAGAACCTACTAGGAGTACCCCCGGTTCGCGTCGGGGATGACGGGTAGGACAAAAGAGGTCCTTCTACTGACTCAGGTGGGGACAGATTCGGTAGAAAAGAAATTTGTAATCTCTCTTTCAATAGGGTCCAAGATAAAAATTTTGAATTAATGTGTTAGGGAAGTCGTTTTATTTACTACGCCCAAAATTACAAATGAAAGAATCGATATTCACACTCTCAAATAAAAATATTTTGTTTTTCACTTACCCGAGAAAGTCGGCTTAGTCGAAATTCCTTGACGCTAATACATTACACGGTTTGAATAAAAACGTATAAAGTAAAACGTCTTACAAAGTACGTATACCAACTCTTTTTATCATAGCTCTCCAACTATTACTTTTCATCACCGGAGAACTTGAAGAGTGGGACTCAAGACGAACAGTCTCCATTTGGTTAAAATTGAACAAATCGACAAAGAGAATGGCCAAAGGAGTATTTCGATTTACTATACAAACATGGTGGTAGAAGACCGAAGGACGATACTACTCACCCCGAAATCGAGTAAGATGGTCGGCTAGAGGGGAAGACGGTTGTAATGATATAAAAATCAAGAATAAAACCAATGGAACCTTTGAAATTCATTACTAGAGTATGTAAAGAAAGACATTTTTATTACGATATTCAAAATTCCATTTCAGTAATTATAAATAACCGGACGTCTTGGTCTTTTATATCTCCTTCTCGAGTAAAGTAACCACCGACCTAGACCCCGAGATAGAGGACGGAAGTCAGAGGATAGAGATACAAGAAACACGACTGGAGTAAGAGTTCGTCCGAAAGACGTTGGACACCCCCTTTACCGAATTCGGTAAACCGGAAATGTTACTTTACACGACGGATTTGTGTTGTAACATGTGGTTAATAATAACAACAAGTCAGTGATTCAAAACAGTTTAAGAAACACTGGGGGTACCTGTTATCGTACGGTCCGGGGGGACAGGAGGTGATAGAGGGTCTCAAACAAGTTTAAGTACAGGTAACTCAGGTACTACGATAGATTGGTAGAGTAGGAGACGGTGGGAGAAGAGGAAAACGGAAGTCAGAAAAGGTTGTAGTTTCAGAAAAGGTTACTAAACGAGAAGTGTAGTCCACCGGTTTCATAACCTCGAAGTCATAGTCAGGAAGGTTACTTATAAGTTCCAACTAAAGTAAATCCAAACTGACCAAACTAGAGAAACGTCAGGTTCCTTGAGAGTTCTCAGGAAAGATCGTGGTGTTAACCTTTCGTAGTTAAGAAACCGTGTAGACTAGTACTGGTGACCTTTTTGGTATCGAAACTGATATACCCGGAAACAGACTTTTAACTCAAGAGACGAAAAATTGGACGACAGATCCAAACAGTATCGGCAGGAACGTTTGTCGTTGGTAGAAAATTAAAGTACCGACTTCAGTGGTAGACGTCACTAAAACCTCGGGTTCTTTTCTTTTAGACAGTGACGAAGGTGAAATAGGAGAAGATAAACGGTACTTCACTACCCTGGTCTCCGGTATTTGGTTAATACACAAGTCAGTGAAGTCTGTACAGACTGGGAACAACTGGGGTACCTGGTATCGGGTGACCTGACGAGACAGGTACATTAAAAGGACCGTTCTTATGACCTCCCACAACGGTACGAGACGAGGTCCCCTAGTGGGACTGGGTCCCTAGTTTGGACGTAGAGGACGTAACGTCCACTTAAAAAAAAAAAAATTGGTGACTCGGTGACCCCTTTGTATTTAGTTGATATGAGGCTATAAAAAAAAAAAAATTTCTTTTGAAGAGGGACTTTATTCAGTGTGAGTTCTCAGTTTTGGTATTAGAATTACCCTTCACTCGGGATCTTGACTCTATGCGTCACACTAAAGGTTCCGGTTGGAGGATTCGTGTGTTGGAACACTGTGAAAAGATAGTTCGACAATAAAACAGGGTCCTGGGTCCCTGATGTCACATTAGGTTTCAATGGTGTCAGAGACTGGAATACCTCGAGTATCAGATCAAACCGTTTGTCTATGATTAATACAGTATTTAATTACACATAAGTGTTGATATTATCTATGATATTCTCACTACCCACCTCTCTACCTCACGATACTTCTGTATATCTATCCCTCAAACTGAAACAGTGTCTTTCAGTCTCTCCTGTAGGGACTCCCCGACTACCCACTCGACCCCAATTTCCTACTTCCCATACAACACCTTTCCCCCTAGTTCTCTCGCGACGTTCGTGTTCCTAGTCGGACACTTTTCCAGACATCGTCCTTCTCACAGTGAGTGTCCCCTACTTCTACGGGGGTTCTATACTCCCCTTTCTTCGACAACCTATGGTAGGGTCCTTCCCTCCCCAGACCGACTAGCCACAGAGAGTCCGGTTGTCTCACCCAGACAAGGAAAAGGATTTTCTTCCCCTCGGTGCCTCGTCCCGTCCTTCCCGGTCTCCTTCCTTTCTTTCACTGGTCGGTACACAAGACTCCTGTAAGGAGAAGATGGTACAACCCTTTTGTAACGTCATCCCTCCATTACCTTGGACCCCCGGGTTCCGTTTATTCTTCGGGGACAGACACGACCGACGTAAACGGGGACCTCGGTCGTCTGTGTTTAGTGATAACAAACCTTCTTCAGTTTTACAGATATTTTCTTGAAAATTATTACGGGTTCTATATCCTTTAAAGGACCGCTAGGCCTCCAATTCTGAGGTGTGAGAGTGACAACTCCTGGGTCCAAGTCGGGGACCCATCTCTTAATTCTTGGGTGTTCAGTGTACGTATCATGTCGGGTTTTATTTTTTTTATTTTATAAAAGGTTCTATTTTAAGTGTTAATGATCCTTATATCGTTACGTTTGATTTTAGTCCCTTTCCCGTCCATCACCTCTTATTAGAGTCCTACTAGGTCTACAATCTTGATATTTGTTCATGATATTAATTTGAGTACTACCAATTTTTTTTTACAAGTCTTATTACTTATTTTTATAAAAAATTTGAGGTCGTCCCTTTATTTTGATATTTTTACTTGATTCACCTTTAATGTCTTGATTTTATACGTATAAATTTTTTAGTCATCTACCTAATTACCTTTTCACTTCTGTCTTCTTTCTTGGTTCTTTAATTTTTACGTAGTCATCTTTAAAGATTATATTTTCTATGTCTTTCTCCTAAAAAAAAAATTCTGAGTCCTTAGATATCTTATTATAACTTTCTTTTTGTATTACATGTACCTTGAAGTCGGGAACGTTCTACACACACATACGTGTGTATATGTACACAAACTCTCCATCCTCTTTGATAAACTTATTTACAACCGACCTTAGCGGAGTGTAAACCATTTTCTGTTTATAAATGTCCAAATATTTCGAATTGTTTGGGGTTCGTCTTACTTGAGTTTCCATTAATGTAGATTCACATAGTATCAGTTTGAATACCTTCAGTTTCAACTCTTCTAGAACTTCCGTCAAGCTCTTTTTCCTGTGTAATGTATCTCTTTTTGTTAAAATGACCGACGACTAAAGATCACTCTTCGTTACCTCCAGTATACTGTTAGGTTAGCGTAGAAGTTTCCTACCAGTTAGGTCTTAACATATAGATCGTGTTTATAGTGAGTGCTTGTTTTCACTTTATTCCTGTAAGAGTCTATTTTCTTTTGATTCCCCTAAACAATGGTCGTCTTGACTTGATACTCTTTATGATTTATTTCAATAAATTCGACTTCCTTTCACCACGGTCTACCTTTAAATTTATAAGTTCTTTTATAACTTCTTGTCGTCTTTACGTTTTACACACTCATATTTTCTGATAAAAAAATTAAAATAAAAGAATTTTATGTAATCTAATAAATTTCGTTTTTATGTAGTATGACGTAACACCTTAAATATTACATACATCTACATTATGTATTCCGTTCATAAAGTGTTTCCTACTCCTTCCTGTCTTTTACCTGAATGTCTCTACGTTCCGATCTTCAATGGCTACACAAAACATTAGAAATCTAGTTAGTGAATTTTTTTATGTTTATCCATATTGATTTTACAGTGATACACACGTACATTTTTTATAGTCACACACACGTACAGTTTAGTAACGTCAGTACAGACTGAGAAACGCTGGGATACCTGACATCGGAGAGTCCGAGGAGACAGGTACCCTAAGAGGTCCGTTCTTACGACCTCACCCAAAGGTACGAGAGGAGGTCCCCTAGAAGGACTGGGTCTCTAGCTTGAGTCCAGAGGACGTAATGTCACGACGGACCCTTCGGGCTTTTACAGTTATCTATTTATTTTTACTTTGAGAATTTCTATCTAAATTGACTAAGTTTTCTTCTGTCCTTTCCTCTTTGTCTCCTTGTTTGTCGTCACTTGGATCTTCTCTCCGTGTATGTCGGTCCTCACTTTACGACTGGGAACCGGGTCGGTGTAGTGTTAATACCGGTCACAATTATACGGTCAGTGTGATTCGTCGTCTCGGGCGTACAGGAGAAAGGAAGGTAAACAAAGAATGTTGGGAGGGATCCTCCGTTGGTTTCTATGTTAAGACAGGGAGAAGTGACTATTCTTTTTAGGTACCGAGTCTGTCTCCGTCACTGGACGGTCTCCAGCGTGTCTTCCAGTATCCGTCTCAGGTCCACCCTTCGAGTCCGAGTGTGACCGAAGGTGACCCGAAACGACGTGGGGATGGGGGTCGAGACTATACTCCCTCTAAACCTCCCACCAGTCTCCGAAGTACGAAGATGGGAATTAGAGAGGGAACTACCCTGTGTTGTGACTCGACGAGTACAAGGTTGAGAATTGCTTATCTTTTCTTACTTGGAGCTAGTCTCTTCCTGTTTTAAAACAACTCCCCCTGAGTTCTCAGGTCTGTCCCCTCGTAGTACTCTTGTCCGTGGATGAAGGTCTCCTACTTGAGGTCCGAGGTTCTCTTGGATGTCGTCTCTACCACCCCATCTTCAATTGTTCCGACTGTCGTCAGTGTCTTGTACCGTCCCCCGTGTCACGTCCCCCAACGTCCGTAGAAAATACACATACACAGGGGGTTGTTCGGATTCTGTATCCCCGTTGTTAGGGTAACATGTTATTCTCACTCCGGTCTCCCCCTTCTTCGAGGTCCCATCACTGTCCTACTACCCCCACCCCGCCCCCCTCACCGCCCATCCCATCCCTACGTCCTGGTCCAGAGACGGGTCACTGGGTAGGAAGGGTGGACGTCCGTCACCGAGTCTTCTACCCGTCCAGGACAGGACCCCGGACCTCTTGAACCACACACCCAGACAAAGAAAGTCGTGTCTTGGTGGGACTCTACACGACCGACCACGTCCTCCACCACTCGTGTGACGACACTTCCCCACCTCGTCTCGGACCCTTTGGTCGGGGATCCCGACGACCCTAACTATCACACAGGTCCCTTCCCTAGTCCTCCAGGACCCAAGTAAGAACCGAGACTGAAGGAGGACCCACTAAACCCCGTCCAACAAGATGCGTGTACTTGAGTGATTTAGAAGTTTTGTTAGGACGCTCCTTCCGTACTGGTAGGAGGGGTATAATGTCTACGTCTTTGACTCCAGGTCGTACCAATTCTTCGAACGGACCAGTATATATCCCCTCCCCACCTGGGGTTTAAGTGCGGGTCGGTCCGATTGAGGTCCGAGGTTTGGACAGTGACGGGGGTGGGACGACGAGGACACTATCACTGTTGTCGATTGTGTACGACTCGAGGAGGATGTGCCTCCCCACCCACTCCGGTTCGCGAATGTCCGGACTAGAGTAGTCTAGAAGAGGAGGTGTGAGGATCGACTGATGAGAAAGGTTTTTTCAAAAAAATGTACATGTTTGACGATATAAACAAAAATAAATAAAAACCGACAAGACCCAGAAGTGACGACGCACGTGCGAAGAGAACACCTCGTGTCCGAGATCCGTACACCCGAAGTCACCAACATCGTTCGCCCGAGTCATCAACGTTGAATGACCGAGAGTCCACACTTCTGAAGTCATCAACGACGTGTCTCCGAGTAGTCAATACTGAGCTTCCGGGTTCTCGTACGTCCGAAGTCGTCAAAACCGAGGGCCCCAGATCTCGTGTCCGAGTCATCAACACCGTGTGTCCGAATCAACGAGGTGTCGTATACCTTAGAAGGGTCTGGTCCCTAGTTTGGACACAGGGGACGTAACCATCCGTCTGCGTAGGTGACATGGTCGTCCCTTCAGAGGGTCCACTGATGAAAAACGACGTAGAGAAACGAGCGTAGAAAACGGGATTCTAGTCTGTCCTCCGACTCCAAGTCTCACTAGTTCCCAGCGAGTCCCACTCTCTCCGTCTCTATCCTGACCTTGAGTCCGGGTCGACTTAGGTCTCAGACAAGACGGTCACTGTAGTCCAGGACTAGGGGCACTGAGGTCCCGAGTCGTGGGACCAACAACCCTCCCTTCGACCTCTTGTGACTCTCACACTACACGAAGGAAAGTACCCCTTATACGTAAAGTCTTCTCAAGAGACTGTTCTCGCTACGAAGGAGGTACTGAGGGGGTACGAGTACCACCTCTGGGTCCCCAGACCGTCCACCACCGACGGCTTTGTGAGGCGGAGGGTCTCTACGACTCACACTGGGAACTCAGGACACCTCGAGAGAGTGTAACTGTGTTCACACCTGTCATACGGGTCTCGGTCCAGGAGTCTTGACCCAGGTGGACGAGGTTCCCTCCGGGACTTTCAACCGAGGTCCGACTGGGGAGTCCCTCTTTGACCCAAGTCATCTAAACCACGATACGACCGACTAGGATTATGTCTCGGGTGTGAACCTCTTCGAGACCTTAAAAGAACCGTGGAGGTATTTGAGGTCCTCAGACCGGTCGGAACCCTTCCGGAAAGACGAAAGGGACCGACCCTAACCGGTCCGGGCTCGTAAAGACTTCCTTACCATCGGTTTTAGTAAGACACACCTCCTGTGTCTCCGGGATCCTAGGTCTTATTCGTTTAACAGGAATTTGTATCGAAAACACCCGGTTCCAGGGTCTAAGGACGACTCACCCGTCTCTGATAAGAACCTTCGTCTCACCTCCCCCACCGACTCTTGTGTCCGTACTACTGTTTGGAGTAAGAATAGTGTCGTCTAAGAGTTAGTTACGGATCTGGTCACAGAGACGTCGAGACTCTATGACACTCAGTTACTTGAGACTTTAAATCTTGAACTATGACCAGTCTGAAACTCCCTAGTCCCTGTCATAGGAGGACCATTGAGAGTCAAGGGATTACCAAGGTCGTCGGAGGCCTGTGAAAGTGGGGACCGCACCGTCTTTGGGTGGACTCTGTCTTCCCAGAGTCGGTTACACGGGAGAATACTCCCTACACCTAGGACGAAGGAGAAGTGACATTAAGATAGAGACTACCAACTAGACCCAGTCCCTTACCCGAAGTCCGGTGGATCCGTCCCTTAAGACCCCAGGGTCTGTGGTTTTTCACCAGATCTGACCACTGCACAGTCCGTTGCAGGTCTATCCGGGTAGTGGGAAAACCAAGGTCACTAAGGACTACGGTATCCCTCGTCCCAGGAGATGTCACACCCTGGGTACCGTGTTTGAGAACGGGTCCGGACTCCTACCATATTTCGGGTTGAGGCAAAGTAGACGGTCCGGTAGACAAATCAAGACGTCACCCTTCCTAGGTTCTCCGACCTCTAATCCCTCTCACTGTGTGTAATCCCTCTCGCTGTGTGTGTCTGGAGCACGGTTCCAGTGTCTGTTTCCAGGTCTCAATCCTAGACCTTGGGGTTTCACCTCAACCGACCTCTTCCCCAGACCCGAGTTCCCCCGACATGTCCACTGTCCACGTCCACCCCGGGATGGACCGACGTAGTACCCCGACACCGTCTCACCCTGCTAGTGTAAACGACGTAGCGAAAGAGACTAAAGAGTTAAACTTTGACTCCGGTACCCGTTACCGTCCATTCTCCGTCCATTAATGTCTGTCGAGATGTCGTTTTGTTAAGTTCGGGGGTGGAAGGACCGGAGTACTTTAACGGACCCAAATGTGTGTACGTCTCGGTATAAAGTACGAAATTTACTCATACAAAAGTCCTCGGAGTTGAAGGGTCCTCAAGTACTTAAAGGATCTTAGTCGTGAGAAAACTCTACAAGGTACTCTGTCTTATTACTCGTTCTCTCTGAGTAAATTACCTTTTGTTTTCCTTCCTTTTTTTCTTTATCAAGTATGCCATATTTAAGACGAAAAATGTACTTCACAGAAAAAAAAAATTAAAAATAAAAATGAAATAAAATGAAATGTTATGACATAACCAAAACGGTATGTAACTATACTTAGGTCGTGCCACATGTATTTCTTAACCGACGTAAAGGGGTTTAACGACCATTCCTCCCTCACCGTCTCTCACACATGTCAGACTTACCAAGTATCAACGGGGGTCGTTGTGACACGAGACCGGTAATTGGTCCACCTTCTCTGAACGTCAGAGCCGCCCTATGAATCCCTTTTACCTACCGAAACATTGGTGGGTAGTGGTCTCTACTTCAAGTTCGATCTGACCGGGACGGTGTGGATCTGTCATGTACTGGTTCCCCGTCTTCTTCCTGTAGGTACCCAGGGTACTCCCAAGATCTTTCTTGTGGACCTCGTTTACTAGTAACATCCTCGTTGTCGAGAGGATACCCAAGTCCCGAAGTGGTTCTCCGGGGACGTCTCGGGGGTCGAGTCCCACTGTGGTTGACGGAAATTAGCTCCTACAGAAGACACGTCCGGGACTCGGTCCGTGTAATGTTCCTGATAGAGTGACTCAGGAGTAGAGTTGAACTTCCTTCCCCGATAATAATAGGTGTAAAACGTCGACTTCTTCGACTCCGAGTCCTCCCGAACAGGTTCCAGTCTCGGCCCTCGGTCACCTCGTCCTGTGCACAGGACTCTCTACCACAACAGGATCAGGTCTCACTCACCTCTTCCTCGAGATAGTCCCTAGAAGGTGGACGGTCTGAGACCCGAACTAGACAACGGATAGAGTCTAATATAATGAGGGGTGACGTCAGAATCCACCTATGATAATGGAGACGATCTCTGATTTACAAGGGGGTTTTAAGTATACGACCTTGGATCGTAGGGGACACCACCATAATCCTCCACCTCGGAAACCCTCCACGAATCCAGTACTCCCACCCCGGGATAAGTACCCCAATCGCAGGAATATCTTCCCTTGGTTCTGAAGGGAGCGAGGAAGGTAGTACATTCCAATATCGTTCTTCCTTTGAGATACTTGGTCTGTGACCCAGAGGACCACGGAACTGGAACTTGAAGGGTTAGAGGTGCTGACACTCTTTATTTACGACAAATATTCAGTAGGTCAGATACTATTGAACAATATCGTCGTCTTGAACCCCCAGTCTCTTGGTTGGTTAGGTCCGAGGACACGGAAACTCCACGGTCGTGGCGGTGGGGGAGTAGACGAATATGTCCCTCGTAGAGTATGAACGGGGAGGGGTGAATGTCAAAATAGGAGGTTTCGGGGGACGGGACTACCTGGGTAGACGGGAAGGGTGATCGAGACTGAGTGGGTGGGTGAGTGACGATGGAATGGACAAGTTGAAAAACGTCGAGATCGGGAAGGATGGAAACCACGACTGAGTCGAGGTGGAAGAGGAAGTAAGATTCTTTTGATGGAGAGAAACAGGTTGGACTTGGGGTCCTGTAAGGAGGTAGGGTGGGTTTAAGTCGAGGTTGTGGTCCGGAGTGTATTTCTAGTGTAATACAAGTTAAATCTGAGTTATTGTTTCCTTTAAAGTTTGGTCTTGGGTGTGACATTCCAAGCCAAGAGTCCGACAGTCGTTGGCACCTTGTAATGAGAAAAGAAGAGGCACCCGGTCGTTGTGTAGAACTGGTCCCTAGTGAGGAAAGTGTACTCATCTTTGGGTCTACACAAGGACGGCACCAATGTAGAGTCACCTAGGAGGGGTGTGTAAAAGGAGGTAGAGAAAAGGTCGAAGGTCGGAGGGTGATGAAACCGGATACTCAAGAGAGAAAGAAACGTAGGGAACATAAAGACGTGTAACGAAAGTAAAGTCGTTTCATCTAACAGAAATAAGGGAGGAAGTCGAAGAAGGTCGGACTCTGATTAAGGGGTAAAAAGATTTGAGATTCTCTTCTATCGTATTGTGAAGAAAACCGTCTCTTTAAAGAAGGAGACACTAGTAACAACTTTTTTTTGAACGAGTCACGTTCTTGACGCTCATTTCAAAATACACCCTGTTTTCCTGACGTCGGGTCCTCTGTCGTAAAGTCCATCGAGACTCTTTGATGAGGTTTCTCCGTTACTTTTCTCGGTCCAATATATCTTCAAAACGTTGTTTTCTGTCCATCAGCCTTGTACTGTTCTAATAGCAATTAATTTCTTTTGTCTATCGGGTTCAATTTGTTAAATCGACACAAGATACGTAAAAAAAACAACAACAAGTCAGTGATTCAGTACAGGCTGAGAAACACTGTGATACTTGATGTCGTGCGGTTCGAAGGAACAGAGAGTGACAGAGGTCCTCGAACGCGTTTGAGTACAGGTAACTCAGTCACTGCGGTGGGTTGGTAGAGTAGGAGATAACGACAGAAGACGAGACGGGTTTAGACAGTGACAAAGGTGAAAAGGGGTAGACAAACGGTGTTTCACTACCATGACCTATAGTATCAGAATCTAAAAACGTACAACTCAAAATTCGGTCAAAAAAAAAGTGAGAGGAGAAAGTGGAAGTAGTTCTCGGAGAAATCAAGGAGAAGTAAAAGAAGGTAATCTCACCATAGTAGACGTACAGACTCCAACGACTATAAAGCGGTCCGTTAGAATTAAGGTCGAACACCAAGTGGGTCAGACCCTAAAGTGTAGTACGTGGAACGTATATTCAATTTATTTGTCCCACTGTCACATGTCGGAACTACAGGAAAGGGTCATAACCTGGACAGGTAACAAGGGACAGACCAAGAAACTCCGGGAAACCTAACATCGGACGGTCCGAGGAGACAAGTACCCTAAGAGGTTCGTTCTTACGACCTTACCCAACGGTACAGAAGGAGGTCTCGTAGAAGGACTGGGTCTTTAGGTCGGGTATAGAGGGTACAGAGGACGTGACGTCCGCCTAAGAAGTAGACGACTCGGTAGCCCCTTTGGGACAAGATACATGCCCCTCTATGTTCTCACACCCGAGTGACTGTAGTGAGGAAAGTATACACGGAGTCGATAGACCCCGGACTTAGGACACAAAAGTGTAGGACTTAAAGGAGAGACAAGTGTTAGAGTAGGAGACACTATCGACGTTAACGACCACTGACAGTGTAAGAACAAATAATTATACCGTTCTTTGTAACGTAAAAAGTAGTAGTCGTACCAAGAGGTACTTTTCCCCACAATGTTACTTTTTCTTTTTTTTTCTCCTTACCCAAAAGGAAAAGAAAAGGACTCTTGTTTCTTCTATTTCTCTTGTCACTTATTCGGACTTGTAAGGACCAAAAATGACATTGACAAGGATTAGACATTAGATATTGATTTTTTACGAAAAGACAGGGGTTTAAGACGTACTCGATGTAAAACGTGGGTAATAGGAAACTGAGACACGATTAATGTAGGACATAGACCACGAATGAAATGTCGTGAGAGAGACGCTTAGTAGAGAACATCGAAAAAAAAAAAAAAAGAAAAATATATAGTCTTTCTTCCCCGTCCCGGTGGTCCGACGGTCTGAGTTAATGACCCGACGACTATGGTCGGATACTGACGAAACTTTGTCACGTTCTCCTTCTTCTTACGTTCTAAGAATATGGCAACAAGGAGTAGTGTCTGGGGACTGACGTTCGGGAGTAGAATATATACGGGGATCTGGGGAGGAACGGACCTTTTAGGGTACCTACCTCCCCGGACCATCCGACGTCAGGTACCCCAACGATCCTCAACCTGTACTGACTCGGTGAAGTGAAAGTGAAAAGTGAAAGTACGTAACCTCTTCCTCTACCGTTGGGTGAGGACACAAGAACGGACCTCTTAGGGTCCCTGCCCCCTCGAACCACCCGACGACAGATACTCCAACGTGTCTCAGTCTGTGCTGACTTCACTGAATCGTCGTCGTCGTCTGGGGAGTAACTCCGGTCCACACACACACCCCCCAAGAAAGTCGCAATCGGATGACACAAGGGGAGAGACGACCGACTCTTAATTTCGTTGGAAAGATAAAGGAAGTTTGAGACAAAGGTATAAAAAATAAACCGAAGCCACCCGTCTCTTTTGGTTCTAAAACTAGTTGTTTCCCCGAGTGAACGGTATTTGTACGAGAAGTACACCTGACCACCCACTCCAACGTACAATTGGTAATATCATTGTCACTACTCATGATTGTAGTGACCCAGACCGGGGACCCGACTGAAGACAAGTCTGTGACAGACAAAAAAGGTTGTCGAGATCCTCCACACACTACTGAAAGATCACACGGTTGGACCCGTGTCGAAACGAAGGTCTTAAGGGAAGGTGGACGCAAAGGATAATCCTACCCATGTTTCCTCCAAGGGAGTACTTTCGACCGTCTCGTCCCTGTCCTCGGTGTGACATCGTGGAGTGTGCAACGACGGTTAAACGACTAACAGTCGTCCTTCGTTCAACTCGGACGCTAAAGATAAGAGAAGTCTAGAAGGAAGTCAAGAGACTGAGTACCCAGTCCACATACACACACAAGTCGAGGTACTGTTTCCCAGGGTCAAAGACATCTATACGAACAGTGGTTCTAGTCTCAGTTGTTTTTATCTGTACCAAAGTCGGGTAGGAGTGCCCGAAGGTAGGACGAACACTAAAAGGGAAGGGCTGACGAATGAACACCTGGGACCCGAGGTCTCAGTCTGCACTTCTATCGGAAAGAATCGGTCGAAGTGACAATGACGTCTTCAGCGAAGGGAGACTATTTAAAGAATCGTGTGTGTATGTACATGTGTGTGTGTGTATTTGTGATGTATACACTAACCGATGACCAAGACGGAGAGACGGACGTTACGGATGTTACGCTCTTTGGACCCAAGTCAGTGATCCACCCTTGTATGGGACCTCTTCCTTTACCGTTAGGTGAGGTCATAGGAACGGACCTCTTAAGGTACCTGTCTCCTCGGATCACCCGGCGTCAGGAACCCCGACGTTTCTCAACCTGAGAGGACCTCGCTGAGTGTGTGTGATTAAGAGACCCACTTGAGATTATGTTTCACCATAACAGAATTGTTTATAAGTGTTGGATTTTCAACTCTCAATACAAAATAATCCACCCTTAAAAATCCTGAAGTTCTACCGTAGTGTTTATTGGGGGTCTCTTGACGAGACTCCTCCGGTCCCTCCTCGGTACAATATATCATCAAAACGTTGGTTCTCGTCCATATATCTCGAAAAGGTACATACCATTCTACGTTCTCAGACCCTAAAGACTTTAGTAAGGAAACTATCCGAGGAGTCGATAGACCCCGGTTAAAGGACTCAAATTGTCCCGAGTGGGATCCCTCACCGATATCAGACTGCCGACGATCTATCGTTTATAAGAAGAGGAAGGACTCAAGGGAATCCCGAGTGACCGCGTGTAGTCTCCCCATGTTAGTGACTACTGACACTGTAGGAACAAATAACTATACCGTCCTTTATAAGGTAAAGAGTCACCGTTGATAATTATCGGGACAAGATGTCTACTACTGTGAGTCCGTAAATTAAGATCAAAGTGTCCAGGTATTCACCTCTCCTTAAAACAGGGTTTCACATAGTATAAGTCTTAGAGTGGTCTATAGACTAAAGTTAATAAAACTAGGACTATAAACCCCGAAACCTCAATTACTCTAAATCTACTCTAAACAGTGAGAGACGACTATGATATTTAACTAACTCTGAAAACCCCTACAACCTGCCCTCATTTACCGAAATCGTACATCTCATCTGTACTTAGAAACCCCCCTTCCCCTGTCTGACGTCATCCGTCTTCTTCTCGACCGGTTTCTATAGGGGTAAGTTTACGGGCCTTGGGTATTTGTACAATGGAATACACGGATTTTCCTGAAACGTCTACAATAATTTGAGCCCTAGAACCCTACCCCTCTGATAGGTCCTAAAAGTTCCAACCGGGTTTCATTAGTGTTCCAGAAATGTTCACACTCTCTCCTTCTCCGTTCACTCAGTCTCCTCTACCCTACTGTCTTAATCTAACTTACTACGTCCCGGTACTCAGTTCTGTACACTCTTCGGACATCTTCTACCTTTTCCGTTCCTTTCCGGCCGAATTTTTATCAGTTTTGGATTTTCGACTTTCAATGTGAAATAAACCGTCTTTTAAAATCCTGAATTCGTACCCTCCGTCGTAGAGTTCATCGGGACTCTCTTGAGGAGGGTCCTTCGGTCCCCTCCTCGGTCCAATATATCTTCGAAATATCGTTTCTCGTCCATTGGACGAGTAGTTTTCCAATAACAATTAATTTCTTTGGTTTATAGAGTACAATTCCTTAAATCACGAAAAGATACATACCCTTCTACGTTTTCAGGTCCGAGTGACTTTAGGAATCAAAGTATACGTAGAGTCGATAGACCCCGGTCATAGGACGTAAAAAGAGTAGGACTCAAGGAGTTACGAGTGGTATCCCTCACCGACGTCGGATTACCGACGGTCTAACACGTCCGTGAAAAGAGGAAGAACTCACGGGAATCCCGAGTCTTTAAGTGTAAACCTCCCGGTCTTAGTGACTTCTAATACCGTAGGAACAAATGTCTATACCGTCCTTTATAAGGTTCAAGATCCGGGAGATCCTTAAGATAAGTGGATAAAACCTGAAGACTAGAGGTCTTATAATTCTATTATTTAAACAACCAAAAAATTTTCTGAAATAAAAATTTCTCGTCAAAATCCGGATGTTTTTTAAACCTCCCTCCTTATTTCTAAACAGGGGATGAGGATGTGTAAGGGGATAAGGTGGCAATAGTCGTAGTAAATCCTCTTACCATGTAAACAATGGTTTAAAACCTGGATTCGCCTGTACTATCAGT
This sequence comes from Capra ibex, assembly GCA_006410555.1. Lineage (NCBI taxonomy): Eukaryota > Metazoa > Chordata > Mammalia > Artiodactyla > Bovidae > Capra > Capra ibex. The sequence goes on from SJYO01016970.1 coordinate 12,081,528, forward strand.
GGGTTTTAGGTATCAAATGAAATCCCAAGTGGGAACCACCATATGTAAGATACCTAAAGCTGTTTAGTATGGGTAGTAACATTATAGTATGTGTCATAGTAAGTAACGGGATTCTTATGAGACACGAGACGGAAAAGTAGAGATGGTCAAGAGGTGGGTCAGTGAAAGTCGATGACTAACAAAAGTGACAGGCATCCTAATAGAAAAGATCTTACAGTACATCGACTTTTTTTAGTCATTCCTGGTAAAGACGGCAAACATGAAAATTAACTTGTCAAATATATTAAGGTAAAGGAAAAATTGAATAGTCAATATGAAGAGAAACATGAAAACTTTTCCCGAAAGGATCTCAAATGTTAAATATAAATGTCGATCAGGTACGGATGAAAATAAATAAATAAATAAATTTCTTTACCCCTCGACAAATAAGTCATATCTCAAAGTCAAAACGTTCTACTTTCTGAAGACCTTTATACAACGTGTCATTACACTTATGTAAATTGTGATAACTTGATATGTAAATTTACCAATGTTTCCATTTAAAACACAAGACACAAAAATTGTGTTAAAAATTTTTCACAAACGACTTACTTACTTTCTTTTAAAGGATAGTACACGTGTTCACACGTGTGTGTGTTCTATCCAAGTATTTTTATGGACCATGTAGTATTCGTAAGTTTATAGATACCCGAAGAAAATTTATTGTGACATAGTGACAAACCTATCACAGTCATGGATATTATTATTTTATTGGGATTAAGGAAGGAGAACCAGGAACTTAGTCACGACACTAAGTAAAGTGAATGTATGTTCGCATTCATTTGTCTATATAAATGTACATACATGTCAACTGGGAACTTTTTGTGACCAAACAAACTTGGTACGTCCAGGTGAATATACACCTAAAAAAAGTTATTTATGATAAGTCAAGTCAAGTCAGTGAGTCGACACAGGTTGAGAAACACTGGGGTACCTGACATCGTACGGTCCTAAAGGACAGGTAGTGGTTGAGGGTCTCGAATGAGTTTGAGTACAGGTATCTCAACCACTACGGTAGGTTGGTAGAGTAGGAGACAGTAGGGGAAGAGGACGGAAGTTAGAACGGGTTATGACCCAGAAAAGGTAACTCAGTCAAGAAGTGTTGTCCACCGGTTTGATAATCTCAAAGTCGAAGTCGTAGTCAGGAAGGTTACTTATAAGTCCTGACTAGAGGAAGTCCTACCTGACCAACCTAGAGGAACGTCAGGTTCCCTGAGAGTTCTCAGAAGAGGTTGTGGTGTCAAGTTTGCGCAGTTAAGAAACCGTAAGTCGAAAGAAATGTCAGGTTGAGAGTGTAGGTATGTACTGGTGACCTTTTTGGTATGGAAACTGATCTACCTGGTCACAACCGTTTCATTACAGAGACGAAAAATTATACGATAGATCCAACCAGTATCGAAAAGAAGGTATCTCGTTCGTAGAAAATTAAAGTACCGACGTCAGCGGTAGACGTCACTGAAACCTCGGGGGGTTTTTTACTTCAGAGAGTGACAGAGGTAGCAAGGGGGTAGATAAACGGTACTTCCCTACCCTGGCCTACGGTACTAGAATCAAACGACTTACCACACGAACTTCGGTCGAAAGAGTGAGAGGAGAAAGTGAAAGTAATTCTTCGAGAAATCAAGGAGAAGTGAAAGACGGTATTCCCACCACAGTAGACGCATAGACTCCAATAACAATAAAGAGGGTTGTTAAAACTAAGGGCGAACACGAAGTAGGTCGGGTCGTAAAGAGTCCTACATGAGACGTATACAATTTATTCGTCTCACTGTTATATGTCGGAACTGTATTAGGAAAGGTCTAAACCTTGGTCAGACAACAAGGTACAGGCCAACGTCGACAACAAAGAACTGGACGTATATCTAAAGAGTCCTCCGTCCAGTCCACCAGACCATAAGGGTAGAGAAAGTCTTAAAAGGTCAAACAACACTATGTGTGTCCGTTTCCGAAACCGTATCAGTTATTTCGTCTTCGTCTAAAAGAAACCTTGAGAGAACGAAAAAACTACTAGGTTGTCTACAACCTTTAAACTAGAGACTAAGGAGACGGAAAAGATTTAGGTCGAACCTGTAGTACCAAGTACATGTAACTTCGAACCGAATCTCTTGAAACTCGTAATGAAACGATCACACACTCTACTCACGTTTACACGTCATCAAACTCGTAAGAAACCGTAATGGAAAGAAACCCTAACCTTACTTTTGACTGGAAAAGGTCAGGACACCGGTGACGACTCAAAAGGTTTAAACGACCGTATAACTCACGTCGTGAAAGTGTCGTAGTAGAAGGTCCTAAACTTTATCGAGTTGATCTTTAGGTGGTGAAAGTGATCGAAACAAACATCACTACGAAGAATTCCGGGGGAACTGAAGTGTAAGGTCCTACAGACCGAGATTCACTCACTAGTGTGATGGTATCAATAGACCCAGTACTTCTAAAAAAAATATGTCAAGAAAACACATAAGTACGGTGGACAAAAATTATAGAAGACTAAGACAATCCGAGTATGGTAAAGACAGAAAATAACTCGGGTAGAAACGTACTTTACAAGGGAACCATAGAGATTAAAAGAACTTCTCTAGAGATCAGAAAGGGTAAGACAACAAAGGGAGATAGAGAAACGTAACTAGTACTCCTTCCGAAAGAATAGAGAGGAACGATAAGAAACCTTGAGACTTAAGTTTACCCACATATAAAGGAAAAGAGAAAACGGAAAGTACAGAGAAGAGTCGATAAACATTCCGAAGGACTCCGTTGGTAAAACGGAAAGACGTAAAGAAAAAGAACCCCTACCAGAACTAGTGACGGAGAACATGTTACAGTGTTTGGAGACAGGTATCAAGTAGTCCGTCAGACAAATAGTATAGATTAGGGTACTTAGATAAACAGTGAAGGTGACATATTAGTATTCCCTAAACTGAGTCCAGTATGGACTTACCAGATCACCAAAAGGAGTGAAAAGGAGTCAAATTCAGACTTAAACCGTTATTCCTCAAGTACTAGACTCGGTGTCAGTCGAGGGTCAGAACAAAAACGACTGACATATCTCGAAGAGGTAGAAACCGATATTTCTATATTAGTCAGACTAAAGTCATAACTGGTAGACCACTACAGGTACACATCTCAGAAGAGAACACACCAACCTTCTCCAATAAACGATACTGGTCACGCAAGAGAACCGTTTTGAGACAATCGGAAACTAGACGAAGTAAAACATGAGGTTCCAGTTTAGACGGACAATGAGGTCCATCGAGAACTTTAGGAAGAAAACGTAAGATCAGGGGACATTACTTTTCCTGTAGAAAAGCCCCACAATCAAGATCTTCCAGAACATCTAGAAGCATCTTGGTAAGTCGAAGTCGAAGAAACCGTAATCACCAACCCCGTATCTAAACCTAATGACACTATGACTTACCAAACGGAACCTTTACCTGTCTCTAGTAAGTCCAAAAAAAACTCTAACGTAGGTTCATGACGTAAAACCTGAGAAAACAACTGATACTACCGCTTGGGTAAAGAAGATTCCCTAAGAACGGGTGTCATCATCTATATTACCAGTAGACTCAATTTAAGTGGGTCAGGTCAGGTAAAATCCAGTGACTAAGGATTTTACAACTACAAGTGAGAACGGTAGAGGACAAACTGGTGAAGATTAAACGGAACTAAGTACCTGGATTATAAAGTCCAACAATGTGTTATAACGAGAAATGTCGTAACCTGAAATGAAGGTAGTGGTCAGTGTAGGTGTTGACCCACAACAAAAACGAGACTGAGGTAGAGAAGTAAGAAAGACCTCAATAAAGAGGTGACTAGAGGTCGTCGTATAACCCGTGGATGGCTGGACCCCTCAAGGAGAAAGTCACAGGATTGAAAAACGAAAAGTAAGACAATTACCCCAAGAGGTCCGTTCTTATGACTTCACTAAACGGTAAAGGAAGGTCCCCTGGTGTAAAACAGTCTTGAGATGGTACTGGGTAGGTAGAATCCACCGGGATGTACCGAACCGAGTATTAAAGTAACTCGGCACACGTGGTCGGTCGGTACCCATGAATTTGTACGTACCGACTTAGAAACTCTCTTCGTATACGATGACCGTCCTAGTCGGTCCATCCATTTCCTCGTGTTCCTCGGACCAAAAGACCCTCGGTCCGGTCCCCGTTGTACACCTGTACTCTACCGTTCGGGTTTTGGGTCCTCCACTCCTTCACCCGTTCTTCCGTGAGTGACCAACAGACTATCTGGGTGGGATGGGTACCACTCCTACGGACTGGAACGTCCGAGTCAGGTACTCCCCTCCCCACGTCGTACGATGGCACCGTCTCCTCTTCTTGCCCTCACGCCCCCCCTCCACTACTTTGTTGGGAGGGGGGTGGGGGTGGGGGTAACGTCCGGGTGGTGGAACCGTCGGGGTCGTTAACCCGGGCCCTGCGGTCTACCCGATACAGTCCCTGTCGACTGTACGGGAACGTAGGCAGGTGGACCGGTCCACTACCCACCCCACCCGTGACTTCGGTCAGGTGTCGCCAGCCGACCTCTGGTCTGAGACACGAGTCCGTTCCCGTGGTCTTGACCCACGTTACCCTTCCCCCGGTGCCCGTGAGGGGGAACAGGTCGTTTGTTGCTGTAGTCCCCTGTGAGTCGTCGCTACCCGTTGTCTCACCCAGACGTCCCCCGTGACCTTCTCTCTTTGTGGTCCCGTGTCGGGGTCCCTAGTCGTCTTCCCCGTTTCTACTCCACCTTCCTACCTACTTCGTCCCGTGGTCACCCCACACCGGTGTATTCCGGTTGCAACGTCTTCTGCGCCGACACCGTGTCTTGGCCGTCACGTCCAACCCACCGGGGAGCGGTGGAGTTCCCCGTGGTCCCGTCCAAGTGTTGTCGGGTCTTCGTTCACGTTATTTACATCATGATGCACTAAGTGTCAACCAACTTAAACGTCTACGGTTTCATTCTTCCGATATCTCCCGACTGACACTCTGAACTCGTAGGCACCTAAACCCATAGATAACACCCAGGGGTTTTTTTAGTGGGAGTCTATGACTTCCTCCTCACATGTGTACTCTATATATGCATTTGCACATACTAGATTATGAAAGAACGATAATAATAAAACCTGTTTGACAATAGACAAGTCAAGTCAACGAGTCAGCACAGGTTGAAAAAAGTCGGGGTACTTAACGTCGTGTGGTTCGGAGGGACAGGTTGTGGTCGAGGGCTTCAAGTGGGTTTGAGAACAGGTAGTTCGGCCACTACGGTAGGTCGGTAGAGTAGGAGACAGTAGGGGAAAAGGAGGACGGGGGTTAGGGAGGGTCGTAGTCTCAGAAAAGGTTACTCAGACGAGAAGCGTACTCCACCGGTTTCATAACCTCAAAGTTGAAATCTAGTCACTTTTACCTTTATTATTTCAAAAATAGAACGAAAGTGAATAAAGAACTACGAAAAGGAAAGAAATACATCCAGGGAAAGACTGGATATAATAAAAGGGAGAGACATTTCTTGAAGAAAAATTGTGAAGAACGTTCCATTCAGGTCACTGTTGTTTAAGGAAGTTAAAAACAAGTAGACTTTTTGACACAGAGAAACGTTCCATATCTTAAGACCAAACCACGAAAAATAAGAGTTGTGAAAGATAAACCGAGACGAGAGAAGAACGAACGGACCAAAGACTCTTCAACGTACATTAAGAACGGAACCAAGGAGATATCTATTTCACTAAAAAGAAGGGAGACCAAGGAAAGCTTTTAAAAATAGAAAGTAAAGGGTATTAAACTTATACTGTACATCTCCGCATCACAAAACAAAAAACAAAACCGGAAATGTAAGTTATATGCCACAAAGACACTCGAAGGATATAGACGTCAAACCACAGACTGTAATTAAATCTTTTTGAGAATCAGTAATTATAAAGTTTATAAGGGAGACAAGGAAAGAGAGGAGGAGGAGGAAGACAATAAGGGTAGTACATGTACAATGGGGAAAACATTGACGGAGAGTCAGGAACCTAGAGGATAAAGAAAAAGAAAAGAAAAGAAAAAAAAAAAAAAACTCAGAAACAAGAGGAAGGAAAACCAAAAACTCCTAAGGTAACTAGTAGATCGAGTCTCTAAGAAAGAGTTAGACACAGGTGGATGATTAATCGGGTAGCAAAACCAATGGAACAAAAGATAGAGACCGAAAGAAAAACTAAGAAAGAATCCTAAAGGTTAAGAGACGAAGTAACGGGACACACGAATATACGACAGATGAAATAGGAAACCTCGGGAATCGTATAATTAGTATTAAGTTAAGGGTCAAACTATTAAAGTTGTTCAAACGGTACGTACAAAAACTATGAAGGAGACAGAGAAGTGTAACATCAAGTGTAACATCCTAAAGAAAAGAAAGAAAGAAAGAAAAAAAGAAAAAAAAACGGAAAATCATGTGGAACATTCAAAAAAAACCAACCGTCTGTACTACATACCTATTTTCTTTGATGACTATTTCCGGAAATCATTACATTACCACCCTACTCTCACAATGCCCCTTCCCTAACAAGGTATCTGGATGCTAATCTACAGTCAGAAAAACATTCGGACACGGAGACCTGACAGTTGAAGTGTTCACAAAGATTCATGAAAAAGAGGTGAGAATTCACCTTGTCCTACCGATCTGACTTAAAGGGAAAGGGTCCAGTCAATCAGAGACTATTATGAGATCTTCCAACGACGACGACGACGACGACGACGACGACGATTCAGCGAAGTCAGCACAGGCTGAGACACGCTGGGGTATCTGCCGTCGGGTGGTCCGAGGGGGCAGGGACCCTAAGAGGTCCGTTCTTGTGACCTCACCCAACGGTAAAGGAAGAGGTTACGTACTTTCACTTTTCCCTTTCACTTCAGCGAGTCAACACAGGTTGAGAAGCGCTGGGTCACTTGGCGTCGGGTGGTCCGAGGAGGTAGGTACCCTAAGAGGTCCGTTCTCATGACCTCACCCCACGGTAACGGAAGAGGTGTGATCTTCTAATCTCTGGACAATTGATCAAAGGGGTCTCCCTTTTGGAACAATTCATCTTATCTTATCTCACGAGACCTATAAAGTCTTATTAAGGAAAAGGGAAGAGGAATGACCTCCTTTCTCCCCTAAAAAGAGGTTATAAATGACACCCTTGGATTAGTTCGAGGACTTCCATTTAGAATCTTTTATCGTCCCTACGGCATACTGACCCGGGAGATACAAAAAATTGAGTCTAAATAGTTGTGGCTCGGAGGTCCTTAAGAAGTCAACACCAAGTCCTGAAGAAATAGACCGTGACCAATATTACATCACAGGTGGACACTCAGAGACGAGACTATTCGGTATGAGGGACACAAATGTGCAGAGATTAAAACCGAATCTCTCCATCGATGGCATAGATTAGTGTCCCATCGTTTGTGAACAGAGGGGACCCAGGAGGAGAGAGAATTCCTCTTAGTAACTAAAAAGTCAGACAAGTCCAAAGTTGAATAACAACCCTAGTCGAGTCCGGAGGGTTCGAGAAATGGACACCTTGGTCAAACCTTGTGGAAGGTCAGGAGGATTAGCGTAGCTACCCCCAGTGTGTCTACAAGGACGTGGTTTCTCCTAGGGGACGCCTGTGATGTTTGTGTCAGAAGTAAAGTAATTATTTGTGTGTAAGGAACACGTGACCGTTATCTGGAAGTACACATGTACCTACACATATGGGGACACCTGTGGTGACTGCGGGAGGAGGGTGTGCCTCACCGGGGCTGAGGGTGCACAAGACCTAGATCGGAGAGACCCGACGAACAACGGTCGAGTCACCGCTTGAGTAAGTCTTTTGGACACTTGGGAGAAGACTCTCTGGGACAAGGTACGGGTCTTCACGAAAACCACTTTACGAGTGAGTATTTATATAAAAAGTCCAGAGGGGGTGGTGGTGGTTGTCACCCCAAGACATCCTTGGTCGTTCTGTGCTCAAAACAGAAAAGAAGGAAAATTAGACTAAACGGGTAAATGTTTCTGGTATTATCTCTCTCCAGGATCGGGGTGTTGAGGGTGTGTTTTTTTTTTTTTTTCTTTTCCTTCTTTTTCTTTCGGGACTGGGTGATTAAAGACACCACGTTTATAAGGGTGGTACTCGTTAAAGTTCAATGACTACCAAATTGTTGTCGAGTGTTTTAAGGACTGATAAATTGTAAGTCAAGAGTTACCTGAGAATACTTGGTCAGGTTCGGTCAGGACAGACGATGGGCGGATCTCCTAGGTCGGAGTGAGGTCGTTGTCCTTAGTCGAGGGTTGTGTCCCTTCCGATAGTACTACCTTCCTCGGGGTCCAAAGTCTCCTACACTTACTACAGGAAGACCTCGAAGCAACGAGATTCAACGATAGCATAGACAGATTAAGTAAGACCGTTTAATTCAGTCGCGACCAAAAGGTTAGGATAAGAGGACCGTCTTAATTTGTTGTTTCCGTTTTTCTTTTGACCGGTATTACCCCCACAAATCTTGTTAAAATTTGTGACGAAGGTCTCAGAATTGTAAGGGACTGTGACTTTTTACGGTCTGTTCATGTGGGAGACCCCTGCACCAAACCCCATGACCTCGACCTCCGTCATCGAGAATAGGGTTTTCTCCTCTGCTCAGATGTCACGTGTCAGGTCATCACCAGAGGGTCGATGAGCACGTAAGACAGAGGTGACGACGTGGCCACTTCAGCCGATTTTGACCTTACTCAGAACTTATACTTATTCCTGACGGGAGTGTGTGCTACGATCCTATATCCACTAAAGGGTTGGACCGTCCTACCTCCTGTCACATCTGTCTCCTGTCGTCCAGTCGACCTCTCCGGTCTGTAGAGTATCGGGAGACCAAACTTCTGGCAGGTGAGGTCTCCAACGGGTACTTACTTCAATCCTTCCAGGGGCCCCGTGACCGGTCCGTTCTCCTTCCTCCGGTCAAGGACGAACACCTAAGACACCACTGGTCACGACCCCAACTAATATGGTGGGGGTGGTTCCTACTTTTTGTTCCACTCCTCGACTGGAGACCGAAGGGACCCGAGTCGGTCTTGACAGAGGTAGGAGACCCTCTTACTGGGTTGACTTTCAAAGAGAATATGACCGGTGAGCGAAGTAATAATTTTCGTGATTTAGAGACTCGAAGGGACAGTGACTGACCCCTCCCAGTCACTTTATTGTTGTCTCTTAGAACCCGTTTCCGAGTGGTTCGGGACGTCACCATTTTGAAGTCGAAGATTGTAGGGAAAGTTGTTGAGTACGACGGACGTAAATCTCCAAGTCACTGAAAGGAAGAGTTCCAGTACCTCAGGAGGTCTACGGAGACCAGGTCGGCGTACACCACGTTTTGAGTGAAGATATGAATATCTACCCGGGTTGTGGGTGATCTGGGGGTACGTCTAAAGACGAAACTCCGTACCGTCCCCTTCCTATCCCTCCCAGAATCTCACCCCTATGTATCCGACACACCTCTTTCCGTTTTAGGACGTGAGGGACTGTCCGGGACGACACTCCCGTCTCCGAGTCCCACTCCCAGGACCCACCCGAACGTAACGAGGTCCAAGTTCCGGTTGAAGAGGAAACTGGTCGACACACTGAAGTCAATTCTATGAGTTGGAGAGACTCGGACAACGAAGTAGACCATCTCATTTAGTACTACCACGGATGAGGTTACCCGACAACAGGTCTACATTACTCTGTTACTGACCTGATCACAAAGTAGATCGTCAATTATTTACAAGTAGAAACGACATTTATCGGAGTGTCGAGATGAGGACTGGGTCTAAGGAGAAGGTACTATTAGAGTTGTTGAGACACTCATCTACCGTTACGGGGTCGACTATTTACTCCTTGGGTCCGAAGAACCTCTCCTCTTACTTCAACGGACTCAGGTGTGTGTTGTTGTACCGTCTTCTGTCTCTAAAGTCGGAGCCCGACTGTGGTAGGGTGAGTCTTAACGGTCAAAAGGGGGGTACGACTCTTTCGAACGATAGAGAGTCATCAAAAGTCGTAAAAGAAGAGGACACCGTAAACTGTTTATAGGGACTTCAGTGTGTAGTCGTTCCCTTTGAATATCAGTCCCGGACAGGGGTAGTCTGGTCCACTTGGACGACGTTCGGTCCTCCTTCGACCCGAACCTTCTCCGGGTCCCTCAGGTCCACCGAACTCTTCGGAGGTTCCTGAGGTTCAACTCTGGACCGGGACCGGACAGAGATTGTAGACAGAAACTTGGAATAGTACTAAGGTCTCCTGTCCCAAAACCCTGTGTTTATTGATCCCAGTGAGATCCGAGGTCTATAGAAACGTCACGTTTCCGGTCTTTCTTTGGTGCGGTCCCTCTTGGTTGTACTGAGACGAACACACAGCTCTTACTACGATAGTGGTCCACGATTGAAGACATTTCGGCCACGAGACACACGGTCGAGGAGACGACTTATGAGTCGGAGACAGAAAGACGACACTGTCGAGTGACTCCACCCGAGACGGAAATATGAGTAAATTGTCTACTCCCCCGAAGGGACCACCGAGTCTACCATTTCTTAAGCGGACATTACGTCCTCTGGACCCAAGTCAGGGACCCACCCCTTCTAGAGGACCTCCTCCCGTACCGTTGGCTGAGGTCATAAGAACGGACCTCTTAGGGTACCTGTCTCCTCAGACCACCGCTATCAGATACCTCAGCGTTTCTCAGTCTGTACTGACTCACTGAAGTCGCGTCTTGTTATCTACTCCTTGGACTCCGACGGAGTACAGAGTTTATGTACTTTCGACCCTGACTTCGGGTCCAGACAGAGGACTTCGACGAGACAGTGGAAGAGTAGGTTGTTTCCTTTACGGTTCGACTCTAGAGAGCCCCTCTCCTGGTCGTTTAACTTGGATCTCAGGGGAACCTCCTATGAACAGAAGACCTCTCCTAACAGATTCAGAACTGTCACTAGACTGTACCCGGTCTCCCTACTTCTCTAGTCCCTAGGAGGGGAAGGAATATGGAAGGGGGTCGGGGGTCTTCGAGATGAAGGTAGAAATTCCCCGTCCTCGACTCGGGTTGTGGACTCCACCGGAGACGGCCGTCGGGACACACGGGGATAGTCCGTCCACGATCACCCTGTCCGTCCCAGATCTCGTATAAGGTGATGACGGCCCATCGGATCGTCAATCTTGGTGACTGTAATCCCAGTGTACCTCACCTCAAACTCGGGGTCGAGACGTCGAGTGATCGACACACAGGAATTTGTTTAATGGAGAGACACGGGTGGAAACAAGTGGACACTGTACCCCTCTATCACCTTTGTCACTCTCTGAAATAAAAGAACCCGAGGTTTTAGTGATGTCTACCACTGACGTCGGTACTTTAATTTTCTACGAATGAGGAACCTTCTTTTCACACTGGTTGGATCTATCGTATAATTTTTCGTCTCTGTAATGAAACGGTTGTTTCTACACAGATCAATTCCGATACCAAAAAGTTCATCAGTACATACCTACACTCTCAACCTGATATTTCTTTCGACTCGTGGTTTCTTAACTATGAAAGCTTTACACCACAACCTCTTCTGAGAACTCTCAGGGAGCCTGACGTTCCTATAGTTTGGTTAGGTAGTATTTCCTTTAGTCAGGATTTATAAGTAACCTTCCTGACTACAACTTCGACTTTGAGGTTATGAAACCAGTGGAGTACGCTTCTCGACTGAGTAAACTTTTCTGGGACTACGACCCTTTCTGACTTCCACCCTCCTCTTCCCCTGTTGTCTCATACTCTACAAACCTACCGTAGTGACTGAGTTACCTGTACTCAAACTCATTTAAGGTCCTCAACCACTACTTGTCCCTCCGGACCGTACGACGGTAGGTATCCCCACGTTTCTCAGCCTGTGCTGACTCGTTGACTTGACTTGACTTGACTTGACTTGACTTTACTCTGACTCCTATCGATCCAAAATTCTGACAAAACTGATAATATTCTTTTATTATTGTTTGTATCGATTATAATATTTTATACATGAAACATGGTCTGTGATAAGACTTACGAAATTGGGTTTCACGACTTCAAACCCAACGTTACGTCCATCCGACCTAGGTCTTAGATACGAGACTTTTCGACCCACTTTTACTTACACTTCAGGAATCTTGTTCAAGAATCTTGTTCTGGACCTTTAAGGATTTTGGTCCTGAAGAGGACCAAACGAAACGTACGTCTGACCGTAGTCCTAGTGGAACCCGACCCTTCTCCTCTCGTCCTCATTCACTCCCATGTACAAACTCAATGTCTAAGAGATCGGAATAGACTATGAATGACTCAGTCTTAGTGACCCCGGACCCTACTCGTAAAACTTGTCTATAGAGACGAGGATTGATCCATTAAGAATCCGGGGTATTTCTTAATCGTAGTCCCTATTTTACACGGTAATTTCGTTGATACTTAAATAAAGTGTTCAAAATTCTGATTTTTAGATTTCGGGATATAAGATCTCGTTTTCGGGACCGTATCTGTTCGGTGACATGGAGTCTACTCAGTCAAAGAACAGAGTCCAAGGGGTATACAAATTGACTATAGGAACTGGGGTACGACGGGTGGAGTCCGCTGGGCACACTCGTACTTCCCTACCACTGGTGTCTCTGACGAACATCATTTCGTCCGTCCAGGTCTCAGTATGAAAGACGGGGTTCTCGTTGAGGATCCAGACGGTCACTACAGTAAAATTAAAGGAAGTCAAGTCAAGTCAAGTTAAGTCAGCGAGTCAGTATAGGTTGAGAAACGTTGGGGTACTTGACGTCGTGAGCTCCGGAGGGAGAGGTAGTGGTCGAGGGCCTCAAGTGGGTTTGGGTACAGGTAACTCAGCCACTACGGTAGGTCGGTAGAGTAGGAGACAGCAGGGGAAAAGGAGGGCGGGAGTTAGAAAGGGTCGTAGTCCCAGAAAAGGTTACTCAGTCGAGAAGTGTAGTCCACCGGTTTCATAACCTCAAAGTCGAAGTTGTAGTCAGGAAAGTTACTTGTGGGTCCTGACTAGAGGAAATTCTACCTGACCAACCTAGAGGAACGTCAGCTTCCCCGAGAGTTCTCAGAAGAGGTTGTGGTGTCAAGTTTTCGTAGTTAAGAAGACGTGAGTCGAAAGAAATACCAGGTTGAGAGTGTACGTATGTACTGGTGACCTTTTTAGTATCGGTACTGATCTGTCTGGAAACAACCATTTCATTACAGAGAAGAAAAATTATACGACAGATCCAACCAGTATTAAAAGAAGGTTCCTCATTCGTAGAAAATTAAAGTACCGACGTCAGTGGTAGACGTCACTAAAACCTCCGGGGGTTTTATTTCAGTCGGTGACAAAGGTGACAAAGGGGTAGATAAAGGGTACTTTACTACCCTGGTCTACGGTAGTAGAAACAAAAGAGTTACAACTCGAAATTCGGTCGAAAGTGAGAGGAGAAAGTTAAAGTAGTTCTCCGAAAAATCAAGAAGAAGTGAAAGACGGTATTCCCACCACAGTAGACGTATAGACTCCAATAACTATAAAGAGGACCGTTAGAACTAAGGTCGAAAACGAAGTAGGTCGGGTTGTAAAGAGTACTACATGAGACGTATCTTCAATTTATTCGTCCCACTGTTATATGTCGGAACTACATGAGGAAAAGGATAAACCTTGGTCAGACAACAAGGTACAGGTCAAGATTGACAACGAAGGACTGGACGTATGTCTAAAGAGTTCTCCGTCCAGTCTACCAGACCATAAGGGTAGAGAAAGTCTTAAAAGGTGTCAAATAACACTAGGTGCGTCAGTTTCCGAAACCGTATCAGTTATTTCGTTTTTGTCTACAAAGAAACCTTGAGAGGACGATAAAACTACTAGGTCCCTACAACCGTTAAACTAGAGACCAAGGAGACAGAAAAGATTTAGGTCCAACTTGTAGACCTTCAAGTGCCAAGTGTATAAGGACTTCGGACAGAACCTCTTAAAATTCGTGATGAAATGATCACACACTTTACTCACGTTAACACGTCATCAAACTCGTAAAAAACCGTAACGGGAAGAAACCCTAACCTTACTCTTGACTTGAAACGGTCAGGACACCGGTGACGACTCAAAAGGTTTAAACGACCGTATAACTCACGTCGTGAAAGTGTCGTAGTAGAAAGTCCTAAACTTTGTCGAGTTGACCTTAAGGTAGTGGAGGTGATCGAAACAAGCATCAGTACAAAGGATTCCGGGTGGACTGAAGTGTAAGGTCCCACAGACCGAGATCCACTCACCAGTGTGGTAGCACTAATAGACCCAGCACTTCTAGAAAAAACATATCAAGAAGACACACAAGAACGGTGGAGAAGAATTATAGAAGACGAAGACAATCCAGTGATGGTAAAGACAGGAAATAACTCGGGTAGAAACGTATTTTAAAAGGGAACCATAGAGATTAAAAGAACAACAAAAGGAATAATAAAGGAAATGATATAAAATTTTAATAAAAGATTCACCAACGGGGTCCCTAATGGTAATTACAATTAAATTTTGTTAGATAATAAGTTTTATTACGGTTAAATTAAAGTTTTCATATTTTTTTAGAAACAAGGTTATTTCAAAATAATGGAGGGGAAGAGACACGACAATAACAATACGTTTAATGGAAGTATACAAGATTCAAGTAGTCGCGTCTAAATATTAAGGGAACACGACAACAGAAACTTAGTCTATACTCTTCGTTTACCAATGTTTTTAACGTAAATACGACGAAAGATGATAAATGGACAAATCTATGGAACTGGCACGAGAAGTAAAGAAGTAAACCCAATTTCGACAGTAGGTTACAGAAAAAATAGAGTTGGACATCCCGTCGAGACGGTCATTATCTATAAACCAAACCCAAAAAAAGGAAAACGTATAGACTATTATAAAATTAACGAGGAAGTCAAAACTTCTTATAAGACGTAGGCATATTTAAGGAACCAACTGCTAAAGATAAACTCTGGAAGGGAAACTTATACAGTAGGGTGACGGGAACCCAAAGGTACCACCGACTACTCCTCAGTCGACAATTATAATGACTATAAAGGAGTCGACAGTACTCAGTGAAAAGAGAACTACGAAAGTTCCATGGGAAACAGAAACCGAAAAACTATCAAACCGATAACACACAGAACACACACAGAACACACACACCGAACACACATAGAGAAACGTAAACAGAATGAACCTCCAACAACACGAAGGACTTACACATCTAATTACAAAAGATAGTTTAAACCTTTAACAAGTCCGTAACGAAGAAGTTTATAAGAAAGACGGGGAAGAGAAAGGAGAGGAAGATCTTCAGGTAGAACGTATGCAACTATACGAACTATCACAGGACATTCAGAGACTCCGAACAAGAAGTAAGAAAAGAGATCGACAAGGAATCTGACGACGACGACGACGATTCAGCGAAGTCAGCACAGGCTGAGACACGCTGGGGTATCTGACGTCGGGTGGTCTGAGGGGGCAGGGACCCTAAGAGGTCCTTTCTTGTGACCTCACCCAACGGTAAAGGAAGAGGTTACGTACTTTCACTCTTCACTTTCACTTCAGTGAGTCAGTACAGGCTGAGACACGCTGGGGTACCTGACGTCGGGTGCTCCGAGGAGGCAGGTACCCTAAAAGGTCCGTTCTCACGACCTCACCCCACGGTAACGGGTAACGGGAGAGGAAAGGAATCTGATCTGTTCGGGTTGACTAGATAGAATTTAAAGTAATTAAAAAAAAGACGTTTAAGTATAGAAAAAAACCGTAATAACTTGAAAAAATAAAGTTATCAATAATATCAAGATTTTAAGTCTCAAAGAACAAACTAAGAAAAATTTACAAAGGTGAAGGTAACGATAAGTGATAAACGACTCTGTATTAGACGTCCATAAGAGGAAATGAAAAAGTCAGTACTAAAGGAAGTCAATGAATCATACAAATATTCTCGATTACATTTCAGAAACAGATGATTCAGACTGATTACGAGGGAGTTCTTGTCATCAATTTGTCATTTTGTCATCGAAATGACTGAAGAAAAGAAGAGGGGACACATACCCGGCGTGAAAAGACAAAAGACGTTCAGAACATTACAAAAGCATTTTTTAATCTGTAAATTTTATAGATTACCCTGTTGAATTGTTTAATCTAAGGGGGAGGGAGGAAACTCAAACCACAACAGTCATCAAAACAATAACGACAACAAAAATAATTAAAGACGACGAGGAAGGAACAAATCACTTAAATGACGTGATTAAGTTATTTGAGACATAGAGGACAATATACACCAGTGACTTCAGAGACGAACTAGTAAAGTCAAGTCAAGTCAAGTAAAGTCAGCGAGTCAGTACAGACTGAGTAACATTAAGGTACCTAACGTCGTGGGGTCCGAAGGGACAGGTAGTGGTTGAGGGTCTCGAATGAGTTTGAGTACAAGTAACTCAGTCACTACGGTAGGTTTGTAGATCAGACGACAGCAGGAGAAGACGAGGGTGGAAGTTAGAAAGGGTCGTAGTCCCAGAAAAGGTAACTCAGTCAAGAAACGTAGTCCACCGGTTTCATAACCTCAAAGTCGAAGTTATAGTCAAGAAGGTTACTTATAAGTCCTGACTAAAGGAAATTCTACCTGACCAACCTAGAGGAACGTCAGGTTCCCTGAGCGTTCTCAGAAGAGGTTATGGTGTCAAGTTTTCGTAGTTAAGAAACCGTGAGTCGAAAGAAATATCAGGTCGAGAATGTAGATATGTACTGATGACCTTTTTCGTATCGAAATTGATCTACCTGGAAACAACCGTTGCAGTACAGAGATGAAAAATTATACGATAGATCCAACCAGTATCGAAAAGAAGGTACCTCGTTCGTAGAAAATTAAAGTACCGACGTCAGTGCAAGACGTCACTGAAACCTCGTGTTATTTTGTTTCAGAGAGTGACAGAGGTGACAGAGGGGTAGATAAAAGGTACTTCACTACCCTGACCTACGGTACTAGAATCAAAAGACTTAGAACTCCAAATTCGGTCGAAAAAGTGAGAGGAGAAAGTGAAAGTGATTTTTCGAGAAATCAAGAAGAAGTGAAAAACGGTATTGCCACCACAGTAGACGTATACACTCCAATAACTATAAAGAGGGCCGTTAGAACTAAGGTCGAACACGAAGGAGGTCGGGTCGTAAAGAGTACTACATGAGACGTATCTTCAATTTATTCGTCCCACTGTTATATATCGGAACTGTGTGAGGAAAAGGATAAACCTTGGTCAGACAATAAGGTACAGGTCAAGATTGACAACGAAGGACTGAACGTATATCTAAAGAGTTCCCCGTCCAGTCCACCAGACCATACGGGTAGATAAATTCATAAAAGGTGTCAAATAACACTAGGTGTGTCAGTTTCCGAAACCGTATCAGTTAATTCGGAAGTCGTTGGCGATATCTAAAATTAGAAGAACAGTAAAATAAATTATCTTAGTGTCAGAAAACACTGACCGAAGAAAGTGAATCGTATAAAAGTTTCAAGTAAACACAATATTGTACACTTTCACTTTCAACGAACGAGAACAGACTGAGAAACGTTGGGGTCCGGGCTTATGACCTCACCCATTGGAAAGGGAAGAGGTCCTCTAGAAGGGTTGGTCCCTAGTTTGCGTCTAGAGGACATGACGTTCGTCTAAAAAATGGTCGACTCGGTGTTCCCTTCAGGTTCTTATGACCTCACCCAATCGGATAGGGAAGAGGGCTGGGTCATCTAGAAGGGCTGGGTCCTTAACTTGGCCCCAGAAGACGTAACGTCCGTCTAAGAAATGGTTGACTCGATACTCCCTTCGGGTACACTATTGTATATAAACATAAATAATAAAAAATACTAAGACAAGAAATTATTATAGGACAAGAAACTTATTTGTTGTAAACCAAATAGGTAAATAGTCAACTACCTATAAACCCAAAAACAAAAACAAAGTTGAAAAACCGATAATACTTATTATGACAAAATTTGTAAAACATGTTCAAAACACACTTGTATACGGAAATAAAGAAAACCCATATATGACTCCTTATCTTAACCATCCAGTATACTATTAAGACCCGAAGGGACCACCGAGTCAACCATTTCTTAGACGGACGTTACGTCCTCTGGACCCAAGCTAGGGAGTCAACCCTTCTAGAGGATCTCTTCTTTTACCGGTGGGTGAGGTCATAAGAACGGACCCTTTAGGGTTCCTGTCTCTTCGGACCACCCGATATCAGGTACTCCAGTGTTCTCAGACTGTGTTAAACCACCGATTTAGTGATGGTGGTGGTATACTATCGAGACACAAATTGTAAAACTCATTTACGGTCTGACAAAAGGTTTACTGATGTGAAGATGTAAGGGTGGTCGTTGCACATTCCCAAGGTTAAAGAGGAAATAAAACCACCCATACTTCACCAAAACTAAACATAAGGGAACTATTGATCACTATACCTCGTACAATATGACACGAATAAACGGTAAGTATATAGTAGAGAACTTTTTTCATGTAGATTTATTAGACAGGTGAAATTAACATAATAAACAGAGAACCAACTACTCAAAATCCTCAAAAATTTTATATCAGATACTAATAATCTGTGTCCTCAAAGTTTATGTAAAAAAAAAGGTTAGAAACCGAACGGAAAAGTAAAAGAACTATCACCAGAAACTTGTTGTTTTCAAAATTTTTTGAAAACAACTTAAGGTAAATGGTAAGAAAAAAAAAAAAAAGAAAAAAAAACCAATGAACTCGAAATCCATAACAACGGTTCGGGTTCTGACACGTCAATATAAGGGTACCAAAGAAGATTCTCAAAACCTCTAAGTACAGAATGTAAATACAGACTTGGTAAAACTCAATAAAGACGTATATTAAATTCTCTTTCATGTTGAATTAAGAAAACGTGCACCGTTAGGTCCACAACGTCATGGTAACCAATTTTTCTAACAAAAAAAAGGTAACTGAAAAGAACCGTGAAAACAACTTTTAGTTAACTGGTGTCTTGATACCCAAGTAAAAACTTGAGAGTTAATATAGAGTAACTAATATACAGACAGAAATACGGCCAACGTACAACAGAAGTAATGATGACGTAAGATCATTCAAAACTTCATTTTTTTTTTTACACTTAATAGGATGAAACAAAGAGAAAAGGTTTTAAGAAAGCCGACAAGACCCAGTAAATACGGTGGACAATAAAATCACAGTCAAACAGTTGAAGATTTGGTTGAATAGACTCTATAATTATCCCTAATATAACCTAAGACATCCAGTTAAAACCCTCATAACGGTAGAATTGTTATGACCCAGAAGGTTAGGTACTTGTACCTTATAAACAGGTAAACAAATGTAGTAGAAATTAATTTCTTAGGTGGACGTTACGTCCTCTGTACACAAACTAGGGACCCAGCACTTCTAGGGGACCTCTTCCTTTACCGATGGGTCAAGTCATCGGAACGGACCCTTTAGGTACCCGTCTCCTCGGGGCTCCCAGTGTTTTCTCAGTCTGTACTCAGTCACTGATTTATTGTTGTTGTTTTCAAAAGTCTCATATTAAAAACGTGAAAAAACCGATTTAGATAAGGAATCATTAAATAAATAAACTGTGATAACATGTACAAAAGAAATAAAGTAAAAACCAAACAAGTAACGGTCACCCTTACTTTCAATAAGTCAGTACAGACTGAGAAACGCTAGGGTACCTTATCAGGTACCTTGAGAGGTCCGGTCTTATGATCTCACCCATCGGCAAGGGAAGAGGTCCCATAGAAGGGTTGGGTCTCCAGCTTAGGTCCAGAGGACGTAACGTCCGTCTAAGAAATGGTCAACTCGGTGGTCCCTTCGGTCACATATCTTTACATTAACGAAAACATATAATTAGAACTTAGGATATCGTGACGACTTAAGTCAGAGGATTGTCCAAAAATCACCTAAATTCAAAAAATAATCAAGATCATTTAAACCACCTACTGAATCCCGAAAGACATGTGTTTTAGTACAATAGACGTTAATTTTTATAAAATTGAAGAGGGAAAGATTATATCAACGGAAAAAAAAAAAAAAAACCGGATTAATAGGACCGACCTTGGAGATCTTGTTATGACTGATCTTCACCTATATCTCACCTCAATCTTCTGTTTTGTCGAGTCACATCCACAGGAACCAAGAAACGATCAGGAGGACAAATCCGTCCTGAACAACCCATTTATCCAGACTGGGTGAGTAACGACTCATCTTCGTCATACAAAGTCAAGACCAGTCCTACGAATTTGGTTGTATTCTATGAGAGGAGAAAGAAGAGGGTTTGGGGTCTTCAAAAAAAAAGGAGAATGGGTCACTCTCCTTTAAAAGGTCTACCACCGATGAAGTTTTCATACCAAAGGACTCACTTTTTGTATCTTGTCCCGGTGTCGACCGGTGACTACCTGTACATCGGGTTTGTCCTTTAATCCTCACCCTCCTTCGAGATAGATTACTTTATTATCGTACGGGTAGGTCGAAGGGACCACCGAGTCAGTTAAATGGACGTCACGTCCTCTGGGTCCAAGGTAGAGGTCCCTTCTCGGGGACCTCTCCCTTTACCGTGGGTGAGGTCACAAGTCCAGACCCTTTAGGGTACCCGTCTCCTCGGACCGTCCGAGGTCAGGTATCCCAACGTTCTCAACCTTTGTTGAGTCGTTGATTGGTGGCTGTGGTGGTTGTCGTAACGAGACACGAAACGTACCAACAGAGGTCTTCGAATCTTTTCAGTCAAGTAAACGAGTTTAGGGACCCTTCCCTCTCCCATCTTTCACTTAAGTCCTTACTGAGTATCGGGAACGGAGTTGACGGGGGAAATTACTGGTATGGTGTGTGACCTGGAAGAACAGGGTCTGGAGAACCCCACCGAGTGAACCACGTCTGGACGGGACTCTCAGTCTTTCACGAGGAGAAACTTAAGAAGAGACGGAGGACCTTCTAAGATCGTTGACCAAGAGTAAAACAGGAGACCTCGGTGTGTTTTACTCAGACCAAAAGAGTCTTTGACGTTTCATCTAAATTATTTGAGGTGATTCCATATATTAGAGTATCTGTCCTGCGTTTACAAACCTAAAAAGAGTAACAGAGATTTTGGTACTTTTAACGTTCCTAATCTCTGAACTGACCTTTACAACCACCTAACATAGTGGTTCTTTCATGTTTATTTGACTTTAAGGATGTGTTCTTCCGGTCGATCTTAAACGTAATTTAACCCTCTATCCAGGTTCAGGTAATTAAGGTACTCTTGGTGGTTACTGGAAGACCCTAAACAAATCCTTTGAGTTTTTCGTCCCTCTAAAATCCAGAAAGAAATTTTCTATTTAAATAATAATGGTTGTATGAGTCATCACTGTGAGACTTTTTTGAAAAGGAGATTTTAGACCCTTTACTTTTTATACGGGTGAAAATGGTGAAGACAAGTTGTCTCATGACTTTTAAGATCAGCCCCTTTAATCTAACAAACATTTTTACTTGTTAGACTTTTCCTTTCATTCTCTTGTTAGGGTAAGTGTTATCGTAGTGTTTCTTATTTTATTACTCTTCAACCCAATCGATTACTTCACTTTCTGGACATGTGATTTTTGATGTTTTGTGACGACTTTCTTTACATCCTTCTACGTTTATTTACTTTGATATAAAATACGAGTACCTAAACTTCTGAAAATAATATTTGAATTATAATTACGTAATTACGATAAGTTTCGTTAGATGTCTAAGTTAAGTTAGAACTAAAAAAACGTCTTTATCTTTTTAGGTAAGACTTTAATAATGCCTTAACGTTCTCTAGGACTCATCGGTTTTTATAGAACTTTTTCTTGTTTCAACCTCCAGAATGTGAAAGACTAAAGTTTTGTATAATGTCTGATGTCAGTAGTTTTTTCACAACGTGACCGTGTTTCTGTCTTTTATATATGGTTAATTTATTAGACGAACGTTCAGTCCTCTAGGTCTAAACTAGGGACCTAGCCCTTCTACGGGACCTCTTCCTTTGACGTTGGGTCAGGTCATAAGAACGGACCTCTTAGGGGATCTGTCTCCTCGGACCGCCCGATTTCAGGTACCCTAACGTTCCTCAGTCTGCGCTGACTCGTCGATTGTGAAAGTTTATCCCATGTCTTGGGTTTCTATTTCGGAACGTACACACCAGGTCACTAAAAGTTGTTCAGGGTTCTTGTAAGTTACCCCTTTCTCGGTTGAAAAATTGATTACCATAAGTCTTTTGACTTACAGATATACGTTTTCTTACTTCCACCTGGGAATAAACGTTGTATATGTTTCTAATGGGACTTAATGTAATTCTTGGATTTACATTCTCAATTTTTGATTTTGAAAATCTTCTTTTGTATCCACTTTTGAAGTTCTGTAACTTAAGTCGTTACTAACGAAACTATACCTGTGGTTTTTGTCTGTTGTTTTCTCTTTTTTTTTTTCTATTTGAGCTCAGGTAGTTTTTAAAACATTTTAGAAGACATGTAGTTTACTGTACTAATTGACTGATTATTCCGTTGGGTATCCTACCTTCCTTTATAAAAGTTTAGTATATAGACTATCTTTTTACGTTGGATCTACAGGTAGTCGTCTACTTACCTATTCTGTCGACACCATGTATATGTGTTACCTCATAATGAGTCGGTAATTTTNATGTGTTACCTCATAATGAGTCGGTAATTTTTCTTATGTAAACTTAGTCAAGATTACTCCACCTACTTTGACCTCGGATAATATGTCTCACTTCATTCGGTCTTATTTTTGTGGTTATGTCATATGATTGTGTATATATACCTTAAATCTTTCTCCCATTACTATTGGGACATACTCTCTGTCGTTTTCTCTGTGTCTACAAATCTTGTCTAAAAACCTGATGCACCCTCTCCCTCTCCCGCCCTACTAAACCCTCTTACCGTAACTTTGTACATATGATAGTACATTCTTTGTTTATCGGTCAGATACAAGCTATGTCCTATGTCCTACGAACCCCGACCACGTGCCCCTACTAGGTCTCTCTACTATACCCCACCCCCCACCCTCCCCCCAAGTCCTAACCCTTGTGTACATGTGGACACCGCCTAAGTACAGTTACCTACCGTTTTGGTTATGTCATAACATTTCGTTTTATTTCATTTTTATTTTTAATTTTTTTCTTTTTACGTTTAGTTTTGGTGAAATACGAGTAATCCTACCAATATTAGATTTGTTATCTTTTATCGCTCTTGACCGCTCCGACCTTGGGGACCTGTGACGACTACCCTTATATTTTAACGTGTCGGTGGCACCTTTTGCTGTACTGTCAGGAAATTCTTTTACGCCTTATATTAGGTCGTTAAGATGAAGACCTATCTACGGAGTTTTTGATCTTCAGCTCTGAGTTTTCTTTGAAAACATAGTTCTAAGGATTGTCGAAATAAGTGTTACCGGTTTTCTACCTCTGGTAAGTAAGACAGTTGGGTAAGTAACTGTCTACTTACCTATTTGTTTTACATCACATATATGTGTTACTTTATGATGAGTCGGAATTTTTCATCACTTTAAGACTTTACACGATGCTACACCTACTTGGAGCTTCTGTAATACGAGACATTTTATTTGGTCTGTGTCTTCCTGTTTATAACATACTAAGGTGGATATACTTCATGGACCTTATCGATTTAAGAATCTCTGTCTTTGATCTTATCACCAATGGTCCATGATCCCTGTCCCCAACCCCTTACTTCTCAATTACAAATTACCCATGTCTCAAAGTCACACCTTACTACTTTAAGACCGTCACCTACCACCACTATACTTATATAAATTACGGAAGTCAATGTTAAATTTTGCTAATTTTACCATTTAGGATACAATAAATATAAAATGGTGTTAATTTTACATCTTATGTATATCTTCGAATGTAAAATTGTTTATGTTTCATCTTTTAGGGTCTAAATAATTGACACTTACGACCTTCTTAAGAACCTCTTCTTTTACCGCTGGGTGAGGTCATAAGAAAGGACCTCTTAGGGGAACCTGTCTCTTCGGATCGCCCGATGTCGGGTACCCCAGCGTTTCTCGACCTGTACTGACTTCGCTGAATCTGGCTAATGAAGAAGGTCCAATACATTGTAAATAGGCGATGGCGCCGGATAAGGGAGGATGAGGGACGAGAACCCTTCTTCTCTGAACGAGTCCATGTTCGTCGGCCGAATACCCTTGGACCTTGATCTTGTACCTGAAAGACTGTGGAGGGTCACTGGAAGAGTGGCGTAACGAGTCAGACCGAAGGGGAGTCGAAACTATTACATTAAATGGCCTACCAGGAGTCTCATCGTCCCTTGTGGTACCGCCATTTTCGTCTCGGAAGAGAAGTATGTGGACACACCAGGTGTTCTTTGTCTTCCAGTACCCACTACCTCTTCCCGGACTTGGAGGGTTGGAGAGAAAGTGAAGGATGAAGGTTCGTGTGTTTAACACGTCTGTAACGATTAGTTACTATCGTTGACGGGACGACTCAGACCTGGTCTGGAGTGCTAACATAAGTTATGATCTCAAGTGTGTACCTTGCTTTAGAGAGAGAGAAGGGAGTAAAATTTCGACGTAGTCCTCTTCTTGTTATGAAAAAAAGTAAAGACAGATTTTCATGATGATTTGTAGATTTGCACGGAACACGAACCAATCCTTGAAACGGTTGTATTGGAGTGCATTAGGAGGTTGGTTCCATTCACTAGAAATAAATTGTGTGTCCTTTCGACTCTAAGTCTCGACTCTTCTATAAACAGGTTCAGACGAGACACTCCGTAAGTGTCTCGACCTTAGGTTTACGTCCCGAAGGATCACTTCACTTTGAGTGAGTCAATACAGACTGAGAAACTCTGGGATACCTAATATGTCAGGTGTCTTAAGAGGTCCGGTCTTATGACTTCACTCATCGTACAGGGAAGAGGTCCCCTGGAAGGGTCGGGTCCCTAACTTGGGTCCAGAGAACGTAACATCCGTCTCCGAAATGGTCGACTCGGTGTTCCCTTCGGGTCCCAAAGGATTGAGGTGTTGATAAGTCACATGGACCTTTTAGAGTTTATACCCCATCCGTCTGTTTAAAGTAAAGTGTTCGGGTACGGGCAACCAACCAAAATAAAAGGACTAGCCAATAGAACTTTTCCCTAAACCCCGACTCAAGTCCAAGTCCTCCCGAAGGGACTACCGAGTCCACCATTTTTTAGACGGACGTCACGTCCTCTGGACCCAAGTCAGAGACCTAGCCCTTCTAGGGGACCTCTTTCTTTACCGTTTTGTGAGGTCATAAGAACGGAGCCTTTAGGGTACCCGTCTCCTCGGACCACCCGATGTCAGGTACCCCAACGTTTCTTAACCTGTGCTGACTCACTGTGTAAAGTGAAAGTCCAAGTCCTTCTTTCTCACGACACCACCTAATCACTACAGACGGAGTCCTCACGTCTCGGGAACATGTACGGTCTTCGTACACACTCTCTCAACCCCAGTGTACAGTCACAAACAAGGACTCCATCCTGTCGTATGTACACTCACGACGGATGAGACCGGATACTACCGGGACGTCAGAACGAGAGGAGAGTTCGAGGCCCAAGGGGTTAAGAGACGAGGAGAGGCTCTCCTTTAGCGGAGTGGTAAAGGGACCCAAAGGTTGCGCTGACTTTCTATCACCTACTCTTTCGTAAACTACGGGTTCATTTTTATCACCTCATCTATATATAAAGTGAAGGAAAAGAGTTTTGGTTGGATTTCGTTGTTAGTGTTTTTCTTTCTTTCTTTCTTTCCTTTTTATCTTCCCCCTAGAAAAAAAGTTACACTCAATACGGTATTTAACAAATATTCAAGTTAATGTTTTAGACTTTGTACGGACGGTTCAAAATATTTTAGATAGTCCTGTTTACATCTTTGACTACTGCTATGTACTTGTAGGAGTCTATTGGATGTACTTGGATGTACTTTGACTATTGGATGTGCTTGTCGATACTGACCCGGTGTGACTAGTGACTCTACCGTTTATGACTCGACGTGAGGATGTCGTTTCTTTATTGACTACACTTGTCTCTACGATTCTGTTATTTAGTTTTACCTTCCGTAAAGGGTGTGATGGATGGGGAAGGAGTGATAGGAGGGTGTTTCCCGATACTTTCACTTTCAGCGAGTCAGTACAGGTTGAGAAACGCTGGGGTATCTGACATATCAGGTACCTTAAGAGGTCCGGTCTTATGACCTCACCCATCGGAAAGGGAAGAGTTCCCCTATAAGGGTTGGGTCTCTAGTTTGGGTGCAGAGGGCGTAACGTCCACCTAAGAAATGGTCGACTCGGTGTCCCCTTCGGGTTCTTATGACCTCACCCGTCGGATGGGGAAGAGGTCACCTAGAAGGGTTGGGTCCTTAGCTTGACCCCAGAGGACGTATCGTCCACCTAGGAAATGGTTGACTCGATACCCGAAGGGAGCACCGAGTCGACCATTTCTTAGGAGGATACTAAGTCCTCTGGACCCAAGCTAGGGACCCAACCCTTCTAGGGGCTCTTCTCTTTCCGACGGGTGAGGTCATAAGACCGGACCTTTTAAGGTACCTGATCGGGTACCCCAACGTTTCTCAGCCTGTGCTGACTCTCTGGAAGTGAAAGTGTTTACCGACCTAGGTGGATTTTTACTCAATCCTCCTTTGATTGTGTCCTTGACACGGGTCTCGGTGTTTTTCCTCCTTTTTCTTGTGTTGTTTCCGTCTACTTCTTTTATATGGTGTTTTCATTAACGGGTTTCTTTCTCCCTTCTGTAGTCTTTTTGACCAAAATACCTCATGGTCCTTTAACGTCTGTTGTACCGTAAAAAAAAAAGTTTACCTAAGTTCATTTCCGCATATTTTGTTGTCGTGTTTTAATTTGGTTCGACAGAAAGTACCCTTACTTTAGCTTATTTGCTTTTCTTTGTCCTCTCTACCTTGAGTGGAATCTTTGTCGTTTTTTTTTTCTTCTTCGCACTACTTTTATCAAATTCCTTGTAACACCTTTTCGATCTTAATTAATCTTTTGAAAAAAAGTTTCTAATCCTTCTTTTATTACAAGAGTTCTGTTTCTGACAGTTTATATCTCCGTTAGTTACTCCGTTGTTGTATTAGATTCTTTATTACGGTCCTTTGTTAAGACTTCAATTTTTTTTTTAGATTTAAACATCTAGTTTTTGTACGTCGTGGAAAGTCTTTTTTTTGTTGAACTATTTTTATACAGTTGTATTTTTGTATAGACTTTCTGTGTTGACTCTAAGTTTGCATCTTAGATAACCGGCCAAGTGTTACCACCCCTCTTTAGTCCCACCGTGGTTGAAGAGGTTCCGTCGTGCTCTTCCGGTACCCGGTAGATCGTTCCGGGCTCCCGTTCTTTTGTCTCGTGTCTCAAAGTATGGGTCAAGTCAACTAAAAGGTCCAGGGTTCCGTTACTTTGAGACAGAGTTCCTACATCCTTGAGTCCCCTGTTTGAAGTACTCGGAAAGAACTTTTTTTATGGTATGTTTGTATAAACTTTTTACTTCTTGAGTACTTTCTTTTCGACTCCCGGTTTCTTAACTACGAAAACTTGACACCACAACCTCTTCTGAGAACTCTCAGGGAACCTGACGTTCCTCTAGGTTGGTCAGGTAGGATTTCCTCTAGTCAGGACTTATAAGTAACCTTCCTGACTACGACTTCGACTTTGCAGTTATGAAACCGGTGGACTACACTTCTTGAATGAGTAACCTTTTTTGGGACTACGACCCTTTCTA
The DNA here is from genome assembly GCA_006410555.1 of Capra ibex. Classification (NCBI taxonomy): domain Eukaryota; kingdom Metazoa; phylum Chordata; class Mammalia; order Artiodactyla; family Bovidae; genus Capra; species Capra ibex. The sequence goes on from SJYO01016970.1 coordinate 12,109,327, forward strand.
ACTTCCACCTTCCTCTTCCCCTGCTGTCTCCTACTCTACCAACCTACCGTAGTGACTGAGCTACCTGTACTCAAACCCGTGGGGACTCTCGACCACTACCTGTCCCTTCGGACCACACGACGTCAGGTACCCCAGTGTTTCTCAGCCTGTACTGACTCGTTGACTTGACTTGACTTCACTTGATTAGACTTGAGTGCTTTCCGTTCTGGTCCTCACACACACCACCCCAGAATCCTCTCCTCCTCTCATTTGTCTACGACTCATGACTTAGATATGTCTGTGTCTTGTTTCGGGTTCAGAGGCTGTCGTCAACAAAGGTTTTTTGTGCTATCTCGTTTCGGAACTGTGTCACACTGTTTCAGTCCTCCACCACCCTGCTTTCGCGATTGAAGGATTAGAGAGAATGATGCCTCCATAGTGTATACCGTATTTTTAATTAGTCGTCAATAAAATTTTAGTATCGTTGTAGAGTTATAAAAATTAAAAAAAAAGAAAAATTTACATCCTCCTATGTAGAAAATATTTAGTTTTACATAGACTTCATGCTTTAGGGAAGCTAAAATGGTGTTAAAGATAAAGAAGGAAATTTAAGTTCCTTTGCATTACTACGGTAATACTAGGATAAAAAGGAAGACAGACAGAGAAGACAGTAGGACACATCCAAGTACCTCTATGCGGACCTTTAGCAGGTAGTTTTCAAATAGTGTCTGCAAAGCCTCATTGTCTTTACAAATAAAATGTAAGAAAAAACAAAACAGATCATAAAGAACTTAATAAAAAACGTCACGTATAAACGGAAAAAATGTTCTTTTTAGAAATAAGAAATAATTCTATCTTTCGTTTCATAATTGCCAACGTATGGATACTCCAAATACAAAACACAAATAAATACGGGGTGAACTCTCAGGGAACCTGTCGTCTCTAGTTTGGTCAGGTAGAATTTCCTTTAGGTGGGACTTATAAGTGATCTTCCTAACTACGACTTCGACTTCGAGGTTATGAAACCGGTGTACTACACTTCTGGACTGAGTAACCTTTTCTGGGACTACGACCCTTTCTAACTCCCGTCCTCCTCTTCCCCCGTTGTCTCCTACTCTACCGACCTATTGTAGTGACTGAGTTACCCTCAACCATTTCCTATTCCTTCGAACCATACGACGTCAGGTACCCCAGTGTTTCTCAGTCTGTTCTGAATCGTTGACTCGTTGGAGTTACGGGGCGAAATAAACAGATTCTTAACTTCGTTGAAGAATTTTCATTTGTTTACGTTTCGAGATGATATCCGTTGACCTTCAACTTCCTCTCTACATCTGTCTTTCGTCTCCTTCCTCTCTCTCCTCCCCCCTTTTCCCCCTCTTCCTCCTCTCCTTATCTCCCGTCCCCTCTCCCCCCGCCTCCCCTCCCCTCCCCCTCCTTCCCCTCTACCTTCTTCTCCTCATCTTCCTCTCCTTCTAGTAATACCTTTAATCCGTGTACCTGCATGTGCGGCAAGTAAGGACACGGGAAGTGTCTCCGGTCGACATCTGGACTGGAACTCAAAGGATCAACGGTTTCGCTTCTTTCTTTTACAAGAAAATATATCAGGAGACACAGGTGAAGGGTCCTTCCGAGAGAGGCGGGGAACTGCAGGAAACAATCGGACTCCTCTCCGACACCAAAGAGTGACTGTTTAGGAGGTCCGACTCGGGTCAGTACTCTCTCAGGAACGTCGGGGTCCGGGAAGACGAGGTGCAGTGACGTGTGAGTCGACGGAACCGATAAGTCGGGTAAAGTTGAAGGTCATCCAGGGAAGTCTAGTTGGACGTCCCGTCTGGCCGACGGACAGACCGGAAAGGAGGTCGACGACGGACCCTGTGAGAGACGACGTGACGGGGACTCGAGTCCGAAACGACGGGTGTTCGAAGAGGACGGGAAAGGGTCCGAGTGTCTCGGGTGTTGGACCCAAAGGTAACTACACACATTCTTCGTTCGAACCTAGGGTGCAAAAAACTTCCCCAAACTGGTACACAGGGACTGACCCAAGTAGTCTTTCGTCTAGGGGTCTGTTCTCAAATCCTTCCCAAGGATCCCTAGTGTCCACTCTTCCCCTACTCTGTCCTTCCTACACTCATTGACCCCGAACCAGATGATCCTTGGGACACTTCCTGGGTAAGCTCGGTGTTGAAACGTGTCTTCGACCCCATAAATAAGGAGTACGAGTGACCTTAAGGAGAGATCGCGGGGTCCGTATAGAGGTACTTATATGTGTCCTATATCGGGACCCGAAACCATGGCACGAGAGGAGACGTGAAGGTCTTGGAGGAAGGATAAACTCTCTAAGAAGTGAAAAATCTCAGAACCAGGGGACCTCCGAACGAATCCTCAAGACGTTACATCAATGAAGGTAGGAAGAGATCGAGACAGAAATCTGAGCAAAGAGCTGCAGAGACTCAGAAGTAAAGGTAGGGACACCCCGACACGACACGAATCAGCGAGACAGCACAGACTGAGAAACACCGGGTCACCTGACATCGGGCGGTCCGAGGAGACAGGTACCCCTAAGAGGTCCGTTCTTATGACTTCATCCAAAGGCACGGGAGGAGGTCCCTTAGAAGGGTTGGGTCCCTAGTTTGGGTCCAGAGGACGTAACGTCCTCCCAAGAAATGGTCGACTCGATGGTCCTTTCGGGGAGGTATGAACATTGTATCTTACTTTTCTCTCGGAGGGAGTTTCGCAACCACGTCCTACTTATCTCCTCCACGTGCATTTCCCTGTTTCAGTCACGAGTCATGTGTCCGGCGGGTCCTGACAATAGTCGCGGCACCGTCGAGACCCCTGACTCCACGATAGTCTGACGTTCCGCCAGTGGAGTGGAGACGGGGTCCCTGAACGCGGAGATGGAGGCGGTCCCCGGTTAGGGGCCACGTAACCTTCTGCACCGTGGTAGCTCGGAACAGGACCCGGGTGCACGCGAGGACGGGGAGGTCGTAGGAGTGCGGGAGGGAGGACGGAGGTGGCGTAGGACTGTCGTAAACCACCGACAGTCAGTAGGAGGTTTAACAAAGGACGGACAGTCTTTAGTTTCGACTACAAAACTGTTTTACACCTCCTCTGACCTCCTCTCGCGACATTTTGTGTCCTCCTACAGTCCCCGAACCCCTCTCCTCGACTCTCCGTCGGACCCACCCGTACCTACGGGTCTGCCCGACCCCACCCGACCCCTTTCTACTGACACCCCCGTCCCTACTGGACCGTAAGAGACCTGTCTGTGGTACGGCGGGGGTCGAGACAGTTGTGATACTACCTACTCCCGGTGGTCCGAGTGGGACCTGGGACTGGGAGGTGGGGAAGGTGCAAGGAGGGTAAGGGGGAGTGGACGGGACTCGTCACCCGTTTCCCGAAGGGTGGCGTGTCCACTTCTGACCTGAGGATCTCCACACCTGTACAGAGGGGTTCCAGAGTGTCGAGAGCACGGTCTCGGTCCTACGTATAGTCTGGACGGACTCCGAACTGGGTGTGTCAGAGTGCGGTGCAGACGGGGGTCCTGGTCGCCGGTCTCGTTCTGAAAGTCAGTGTGATCTCGAGTGTCCTTGGTCGTAGGAGTCTATTAAGGGTCGTAGAGTCTCGCCAAGGGCGGGTTGGTGGGTAAGTAGACAAGAAGTGGTTTGGGGTGCTCCACGTAGTCCGTCTCTACTAGCACGGGTGAACAGTCTACATATTTGACTCCGGACCCCTTCCCTTCTCTGAACAGACCTCGGAGATGTCCCAACCATCTCCGTCCTGATCCGTGGACCGGGTACTCGTGACCTCTCTTCTGATGACTCTACGTCCGAGTCCCCACTTGGTACCCCCCGAAGGACTTTCTCCGTCGGAGTCTCTGGTCGAACCCTCCTAACTCGTCGGAGAACCCCGACTACCTTTACCCAGACCCCCTGACAGGGAATCTTGTATCCTCGACCACCGGGTCCGATACACCACCAGTCCCGAGGAGTTGTAGTACGAAATTTCTCGAGACAAGGGTTTGAAACCTATTAGAGGTACGAAAGGGAGTCGACTCTTTACAATGGACACTATGTCGACCCTGTACCACCACCACCCCCCGCCACAGGGTCCTCCTCGACTTCTCGGTCCCCAGAGGGAGACTTAGAAAGGACTACCCCACTCAGTAGAACTCATTCTGGGACGGGTAGAGACTCGGAGTCAAAGAGGTAATCGTTTTACTCTTTCAGGAAAGGTCGAAGTTCGAAATAGGTACTTTACTCAAGCGAGGAGAGTCTGAGGGGTGTCGTTCTCACTCCGACGTCCTCCAGGTTCCCCGGACCCAGTCACTGGAGGTTTCTTCAAGACTTGTCCCAGAAGGTTCCTCTGTGGGGGCCTCGGACTACATTGGGGAGACCGCCGAAGTCACTCCCGATTTCCCAAATGACGAGGACCATGAGTCTATTTCGGGATCCCTAAGAGGGATGAGGGGATGGGGTACTAATTAAGTCAACTTATTTCACTATATTAGTAGTAAAGACTACTATTTCTATACCCTTTTGTTTAACTTACACAGTCCATGATGTAAACCTCTCCAATAGTTCATTACACCCCCGACTCGGAGGTTCTTCCGACGACACCTGAGAAGATGTCCAGGTACTTTAATCCGTCAAAATAAAGGCACTAACATCCTAGTTCTTCGTTCCTACTACCCTACTCTCCTTAGTCCCGTCTCCACACAGTCTTGGTTGGGTTTCGTCGAGTGTCTTGGTTGCCAATCTTAAAGTCCTTAAAACAGTCGGTCAACAATTTATGTCGGTGTTACTTGTCAATGTAACATAATTGAGTGTTACTTTACCTAAGACAATTTTGATTTCAACTATTTGTGAGTTTCCGGGAACCACGGATTAATGACGTGTCATAACATACCGACGTATGTGAATCCCAATCGAGGTAGACACCTTGTCTTTACGATACGTAGGCACACGAGAGGACACAGGGAAGGTTTGGAGGGTGACTCACTGCCGAGTCGTCATTGAACTGGGACTGGCACCCCCCTCACAAGTGTGGCGTCTCTGACCGGTTGACGTGTCTAGTCCCGAAACTGAGAACCTCTCGGTTACCCCTTTGTAGATGGTCACGTTGTGACTCATTCCCTGTCCCGTCCTTCTTTTCCCCGTCTCCGGTCGCACCTCCACCTCCCTTGTCTCGGACGGTAGGTCGGGGTCGGTCACCACTCTGCTCGGGTCTCTCCCTGTCCCCGACCGGGGGTTACTGTGTCTTTCGGAGACCGTCCACTTCGACCCCAGGCCCGGAGGGTGGAGGGTCCTACCTCCCCAGGTCTCACCGGCGGAGGTTCCCCTAGTGGTCCTCCGACCCTCGTCTCCTTTCACTTTGTCTGGGTCCGGGGTGGGGTACGGGACACAAGTTCTGTCAGGGATGACTGACCGAAAAACGAGGAACTCAAGAGGGTTGTCGGGGTGTAGGTCCCGTCCTTATTAGTGGAAGTGAAACGTCCACTCCATCGACTCCGGGTCTTTCCGGTTCACTGAACGGGTTCCAGTGTGTCGGTCAGTCGTCGTGGTCTTGACTCGGTCCGGGACTAAGGGTCGGGTCCCACAACTCAGGACTGGGAGACCAAAGGAGACCCGACGAGACCGGCTCCCGGGACGACCTGAGGGGGTGGGAACCGGACAGGTGATACTGGTAGTCGGAGAAGAAGGGTAGTTAGTGTGGGATGGGTCTCGAGTCGAGTCTCGACGACGGGGAAGGGTTCGGGGGAGAGGTCGGAGGTAGGGACTCGGGGTCTGGGAAACGAGGTCGACGGGGGTCTATGGGTCTGTGACCCAGTCCCCGGGTGTCTTCCAGTCCCGACCGTCCCCAGGGTCCTAGTAGACCGGGTGGGCACCCCCGGGTCCTCCCTCGTCACCAGGGAGTCGTGGTGCGACACGGGGGGGTACTTCGGGGGGTCCCAGGTCAAACCCCACGACAAGAAGAAGGTCGTTCGGAGGGAGACGAAGGACGGAGTGAGTTGGGTGTCGTCTGACGTTTAGATCCGGATTCCAAACTAAATGGTTGAAGGACCCCTTCTTCCCACCATAGACGTGGACGTCATTGATTCTCCAGTCACTAAATGAGGTGACTCTTTACGACCGAGGAGGGCTCCCTACCAGAGTCGGGGAGGACCAACTTCCGACTCTAAATAACTCCGAAGAGAAAGGGTTCCGGGGAGGACCATCGAAGTCCCACCTCCTTTGTCTCCACCTCATTGGTGTCCCGGAGGGTACGTCACCCCTCGTTTGGATCTGTCACACCAACCTTCTTTCCAGTGGTTCTCGGACCCAGACTCAAGGACGGAGTGGTGAGGGTTTGATACACTGGAAGTCGTCTGGAGTTAAAGGAGTAGACATTTTACCCGTATTAGTGTTTTGCCTCGACTACTAATACCTCGAATTAGACGAGAGGTTCTACTACTCCGAATCTGTTCCTACAACATATTTATGGCTCGTGTATCATCCACGAGTCCTTTCAATTTAAGACGTAGATCGGATAAACTTCAAAGGGAAAGGAGTGGTCTAATGGAGGAGGCACAAAGGGGTGATCATAAGGAGATTCAACCTCGTCCTTTACCGTTAGGTGAGGTCATAAGAACGGACCTCTTAGGGTCCCTGCCTCCTCGGACCACCCGACGGCAGATACCCCAGTGTGTCTTAACCTGTGCTGACTTCGTTGAATCGTCGTAAGGAGATTCACGGGAAGACGTGAGTAGAGACAGGAAGTCCTCTCGGCTGGGAAAGTCGGAGTGTACAAGGTCCAGGGACACCGAGTCCTTCGTCTTCCTACTCCAGGACACCCGTCCTGCCCCGGTCGACGTACGGTTCTGTAACCCGTGTCTACCGAGTGTACGGGTCCCTACCAATCGTCACGCCGACGAAAGGACGACCACTCAATTGTGGAGAACAGATGTTTCCCGGGGACCGTCTCCTTCACTGGAGACCCCGGTTTCAACACGAGACTAGGTTCCTCAGTTGTCTTGAGAAATGGACGGACTTAAGGTTATTTCGTTCCTCCCTGATCGGTTCTCCGGCCGGATGAATCGAGTCCACTGGACCCAGGTGGATCTGAGGGTACCCCTTTTCCTCACCCCTAGAAGATGAGACCTGGGTCTCTAGAGTCGGACTTAAGTGTCGGAGGACTTCCACACAGGTCCGGAGAATTTTGATAGTTTCACTCTCAGACTCAGATTCTTGTCGGGCACGTCCTTCAGTCGGTCGTCCCATGTCCCAGACCTCCTCCCCCGAGATCTCAGTCCGGGTACGTCTGGGTCTCCCTGGTGGTTCTGGACCCGACCGGGACCGTTGGGTCGTCGGGAAGACAGAGGGTCTAGAACCCGAAGAGTGGACACTTCACCCTCACCTCGAAAGAGAGATAACCACCATACATAATTGATACTACTCCTTCCCGGAACGTGTCACGGGCTGTGTGTCATCCAGGAGTCGTTTCTGTACACTGAGATAGTTTCAAGGTACTTGGTTCAAAATCATTTCACACACAAACCTTCGGTCTGGTATTCTCAAGTCTCGAGAGGAACGGGTGTATGGTGAGATACCGACACTGTATAATCGGAGTTTCGTAGACCTAAAGGTAGACCTTTTGCTCCTTATTATAACGGGGGTAGTGTTTCGAAAACACTCCTAATTTACTCTATTATATGGAGTATTAATTATTATATTCACGAATCTTGGCTCGACCCGAGTGTCTTTCGGAATCACTTTCATCGAAGAAACGCCAACGAAGAACAAGGACAATGCCACCAGTGACAGGTCAGAAGAAAATCACCGGGGAGGTCTGGACGTGCCCGACAGAAGCACAGGGGAGACCAGACAAGTTTCAGCATACCAAAGGTGACCCCAGACGGGACGGGAGGAAGGCACGGTTTAGGACTGGTAGAGGAGAAGAGACAGGGAGAAAATGTGTGCGTGTATGCGTTCGTGAACAGGGGGTTTAGGTACTGTCCCCCTGGGTCCCGGTAGAGTCAAGAGAGGACAACTGTTCAAGTTCCTCTGGAGAGAGACGGGTCCCTCCCAGGGTAGGAGTGTCGATACACCTGTAGCGCTTCCCCGAGGACCCCGGAGGACAAGGGTCCGACTGGGTACAGAAGAACCTTTGCCTGAGACTGACGGTTCACTCTCGGGGACACGCCCACCTCTCCCGAGTTTCGACCAAGGAGAGCGATCCTTGACTCCAAAGACACCTGGAAGAATAGACAGTACCCCCTTGGTAGAGACTTTTTACTTCCCGACGTCTGGTCTGGGTGTGTTTGTCCACCCCAAAATCATTGTATTATGAAAACAGGATAGTAACTAAACGATTATACATTTTAGACTTCTAAAGAATTTTTTTTTTTTTAATCTCAGGACACAGAAAAAAAATTTAGTCTTCCGTCTGTAACAGGGTCATTGGCTGTCGTCCTTGGTTCTGTGCCGGAACCCCGGGCACCAAGGAGGTCGGATACACTCGGTGAACGTTACGGACGAACGGAGACTTCTGTTCCCCGACACGAGGATAGGACCTGAAGAGGTGGGGTATGACGAGATATGTCTACCCATTTGTCGTGGGGTAGACAGGTGGGATGGGACCTAAGGGGTGTACGAACCACCGTTCTTGTCGACTCAGGTGACGACATAGGGGTCACGGTCTTTGTCACGGACTACGTATTATCCACGACTCAATTGTGAACAACCTAAACAACTGAGTCACTTAGTCCGTCTCGGTACCGAGTCTGGGTGTAGAGAACAAGGGGTCGGTCCTTGGAGGAGTCGGGGCCACCAAATAGGGTACTACTGGTCCGGGCTGTTCTCCCAAAGTTGGGGGTTTACGGGGGTGAGAGTTAGTATCCATGTATGAGTCGGAAACAGAGCCAGGTGAGTCTGCTAAATATCGGATAAGGTTCAATCGGGACCTGTCCTTCCCCAGAGGTCTTCGGTAGTGAATAGTGGTAGAAACAACTCAAGTCAAGTTAAGTCAGCGAGTCAACACAGGCTAAGAAACACTAGGGTACTTGGAGTCAACACAAGCTAAGAAACACTAGGGTACTTGGTGTCGTTCGGTCCGGAGGGACAGATAGTAGTTGAGCGCCTCAGGTGGGTTTGGGTACAGGTAGTTCAGTCACTACGGTAGGTTGGTAGAATAGGAGACAGTAGGGGAAGAGGAGAACGGGAGTTAGAAAGGGTCGTAGTCCTAGAAAAGTTTACTCAGTCGAGAAGTGTAGTCCACCGGTTTCATAACCTCAAAGCTGAAATCGTAGTCAGGAGGGTTACTTATAAGTTCTGACTAACGGAAATCTTACCTGACCAACCTAGAGGAAAGTTAGGTTCTCTGAGAGTTCTCAGAAGTTGTGGTGTCAAGTTTTCGTCGTTAAGAAGTCGTGAGTCGAAAGAAGTGTCAGGTTGAGAATGTAGGTATGGACTGATGACCTTTTTGGTATCGGAACTGATCTGCCTGGAAACAACTGTTTCATTACAGAGACGAAAACTTATACGATAGATCCAACCAGTATTGAAAAGAAGGTTCCTCATTCGCAGAAAATTAAAGTACCGACGTCAGTGGTAGACGTCACTAAAACCTCGGGGGTTTTTATTTCAGTCGGTGACAAAGGTGACAAAGGGGTAGATAAACGGTACTTTACTACCCTGTTCTACGGTACTAGAAGCAGAAGACTTACCACTCGAAATTCAGTTGAAAAAACGAGAGGAGAAGGTGAAAGTAGTTCTCCGAAAAATCAAGGAGAAGTGAAAGACGGTATTCCCACCACAGTAGACGTATAGACTCCAATAACTATAAAGAGGGCCGTTAGAACTAAGGTCGAACACGAAGAAGGTCAGGTCGTAAAGAGTACTACATGAGTCGTATATTCAATTTATTCGTACCACTGTTATATGTCGGAACTGCAGGAGGAAAAGGATAAACCTTGGTCAGACAATAAGGTACAGGTCAAGATTGACAACGAAGGACTGGACGTATATCTAAAGAGTTCTCCGTCCAGTCCACCAGACCATAAGGGTAGAGAGAGTCTTAAAGGGTATCAAATAACACTAGGTGTGTCAGTTGTCGAAACCGTATCAGTTATTTCGTCTTTATCTACACAAAGACCTTGAGAGAACGAAAAAGGTACTAGGTCACCTACGACCGTTAAACTAGAGACCAAGGAGACGAAAAAGATTTTGGTCGAACTTGTAGTCCTTCAAGTGCCAAGTGACTTGGCACACAACGACTTCGGACCGAACCTCTTAAAACTCGTAATGAAATGATCGTACACTCTACTCACGTTAACACGTCATCAAACTCGTAAGAAACCGTAACGGAAAGAAACCCTAACCTTACTTTTGACTGGAAAAGGTCAGGACACCGGTGAAACAACTCATGTTCTGACAAATTGTAAAAATTTTCACACCCTGTACGCGTTCGATGTTCGACAGGTAAACTCACCCTCCCCACCTTTCGTCACCACTCAAGTACCACAACCCGTCGACGACGACGACGACGATTCAGCGAAATCAGCACAGGCTGAGACACGCTGAGGTATCTGCCGTCGGGTGGTCCGAGGGGGTAGGGACCCTAAGAGGTCCGTTCTTGTGACCTCACCCAACGGTAAAGGAAGAGGTTACGTACTTTCACTTTTCACTTTCACTTCAGTGAGTCAACACCAACTCGTCTGGACTCTAGCTTAGGAGTCACGTAGTGTAAGACCAAGAAACCTACGTCGTGAATTAAGAGACTCGGACAAAGGAGTGGGTATTTTACCCCTATTATGTCGTGACAGGAGGTCCCCCACAACATTCATAATTTGTTTTATTAGGTCCCTGATTTTTGGAGGACTACTTTCACTTTCTCCTCTCACTTTTTCAACCGAATTTGGAGTGGTAAGTCTTTTGATTCTAGTACCGTAGGCCAGGGTAGTGAAGTCCCGTTTATCTACCCTTTTGTCACTCTCTTAAAAAAAAACAAAAAAACCGAGGGTTTAGTGACGTTTACCACTGACGTCGGTACTTTAAGTTTCTACGAAAGAGGAAACTTCTTTTCGATACTGGTAGGATCTGTCGTATAATTCTTCGTCTCAGGTAGATCAGTTTCGATACCAAAAAGGTCATCAGTACATACCTATACTCTCAACCTGATATTTCTTTCGACTCGTGACTTCTTAACTACTAAAACTTGACACCACAACGTCTTCTGAACTCGTAGGGAACCTGACGTTCCTATAGGTTGGTCAGGACGACGACGACGATTCATCGAAGTCGGTACAGGCTGAGACACGCTGGGGTATCTACCGTCGGTCCGGGGGGGTAGGGACCCTAAGAGGTCCGTTCTTGTGACCTCACCCAACGGTAAAGGAAGAGGTCACGTACTTTCACTTTTCACTTTCACTTCAGCGAGTCAGCACGGGCTGAGAATCGCTGGGGTACCTGACGTCGGGTGGTCCGAGGAGGTAGGCACCCTAAAAGGTCCGTTCTTATGACCTCACCCAACGGTAACGGTTGGTCAGGTAGGATTTCCTTTAGTCAGGACTTATAAGTAACCCTCCTGACTACGATTTCGACTTTGAGGTTATGAAACCGGTGGACTACACTTCTTGACTGAGTAACCTTTTCTGGGACTACGGACCTTTCTAACTTCCATCCTCCTCTCCCCCTACTGTCTCCTACTCTACCAACCTACCGTAGCGGTTGAGCTACCTGTACTTAAACTCATTTAAGACCCTCAACCACTACCTGTCCCTCCGGACCGCACGACGTCAGGTACCCTAGTGTTTCCCAGCCTGTGTTGACTCGCTGACTTGACTTGACTTGACTTGACTTAGGTCCCTGCAGTGATTCGAGTTACGGGTTGTGTGTCATCCACGAGTTCTCTACCACCGACGATAACGAGATAAAGACGGGGGTTGATGGTGATGATCTAGGGTCTCTATCTCCTGTACGTGATACCTGGCTCCCATGATCCTTACACTTTTACGAAGGTCTATTGAAAGGGACGGTGAGATTAGGGTTACCGTGAGCATATTGTGTTACGTCGACACAATGGACGTCCAATAAGGTAGCTCTCTGTCAGAACCATGACCCATTTAAGTCCCCGGAAAGGGCTATTCATGGGGTCCTCAAACCCCCGACTCCAATCCTTAGAGTTTCTGTCGAGATCGGTTTCGGTCACTCCTAAGGGCGGTAAGGGTCACAACCACCGTCACGTCACGGACTCCGGAGACCGTGGGCCGGAGTGGAGGGAAGGATGGGGTGGGGAAGCCTGGTCTTGAGCCGGGGTGTGTCAAGTCTGGCAAAGGACTAGGACTCTCTGTCTTCAGGAGGGGGAGGGGTTAGGAGGAAGTGGGGAGGTTGGAGGTCGTCACCGTCGACTCGAGACACCGAGAGAAGGAAAGGTTACTTATGTATTAGTGGAGGGTCCTACCCGACTCTACTACCAGCATTATTTTGGCGAAGTAATGTCGGAAGATGTGTCTCGGCAAATTACTTGTACGTCGAAGTCCGGGAGGTACCGGGGACTCAGTTTACGTTTACTTTGCGTCTCGTGCTATAGTAAAGTAATCGACCCCTACTCCCCCCTATCCCTCTTTCTCTACTGTAATCTCTCTTCGTCTCCCTGTCTTCAACACACACCCTCCCCGTTCTCCTACTCCCTCGCACGCCCTCCTCCCGTCTCTACTGGTTTGCTCTAATATTTTACTATAGTGAACTCGATGACCTGAGTCGACGCGAATTTCTAAAGTTGGGAACCTGTAAACTCTGCTTGCTCGGTCCTCTACGGAGTAAAATACGACAAAACAAACTTGGATAACCTCAGCCTAAATACAAAGACCTTGACTTTCACAGAACTTTCTGTTTTGTGCAACAACCGTTTCCCTTGGTGTATACCTTTCACGGACTCCTATTTCTTAGTGTCAGATAAGTTTCTGGGGTTTATTGCGGACACCCAGACTTCACACTACTTCCTCCGTTCTCTTCACAGAAACATAGTTCATGTTAGACTCCCCGGTCCTTCGGAATAGCCTTCAACTCGTCTCCCATTCCTGGTTCCACCCCAGATTTCTGTTACATGAGAGTGTCGCAAAGTGAGACTGTCACCCGTAGGGGGTGCCAGAAGGGGTTATCGGAGTGAAGAGTCGTAGCGAAACAGGTGAGGATCCCTCAGGTCTTAGTTTCTAGGACTCTGTCAGTCCCGGCCTTCCCTGAAAGTTATAGGTAATCTCGTTACGTGAGGTGAAGAAGAGTAAACGTAACCGGTTCAGTACGTACTTGTGCAAGGGTACACACCCGGCGTAAGAGTACACACATGTACCAATTTTCCGATTGGTAAATCTATTTCCATTGTCAGAATACAATGTCTGGTCTTATTCCCACAGGAGATGGTGTGGACTCAGCGATCTTCCCGCTGTCCTTCACGACGCACCTTTCGAGTATCGGGGACGACCGTGTGTCGTACACGGGGTACTACAGTCGACCAAGACCTTACAGGAGGAGTACGACCCCGGTCAACAGACAAAGGGACTGACGAGGACGGGGGGAGACCCTCAAGATTTCCCGCTGCTGACTTGACTGAGTGTATACGAGGGACACTCCTCAGCCCTATTGGTTGCAAATTATTTACCTGGGTACTTTCTCCTCAACCCCACGTTCGTATAGTACCAGGTCTCTCCCAAAGACTTCCGTCTCCCCACCAGCGTCTGGGTGTGGGTGGTGGTGGTGGGTAGGGAATGTGGATTTTCCGTTTTTCCGTGGTGGGTCACGGGTTGTTTATCTTGACCAAGGGTGTAGTACCTTCCAAGTACTACTGGGGGGGACCACCTTCTCCTCCCACTCCTGTAACGGACTGACGACGGGTTCAGGTCGTAGACACGACCCGAATAAGTGTGCCCAGTGAACCGTCACCTGGGCACCGGGGACCCCAGAGGTCTCGACGGGGGTCCACTCTTGACGCTCCAGGGTCCTCGTCCACAAAGAAGAGACGAGTGTGTACAGTGGACCTGAGCCAGTAAGGACGACGGGCGTGCACCGGGGGACGGGCATGAAAGACGTCCTCGGGGACACGAGACGTTCGGGGTGTGGCACACACGTGGGAGACCAGAGACGACCCCACTCTTGTTCCTAAGCCAATTATGTGTAAATCAAAAGTGTCTTTAGAGGAAAGTGTAAGCAGAACGGGGCCTTAACCGGCATACACGGTTGGGTGAAGAGTGAGAGAACGGGCGAAGCGGAGAGAGTGGTCCTGCACAGTCCCGTTACAAGGGAGCGTCTGACACTTCGTTATGAAGTCGTGTTCACTCGTCCAGTGAGACTGGGAGGTCAGAGACACGAGCCTTTTCCATCAGTATTTTCGGACCGGACAAGTCACAAAGAGGTTTTTGAGACGTCTCGCGAGGTAGTTTTTGTTTTAAGGAATTCATTGACCAGTATAACTTTGACACTCCACGGTAAAGACCCTCTTCCCCTAAGACTTCTCGAGTCGTATCTTTTCTTAAGTCATTCCCCGTTTCGCTATTCTTCACTAAATAATCTGATCCTGCAAGAAGATTATTTAAGAATACTCCAAATGTTCACCCACTCACTCTCTCGAGATACGGGACTCTTGAATGACCCGATATCAAAATATTAGTTTCCTTTTCACCCCTCTCCCTCTTCTGGAAGAAACAGTAAAAACTCATCTACAGTACAAAGATAATAGTCAAGGAGGAGGTCCAATCCGTCCCCTCATAAAAACAGAGATGTACCAGTTCAATCCAGGCGTATAATAACAAAAAATACACAAGTCTCCCGTGTGGGATTGAATGACTCGAGTGACCGTCCCACACTCCGAATACGGAGGAAAAAAAAAAACGAATAAGACCCCGTATAGAACACAAAGATAACGTACCAAAACAGTGATTCGTTCGGACGAACGAAAACACCAATTCGTTTAGACGAAAGAACTCATTAGTAATTGAATGTCCCTAGAGTGTATAAAAAAGATGAATGTTAGGGGATCACCCTAATCCTCTTCCGTTACCGTGGGGTGAGGTCATGAGAACGGACCTTTTAGGGTACCTGCCTCCTGGGACCATCCGACACATCAGATGCCCCAGCGATTCTCAACCTGTGCTGACTCACTGAAGTCAAATTGAAAAGTGAAAGTACGTAACCTCTTCCTTTACCGTTGGGTGAGGTCACAAGAACGGACCTCTTAGGGTCCCTACCCCCTTGGACCACCCGACGACAGATACCCCAGCGTGTCTCAGCCTGTACTGACTTCGCTGAATCGTCGACACCCTAATTGACAAATTAGTGGATGAAACGGGGAAATGAGACAGAGAAGGTTACACAACAGGAACTCATCTCTAGACTCACTACCGTCTTCCCTTCAAATGTCGATCCTTTCTAAGTCCTGAATCTATCAGAACCCAAACATTGAGTGTGAAGTGTAAGTCCGACAAACTGAACCTCATACAGTGAATTTCTACACTTAGTAACCTTTTCTGGGATTACGACCCTTTCTAACTTCCGTCCTCCTCTTCCCTTGTTGTCTCCTACTCTATCAACTTACCGTAGTGGCTGTGCTATCTGTACTCAAACTCGTTCGAGGTCCTCAACCACTACCTGTCCCTTCGGACCACACGATGTTAGGCTCCCCAATGTCTCAGTCTGTACGACTCACTGACTTGATTTGACTACAGTGAATTTGAATTGAGTCCGAGTCAAAGGAGTAGAAGGTTTACCCGTAATATTACCATAGAAGGATCTAAGTCTTGACTTCATGTCCTCTTTTTACGTGTAAAGAGATATATATACGTTCTATCTCATTATCCTTGACTTAATGAGAGGACGGACTTTGTTGATTTTATGTGTGTGTGTGTGTGCGTGTGCATACTTTGTTACCAAACATTCTGTAAACTGTAATACGTCCGTTACCCTTGGGTGAGGTCATGAGAACGGACCTTTTAGGGTACCTGTCTCCTCGGACCATCCGACGACAGATACCCCAACGTATGTCAGCCTGTACTGACTCGTTGAAGTGAAAGTGAAAAGTGAAAGTACGTAACCTCTTCTTTTACCGTTGGGTGAGGTCACAAGAACGGACCTCTTAGGGTCCCTGCCCCCTCGGACCACCCGACGGTAGATACCCCAGCGTGTCTCAGCCTGTGCTGACTTCGCTGAATCGTCGTCGTCGTCGTCACTTTCTATCGCTAGGGACCCTTTGTCTTTTGTTTATTTCACTCGGGACACAACGGGTCGAATTCAGAACTCTCCCAAAGGTTCTGAACCACGTCCCGTCCCCTTAGGTCTGCCTCGGACCTCCTGAGAGACCCAACTCTTCTACCTCGACTCTCAGACGCCTCTCGAGGGTTCTGTCTCATTTCTTCTCCCCTCTCGACGTGTGTCTCTCGGGACCTATAGACTCTCCTAGGAAGTCGGTTCATCACTAATCCTGTACACACACCCCTTTCTTGGCAGACTCTTCTGACCTGATCCTTTATTAGGGACCATGAGTGTGTCCTGACCCTTACAATGGACGAGGTTGGTCAGTCGAACCTTTTGAAGTATTAAGTGTTCCCTGACTCATCTTATGAGTCTTCCGAGAACGGAGTCGTAACCCTTTCTGATCGGGATTTAATTTACTACGAGACTAGACGGATTGTTTAGAATTTTCGTTGTTGGTTTTCCTATTTTACTAAAAATTTATTAAATTGATGTAAGGTCTTGTTTCGAGTACTTATAAGTATCTTTTTGTTTTTATAGGTCGTACCTTGTTTCATTTTAAGTGTTACAGACTATGGGAGGTTTTAATAGTCCTTGCGTTTCTCTATTCTGTTGTACTGGACATCACTCCCTTTTTTTTTTTTTAGTTGGTTGAGTCTTGACTACCTGAAGTCTTAATCGTCTGTTCTTGGGGACTATCGAGTCAACCATTTCTCAGGTGGTCGTTACGTCCTCTGGACCAAACTAAGGACCCAACTCCTTCTAGGAGACCTCTTCCCTTTCCCCTTTATGAGGTCAAATGAGGTCTTATGAGGTCATAAGACCGGACCTTTTAAGGTACCTGACTCGTTGTTGACTCGTTGTTGATTCGTTGAAAGTGTGTTGTAGTCTTGTTAACATTCAAATGAGGTCCCTTCAGGGACCACCAGGTCGTCAACTCTTAGGTGGAAGGTTGCGTCACCTGTACCCGAGTTAGGAACGACCCCCTTGATTCCATGTGTACTGTGTCCCGTTGATTTCGGTGTATATTTTGTACATGTCACTCCTGGCTCGTGTCGGTTTTTTATTATTAATTGTTTTTTGATAAGGGATAAAAGTTTTTCGGTGTTCTTTCTAAATCGTCCTGTTTATCTTTGTACCCTCTACATTTTATTCTAAGTTTAAACGTTGTCAATTGTAAAGTAGGGTATCTCGGTACCACTTTAGAGTTTAGTTTAAATTACAATGTAAAATTATTAAATATACGTCTCATGCAGTACTCTTTGCGACCTGACCTTCTTTGTGTTCGACCTTAGTTCTAACGACCCTCTTTATAGTTATTGGAGTCTATACGTCTACTGTGGTGGGAATACCGTCTTTCACTTCTCCTTGATTTTTCGGAGGACTACTTTCACTTTCTCCTCTCGCTTTTCAACCGAATTTCGAGTTCTAAGTCTTTTGCTTCTAGTACCGTAGAGCAGGGTAGTGAAGTACCCTTTATCTACCCCTTTGTCACCTTTGTCACCGACTGAAATAAAACCCCCCCGAGGTTTTAGTGACGTCTACCACTGACGTCGGTACTTTAATTTTCTGCGAATGAGGAACCTTCCTTTCAATACTGGTTGGATCTATCATATAAGTTTTCGTTTCTGTAATGAAACGGCTGATTCCAGGCAGATCAGTTCCGATACCAAAAAGGTAACCAGTACATACCTACACTCTCAACCTGACACTTCTTCCGACTCGCGGCTTCTCAACTACGGAAACTTGACACCACAACCTCTTCTGAGAACTCTCAGGGAACCTGACGTTCCTCTAGGTTGGTCAGGTAAGACTTCCTCTAGTTGGGACCCTAATGAAACCTTCCTTACTACGATTTCGACTTCGAGGTCATAAAACCGGTGGAGTACGCTTCTCAACTGAGTAACCTTTTCTGCGACTACGACCCTCCCTAACCCCCGTCCTCCTCTTCCCCTGCTGACTCCTACTCTACCGACCTACCGTAGTGCCTGAGCTACCTACACTCAGACCCAATTAAGACCCTCTACCACTACCTGTCCCTCCGGACCGCACGACTCTAAGTACCCCAGCGTTTCTCAGCCTGTGCTGACTCGCTGACTTGACTTGACTCGACTTGACTTGTGAACGCTAGAAAGTAAGATATATTAACAACGACAAACAGTCGGTGATTCATCACAGACTGAGAAAAAGTGGGGTACCTGACGTCGTACGGTGTGAAGGACAGAAAAAAGGAGAGGACGTCAAACGAGTTTTAGTACAGGTAACTCATCTACTACGGTAGGTCGGTAGAGTAGGAGACAGAAGGGGAGTAGGAGGATAGGAGTTAGAAAGGGTCTTAGTCCCAGAAAAGATTATTCAGCCAACAGTCCACTGGTTTCATAACCTCGAGATCGAAGTCGTAATCAGGAAGGTCACGTATGACTCCTAACTAAAGGAAATCCTAACTGACCAAACTAGACGAACGACAGGTTCCCCAAGAGTTCTCAGAAGAGGTCGTGGTGTCAAATTTTTATAGTCAAGAAACTGTGCGTCGTCAGAAATACCAGGTTCAGAGTGTACGCATGTACTAATGACCTTTTTGGTATCGAAACTGATCTACTTGGAAATAGCCGTTTTACTACAGAGACGAAAAATTATACGACAGATCCAAACAGCATCGAAAAGAAAGTTCCTAGTTTACGGATAATTAAATCACCGACGTCAGTGGTAGGTGTCACTAAAACCTCGGGTTCTTCTATTGTAGACGGAGAGAAAGATGAAAAAGGGGTAGATAAACGGTACTTCACTATCCTAGTCTACGGTACTAGAATCACAAAAAATTAAGATCGTTTTAACCGGTTGAGAATACTTTCAATGGTGTCTCGTTTATATTTATTTTACAGTGTATTTTTCATATATGTTTTTCCGGAAACTCAACGAACATTTTGTATGTAAAAGGTATAAAAGATCTTTAGTGGAAAGATCTATACGTGTGTTCACTGAACTTTTACACACAAGTGTGTCTTTAGACATGTGTTTATAAATGTAGACGAGATAAGTAACACGAAGTCAGTGAGACAGCACAGACTGAGAAACGGTGGGGTGGATGACGTCGTGTGGTCCGAAGGGATAGGAAGCAGCAGAGGGCCTCGAACGAGTTTGAGTACAGGTAACTCGACCACTACGAGATAAGTATTGACGAGGTTGACCTTTCATGGTTCTACAGAGACTTGTTCACTTACCTATCTGTTTACCATCATGTAGGTAAGATACCTTATGATGAGTCGATGCATCTACTTGGTCGATAACATGAGTGCATGTTGAGTATTTGGTCGATAACATAAGAGTATATGTGTACATGTACTCTTATGACTGGGAAATTTGTTTTTCTTTTTAAATCACACCCCTTATATGTATATTCATTTTACGGACTGTTACTACCGTGCTGACATCTTCTCGGACTGAAGATATTCCAAGAATTTGACATATATTTTACCATATTACAGGACATCCATCTGACACAATCCAAGTCGTTAGTGATTTTATCGTTTATCGTTAGTGATTTTATTGTTTTGTTTCTCAATTTGTCGATTATTCTGTTGTGCCTTCTGTCTCGTCTTAGTATTTGCTATCAGTTGGACTTTCTTCCGTTTCTTTTCCCCCTTCTTGTTTGTCTTTTGTTTATCCTTATTCCACCCAAAGTCGGGGTTTCGTAGTGACGATACTAGTGGAAAGAGGTCCCTTCATTTGGTTCCGTGTCTCTTCCTCGATCCTCAATGTCTCGGTCGTTCCTTAGCCCGTTCGGAAATTAATTCAGACGTCTGGACAAGAGGGTTGGAGTGTTCCTTACACAGGGGTCGGGATTTCAGGGACCTTTGAAAATAAGAAGTCGAAAAGGGAAGGACTATCTTAGGGACTAACTACACCTCTGTCTCCACGGACCCCGGTGTCTCTGCTAGACAAGTTGTGGAAGTAAAATATCGACCCCTGTGACACCGGGGCTCTCCGTTTCCCCGAACAAGTTCCAGACTTCATCCCTGTGTGTATACACTCACACTGGGTCGTTGGACCGGACCGAGAAGGGGTGAAGGTCGACGGTCCGACGAGCAGGGAGGAGGGTCTCGGAAAGGAGGCGGAGGGTTTGACGACACGGTTGTGGACCGGGAACTAAAAGAGAGGGTAGGGTTGTCTGCAATTAATATTCGGGAGTAGTAACGCGAAAGTAGTAGAACCTTTACAAGGGTCCACAAAACGTCCTCTGTAAACAGACGTAATAAAAGGAGGTATATTTAACCAAGTCAGTAGGTAGAGGGTATTAGCTTTTTGGGATTCGAAGTCCACACCAACTGAAGAAGCAAGAGTCTCGCGAGGACCGGGTATACTCGACTCGTTGGGTGATTACTAGTGACCACCTCTGACCCCTTTGACTGTGGGTCTCGTCCTCCTTGAACAGACTCGAGTGTGACGTCTATTCTCGACTCCAACTTGAACTTAAACCAAGAGATCCGAGGACCTGGAGCGAGAAAGTGACGTCGGACAAACATGGACGACTCACAGTTGACACTGGTCTTCTGGGTTAAAGGTTCCCTCCTCCACCAGGTACTCCAGGTCCAATGGAACAAAGACAGGGACTCGTATTTCAGTTGACTAAAGGGAAATTTTGTCGAATTATTTTGTCTACTAAGTGTTAGAAACACTTTTTACGGTAACTATGGTTTTCTTTTTATGAGAACTCTCAAGAGACTTCATTGTGGTAGTTAAAATCTTCTTATAAGAAGATTCGGAGAGACCGACCGAAAATAGGTGTGGGGTCAGTAGGAGGTTACGGGAGACAAGTCGAGACATGGTCACTCCGACTGGGCACACCTGGTAGACCGAAGACAACCCAAGTCGGAAACCCTTCGTGACGGTTGTCTACTCCCCACCCTCCGGTCTTTCCAACCCCATAAAGAGGGACGAGGGAGAACCTAGACTGAAACACAGACGTTGAGAACCCAGAGGTCCCTGTCCCCGTCCCTGGTCCGGTCAAGGACTCTCTCCCCAGGGGTTCTAAGATTCGGTTGAACCTGACGGTCAATGGTATAAAGGACCCGAGACGGACGTTGTGTCTGACCGGAGGACGAAGGAGTGAGTCATGGTCCCGTGACCGGGTGGACCCATCGACGAGATCCGAAGACGACAGAGAGGTCAAGGACGCAGGAGTCGAGGTGAAGGGATCCCGAGACAAAGGGTACCGGTTCGGAGTCTTTCGTTGACTGGTTGGACGGATATGAAGTGAGGACTGAAGTGAGTAGGAGGGTTGTAGTGAGTAGGGGTCCTGAAACGTTCCTGGTCCATCAGTGCCACCCCTTGTCCACCACTGTACCTACTTCTACGACAATGACTGGTCGAGGAGAGACTAGACGGTGGAAGGAAGGGGAGGGGACGTCCTACAAAGGGTCCTGGAACGTAATACCTCGTGTGGAGACAAAAAGTAGTCAAAGGGAGTGATCTAATATTTACGGTGTTCCCGTCTTAACTCAGATAGAACGAGTAAAAACATAAGGACCACGGGTCTTGTCACTGACATCTACGAATTATTTTTCACGAGTTATTTATAGACACAATACTATATAAGTCAAGTCAAGTCAGTGAGTCAACATAGACTAAGAGACGTTGGGGTACCTGACGTCGTGTGGTCCGGAGGGACAGGTAGTAGTCGAGGACCTCAAACGAGTTTGAGTAAAACGTCTACTCCTTTGACTCCGACTCAATTCAAATTACTGTGGTCAAATCAAGTCAGTAAGTCAGTACAGACTGAGAAACTCTGGGGTACTTGACGTCGTACGGTCCGGAGGAATAGGTAGTGGTTGAGGACCTCAAAAGAGTTTGAGTATAGGTATCTCAGTCACTACGGTAGGTTGGTAGAGTAGGAGTCAGTAGGGGAAGAGGAGGGCGGAAGTCAGTAAGGGTCGTAGTCCCAGAAAAGTTTACTCAGTCAAGAAACGTAGTCCACCGGTTTCATATGTTTATTCATTCGTACTTTATACTTATTTACGTCTCGAGGGTCAGGTCTCCTACTATAACCTCCCCTCTATCTTTACGAGTTCATTGGTACCTATGTCTTTACGAATTCCTCTGTAGTTCCTCTTCCTCGGACTCGTCCTACTACCTGTACTTCCTCCTCCTTCTGGACCCAGTCACAAGTGTACGGTGTGTGAGTGTGAAAGACGAGTCCTGGACTCTACCCTCATTTACGACCTGTGTAGTGTCGAACGTAGAGAGGGTTCCTCGAGAGTCAGGCCGTCTTCTGAGAGGGGTCCGTCGACGTTAGTGCCACTATTAGTGTTCCCATTCTATACTTTTTGAGGTCATAAAACCAGTAGACTATACTTGTCGAGTAATCTTTTCAGGGACTACGGCCCTTTCTAACTCCTGTCTTCCTCTTCTCCTGTAGTCTCCCACTCTACCGACCTACCATAGTGGTCACGTTATCAGTACTTGAACCCTCTTGGAGTCCTCTACCACTCCCTGTCCCTCCGGACCGTACGACGTCAGGTTCCCCAGTGTTTCTCAGTCTGCGTTGTCCCACTGACTCGTTGTTGTTCTGTAAGTCACTGAGGACCATGTCATTTTCGGTCGTAACTGACTTGAAGACTGAAGCGTCGAAGTTGACCCAGAAGTCGGGAAAGTTAGTTTTCTGAGTCCGACGAAAGTGGTTTCTTCCTTAAGTCATCAAACATCCTGATTCGTCAATCGTCCGTTGTCGAAGTCTGTGTCGACTTAGGTCCCCGAGGTTAAGGTATAGAATAAGACAGAGTTGAAGAGACAAAAAGAAGACTGATATACCCTCGTAGAAAACGAAACCATACCTAAATAAGTACTCCACCCTTCTACTCTTCCGTTTCATCTCAGTATTGGTTAACGTCACGGAGGTCTCCCTATCGGTATATATTTCGGGACCAACTCCTAAGACTATCCGCACTAAAACCGGTGCAAAAAGAAACCTGGTTAGTGATGTAGGACCCCCTTACCTCCCGACACTAAGTAAGTCAGATCCAAACGTAGATAAAGATTCATCCTCTCACCCTATCTCAGTGACTACCTATTTAGACGGTCTTTGAGTCCCGGACCCCTCTCGTCTCCGAATCAAAGGACTTCCTTTCACCACCCTCGCTACCAACGACTTTAATCTCCCCCTCTCCCTACGACGCACCCGGTTTTGTCGTGTAGACGGTCAATGTCTTCTACAAGAACAGAGGGAAGATAGTTATTTCTTTGGCTCAGAGGTTTTTGAAGTCATTGACCGCCTTTAATCGTCTACCGTCGCGTCCTAGAGTCTGGGGAGAGACAACCTACATTTACGAAATTGTTGCTTCGATGTCACGAAGGGTTTCTGGGACCGAGGACGTCGTAGAGGTCGTGAGGACTTGGACTCAAGGTTGTCCAAATTTGAGGATTGAGGACGGGTTTGTCCTTCTAGGAGTTTCGAGTCTGTAAGTCCGGGGCCTCGAATGTTTAGATTAGAAGTACTTCCTAAATTAACCTCCGAGGGAGAGGAAGGTCTGGTGTCCCACGTCTTTTTACGACGAGGACCGTTAAAGAACAGCTAATTCGTCACGACTCTCCGCCGAGTAGTTTCTCTTGTCTCCTGTCCGGCCGTAGCGGTCCCCGCTGTAATCGTCCCTCTATCCCCTTCGCAATTCCTCCGAGTTCACACTCGACAAAGTACTCACTTGCATAAGAGGTCGCTTCGCGTGTCGAGGTTTGTAAGACTACGTTGGTCTCGGAGGGGTTCAGAGGGGAAGTGAGGTAGGGAGGACGACCAGGGTCGGACAGGTACAGTAAATTCCTCACTGAGTGTCGACATATCGAGTCCTCCGACCTCCCTTGGACTCGGGTTGGGGTGAGTGTATTGTCTTCTCTTTTACCTGAACGAATTCCACTTTCTCATTCAATTCCCACTCCGGTCTACTGTAGTCCGGGGTACCTCCCACCCGTATAGACACGGTGCGGGAGAAGACCTGTGGACGTGTTAAATAAATTAGGAATATGTTCCTGGGACACACGACACCCCCCTCCCCCGTAATAGGGGTAAATGGACGCCCATTTAATTACAAGACTCTTTACACGGCCCCAGGTCGGGGCCACCTATGTCCCATTAAGCTTCCACCCCTACCTCAGCCGCAGGACCTTTTTTGAATAAATTAATGTCTATATCTCCCTCTAATCTTTGTCTATCACATCATCCTCTTAATTACCTCTTCTCTCCGACTTATTGACCAAATGCACCTTATGATTAGTGGTGGATGCATCCGGTGTCCGTAGAAAGGTAAGAGGGCTTCCTCTCCTCCGTGACTCCGGAGGGACCAGCTAGAGTCTTCGGGTCCGTCTTAATCGTCCGAACCACTCATGGGTGTAAAGTCTACCTTTAAGTCGGTCCTTTTGCTTCTCGCTCTTTCTTTGCTGTGCCCCCTTAGTCAGAAAGGTCTTTGACTAGGCTAAAGAAATAAAAAGTCCAAACAAATATATGGAAAAACAATATGTATCCCTACTTATGTCTCAGTACGCCTCCAGTCGTCTAGACTGGGAACAGTGTTAGTCCACGAAGTATATTTTAATATGTTTCCAGAATACTCAAAGTAGTAGAAGACCGGTACTCCAGACGACTGTAAAATACCGGGAAAGACTATGACCAGTCAATTGGTCTTTTGAATAAAAAGGTCCCCACTAAAAAAGAATTTAGTCCGCGGTGGGAGGTTTATTTCAACGTAAGGATATCCCACTCCCACATCACTCAATGTTAGTTCTTTTCTTAAATGAATTGGATTCCAAATTGTACTAATTAGAATTTCCAATTATGAATAAAGAGGATATACGATCAATATAAGTAATATTCCCGTCCTTATACCTCTAAATCGTCGTTTATAACCGAGTTGTTTACATTTGGGAAGTGGTTACAAAGGGGAATTCTAAATAAAACAGAATTCTATCACTATTTCAATGCAAAAACGTATCGTTCCTGTGTCACTAAATATTGTTTCATGTCACTAGATATTGTTTTCTCTTTTAGGTAATTAAGTTTTTCAGATCATAACGATTGTAGTTTTTTGATGATATAAAGGAAAAGATATAAGGTTTATGTAACTAATTATATAAGGGTCCACGGATTCCTATACCTCCGGACTACCGTTAGTAACTGAGTAGTTACTTTTTTCGGGATACGATTATGAGGTTTGAGAGACACGACAAATACCAACTCTCCAACAGTGTACTCGATCAGACGGTCGTCTCTCCAAACTGGACTCTGTAGGAACAGTGTGGGTCCCGTCCCTTAATCGTCATTAATAACCGTGCTGTTTACTTCTTTTTTGGGAAGTGGTTATATCAAGGATTAGCTGGGCGATTATGATATGATTACTAGAAGATTGAAGAGTTTTCTCAGACACAAATCTTTCAAAATTTTATAGGGCACGGAGCGTGTCAACCCTCCGACATTTGTTAGTGTACGGCGGCCTGCTCGGACTAGTCCGTCCGGTCTCTTTGAAGTCTCAAGTATTCAACTTTGTGAGAACAGTGCGGGTCCTTAAAAATAATTGACCTCGACGTTCAATTGAGGAAGAGACTCTCTTTACCAATACCCCCTCTCGAGGGGCAATTCATGAGACCAAAACTCCCATCTACGAACCCTTGTCCCCCAAAGGACTCCGAACTAGTGCGGAAACGCATACGGTTCGAAGGAAGGAGTACTGGAAACGGTACCCGCCTCAAGGAGTGCGACCGAGGGTTGTCTTTACTTCGCTGCACGAGTCCCCGTGTCACAGTTTAAACTGGTCGTGGTTTCCGGTTCGAGACCTGGGACGACACGTCCAGTGAACCAGAAACTAGGTAAGCGACACATGAGACGAAGTAATTGGTCCAGCACACTACGACCTCAAACGGATTCAGAAAAGGGGTCTTGAGGAAGAACGGACGACCGGAGACCAATCGGAGTCTGGGACCTTCCACGATCTCCTCCTTCCTTTCCCCCTCCCCTCTTCGACAAACTTGGGGGAGGGACGTGACCGTCGTCGTTGTCACCAGTCACCGTCGACGTCTCCCGAACCCCCGCGAGACCGTCGACACCCCAGTCGTCTCCGTTGTCGTCACCGCCGTCGTACGGGGCCTCAGTCGCCCGTGACGTCAGGGGTCGACCCTTCGTGGAGGGTGGGGGAGACAAAGGAGGTCGGGATCTGTGGGAGTAGAAAGACAAAGTGAGAAAGTCGGGAAAGTTGTGAAATATTAGTCGAGGGACGTGACTTAGGAGAGACAAACGTTAAGGATCACCTCAGAGACAGAAAAACAACAACAAAAAAGGGGATTTACTCGGACCTCACTCCGTCGTAAACTATAGTCGTCGCTGTCGTTCTTTGTTCGGAGCGACGACCCAAATCCCGACCCGACAGACGGACCACTCCGAACTCGAGTCACTTCCTCTGGAGTGGTGACCCCGTTTCTACGAGTACCAAGAAGGACCGTCCGCCCCGCAGGTCAGTGACCTTAGTAGGGGACACCACCGGACCCTACTGTACGGATGGACTTTCACCGGAAACAGTATGGTCACCGCCCGGGGAAGAACTGGACGTGGGGAAGGTCAGTGGTCCTGGTCGACGGGACTATGGGTCCGGAGTCTTGGGTCTCAGTGTTCACCAGGAGGTGAGACGTTCGGTGTTACGAGTCGTCGTCCGGGGCGATCCGGTGAGTCGTGTCGACAGGACCACAAGTCATGTTTCGGTATAGAAGAGGACGTCCATTGACAGGGGGTGAACTTTTATCGAGAACCCAAAAAGGACCCGGGACCATCTCTGCCTTACTGACGACCCGTGACCCGACGGTTCACTGGTACTTTCGGTCCCCGGGGAGAACGGGAACCCACAATGACACGACACACAACACGGTTCGGTGAAGTCATCGTAGGCAGGCTGAGAAACACTGTGATAGTTGACGTCGAACGGTCCGAGGAGACAGGCATCTCAAAAGGTCCGTTCTTATGACCTCACCCAACGGTACGGGAGAAGGTCCTCTAGAAGGGTTGGGTCCCTAGTTTGGGTGTAGAGAATGTAGAGAACGGGACCCTCCGTCCAAGAATTGTTGATCGCGGTAGTGGCTCGTGACCTAATGTCTCAACCGGAGTCGTAGGTAGGTCGTAGACCACTCTCACCGGACACGTTGAACCCGAATTCGAGAAGGACTTCTGTCCAAACCTTTCCTGAGTGTCGTGGGAGAGGTCGACATACCGGTGGAAGAGAGTTGGGTGGGGTGACCGAAGTAAGTTGTAAGAGGTAACGACCGGTACAAGTAAAGGACACCGACAACATTGTTTAATGGTCTGTGAACCATCGGTATGAGGGAGACCCCCTCTTTGAAGGACCGGAGAGGGTCGACGGAGGGAGAGGTGTACCGGAAGAGGTGGGACACCCAGGGACATAAAGGAAAGACAGAGAACTTTCCTGTAAGTAGTAACCCAAAGTCCGGGTGGGATTCTAGAGTAGAATTCTCGGGATGGAACAGACGTTTCTGGGAAAATGGTTTATTCCAGTACAAGATTCCAAGGGTCACCTCTACCTTATTAAGTGGGGTAACGTGGTTTATACGGCCGTCGCCGGGTTCACCGGAGAACGTCAGGATGACTACTGGGACTCCGGTCTTTCGATCTCCTCTGGAGAGTCCCCTGTCGAGGACTTCGAGTAGTTCGTCGCATAGAGGTAGATAACTTGACCCTACCCCTTTACCAGTCCCCGTTTCTAGATTGCTTAAGTGTCCTTTACCGATTGTCAAACCGATTTACCAGTCCCAGA
Source organism: Capra ibex (assembly GCA_006410555.1). NCBI lineage: Eukaryota > Metazoa > Chordata > Mammalia > Artiodactyla > Bovidae > Capra > Capra ibex. The sequence continues at coordinate 12,137,318 of SJYO01016970.1, forward strand.
ACGTCTCTTGGTCTACTTTCCTACCCACGGTCCCCCAAACCCCCTTCTACACACACCTACCTGGAGGGTCTCGTCGCATGGTCAAGTCAAGGCAAGTCAGGGAGGCAACACAGGCTGAGAAACGTTGGCACACCTGACGTCGTGTGGTCGGAAGGGACAGGTAGTGGTTGAGGGCCTCGAATGAGTTTGAGTGCAGGTAACTCAGCCACTACGGTAGGTTGGTAGAGTAGGAGACAGTAAGGGAAGAGGAGGACGGAAGTTAGAAAGGGTCTTAGTCCCAGAAACGGTGACTCAGTCGAGAAACCTAGTCCACCGGTTTCCCAACCTCGAAGTCGAAGTCGTAGTCAGGAAGGTCACTTGTAAGTCCTGACTAAAGGAAATCCTACCTGACCGACCTAGAGGAAAGACAGGTTCCTGTCACATATTACACTCCCATAACCCTGGGTTGTCTGCGAGTGAGTCCTCGTGGGTGACGTGTCTTCACCGAGAACCACCAGGGTCGTCGTCAGTACCCGAGACAGTCGGTCTCGTCACTCACCCACACCCGAGATCACCTGGAACCACCCAGACCGTCACCTCCAGTTCCCACCCGTCACCGATACAGAGGTGGTCTTAGTGTCGGTCACGAGGACCGAGACCGATAAGGTGGAACACTCTTGATTGGAGATCCAACAGAGATGAAGGGAAACCAAGGAAGACGAGTAGGTTGGAAGAGTATTGACCAAGGAAAATAATTTAGGGAGGTAAACTTTGTGGTCCATACCGAAGACGTGCTGGTTGGGGCCGGGACGGAAGTCCCAGGTGTCGGTCGGGGACTAAACGTACCCGGGTGGACGGAGTGACGTCGCGTCGCGGGACACCGAACCGGACTGAAGTGGACCCTCCTCCGACCGGGTGGTGGCACTGGTGGACGGTGGATCGTCTGGGTGTTACTAAAAAATTTTTCCGTGTTTAAAAATGGACAACTATAAAAGTTGGACTGGGATTGGGACTGTGAAGTCTTAGTAGTTTCATCTCGAAGGTTCTGACGTCCCACATATTCCTCTCTCTCTCTCTCTTTCTACTCTCACAATCCTGTACTGGTGGTTACGGAGGAGGTCCACCCCCTGGTTTAGCAATTCCAGTAGGTTACAGTCTCGGTCGTCCCCGTTGGTCTGGTGGTCGAGGACGGGGAGGACCAAGACTCGAGACCTCTGTTCGTGTGGCTCCACTCCACTCACGGATTCCAGTGTCCAGTCCGACACGGACGACCCTGTTCTTGAGTTCGAGACCTGAAGTAGGACCTTGACCACATCTTCGTCGGTCCGTCGTAGAACGTAGCACTGTGTATTATGCGTAAAGAATAAACACCACACTACGGATGAAGATAAAGTTATTGATCGTTCCCCTTCTACTTTAACGGTAGGTCTTTTATTCTCCTGTCGAGGACTTCATTCTGTGTGGAGGGGGGTGGTAGTGGGATTTGAGGGACGGTCGTGAATGCGAGTTGTGGTCCTATTAATTTAAAATGTATCAAAAAGAAAAAATTGTGAAGTTATTTATAACGGACACTTTTAGTTAACCGTAAAAGACATGAATTACGTATTACCGACCAGAATATTTAAATTTAATAGGGATATTTAGATTTAATTTACGGGTCCAAAGTTACATAAATCCTGTGAATTAATTATTCCACGATCGTGATCTGGTGACGATTAGACAAATGAACTTCACTCGAAAGTAAAAATTTCGGATATAAAGAGACGTCACACACCCACCCTTCTTCTTCCCTCGGGTCCCAAGGACCCGTCGAACGACCGGTGACACCCGTGACGGGTAGAAATACCGTGGAGGTCTCAACGGACCCGGAGAGACATAAGCCGGAGGAGGGAGGAGACCCAGTGGAGGGAGGACCACGGGTTCCTCTTCCACCGGTCTCGCAGGACTTCCAACCTCCTTGGGAACTGCCCGAGTTGGTGATTACGTGACACACCAGGACCTTCTCAACGAACGGGAGAGACCCGGAGAACGTATTATTCCTTCCCGGAATCGTCGTCGACGCCCCTCCCTCGACACTCCCTACCCCCGCGACCTCTCCAACCAGGTCTTGGACTCTCGTCACACTGGCACCCGTTCGTTGAATCGGAGAAGCATAGAGCAGAAGCGGAAGGCATGTGACCCCTGTCACCGTCGTGGGTCGACCGTGCCGCACTACTCGGGTCCTGTTCCACTACTCACACTGCGCGAGTCAAATGTCGGGACAGTCGCAGTCGACAACAGTAAGAGGGTGCCCAGGTAAAGACCATCGAAGATCTTACCAATAGTCTGAGACTATTTTTCTAGACCTCCTTCACTATTGCTTTCGGTCTCCTGGACCTCCCGATTTGGTGGTCTTCAGTCACTGACACGGAGAGAGACCCCGAGTACGGGAAAGGGGAGGGAGAGCCCAAGTCCTGCACGGTGGACCAGCGTGAAACCTGTCGGGTTTCAGGGTCCGATCCGCGCCGTCAAAGAGACTCATGGGTCCTTCTCCTTCGTGTGTAGACCTCTCCTAGTGCCGGGGTCCTTTCGGGGGTGGAGGTTGAGACCCGTCTTTCGGCTCCAGACTCTGTCTGCCAGTAGTCCCTACCCTCCCCTCTCACCTCAGAACCGTGGGTTTGTGGGTCTTGGAGGGACCCTCAGTCCGGACACAGGGGCGGGGAGGGTCTCCTGGCGTAGACGTCCTTCGAGGGTCCTTTCTCGGGTCGTCATCCGGACTTCTCAGACGAATGAGACCGACCCCCGCCCTTCGATTTCCCGGAAGGAACCGGGGGAACACTGGACCGAGGTTGACCTCGGATCTCTACTCCGGACTCCACACCCGTCGCGACAGTGGACCCCTACGGGCTCCGGGGACCCTCCCGACCCCCCACTCGAACCCTCGAGAGGTCACCCGGGGTGACTGTCCAGATCCTCGGACACACGTTCAGTGTGACTCTGGTCACTCTTCGTCTGTCCGGTAAGCTCCTCTACTCTCCGGAATCCCCTTGACCAGAGATACACGAAGAGGACACAAATAGGGCCAGTGTCCCACGGTGTGCCCGACGTCTAGACCAGTAGTTCTGGGTGGTGGGGAAGACGGGGTAGAGACACTAGTGGTTCAGGAGAGAGGAGACGGAGGAGGGTCCCAAGAGGGTCCCTTCACTTCACTTCAACGAGTCAGCACAGACTGAGAAACGTTGGGGTACCTAACATCGGATGGTCCGAGTTGGTAGGTACCCTAAGAGGTCCGTTCTCATGACCACACCCAACGGTAAAGGAAGAGGTCCCCTAAAAGGACTAGGTCTCTAGCTTGGACCGAGAGGGCGTAACATCCGTCTACGAAATGCCAGACTCGGTAGTCCCTTCAGGAAGAGGGTCCCTTCCGGAAGGAAATTAGGGTCACTGGAAGTAGATCCTTTAACACCTTGTGTTTCCGGAGGATTGACCAAGTCCGAGGTAAACGGACGTCGGGTGGAGAGATGGTCAGGGGGGGGGGGTTGGGGTGGGAGAAGTAGTCGAGGGAGGTTGGGAGTAGTTGGGAGAGGGGATGGGGTCGGAGGGGTAGTGGGGAGTGGGGGTGGGGTGTGAGGGGTAGTGGGAAGGGGGGTGGGAGGGGTAGTGGCAAGGGGGGGTGAAGAGAGTGATGGGGAGAGTATGGGATGAGAGGGGAGGTGGAGGGGACGAGCAAAGAGAGAATGTGGAGAGGGGGGAGGTGGGGGATTCGTCGTCATTCTAGAAAGATTTTACGTGTAGGACGTCTTAGAGAGGTCCCGACGGACTCCCGACGGTGACGTGAGTCCCAGTTCCGGTGTGAACAGGTACACTCCGAGGTAGTCCTGCGTCGGGGGTGACGAAGGGGGAGAAGACAGAAACCAGGGGGGTGGGGTGGGGGCTCGACGGACCTGGTGCATCTGGGCGAAAGGTAGGACAATTGTACAGAACCAGTGAACGAGAGAGGACCTGAAACGTGTTTGGGAAGGGAGGGGGAAGTGACTGGTGGAACGGGACCCGGAGGACTAAAGGTCTCCTTGCAGGGGAGGGTCCCTCCGGGACGGACGGATGAGACTCGTCCCGGAGGGGACACGAGAGTACCGTGGGTCTCGGTCGTTAATTGTGGGGGCCTGGAGTGAAACCCGTCCTTTGATTCGATGATAACCGGTCTTAGAGACAATATACGTCGGCTTGGGTCATCATTACCTAGGTCTGTCTAGGAACAAGACAGTCACTGGTCGACCCAACGGAACCCGTTCAGGGAATTGAACACCTCGCACCAAAGAAGTAGGTAAGTTACCTCAATTGTCTGGGATCGACCATCTATGTAAGGTGTTCCGTCCCCATCATAAACCAAGTCTGTCACTGGTTATGTTACGATTGTTGACGATTGTAAATAATTCTTGAAGTACACGGTCCTTAGCTACTTCAGTGAAACGTACCTGATAGATGGTAGTAGAAGTGGTTTTGTGGCACACTATAAATTGTAACAATAGTGTACGGTCTACTCTTTTGAGTCCGTGTCTCTCCAATTCGTTGAAAGGGATCCTACGTGTCGACACCGTCTCCACCCGACATTTGGTCTATCCTAGGTGGTACGACACGACGGGACCGTGTTCTTTGTCAACAAACCATCTCCTTACTTGTGTGTCGTGTCGAACGAACTCCTGTGCACCGTAGAATGAGGTCGGGGGAGACGACGATAGAGTCTAAAGTCCCCTTACGGCCCAGTCCCTACTACACCCCCCTCGGGGACTCGAACGGGGTGGGGTGGGGGTGAGTTCCGGTGGGGGTAGGTGGGGTGGTCCTAAGTACTGAGAGGTCCACGTCTCGACCCGACTAAAGATCTGTGGGAGAATACCCTAGACACTACCTTCGTTACATAAACAAACATTCAATTGAAAATAATGAATAACTAAAAAGGTCAAACGAAATCGATACAGATAAAAATAAACAAATTTCGTTATCTGAGAAAGACCTCCCTCTTCGTCCTGCGTTTTAGGATACTAGACTTCTAGTATAATTACCGGATAGTAGAACACTCCTCCCGTTCCCTGTCTCGAGGCGTGGAGAGACCGGTGTTGGTGATTCGACCTTCTCGGGTTTCCTCCCGAACACGGAAAGACCAACACACTCCTAGGGACTCAGACCCAGACCACTCGTCTCCGTCTCCCAAGATCGCCACTTACGTCCCGGCACAGGTTCCGGTCGTGTTACGAGACTGTCGTGCATCCACCTCCCTGGTACCCCGTCGGTTGTCGAGACGCTCCGGTCGGGTCCAGTGTTCTCTAGCCGGCCGTTAGGGTCGAAGGGAAGAGAGGGAACCGACAAAAAGGACGGTAAACGGTGGTAGGTGTTGAATTGTCTCTGAGACTTAAAAGATTGGGAATTGAAAGTCTTGGAAGTTCGGACGATGTGTCGGGATCGTGTGTCATCCAAGAGTCATTTATCGATGACTCATCTATTTACTTGTGTATCGCACCTATGTCCGTGGTTTTTATATCCGTGATTATCAAAAACCATTTAATAATTAGCCATGCAATCAGAAAGACGTCTATTCAAAAACATCTTAATCAGGAGGCCCACCGACCCGAGATCTTTATGCAAAAGTCACTTCACGGGATTGGGACTACCTCTCGCTTCAGCTGATCCTCTTCCCACACTAGACCCGACCTACGACTACCCTTCCCGGCTCGTCAGGGTCCTCTCCGTGCACGAACCACCACTCCCCGCGACTCGCCCTTCGGTGTGGGTGTCGAGACGAGATCTTTCTGGTGGGAGTCCGGTGGGGGTCCGGTGGGGGTCTGGGACGGGAGTCCGAAGTAGGGGAATGTCTTTTCGGAAAGAGGAGAGGAACGAGAGTCCTGTTCGTCCGCTCGGGGTCGGGACCGGGGTCTCCAGTCGACCCTCACTCAAAGAACGAGTAGGGAAATAAAACTGATAATCTTGAGGGACTACAAGTTCGACCAAAATCTTTTCCGTCTCCTTGGTCTCTAGTTTAACGGTTGTAGACGACCTAGTACCTTTTTCGTTCTCTCAAGGTCTTTTTGTAGATAAAGACGAAGTAACTGATACGGTTTCGGAAACTGACACACCTAGTGTTCTTTGACACCTTTTAAGACTTTCTCTACCCTTATGGTCTGGTGGATTGGACGGAGAACTCTTTAGACATACGTCCAGTTCTTCGTTGTCAATCTTGACCTGTACCTTGTTGTCTGACCAAGGTCTATCCTTTTCCTCAGGCAGTTCCGACATATAACAGTGGGACGAATAAATTGAATATACGTCTCATGTAGTACTCTTTACGACCCGACCTTCTTTGTGTTCGACCTTAGTTCTGACGGGCCTCTTTATAGTTATTGGAGTCTATACGTCTACTGTGGTGGGAATACCGTCTTTCACTTCTCCTTGATTTTTCGGAGAACTACTTTCACTTTATCCTCTCGCTTTATCAACTGAATTTCGAGTTGCAAGTCTTTTGTTTCTACTACCGTAGACCAGGGTAGTGAAGTACCCTTTATCTACCCCTTTGTCACCTGTGTCACCGTCTGAAATAAAAAGACCCGAGGTTTTAGTGACGTCTACCACTAACGTCGGTACTTTAATTTTCTGCGAATGAGGAACCTTCCTTTCAATACTGGTTGGATCTATAGTATAACTTTTCGTCTCTGTAATGAAACGGCTGATTCCAGGCAGATCAGTTCCGATACCAAAAAGGACACCAGTACATACCTACACTCTCAACCTGACAATTCTTCCGACTCGCGGCTTCTCAACTACGGAAACTTGACACCACAACCTCTTCTGAGAACTCCCAGGGAACCTGACGTTCCTCTAGGTTGGTCAGGTAAGACTTCCTCTAGTTGGGACCCTAATGAAACCTTCCTTACTACGATTTCGACTTCGAGGTCATGAAACCGGTGGAGTACGCTTCTCAACTGAGTAACCTTTCTGAGACTACGACCCTCCCTAGCCCCCGTCCTCCTCTTCCCCTGCTGTCTCCTACTCTACCGACCTACCGTAGTGCCTGAGCTACTTGCACTCAGACCCAATTGAGACCCTCAACCACTACCTGTCCCTCCGGACCACACGACACCAAGTACCCCAGCGTTTCTCAGCCTGTGCTGACTCGCTGACTTGACTTAACTTGATAAAAATTTGAGTCTTCGTTACAGACTTGGTGTCGACACCCACTCCTTCTTCGGGACGGGGGCACTTACTCTTCTGCACTGTGGAGGTTCCGGTCGTTGGACCTGGTGAGTGAAGGGAGGCTCCGGAGTCAAAGGAGTAGACATCTTATCCCGAAATCCTCAGTTACGGGATTGGGGGAAGGTCACGATATAAGTCCAAGAGAGACCGAACCCGACCAGAGTCGGTAGGAACACCCAGTGGTCCTCGGGACACACATCTTCTCCTGGTAAATAACTCGTGGACGACTTACGGAAGTAACAGAGGGAGTAACGAGTGTCGTCAGTCAGGAAGACCCCTAGGAGGACACAGGGATGAAAGGTTTACTCCCTAGAGTCCGAACTTCTCTATCGGGCACGGTGAGTTTGTCTTTCTACAATTCGGCCGACCTCTATAAGACCTCGGGTCCTAAGTAGTAGAGGTAAGTCGTCCACACTCCGAAACCCTTTCACCGGTATGGAGAGACACGGAGTCCGAGGGTAACCCTTGTCCCGCTCCTGAAGGGACCTTCCCGATTACACTTCCAATTTGTCCAATCAGATAGACGCCCCGACCTAAACTGTATGTCATACCTCTTCCGTTACCGTGGGGTGAGGTCATGAGAACGGACCTTTTAGGGTACCTACCTCCTCGGACCACCCGACGTCAGGTACCCCAGAACTTCTCAACCTGTGCTGATTCACTGAAATGAAAGTGAAAAGTGAAAGTACGTAACCTCTTCCTTCACCGTTGGGTGAGGTCACAAGAACGGACCTCTTAGGGTCCCTGTCCCTTCGAACCACCGACGACAGATACCCCAGCGTGTCTCAGTCTGCACTGACTTCGATGAATCGTCGTCGTCGTTCACGAGTTATTTACGGACAAGGGAAATCCGAGTGACCTTTGAGGAGTAGATTCGACCTCCCCACTAGTACTCCTCTCGACGAATTTTTTGACCTCGGGTACGAACATAGGTAGGAGTGCCCCTGCCGAGAAGGGTCGGAAGTGAGAGGCTCAAGGTTCAGGGTTTCGGGTACGACTAAAAACAAATTTTTCATCTTGTTTGTTCTATGAAGTCCCAGTTCATCCCAGAATCTAGAGTTGTCACTCTACTTCCCGAAGAGACTCTTCAGCGGGTCTTTAAGGGGTCGGTGCATGTGTCGGGAGAGAGTGGTCGACAGTTGCAACACAGTCGGCGGGTTTGGTTCGGGGGAGGAACGGCGAACAGTGAACCAAACGAGGGAAGAAGAAAGTAAGTAAGTCAGTTGTTTACGACCAAAACACTCGTTGACGATACACGACCCAGGACCCGGACTACAACCCTTCCGTGAGGTCGAAAGGGTTTCGACACGTGACAGATCGCCTCCCTTGAGCTACTAGATTATCAGAGCGGCTGTTTACACCTTAACCTTACACTGCGCAAGGCACCTCTTTCCGTGACACAAACAAAGCCACACGTACGTGTGGTCACTCACCTACACACGTAGAGTCACACCCACGTGTGGTCACTCACCTACACACACGGAGCCACACGCACGTGTGGTCACTCACTTACACACGCGGAGCCAGACGTACGTGTGGTCATTCATCTACACACGCGGAGTCACACGTACGTGTGGCCACTCACCTACACACGCAGAACCACAGGCACGTGTGGCCACTCACCTGCACACGCGGAGCCACACTCACGTGTGGTCACTCACTTACATACGGATACACAGGTGCACCCACGTGTACTCGTACACGTATACGCACATAACACGTTCACACACGTACATACGCACACACACATATGTATACACACACACTCACTCAACAGACCCTCCAGTCCCTTCGTAAGGGACAGAGACAGAGAACGGAGTGTCTGTGTCGGACAGGACTAACCGAGCACCTCATTCTAGCCACAGAAGGACCCAAAGAAGAGTCGGAGTGAGGGTGGGAGACGACAGGGGTAGAGGAGTGACGGGGGACGAGAGAGGAGAGGGACGTCCACTTGTACCGGTACGGGAACCTTCCCAGTGGACTTGTGACCCGTGACGCCCAGGACCTCGGCGGACTGAAGGGTGGGTCTTTCTGCGATTGAACCTTCTTCGAGAAACGATGGATCCGCGTGTCTAGGACCGCGACTTCCGCACGTGTCTGGAGGGACGAAACACTGCGGGAGGATACTGTCACCTTGTTCAGTGGGGTCTTCTGGTCACTGGGGTCCTTGTAATCACACTACCACTCTACCGGTCACCCCACTGACCGGTCACTCGGGTAAGGTTCCACGAAGACCATATCGGGGAAGTTGGCGGGGGATACGCACAAGTATTCTATCCCAGACCAGGAAGAACGAGAGGCAAAAGACGGGTGTAGGACTGTGAGCAGTCGACGGGTCCTCCACAGGTAAAGGATATCTCGGGAACCAGAGTGGAGGGCCCGGTGGTCCGAGACTCACCTCGGTCACACCCGACTCGCAGGTGGCGCTGAGAAGGGGTAGAGGAAGGGGTGACCGTCAGTACAGGTGTTTCGGCGTAGGACTGACGTGAGGTGGTGTTCAGATCGTTTCTGGGCTTTTAGGTAATCTCAAGGTTATTTATTTATGTATGTTCTTGGTACCGAACAAAAGGAGGACGAGAAGAGACAATAACTAATTTTGTACTAAGGGGGAAAGGGTAGTAGAAGTGCGGGGCAAGTAGACAGAGGAAGAAGACGTGGGGGAGGAACTGGTTGTACCAGTGAACAAAAGTTCTGGTTACCTTGGTTACTTATCAATTGTGACCTCTTTTCTGGTGGACGGAGTTCACCCCCCATCCCCCACCGCTCCGAGTTCCGTCGATTCTTCTCTAATCGGACCGCGTCGACGTCTAACTTCCGACTCGTCCCGTCTCCTGTCTGTGAGTGTGTGGGTTCCCGGTATGACACACGGGTATCTCACGACCCGTGTGGTGAAGGAGAGACTACTGGGTCCCGGTCAGTGAAGGGACTGTACACGGAGTCGAAGAGTTCTCGTTTTACCCCTGTTCCAATCGTGGATAGAGGATCCCCACTTTACTTCTACTTTATATGATTAAACATATTTCGATTCCGTCTCGTGTTTCCCTCGACAAGTAGTCATATCGTTGGTAGTAATAGTGAAGGACTCGGTCGTTGGACGGTCCTGTCCACAATCCTAAAGGTAAACTGTATATTCCTTTGTCTACGAGACTCACCTCGATGGACGGGGTTCAGGACGTCGGGTTTAGGACACTCCTTCGAACACACTCCGACGTCTCTCTTGTCACAGAGAACCCTCGAGTGAGACGTGGTCCGTGCCATGAGTCCGAAGCCTCCGGAGCAGAGTACGATCACGTTGGTGTAGAGTTCTCCATCCTCGAGAACAACTACGGAGGCACTGTCTCTACTCTTCTGTTTTCGAGTGTCTCCTCTGGGTTGGACGAGTCCTGTGAACCCTCGAACCCTCTTATCGTCTCCGAATTGGGCCCAGAGACTGAGGTCTATGGGACCATAATTACTGGGGGTAAGTAACAATTAAGGAAGTCAGTTGTTCGTGTAGACTCGTAGATCACACACGTCCGTGAGAAGATCCGTTCTCTCGGTCACACCTGTCCTGTCCAGATTAAGGGACGGGGTCCCCTGAACCGTAAGAGTACGTCCCATTTCTTTTATTCGTTTATTTGTAGACTTATATACCGTGGACAACTACCTCCCAACACTTCTTTTGTTTCGTCCCTCTCCCCTGTCTCACACCATCCCCCAGGCCAGTGATGTCACAGAAATGTCTTCCCTGTGAGTGTGTAAAAAGTAATCCGTCCTAGAACCCTCTACTCAACAGGGGTACGGTGGACTGTAACTCCGTCGAACCCCAAATGTATGGGGGAAGTGTCTCAGTTCCCTAAGTCGGTTTTTGTTACCCCAATTCTGTCCATCCCCTAGGACCCGACCCTCTGGTCCTTTCAAAGGGATCTGTTCTACCGTGAACTGACCCAGGGACTTGGGTCTCACACAAAAAGGGGGACCTTTACCGTATCCCGCCTACTTCAGACGGGACGCGTCCCCTGTGCCGTCCACGTCATGACTTCGAGTCCCAATCCTCGTGTCCACAGGCTCACTCCGTCGACGTCACCGCGACCACCGGTCACACCGGTGACTGGAGTAGAAATCCAAGACTACCGAGGTGGGGTTACCCGCGTCACTCCTGTCTTCCTAAATCACGGGCCTCGTGCGAAGGTCCCCAGGGGCCTCAGTCACTGCTGTGATCGCCAGGGACCCCCTGTCTCGGGTGTCTGTCGTCCACCCTTCTGTCACCTGTGTCCCTCCCCCGGCAGAGACTCGGGCCTGTCCTCACCGGAGTTGGGATTGAGACCTTCGGAGAGACCCGGGGGAAGGTAGATATTCGCCCCCAGTCCGGGTGGAACGTTTCGAAGACCCCCGTAGTGACTGTTTGACCGTTTCGTGGACCTCGAGTCTCGTCCATAGGTGCACTCACGACGTCCTCCCGGACCACAGTCCGTCTCGGGGAATCCGACACTCCCCACACTGTCAATAGTCGTCTCCCCACTATTGTCCAACAGTTCTCTACCGAAGAAGTGTGACTTTCTCGCTCTACTGTAGTCTTTACAAGGACTCTTATAGAGATATTGGGGTTCGACAGGACCCAGGGACTCCTACCCCAGAACTTCCTACCTCTTTGAAGACCGGGAGAGTCTTTCCTATGTTTACGTTTTGGTTCCGGAGTCCGTCTGGTCTGAGACTCAAAAGTGTATGAACTCACTTCATATTGACAAGTCAAGTCAAGTCAAGTCAGCGAGTCGACACAGGCTAAGAAACGCTGGGGTCCCTGACGTCGTGCGGTCCGGAGGGACAGGTAGTGGTTGAGGGCCTCAAATGAGTTTGAGCACAGGTAACTCAAGCACTACGGTAGGTCGGTAGAGTAAGAGACAGTAGGGGAGGAGGAGGACGGAAGTTAGAAAGGGTCGTAGACCCAGAAAAGGTTACTCAGTCCAGAAGTGTAGTCCACCGGTCTCATAACCTCAAAGTCGAAGTCGTAGTCAGGAAGGTTACTTACAAGTCCTGATTAAAGGAAATCCTACCTGACCAACCTAGAGGAACGTCAGGTTCCCTGAGGGTTCTCAGAAGAGGTTATGATCAAGATTTCGTAGTCAAGAAATATCAGGTCAAGAGTGTAATGAGAGTGTGATGACCTTTTTAGTATCGAAACTGATCTACCTGGAAACAACCGTTTCATTACAGAGACGAAAAATTATACGAAAGATCAGATAAAGGTACAATGTTTACTCCTTTGACTCCGAGTCTCTCCCTTTCACTGTACGGGCTTCAGTGTGTCGGGTCTAAACTAAACTTCACCAGAAGGGTCAAGACATTCCGACGGGCTCGTCTCGTTCGTGGCACAAAGGACAGAGCACCTCGGGTCACGGAAGGAGCGTCCCCCGGGAGGTCACCTCCCTCAGTGGACCCCAAGGTACGACCCGTCTTAAGAGTAGCGTCAAGGACCGGAGACTATTAAAGGTTGAGACAACCATCTAGGTACCAGGACTTCGAAGATCTTGGTATCCGAGACTTCCTGTACTGTAGGGCGGATTCGTATGAGAGTCTGTGAGTCGCGAGAGTCCGACACTGGGAGTAGGAAATGTGTCTAATCTTTAGACTTCGAGTCTCTCCGGCTTACTTGACGGATTTCGACGTGTCGTTCAGTCCCCATCTCCGGCAGGTTAAAAGCCCGGCGACTGGGTGATCGAGGATCCGCTGAAAGGGACCGAAATCGGAGGAAGTACCTATAATCACTCAGGTACTGGTCACCGTCGAGTACAAACGAAGGACAGACTACAAACGGACCCCGGGTAGGTAATCATAAATAACTTATTGACTCCTCTACTTGGTCTACGGTTCGGGAAATATACATAATACAGTGAATTAGGAGTGGTAGAGAGAAGTATCGTCCTCTCCATTCGGGGTAATATGTCCACACCTTTGACTCCGAGTCTCTGTCCTTTATAGAACGGGTTCTAAAGACTTGAGTACCTTAGACTTGTCCTTCAGTGGAAGAGAACAAAGGGTGAGAGGGAAAAACGTAGAGTCAACGGAGAGATGGGTACGAGTATAATCTACGGACTCTGGATGAGACACCACAGAGACTCCCAGGGCCTCGTGGGTTGTCCTGGTCAGGGACCTTTGGAAATAGTATTCGAAACGACTTTGAATGTTCCAGTATACCTCTTCCCTTACCGATGGGTGTTCATAAGAACGGACCTCTTAAGGTACCTGTCTCCGCGGTCCGTCGGATATGTCAGGTACCCCAGGGTTTCTCAGGTGCCCCAGGGTTTCTCGCTACTTGTGAATGTGTGAAAGTTCTAGTGCCTCAACAGACCAGAATTCGGTCTCTTTCCTCCCACCCGATGTCTGTGAGGGTAGACTCAGGGGGACGGAGAAGGGACCCCAAGTGGAGATTGTGTCGTTCTGGAGACGAGAGTCGTCTTAGACTTCTGTGTAAACACTCGTGTGTGTCGGAGCACGACACCAAGACCGAGACCGGGACTCTCAACCGTAATAGTCTGAATTATGGTACGAGTTAAACTAGAGGTACAAATCGTTAAACTAGAGGTTCGAATCGTTTCGTCTAAAAGGAGTAATTAGACGTAAATACGAAGTTCCGTCACGTCGTTTCAAGTTGGGTAAAAATGAATCGACTTACTTGTACTTTTCCAGTTTTCTGAAGAAGTATTAATCTCTCGTAGAGGGAGGACGAGAGAGGGACGAGGTCGGTCTGAACGGGGAAGAGGAGGACCAGAAAGAGAAGACGAAGAGACGAGGATTTTAGGGGTTCCTACACGGATATGCAGGACTCAGTCCACTTTACTCTCTACTTGACGGATCCCGGTCTCCTCCACTACTGGAACCCAGTCTGTCTGGGTCTGAACTCGGGTGTGAAAAAGTGAAAGAGGTCCACGTTGGACCTCGTTCTCTGAACTAACTTTGTAGAGACATTACCGGTGCTCTGGATGTTTTGGGTGCGGATGAGGTGCCCCGACAATGTTTCTAATTGGCTCTATTATGCGTACTCTAATTGTATCACGGACGTGCTCCCTTGACTAGTTACCGACGTGACCCACTCGACATTAAACCTATGACTTCCCGAGAGGTGACCCGTGGTCCTCGTCCCCAAGGTCCAGGTGGAACCGGGACTGGTGTTCACTACATGGATCGAGACCACCCCACACTCCCATACCTTAGACCAGAAAGTGAGTTCTTTATTTGACAAATTTAACTCAGATAAGTTTCCTATCACTTCGACCTTTCCGATAACCCTCGATAAGTGCACTACCCACCATTTTTGACTCCAGGAGTCTGAGTTGAGTGATCTTTCATTGACTACCCAGTGCCACAGTACCGGTCAATGAGAGTCGAGGTGGGTGTAGGGTGTCACTGAGTCCCTGATACCCTCGACTTTCCTGGGGTTCTTCCATTAAAACTGGATTTACTTTTACTTTTGTATAGTCATAAACACCCTACACTGATTTCGTCAATAATCCCCCTTTACGTATCGTGATTTACGGATGTAATCTTTTCTCCAAAGTTTATTCAATACAATCTAAGGGGGGAATTCTATATCCTTTTTTTTATCTTTAAATTTGGTTTTCATTCGTCTGTTCTCCTTTGTTCTTTCCACTCTCGACTATAATCACTTAACTTTTATCTTTTTCTTTTTTGTATTTTGACTTCCGACTACGAAACTCCAATTATTTTATTATATATATATAGTCAGGTTGGGGGGTTAAATGGGGGCAGATGTGTGTGATGAGTTCCGACATATAACAGTGGGACGAATAAATTGAAGATACGTCTCATGTAGTACTCTTTACGACCCGACCTACTTCGTGTTCGACCTTAGTTCTAACGGCCCTCTTTATAGTTATTGGAGTCTATACGTTTACTGTGGTGGGAATACCGTTTTTCACTTCTTCTTGATTTCTCGAAGAATTACTTTTACTTTCTCCTCTCACTTTTTGGACCGAATTTCGAGTTGTAAGTCTTTTACTTCTAGTACCGTAGACCAGGGTGGTGAAGTACCCTTTATCTACCCCTTTGTCACCTGTGTCACCGTCTGAAGTAAAAAGACCCGAGGTTTTAGTGACGTCTACCACTGACGTCGGTACTTTAATCTTCTGTGAATGAGGAAACTTCCTTTCAATACTGGTTGGATCTGTCGTATAACTTTTCGTCTCTGTAATGAAACGGTTGTTTCAAGATAGATCAGTTCCGATACCAAAAAGGTCACCAGTACGTACCTACACTCTCAACCTGATATTTCTTCCGACTCGTGGTTTCTTAACTACGAAAACTTGACGCCACAACCTCTTCTGAGAACTCTCAGGGAACCTGACGTTCCTCTAGGTTGATCAGGTAAGATTTCCTCTAGTCAGGACCCACAAGTAGTCTTCTTGACTACGACTTCGACTTTGAGGTTATCAAACCGGTGGACTACTCTTCTCGACTGAGTGACCTTTTCGGGGACTACGATTCTTACTCCCGTCCTCCTCTTCCCCTGCTGTCTCCTACTCTACCAACCTACCGTAGTGACTGAGCTACCTGTACCCAAACCCACCTGAGGTCCTCAACCACTACCTGTCCCTCCGGACCTCACGACGTCAAGTACCCCAGCGTTTCTCAGTCTGTGCTGACTCGTTGACTTGACTTGACTTGTGTGTGATGATATACATTTTGTATTGTTTATTCCTGGATCACATATCATGTCCCTTGAGATGAGTCATCAGACATTACCGGATACACCCTTTTCTTAGAATTTTTTATTTTTTTTTTCACCGATATATATATATATATACATTAAGTAAAACGTATATGGACTTTGATTGTGTTACAACATTTGGTTGATGTGGGGTATTTAAAAAATTTTATTTTATTATTGATATATGGGTCTCGTTAGTCAATTTTTATTTTTTTTTTTGTGTTTAACAATTATTGTTTTCTCCATTGTAGTGATATATAAGATGTCTGTAATTTTCCTATCATTCCCTTAAAAGTATTGTTGGAATACTGTTATATCAACCGTTGAATCTACTTTACCTGTTTAATCAAACTTTGTGATTTTGATGGTTTAAAGTGAGTTTTTCTATATCTATTGAACTTATAAGGATATAGAGAAGTTATTTAACTTAAACATCAATGTTGTGATGGTATTTCTTTTGAGGTTTTGGTCTATCAAAGGGACCATTTAAGATAGTTTGTAAATTCCTTTTATATTGTGCTTAAACTGTCTTTATTATTGAGGGTTGAGTAAAATACTTCGATCTTAGTAGGACTATGGTTTTGGACTGTTTCTGTAATTTTCTTACCTTTCGATATCTGGATATTGGGAGTTCTTGTATCTACGTTTTTAAGATTTATAAACAAATCGTTTATTTTAGGTTACCATATAATTTTTCAATTATGTAGTACAAGGTCACCCTCCCAATAGGGTGTTTGCGTTCTAACCAAATCTTAAGTTTTTAGTTAGGTTCTTTGAGTAATATAATTGTTTAAATTTTCCTTTCTGGTATGCGGGTCAAGTCGTCTACGTTTTTTTTTTTTTTTTAACTGTTCTATGTTATATTTCAACAGTACTTTTCAGAGTCGTTTAATCCTTATTTTCTCTTGAAAGAGTAAGACTACTTCCCACAGATCTTAAATTGTAGTATGTAATATCCTTTTCTGACTTTCAAAAGGGTGTTTCCAGTTCTGTGTTCTATCCCTATAGGTGAGAATGGTAAGTATAAGATTAACACGACCTTCAAGGTCGGTCACGTTATTGTATTCTTTTCATTTATTTTTCGTGGGGCTAACTATTATTCCTTCATTTTAACGAAAAAGAACTGTCACTGTACTAGTAGATGTATCTTTTGGACGTTACCTTAGGTAAATTTTATCATTGATACAAATCATTCCAACGTCCTATATGTTTTTAGTCAACTTAAAGACATATGATCATTACTTGTTAGTTTTGACTTTTAATTACTTTCCTATGGTAAATACCCGAAGGGACCACCAAGAACTATTTCTTAGACGGACGGTCACGTCCTCTGTACCCCAGTTAGGGACTAGACCCTTCTAGGGAGTACGGTGTCCCAGTGATTCGGTGTTGATAACTCGGACACGAGATCTCGGGTTCTCGGAGTTGGCGACTTCGGACACACGGGATCTTAAACACTAGGTGTCGTTCTTATATCGAGGGTGAACGTCGTTGATCTCTCTCAAGCACGTCACTACTTCTGTGTCGTGTCGGTTCCTCTTTTTCCTCTTTTCTATGGTAAGTATTGTCGTAGTTTTTATTTTTCAAGAATCTTTATCTAGACCGTCTTCACATAGGACTTTTGACGTTTTGTGACAACTCTTTTTAATTTCTTCTGATTTATTTATATCTCTATTTGATACAAGTACCGAGTCTTCTGAGTTATGACAATTCTATAATTAAAAGAGGTACAACCAGAGATCTAAATTCCGTTAGGGCCAGTTGTCGTAGTAAAAACACACACTTTCAAATGTTAGACTATGAGTTTAATTATACCTTTAAGTCTTCTCGATCTGATCGGTTTCGTTCAAATTTCCTTTTCCTGTTTCCTTTTGATTATGGTGGACTAAAGTCCTGAATAATATTTCGATACTATTATTTCTGTCACACCATACCTATAGTTCTACCTACTTATCCAGTTACCTTCTCTTATCTTAGGTCTTCCTTTAAGTGTGTATATACCTGTAGACTAAAAACTGTTTTCATCTTTCCGTTAAGTCATCTCTTTTCTGTTATAAAAGTTGTTTACCACGACCTTATTAACCTTCAGATATCCGACTAAAAACTTTAAACTAAGTATAAATTTTAAATAAAGTGTACTTAATATTTGTATTTACATTTTGGATTTTGAGATGTGAAAATCCCTTTTAATATCCCTTTTTGAAACATTAGCCCCCAATTCGTTTCTAAAGAATCTAACCTGTGGTTTTGTGTGTTGTATATTTTCTTGTTTGACTATTTAACTTGAAACATTTTTAAATTTTGAAGACGAAAAGTTTTTTATGACAGTTCTCTTACTTTTCTGTCCGGTACCTGACCTCTTGTATAAACGTTTATACTATTTCCTCAACACACGTCTTATAAATTTCTTGAAACCATTGAGTTTTTGTTCTTTTATTTGTTGAGTTTTTGCACCTGTTTTTCAAACCTATCTGTAAATTGGTTTGTTGTATTTGTCCGTCGTTCATTCGTGTATTTTTATAAGTTATATTAATCATTAATCTCTTTACGTAAAATCTTGGTGTCACTCTAGGAATGTGACGAGTGTATTTTTAATTTTTTAACTACGATGGTTCACAACCACTCCCACACCTCCTTGATCTTACGAGTATGTGACGACCACCTTTACATTTTACAATACCAGTGAAACCCTTGTTCAATCAAACAATTTTTCATTGTGAATGCATATGACATTCATTAAGGAGAAGATCTATAAATGGGTTCTCTTCATTTTGTACAGGTACATTTCTGTACAAACTCTTACAAGAATCGTCAAAATAAACACTACAGTGTTTTCATCCTTGTTGGGTTTATAGGTAGTTGTCCTTTTACCTGTTTAACATATAAACACACCATCTTATCATCAGGTATATATTTTTACTTATTTAAGACCTATGTGTGTGTATGTTTATCCTCTTAAATCCTTTGATATGAGTTATAGTACATTTTTGGACATAACCTTTTATTAGACTTTTTTTATATATATATGTGTGTGTGTATACATTTACATATATATATGTACATATATATACATACATATACACATATATGTATATACCCATACATATACACATATATACGTATATATTTATAGATGTATACTTTATATAAAAAATATATATTTAAATATAAATGTAAATATGAGTTNTTTGTATACTTAATATGTATACTTATTTATATATATTTAAATATAAATACAAATATATTTAAATATATATATAAAGTATATATATATTGTCTTAAAGAAACGACGTATGGACTTTGATTGTATTATAACATTCGGTTCGTTTTATTTTATTTTTCTTAATACGATTCACTTTCTTTGGTCCGTTTATTTCTTACGTAGAACAAACTAAAGTAACTAAATAAGATCTTTTATATTTAATTGGGTATCACTGTCTTTCGTCTAGTCACTAACGGACCCCTCTACCTACCCCGAAAGACCCCTCTACTGATTCCTCGACTTCCTTTAAACCCCCTTACTACCTATAAAAGTAATAAAACTAATGTCACTACCAAAGTACTTACGTATGTATACAGTTTTGAATAGTTTGAAAGGGAAATTAATACAGAAATTTATATAGTGACAATTATACAAATTAAATAGTATACAGTTAATATAAAGTTACTTCAACAATTTTTATAGGTGACGTTAACTACTCGAAACGTGTCCTTTCTCGTACAGAAGGTAGGTCCCTTTCGGTCCGGACTTGGGACTCGCAAAACGTGTCCTCTGACTCTGTCTGTCGGTCCGTCTACCCTCCCTCCGTCCGTCAAGGTGCCTCAGTCTCGCAAAGGTCTTCCTCCCCCCGTACCGAGGAGTACAGTATGTGGAGGTCGTCTCTTCGTCAGTATTCACACTGGAACTGTTTAGTCCTTCGTCATCTACTCCGCACTTTCCTCGGTCCCGTCCTCCACTTCTCGTAGGACACCAGGTGGACGAGTTCCACCTCCCCTCCCTCGTCCCCGGTCGTCTCTCGACCACCGTACCTTCCTCGACTCCAATCCTCTCCAGAAGAACGAAAGAGAACTAAAACAAACTGGACGGGACGAAACGAAAGTGTACCTCCACTCTTAAATGAAACGTTTGGACTACTGTCGTACCTCCCTCACTCTGACCTCTAAGGTCCGTCGTCTCCAACCTTAGGGCCCCTCCGAGCTGGAAACAGTTTCGTCTTGTACTGAAACCCCCTCAGTCCTTCTGCTGTTCGTCCCCCTATACTGATAGTTCCAGTCCCTTCGGTCCACGGTCGATCCCACGGGAACAGGGAACCTTCTTAGATCACATTGACCGAACTCGGAGACCGTCGGATACTCGGGGGTCCCCGGAACTGGGGTCTTGGGGAGGAGGACGTTGACCCGAGAAGGTAGACGAAGTGACCGACATAAAGTAAACTCCAATAAAGTTTCACGTTTCGAGTCGAGGTAGTCACCAAAGATTTTATAGGTGGATGAGGTTCGTAATGAGTTAAATAATCGGAAATGACGTTTAAACATCCGTGTCTCAGTGACGGAGGGACCGACGAGAGGGGAGCACGGGTGTAAGGGAAGAGGTCTTCTTTGTCGGGAGGGGTAGAGAACATCTATCGAAAATGGGAGAGGATCTTTCAGAACTATGGTCGACCGAGGTATGGGAGTCCTATGACCGAAAACAGTATTGTATCTTAAGAGAAAAGTCTGAGAAGACATGAGAAGGATTCTTCGTAAGACTAATTGTTTTTACAGAAACACAAAGTACGTATAATCGTAGGGACAAAATGTCTACTTCTTTGTCTCCGTGTCTTTTCCATTCGTTGAACAGTCCCAGTGTCTCGGACCCTCTGTAAGACCGTCGTCTTCGAGGTAGACCCAACACCGTCCATCTGGAAACCAAAGATAGGTCTCTCGGGACCAGACTAGTACCGAGTTGGTGATTGGTCGACAGTATCACGGGTGTAGTGTCCGATAGATACCCCATTTACTTCACTGTGCAGAGTAAAGTCAAGTCAAGTTAGCGAGTCAGCACAGGCTGATAAACGCTGGGGCACCTGACGTCGAGCGGTCCGGAGGGACAGGTAGTGGTTGAGGGCGTCAATTGGGTTTAAGTACAGGTAACTCAGCCACTACGGTAGGTTTGTAGAGTAGGAGACAGCAGGGGAAGAGGAGGACGGAAGTTATAAAGGGTCGAAGACCCCAGAAAAGGTCACTCAATCAAGAAACTTAGTCCACCGGTTTCATAACCTCAAAGTCGAAGTCGTAGTCAGGAGGGTTACTTACAAGTCTTGATTAAAGGAAATCCTACCTGACCAACCTAGTGGGACGTCAGGTTCCCTGAGAGTTCTCAGAAGAGGTTGTGGTGTCAAGTTTTCGTAGTTAAGAAGCCGTGAGTCGAAAGAAATACCAGGTTGAGAGTGTAGGTGTGTACTGGTGACCTTTTTGGTATCGGAACTGATCTACCTGGAAACGACCGTTTCACTACAGAGACGAAAAATTATACGAGAGATCCAACCAGTATTGAAAGAAGGTTCTGTGTAGAGTCCACGAACGTTACAGGTCCGTGTATCATGCACGAGTTCATTTATGTCGGTGAGAACAAGAATGACTACTCGACTGACATGGAGAGGGTCGGGTCCAGGATCTTGGAGAGGGTCGGGTCCAGGGTGTAGACCTGAGAGGAGGGGAGGGTTGGAGGAATGACAATAGACTAAGAATAACGAAAGAAGAAAGGTTTTGATCTAATCTTGAGTACAGGACCCTCTTTGGGAGGGATCAAGGGGGATGAATTATAGGACGAACCGTCAGATCACTTTCTACCCCATTATGTTAAACCCTTAACCTGTCCAATCTGAGTTAAGACAAAAGAGGGGAGTGGTCACTCCTCCGGAATCCGACCGGGGACTTGACTCTGGGTCAAAGGAGTGGGCGTGTCCCCCTGTCACGAGTTCCGATCTACTTTCTTGTGTCCACTTCTCTCGACCTGTTTGCCGTTTGGTGGGATTGGACCGACGAAAGAAACCACAGCCCTTCCTAGGCGAACGTCTTTCTCGGTGTGGGTCTTCCCAACGTCTCAACGTCAGTCTGTTAAGGTTCGTCTCACTCAGTCCGAGAAGGGTGCGGGGGGAGGTGGGACTCGCGAGACCGACGGAGGTGGGAGACAGGGAGGAGTGGTTTGGGGACGACGAGACGACACGAGTGGGGCGTGTGCGAGGGAAGGGGGATGGGACCCACACACGTCTACGGGCGTGTCGGATCGAGTGGGGAAAACGAGTAAGAGGAGAGAGACAGGGACAGAGGGGGAGGAAGAGGACCCTTCAGGAGGGACTGAGGCTCTAGAAGTCGGGGCCACCATGTGTGAGGTTCCAAGTGTCTCTTAATCGTCGAAGAGAAGGTACTCTCCCCCGAAGGGTCCACCGAGTCGGTATTTCTTAGACGGACAGTTACGTTCTCTGTGTTCAAACTAGGGACTCTGTCCTTCTAGGGGACCTCCTCCTTTACCGATGGCTGAGGTCATAAGAACGGGTCTTTTAGAGTACTTGTCTCCTCGGACCACCCGAGATGTCAGGTACCTCAGTGTTTCTCAGTCTGTACTGGCTCGTACGCACGTCATACCCGAGGGTAGTTTGTGGCATTTAAAGGGGCCCCTCGCCTGATACAGACGGACTAATCGGAACTTAGGGTCCCGCGGCCTAGAACAGACCGGACACTAAAGATACCTTAGAAGATAGGTGAATTATTGTACGACAGACCCAGAGTCGGAGTCGCACACTGAGGCGGAGTAGGGATGGGAGGGACCTTAGAGTAAGGGAGTCGTCGAATTACTTCCCCGACCCTACTACCAGAGGTCCCAGGAGCAAACGAAGACGGGAACTGAAACTTCCGTCAAAAACCTGTACACCTCTAGTTACGACGAGCACCAGATTACTACAGTCGTCCTGTCCGACGTCCCTGGGGGACCGGGGACACGGGGAGTGATATTTGTTGAAAGAGAGGTTCACGACCCCAGTGGGAGGGGACTCCCGTCGTCATCCACCGGTTAATGAGAGTCCTCGACCTCTTAGTTGTCCCTCCCCTACAGTCTAGACTCACCCACGGGACCGGGACATTTATTGGGTGATCGGGGCGATATTCTGGTTTTACTTTCCAGTGAACCCAGGAACGAGACCCGTCCCCGACGTCAGTGGGCCGTTAGTAGACGTCCGGACTCTGAGTACCTACTGAGACTCAACAGTTAATGGGGACTGGTCAGTTTACTGAGTCTCGTGTCTCAGTTGACGTCCTCGGGACCGGACAAGCCTCTCGATATCCGTCTCCCGGGGGGAGTCGAACGGACGGAGGATCGAAGTCCTTCCCAGTCACGTCCCGACAGGACAGGTCGTGACTCGAGGGACCACTCGTGAGAGGGTCCGGGACTCAATCACCCAAGACCTTCCGGGGTCATTCAGGGAGACCTAGGGACCGAGTGTTAGGGAAACATAGTATGTTCCAGACCACCCTCTTCTCCGTGGGTCCCGACACCCTTTTAGTCTGACCACTGATCTGGACACCAGACTCGAGGGAGGCACAGTAAAAGGACGTTTTACCCTCCGGTCGCTACGGGTGGACCGTCTACATTATCCTCCCGATTCGCTGTATTACTCCAGTTTGTCGATTCGTGACGGACCGTGTGCATCCCACACGGACCTAGCCGTCCTAAGACTACCACACATCTTCCTAGTCGAGTATGACCGAATTGGTCCGTTCCCCCCACCGAGATTGTCACTGTGCTACTGTAGAGGATCTTGGGTTCCTGCTCCGTCGTGTTGGAGCCCTCCTCTGTCGAGGTTCCTCCCCGGTCGTGAGAGAGAACGACGGGGAAGGTCTACCTTCGACCAGTGGCGTCGAGGGCTCACGTTTGTGGAGGTAAACACTCTTGTAGGGTCTGCCTCTGTCTAAAGGAGTCAGCGGTGGGGTCTAAAAAGTCTCTCTCTTAGATGGACCAGGTGGAACCTACCCAAAAGACGGACAAACAAGCCCAAGAGTGATCTCCTCCGTCAAGTTAGTCGTCGACATTTATTGGACCTTTTTTTGGAACATCCACTTTTCCCGTCCCGTCCCCCCAGTGGCACTCGACCTGTCTACGAGAGTCTCCTACTCCGAACACGGTTAAGACCCCCCATGACTGACATTGGACCCCCCGGGACGGGAACTTCTTATATGAGCCCTGTCCCTGTGTCTCGACGTAGATGTACACCGGTCGTGTCCAGGTCCCTTCTACTCGTGCGCCTCCCAAGTCACCCCACTCTTGGTTCGAGAGACATTCGGACGGAGGGGTCGGGACGATACATCTGTGTACGTCTCCTCCGCCTCGCTCGGCGTGTCGTTCCTACGGCGGTCTGGGTCGGACCCACGATTCGGAAGGGAACGTCTGTACGGAAACCCTGTCATCCCCAGTCCGGAGTTCCGTCGGTCGTCCCCGTCGATAAAGTACCGAGACGGAGTCGATGTTCTGGGGTAGTTGGGTCTAGAGAAATGTCGACGAGGTTTCTCGGTCGTATAAAAGTCGATGTTAGGACTCGGGTCCTCCGTTCGTCCTTTACTAAGTAGGAGAGAGAGTCTGTACTTCCGTCTTGACGTAATAATTATAAATGGGTCCCCAAAGAGGTTCCCGGGGCTTGTTGTTTGCTTAGTAACCCTCTCTTCCCGTACCTAGTGGTCGTATCGACTCCAGTGACCGACGGAGGTTCACTTCGTTTCCCTGGCGGGGGGGCGGTTGGCAGTCCGGACTTTCCCTGGAACACCGAGACAGAGGGACCAAATAGTCTCTTTTGACTCCAGGGTTCTTCTTTCTCCGACCTGGTTTCTTTGGGTTATCCTACCACCGTCTCCTTCCTCGTCTCGGACCTTCGAGTCCCTTACCTTCCTCGTGCCCGTCACTCGGCNTAAGTAGGAGAGAGAGTCTGTACTTCCGTCTTGACGTAATAATTATAAATGGGTCCCCAAAGAGGTTCCCGGGGCTTGTTGTTTGCTTAGTAACCCTCTCTTCCCGTACCTAGTGGTCGTATCGACTCCAGTGACCGACGGAGGTTCACTTCGTTTCCCTGGCGGGGGGGCGGTTGGCAGTCCGGACTTTCCCTGGAACACCGAGACAGAGGGACCAAATAGTCTCTTTTGACTCCAGGGTTCTTCTTTCTCCGACCTGTTTTCTTTGGGTTATCCTACCACCGTCTCCTTCCTCGTCTCGGACCTTCGAGTCCCTTACCTTTCTCGTGCCCGTCACTCGGCGGGTAGACATTTTACCCTTACGTTCCCGACCAGTCCACCACAAACTGGTTCTGAACTTTACTGGGGAGTCTCACGGACTGTTCCTCGTCTAGGACGTGCGTACTTGGAACCACTCCGACGGAGACCGTAAGGGACGGGGGTACAGGAACACACGAAACGTAACGGGTGTCGTCGGGACAAACACGGGAGACTGTGGTCGGACAAGGTGCGTTGGAGTACCCCTGTCCTAGTCCCGTCTGGGGACGGGGTCGACCCGTCATAGAGAAGATATTTACACTCTGACTCTGGTTTCCCTCTATCAACCCAGACGACCAACAAACTCGACTACTACTTGTTTCAGGTTCACACGTCCTGTGCCTCTTCCCACCTCCTACTTCAGGGTACCTCTCTCTACCTCTCACTCCACGGAAGAGTTACCACGGGTAGGGACTAGACCCAGGTCCATGGCGTCATCAAGACCGACAAACGAAACGGAACTCGTGGACTTTCTGGGAAAGGGACGTCGACTCGCCCAAGACAAGACATGGGGTTTTATACCTTCTTGACGACCTACGAGTCCCCCCAGGTCTCGGTCCGTCGGTCGACGGAAGTCCCTTCTCTCGGGGGAAGTGCAGACCCCCGGTCCCACGGGACGAGTCGCGAGAGAGAGGATAGGGTAGAGAAGGGGCGAAACACAAGAGGGAGGTACAGAGAGAGACGGAAAAGAGGGAGTGAGTGGGGAAGTAGACTAATAAGTGAGTAGGGTGACCGTATCAGACACCGGGTGGACACGTACGAGTCGGAGGTCCGACCGGTGTTTCCCCTGTAACTCCCCCGACTCCGGTACGGGGACGGGAACCCCTTCGAGGACCAGACCGATTCTTTGTCTACTTAGGTAGTGATGGGTCTCACTAGTCACGACTCTATCCCCCTCTCCAACGTACCCTGCCCCTCGGGGCCCCTCCTGGGACTGGGACCTGGTTTCAGTCCCTCCTGAAGACCCTCCTCCACCACGGGTACGACTCTGGATCTCTTCTTCGTTCCTCGGTCGTTCCCCTACCCCAACCCCCACCCCATCTACCCCCTCTTCCAATAGTGACCGACGGCGTTGAACCGTGGACGTCTCCAGACCGTCTCTCCCTCTCGGCCCTCGGAACGCTCACCGTCCGTCACGTGCCACCGACCCCGACCCCACACTCGTACCTTACTCCCCACCCTTCCACCCCTTTCTGGCCTGTCCTGAGGAGACCCTAGTCTAGAGTCTCCTACCCCGACCCGACACGTCCGACCCGAAGTGGGACTCCCGGGACCCTCGGTGCGTCCCTACCCCCTCCCCCAGTCCCTCCTTCCCTGGCGAGACATCCGTGACCCCACCCCCCGCCTAAGGTTCCCTTATCCCGAAGAGGTTCGGGACCTACCCCTCTTCGGAGGAAGAGAGGGAAGAGGGGAAGGTCGGGATCGAAAAAAGGAGGAGGGAGGAGACTAGGGAGACGAAGAGAGATAGAGAGACAGGAGAGGAGGTCAGGGGAAAGATAGGGGCGAAGAGAATAGAGAACCGGAAAGGAGGAAGGAGGCGGGGTGAAAGGGGTAGGCGCGCGAGGTAAGAGAGGTCTGGGAGGGGTGGAGGTCCGTGTCCCGACGTAGTGCCGACTCGAGGGGAACGCTCCTAGCCGTCGCGGTGGAAGTCCAGTCTCGGCCCTGGCGGCGCCCCAGAGGGTGTGGTCCTTCTGCGCCCAGGAAGAGACGGAGGACCTCTTCAGTGCCTCCACGGGCGGGTGGACCGGGCCAGGGTCACGGGGGAAGACGGCGGGCGTCGGAACCCAGACCGACGAGACCCAGCTGGGACCGTAGTTATGGTCGCGGCGGAGACAGAGGGGATTGTTGGGATTAATGGTCCGTTCGAGAAGAGGGGTTTCTGGTCTGCGGTCCTGATTAAGACCTTCGTCTTAAGGAAGGGGAAAGTGTCGGGCGAACTCCTATGGTTACAAGAGACGAGAGGACCCTCCCTCCCGGGGTGTCCCCGAGTCGATTCAAGTCAGTGTGTCAACACAGGCTGAGGACCGCTGGGGTGCCTGACGTTGTGTGGTCCGAAGGTATAGGTAGTGGTTGAGGACCTCGAATGAGTTTGAGTCCGGGTAACTCAGCCACTACGGTAGGTTGTCAGAGTAGGAGATAGTAGGGGAAGAGGAGGACGGAAGTTAGAAAGAGTCGTAGTCCCAGAAAGGTCTACCCAGTCGAAAAGGGTAGTCCACCGGTTTCATAACCTCGAAGTCGAAGTCGTAGTCAGGAAGGTTACTATAAGTCCTGACTAGAGGAGATCCTACCTGACCAACCTAGAGGAACAACAGGTTCCCTGAGAGTTCTCAGAAGAGGTTGTGGTATCAGGTTTTCGTAGTTAAGAACCCACGAGTCGAAAGAAATATCAGGTCGCTGTAGGTATGTTCTGATGACCTTTTTGGTTTCGAAACTGATTCTACCTGGAAACAACCGTCTACCCCTTGAGCTCTGGACGTGTCCCACTCACCCCCACTCAGTGACCCCTGGGTCCTCTGGGACCGTGACACGCGAAGAAATAAACAAGTTATTAACGGGTACCTGTGGGTTCGACACGGTTCACCTCAAGACCCTGGTCTCTGTGTCTCTACCTTTCTGTCGCCTCCTTTAGGGACGTAACCACTTACATTCCTTTCACGACCACGACCTACGGACCTCCATCCTGGACCTTACACAGTCAATGACGTCCTCGGATCTCTCCCACGACCGTTGGGTCCCCAGAAGGTCCTTCCCACCCTCTCCCCTCGAGATTCGACCGAAGTGTCCCCTCCACCGTAGACTCGACTAAGTAGGTCCACCTCATTCTCAACCGGACCTTTTCTACTAACTTCTCAGAAAGTCCGTCCCCCTTACCGTACAGGTTTCCTTATCTCCAGTCTTTTATACCCCACATTAACTTTTATGAATCCCCTCGTCGCCCCACGTCCCCCATAATCCAACCTCCCTCACTGGCGTGGTCTTTCCTGAAACTCCCAAAGGACGAGCGGGACGTGGACGTCCGTGATTACTACATTATATTTGACTATTATTGTATTTGTTAATAGTATTAATGATAATAATAATATCCCCGAAGGGACCACCGAGTCTACCACGTCTTAGTCGGACGTTGCGTCCTCTGGGTCCAAAGTAGGGATCCAGCCCTTCTAGGGGACCTCTTCCTTTACCGTTTGGGTTAGGTCATAAGAACGGACCCCTTAAGGTATCGGTCTCCTCGGACCGCCCGATGTCAGGTATCGCAGTAATTCTCAGTCTGTACTGACTTGTTGATTGTACCAATAATAATATCAGCGATTCAGGATAACACTCGGAAGATAGACGGTCCGTGATAGAGGTTGTGAAATGTACATCACTGACTCGAGTAAAAATACGTTGGGTACTCTACCTACTCCAACCTTTCACCGGGTCTTAAGTGGACAGACTACAACGAGTCGGGACTTCACCACCACGTGGGACGGAGGTCACAGGTGAAAGAGACAAAAGTGTCGTTGGGACGGGTCGGGTGGGAGGTCGAAGGTTGCATTTCCGAGACTCTAAGACGGAGGGTTTTTCTTTCGTCGGTGAGTAAAGGGGACTCCAGTCTCTTAAGTGTAAAACCTTCTTTTGGGTGCCTCGGTCCTCTTCTGTCGTTAATTGGATTTCGGGGCTAAACAATTACTGCCCAAGAACGAAGTAAACTCTCGTTCGACCGACCTCCCCGTTCAAACTCCGCTGGGGAGGGGTGGGCGGTGGGAGGTGGTTCCATCAACGGGGAGAACTGGCGTCGTTCGAAGTCGCAAAGACCTCTTCGCCTTGGTGTCGGGTGACGACGGGGATCACCGACCACCACCGTGACCGTCCAAATATGACTTCCACCCTAGGTGACGGTCTTTCAAGGTCGGGGTCCTTTGGGGTTCAAAGGTAGACTCCCGGGTCCTTCTGTCCACAGAAGTCCGAGGGAAGTCGTCGATCTCCAAAAGAGACCGACCTGTCTCTAACCCACAGTAGGAGTTTACCCGAACGCCGTCGTGCTGAAAGGGAATTTACCTGTGCTCCCTTCTGAGGTGACTTTGTGACTCGACCCCTAACACGACACATGAACCAGCGAGGCAGCACAGGCTGAGAGACGTTGGGGTACGTGACGTCAGACGGTACAAGGAGGTAGGTGCCCCTAAGAGGTCCGTTCTTACGACTTCACCCAACGGTACGGGAGGAGGTCCCCTAGAAGGGTTGGATCCCTAGCTTGGGCTCAGAGGGTGTAACGTCCACCTAAGAAATGGCGGACCCGATGTCCCGGCCCCTCTTTCTTCTCGTTTACCTGAACAAAGGTCTTCACTGGGTTCTTCCCTCAAACCTCGGACGAAACACAGAGACACAATAAAAAAAAGAGAGGGATAGGAGGTGTAAAACGAAGGAGCACTGATTTGGTTCGACGGGTGTACCGCGTTGCCATTTCTTAGGTGGACGGTTACGTCTTCTATGTTCTCTGTTCCCGAGTCAGGGGACCAGTTCTTCTAGGGGACCTCCTCCCGTACCGTTGGGTGAGGTCATAAGAACGGACCCTTTGGGGTACCTGTCTCCTCGGACCACCCGATGTCAGGTACCCTAGTGTCTCTTAACCTGTGGTGACTCTTGTGTGTGTGTGTGTGTGTTGAGTTGGTTCCTCTTGTGGGGTACTCGTCTCCACCCCAGGTATCCTGGTCCGGTCTCGTCAACCACCTTTCTGGTTCGGTCCGAAACTTGGAGGTACGACCAGACCGGAGACACTCCTACTTCCGTCTCGACCAAAAATTACTACTCTTTCGTCCACACTCCTACGTCTCTCCGAAGTCCTCAGTTTATTGTCGACACGGAGCCGACAGGGTAGACACGGGGATGGGGTGGAGTATGTCGTCCCTGACTTACCAGGGACAAAGAGTCTGAGGGGTCCGAGAAGGTCCGGACGAGGACACACGTACGACAAGGGGACGGGTTCTTGCGACCAATTTTCTGGGAGTGGGAAGGTCGGTGTACGGAGGAGGGACGTTTCAGAGGTGAGAGGTGGTGGGCACAGGGACGAAGGGTGGTGTGTGCGTGTGTGTGTGTGTGCCTAAAATATTCTGAGAGGGTTTGGGTCTATGAGGGAAAATCTTTGAGGAAGGAGATAGTCTAGTTTGTAGAGTTTTATAGGGGTGTAGGGGATGATTTATGTTTAATATACATTGATACGTCTTTGATTCAACCTCCTTTTCCACTCGTCAACTTTTATAATACGAAACATCTGTAAACTAATTCGTAAATAGTCAAAGTTGAAACGACGGAAGGGAAATATAAAACTTTGGTTTATTTAACAAAAGGACCCGGAATTTGTAAGAGTGGTCGGGAATTCCCGAGAATCCGGGACCGTGAAACGGGTCTTGTCTCTCCGAGCACCTCTTTTACGAGGGGAGAGGGCAGGGGAGGGGTGGGTCCGTCTTGGACGTAGAGGAACCGGGGAGACGTCGTAGTGTAGCGGTCACTCTCCTACGATCTTAATAGTAGACAGACCCTAGGGTGACTCCGGCCTACAGTGTGGGGTTCCAGTGTGTGTCTAGAAACAACGTTCTTTCCTATTGCTCTTCCTCCTTTCCTCTCTCTTCGGTCTCCTTCTCCTTCTCTGATTCCTCCCTCCCTTCCTACCACCAAAGTCGTCTCGGTTGTTCGTCTTTCTCGTCCGTCCTATCAGACATCCAGCACTACCCGAGAGGGACCAGGGGAGAAGGGGACCTGTAAAGGGTAGAGTCCCTGAGAAGGTGTCTCGCGGTTCGACAAAGAAGGGTGTTCTACAATGGTCTTACGTTACGAGGACTCTGGGATAACAGTCTCTCTACACCCCACTCGTAGTCGAACAGCGGGAGCGAGACCAGAGGTGTGTAGTGTAGCGGTGGTCTCCGGACCCCCACCCCGACCGTGTCTCCCCAGGAGACTACGAGGAGAGGGTCGTTGTCACAGGAAGCAGGAGAGAGGGCCGGTCAGCCCTACCACCCTCCTTTCTCACACCTACCGTCTCGCCCGTTGAGACCCGTCAGAGGTGTGGGAGACGTCCCTCTACCTGTAAGGTCGTCGTCGAACCGACCAATCTGAACCTAAACCTTCAGGGCTACAGTGTAATACCAGTGTATCCTAGGGACGACTGGGGGCTCCCTTACTGTAAAGGGTGGCAGTGTAGGGGTGGACGTTCACAGGTGGTCTGGGAAGACCCGGACCTGGGTGGGTGGAGAGGTGGGGGTAAAGGGTGGTACGAGGAGTAGTGAGTGAGGTGAGGTCTGTGTGGCCGATGACCTGTGAGGACCCTGTAAGGTTTATGTCCGGGTGGTGTCCCGGAGACGTGGTCGACACTTCCGAGAAACGTGTCTATAAGGACCCGAAGTGAGGGACTGAAGCGGTACAGAGACTAGTTCACAATGGAGGAACCTTTCCAGAGGGGACGGGAGGGGTGGACTTTCTCGGGGGCGGGAAGGAAGGAGCCCCCCTGGGTGTCTTCCTAGTCGACTTCCAAGGTACTTCCTCATGACCCAGTCCCTTTATGGTTTCCGTCTTTTCTCTATCTATCACACACACCAACCCCACCCCCCCCCCGTGAATGACACTGGACCCGGAAACTGACCAGTCAGGACCGTTGATAAACTAGTGTCTGTTGGAAATTCACTCCTTCTACGGTAGAAGGGGGAAGTTATCCACTCTTTTGGGTTCGAGTTCCTCCACTTCGTTGGACGACACACACTCACTGCCTTTCGCTTTCACTGCAGCGAGACAACACAGGCTGAAAAACGTTGGGGTACCTGACATCGGATGTGGTCCGAGGAGGCAGGTACCCTAAAAGGTCCGTTCTTATGTCCTCAACCAACGGTAAAGGAAGAGGTCCCCTAGAAGGACCGGGTCCCTAGCTTGGACCCAGAGGGCACAACGTCCGTCTGCGAAAATAGTAGACTCGGTGGTCTCCGTCTCGGTCAGGGTATAGAAACAGGTGGTGGGACCTCCGCCTCCAGACCCTAGGAATCGCGACCTCCACCACCGACTACGGGGTAGCACCCATTCTGACAGGGTTTTTACATCTGTCACCACTCTCACTCTTGGTCAGACACTTCTTGTGGCCAGTGTCACCCAATCGACCAGGTCACACCCCACTCTACCTCGTTTTGAGTCGGTTCACCTGACTCTACCTACTCGGTGTCTCCGTCGTCCTCTCGATACCTTTTCTCTCCTGGCACTTCTCTCTGACCGTCCTTCCACCCTTCGCTCACCAACTCTCACCGGCCGTCCCGGAGTACCACCGTGACTGGGAGGGCTGAATCGTCAACACAGGACCCTTCTAGGGTAGGGTAGGAATCGTCTTGCTCCTCCTTCAACACACAAATCTTCGTCGGGTCGGACTGGTAGTGTCAGGGTGGTCTGTGGATTGTCTCCAAGGTCCTTCGGGGACTCTACCTGCACCCTCCTCCCACCGTCCTCCGGGGAAACGGGACCCATAGCTGACGACAGGACGGGGGGTCCCGTCCAGACTCTCCGTAGGACCTTTCCTGATACTCGAGTAAAGGGGACCCTCGGTCCCGGACCCCTGAACACTCCCCTAAGCATCTCGGCCACCCCGACCGAAGAGTCCGAACAATCTCCTTCTGGGAAGGGGAGGTGGGAGTCTTCGGGACGGGGCTCCGGTCCGACAAAGGCACTAGATTAATCGTAGTGACTCTTATTGTGAGGTGTGAGGTCGTGCGAGGTCGAGGGTACTTTCGTAGCGTCTTGATTAAGACGAATTTATACTTTACCAAGGACGGGAGTCCCGGGTTCAGCTCCTCCGTGTTTGGTCTTTGTTCTCAACATTAATGGTCGAGACTAATTCGTCACACTCAATGTTTTTTTTTTCTTTTTTCATTTTTCAGGTGGAGGGAGGTATGTTGTTAATTGTCGTGAATCAATACAGACAAGAACATTCCTTGTGTCCGATGAGTAAGGAATACGGGAAAGGAAAGAACAGCAGGGTAATAGGTCCAGTAAACGACTCGTGGACGGTTCACTATCCTCAAGTATAACCGACGTCATTACTGTTTCTCTGCGTGGTCAGTCCCACGGAGTTGAGGACCCCGAGTGGCAATCCTCCCCCTGTACGGGAAGGTCCTTCAGTGTATCTGGCGACGTGGAACCCTGTTCCAGTTCGTGCGATACATGTGCCCCGTTACACCCTCCTGGTACGTCCCCTGATTAAGTCTACCCTCAGGGTCGACTCTGGACTTCCTCGACCAATGGATTTCTCACCTCCACCCCTGTCTCACTAGATGTCTCGCGTCTCCGGGTCGTACACGTTTCCGGGACCCCACCCTTCCTCCCACAGTCTCCCCTCTTCTTTCCCGTGACCCCGTCTCACACTCCTCCTCCATCGCACTCCCCCCTCCTCCCTCGTCGGTCTGGGACGTCCCGAGTGGACGGAACTGCCGTCCCACCCTCATTGAGTTCCAAGGGACTCGTAGTGTTCCCAAACTTCGTTCCCTCCCCGGACTAGTCAAACCCCTAAATTCTTCGAGAAGACCGAGGAGCACCTCCGACCTCGACCTTGTCCCCCGGGTGCCTCCTCCACTTCCAGGTCCGTCCCCAGTTACTACCGAATCTGATCTCGTCACTCCTCCCCTACCTGTGTCCCGGTCGAGGCCCTCCACAAAACCTCCCACTTGGTCGGGTGGAACCCCCACCACCCCCACCTCCGTTCCCTAAACAGTGTTTCTGTGGGTCCAAAGACCGATTCCTCGACCCTTCACCTCGACGGTAAAGGACTCACTATTGAGCCTACTCCTCGTCCGATCGCCCACTCGGGTCAAGCCGCACACCATACGCACCGGAGCACCTCTTTCCCCACAGGCCTCCTCTCGTCCCGTGTCGGGGCGGCCTCTGTGGGGAGGTAGCCCCTGTCGTCACGCACGGAAGACCCCTCTCTCCTGGTACCGCCTTCTTCCTTGTTCCTCTCGCAGGAGTGGGGAGACGTGGTCCTCTTGGGCTCGACTCCCGATCCCGACGTACCGTCTTTCTCGGGGACGGGTGGGGTTCTCCGACTACCCCCCACCCTCCGGCACGTTCCACTCCGGGGTCGACCTCCCTCCAGCACCCTCCAAAGGGGAACAAGAGGGAGAGGGTACCACGGTCCTGTTCCGACCCCGTGACCGAAGCCCGAAGAGTGTGGGAGGGGCGCCCATCCCCACCCCCCGTCGGGTCTCGAGAACACCTACCCCGGTGGACGAGACCCCGCGGGGGTCGTCTTCTGGGCTCTAGAAGGGTCCGGGGACGGGAGTCGAAGGGGCCCATGGTGAGTCACCTTTGTGCTTGGAGGGTTTAGAGGTAGGAGAAAGGAGCGTGACGCAGGCGGAAGGGTCCCGTCCTTTCCCCGAGACAGGTAACCCAAGTAAATTGTACAAATATTCGAAAAAATAAATGTTCACAAATGCATATTCGAAAGATAAAGAACTTGGACTTATAGGGGGAGCTCACTGACTTTAGGAGAGACGGTTCCCGAAAATACCCTTCAATCTTTACTGTGTACCCTCTCGACTCTCGGCCAAATAAAAATTTGGGACCCGAGAGTCGCTGTGGGACAGATAGGTAGGTAGTCGAGGGAGTGAGCCCGTCTTTGTGAGCGACTACAAAATTACACGAACCGTGGTACGACCACGACTCCATGTCTCGACCCTAGAACCGGGTTGAATCACCGACCTGTGCCCCTCTTCCCAGGACCCGTGTTCATACGAAAAGACCGGGGTACACTAGTTGTGGGAGACGAGTAAGTAAAAAAGTAAGGGGTTTATCTAGTCAGAGACTCCCGTCCGTGAGACGACGACGACGACGACGACTCAGCGAAGTCCGCACCGGCTGAGACACGCTGGGGTGTCTGCCGTCGGGTGGTCCGAGGGGGCAGGGACCCTAGGAGGTCCGTTCTTGTGACCTCACCCAACGGTAACGGAAGAGGTTACGTACTTTCGCTTTTCACTTTCCTTCAGCGAGTCAGCACAGACTGAGATCACTGGGGCACCTGACGACGGGTGGTCCGAGGAGGCAGGTACCCTAAAAGGTCCGTTCTCATGACCTCACCCCACGGTGACGGAAGAGACTCCGTGACAAGATCGGTGATCCATATGTTAACACTTATAGTGTCCGCTCTATTTAGTGACGGGGGACCTCGGTGTCGGACGACCCCTCTGGTTCCTATTGGTCGCTCTCTCAGACAGTAGAGACGGTCCAGGACTCTATATGACACTTCCTTTTCTCTCGTTGCCTTTCTCCACCTCTTCCCACCTCCTGAACCCCTGGAGAGAGTCCTCCACTGTAGACTCATTCCTGGACCTCCTTCACCCCTGTGCTCAGCACGTTTACGAACCTCTTCTATGTCGTACACGTTTCCGGGACCCCACTCCAACACGGGCCGTACGAACCCCTTGTCGGTACTGAACCTCCAAGGTTCCGGACGGGCTGTCTCCCTCTGGACTCTTGTGTCTCTTTCGACACCGGACACACCCACTCCCACCTCCTCAAAGTCCCTCCTGAACATCCTACTTCTCACACTCCCTCACGCACCTTTTCGTAGAGACGTCTTCGCCGTCGCGGCCGGTGTCCGACTCGCCGCCACCGCACAAAACCAGTGCCACCCCCCACTCACACCCCACTCCTACCACAGTCCTCCCGACGTCGGTCCTGTTCGTCCGACGTATCAGTCCCACGAGGTCTTTTCGTCTTAGTTATCCTGTATCTTTATCCCTCCCCAACGGAGTACGCTAATACCTTGGATTCGGGGTTCTACACGGTAGACGTTCGACCTCCGGGTCCTTTCGGTCATCAAGGTCGGGTTTGGACCCGACTCTTAGTTCCCAACTACCACAGGGTCAGAGTCAGACTTCCGGTCTCTTGGTCGGCGTGACTGTCTAGGGGGTCGAGATCGTCTCCACCTTGAAAAGGAAGGAGACTGAACAGTGAGATCAACTCGGAATTACCTAATAATCCACTATGGGTGGGAGTAACGACTCCCGCTGAATGACTCAGATGACTAAGTTTACAAGCAGAGGAGGTCTCTGGTGGGAGTATCTGTGGGTCTTTATTACAAAATGGAGGATAAACCCGTCGGGAATCGGGTCTGGTCAACTGTGTACTTCAATCGGTAGTGTCTCCGGGGTGGTCCGACTTTCCCTTTCACGAAGGGCCGACCAGGAACTTGTACGGTCCAAACAAGAATCGGGTCCCGGAAACGTTGAACGACAAAGACTTACGAGAAGGGGTCTAGAGGTGTTCGGAGTAGTGAAGTATAGGAAGATCCGACGATAAGTTTACATGGAAGAATGACTCCGGAGGGATGGGTCGTGACACAGAGGCTCGGGATCGGGGATTGAAGGAGAAAGGGATGAAATAACAAGAGGAATTAAGGACGGATAGAGGTACAATGTGTAACACGTATAGGGTTGACTAAGAGCAGACAGAGGTAGAGGATCTTTACACTGGAAGTACTCCTGTCGTTAGACACCGATACAATAGTTACGTCGTAGGGATCTCCACACGGCGGATATTACTATGTTATTCATAAACAACTTACTGACTGACTTGCCGGAATCTTCAGTACAGTTCCCCGTAACCATAATACCCACATTCTGACCATACTAGGGTTCTCACCGTTCCTTAGTGGGTCCCGTAACTTCCTCCCTTCATTGCCCAGACTTAATCCTTCTAGAAGACAGGTGTATCTTCTTCTGGTCCCGACCCTCCTCTTTCCTCCGACACGACGGGGACCTCACACTCCACTGTCCAGACCTGACAGGTACCTCTTCGGTCTCGCCGACCCTCACCTCTCCGATCTCCCCGACCCTGTACCTCTGGGGTCCTCCCGAGTCACGGACGAACAGTACCCCCACGACTCGACCCTCGTAGTTCCCGTTAACCGAGGCAGCGACTACAACCCGTCTAACCCTCCTGTCTCGTCCGACCTCCCCTGTCACCCAACGTCTCACTCTGTCCGACACGACCCCCCGTCGGACGGCTGTAAGTCCGAGTGTGTCGTCCAGGGCCACTATCTCGTCCTGTGTCCGACTTACGCCCGTTCTCCTCCGTCCGCTCCGTCCTTGTTACTTCCCGTATCGACACCTGTCGAGACGTCTCCCCACCACCGTAGTAGTCACAGTGACCAACACCCATTTTCCACCCTTGTCCTCTCCGGACGACGATTTTCACACTCTCTGGGTGTCGGGCGCCCACCGGAACGGGGTAGTAAGCGGTAGGAAGTTCCGGTCCTTCCTGGAGGGTCTACCGAGAGTTTAGGGTGGACGGACCCCTCCGGGGAGAAGTAGGTACTTTCCGACCGGGACAAGGGAGGGAGCTGGGACGGGGTAGGAGGTTCACGTTCTGCGTCGGCGAGGACGACGACGGAAAAGTCGAGGGTTTCGACGTCAGTGAGAACAAAAGGCAGTCTTTCACCGAAAGTCTCGTCGAGAAGTGACGCAGATTTTTAACAGATACAGTTGTCGGGAGTTATGTCTACAGGACTGTAGCGACTAGACTCTGGGCCGGACCCTTGGTTGGGTGTCCCTTTACCTGTCAGGTCTCCTTCCCCGTACAAGACTCAGGTTTCGGTCGTAGTCGGTCGTACCCCCGGACCCCTACTATCTCCGATTCGGTCCCGCCGCGACCCTCGTCGCGTATGTCCGCGAAGACCTCCCCAACTGAAACCCCACCCACCCTCGACCAAGGACGGAGAAGGGCAGGACACGTAGAACCTCTGTCCGCGACCGGGATAGACTCGTGGCCTAGGAGTGTACGTGTGTTCCTACGACCCTCACGACTCCCACTCCGACCCGTCGAGAATCGTGTCCCGGACCACGTAGCACCCTCGGGACAGGTACCGTCGACGAGGACTCTACGTGACTGAGGGGGAGAATCCGTGGCTTCGTGGAGCAGAGGGTCCAGACCACGGGTTCCCGTCTCAAACAAAGACGTTTTTTTGACTAGAGTCTAGTCCCAGGGACCCATGGGACAACTCTGGTACTGACGGGACGATCGACCGAAGTAGTAGGGGTGAAATGTCTACTGTTTTGACTCAGACCTTCCTTCCTTTCTCTGAACACGTTCCGGACCCCGACCTTTGACCTAAGCTTGGGGACAGACGACGGGAGTTTCGACCTCGGAGTGGTCCTGGAACAGTCCTAGGTGGTGGAGGAACCTCCCTAGTCATCCTTGGTCACCCGTCCTTGGTGCCGTCCCAGTCGGTCTTACCTTCACCCGACTCGGGTCCCTCCTGGTCCGGAGACGGTCGACGGTGGAGTCCACAGTCTTGAGGACGGTCCTCCAAAGGAGGATCCGGGGTAGGTGGGGAGGTCGGAGGGCCCTGGGGCCACGTGTCCGAATTTGGACCCGGGACGGACCCTCAGGACGAGACTGTAGAGTCGTCTCCTGTCACGTAAGTCGAAGTGTCCGACTCTTTTTTCGTCTTTGCAGTCGTAGGGACTAAACGAAGTCTTTGTTCACCCCCACTTCCTACGGACCTAAGATCGGTGGGGAAGTGGACCAGCACCTAAAGTGTCGGGTGCTGTGGGTGACCCCGGATCGACACTACCGGAGGGTCGAAGAGTGGATCCTATTTCGGTGGAAGAGAGGAGTCCCTATCCCACCTCACTACTACCCCGGGTCGACGTAGGTTTCCCGAGACCAACGGTACCTTTGTCCACCGACCCCTTCTATCCCGGACTTCGTCTCTGGAAGTCGGTCCGAGGTCGGAGATCTCAGCCCAGGTGACTCGGGTCCACCCCAAGGTGGTGGCAAGGGTGATGCGTCCACCTGAACGGGGGAGGGGTAAAGCCCTGAGACCTCGTCCAGTGGGTTCGAGAACTCTGTCGACGTAGACAGGGGTCCAGGACGGTCGTCTCCACTCTCCTCGTTTCCGACTCGGACTCAGTAACCCTAGTCTCTGGTGCCGACAGTCCTGACCTGTGTCCGACGGTCCCCCGTACCCTCGTTCCGTGTGGGTCCTGAGACCCGAATGTTTCCAGGGGTCTCCGGAACCCGAGGCGGACGGGGAAAAGACCTACCCGTTCGACTCCAGAACTCCCACGTCCCGTGTGTCTCAGGGGATCGTAGTCATGACCGAGGGACTCCTACGAAGAAGGGCTGTCAGTGTCGGGGGCTGTCACCGGTTCGGAGACCACGGCGACGGTAGGAGACGGAGGGGGTCGTCCACCTAAGATCTAATCTGTACAGTACACCCGTGACGCGTGAACAGGACGACCAGAAGTACCGTGTATTCCGAGCCAGGGTCAAGTACCTTGGATAAGGGCAGGGATCCGTACACTTCCGACACTCCTGTGATCCGACTCCTAGTCACACGGACACGACCCAAATCCTGGCAGTGACAGACCGTCGGCCCCACACCCACGTCCAGTGGGGGTTGTATACATCGGTCCCCGTACTCTTGTCCACTCCGGGTGTCTGGTAACCCGATTTATAGATTCAATCTTTAGTTGATAGTGTGACAGTTTAGTTTATTTAAAAAAGGAAAATGGAGGTGTCTAAAGGTTCAGGACCGTATGTCTCTCGTCTGTCTCGACCGGGGACTGAGGACTGTGGACTGGGTTGGACCCGGTCGCGATTGGAAGGGAGGGAGCCGAGTCGACCGGGTACCAGAGTGTGTGTTACGCGTTGTGAGGTTGGACGTCGGAGACAGACGTGGAGGGGTGGGTGTCAACGTGAGACCCCAAATCCCCCACGTACGACCGGAACGTCCAGTGGTAGGTCCCTCGTTTGGGTCCTTCTCCCGAGTTTACGGTGCGTCCGGGACCTTCGTCCAAGTCCAGTTAGTCCTTCCCTCAAGACCCCAACCCCCTGACCTCGAACAGGGAACAGGGGAGAGTAGGGACTCCCCTCTCCGTGTCGACCTCCTCTGTCCTTATCCCAGGGGGGGTGTTCTCTTACCCTGAGGTCCTACCCGGGGGATGAGTGCAGAGTCCCAGTGTCCTACCTCGTCACCTCCCCTACACCCTGGTCCACCCGTCACCACACCAGTCCCTCTCCAGACCAGTCTCTACGGGTCCCGGACTCTACCCCGTCCCTGTCACCTACACTTCCTGACCCCTGAGTCCTTAAATGTCCTCAATTTGAACCGT
Source organism: Capra ibex (assembly GCA_006410555.1). Lineage (NCBI taxonomy): Eukaryota > Metazoa > Chordata > Mammalia > Artiodactyla > Bovidae > Capra > Capra ibex. Next base: position 12,177,641 of record SJYO01016970.1, read on the forward strand.
CCTGAGTTACCAGGGACTCCACAGTCCTCAGTCTTTACGGGGGGAACAAAGACTACACCCAGACACCCCCGACGTCCCCGTTGTGACTCTACCCTTGTCACCCCTCCTGGTCCAAACTCCTCTTCTACTTCCGACTCTGAAACTTGTACAGTTCCCCGGTGAGTCTCCTGTCTCCGGTGTCCTCTGGAGTCTCCTCTTCCAGGTCATTCACCCTGTGGGGCAGATTGAGTCGTAGTACACAGGTCGTACTCCTGTATGTCCTGTAGTCTCTGAGAACTATGCCTACCGTCGACTCCCCGCCCCTCCACTGTCGTGCATCTCCCCCCGACAATCGTGTACGCGGCGTCTACCGGGTGCCCGTCCCGACTCGAGTGACTCCCTCTCGCTCCTCTCTCCTCGCACTACGCCCCTCGACCCGTGACAGAATCGAGTCCGACGGTGTCGTTTTGCGGTGTCGACCCCCCGAACTTGTCGTCGTTAGTTAAAAGAGGACTGGGCCTCCGACCCTACAGACTCCAGTCCTACGGTCGTACCACCCCAAGATTACTCTCGGGAGAACCGAACGTCTTGAGAGAAGACAGACGAACGACACACCAGTACTCCGTCTCCCTCTCTTTCGAGTAAGACCACAGACCACAAAGACTTTTTCCGTGACTAGGGTAACATTTCCGGGGTGGGAGTACTAGAGTAGATTGGACTTAATGGCGGGTTTCCAGGGTAGAGGTTTATAGTAATGTATAGTATATAGTGTAGTGTAGTCGAATATTCACCTCCCCCGTGTTAAGTCGGGTCTCGAAAGGTGAGAACTGAAGGGACTACCGAGTCTACCATTTCGTAGACGGACGTTACGACCTCTGGGTCCAAGCTAAGGACCCACCCCTTTTAGGGGACCTCTTTCCTTTACCGTTGGGTGAGGTCATGAGAACGGACCTTTTGGGGTACTTACCTCCGGACCATCCGATATCAGGTGTCCCAGTGTTTCTCAGTCTCCTCACTGAAGTGAAAGTGAAACTTACATTTGGTGTAATTAAGATAGGGTTGTCGAGGGTTGGAGAATTGAGGAAAGTCGTTGTTGAGATTTCAGACTTCGGATTAGATTTATAACGGATGTAGTGTGTACCTACCCTAAGCGCCATACTAAGTACGACTCCGTTGTGAGGAGAGGTCGACACTTGGACACTCTTCTCTAAACCACCACCTCAAGACAGAGATTCAACGCAGGCTGCGGAACACTGGGGGTACCTAACGTCGTACGGTCCCAAGGGACAGAAAACGATAGAGGTCCTCGGACAAGTTTAAGTACGGGTAACACAACCACTACGGTAGGTTGGTAGAGTAGGAGACAGCAGGGGAAGAGGAAAACGGAAGTTAGAAAGGGTCGTAGTCCTAGAAAAGGTCACTCAGTCAAGAAGTGTAGTCCATCGGTTTCATAACCTCGAAGTCGAAATCGTAGTCAGGAAAGTTACGTATAAGTCCCAACGAAAGGAAATACTAATTCTTCTCTATTCACGAAGGTTTTATGTCACTACTCCATCCGGATCTGAACTGTAAGGGTAAGGTGTCCCGTCTTGATCCTTTCTTCCTTTCTCACTGTCCAGGGTTCTCAGGTTTTGGGTCGTTCTGTCTCCAGTTCTCGAGAAACCAAGTTGCTAGGCGGGAGGTCCAAGTGACCCCATCGTCACAGCGAGGGGTCGAGTCATCCCGTCGGCGTAAGGAAACGACCTGTCCCGTGGCCCGTGATTCGAGAGGTGTACCCAGGACAGGGTGAGAGAGTTTGGGTCCGTCTTCGTTGTTGGGACGGAGAACTCGGACACGTGAGACCGACGTGTGTCTCGCCGTCGGCACTACTAGGAACTTAACGGAAACCCCCCAGGAGGAACTTTCCACCACGGACAAGTGTCGACTTGTCGAGATACCCGGTCAGGGTATCTTAGGTTCTTTAGACTGTCAGAAGGAAGTAGGGTAGAGTGGAAGAGACAGAGAACTAACGTCGACCATCACAGAGGTGACCACACCAGGGTGGAGGTGCGGTCCGAAGACGTCTCTGTCGACAAATTCAGGGACTGAGTGTGGGTACTCGAGAAATTACTGACAAGTCGTGTGGAAAACACAAGAGACGTCTTATTCAAAGAGCGAGAAAAAAAAAAAAAAAAAGGGCGTTATACCTCTCCGACTCTTATGAGGTTTAGAAATTCAAGACCGAGGAAAACGGACTTGTTAAGGGAGAAGTTAAGTAGAGAGGAGAAAGAGTAAAGTGAGTTTCGTTAGTCCTCTGTGGTTCGACGAGGAAGTTGTGAAACGAATCTTTAAAGGAGTCGACTTATGTACTAAAGTAGTGAACGCCGAAGACAGAAGGTGTTTTGTGGTCTTGTGTCAAGTCGGTTCAAGAAACGGTACAACGGAGACGAGGTTAAAGATCATTGTGCAAGGAGAAAGAAGGATTCTGGAGTGGCCGTAAGGACAATTACAGGTATAAAGATCGTGTGTGAGTTATGGGAGGATCGGAGAGGGGTAATGGGGTTATGGGACGACGGCGTCGAAATCCATAAACAATACTTCATAGAGAAGAGTCATGCTTTTAGGCAGAGGTAGTCAAGTCTGACGGTCTTGTTTTACGATGTCTGATGACCCCTCGAATTGGTTGTCTTTACTTAGAGGAGTGCCAAGACCTTCGACCTTCAGACTCTCGCCCCAAGGTCATACTGTCCCAAGACCACTGTCGGGCGAAGGCCCGTCGTCTGTCACTGAAGAGTGACACAGGAGCGAATCTCCTCTCTACCTCGATCGAGAGGCCGTAGAAGAAATTTCCTGTAGTTAGGGTAGCCCACCGCCCCCCCCCACCCCCCCCCGAGGAGGAGTACTTTAGATTAGTAGGGAGTTTCCAGGGTGGAGGACTGTCGTAGGGTGACCCTCAATCCCGAAACTATATACTGGAACCATCTCCCGTGCTAAGTAAGGTCTCGTCCGGGGTCACACATTCTTGGTCCTCTCTCACTCCTCCCAGTGTCTCCACCCTCCACGAGACCCTCTAACACCTCCCGAGAACCTCCCTGGGGTCTCCACCCAGCTCGTGTCCGAGTCCCCTGTTCAGAGGAGGGGTGCCATCCTTCAGTTTGTCTATTGACGACACTAGGAACAAATCTGGTTCACGAGACCTTTGTGAGTCTTCGTCCTACGACTAAAGGTGACCTTCATCTCCCTCGGAGTTTGTTCTGAGTAGTTCAAGTTGAAAGTCATAACCGGACCTTCTGCTTCACCCCACTCCTTGTCCTTACCTCTACCCTTTGTGTCTTGTACCCCGACTTTGACTCCCCGGACCACATAGACTCTATTTCAATGATCTAAACCCGTTTCCCCGACCTTATCTTCAGTATACCGACCACCATTGGTTCTGTGTTCCGACCTTCTCCCTTCTTCCCTCTTCTCTCCCTTCTCCGGGGACCTCTACCGAGTCTGGAGTTTGGAAGACGGACCATGACTCTGTCCGACACGATGACCCCCTATGTCTCACTTAGACCCTTAGTGTGTCGGAGTCCAAGGATGTTCGTAAGCTACTCTTCTTATTGGGGTGGTGTGACCGAACTTCGGAATCCTAGAATACCTCAAAATAGGAGAATCCCGTTAACTCAATATTTTAGAGTCTCTAAAACCAAAAAATATAGTGTAATCGAAACTTAGAATTTAACGAGTTCACAGTTTTAGGACCGGTTAAGGGGGAGGACCATTACTATGAGACGTGAGACACGAGTCACGAAACGTGTGTAATACAGGAAAACAGAGGTATTGTTGGGACCCTACACTTTTAAACGGACTAAAAGGTCGACTTCTTTGGGTCCGAACCACTCATATCCAATACCGACTTCCAGTCTGTGGAACGTTAGTTGAGTTCTGAGTCGGATCTAGAGAACCGAAGATTTCGGGTACGGGGGTCGAAGAACAATCAAGTGGAGAAAATTTGGGAGAGCCGATTCACGAGTGGGTAGGAGACACGTATGGAGGTCACTACCTTCGAGTAATGGGAAGGGTCCCGGTGGGTAGGTAGGGTCGACACCTGTGTAGAGACGAAGAGGCCCGTAGGTGGGGAACCGGGGTTTAGACGTGACTCTACTTCTATTGGAAGTGTACCCTGAGGACATCCCTCCCTCTCCACCCTACCACGAGTGTGTCTTCCCCTCTCAGAGTCCAATCCTTTCGAAGGCGACACCGGAGAGGGGGTGGAAGTACTTTCTCTCCCCTCAAATAGGTCTCCCTCCCTTAGTCGACCTCTGTAACCCCCGTCCTGAAGACTTTCTGTTTACTTCTACCTCGGGTCGTCCGACCCTTCCGACGCACCAACGTCCTCGTCTCCCCCACGTCTCGTCCTCCACGGGTTGTGTCTTTACGTCAAGAGGAGGTTCCCCGATCACTCTAACCTCAGCACACGAGACGGAAATAAAAGAGACGAAAAGAGAGACTTTTGAATAAGACGTCTCACACGGACCACGGTAGGTAGGAGGGTCTACCGAAAAATTCTCTTCGACAAACAATTCACTCTTTTCCTTTTCCCTCTAACTAGCTCTCCCTTCCTGTCCCTCACCGTGACGTCGGGGTCCCCTCCTCTACGAGTCCTTGTCCCTCAGGTCCTCGTCCCCGTCCCTCCGCCCCGAAGTCCGAGTCCCCTCAGGGTACCGGTCTCTGGGTTTCCGGTAGTGACCGTCACAGCCCCGGGTAACACACGGGTCGAGACCCACTCGTGAGACCCGAGCACCAGGGTAATAGAGGCGTGTGTCGGACACGTGGCTCAGGGTATTGAGAGAATCAGAGAAGTCCGACGTATATTTCATAGTGACTGCCCCACCGAATATCTGTTGTCTGTAAGACCTCCGACCTTCAGGTTCGTACCGACCCACGGTCGTGCCGGTACAAGACAACTCTCGGGAGAAGACCCAACGTCTGTCGACGGAAACACACCATAGAAGTGTACCTTTTCTCTCTCACTCGATCGAGAGACCAGAAGAATACTCCTGTGATTAGGGTAAGTGCTCCCGTGGTGGGAGTCCCGGATTGATGGAGGGTTACCGGGGTGGAGGTTTATAGTAGTGTAACCTCCAATCTAAAGTTGTATATTTAAGACCTTCCTATGTTTGTAAGTCAGGTATTTTTACTGGCAGGAGTAACGTGTCTACTCTCCGGGTGTCTTCACGTCTATGAACGGGTGTCAGTGTGTCGTTCACTCTCCGTCTAAGTTCGGGTCCCGACAGACTGAGGTCAGAACCGAATATCAGTACGATAGTATATCGGACTGTCTCAGACTTAGGGACCCATTCTTCAGATCCAAAGACAGAAAAAATTTCAAGGTAGGGTGGGGTCCCGTAAGTTCACGTGTCGGTTCCAATCCTTGGGGACTCGACGGGGTTTAAGGAGTGACACGTCTACCTCTTTATTTCTGGGGGTGGTGGTGGTTGTGAGAACTCCTCGACGTGAACATGTCCCAGTGTGACGTCCAGTCTCCCAGATCTTGGGTTTGGGTAAAAGGTCACTTAGAAGTTCTCTTCATAGTACCTCGTCTAGTGACCTCTACCTACTCCTCTACCCGAACCAACAATGGGGCATAGGTTCCCTCGTGTCCTAGACACTAGCTAAGACAAAGGTGGAGGTGTCGACCTCCGGAGAAACAGAGGAGGAAGGAGACACGTCGGACGGGGGTAGGTTCAGTCCGTAGCTCCTCGACACTACCTAGTGGAGACAGGGGCCGACGTCTGCCGAGGAGGTAACGGACTACGGTCGACAAGATCGGACCACAGATGTGGTAACCGAGTCGCTTACTGACACCTACTCTTCTTTCCTCACGGACCCCGTTCCCTGAGACTCGGTCCCTACAGTGTCGTCTTTCGTCTCGTCGAAGGAGAGTTCCGACGGGTTGAGATCTGGGACTTCTCATAGGAAGGTTCGAAGCTTCTTTTTTATAATGTAGTTCACTCCCCTGAGCCTCGTAGAGTTGGTTATTTGTCTCGACTTTTTACCGTCCGCAGAATGTGAGCGTCTGTCACCGAAACAGAAAATGGACGTCGAGAGAGACTGGAAGAGTAGACAGTTCACTCCTGCCAGTAACGACACCGGAGTTACAAAGACAGGAGAGTTGGTCAGGTAGGATTTCCTTTAGTCGGGACTTATAAGTAACCTTCCTGACTACGACTTCGACTTCAAGGTTATGAAACCGGTGGACTACACTTCTCGACTGAGCCACCATTTCTGGGACTACGACCCTTTCTAACTTCCGTCCTCCTCTTCCCTTGTTGTCTCCTACTCTGCCAACCTACCGTAGTGGTTGAGTTACCTGTAGTCAAACTCGTTTGAGGTCCTCTGTCACTTCCTATCCCTTTGGGCCGAATGACGTCAGATACCCCAACGTTTCTGGACCTGTACTGAATCGTTGACTTGTTGTTATTGTAAATATACAAGTCTGGAGGTAACACTACTAACCTCCACCCCGACAACCCTCCATTAATCCAGTCATCCCACCTTGGGAATACTTACCATAATCACGGAAGTATTCTCATGTAGTACTCTTTACGACCTGACCTTCTTTGTTCGACTTTAGTTCTAACGGTCCTCTTTATAGTTATTAGAGTCTATACATCTACTGTGGTGGGAATACCGTCTTTCACTTCTCCTTGATTTTTCGGAGAACTCCTTTCACTTTCTCCTCTTACTTTTTCAACTGAATTTTGAGTTGTAAGTCTTTTGCTTCTAGTACCGTAGGCCAGGGTAGTGAAGTACCCTTTATCTACCCCTTTGTCACCTTTGTCACAGTCTGAAATAAAAACCCCCGAGGTTTTAGTGACGTCTACCACTGACGTCGGTACTTTAATTTTCTGCGAATGAGGAACCTTCTTTTCAATACTGGTTGGATCTGTCGTATAAGTTTTCGTCTCTGTAATGAAACGGCTGATTCCAGGCAGATCAGTTCCGATACCAAAAAGGACACCGGTACATACCTACACTCTCAACCTGACACTTCTTCCGACTCGCGACTTCTTAACTACTAAAACTTGACACTACAACCTCTTCTGAGAACTCTCAGGGAACCTGACGTTCCTCTAGGTTGGTCAGGTAAGACTTCCTCTAGTCGGGACCCTAATGAAACCTTCCTTACTACGATTTCGACTTTGAGGTCATGAAACCGGTGGAGTACGCTTCTCAACTGAGTAACCTTTTCTGGAACTACGACCCTCCCTAACCCCCGTCCTCCTCTTCCCCTACTGGTTCCTACTCTACCGACCTACCGTAGTGACTGAGCTACCTGTACTCAAACTCACTTGAGACCCTCAACCACTACCTGTCCCTCCGGACCGCACGACGCTAAGGACCCCAGTGTTTCTCAGTCCGTGCTGACTCGCTGACTTGACTTGACACCAAAACCTCTTCTGAGAACTCTCAGGGAACCTGACGCTCCTCTAGGTTGGTCAGGTAGGATTTCCTTTAATCAGGACTTATAAGTAACCTTCCTGCCTACGACTTCGACTTTGAGGTTATGAAACCGGTGGACTACGTTTCTTGACTGGAACCTTTTCTGGGACCACGACCCTTCCACCCTCCTCTTCCCCTACTGTCTCCTACTCTACCAACCTACCGTAGTGGTTGAGTTACCTGTATCAAACCCATTTGAGACCCTCAACGACTACCTGTCCCTCCGGACCGTACGACGTCAAGTACCCCAGTGTTTCTCAGCCTGTGCTGACTCGTTGACTTGACTTGACTTCTTCTAGACGAGGTAAGGGGTCTGGTGTCCCGTTCCGTTCCACACTCCAGTATCGGTTTCCGGTAGTTCCACCTCTCTATTCCCCTTCGACGTCGTCCGGAACAAGGACGACTGGACCGGTCCCTAGAGTCTCGAGTGACGGACGGGGGAGCTGGGGTCGGACGAGGAGGGACCTCAAAGATAGGGTCTTTTTGGGAACCTTTGGGATTCATCGAGGGAGAGGAAGTAGTGACGGAGTTTCAACTTAATTCAGTGAGAGCAGGGGTAATTAAGTGTTTCGTATGGTTCCAGGTGACACACGGGTGGGACATGGACTCTGTATCAGTACTGACGTCATCGGGACAGGGACAGGACAGTGAAGCTCCAACACTATATGGTGGTCCCTGTCAAGTCAAGTCAGCGAGTCAGTACAGGCTGAGAAACGTTGGGGTACCTGACGTAGTGTGGTCCGAAGGGACAGGTAACCGTTGAGGGTCTCGAACGAGTTTGAGTACAGGTAGTTCAGTCATTACGGGAGGTTGGTAGAGTAGGAGACAGTAGGGGAAGAAGACGGAAGATAGAAAGGGTCGTAGTCCCAGAAAAGGTTACTCAGTCAAGAAGAGTAGTCCATCGGTTTCATAACCTCAAAGTCGAAGTCGTAGTCAGGGAGGTTACTCATAAGTCCTAACTAAAGGAAATCCTAACTGACCAAACTAGAGGAACGTCATGTTCCCTGAGAGTTCTCAGAAGAGGTTGTAGTGTCGAGTTTTCGTAGTCAAGAAGTCCGAGTCGAAAGAAATACCAGGTTGAGAGTGTAGACATGTACTGATGACCTTTTTGGTGTTGAAACTGATCTACTGGAAACAACCGTTTCATTGTGGTCCCTGTTCTCTCGCCCACTTACGTGTCAACTACTTTATGTCGACACGACTTCCGACACGAACCCTGGACCTCGACGTGTCGTCCTTTTCCTCTCCTTTAGGACCCGTCTCCCCTGCTCCCACGTCCCCGGGGGCTCCACACCTCTCGACCCCCACGAAGAGACGTCTCCCTCCGAACCCAAGGGTCCAGTGTCGTCAGGGTAGTCACACGGACTTTCCTACGACACTAGGGTAAAGGACGAAGATTTTGTCAATTAAGAGAGGAGGTCCGACGGTGAGTGAGTGTTCAATGACCGGGGTGGGTGTTCGGACGAGACGGGGAGTCCCTGGACACGAAGGAAGAGACTGGAGGAAGAATGAAAAGTGACTTCACTTGAGACCGTTTCAGATCTTTACACTCATACTGTAAGTGTAACAAGAAACATTTCACGTGAAACCATAAAATCCGAAGTTAGTTATCAGTGACCTGTGGACGATTCCTCAGTCCGATAAGACACGTGACCTGTGTGACCTCCCTCCCTCTGTCGACCCCCCGATAACGTTATCCACCCATTCACCTCTGGGTCTCCTCTCTTTGGACTGGTACGTGGACCGTCCACTCCCGTCCACCCCGGCCTGGTCGAGGAGACTGAAGGATGGATTCGACGGGGTGGGGTCCGATGACACTCCGAAGTCCTGTGGACCCTTACACTACGTTACTACCATATCGACCCTTCGTCCTCCGTGTCCGGTCCCGACACCCACGGCCCTACACGTGGGAGTACCCGGGGACCCCCCACTCCCCACCCCGCAGGTAGTCCTGTTGACAGTCTTCCACTAACACACTATTTTTGGGACCCGGACTCTTTGTGCCGACGATACCTGTGGTACTAAGGTGTCGTCCTTAGACAGGACTCCTACACCAGTCCCTGAGCCGTGTGCCCCGGGTCTTGCAAGCAGCGTCGTACTAACACGTACTCTCTTTTCGGACTTTAGGAGGTTCACGGACCGTCCGCTCCTACCACCCCATTGAATACCACGTAGGTTTACTCCATGTTAACGCTTCGACAATTGTAGTACGAAAACTCCTTAAAAGTCACTACACCCTTTCACGACTACTATCTTACCAAATTCTTTTTCGTAACTGATACCTCTACAGGGTTAGCGTATTATAAAGTCACACACGTCTCTCTTCGGTTACTACTACTACCACCACCACCGCCACCCCTACTTCTGACGAGAAATGACTCGGGAACGATACAGGGACCAAAATGAAGGTAATCGAGTATTGGTAGGACACACCATTCTTGGGAATGTCAGGAGTAAAATGTCTACTCCTTTGACTCCGGGTCTTACCAATTCATTGATCGGTTTCCAGTGTGTCGACTCCGCCTCGAACTCGGGTCTAGACCGTCGGAGGTTTGAGAGGAGATATAAGAGATGATGACGGATATACATGGTCCGACCTCCGTCCCACACTCCTGTGACTTTCTGCAGGGTCCTTGAAGTACCTCCCTCCGTTATCATTAATTTCTAGTGAGGAAAGTTTTCGACCACAACAATAGCGTGTCACTGAGTTCGGGGACTAGTTCTCTTCACCACTTCCCCGCACCTGGTCGAGGTATCTGAAATCTGAGGTATCTGAGGGTTCGAGGAGGGAGGCCAGACAACCAAGACCTCCGTCCCGTCGGAGTCCGAACGTCGTGGTACGGGGTTCCGGAGTCGTGAAGGTCCAACGAGACTCCGTGTCTCGAGACGAGACTGGGGCACACGGGTCCAGGAGGACACTCGTCGGGGGTACTGAGGAGGACCGACTCACTTAGGGACATCTCAGGAACTCAAATAGGTCCACAGAGGTAAGGTCCGGTAGTGTCAACCTCACTCCATCTCTGTCTTCGACCACCAACGGACCATTGGGCGTGGTCCGACCAACCTCGACGAAAACGTAGGTAGTGGAAGTCTCTTTCTGTTTATGATCCCGTCCTCCTAGATCCTTGGTAGTGAGTTGTCGAGAAACCTACGTCTTCGGTGCCAAGAAAAGAACTAAGTTCTACTAAATAGTTTATTAAAGGAACTCGTGATTAAAGGTGGTATGTACGCGTGGTAGAAGTGTAGTGGAGTTCGAGGGACGTAGAGAACACGGTTTGGGTCCGGAGTACCCTTGAGTTTTCGTCCACCCGAGAGAGGGGTCCGGTACAGGTGTAAGTGTGTTGGCCACTTCTCAGAGTCCTCCGGTGGACTTAATAGGAGGGGTGTTACTCACATGGTCCCCGAAGGACTATCGAGTTGTCATTTCTTGGGAGGACGGTTACGTCCTCTGGGGTCTCTGTGCCCAAACTAACGACCCAGTCCTTCTAGGGGACCTCCTGCTTTACCGTTGGGTGAGATTTAAGAACGGACCCTTTTGGGGTACCTGTTTCCTCGGACCCCCCGCCCCCCGCCCCGCCCCGATGTCAGGTACCCCAGCGTTTCTGTCTGCGTCTGCGCTGACTTACTGCCTCGCACGTGTGCTCGCACGCTTGTAGAGCAGCCGACGAGGACAACTACCTAGTCCTACAAGAGGGTTTACACTACGTCGGTAACCTCGTCCCGTCTCCTCACTCCGACGGGCCTTCCTCCATCTCCCTTAGCTCGTAAGAAGGGAGGGGTCGGGGAGTGACGGCGGGAGGGGTGAGGTGGGGGCGGGGGCACCGGGTGTGGAGGGAGGACTTCGACGAGTCTGGACCTTCGAACGTAAGTCCAACACGCCTACAAAACGAGCTCTGATCGACGGACCTGGAGAAAGGGTCGTCTTAGACCACGTAGGTCTGGGGGTGGAGAGCACCGACAGTCGGGTCTGATACACGTAAGTGTCTTAGACCTTCGTCACCCTTGCAGTTAAATGAGACACGCACACCAAAAGGAAATGTCTTACATAAAGGCGGGGCGGGGGGTAAGAGGTGTCGGGGATCATGGAGTCCTCAATGTCAGTTGGCAGGTATAGGCGTCCAAGGCGGAGGTGCCTAAGTTGGTTGGTACGTGATTAACTTTTTTTTTTTTAATTAAGACCTTTGAAGGTTTTGCGTTCGCAACTTAAACGACACGTGGTCGTTGGCACATACATCCTATGTGTGACATAAATGTTACTAAATGTATCGTAAATGTAACATAATCCATAATATTCATTAGATTTCTACTAAATTTCACATGTCCTCCTATACACATCTAATATACGTTTATTATGTGTTAAAATACATTTCTGAACTCGTAGGCTACAGACGACCCCTACCCCCTTATGACGTTGGTTAGGGGGAACCCATGACTTCCCGGTGACCTCCCGGTGAATACTTACTCTTCATTCGGAAAGGACTTAATCAATGCCTTGGACTCGGACTCAAGTGCAAAACAAGAACAAGTCAGTGAGTCAGCACAGACTGAGACGTCAGAGTACCTGTCGCACGTCGTGCGACTCGAGTACACACTACCGGGGTTTAGTGGCGTAACCGGACTTCCTCCTTGGGTCTTAGAGACCCTCCTCGTCTGTCCCTCTCCACACGTGCACCCCGACCCGTTTCCAAACGTCTTGTTTAGATGGGGGTTGGTTACGGAAGTAGAGGAGGGAGATTTTCGGGGTTGTGTGGGGCGGAGGACTCCGACGGGTCGGGTGGTGCCTGACGAAACGGGGACACTTTTAGGGAGGAAAGTGACACGACTTTAAGTAAACAAGTAAATAAGTAAGTGAGTAAGTATAACTCGTGGATGACACACGGTCCGTCAGAAGAGTCGGGGTCTGGGTCTCGTCGCTTGAGTCATCTGTACAACAGTTCCCTCTCTTTCCAGTCCGTCACTGACCACGATCCCACCTCCCTGTGACTGAGACCCGGTGGGACCGGTGGTGGGCCCTTGCAGGTGTGGAAACAGACTGGGCACCGTGAGTCGAACGATTAATCCTTCGGTGATGGGGGCCTGAGGGTGTCCGGACGGAAGAGGTTCTCAGAGCCGGTGGAGGGTCCGAGGAAGATACCCCAGAACCGGTCCTCCACCTCCGAGGACCTTGACGGTTCTCCGGCGGCACCGGTAGTGTGTCCGTTAGAATCACCGAAAGACGGTTGGACCCGAGACGGAAACGAAGAACCCGGTGTTCGACTCGTAAACTTTGAATTAACCAAAACGTTAATTTTCTACGGCTCTTGTCCACTAGGTTAATTAAATGTATTTGTGCAGGTCCTTACTTCGCAAGGTCGGAAGTCACGTAGGAATTTCCCACAGACGATAAGGAGGCGTACAGGTAGACCGGTGAGTGTGTCGGACTGTCTCTTAAGAAGCGAGACGGAGAAAGAGACCCTATAGAGTACACTAAGTGGACCAGGACGACTACCAAGAGGAAACGACAACAAAAAGTAGTGATTCAGCACAGACTGAGAAACGTTGGGGGTACTTGACATCGGGTGGTCCGAGGAGACAGGTACCATAAGAGGTCCGTTCTTTTAACCTCACCCAACGGTAAAGGAAAAGATCCCCTAGAAGGGTTGGGTCCCGAGTTTGGGTGCAGAGGACGTAACCGTCCGTCTAAGAAATGGTGGCTCGGTGGTCCCTTCGAGACCAAGAGTAAATCCTCATTGTGTTAAAAGGGACAGAGTGACTGTTCCTCTGTCTCCCAGTCCCTTCACGTCGCTGCGTGTGGTCCACACGTCGTTCATCCGTCTCCTCCCTGAGGTCAGGGACCGAGAAGGTCGAAGACCGGAGTGCTGAGAAGGACAGGTTGGTGTGGGAATCTTCGGTCTTTTCAGGCTCGAGTCTCTCTCCGTCCTCAGGAAAGAGGTTTATTACGTTGGACCACATAAATCACGGGTGAGGTACGACCGAGGTGGGGTCCGGAACTTGAAAGTAGTCGTGAAGGTAGGGAGTGCTGTCGGAAGTCACCCCGTAGTCCGAGGTCAAAATGTCTACTCCTTTGAGCCATTGGGTCACTTGGGTGAGTCGTCCCCGAATCTCGAAGTCGGAGGAGACCGTGAACCAGTAACACAGGAAAGGTGGTGGACGTACACACCAATTCTTTTTCTGAAGACGTTAGTTACTCTCTCCCCCTTTGTTCGGAGAGAGATTTATTTACCCCGTGTAAAAAAATTATGGATGACAGACGGACCTTCGTAAAATTGTGTACACGTGTCCGGATACGACCCATGAAACAGAATAAGAGTAACTAGGAGTGTTCTCAGTAAGTTTCATATCCAATAGGAGCGGTAAAATGTCTCCTCCTTTGACTCTACGTTCCTTTAGTCACTTGTGTGAGTCTTGGTATCTCGTTCATTCACTTCCTCCGTCTTAGCCCTGTGTCCAGGAGGACTGGAGTGTCGGGTAAGACGGGCCCCTCCATGGACAAGACACCAGAGGTCCCGTCGTCACATAGGGAAGTGAATGACTCTCGGGGAGTAGGTCCCTACCCCGTCCACCCCTCCTGTTCGGTGTCGACGAACACAGACGGTAGTCCCCCGAATCTAGGACCGGGACGGTGAAAAGTCCGTACACCGGGTTCGTGCAATGGACGGAGGAACCCGGAAAGGGCCGAGATTTTACCCGAGTATTCTCCTGGAAGAACATTTAGGTCCTACGAAACAATCCGACTCATTCCTCCGTTTCAGGACAGAGTCGGGAACAGCCCAAAACAAGTGCCGTAGATGGAGTGACACAGAGATAAAGTGAATCAACAGATAAACCCCCCAAAACTGGGGTAGAAGAAGTGAACTTGTACTTCGGGTACTTCCCCCCTGGTGTAGACAACTAAGTGAGTAGAAGGGTCCGGGATCGGACTCCGGTCCGGGCATCATCCACGAGTCACCTTTCAAAACTTACTCACTCACCTCCATATCTGGGGGACCGTGTGGCACCCACGGGTCGGTAATCACCTGTAGCCAGACATAAGAGACTTAGGACGTCACTGGACATATGTGGCGACCCACTAGGCGAACGGAGAGAGCCGGAGAGAGGGGTAGGACAAAGGGGGAGTGGGAGTCGTACAGGGGCCGGGGTAGGTCCCCCCGTAAATATTCGTCGGTGTCCTGTGACTGGCCGTGAGAACTCAAACAAACGTTCAACGTTCTTACTCAGGACTCGTGACGTCTCCGGGACTGTGGGCCGGTTCAAGAAGTGAGAGAACCACTGGGACACCGGGTCTGAATGTGCCCCCAGGGACTATCTCGGACCTGAATTCAAGAACGGACACATTGGATGAGGGTAGGTAGACCGGTGTCGGTGGAGGAGCACCAGACTTCGGTGTGGGTCTCCGGAGGTACATGTCAAGTGGGGGAAGGGAAGAGAAGAAGTTCCTCCCGTGGGTCCTGGAAATGGACGGGGGAGCAGGGTCAGACTGAAGGGTAGTTGGGGGAATGTGGGGTAGGGAGACAGGGAGACACGGGTAACAGTCCGAGGGAGACCGGCACACCCCGGGACTTGACTCGTGCAAGTCTGGAAACAATTCGGGGGTGACATACGTGTCGTGGATGGGAACTTAGCGGATGGGGACTCCCTTGTGGGAGGGGGAATAAGGACTCCACGGGTCAAAGTCTCAGAATGCCTCAGAAGGGGAAGGAGTCTGTGTGGTTCGCGTACAGACGGAGTCCGGGAAACGTGTACGACGAGGGAGACAGACCTTCAGAAACGGGAGTGAATACACTTACTGAACCAACAACCAACCCACAGACCCGTTCTACTACTTTAGGATTTTAGGACACTAAGACTGTAGACTGAAATCCGAAATGTCAAATTCTAAAATAATTTTCGAGATTTTACGTCATTGGATTCTCAGGTGCAAAACTACTAAAGGTCCAAGATTTTACGACTCTAAGAGTACTCACTTGGAAACGGTGACCTCTTTTTGGGTAGTCTTAAAGGGTAGTCGACTCTCACCCAAAAGGGAGACAGACCCAGAGGGTGAGTCGGGGCTTTCCGTGGTACCCTTACATCGAAAAGCACAGAATGTGTGTCATTTAGATGAGACGTAAAAATCGTGGTATACGAGTGGAACAGATTATAAGACTAGAGGACGTATTCAAAATCTTCTACTACTTAGAAACGTCTAAAAGACACACATCTCCTGGATTCAGAAGCCCTTTCCCTAAAACTGTGGTCCGAGACAAGAACGTGAGTGACACTTCGTCTGACCACAATGCGATGTCGTTCGGGTCTTCTCCTTGTTCCCAGGTACAAAAAAAGGGTTCCCTGACTCGCCCCGGGAAACAGACGTCTCCGATGTACGATGGCACCCCTCTCTGGTCCTCCCGTTAAAGGAAGTCCAGTCTCACCATGTAAAACTCTCGTTTCTTGATCGAACACGACCTCTATACTGATGGGGTAAAATTTCTTCCCTTTTGGTGGTGAGTCCGTCCAAAACGTTTAACGGACCTCGGTGTTTGTGTCGATCTTCTATCGTCAAGTCATTGAAGATTGGGACGAGGTCCGACATTTCGAGTAGAACTCCCTCAATTTCTCTCTGGCAAGTCTTCGACTTTGACACTTTGACGGGTGTGGGGAGTAGTTACAGTTAATGTGGAAGGACGTTTATGCGAAGGAATACAGTGTGTTCGGGTCGTAGGGGTAAATTAGTTACGCGTTACAATTAATTTGTATCCAACTAATAGTTCCCTACGTAAATCCGTGGTACATTAATTGAGTGTTATTGTGTCTTCCGTTCATGCCCTAGAGTACTTATATCATTGGAACGTTCGTAGTACACTCTGAGAAGTGACTTCGGAATTTTCGATGACGGGTCAAGAATAATTAGACGTTTGGTAAGTTTTAACTACCTTTTAAAGTGCATCAACGGATGTCACTCTCCACTCAAACTGGGTTCAGTTCCCAAGACACCACTCCAAATCCACTCGGACTTTGTCCGTTTTTGACATTTCCTTTGTGGTCGATGTGCCTGCGGGAGACCCTAGTAGTAGGGAACTTACGGAGAGTATCCTAGAGACAGGGTCTGTCTTAGGTCCGGTGGCAACGAGTTGTCGAGTAGATGTAACACCGGGGTCGAAGGGTAAAACGACCGAGGTCAGACGGGGGTCGAGATCGGTGCTCTAACAAAATTTTAGTATTGGAGTGACTTCTGGACAGAACTGAGGGATAAAGGATTCCTACGCAATGGGACCGTAAGTTCGGGAAATGTTGCACCCGACTGGAGAGGGAGATAGGGAAAAAGAAGAGTCTGGTGGGAACCGAGACCAGTGTGGCTCAATAACAGGGTTAAAGGACATGGCTCAAGACGGTCTGGATGTCCGAAAAACAAGCAAAGAGGAGAAAACGGGAGGGGAATAGTAAAGGGACCGGTCAAGTACAAGTAATTTGGGTTGAACGAAATGGAGGAGGTCCTTCCGAAGGGTCTATTGGGGTCTGGGAAGGGAGAAAATCCTGGACTTAGTCAATAGATAACTGTTTCACTCTGACGAATTGAAGTCAGTACCTTGGAGTGACCAATAACGATGTAAAAATGAGTGAAGAGACCCTAGTCGATACCCAACTGATCTGATCGAGACGACTAGAACCTACTAAGTGTTTTTTTCGGACCCTTACCCCGCCCAGGTACCAACAACCGGCTAGTCACGTCCGACTGGAACTGATCCCACTGGTCTCTTTGAACCGAGACGAGGGAATCAGAGAGTAGGAGATCTTCCAGTTAGACCCGTACAAGGGTGTCGTTGCCATCCCTACGTTCTCCGTCGGAGTCACGTGTCGGATCGTACCATCAAAGTGTAGACGGCTGTACGGGGACGGTCTTCGGTCGGTATACCCCCTCGGTATACGAAAGACAGTTCCCTACCCTGTCCACGGGTAGGTGTGACCTTCCCGCGACGTTTCAATGTTCCGTTCCCATGGCTACGTCTCTCCCTTGCTCCTTAACCCCGGTTGTTGTGTAACATGGTGACTCGTAACACGAAAGTAGAAAGTTCGGGAGTTCTGTGACGTTCCATCACTGTAAAATTAAAAAAATTTTGTCGAAGTAACGCCATCTCAACTGTACGTTATTTGACACGTATAAAGTGCATAGTTAAAACTACTTAAACTGTATACATATATGGGTACTTTAGTGGTGGTGTTAGTTCTATTATTTGTCGGACAGAATTAGGAAAGCTCCGACGACATTGTTTTTATGATATCTGTCCACCAAATTTGTTGTTAATAAAGAGTGGAAGACCTCTGACCTTTCTGGTTATACTTCCACGGCGGTCTAACCACAGAGTACTCCGGGGTGGAGGACCAAGTATTTACGGTAGGAAAGTAACGATAAAGGAGTAAACCGTCTTCTCTCTTCCTCGACAGACCGTTGAGATAAAAAAAAGGAAGGTTAAAATAACTCTACATTAACTGAATATCGTGTCATATTCAAATTCTATATGTCGTATTACCAAACTACATGTATGTAGCACTTTACTAATAATGTTATTCGAATCACTTGTAGGTAGTAGAGTATCTATGTTTTAATTTCTTTATCTTTTTTTTTTCAAAAAGGAACATCACTCTTGAGAACCCAAGAGGAGAGAAACATGTTGAAAGTGCATATTGTAGGTCGTTATAATTAATAGAAATAGTACAACATGGAATGTAGAGATCATAAATAAATAGAATGTTGACCTCCAAACATGGAACACTGACGATGGAAGGTCAAGAGTAGGAGACGGAGACCTTTGGTATTCAGACTGGAGAAAAAGTTACTCAACTCGAACGAACGAAACAAAGAAAAACTCCAAATTAACTGGATGTTATTATACGAACAAGGACAATACGTTGTATGAGTAAACATTAAGATATGTAAACTTTGACTAGTGGTATTCAGATCAATGCGTAGTGGTGCGTTTCTACGTCTTATCAATAATTTATATAAGGGGTGTGACATATAAAGTATAGGTACCACAAATAAAACGTTGACCTTCAGACATGGAGAGTTAGAGGGAGGGGATTAATAAAGGAGGGGTTGGGGAAAGAGGAGGTCGTTAGTGGACAACCAATAGACAAAGATTTGGCGAGGACAATAGAAACAAGTAAACAAAACATAAAATCTAAAGTTATATCTAGGTGGTCACGACAACGTTTACCGTTGTAAAGTAGGAAAAACACTGACTCACTATAAGGTACGACATATATATGTGTAGAAGAAACAGACAAGTATCTGACTGTCCGCGAATCACCGTCATATCACAGTCAGTGAGTCAGCACAGACTGAGACGTTGGGGCGTCTGACATCGGGCGGTTCCAGGAGACAGGTACCCTAAGAGGTTCGTTCTTGTGACCACACCCGACGGTAAGGGAAGAGGTTTATCCGTGAATCCAACGAAAATATAGGACCGATAACATTTATTACGACGTTACTTGTATCACCACACATATAGAAAAGTTAAATTACGAAAAAAAAGAAGGGAACACCGAGTCGACCATTTCTTAGACGGACGTTACGCCCTCTGGACCCAAGCTAGAGACCCAACTCCTCTAGGGAACCTCTTCCCTTACCGATAGGCGAGGTCACAAAATCGGACCTCTGATATCTCAGGTACCCCAGTGTTTCTAAGCCTGTACTGACTCGCTTGAAGTGAGTGAAAGAAGTCTATTTATAGGTCCTCACCCTAACGACCTGGTATGTCATCGAGTCAAAAATTAAAAAACTTCTGAGAGGCATGACAAAGGGTATTAACAACAACGACAAGTCAAGGAGTCAACACAGGTCAAGAAACACTGGGGTACCTGACGTCGTGTGGTCAGAAGGGACAGGAAGTGATAGAGGGTCGCAAACGAATTTGAGTACAGGTAACTCAGTTATTACGGAAGGTTGGTAGAGTAGGAGACAGCAGGGGAAGAGGAGGACGGGAGTTAGAAAGGGTCGTAGTCCCAGAAAAGGTTACTTAGTCGAGAAGCGTAGTCCACCGGTTTCATAACTTCGAAATCAAAGTCGTAGTGAGGAAGGTTACTTATAAGTCCTGACTAAAGGAAATACTAACTGGTCAAACTAGAGGAACGACAGGTTCCCTGAGTTCTCAGAAGAGGTTGTGGTGTCAAATTTTCGTAGTTAAGAAGCCACGAGTCGGAAGAAATACCAGGTCGAGAGTGAAAGTATGTACTGATGACCTGTTTGGCAACGAAACTGATCTACCTGGAAACGACCGTTCACTACAAAGACAAAAAATTATACGGCAGATCCAACCAGTTTCGAAAAGAAGGTTTCTCGTTCGTAGAAAATTAAAGTACCGACGTCAGTGGTAGACGTCACTAAAACCTCGGGTTCTTTTATTTCAGACAATGACAAAGATTAAAAAGGGATGGATAAACGGGACTTCACCACCCTGGTCTACGGTACCAGAATCAAAAAACTTACAACTAAAAATTTGGACGAAACAGTGAGAGGAGAAAGTGGAAGTAGTTCTTCCTTTACCGTTGGGTGAGGTCGAGAGAACGGACCTCTTAGGGTCCCTGCCCCCTCGGACCACCCGACGATAGATACCCCAGCGCGTCTCAGCCTGTGCTGACTTCACTGAATCGTCGTCGTCGTCGTCTCCGAGAAATCAAGGAGAAGTGTAAGACGGTAATCCCACCACAGGAGACGTATAGACTCCAACAACTATAAAGAGGACCGTTAGAACTAAGGACGAACTCGAAGGTATCACCGACGTAGTTAAATGTAAGGACAGTTACCACGTACTCCCAAGGAAAAAATAGGTGTAGGAACGGTTGTGAACAATAGACAATAGAAGAACTATTGTCTGTAAGATTGTTTACACTTCACTATAGAGTAACACTAAAACTAAACATAGTTTTAAATATTTATCATTACTAATCACTACAACTCGTATAAAAAGTACACGGATAACTTGTCGACATGTAGAAGAAACCTTTTTTACAGATAAAGAGACGGATTAAAAATTAATCTAATAAGAAAAAAAAATTAGAACTCGATACACTCAAGAAACATATAACACCTGTAATTGGGAAATAACCTATGTGAAACGTTTAAGAAGAGAATAAATCATTCACCTGAAAAGGAAAACAACTATCAAAGGAAGTGACTTACGTCTTCAAAAAATCAAACTATATCAGGGTAAACTAATAAAAACGAAAACAAACGGTTCCTGTTTAAACTCTTTTATATAATGATTCTGTTTACAGTTTATCGAGTGACGGATTGCAAAAGAAGATCTTCAAATTACCAAAATCCAGAATATAAATTAGGTCATTAGGTAAAATTTAAATAAAAACATGTACTTTACTCTCTTCTCAGGTTAAGCTAAGGAAACGACACCGATAAGTCAAAAGGGTTCTGTCGAACAACTTGAATACAAAAGGGGCAAAATATAAGAACAATTTTGATTAACGGGTACATTTATACACAAGTAAAGACCCGAGAAATAAGATAACACAACTAGACCCACAGACAAACCCCCGGTCATCGTACGACAAAATCACTCAATCGAAACATCATGTCAAACTATAGTCCCTCACTCTATTGAAGGTCGACATTAGAAAAAAGACTTCCACCAAACTGACAAGTCCCAGAAAACACAAAGGTACGTGTAAAATCTTAATAAACAATTGAACTCAAAAATCGGGTAAACGTAAATTTAATTAATAATTATCGATAGAAAAATAACGGTAAAACGATTAACAAAATCGAACAATAACATCAAGAGAAAACAAGAGACGAAATCAACTAAATTGTCGACAGAAATCACAACACGAACCTAAGGAAAGAGGAAAGCACATGGATAAGATCCGAAGACAAACAGTTTACGTAAAATTGTGGGAAGTAAAAGTGAGTGGTGAGGGTGTGTCAAGGACAAAGACTGTAATATCAAATGTAGAGAAACAAAACACGTAGGGAATTGATGAATAACACCTACGCTTACTAAAATGATGAAGACAAAAAAAAAAAATGAAATAAAATGAAATGTTATGACATAACCAAAACGGTATGTAGTTGTACTTACGCGGTGCCCATATGTGCACAAGGGTTAGGACTTGGGGGGAGGGTGGAGGGAAAGGTATGGAAGGGAGACCCAGTAGGGTCACGTGGTCGGGGTTTGTAGGACATAGGACATAGCTTGGATCTGACCGCTAAGTAAAGTATATACTATAATATGTACAAAGTTACGGTAGGAGGGTTTAGTAGGGTGGGAGAGGGAGAGGGTGTCTCAGGTTTTCTGACAAACGATGTAGACACAGAGAAAACGACAGAGCGTGAATCCCATATGTCACCTAATTTCTGTTAGAGAAATTGTTCGCCACACCCCTTTTGACCAGTTGGTCAACATTTTCTTACTTTGATCTAGTGAAAGATTGTGGTATGTGTTTTTATTTGAGTTTTACTTAATTTCTAGATTTGCATTCTGATGAAGACAAAAAATTTTTTTATAAACAGGTCGACGTACCCCAGAATCGACCTGCACGTCCTAGAATCGACACAGTACGTCCCAGAAAGTGACACCGCGCACCTGAGAGGTCAACACCACGAACCCAAGTCATCAACGTCGTACTTACGAGAGATCGAAATCGTGCACCGGAACCAACGAGACGTTGTACACCCTTAGAAACAAGGGATTGGTCCCTGGTTTGGACACAGAAATGAAGGGTTCCGTCTAAGAGTTGGTGACCTGGTGGTCCCTTCAGGAGAGGAAAACAGAGAGTTGGACGGATGACGAAACATGTACCTACTAAGTGAGGGAAATAGCGTATAAACGGAAATGGTTACTCTAAAAAGGAAAACGTAAAAAGTGCCAAGAACAACATCGGAATAGAAAAAGAGAATCTCCTCAAGGAAATTGTAAAGAATATTTCGATCAAACCAACACGACTTGAGAAAATCGAAAACGAATAGACAGTTTGAAAACGAATGGACAGTTTGAAGGTAGTTTAGACTTACTTTCGGAATGTCCCATCTCATAAGAACCAACATCCCAAAGGGTGGGGGGGAAAGTGATGGAATATAGTACGGTGCGGAAAGACCAGATATCTTAAAGGTCTGGTCGACCATAGTATATCCTCAAGAAAACTGACATTGACTGATAAAAATGGAAAGATGAAAATTATAAGACAGAAATATAATTAAAAAAAATAAAATTAATGTGACAGAACCATACCAGGAGAAACCCAACTAGGACAAATCCTGGGAGACACGAAGGACCTGGACCTACAGAAAAAGGAAAGAACCCAATCTCTTTAAAAGTCGATAATATAGGAGTTTATATGAGAGACGGAGAAAGAGAGTGAAGAGAAGAAGACCCTGGGGATATTACGATTACACGAGCTACACAGAACATAACAGGAGTAAAAGAAAGAGATAAGACAATTCGAAGTCACTAAAGGTGAAGAGACATAAGCTCGAGTGACTAAGTAGGACGATACAATAGATGGAATGACAACTTAGGAAAATTTCACAATAAGTAAAGTCAATAACGTGAGAAGTAGAGATAAGACAAGAATAAATATAAAGAATTAAGAGACAATTTTTGCAGATTGAAGAGTGAGACAAGTAGGTTAGAAGAGGAATCAAGAAATTTGTAGAAGTGTTAGTAACGGAACTTGAGGAAAAACTCAATGGATAGAGACGAAGTGAATTCCGAAACGACCACCAAGTCTACCATTTCTTCGACGGACGTTACGTCCTCTGGATCCAAGCTAGGGACCCAGTCCTTCTAGGGACCCTCTTCCCTGACCGATGGGTGAGGTCATAAGAACGGACCCTTTCTTACAAATCAAGAAGAGTACAAAATAGAACAAGGAAGTAAACCTTATATAGAAAGACAACGGAGTAAAACGGATTAAAAGACAAAAGTAAAGATACGTAAGGTAACCAACCAATACAAAGGGTTGGTACCTCTTCGTCGGAAAACATCCCCTACAGGATACGTACAGTCGTGACGTGAGGGGAAACCAGTGGTCTCCATATACAAGGTTCCGATGCGGATATACCTGACTCATCCCAGAAAACAATATCTTCTTACGACACCCACCATATTATACACACCGACCAGGTACTTGGTCAACCAACGGTCCGAGACTGAACATACTTCCGACAGTCGACCAGGTCCAGTACCCCGCGGACCAGTACCTTGGTGTCCTACAGGACCCCGATAACGACCGGGCGATCATCCGTCTCGATCCAAGACCTCACTCATCAACCCGATCCCAAGGGTCTAGATCACAGTCGGACGACTACTAGTCAGATCAAAGACTGTATCGACCGAAAGCCCAGACCTTATAAAATTTTGACCACTACCGACCACTCACCCCGATCTAGAACCATACATACCAACTCTCCAGTTTCCATAGTGTCTCGACCACAAGTGGATAAGGACCCACTCTGGTCCTGGGTCTCCCAGGTCCCGATTACAGTCGGACAACCACCCATCCCGAACCCAGGTCCCCAAGTGTCCCGATAACGACCGAGTGACTACCTACTTTGGTCCAGGGTCCTAAGAACCGATGTCCTGAGGGTCCCCAGGACCTCGACCAAAACCGGTTGACCAACCAACTCAGTAAAGACCTGGACCGACCGACACCCTTATCCCCAGGTCCCATAGGGATTCGACCACAATCGGGGGACCACTCATCCCGACGTAAGACCTCGAGGACCGACTCCTCAAGTCCCTCAGGACCTCGACTACGGTCCGACGACCACAGAACTGTACCGACCAACACCCTGCCGACATCAGGACGTAGACCACCGGCGGACGACCACCCACACCGGACCCGAGCCCATATAGGACCCCGACCGCCAGTGGGAGACCACCCACTTCCACTCAGGACCCCGATCGCGACCAAGCGACCAAGTGATCATCCTGTGGGACCCACAGGATTCCAACCACACAACCGGGTGACCACACGTCCTGACCCAAGGTCCCACAGGAACCCGACTACGGACACGTGGCCACCCACACCGACCGGGGTGTCGATCACGTCCAGGTATCCTCTCAAGTCGACCCAGGTCTCCAGGAACTGCGTCCCGGGATCCCAAGACCCCGATTATGGTCACGTGACCCGGACATCCCCACCCAGCATCTGGGAGACACCCTGTCCCGGTCCAGGATGAATCGACACCCGAGTACCCCAGAATTCTGTAGTCCGGACGTCCACCCACTTCGATACAGAGATCGGTCGATCAACGAACTGGACTCCATAAAGTCATGATCACGGTTATCCGACCACCCACCCCGGTCAAGGGTCGTAATTATTTGATCTACCTGTTAAGGTTTTACCGTGAACGGTCGTGATCACACCGTTCTTATTTGAGGGATTTTATCGACGGTAACGGTAGATACAGGGAACTCACTTGAAGCCAACAGAGGACTGAAAGACCCTCAGATAGGTTCTAGTCGTCCGTTCAGATTGGGTCTGAGGTAAGTTTAATGAGGAGGTGGGACCCAAGACCCCGCACACCTAAAACACACCTCAGAGACTGAGTAGTACTCCCTTCTGGACGACTGGAATTTCGGTTCATAAGACACCCGAATAGAAGGGTCCCGTCTAGAAGTCCGAAGCCTCAGGTTACACCCTGAACTCGGTGAGCGAGGAAGCCCGTTGACATTCCGTCAACATTAATCGGGGGGTTACACCCAGAACTATACTCAGAACAAATACGGGACAGAAACGGGGAGGTCGAGTAACACCAAGGCAGAAATATAGAAATCAACAACTAGAAAAGGTGATCACAATACCAGAAAAAGTAGTCATTAGACAGACATTATCAACATTTAAAACCACACGGGTTCCTTTCTCCACTCGAGTCCCAGAAGGATGAAGTGGTAGAACAGATGGACCCCGGACAAAGTAACTCCGTGATTGGTGACTTCTCCCAAGGTGGTAGTACTGGATTAGTTGATAGTTTCTGAGAGTGGAAGATTATGGTAATGTAACCACCGATCCCAAAGTTGTATCTTTAAACACACCGTTTGGAGTCGGGTATCGTTATGTGTAGTGGGAGTTTACTGGGACGAGAAGACCTTGGAGAGGAAGTGTAAAGAGTAGAGGTGTAGGTGAGATCCGTCGGTAGTTAGACGAAAGGTAAAGATAGTCAACCAAAATTAAAAGATCTTAAAATGGATCACGTTAGTATACCCTATACAGGAATAAACAGACCGAAGAAAACCAGGCGTACCGATATAACTCTGAGTAGACACAGTATAAACACACACACGTACGAATCAGAGAGCCAGCACAGGTTGAGATAGACTGGGGCATCTGACATCGGGTTGTCTGAGAAGACAGATACCTTGAGAGGTCCGTTCTTATGACCTCACCCATCGGTAAAGGAAGAGGTCCCCTAGGAAGACTGGGTCTCTAGCTTGGGTCCAAAGGACGTAACATCTGCTTAAGAAATGGCAGACTCGGTGGTCCCTTCGAGACTACAACATATATAGTTGTAAATTAAGAAAAAATAACGACTTCTCACAAAGTAACATACCCATCTGGTGTTAAACAAATAAGTAAGTGGAAGACTACTTGTGAACGTACGAAAAAAAGAGGAACAAGTATCACCAATGTTTATTTTGAAGATACTTGAAAACACGGGTTCGTAAACATGTCTACTTACAAAAGAAGACCCGAAGGGAACATCGAGTCAACCATTTCTTTGACGGACGTTACGTCCTCTGGACCCAAGTTAGGGACACAACCCTTCTAGGGGTCCCCTTCTTTTGTCGTTGGGTGAGGTCGGAAGAACGGACTTCTTAGGGTCCCTGTCTCCTCGGACCGCCCGATGACAGGTACCCCAGTGTTCTCAACCTGTGCTGAATCGATGATTTGGTGGTGGTGGTACGAAAGAAGGGAGGACCCCTTTATGAAACCTCACTTTACTGGTCTAGTACGCCACCGTATAAAAGTCGAAAAATTCTTTGACGGTTTGATAAGAGGTTTCATAGATATGAGTAGACGTAGGGATGGTCGCCATACCCGTTCAAGGTCAACGAGGAATAGGAGAGACTACGAACCATAACAACCGAAATAAAAAGGTTTGATCACTGAATCGTCGTCGTCGTCGTCGTCGTCGTCGTCGTCGTCGTCGTCACACCCATTTTACCACAGGGTGACACCGAAGTAAAACGTAAAGGAATTATTGATTGTTACAATTCGTAGAAAAGTACACGAGTAGTCGATAGGGATAGAGAAGAAACGACGTCACAGACGAGTTTTCACTAGAAAAATTGGTCCATGAAACAAAACAATCATGACTGAAAACCTTCAAGAGACAAGACTTATGTCTGGAAATGGTCTATACATAAACCGTTTAATAAAAGAGTAGCAGACACCGAACTAACCCACTGTGAGAATGTGTAACTAGAAGAAAACGGGGGTGTTAGTATTAACCATTGTCGAACCGGTTCCTTCGGTCACAATTATCTTGTGCCGTCGTAGACTAGGTAGGGGAGGCATTTTTATCTCACTCACGGTTTTTAATTGTTCCCTTCAGAATAGTCTAGGTAGAAGGACGGGGTCTAATGGGACTGAGACCCTTACGGTAAAATGTTTAGACCAGTGTCAACCCCCGTCCGTACCGTCCACTCTCCTTCTAATCTATGAGACGGGTCGTAGTAAAAGAACTAGGTTCTAGCGGGGGATTACCCGGTCCGAGTAGGTGGAGTGACGAGTCGAGTCGGGGGGACCTCGAGACACTCCGAGATCTACTCTCTATTTACCTTCGTAGTCAAAGTTGAGGGTTCAAAGACTACTTTTGTTCACAAAAGTAAGTGGTCCGTTTATAGAGTCACCTCTACCTACCCTCCTCTCGACACTGACTCCTCTCAGTCAAAGACAAGGAGGTTTACTTCAGCACTCCCTCCCTGCTACCCCTCTCCCCTCCTTCCTCTTCCGAAACGTGTGTGTCCCGCATTAAGGGTGCTAGGTACAGGACAGGACCCGGACGCGAAGGACTCCCGTGGAAACGGAACATATACGTTTATTGAACGGGAGTCGGTCCTGGGGACTCTACCCCTACAGGTCGGGACAATAGCACTGGTGTTCCTCAGAACCACAACCCTTCACGGGCGGATCTAGGTGAACAGGATTCTAGGTCTAGCTCAGGAACCAGGAGGCGTCAGAGAAGACGGACGGACCGGAGGACGTCGGTGGACGAAAGGAGACCGGTACAGTGGGTTCGGACCCTTTGGACGGTCGGAGGAGGGAAAGGGTGTCCTAGTGATTCTCCTCCGACAATGGACGTGACTGCGACGTCTTCGAATCTCACGTCACGTCCCTTAGTGTCGTGGTCTTCCTTTGTCTGTAGGGACGGCGCCCGGAGGTCCTTAGAGGGACCGGTCGGCGAGGGAAGAAACTGGGGGTCGTACAACGAGAACACAATTTGGGGATTGAGTCTTAGGGAGAGACGACGGGTTTACGGTATAAGGGGTCTGGGTGGGTAGAGTCCGACAGTCCCGGAGTGGGGCTAAAGTCCCACGACGATTCTTGGTCACGATTCAAGATCGATGGCTTATACGGAGACGTGTAAGGACCTTCGGACCTTTGTTGAAAGAAAAGGGGTTCTCTTCTTATTAGACGGGGTCTGAGGTTCGTCGTGTGAACTTTGGGTCCAGGCTTAGGGTTGACACGGTTGCTGTTGGCCCCCGGAATGTACTCGAGGAATTGGTACGACACGGAGTCAAACGGACAAATATTTCCATCTTAGCATCGGATATCCGGTATCTCAAAAACTCTCCTAATTACTAAATTGTGGAAATTACCTAAATCTTATCACGGACTGTATGTGGTTTACGAGTTGATTCCACTTGTGTGTATGATGGGGGAAGGACAAGGGTGTTTTCTGAACGAGATCCACGTAGGTTCCGACCCGACGAAAGAGACGACTACCCGACCTTCCCCCCTCCCCTCGTTTTCTACTTGTAGACACAGGGGTCGACTCCTTCGGAGTCTCCCGGTCCCTCCTCCCTCGACCGGAACACGTGTGTGATCCCTTGAGTCCCTCGTGAAACACTCCGACACTCACGACTCTGTCCCGTTTTTACCCGACTTCACAACAGGTACCTCCGTACTCCCCCGTCTCCCGTGTGCCCGTCAGTCCGTCTCTCAGGGTACCGACCCCCACGTAGGCAACCTCCAACTTAGACACGTCCTCATACGTCGACACCTTTGCTTACGGTCGTACTTATTTCCGTCGGGTATGTGAGTTGAGTCAGACAAGAAACAAATAAGTTGTAGTCAAGGTAACTCGTGTATGATACACGGTCCAAAGGTGTCTCTTATAAAACCATTTGTTCGGTCTTTGTCAAAGACAGAAGTCCTTTGCATATCACATCCAAGACTCTTCTTCTGTCTGTCGTCTCTTCATCTGTGACCTGTCAAATTACCTTCTCGAGCACAGGACATGCCCCCGTCTTCTGGTTCCTACTTCTCCAAAAAGCCACCTCTGTGTTTCTGTTCTCAATGGACCCATTTAGTAGTCCCCTCTGTCTCTCTTTTTATACTCCGTCTCCTAGGTTGCCCACGTCTCCGGACCTCTCCTGTGCCCCGGACCGACCTCCCGCTGACCTCTGGACCCACTGGCCTCCCGCCGCTGGTTCCCCCTACTCTGGGTTCTACGTCAGTCTTTCCCCGGTGCGTCCCGGAACTTCCAGGGCGAGTCCGGGCGGGAGAGACCGTTACTACATTAGTCATTTGGACGGTGTTTTGGGTCTGGAGTCTCCGGCGAGCACGAAAGGGTCACCGAGTCTGTCATTTCTTATACGAACGTTACGTTCTCTGTGCCCAAACTAGGGACTCAACCCTTCTAGGGGACCTCTTCCCTTACCGTTGGGTCAGATCATAAGAACGGACCTCTTGAGGTACCTGTCTCCTGGGACCGTCCGATGTCAGGTGCCTCAGCGTTTTCTCAGCCTGTCCTGACTCACTGATTGTGAAAGTGAAAGTCTCCGACAGAGGTGTGTCTACCCCTGAGGTCTGTGCGGTCACTCTGTGTGGAAAGTTTTTGAGGTCGTCGATCTAGGACAGGGGCACTAGACGGGACATCAGTGTGTGTCCTTTGTAAGTCTTCTCTGGCTACTTCAGATTTAATGTTTCTCGCGACACCAGTCGGGTTCCGAGAGACCCGTGACACAAAAGGGACGACGACAACCTTATAGGGACTCTAAAGTCATAGCCTCGACCTAATCCTCCCACCCCACGGGAGAGAGGGCCCGGAGAGTGACCTACTAAATACTGGGGTATACCGTCGCCTTATCTTGTCTGTGCACAAGTGTGGAGTTGTGACTCGTGTCTGAAGGTCCTTTCGGGTCGGTCAGGACCCTCTCAAGTGACTGTTGAGTACGACTAAAACTTTACGGTCGAAAGGGTTTTAACCCAGTTCTTTTGTGTTCAAGACCTACCATGATTGATTAAAGTTCTTGTTTATGAATAATCAAACTCCTTGTTTTACGATCCTCTCAGGTTGTCAATGCCTTTAACAGAGTGTCAACGTTTCTTTCAAGGTTTCGTCGTTGATTCTAGATAAGAGTGTCTGGAAAGTATTTTTTTCTTTTCAGGTTGCTTTTCATTTTTACCGACACACAAGTCATCACAGGCTGAGAAACACTGGGGTACCTGATATCGGATGGTCGGAGGAGACAGGTAAAGTAGTAAATTTTGTGTCCGGAAAGGTTTTTCTTATTAACCTTAATTTGGTAGTCTGATGGAACTGGGCTAAGAAGAGCAAAGTGACTCTCAGATACTGTTAAAGTCGTATCCGAAGGGACTGTGGTCCAAGTTCCGGCACGTGACCCCAAGTGTGACCCCGAGTCAGTCCTGACCCCACGGAAGTCAGTGACAAGAGAGGTCTCGGGCCCCCCTGGGTCGTACTCCGTAAATGAGGCACCCAAATTGTAGTGGGGTAGGTGTGTCCAGGTGTGGAGGACGGGTCTAGAGGAGGGGATAGACACGGTCCGAACCCTAAGGTCGGGGCGGTCGGGGTCCGGACCCTAGGTAGGTGCACCGCTTCCACCTCAACTTTCTCTTAGTCGGTGTCCACACCTCTCGGCCAGGACCAGAGACAAGATAGTCACTGGGACGCACCCAGTGTAGCGGTAGGACCCGGAGTCAAAGGGGTTGACAGGGTCCTTTCCAATCTACCTTACTAACGGACGAAGGAGGGGTGAGACGACTGGATTGTAACCTACCAAGACCCGTCCTTCCGGATCTAGTCTGGAAGTACCCTTTTACCGTGTGTAAGAGCGTACTGTTATAGAGACATGCTCTACTCTTTCTTGTCTGTGACCGGACTAATACTTGACACCTGTATTCCTGGTGTCAGGTTCTCTGTGTCGGGACACGGTCAGTCATGACCGGACCGACCAAGGGTGAAATTCACGTCGTCCTACGTCGGGTCTCGACGTGTGTCCACGGGAGGAACCTCTACGCCCAAAATCCTAATTGATTCGGTCACTCTTCCTCTCTTCGGGAGACACCTACTGTCTCGGAACCGCCCCCCATCTAGTCGGTCTCGCCCCGACTGTGAACTACTACTCTCTCCTCCACCCTTACCACCCCCCGTCCTACAGTGGTGGTGGTGGTAGTAGTAGTAACAGTAGCAGTAGGATTTGTAGTAGTCTCATTGTCGATTCTTAACAGTACTCGGATGATACACGGACGGAAGAGTCATGAGGCATTCGTCGTTCGGGTCCCGGGTCACGTGTCATCCACAGGTACTCCGACCCGACTACTTAGGCACTAACGACCACTACAGATAAAAACAAGAACGACTTTGTCGTAGAGGGACGTCGAGTGTTGGGTCGAGAACCGTTTGAAGATTCTCCCTCTAATTTTCTTTTTCGCCTGTCCAGACGGGTATAGGGATTCTGTCTTCATAGCAAGTCGTTCCGAGGACGAAGACACTCGCGGTCCGACAGGAAAGTACGGTGACTCCGGTCAACCGTAGAAATACGGGATTTGTGTCGATATTTCGTCCGCAGAGACTTTCCAGATCTTAATTAGGACGGACACGCAGGGACGGGAAGAGTCCGGGGTCGTCACTGTTGTCGAGACAAAGGTTGTTCCAGGTCGACAAAATTACCTCTGAAATTTATTGGGGAGACGACGGTTCTTTACATACGGGAAGTCTCTACACACACCGACCTTTGTCTGGAAACTCTCCCAAAGTTCCGAACCGTCGACAACCTGTTACTCGTGTTTTACCTTTGCGGGAGACGAAGGAAGGGAGGAAACCCTACAGTCAAAGGTCACTGAGTCGTCTACAGTTGGGTCTCATGGCCCGACACACGTCCCGAGACCTATGTCTTTCTTTCGAGTCGTTACAAGATACGAACTTCTCCAGTACCAGTCTACCCGCTCCGACTGGGCGGTCGTTGTGTGTGGATGTTTCACGGCCTGATCTCCGTATTGTTACCGACAGTAAGGTCCTCGTGGAGGACATAGGTGAAGAATAGTGACTACGGATGAATGCACGACCTCTGGTCCGCTAAGTGTCCACAGTAGTGGTTAGGAGTGTTGTTGCTATTAGAAGGGGTAAAATCTTTACTCCTGTGTCCGAGTCTCTCTGACTCCTTGAGTGAACTCAGTGTGTCCGTCTCTCCATCCAACTTAGTCGTCCACGAGACACCTGTCGGTCGAAGTAACGTCGAGACGGGTGGGTACGGGGAACACCCACCGGTCCTTCTCCGGTCCAGTCGACCCCACCTGGTTTCCGGCTACGTTAGTGGACGAGGCCCACCAGTCCTAGGTCTTCTCCAACGATCTAACGTCTACGTGGCCGAGGACTAATACTTCCAGGGATTCTACTGGGTGTACTCGGGTCCACTCAAACCAGCAAGGTCGGGTGATCAGTCCGTCCTAAATCAAAGTCTGACATGCGACTCTAACAAACGTCACGAGTCTTGGGTGGAGATGCGGGGGAGTGGAGGGTGGTCACAGGAGGAACACGAAATCGTCGACACGAGGAGTGGGTGGTAGGTGCGTCAGACCCACGAAACGGGTCGTGACTCGGGTGGTCGGAAACTGACACACCTAGTGTTATTTGACCTTTTAAGACTTTCTCTACCCTTATGGTCCGGTGGACTGGACGGAGAACTCTTTAGATATACGTCCAGTCCTTCGTTGTCAATCTTGACCTGTACCTTGTTGTCTGACCAAGGTTTATCCTTTTCCTCATACAGTTCCGACATATAACAGTGGGGCGACTAAATTGAAGATACGTCTCATGTAGGACTCTTTACGCCCCGACCTTCTTCGTGTTCGACCTTAGTTCTAGTGGTCCTCTTTATAGTTATTGGAGTCTATACGTCTACTGTGGTGGGAATACCGTCTTTCACTTCTCCTCGATTTCTCGGAGAACTACCTTCACTTTCTCCTCTCACTTTTTCAACCGAATTTCGAGTTGTAAGTCTTTTGCTTCTAGTACCGTAGACCAGGGTAGTGAAGTACCCTTTATCTACCCCTTTGTCACCTTTGTCACAGTCTGAAATAAAAACCCTCGAGGTTTTAGTGACGTCTACCACTAACGTCGGTACTTTAATTTTCTACGAATGAGGAACCTTCTTTTCAATACTGGTTGGATCTATCGTATAACTTTTCGTCTCTGTAATGAAACGGTTGTTTCCAGGTAGATCAGTTCTGATACCAAAAAGGTCACCGGTACACTCTCAACCTGACACTTCTTTCGACTCGTGACTTCTTAACTACGAAAACTTGACACCACAACCTCTTCTGAGAACTCTAAGGGAACCTGACGTTCCTCTAGGTTGGTCAGGTAAGGCTTCCTCTAGTCAGGACCCACAAGAAACCTTCCTTACTACGACTTCGAGTTTGAGGTTATGAAACCGGTGGAGTACACTTCTCAACTGAGTAACCTTTTCTCAGACTACGACCCTTCCTAACCCCCGTCCTCTTCTCCTACTGTCTCCTACTCTACCGACCTACCGTAGTGACTGAGTTACCTGTACTCAAACTCACTTGAGACCCTCAACCACTACCTGTCTCTCCGGACCGTACGACGTTAAATACCCCAGCGTTTCTCAGTCTGTGTTGACTTGCTGACTTGACTTGACTTGACTTGACTCGGGTGGTACCGAAATTCCCACTTACGGACTGAGTCGTGACCGGTCAGTCACTGAAGGTAAGGAGACCCGAATCACTAAGTGAGTCTTTACCCGTGTACTGGGACCTATTAGGTTAGTCTTAAAAGGGAACCCGAAACTTACTTTCATCGTATTTATCCGAAGAGGAAAGGGAATTACAACAACTCGATCAGTCTCCTGGTGTCAACGACCACCGACAGTATTCTCCACGAATAGATGTTTACTTCGGTCGTGTCTCCTTGTTTAGAGACTTTCTTCCTCTCTTTCTCCCTGTCAGTTCCGTGTCTTTTGTACTCGGGGGAGGGGCGTGGGTTCAGGGAAGAGAAGTGGGTCACGGTCTTACGACGGACGTGTCTAAGTCCTTGGGGACCTAATTCCGTTTGGACTTCGGTCGTCGTTGGGGCGAGGGGTCTATAAGGTCAAAGTCCTGGGTTGTGTGGAGAAGAAGACAGAGACAGTAGAGATGGTCAGACACTATATGAACATCGTGGGAGTTCGGTCACTCTGAATTAGGAGAAGACCCCGGTGGTAGTCCTTTGCGTTACGGACCACGCAGCTTCTACGATTCATTTGTAAACATTTACTTTCGTTTTTAACTTACTTGGACGAGTAGAGAGGACGTGACGTAGGGTGTCGGAGTGGGGAAGGAAAGTGGGGGTCGACATCTGATGGATTGACCTAGTAGGGAGATTTCTGACTTCTCCCAATTGTCAGTCGACGAAAGGGGTGACGTCGGCACAGACGAGTGACCCGATAATACCTCGACTACACTCCACTACACTGGACGGGTCTCTCAGTGTCTTTCAATCCTTCTCACCCCAGACCCCAGTCCCGAAAGTCTGAGGGTCCGGTCGAACGGTGTGTGACGTAGGACCTGAGACTCCTCCTCCCACTGTCATAACAGTCCGTAGAGGAGCTTCTCATCCCCGTACCCCTGGGATGTAAGGAAATCGCTCTTCGACAGATTGTACAGTAGGACATAGGGGTCCTACGGGTTTTCGACTCACGGGACGTCTCTTGTGACTCCTGTCCAGACCCTACCTTCGAACCACGGTCTCACAGTAAGTAAGGGAGTATAAGGATCGTTTGGGACTCGAAATCGTCTTTAACGTGGAATTAAAGGCAGTGTACTTACTTACTTACTCACTTACTTTTACGTGGTAAAATGTACTTCCTCTACCTCGGAGTCTCTTCAGTTTATTAAAAGTGTTCCAGTATCTCGAGTCCTACCGTCTCGTCCAGTTTTGGGGTCGAAAGACGGTGATTTCGGGAACGAGGAAGGAGATGGGGTGGTACAGGGTGTCTTGTGTCCTCTCCGCAATCCTTTCCTTCTCTGGTCACATCCGACCTCTGTAGACCCTCCCGAAGGACCTCCTCCCCCTTTGGTTCGAACTGGGACTCCTGTTTGACCTTCTCTTCTCGTACGTCCTTCCCTCCTCGTGGGGTATCAAACGACAAGGGTCTAGAAATCTAGAGACTCAGACCTTAAGAGGAACTCGTCCTTGGACCCTTGGAGAAGTGTGTCGTCCACGTCGACACAGGAACCGTTCCAACCTCCCCGGAGGGTCCATTCCCACCACCCACCCCGTCTCGTCCTCGAGGACCCTTGAGAGACAAGTGATCCAAAAAGGACAAGGTCCACTAAGACTTACCCTCGCTCTTACCGTCACTGGAACAGGCAGAAGAGATTCTCCTGCCACCAGAGTGCACACAGGTTACTCGGGTAATCTGGTATAAGGTAGTCAGTTAGCCGGGGTGGTCTGCGATAGGGACGTTTTACGGAGTGGTCGGGTTGGTGTCGTGACGGACGGCAGGAATACTAAAGGGAACGTTTAAGGGGTGACTCGTGTGGGATGTTTCCATTCTTAGGGGGTAAAAGGGGTGTCAGGTAAGGGGAGGGACAAAACGGAGACTTCGGATAAAGGGATATTACTCGGACACCTTCATTTTGTAATGCGTCCGTATCTTTGTATGGAGTCAAGTCGACGGTGTCCCGTAAGAACCCTGATAAAACCCTCGGTCTACGGATGTAAGTACCCTCTACGTAGGTAAGAGGCGTGTCCACTCGAAAGGTCTGTACCCTGACCCTCGACTCAGTTACTAAGAAAATCTAAAGTTTAGGCAAAAAGGAGAACAGAAGGGGGAGACCAACCATACTCCGTAAACTCCTATTTTCTTGTGGAGGAATTTACGTATAATTATTTATGGGATTTATGGAGAGGACGGACTGGAAACATGATCGGGACACTACCTCTGTATAAGAGGTGGGAACCCCTAAAGATTCTGGACTTCACTGTTACAAGTAAATAAAAAAAATTGTGTGAACCCACTGTCGGTGGTACGATCCTCTTAGTTTCCATTCGTTTTAGTAGTACTTGCGACGGGGTGTCTCGTGCTACATCTTTCCCTCTACTTCTGATTAGATCTTAACGTGTGTGTTTTTTTCCGTATTTTAATGTTAACAAAATTTTCTTTCAGAGTACCACGATACTCTCATACATTACCTCTTAAAGTTCAAAAGGGTCTCCTCTACCCCCGAAGGGTCCACCGGGATCACCATTTCTTGGGTGGACGGTTACACCCTCTGTACCTTCTAAGTCCAAACTAGGGACCCAATCCTTCTGGGGGACCTCCTCCCGTACCGTTGGGTGAGGTCATAAGAACGGACCTCTTAAGGTACCTGTCTCCTAGGACCCCACCGATGTTAGGTGTCCCAGTGTCTTCTCAGTCTGTACTGATGCGTTCCTACTTGAAGGTAGATACTAGACTTCTTATTTGGTCAATAGTTCACTCGTACCCCGACGCCTTCGTACAAGTCTGGTCTGGTGTGATACACGCTCACAGGTCATCGATCTCCTGAGAACCACCGGTTCTTCTGGAGGCTCCGGACACACTGACCTCCCGTCCTTCACTCATCCTCGGACCTCTCCCCTGTCCTCGTTTTCACCAGAGTTTACGGTGAGAGGACTAAACCCAGAAGGAGAGCACTCGTCCCGTAGTCAACGTTTACCTCCTGTTTCCTGTCCTTCGTCCGAACCACACTAATCTAAACAAGGGTTTAATCGGAAGTCTGGTGTCCTGCCACGAAACCCTCCCTCTCTCCACAGTAATGTCAGACTAGATTTCCACCTCGTGAGTGGTACGACCCTCCCTCCTTGTCCCGGACGTCTCCTCCTCCTCTCTCGTTGGTCCTCGTTGGTGTGACCGTCCTGCAAGGGAGTCAGCAAACACACGCAAGAATCAGTGACTCAGTGCAGGCTGAGACACTGGGGTCCCTGACAACGGGCGGTCCGGGAAGACGGGTACCCCAAAGAGTCCGTTCTTATGACCTTTCCCAAAGGTAAAGGAGGAGGCTCTTGAAGGTCTGGGTCCCTAACTAGGGCCCGGAGGACGGAGAGGATGTAACCGTCCGTCTAAGAAATGGTGACTCGGTGGACCCTGCAGGGAGGCAGTGAACTGTGTAAATAACTCGTGGTGCATGTACGGACTTAAACCTCTTCCCCATGATCCTACTTGTTCTCGTTGGTTCAGTGACGGGAGTTCGGAGAATGGTCCCTCTCCAGTCTACTCAGGGATTCCAACGTCCCTCCCGCCGAGGAAAGTCTTACGGACCCGTTAACACTGCTAGTCGACCTAGAGAGTAGTCCTCTCTTTGATTTCTGGACGACCCCGGTAAACCTATTTTTGTTCTCTTTGCGTTAGTGAGGTTCAGTTAATGTCCCGAAACTCCTCTCCTGTCTCCCATCTCGACCTGGAATGTCCTGACTCTCAGTGGTTCGGGTACAGGGAGAGCATGGACGTGCTGATGGTCTCGAGTGGGTCGAGACTGTCACGGACCTCTACGGTGTGGGTTAAGACGCCGGTCTTCCTCCCGGAACTAACGTGAGTAAGTAGGTCAGTTATTGGTGTTGAACCTTCTTCCAGAGGTACGGTACCAGACGGGACCGTGACGGAAGACGACCAGTGTGAGTAAGTCGGATGGTCAATCTAGTTCACACAGGAGGAGGTCCTTCGAGAGACACTATGGGTCCTAATCAGTAGGGGAGGGTGAAACACGAAAACGACGTGGTACCTCACGGAGACCTAACGGTGAAGCCTGTATACACAGGGAGAGGTGGGGGTCCCAGGACACTTTCCCGTTCGGAGGTCTTCCGTCTGTCTCCAGGGGAATTAGTAAAGGAGACGGTAGAGGAGACTGGTCGACCCCCAAGACCCTTCCTCGACCCGACACAGGTGAAGTGGGTGACAACAAAGGAACCTCGTATGTTACGACACCCCGTGTCTCATACTTTCTTTCTTCCCTTACTCCTCTTCCTCTCATTCTTTCCCTCTCTTCCTCCTTCTCTTTTTCCGTCGGAAGACGTTTCCGTTTTCACTCCCGTTGTCCGTCTCCTCTTTAACCTTTGAGTATCTGACCCCAGCCCCACCCCCCTTTCGTCACCTTCCGTCTCTCGGAACTTGTAATTTTTACCAGGGAGAGACAGGATACTATAAAGTAAATTAGTCCTTGTTTAATGAGTTGGGACATCTAGTCTCTGGAGAAGTCTGAAACGGGAGTCTTCTCGAAAGACCTCATTTGGTAAAGAGGTCTCCGTACGAAGCACGACTCGGTGTATGTGGGTCTAAGGTGCCCAGTCTCTTTTAGGATAGGGGAAGTGGAGAACCTTCTCTCATCTCCTGGACTGGACTCGGACCAAACCCATAGACCAGATGGGTCGTCGTGTAGGAGTTTGTCTAAGGAGACTGGCAGTCGGACGGTGTGATTTTCCCGGACTTACTGGTCTCAGAGTGGGAGGGAAAAAAAGACGAAGAGGTTGTGGGGGGCACTGGTACCCGAGTCGAGATCCCAGTCGGGGTGGAGAAGGTTTTTAAGGAGAGACCTGAACTCATCGAGTTCAAGAACCGGACAAACTACTCACGACCTGACACTCCAGTTTAGTCGATCCAGTTTTATGTCCGACGAGAGACAAGATCTGAGAATAACAAGTGTCACCGGTAGTCGTCACCACCGTAGTCATCCCTCAACCACTTTTAAACCCGAGGTGACGTCTGGACATTACTCGGACTAAGACGTGAACTTGGTTACAGGTTTCACCACACACCTGTGTATGTTCCACTCTACGGGACCGGGACGTCCACTCCCTCTCTGTTCGCAGTCTCGGGTTGTCCTCCGGACGGAAAGGGGGCCATAGAAATTGAGAGTGTCTGTGTAGAGGATTATTCTTTCTTATTTTTAGTGTTTGTTGGACGTAGGACTGACACACTGAACCGAGGAAGTTAGGTGGAGACTCCGGTATCAGGTGGGGACATTTTTCCCTTTATTTTTGGGGTCGGGGGACTTCATCGACCCTCCTACCTTACTTCATTAAACGTTTTTCCACCCCCGTGTACCGGCCGTTGGATAGAAGAGACGTCCTTCGAGGCGGGTGGGTCGGAAAGGGAAAGGGACCCCATGAAGTGTTGTTGGAAGAGTTCCAGCGGAGTAGGGGTGTTGAAGGGGTTTGGACAGTGAACTAGAAAATGGTGGGTTCGAAGACAGTATAACAACGATAGTAGATGAGGAAAACAAACCGCTAAAGAGGCTCGTGTGAATTCTCGAGGGACTCCCGTCCCGGATACCGAGAATAAATACCGACAAGAGTTGTGTCTCGGGTCGTGGGTCTCCTCAGACTGTTCATGAACGTACTTCCGAACCTACTCCTCACCCTGCCCAACATAGGTAGTCATGTCCACTCTACGACATTGTTCATCGGGAGTGTAGGGTCACTGAAGCGGGTCCTTCTCGACCAAAGAGAGGTGCACTTCTAACGACCAGACTCCGAGAGGACGTCCCTCTGTGGAAGAGACTCGTCACTACGTCCCTACGTCCGAAGAAGGTAGACACTACTACAGTAGAGGTGTGTACCGGAGACCCTAGTGGTCCCTTCCCCTGGCTCACTCCGCCTCCAGTGGTCCATTAATTGGTCGAGTCGTGTCTCCCCAGGTGTAGCAAAGATGGGTGTGTAGTGACCGATCTTACTTACACGGAGGACGGGGTGAACCTACGTACCCCCGACCCTTTACAGTGGGGTCCGACCCGTCGGCGGGGGTCGTGGTCGGAACGTGACACTTTCCTCTCCCACTTGTCGGTAGAAGTGTCTCTGCCAGTTGTCGGTAGAGACAGGGAGACGTCACCGTTGTCTACTGAGGACGGTAAAAAGGGAGAAGGACTCTGGGGACCCGGGACCCGGGAGAGAGACTCGGAGACCGACGTCACTGGGTCCTTTCCCGAGTCTCGCGACGAGGGGTACGAACCAACCCCCCCCCCCCTCAAGACCGACAAAACTCGACTAACACAAACCTTGGAAGACACAGACGACTCGACGATTAAGACCACGGTAGACGGACACAAGGGTCGTGGTTTCGGGAGTCTATTTGTTCAACAGAAGACATCAAGAATTTCTTTCAAAGTCGTCCCCCACCCCTCTCGTTCTCCTCCCTCCGAAGGTTTACAGAACAAAGACTTGTCCTCCACGACAGGTCGGCTCCATTCTCCTTGTAACTTCCCTGACCCTACAGTACATATAGGAGTGGGACAACTCCCACGACACACCCCACGTACCACCCGTCTCTCCCGGGTCGCCGGACCCCCTACTGTAAGGATACTGAAGGATGGAGAGAGGTGATCTTACCCTCGATGAATCCCGACTCGGTCGGGTAAGGGTTACGGATCGGGTCCCGAACCGTGTCTCGTCCACAGTCGTTTGTGGACGATTTACTTACTGACTCATTTACTTATTTGTCACCACTTCCCATCTCTACGCCTCTCCAGTTCACCCTACATTATCCTTCGGTTCACTGACGACGCAATTCTCGAAATTACGTAATGGGACACCATCCCTGGGTATATCCTACCGAAGTAGTAGAGACGAAGGACCCTGTTGCCGACCCGTCCTGGGAGTTCAACGAAGATTGTCATCTTGTATCAGTTCCAGAAGGGACCCCCGAATCTGTCATTTCTTGCACGGACGTCACGTCTTCTGGGTCCAAAATAGGGACCCAGTCCTTCTAGGGGACCTCTTCCCTCGATTCGTGAGGTCGTAAAAACGGACCTCTTAAGGTATCTGTCTCCTTGGACCTCCCGATGTCAGGTACCCCGACGTTTGTCAGTCTGTGATGGCTCGTTGAGTGTGTGTGTGTTTGTGTGTGTTCCACTATCCTACAGTGAAGACAGTAGGTCGCTTCTAGTACCGAAAGAAGAAAGATTGGTTGAAAAAGACAACTGAAGAACCGAACGGACGAAGTCACCTCATTCAACATACCCTCTACAGGAGTATCGTTCCTTGACTGTCATAAACTCGGTCATCGGTGGTCGACGACCTGGAGTCCGGGAGTCAGGTAGTTGGAAGTTCCTTGTCTGGATGGTTGTCTGTGTATTCGAGCCCTCGTCGAAGGAGTGGCGACTCGGAAACGTATTATGTAGTCGGAATCGGTTGTTGAACTAACGTTGGAACACACTCGACGACTTTGTCTCCTAGGTATTTCAAGTAGATTTTGGGGTACTCCTTGTTCTTTTATATTTTGACCTTTCTTGATGAGTTCGTATTTGGTCTCGAAAAAGAGGTAGTCGGTGTTAAGTGGCATTCGAGGTGGTCGAATGTTATCCCTCCTCTAGACGCCTATTAGGTTTGCGTCTAGTGGTGACTGTCCCTGTGAGGACAGTAAACGTACCCACCCCCACCCACCACAGAACCCGTTTTCGTCTATTTATATGGTACTGACTCAGTCCACCCTCCTCAAATCCTTCGTCTACGACCGTCCAAAAGGGAAAGGGGTCAGCACAAAAAAAAAAATTTCGTTTTCTCTATAGTCTTACGGGTGTTTCGGTGGAGGTCTTTTCCTGAACTGTGTCCGTATCCCGGACTCCATCCAACTTCCTTTCTATAAATCACTTTCCCGGACCTTTCGGTCCTTTTGTTGTTCCGGAGTTCCCCTGTCAGTGTACCTACGGGGTCCTCTAAAGAAGGGACCCGTCGTGACCTCCTTCAGTCGAAACCCAGTGAGGGACGTCTCCCTCCGGTTGTGCCCTCGGACCCTCAACCCTGGGTGTCAGGACACCGGCACAGTGAGACTCGTCTCCGATGGGACTGAGGAGACTGAGGGTTCCAGGGGTGGACGTTTAACGTCCTACTCAAACTCTTGACCAGTGAGTCCCTTAGGTCCGGCCATTCTTGTCTGAGGGTCAAGGTAGGACAAGGGTAGAGAAGGAGATTCGTGGTGCCTCTTACTCTCTTCAGGGGGTCCCGGGGACCGTCCTCTGCACCGGGCTGGATTGTGGGACGGGTCGAACACGACTGAGACGTCACTGTTAGCGCAGCCGACAGTGACTGAACGTGGATCAGTGACGCCGGAGGACACTCGGCCCGGGGTCGAGTAGACGTAAGTAAGGATGTGTGGGGGTGACGGGTGTTCTCCACGGGTCACTCCACGGGTCGAGCTCAGACGGTGAGACCGAGCCGGTTGTTACCCGATATGTCGTACCTCAACCCCACTCCCAAGGTACGAGGGACCTCAGAGTATTAGTTCTGGGTTCCCGAGAAACACAGAGGTCGACCTAGTTATGACTATGTTTAGGATTGTTCACCCCTGACTTTACAAAGTTCGTGGATACTGTGGAATCCCTGACACAATGGGTAAAAGATACGTGATAAAGTAGAGGAGGGGTGAAATAGTAGAAACACTGTTCCTTTGACTCCGGGCCGTCTCACTTCACGGAACGGATCCTTTACCAAGTCGGTCTTAAACTTGTTTCCCGGACCGGGAATTGGTGAGGTAGAGACGACGTGAGGAAGGTGTCCCTGGCCGTACTGACTGGGTCCAAGACGAGGACACGGGAAGTCCTATCCTCCATCGGACGGGTCTAGTACATCACCCCCGAACGTAATCCAGTTCGTGGGGTCTAGGGTCCTCGAGGGTCGTGGAGTCCAGGGGACCCGAGTGTCTCTGGGAACCGAACCACTCGACCTCACTCGGTCCACTGGGACGGGACACTACGATCTTTTTACGAGTCCCGTTCCTACTCCACAGAGGTTCTTTCGGACCGGTCGACCACCGGTTCCCCGACGGGACTCCACTTCGACCGGACCACTCTGACAGGGAATAAAGGGTGAGAAACTCAGGGACAAGGTCGAGGAAGACGTTAGCCTTTCTTGTCGAAACGTTTTAGTCAGCTGGGACCTACCTCCTCTTGGATCTTCCGTAAAACTCTAACCAGGTCAGTCTCAGGAACGTTGGACCCAACCTCCCTGACCAGAGCAGGGTGTCGGACATGGACATATGGTCCTTCCTCTTGCTCAGTCCTCTCCTCCGGGGAGAGACGCGCCTCTGCGAAGTACCGTCTCCTCCCTTCACACTGGGCAGTCCGTCGAAGTTCGGCATCTGTCGTCTGTTTCTTCACGAAAATTGTACAGTCGGAGAGTCTGTGAGTGATAAATAGAGTCCTTTACATTCACAAAAAGAAAGCCAGAAAAAAAGAGGGGGAAGAGAAAAGAGACGACATTTTACGTCCCTCGTCACGTCACTCTCTACTTCCCAACTGTGCGACCCTTTAAGTAAAAATCTCCTAAGCTAGTTCAAGGTAGTCGACCCGTGACCGACTCGTTTCGGACCACCCGTCACCCAACCCTAACCGTCCGGGACTGAACCACCACCTCTGCCTACGTGAGCCCTCCCCGACTCGACTTCCTACAACTTACTCCACTCCTACCTCTGTCCGTTACGACCGCCGGTCTCGCCCCGTGGGCGTCCGACCCGAAGAAATCCAGACGTTCGAATCCCGTCCCCAGCCCTTTCACCCACTGTTTGTAAATCCCGGCTTGGCGGGAATTGGGTCCAGTCCTCTTCGGGGACACGAAAGCTCCTGGTAGGGAGTAGGAAGTGATTCGAGGAGGGTGGTCCACTCCTGAGACGTCCCGGGTTCCTTGTCCCTGGCACCCGG
Organism: Capra ibex; assembly: GCA_006410555.1. Classification (NCBI taxonomy): domain Eukaryota; kingdom Metazoa; phylum Chordata; class Mammalia; order Artiodactyla; family Bovidae; genus Capra; species Capra ibex. The sequence goes on from SJYO01016970.1 coordinate 12,221,219, forward strand.
CGGAGAGTGGAGTGAGACCTTAGGGCTTTAAGAGACAGGTTTATCGGGACTCGGGTGGAGGTCCTCGGACAGACGGGGGGAGGGGATCCAGACTCCACTGGTCATCTCACTAGGAGTGGGGTCTCGTACTTCTGTGGGTCCGGGTTCTCGTCGACTCCCCGTCGAAAACGTCACCTCCCTCCTCCCAGTGATTCAGATCTCAGTTTAATTGGGGGTTGGGAGCCGTCACAACACTTTAGAGACGAGTCAGGAGGGTCCACCCCTGGTTGGACGAGCGAGGTGACAGGAGGAACTCGGATCGTACTCGGACCGAGGTTCCCCCTTGGACCACCCCCGAAGAGTCGCGAGTACCTCTCCTCGTCACCGGGGGTCCCACTGGTCATCACCCGACCCGTCTTCGGGACACGGACCCGAGCCGGTCGAGTCACGAGAGGTCGGGGTCGAGCCAGGAGGTAGGTACCTGGGAGGTACCCGGGAGTCCCTCTGGGTGCCTACTTTTGATCGTACACCAGTAAAACTTGTTGTAGTCGGGGTTCGTCCCGGGGACACCAGGTACCACGGGCCCCCGTCGACGAGCCGGTAGGGGACCTTACCCCCGTGGTTCGTAGGTCGTGGTGCCCCGAGACACTCTACCCGGGCGGTGACACAAAGGGTCTTCAGGGAGAGAAAACCCCCAACGTCACCGGAGGTGGACGGACGGTCCGAACTCCTTGACCCCCAGACAGGAGGGCTGGGCGAGGGACGTGAGTTGACGGTCTCTTCGTCTTCTTCCGAGTTGAAGGTCCAGTCCGGGACACAGTAGGTACGTGAGTCTCGGGGCCGAGGACGGTCAAGAAAAAGGTAACTTTTGTGTGTTTGACAAGCGGTAAACTCGTCGCCACCACGACATTCAGTCGCTACAATAACCCGGTGAGTGACAACGACTACTAGTCTTTACAGACACCAAAAAACCCTACACCTTCGTACTTCCGAGATCTCGTCTCGTCCTGTCGAGTGGGGGTGACGCGGTGCACTCGAGATCAAAGGGTTTCGGTGTGAGAGGGGTAGACATTTTACATCGATTCTCTGGGGACGGGTGTCGTAAGTCAAGTCAAGTCATCGAGTCAGTACAGGCTGGGAACCGCTGGGGTACCTGACATCGTGCGGTCCGGAGGGACAGGTAGTCGTTGAGGACCTCAAATGAGTTTGAGTACAGGTAACTCAGCCACTACGATAGGTTGGTAGAGTAGGAGAAAGTAGGGGAAGAGGAGGGTGGAAGTTAGAAAGGGTCGTAGTCCCAGAAAAGGTCACTCAGTCAAGAAGCGTAGGCCACCAGTTTCATAATCTCAAAGTCGAAGTCGTAGTCAGGAAGGTTACTTATAAGTCCCGACTAAAGGTAATCCCACCTGACCAACCTAGACGAACGTCAAGACCCCTGAGAGTTCTCAGAAGAGGTTTTGGTGTCAGGTCTTCGTAGTCAAGAAACCGCACCGTAGTCCCTTCCTAAGTTACGCGACGGTAGGGACACACGAAGGTCTGCGTGGAGCGGTCAGAGGTGACGAGACGCGGGTCCTCTGTGTGGACGTCCCGACTGTGACTGTGGGTAAAAGACAACCCAGGACCTCCGTCGGTTCCTCTGGTCCCTGTCCTCCTCCCTCCAGTCCACGAGTAAGGAGTCGGGGAGCCCGACTCGACCCCAACCGTCGTCGACGCAGAGAGAGGGCACCGGGTCGAGATGGTCCAGTGGGGAAACCGACATTCGAGAGAGACCCCAGACCAATTGTGGGGGAGGAAACCGGGGAAGTCGTGTCCCTACCCGTGTCGACAGTAAGTGGGGGGTCACGTAGTGGTAGGGGACAACCAAAGGATATGAGACGGGTACGAAACAACGAGCAGGGAGGTAATTTGGGAAGTCAATGGATGAGAGTATAGACACCGGACGACTCTTTAATTGGTTATCAGGTTATCTTCTCAAACCCAAAAGGAACTTAGGTTACTCTCCTTACCTCTCCTCCGTACGCACCCTCGGTCCTCGGTGAGGTTTAGAACCTGTTCTCGACGGAACTCGACCCTGTAGTCTTTTGGTCATTTCAGGACGGTAAGACTCGTGGGACGTAGGGATGTTCCGTGATTTTGTGGTAGGTATTTGGAGTGGAAAGAGGGGTAGGACAACAAACCCGTGGCTGTGTGAGGACACCAGACCCCTCCCAGCCCCCCGTCCCGTCACTATGGGTGAAGGATGACTCGTCCGGTCGACTTCGGGGACCGGGACTGGACACACGGGGAGGGAGATCGGGACCTCTGTCTCTGCCTACCTTAACCCTCACAAAGGACCACACTTTCGGACCTTCAAGCCCCACAGAAATGTGTTATCCAGTTAAAAAAACAAATCCTCCCTAGTCGAAACCCCGAGACCCGTTAAACGAATTAGACGTACTTGGAATGAATGGAATAGACCCTTTACCCGATTGTGGACGTAGTGTCCCGACGACACTTGGGACTCCTTCCACTGGGTCCACGTCACACAGGAGTCGTCCGCGAGGTGCACCCACTCGAGAAGGGTGGTGGAGGGATGACGGGGTGACTCTCAAACCGTGATTCCTAAGAGGATCTTGCGTCGGTGGTACGGTAAGACGGAGGTTGTGTGGGTGTAGAGAGAGTAAGGGGTAGACTTTCCAGTTCCGGAACCCACCTACCAGTGGTTCCGGGAAATGTCGAACCTGGTACTCCCCCGGGGAATAAAGAAATGGTTCGTTCTCGGAGTGTCGGACTTGTGATTGGGGACGTGGGGAACCTGAGTCTTCGGCCAGTCCCGAATTTGGACTTTGGGACTTTGGAGGGACGACTCGGGGATGTCGACGTCTGACCTCTTCTCTACGGGGAGGGGTGACTCATTCCTGGGTGACACACAGACCCAGGACCCGAGTGTCGTTCCGGGAGAAAGACGACTCCAATACACGGGCAGTCGTCCTGCCTCCCTCGTCTTTGGTACCCCTACCTGGGACCTGGGGGTCCGTAGGGACCCTCGTCCCGCGAGTGGACCTCTGGGTCTTTATCTGTACGACCCATGGATGTATTACCAACCCACCGCCACCACTGTCGTCGTCGATGCCGGGACGTCGGACAGTCGTGGTCCTTATTAATCTTAGGATTTTTTTCGGAGTAATAAAGAGGGTCCCGACTCCGCGGGAAACCTTTTTCCCTACAAAGGACGGTCTAGCAGGGGACTTTCACGCAAACAGTGTCCGATAACACATTTAGGTACAAACCGGGTGAACTTTTCTACACTACATAGGCGAACTGACCGGAATTGTGACGAAGAGGTTTGGGAGTTTCACACCGGTAATAATCCTCGGGCCTCTCTTCGGTACTTTGTACTACGCCGCCCCGACCACTTCAGTCGGGACCCGGGGCTCGGGGAGCAAGACGTGTCCTCTTGGCCTCCCCTCGACGCCTGTGAAGTCCTGTGCCAGTCGGGAGTTCCTCTCTTGGACCCTACGCCTATTTCCGGGTCGTAGTCCCGGAGAGGACGGTGGTCCGAACAACTCCGGGATGACACACGACCGGGAGGACCCCCACCTCCACGTCGTCATTTGTCCAACTCAGGGACGGGGGTCCTCGACCTCACCCCTCCGTCCTTCCTCGTCTATTTGGTGGTAGGGTTCTCGTAGGGCCCACCCTCTCCACGACCTTCTTTCACCTGTCCCACTACAAGGTCGTAGAGTAAGATCCGACCCCTACCCGTCACAGTACACCCCCGTTCCTTCTGGAGAGACTCTTCCCCTAGAAACTCGACTCTGGACTCCCTACTTCTTATTTATCGGAGACTATATGTATAGTCTCGTCTACTGGGAGGTCTACTAGGACCCAGTTCCGAAGGTCCCCATTGAATCGGAGATACCCTATCTACTACTTCGTCCATTGGGGTGGACTACCTTGAACTCCTCTGAAGTCGGTCCACTGTCGTTCGAGAAGTGACGACTTGTGAAGTGGTCTACCCCTTTCACTTCCGAAAGGTTTACTCTATCTGTCTCTCTGACCCTGGGTCGTTCGTGTAGTACAGTGTTGTTGGTTGGAGGTCACAGGACCACCTCCCAAGGTTACCTCTCTCTTCTCGTTTCCCCTATTCTAACAAGTTTCCGTTTCTCAACAATAATAAACGATTCAGTACAGGTTGAGAAAACGTTGGGGTACCTGACATCGAGTGATCCGATTAGACAGGAAACCTAAAGTATCTGTTCTTACAACCTTATTCAACGGTAAAAGACGAGGTCCCCTAGAAGGGTTGGGTCCCTATCTTGGACACAGGGGACGCACCGTCCACCTAAGAAATGGTGACTCGGTGGTCTCTTCTGGATTTCCGATCCTCTAGGTGGTAAATTTGTCTTTCGTTCAGTGTCAGCAGTTTCTACACTCCAGGACGTTGAAGATTCCGGAGAAGGTCGAGATTTCGTAGACGGATGTTACGCCCTCTGGGTCCAAGTTAGGGACCCAGCCCTTCTAGGGGACCTCTTCCTTTACCGTTGGGTGAGGTCATGAGAACGGACCTTTTAAGGTACCTGACTCCTCGGACCATCCGATGTCAGGTACCCCAGCGTTTCTCAGTCTGTGCTGGCTCGCTGAAGTGAAAGTGAAAGGTAGAGATTTTGTGATCTCCGTTGTTTCGGGGAGATCGACCCGGTTTCGGGCTTGGAGTCATTGGTTCCGAGGGAGTGCACCCCTGGAGGGTGTCTACCTGTCGGTTACTGTCCCCGAGGGTGGGAGGAGGATCGTCGGATAGGTGAGTCGAGACGGTGGGTCTTCACGGTCGTCGTGGGTCTCGAAGGGGGTCGTGGGAGTCCTCGTCGACCCCTTCTGGTCGACGTTTATAGGGTCGGGACTTGGTCCAGTCTGAGTGAGGGGAAGATAAAATCTAGTTGGGTCGGACCGAAGGGATCCTTCGTCGTCTGAGATCAAGAGAGGGTCCGAGTGATTTAACCAGTCTGGGACACTGACAGGGTCGTCCGTTGTCTCCCTTTTCAAAAGGTCTTGAAGTCCGGGAAACTACCTCTTTCAGACGGATTACTTATTACCTTTCCATGGAGCCGAAGGGCTCTTACTGCGACTCACCACTTCCACAAACAGGGTCAAGTCTGAATTAGCAACCGACGTAGGCAAAAACTACAGGGTAGGAGTGGGGTTGGTCGGTCCCCGTCCTCCACAAGCACAGGTCTTAAAAGACGTGCCAACGTCTTACCCAGTCCCCTTTCAGCGTCTCTAGACCCGACCATCCCTCTGGGGACCGTTTCGTCTCGAAGACTCGTAAGACCGTCTCCACTCCTTTCGTAAATGGATTTCTACTCAGTCCTCTCCGTTCTCCCAAGTCCACCTCTCTCTGACCTCCATGGTCTTCTCCCACCCCCACCGCGATGAAGTCCATTCCTACGTCAGTCCCGGAATAGTACTCTCGGGTTGAGTAACGGTTCACGGAATGCAAGTCCTAGAGTCAAGTGGGGGGTTTGTCGGGGTATACCACCTCGGAGAGGGACGTCGGGGTAACCTGTCTACTCCTTTGACTACACGACCATTCGGTTCGAGAATGGACTACGGAGGTGACTCCTCCGGACCTGGGACCGGGTAGTCTACGGTCGGGTATGTGAGAAGTGAAGAGACGAGTAGACCGTCCTTAGTCCCCGGACGTCCTAGGACCCCACAAACCAGAAGGTCTGGGAATTCGACACGCAACACCCTACTCCCAGGTCTTCTCGACTCACACTAAGGGTCGAGTAAGCAACGAGACCTTTTTACCTCTATTATTGGGGTTCCAGTGTCAGGACAACTTTCCCATTCGTACACTGTACACCTCGTTTTTCAGGACGTGGTTTATCTACGAGCCAGTCAAGACTCATAGTGGGTGTTGCTACGTGTGACGGGATTCCTTGGTTGGGGTCCTACACATTACCGGGGTCACGTCGTCTTCATCCATTTGGGGTTTGTCCACAGGACCTCACCACCCACGGCGTTCCACAGCCCTCTGTCCGGACCTCATTATCGAGGAACGACCTCCACCAGAGTGATCGGATACGAGACGACGGAAGAACCAAACGTGTGAAACCACTTCGTCTATGATACATCCTCTCTGGCAGGGGAAGGACTCGTCTTTGCCCCCGTCCACAGGAGACACCCTCGAAGAGTTTCCGGTCCCCACCTTCACTGGATACAGTAAGGACGAGTGCAAGACACCAGACCTTCCGTCAGTGTCCCAGCGTGGGTGACCGCTTCCTCCCATCCTCTACGTCAGAACAGTACACAGGACCTCCTTCTTTGGATAAACCACTTGTCGACCTGTCAGAGACGGTGTGGACCTCTCCACTTTACTACAGGGCCCTCAGGACCGACTACTCGTCGCTTCGGGAAGAGTCCGAGGACCCACGTGTACCCCAGGGTCCGAGAAGAAAGACACGTAGTGATTTCGTACCGTCTCAGCGCCCTGACTGGTGCCCCTTGACTATGCTCCAGGCGGACCGTCCATGCCCTCCGACGTCCACCAGTCGTGAGACGGAGACGGCGGACGTCCTTAGCATCCACCCTCCGTCTCAGTGTCGAGCTCCCTAGAGCCGACACTTGAACCAGGTCTACGTCTCAACCGGAGTCCCGGGGGAACTTTAGTCAAAGGAGTAGACGGTTGTTCAGAAGTCATTCTCCTGACCAGTGTCCCCCAGTAAACTCACTCTAGAAACTGTGGGAGTATGGACGAACAGGGAAAAGAGAGGTCCAGGACGAAGAGACGACCCTTCTAGACTATACGAGTTCGATGTCATGGAACCTACTACGACCAAGTTTCCCATGTGAGGAGGGGTCCCCACAAGTTCATGTTATCCTTCGGATCTTCTCCCTTCCACTAGTACTCCCAGTAGAGTCGTTACTAAAGTGTTAAGTTTTATTAACACGTCTTCTGCATTTTACCGCACCCTTCTAAAAATACTGTGACTTGTATTTGTCTTCCAATACCTTGTCTTACGTGTCGTATGAGAGGACAAAATACTCTTTTTGTATTTATATATATTTGTGTATACACATACGTTGGTTATAAACCGTCTCAAATAAAAACCACCACTAATAATACCTACCGAAAAGAGAAAAACGGACAGACGTAGAAGAGAATGTTTGTTCATATTAAAAATACACTCCCTTTTTTATAAGAATTTTATTCGCAACTGTAAAACAACAAGGATTCTGACCTATTCCACTTCCTGTCTCTAAGACTGGAAAACACTGAGATTCAGAATCTGTGATTACCCGGACTTTTACTCGACTCTAATGGTCCCTTTCTAGTCCTGAATAAAAAAAAATTGGAGACTGTAGGAATTCTTAGCCACCAGTTGAACTTTTATAAAATCTAAAGTCGAAAGAATATAAACACTAGGTCAATATGGAAGGACTTATCGTTTCCGTAGGAGAACTAACTAGACTCGTGTAGACTTTGTAAAGTGAGTGTGACGTAGTCAGACGATACCGACACATTGTTTGTTGGGGTTTTGGACTCACCGTATGTTATTCTTCGTACATAAGGAGCGCATAATCGTTCAACAAACCGTCAAACTTCGACGTGTAAAACTTACGTCCAGAGAAGGTAAGAGTTCAGACGTTTCAGGACTCACAACCCCTTTCCCGACTTTTCAAGTCTTACCCGTCCCACCTCTTCCCTCAAGAACGTTGGTACAGCGTCCCCTCCAATCCAAAATAAGGCTCACACTATCTTTCCAATCCTCTCATCATCCACATCAACGGTGCCCAGACTTTTAATATGGTGAACCCTCTCAAGAAAAATTCCTTTCCTGTATCTTAAGTCTTAGTTTTAATCGATACTCTAACTTATTAATAAATCTTACTCTTTTCTTTAGTGTTATTTAACATCTAAAGTTTTTCGTTCGTTAATGTTTTTTTTTTAGTGTCTTAGTTCCTTTTAGAGTGAGATAAAGAATTGTAGGACTGTGAGGAAGTACTGAAAGAAAGAGGGGACTTAACAGACCCGACGTAAGAGAGATAAGTGTAGAAGGTCTCTGTTACTAAAACATTGCAATAGAAGGCACCTCTCTTAACTTTCAAGTCAGTCCGAAAGGAGGACGTCTCAGACTAGCAGTACCAAAAGAGGTACCTATCCCAACTTCTAAAACAGTGGAAGTGTTAAGTAATGTCTAGTAGAAGTCTGACAACAGTTTAAGCCCTTCGGAAGACACTTCAAGGAGTATATAGACTCGTCATTCCCGAAGTCCTGTGTCGTTCAAAAGGAACGTCAACGATTAGGATGAATTGGAACCTTAATTAGAACCTTAACTGTCACGAGTAATTGGTGTAACGAACCCCGGGTTGGCCCCAGAATACTCCCCAGACCCCTCACTCCCAGGGACTTCGAATTCGAAAAAGTGGAGACCATTTAGACGGGAACAGACCTCTTAATAGTACCTTCTCCTTCTACCAACTTCGTCCCCCGTCACAAATCGTCTCTTGTCGTCTGAAACCCCCGGTTTCCCGTTCGTCCCTCAGTCAAATCCCCAAATCACGTCCGAGGTCCGCTCGCCACCATCCCTACCTCTAAGACTCTAATAAACTCTACACGACTGGACCTCTTCCTCTTCCCTCCGGAGTCTTACCAGGTCTAGTCTGGACAACGGACTAGAGAGAAAGGGGGTACAAGAGACCCCCGTCAAGGGGAAGGGGTCTGGTAACGGGGGTGTGTCTGGACCTCGGAGTGGACGGGGGACTGTGGTTTCACTCATGTGCACCTCCTCGGTTGTAGTAAGACTGGGTACTGTGCACTACTCTACGACTCGTCTACTCGGGTCCAGTCCGAGGATTACTCGAGTGTGTCACCTGCACGTCCTCTCTGGAGTGAGTCGGGTGTTTTCTCCCTTCTACAACGGTCCCGTGTCCCTGGTCCCGAGAGTTACCACTATGGGTCGACACAGTATCGGGACGGTCGACGTCTGACTGTCCGTCTCCGGTCTCCGAAACCTTTACCTAAATAACCGTGACCTGTCGGAGGTGGAGAACGAGGGTTCGGTCCTTTACTTTCGTAAAAGTAATACGGTTAGACAGCACAGTTTCTTCTGTTTCTCGCGTCAGTTAACGGACTCACCTCCCACCACAGTAACGTAACTCCTACTTCAATTCCCAGTAGTAACCGGTACCCACCAGAGCCAGTCGAAACTTTGGTGACAAGAAGTGAAGAACCCGGTGAGTCGGTCCCTACGAATACGTCCGACCTCACCCGCACCCCTACTTCGACGGGGTCCTGATCTCCACTCTCCCGGAGACCCACCCCCTCTACCGGGACTCACTGTCCCCATTACAAACAAAATCAGAGTTAATTCTACCTTTGAATAACTTCTGTTACTTTTTTTTTTTTTTTTCTTACTTTATGACCTCCCTTTTTTGGAGTAGTAGACGATATGTTCATCTTGATTCCCAATCCACCAACTCATAGGTCCCCTCCCCTCCGTCAACACGTTAAAATTTAACCCCCTTTTACGTTCCGAAGTAACTCTTCCACTGACATTATTCAATTTGACACAAGGGAGGGTTTAAGTATAAGTGTGACTACAAGGTTGAAAGTCATAGAGTCTTTCACCGGAAAAATTTTCTATGTCAGGAATGTCTCCAATCAGTCAAGTCACTGAGCCAGCACAGACTAATAAACGGTGGGGTACCTGACGTCGTTCGGTCCGAAAGGACAAGTAGCGGTTGAGGGGCTCGAACGAGTTTAAGTACAGGTGACTCAGTCACTACGGAAGTTTGGTGAGTAGGAGACGATAGCGGAGGAGGAGACCGGAAGTTAGAAAGAGTCGTAGTCCCAGAAAAAGTTGCTCCGTCAAGAAGGGTAGTACACCGGTTTCATGACCTCAAAGTCGAAATCGTAGTCAGGAGGTTACTTATAAGTCCTGACTAAAGGAAATCCAAACTGACCAAACTAGAGGAACGTCAGGTCCATTAATTCAATTTTACTCCAGTGATCTCACCCAGAATACTGACCACAGGAAGAGGTTTCCTCTATAACATTCTGTCTGTGAGTGTCCCTCTTCTGTGTGTGTATTTCAACTTCCGTCTCCACTCCACTACGAAACTATTCAACTTCTCGTAGTTTATAACGGTCTTTCGGAGATCTCCTTTCTCCGTAGTTTGTCTAGGAGGGAGTGTCGGGAGTCTTCCACGGTCGGGACGGTCCACCACGATCACCATTTCTTGGACGGATGGTTACGTCTCTGTAATAAAACGGCTGGTTCCAGGTATAATAGTTTTGATACCAAAAAGGTCATCAGTTCCTACCTATACTCTCAACCTGGTATTTCTTTCGACTCGTGGTTTCTTAACTATGAAAATTGGACGCCACAACCTCTTCTGAGAACTCTCAGGGAACCTCTCTTCCTCTAGTTTGGTCAGTTAGGATTTCCTTTAGTCAGGACTTATAAGTGACCTTCCTGACTACGATTTCGACTTCGAGGTTATGAAACCGGGGGACTACACTTCTTGACTGAGGGAGGTGAAACCGGTGGGACTACGACCCTTTCTAACTTCCATCCTCCTCTTCCCCTACTGTTTCCTACTCTACCAACCTACCGTAATGGTTGAGCTACAGGTACTCAGACTCGTTCGAGGTCCTCAACCACTACCTGTCCCCTTCGGACCGTACGACGTCAGGTACCTCAGTGTTTCTCAGTCTGTACTGACTCGTTGACTCGATTTACTTGGTTGAGTCCTCTGTATTCTCTGGACCTGGGGTAGGGACCCAACCCTTCTAGGGGACCTCCTATCGTGTCGTTGGTCACAAGAACTTAAGGTCATAAGTTATGTTTTAAATTATGTTTAAGTTTATATTCTTAAGGTCATAAGAACGGACCTCTTAGGGCACCTGTCTCCTCGGACAGGTATCTCCTCGTTACCAGGTATCCCAGTGTTTCTCAACCTGTACTGACTTCTCTGAATCGTGCATTATCGGAAGTCTTCATGCTCTGTTATTAATTCGGTGGGTCAAACGTCGGGATAATGCGTCGGGATCGTTTGACTGTGTCACTGTAATCTACTTTATGAGGTTCCTCCATTCCTCCGACTGGTCCGTCCAAGACCACTTCTTACGACATTCGTTTTCTTTGTTGGTCCCGTCGGTGTCTCTCTTGTCCATTTATCGTCCTCCCACTAAAGTCTCCATTCAACTCCCCACGTCTGGTTCTTCTGGAGTACCCGGTGACCTGTGGGAATCCAAAACACGACTCACGTCACCCCTCCACGTCGTCTCGGGTCTAGAGTGTCAACGTATCCGGGTGAGACGGGTAACCCACCGTTTCTCGTGTTCTTCCTCCCCCTCCGTTCCTCTGGTCCACCCTCCGACAACGTGAGTACGTCCACTCCTTACCACAATTATGCTACGTCCACCACTTCCCCCAGTCTGAGACCTGGGTGACAACTATCTCTCCTCGGTAGTCCCAAACGACCACCTGACTCACACCCAATACTCATCTCCCTTCTGGTACTCCGAAACCCGGGTTCGACGAGAGTCTTACCTCAACAACAAGTGATCCGTCTTTTCTACTTTAGATTTCAAGCGTCAGGAACTTTCCAAACTTTTACTGACTACTCCTCTCTCCTGTCCACTCGACTACCCGTTCACTGTTCCTTGACTCAAGAGATTGGGTCCCTACTACTGGACGCCTCTGTGGTTCGACCGTTTTACAACTGTAAGGGGTGGAGACCGGAGGTCCCATATACTCTAGAGTTCCCTTTCTCCACACTTCCTCCCTCACCTCCCTATGCACCCGGTGTCGCGTGTCTATGAATTACCCGAAACGGTTCTCGTGTGGTTGGACGACTGGGACTTTTGGCTCCTGCTAGTGACGGGGTCCCGTTTCTTTTACTACATAAATGAGACTTTCACAAACTCTACCACTTGGGTTTATCTTGAATTCCTGGTGAGATTTACCGGTGGGGTGACTCTACTCCGTACTGGGCTGTTCTTCCTAGAGTTCTGGGTGTGTGTCCTTCACCGAGGACGATTGTTCTCCTTTACTCGCGAGCTCGTTTTCTACCTTCTTGAACGGAGGATTCTCCTTAATGGGTTCTAGGTGCCCGTCCTTCCGACTGATGTTTTGTTTTGATTTTGAGTTTCTTTTCTTATTCTAAGTTTCTTCTTAATAGGTACCTTCAATATTTGACTCTCTTCTTTTTACTCGACTAGATGGAGAATCGTCTCTTTACTTTGTTTACTTTTGTAATGTCTCTACTTACAGCGTATTTTTGGTTGGTGTTTCCACTAGGTAGTATTGACCTCTAAGATAGTCCCTTTGCCTCTTAGTCGGAGTCCTTTAGTGAGGTCAGTTTCACCTTCTCTGGTTTCAGTATTATTACTTATGTCACTCCAGCTCCCTGTTCCCTCTGTCTCGCTCCTCTAGACCACATATGTATTACAACGACTGCTTGTCTTGTGTGTCGAAAGTTTCTTGAGGAATTACAAGACGATGTTGGTCCGACGTAAAGGGTCCGTGAACGAAACGCCGTCCTGGACCCGATCGTCAGGTCTCAGGGTCAATGGAAACACGGTCGATGGCCGTTCTCTTCTTCTATTAAACTACTTTTGTTATCTTTGTCCTATTTACTATTTTTTTATTTTCAAAGAGACCTCCCACCTGATACTAAATAACTCAGTTCACAATGTGTGACGTGTGACAACGTACACACGCACACACACACACACACACACACACACACTAGTTGTCCAACCCTCATTCAACAAGTACTGGTCGTATGCTACCTCCGTCTTAAGTTCTCGGTCCACACTGATGAAGGGTCAAACAGGAGGAAGAACTTACACGACGGAGGGTAATTGACCTTCAGTAGATAGTGTGGACATCCCCTCCGTTGTTACTACTATTTAGGACCCACAGAACAGTGATCATACAATACTCCCGAGACCAGAAGGACCCCGACCCTCCCTTCTGTACTGACGATGGACGTCCTTCTCGCGTCCACACATTTCTGAAACAGATCCCTACCAAACGTATGGGTCCGTTCGCCCCGAACCCTCTTGTCGTTCTTGTTGAGTAGTTCGTTTTAGTGTTGGGTTCCGCGTCCGAGAGACGCTCTTCTTGTCACCTCGTAGGTAGTTTGGCGTCGGTCCCCAGGTCCTACTCAATTTTTAAGTCCTCGTGTCCTGTCACCTCTCCGGTCGTCACTCTCCCCTGTGCATGGTCTCCTTTTCCCCTGTCCAGATGACTTCTTTCTCGTAAACTTCTGGTGGGACACGACTCGGACTACCGAGTCTACCAATTTTTAGATGGACGTTACGACCTCTGGACCCAAGTTAGGGACCCAACCCTTCTGTGGGACCTCTTACCTTACCGGTGGGTGAGGTCATTAGAACGGACGTCTTAGGGTACCTGTCTCCTCAGACCACCCAATATCAGGTACCCCAGCGTTTCTTAGTCTGTGTTGACTCACTGAGTGTGAAAGAGAAAAAAGTGACACGACTCGTCTCTTCTCTCCGTCCGACGGGCGGAGACGGAATTTTACCGGACACCCCAAACCGGTGGGACGAGTCTGGTAGATAACATCGGTGTTCGTGTCTTAAATACTACATCCTTACTAACGAGACCTCGATACTCACCTATACCTTAACATTGTGTATTATCAAGAAACTCCGGTCACGACCCAGGGAGTCACAGACAGGGCTCGAGAGTGAGCGAGAAACCATCATAATTCTACGAAGACTAAGGAGCATGGAGAGAACGGACCATGGGTCGAAAGAGTGAACCCCAGACATAGGACCATAGGGTGAGTAGTGATCCGACTTCTCTTCCTCGACCCCTTTCTTGGAACTCCCAGCAGAAGTCTCCTCTAAGTCCCTTTCTTCCTCTCCGTTCGCGATCTACCCACCTCCACCTCCGCGTCCTCGTCCCTTCTCTCAGACTTCCTCCGTAGTTCAAGATCCTCCGACGTCCCAATTCTCCCAAACCTCTACTCTCACTCTTGACTCTTCTGTTAAAGTCGTCGTACCACCCGAGTCTTTGGTTAAACGTTCTACAAGTCTTCGTCACCTCTTATTTATTCCTATCGAGGGACCCGTCGAGTCCGAGGTCTTAAGTACGTAGTTGGGAAGGGTCGGTTCGGTGGGGGCACGTCGGGGTGAACGCACAGAGTCTGGTGGACGAAGCCACCCTATTCGGCCGGGGAAGGATAACGGAATGCACACATCGAAAGAAACGTGCAAATAAAACCTGAAAGAAATCTCTTGTGGAGGGAGGGAAAAGTGGTCGTTTGGAACAAAACCTTAAACCTTGGGTTTAAGAATCATAATCTTCTCTGAGAACTTTAGTGAGTCACCAGTTGAGAAAGTACGGTGGAAATTTCTTTGACTCTGGGTCTCTTCTTGCGTTCCAGTGTGGTGTTATATTGCTGTCCATACCTCTAGTAGAAAGGGTATTGTTGCGACGTACTGTTGGGTTGGGTTTGAACCACCGAAGTCTGTTATTAGTAAATGAATAAAAGTGGGTACAGGCTCGGAACCGTCGATACCGAGACGGGTAGAACCAACCCGGTCCGATCCGAACCGACGTTTAACACCCAAGTCGAGTTCAAATAAGGTACCCAGAGAGTAAGGAGACACCGGTCACCCGGTTTGTTCCGTAGTATAAAAGTACACCAGTCGTCTTCGTGTTCTACCGTTCGAGTCGGTGTGTGTAACTTTTGGAAACGGACTATTGTCGATGACTATAGGGCAACTGGTTGCGTTCGGTGTAACGGTTCGGGATTCAGTTCCCCGAGAACGGGATACAATATGTGTTACAATTCTGTACTTCTCGAATACGTGTTACTTGGACGAGTGATGGGTCTCTCCGTTAGGTGTTTTCGTCTAGGTTTCTCGGTTATTTATCTACTTTTCCACAAATTAGAGAAGTGTCTAGTTTCTTTACGTACACGTTTCTCTCCAAACAAAAGGTGAGTGGCCGATCCATTTCTAATTCTTTTAACTGTTTGGGAGAATCGAGTGACCTTTTACCTGTGGGAGTACGGGATACTACCGCCACGATTAACTAAGTTGGAACGACCTTTCCGTCAAACCGTTTTTCACAGTTTTAAGTTTTATTCACACGGAAAATAGGACTATTAGAGTGAAGGTTCCTTAGATAACTACCTTTGTCGACGTATTTCAGTGTCTTTTTCTCCACACGACACCACCAAGTGACCTCTCACCAAATAAAGTCTTCTAGTTTATCGGCATTTTTCCCTTGACTAAACAATTTAATCACTCGTAGATATTTTACCTTATCTTACGTTACTATACTATATTAAGACGTTTGATAATTTCACCTTTCTGTAGATGTTATAGCACATCTCTTTTTTGTTTTTCACTCGCGTCCAGATCTTCGGGTAAATAATCAGAGTTCTTTATTTTTTTACTATAAATGTTTTTGCAATCGTTGCCAAGATAGAGTCACCATGTTAAATCCCTTGAAAGACAAAGAAACATGAAAGGGGGATTATAAGCTTTACAAATATTATTTCGCACATGATATAATATTTTTGTTTTGAAATCTTCTTTACTTAGGTCAAATTCGTAAAACGAGACTTTTCCCAGTCTTCTTGTTGATACCACTATTCAACGTGATTTAAAGTTTGTCTTTTTTTAGAAATATTATTAAAAGAGAAAGTCAACCAAAAGACCATTTAATTGATCTTATATATAGATATATGTGTGTGTAAGGTGGGGTCAGGTGAACACCCTAGAATCAAGGTCCTGGTTTCTAGTTTGGGTCCGGGCACCGTCACTTTCGTGACTCAGGATTGGTGACCTGACGGTCCCTTAGGGGTTAGTCTTATTAAAAATTCACGTTGAATTAACCTTTAAGTTATTTTCATTACCAAAAATGGTACACAAAACAAAACAATGAAAATTTAGAATAAATAAAATTAACCTCTTATTAATGAAATGTCATAACACTACAACGTCCCGTGGTTTTCTCTGTGTCTACATTTCTTGTCTGAAAACCTGAGTCACCCTCTTTCTCTCCCACTCTACTAAACTCCCTTATCGTAACTTTGCATGTATAGTGGTACACAAATTTTTCACGAAAGAAATCACGAGAAACGAAACCTCCCTCCTCTTACGATAGACGGTTAATGAATATCCAGTCTTCGACAGTGTAGACTGACAAAGACGGACCCCTGGTATAAGAGGCGTGTCAGTTCCTACATATTCGTGTGTATAAGTCTTTGTATTGAGGTTTACGCACGGTTGCGGTCCTACGCGATTGTAAATAGCCTATGAATACTACAAGATTCCCGCACTGTAAGAACCAAAGTAAGTGAGGAGTGTAGATGAGATACTAGCTCCTTATAAATAAACACTCCTTTGACTCTTAACGTGGTAAATTCCCTGAATTGATCCTACGACTCCAAGTATTTACTGACTTGAGGTAGTCCTCAGTATGGAGTGGGGTTATACGGTTATTTGTTATCTTCCCTGACTCTTTATTTAGATGCTTTGATACACGTTCTGGAAATTCCTCTTTTAATATCTTACATTAACTTCCTGTATTTTCTTTTCGACTTATTTCCCTCTCTATATTGTACGAATATCTGCCTTTCCCGGTTATCAGAAGTCTACAGTTAATAGGGGGTTCTCTTAGATACTTAGACTACATTAACGTTAATAATTTTAGGATTGTCTCGTAGCCCATTTTGACTGACCGACTAAGTTTTCGAGTACACCCTTTATTAAAACTTCTTGTTCCTGTTGGGTGGGAGGAGTTGTGGTTCCAAATACTATTTCGAGAGCACAAAGTCTGGCACGTCCCAACCACAACACCTTTCACTTCTCCGGTTACCTCCCTGTTCTTTGTCTGGTTCTACATACGTCTTTGAGGTATGTGTCATCTCCTCCACAATGTTTGTTCTCCTTTCCATCTGCCGTACCATTTATCACGGTCCTTTCACCGATACACATCCTCCTCTATAAATACAGAATGTCCTTTCCATTGTCATGTGTCATTGTGAAAAGATACTCTTGGTGTTGTCTATTTTGAATTTTTATCAACCTTTTTTCAACTCTTTTATAGGAATACTGGCATTTCCACTTCATTAAAGAATTTGTTTTATACGTCCTCGGGTTTGGTATTACCTTCTCCAACTATCTTAGATTATGTTACTTTTTTTTTTTTAATTTTTGGACAGACATCATTTTCTGTGAAATCAGCTTCAACTTTTTTTCTCGTCCTGTCGTACCTTCTTCCATAAAAGGTACGTATAATGGGTAATTCTTAATAGTAGGACTTATACATTTTTAAAGAATGATTATTCTTGTACTGTTCGATGGGTTATCTTTTTACAGGTGTGTCGTTTGGTTCAATGAACTGGTCATTAGTTTTCTATGTGGGTCAAAGTGATCTTTAGTCTCGTTACGTTTAATTTTATCATCCCTATACAAGAGGGTGTGAGAATTCGGACCGTTCACTTTCATATTTAAAGATGTTTGTAACACTCTGAACAGTTACAGGAGGTTTCGACTTCGGTGAGGATGAGGTTCTGAGTCGTTAAGGTGTACATCCTTATTTGGGGTCTCGAGTCCACACGCATGTCTTCGCCTGACCGTTTCCTCCGAGGACACGGGAACGAACATCGTCTCTGTTACATCGTAAGATTTATAGGTGGTGATCCTTACACCGACGTATTTAACATCACATTAGCTTTTTCCCTTTTGATATCTCACCAATTGTAATTAAGTAAGACAGACGTCTATCGTTAGACACACCTAGAGGATCTGTAGAACAACTCATCTGTTGTAGACACCGTTCTTCCGCACCCTCACAGTCATGTCTAATCACCGACCCTTCCGTCCACGTTCAGGGTCGTAGTCGTGAAGACCAGAAACACATTTGACAGAATCAGAGGAACAAGGAGTCGTAGGAGTGACCCCTTTTGTTACGCCACTCGTCCCTTGCATAACGACGTACCTTTGTCGAATCGCACCTCGAACCTACGCGTCGTTCGTCAATAATCGAGAAAACCGTACGGTTCAGTGAAGCCAGTGTAGGTTGACAAACACTGGGATACCTGACATCGGATGGTCCGAGGAGACAGGTGCCCCCAAGAGAGAACCTCTGTACATGTATGCCATGGAATCTTTACCACCAGGGGAGACACTTACCTCGACCTCTTACCCCAACCCAAGTCCCAAGTTGACGTGAACTTCACAAAATAAATTTTTGTATTCCTATTTGTCGTACTCTTTCAAGGAAATACCACCGTATTCTCAAAACATTACCGGCACCACCGTTAATATGTCTAGTCTTATATACTATTTGGATGTATCGTAAAGTATATGTGATACGCACGTATGTGTTTACTCCCGTATGTCTTTGTACTCTCGTCTTATTCCAGACATCAGATCAATCGTCATAGTACGGTTACAAAAAACCAAAACAAAAGTCAAAACCCAAAACCACAAGATAAGATCGTTACAGTCGACAACGAGAACCCCCTCGATCTATCTCCTATGGGTCCTCCGAGTCGAACTTCCCGTACGTAATCCTTCACAGGGGACCCTAGGTCAACCCCCTTCCTCCCTTCTTTCGTCCTACGGACCCCCTCAACCCCAGACTACGTCAGGTTTCTCTCCGGAGTCGACTGGGGTCCCTCGTGTCCTCACTTTACCGAGTCCTCTCCAGTCGAACCCCGGACTCAGGACCGAAAGACGGGGGGTGGGGACGGGGTTGGATGTGGGGTTGATCAGGACCCACACATACACACCTCCCGTCCCGACATCGTGAAGAGGTACTCTCCCTGGAGAACCTCACCACCCCCGTCCTCGATACCCCTGTGACGCTACGTGGTGGGTCCACACGTGGGGGAGGAACCTTCTTGAACGGTGAGATCGAAGGATTATGTACGGGAAGTGAGACTTGGAGGAGGGTCAGACTAGGGTTCCGTGGAACGTCCTCCCGGGGTCCTGTGGTCCCACCTCCGGGTTCCCCGAGGAGACCCCTTTACTCTTCCGGTCCACTCGGGTGTCGTGGGAGGGTCCGTCCTCGTCTTAAGATACCTGACCGTCTCCGGTACCACTCTTTGGTCCTTGACTAGTGGCCCGACGAGTCCCGTGTCGACATCGGGTCCCCCTCTCACCGGTGCTACCACCCACCCGGTTCCGGAACGAAGGGTGTCGAATAGCGAAGGAAAAGTAGGGCCACGGAGACACTGTTTTGGTTGATAGACTTCGCAAAAGTGACAGGGTGGGGACCAAGACGTGACGTCTAAAAACAGTTACCCTTACTACCAAAAGGGGGAAAGGTATAGGGATTGAGGAAAGAGGTTTTCACTCTTGGGACCAGGAGTAATAGAGGGTCAGACTTTAGTTAGAAGGTTGTGTCGGAATCGACGTGCTGAGGTGTGAGGGAGACTACACTCTGGGGTGAAGTGGGGAGACAGAGGGTCATACTGGGGGACGGGGTGATCCCATTAACAAGGGACTAACACCATCGTAAATTATTAAAAGTAAATTACCTACTTACTTACTTACAATCAATAGGGGTTGGGGATCATATCACGGGTACCGTCAAATATTCTGAATATAATTATAATTTACTTGTTTATTCATACTCTCCTTTTTATCTTGGGTCTTTGAGTATTAAACAGTGCTTAGTCCGTTCTTAAAATAGAAAGTACGTTGACACTTGTTACGAAATGACTTGGTAATCTTTTACAGTTGTTCTAATCCTTACCACACAGACAGGATAGTTATAAGTATTTAAGCATCGGGTCTCAACTGAAGTCACCACTATTTTCTAGTTCTCCTTTTTTAAGTCACCATATTCTCCTTCCAGTTCCAGTCTTCACCCGGAGAACCGAGACGATAAGTCCCCCACAAAAGTGTGACGTCCATGGGTATCATTATTGTTATTTTACCATTTCTATTTGCCAACTCTACAAACACACACACACACACACACACACCTACCTGTGTCGGTAGGGCCCTCGACTCAGGATACCAGTAGAGATAAAAAGTCTCCTCCTTTTTGTTGTCTAAAACATTTTCCCGACTAACATCAAAAGGGGGAACTAGCACAACAATGAGAAAAGAGATTGTTACTCTGGGACCGAGGGTAATAGGAACCACAAATGAGGCTACTAGTACGTCTACCTTAGAAACCGGGTACCAGTGAGTCTAAGCACCACTTCTCAGACCGTACACGGAGAGCTCACAAACCAAAGTGTTTAAGTGAAGGTCCTTTATGAGGAAGTCCCTACTAGTGCCAGGTGTCCTACGGTGCAAACTTCACTTGTCGTACACAGGACACCTGTCAGTATGTTTTGCTACTGTAGCACCCGTACCAAACGACTTAGTCTCCCAAGTTCGGGGACCGTAAAAAGGGGGCGAGAGACCCAACCCGACTTCTATGAAGAGGTCCGGGGGTCTGTGGTCCAGGTACCGGGACCCGGAGTCCCATTACCCCTGTAGTATACTCTCTCCTTCGACCAGTCCGTCGGAGTAGGGACGAGGTCCGTTCGTCCGGAACCGTCCGTGGTGAGTGGAACGAGTCACGGACGTCGGTACCGAGTCGCAGTCCCGGACGGTACGGGGAGAGACGAACAGACTCCGTCTCTGGGACGCCCCTCATTTCCCATCCCTCTTCCGCACAATAAGTCCGACTTCCCTCGACAAAACATCAGGTCAAATCCTACTGTTCCTCTGGTCTTCCCTCGTCCCTAACTTTTCCGTCAGTTCCGACGGAACATGCTACTCTACTCCACTCTCTCTCTCCACTTCACTCTCTCCACTCCCTCCACTCCCTTCACTCTACTCTACTTTACTCTACTCCACTGTACTCCACTCTACTTCACTTCCTCAACTCCACTCCCTCCACTCCACTTCATTCCACTCCTTCCACTCCGTTCATTCTACTCTACTCCACTCCACTCCACCCCACTTCCTCCACTCCACTTCCTCCACCCCACTCCTTCCACTCCATTCACTCTACTCTACTCCACTCCACTCTACTTTACTCTACTTCACTCCACTTCACTCCTTCCACTCCATTCACTCTACTCTACTCCACTCCACTCCACCCCACTTCCTCCACTCCATTCCCTTCACTCCATTCACTCTACACTACTCTACCCCACTTCCTCCACTCTACTCTACTCTCCTCTACTTCACTTCACCCCACTTCCTCCACTCCACTCCTTCCACTCCATTTACTCTACTCTACTCCACTCCACTCCACTCCACTCCACCCCACTTCCTCCACTCCACTTCCTCCACCCCACTCCTTCCATTCCATTCACTCTACTCCACTCCACTCTACTTTACTCTACTTCACTCCACTCCACTCCTTCCACTCCATTCACTCTACTCTACTCTACTCCACTCCACTCCACCCCACTTCCTCCACTCCACTCCACTCATTCCACTCCATTCACTCTACACTACTCTACTTCACTCCACCCTACTTCCTCCACTCTACTCCTTCCACTCCATTCACTCTACTCTACTCCACTCCACTCCACCCCACTTCCTCCATTCCATTCACTCTACACTACTCTACCCCACTTCCTCCACTCTACTCTACTTCACTTCACCCCACTTCTTCCACTCCACTCCTTCCACTTCATTTACTCTACGCTACTCCACTCCACTCCACTCCACTCCACGCCACTTCCTCCACTCTATTCCTTCCACTCCATTCACTCTACTCTACTCCACTCCACTCCACTCCCTCCATACTCGGAGTAAGGGGAAGTGCCCCACGTCCACACTCCTCCTGTGTTCCCGGTTGGGGGTGGGTATGAGTGGGGTGTTTGTCCTTGGACATCCCCCTACGACTGTATGAGGGGTGTCCTCAGTCCCGTAGCCGGGGGTGAAGTGGAGTGGACCAGGGTAAAAGTTCTACACTTCCTCCATGTGTGACATTATGAGAGTGTATAGAGGTAGGATTCAAAGGCGACTTATAGTACATGGAAAATGCGAATGTATAAATGTAAGTGGTTTTTACAGTTCATCGTGAAAAGATCTGTATGACTTGTCTCTATTTCCCCTAATCTCCTACTAAAATAGAGTAAATTTCCGTTGGACACCGCTTACCCTCATTTGTCTTGTGAACTGTCGATGTGGAGTAGGGAGAAGGAGGAGGAGTGCGAGGGGTAGGGTTGGAGGAGTTTCCGTGGGACCCTCGAGGTCCGTGTCCTTTCTAAGTGTACAGATAGGGTTGAGAACGGTTCGGGACGGAAGATCTTTAGACCAAGGGTCCAAGTGGACCACACTCCGTTTAACAGTCAATGTTCCGAAGCTGACAGACCTTTTTTATGTCTTTCACTTTCAGGTCTTCGGAACTAGACGTTACGATCGGAACACCGTTGTAACCCCCTTAAGAGACACGAAGGGTTCGGTGTCCGAAAGACTACGGTGGACTCTCCTACGGTCCGAGTCTTGTCCAGTCGTTCCCTGTCACCTGTACAAGCGAACACTACGTTGTGTCGGTATTGGGAATGTGTAAGTTTCCTGGGGTAGACACCTCCCCGGTCAGCCCCGACCCGTAGCACCCTAGAAGTAGTGGACCCGAATCCAAGGACATCCTAAATATCCAGTTTTATCAGTTTATAGTTAGTAAAGGATAACATCCTGTATTACGTCTCAAACCAAGTTGAGGTGTTCTTAGGACATTGCATCTGTGCTAGAGATCAAATAACCTTTGTCTCTGGTCCTCTTCGATTCATTAAACGGGTTTCAGTGTGTCTTTCACCGTCTCAGTCTTAGACTTACGTCTCTAAGTCTACGAATTAGATAATTAATTAATGGTTAGTTAGGATTTTCTTTAGTTGGAACTTATCAGTAACCTTCTTGACTACGACTTCGACTTCGAAGTTATGAAACCGGTGGACTACACTTCTCGGCTGAGAAACCTTTTCTGGGACTACGACCCTTTCTGACTCCCGTCCTCCTCTTCCGCCGTTGTCTCCTACTCTACTAACCTACCGTAGTGCCTGAGTCACCTGTACTTAAATTCGTTTGAGACCTTCTGCCACTTACAGCCCCGTCGTCAGGTACCCTAGCGTTTCTCAGCCTGGGATGAATCGTCTTATCGTTGTGTAGATAATTATCCGGAAAAGACGACACGGGTATTAGAGAGGAGGACAGAATTTAGACGAGACAAGGAACAGAACAAAGGATTAGATTTGGCTGAATGAGAACGGACCAAGGAGACGAGTCTACAAAGGAGGGTGGGCTTGAGGATACGGAGAAGGGAATAAATAAGATGTCTATATATAACTGTTTGATGATACACGGTCCGAACACACCTTTCGGTGTTCCTCAAAGTATCAAATTATTAACTTATTCTGTGGCTTCTGGAACCGTTAGTCACATCTGTTTCCTATGAAATCGATATGTACAAGTGGTTCTGTTCTAAAAAATTTTTCTTTATCACTTAATTTCTTACTTCCGTTAAAGTTCCTGAAGGGATCACCGTACCACCTCTTCTTTGACGGATGGTTACGTCCCCTGTATCCAAACTAGGGACCCGGTCTTTCTAGGGTGTACGGTAGCTCGTTGATTCGGGCACCCGGTGTAGATGACTCGGGAGTGAGATCTCGGGCACTCGGCGTTGGTGGCCTCGAGTGCACGACGTTGACGACTTCGGGTACCCGAGATCTCGGGTACGAAGTGTTGTTCTCTTCGGAGCTGTTACTCTTCGGACGTTGTTTCTCCTCGGGGGCAAGTGGTATCGATCTCTTTCGGACGTGTTTCGTTTCTTCTGGGTTACGTTGGGTTTTATTTATATATATATATATATATATATAAAAAAAAAAGAAAATTTTCTTACTTCCGTTAAAATCGGTTGTGAGACGGATGGGGTCACCATAGACAAGTGAAGTGACGGACCTGGGTACACTCTACACTGGGAGTCATGACCGGTTCACCCTTCTGTCTCCCACCCAGGTCCCACACACCTCCGTCAGATCCTATCCTTCTCGTCGTACTCGTTTCTGCGTGTCCACGTATTCCCTTATCAGTTTTCGAGGTGTCCCGACCTCGTAGTTCGCCCGTTGGAGTACCCCACTCCTCTCATTTCCCCTCTCGGTTATTTACTCCAGTCCCCACACTCTCGCCTGTACGTCGGTTCCGGGAACCTATGGACCGATTTCAAATAGACCCTTCGGTCTCCACAAAAAACTGTACAGAGGGAACTCTCTGGTACCTCCCAGTCTCATTCCCACTCCTCTCTCCTCTACATCCTTCGGAGTCCTGGGGTACTCTTCGAGATACCGGTATTCGACATTTTTAAACCCCCAAGATAAAGGTTAAGTCAAAACTTTTTTGGACTGAGTTACTATAAATGTATACTCTTTACCTTATAAAAGACGGCATAGTCATTTACTCCTGCAGTGTCAGTAATCGTCAACGTCGGGATGTCACATTCGACCACTCGGATTCCTCTGAGTCTTTCTTCTGGACGGTAGATCTGACATCGGTGAGGGATACCACTCGAGACTCTTTTCTTTTGAGTCCTACACTTTTGTGTCTTTTGACTGGGGTCTTCAACAGCGACAACAACAAGTCAACGATTCAGTACAGACTGAGAAACTCTGGGGTACTCGACGTCCTGTGGTCCGGAGGGACAGGTAGTGGTAGAGGGTCTCAAGTGGGTTCAAGTACAGGTAACTCAGTCACTACGGTAGGTTGGTAGAGTAGGAGGCGACAGGAGCAGATGTAAACGGAAGTTAGAAAGATTCGTAGTCACAAAAGGTTATACGACCGAGAAACGTAGTCCACTGGTTTCATAACCTCGGAGTATACTGACTCCACGTATAGTTTCCTTACTAAAGTCACTAGGGTCTGAGAATGGTAGGTATCTTTGCACGAGTTAAGAAATTGAACCCTATAGACCAAAGGAAATTAATTGTTGTTAGAAAACTACAAGTGTGATGGACGGGAAAAAACGTTTTGAAGATGTATTGGACCGAGGAGGGGTGGGAGGAACTTCGTCAAGAGAGTCTCAGTGGACTCTACGAAAGAGAGTTCGAACTTCAGGATTTTTAAGGATTGTTTATTTTGTGTTGAGAGTTGAAAATCCAACACTTATAAAAAAAATTCAGTTGTTCATGGAAAGTTGTATTCAGGTCTGAAACTCCGGACATTCTACGTCTGACCTCCCTGTAAACATAGGGGTCATAAACTACGGGTGACACGTAGAGGGGGATTCCTCGACTAGTCTCCCTTACAGTCGTTCCGTTAAGGAGATTGACGGTAGTTAAACGACCCACTGTGACCCTGTTCGGCCAAAAAGGAGGACAGAGAGTTTCCAGAGTGAATCTCCCTACTCCGTCGACCTGTGAGTGTCCCAGTCGACACTACTAGGTCAGGACGGTCCTTTTGTACACGGGTGAGAGGGGGACGTTCGTCGTCCGGAAGGAAGAGAGAAAGGACCTTTAAGGGCGACGGACCTGAGACCCGACGTCCTGTTACTACCCGAAACGGTAAGGCTGGTGAGGTGGGTCCTTACGGACTATGAATAAACGTATAAGGACCTGGGGTCTGGGAAACTCTTGGGACGTGTGGACAGTGGAGGAATCGGTGCATGGGTCCGTCTCATGGGGTTCTGTCTTTATGGTTTATTCATAACCAATTGAGGAAAGTACGTTTATCCTCGATTGAGTGAGTTCCTCCGGTTTCCGGGAAGTCTGTCCTCAATCGTGTACTAACCTTTATAGAAATTGTGGGATAGCTACTACCGAAAGGGGGATCACGAGACACTGTTTTACTTTGTCATTTTCTATAGCTAAAAAAAAAGACCGTCCTTTTCCCCCTCCTTCCGACCCAGAATTTTCCTTTAATACCAATAACAAGAGGACCATCGTAAAGAACACACGGCGGTACTGTCTATCGAAAAATTCATTGTTGTCTAAACATAAAGTAATCCTGTGAAATCGGTTTTCTAGTTACTTCGAGACCCTTGTCAAGACGACCACGTATCCCCGACTACTCGGGTCACTCTTCGGACGTTTCTAGGTCGATTTTAATCCGTCGACGGTTGTCTCCAACCTAAGTGTTAGTGTCGCGTAACTAAAGGTTTCGCTACGACTTTGGTCCCCTCAAAATAACCAGACAAGTAAGATAGATACACCCCTTCCCGGAAGAGATTATTTCAGAGAGAATGAGACCCCTTTACCTCGAGGAATTTCTGTTCTAATTAAAAACCTTCTCACCCTCCCTCATCAGTCCTACAGTATTAACATACGAGAAGGAATTGAACGTCGTATTGACGGTCCGACGTAACAATAATAAGAATCAATGGAAAACACTTCGTCGGTGAAGGGGTGGTCGTAGGTACTCGGACTGTTGACTTCTCCCAAAGTCCTCTGTAGTGTAGACTGCCTGTCTGACGTTCTCCAGTCTCCCTCCCTCCCTAACTGTCCATGGGTCCGTCTCCACTCTTCCTGAGTCTCCTACCTCCTCGGTACTTTTCTACCGGACCGGACACGAATTTGGGGAGGGGTCCCTAACCTAACAGGTGATAGGACCCTCTTTCACAAGAGTGGTATCCGACCAAAAATTTAATCGAGTAAGTAAGTAAATAATACCTATATAGAAATTGTTGGTTAAAACCTAATTCCATCTACATTTTAATACGAATATTATACTATAGTATTGTTGATTTCGTGACTTATGGTGATAATAAAATAACGTTTTCGTATGTTTATATATAAAAACAACAACAAGTCAGTGATTTAGTACAGGTTGAATAAACACTGGGGTTCTGATATCAAGTGGTCCGAGGACACAGGTATCCCAAAGAGTCGTTCTTGTGACCTCACCCAACGGCAAAGGAAGGGGTCCCCTAGAAGGGATGGGTCCCTAGTTTAGGAGCAGAGGACGTTACTGTCCGTCGAAGAAATGGTGACTCGGTTTATATATATAAATATATATATATATATATATATATTTCATATTATTTTTTGGTATTATCACCAAATATTGTTGGGCTCCTCCATACTAAAAGTGAAGTGTCTGTCCTCTGACGTCGGGTCTCTCCAATTCGTTTACGTCGTAGGTACCCTTCGCCGTCTCGACGCAAGTTCGGGTTCCAGTCGAACTACTATTTCAGGGGTACACAGAACAGACCCTGGTAGGAAGGATCTAGTCGAGGAGGAGTAGTGGGGAGAGGGAAAGGGAGAGTAGTTGGATAGAAAAGTACCAAGGAGGTAGAGTGGAAGAGTGGAGACGGACCGAGGACGACCTGGAGGGGAGGGAGACCGGAGGACCTCAGGTAGGTAGGTAGGTAGGGAGTCCTACGTCGGGGAAGAGTTGGGTGGGGGTCCGACAACCCGAGTCCTGCCGGACACCGTGAACAGACGGGGGTGGGGTCGTAGAACGGGCCGGAGAGACGGAAAAGCCATCCAAAATAATAACAAAACTCCTTGTGGTACCGACTCCCTCTCCCTCTGATTAGACGAAATCTTGGTCTATCTGGACACAAGTTCAGGACGGGACCTCAGATTCGATTTATTGAAGTCACTCAGTGACTCGACACGACTCACTGTTCGAATACCACCCTTTCGTTAGAGTTCCCACTACTTGAGGTCCACTCCAGTTCCAGTCCGTGCCCAAGAACTCTCCGTCAAGATCGTGGTCTACCTCCGTCCATTCTGCCTGTTGTGACCCGTCGTACACCTTCGTGCGTGTCACACCTGAACGGTCCGTCTTCGAATCAGTAGATCTCACCTCAAAACCCTCTGGTCTGAAGGACTGAAACTTACGGTCGTTTAGGTAAATGGCGCCCACTGACCCCCAGTCAATCAAAAGGAGAGACTCGGAGTCAAAGTAGTAGACACTTACCTCTACTGGTAAGTGGTATCACTTACGCCCGAAAGTCTCGTCATTGTCTTGAGTTCTCCACAATCGTCGTCTCTCTCAGGGTCCGAGTCTGAGACCGAGACGGCGAAGGACCGACACGTAACAATTCATTCCTTGAGTCGCGAGGACTTTGGAGTGGAGTGTCGTGACGACCCTCTCCTCATTCAAGGGGGTGCACTTTGTCGGGGACGTTCCCGAGTCAGGTCCACGTCTTGACTTTGTTCTGTAACTCTAGACGGGTCTGTCTAGGACGGTCGGAGGGTCCCGGACTCCTCGGTCGCCCTCCGTTTGGTAAACGGTCTTCTCTCTACCAACGAATAAGATCTTTTCTGTACCTTCTTTCTGTTTATTTAGTCAGGGGGACGGTTGAAACATTTGTAGTGACTAAACTCCACCCCTAGTGAAGTCCCGACGTCTATGTGACTGCTACCCCCAGAGAGCCACACTGGACCCGACGTGCATAGTGGTCGAGACTCAGACGGGTGGGGGCCCTCCAGTGCGTACTCTTCACACCGATCACTCACTCTCCGTAATCCTAGTTCGACGTCGAATTCTGAAGTTCGATCTGTGACCTTCCCGGTAGGAAAGACGACGTTAAACAATTATAATGAACGATATAAATACGTGAGGTCTTTAGATCTTTGAAAAGAACGGGATCATCCTAAATGACTCTCGAACACTACCCGGTCCGGACCTAGATTCGGGGAAGTGAGTAACTGAGGACCGTAAGAGTGTTATCGGGACTCTATCAACGAAAATAATAGTAAGGGTAAAATGTCTACTCCTTTGACTCCGAATCTCCTATTCTGACCTAGTTCTAGTGTCGATTGTTGACCGTCTTGACTCAAGACCAAGGTCTCCGAGAGGTCCGGACCGAGAGGATTGGTGATGTGACGTGAGGGAAAGAGTGAGAGGAAAAGGTAGGTCGGTGGGTAGTTAAGTGGGTCAGTAAGTGGGTAGGTAGGTGAGTGGGAAGGTAGGTAAGTAAAAAATAGGTAAGTTGCTAAGTAAGGAACCGGTAATGTCCGAGGACGAACCACGCTCCGTAACACAGTGAGACCCATGTGTTTCCTCCGGGTCCGGAACGATACCCGATGACCGTTTCTACAGATACGATGGACACGTCCACTCGATGTGTGTGGTGAAACCATGGACGACCTACAAAGAGGAGGAGAGAGAGGAGAACCAGACACGAGGACTCTACCGAGTCTCTCCGGAGAGTATGGAGGGTTTAGAGAGGAGGAAGTGATTAAGGTATTGTGGGGTTCAGTTCGTGTCCCCTCTGAGAGTTGGTCAGGACACCTCCGACCCCATACGGATCCCTTACCACGTGTGGGTACGATGTCAGTACCTTCATTGATGTCGATGTCGAAGGCCCCCTCTCGTTGTAGGCGTAGAGTGAGGGAAGGGCCCCTCCAAACTCTTAGGTTCCTCTACGCTCGGGTCCACTCATGAAATATTTGACGTTACACTCGTAGGTGGGGAGACCGGGGACGATTCATTTCATGACCGTAAAAAAAAGAGTAGCAAGTCGTAAGGCTTCCGACGAAGGATACCTTCGGTCTTCGTGTCTTTTAGATAAACCATGAAGACGACGAATCAACTAGGAACACCTCGTCCCTTTTCCTCCTACCGGGTGTCTCCCTACAGTGTCTGTCTCACTGGAGGAGTGGAGTAGTAGGTCAAGAGACTCGGTGTTTGGAGGACCGAGACGTCCCTAGTAAACGAAGTTTATGTTGTCGCCAGTGTTATAGACAGTAGGAACGGGGTATCCCGTTGTCAAGTCGCTCTGGAGTTGAGTGTGTAGACGGGAGAACTCAGACTTTGGCCCGACACCAAGTAACTCGTTGAGCCCTGAAGGGACATCTTTCCCCTCCTCCATGCTATCAGTCGTGACTCACGACCCATATGACTAGTCTCCGGACGTAGACTCGTGTGTGTAGAGTTGGTAGAGACTCGGAGTACATGAACTGAGTCACCTTTCAGGGGGTCTCTACAGGTAGAGGATTAGAGGTCTTGGACACTGACACAATGAAGTGTACCCTTTTACCTAAAACGTCCGTATTAAGTCAATTCCTAGAACTCTACCCTTCTAATAGGACTTAATGGGTTCACCCAGGTCAAATTACCCAGAATATTCTCTCTTCGTCCTCCCAGTCTCAGTCCCTTGAGTTACCTTCGTCCCGATCTCTTTCTGTATACTACCATATTCGTCTCCTGTTACAGTCGTTAAACCTCTCCGATACTACGACCGAAACTCCTAGTTCCTTTTCTGGTACTTCGTTCCTTCGACCCGTCCGAGCTCTTCGTCTTTTCCGTTCCTTTACCTACGAGGGCACCTCGGAGGTCTTTCTTAATCGGGACGAATGTGGAACTGAAATCACGTCAATCTGACTCAGACTTAAAGACAGAAGGTCTGAGAATTCTCTTATTTAGGAGGTAGGACGAAATTTCGTGGCCTGAACACTAGTAAACATTGTTGACGTTATCCTTCGGACAATGTACCCTCAATCTTGTACATGAGATCACTGAAACTAGATTGGCACACATTACCGCAGTTTTCCACCGAGTCACCAGTCCTTAGATGGACAGTTCGTCCTCTACGTCAAAGCTAGGGACCCGACCTTTCTAGGGGACCTCCTCCTTTACTGTTGGGTCAGGTCATAAGAACGCGCCTCTTAGGGCGTCTGTCTCCTCGGACCACCCGACGTCGGTTACCCAAACGTTTCTCAGTCTGTCCTGACTCGTGCGTTCGTCACGACAGATTTGTCGTCTCGCCCCTCAGTAGAACTTTTGTCCAGACCTCAAACTGACCGTCCCGGTGGACCCGAAAGAGAAACTGCTGTGTGTCCCGGACCCGTTCGACACAGGGGCAGATGGGCGGCAATGCTGGGGGTGAGCGGACAAGATCCTGAGGGTGTCGCCGAAGGGATTCCCGCCGAGTCTGCCATTGCGCAGACGGACGTTGTGCCCTCTGAGCCCAAGCTAGGGACCCAGTCCTTATAGGGGATCTCTTCTTTTACCGTTGGGTCATGAGAACGGACCTTTTAGGGTACCTGTCTCTCCGGACGATCCGATGTTAGGTACGTCGGCGTTTCTCAGTCTGTGCTGACTCGCTGAAGTGAAAGTAACAGACAGGATCTCTCCTGCTCTGAGAGTGGAGACGGGGTACGTGCTTCGTTACGGGATCCGGGGTGGTTGGGACTGTATGTCCTGGACACATACATGGAGGTGTTTGTTAGTGACACCGGGTTAGAGACCCAGAGTGGACCTTATGGTGGAGACGACCCTTCGGTAGACCTGGAAAATTCTGTGTCAGCCAACGGGGAGACACGAACCCTTTGAATGTAGTCCCCGTGGAAGAGTATTGAGAATAATCGACGTTTTATATAGTTATCACTTAAGTGGTCGGGGACGAGCCTAGTCCGGACCACTGCCACACTTATTTCGTCTGGGACTGGGATCCCTTGTGGGCGGGATCAGACGACGTTAGTGGAAGGAAGAGAGATCGGAGCAGAGGAACCCAATGTCGTGACTCCAGTCGAGTCTCGCCCTTGTAGTAACAACTTACTTCTTTCAAACCACACTGGTGAAGGACTCTGTAAGTGAGATATGTAAGATTCATATTTGTTACATTCTCGTAGACTCTGGGTCCGTCCCTTTCCCTGAACGGTTCTGGCCCGTCTTGACCTCGAGTTCCTCCTCAGACCACCTTCGGACTTCTCACCGGGGACTTTCTGTACAGATGAGTCTTGGACTCTTATTCTCAGAGACTTCTACATTAATTCTGGTTCTAGAGTTTACTCTAACCGGACCTAATCTCACCCGGGCTCTAGGTTTCTGTTCATAGGAACATTCTCTGTCTTTTCCTTCGCACGGCTCGACTTCCGGTACCTTTCTGTCTCCGTCTCTTCTTTCACTACGTCGGCGGTCGGTTCCTTACTGGTCCTGCCGGTCGTCGGGGGTCTTCGACCTTCTCTTCTGATCGTGCCTGAGAGGGAGTCTCCGAGGTCCTCCTGGGTCGTGACGGTGGAACTAGAGTCTGGACCTCGGAGTCTCGATGCTGGGTCCTCCACGGACAACTAAATTCGGTGCACCAAACACATTTAAAGAATGGGTCGGGTTCCTTTACTTAGGTTCGGAGAAGTTTGTGGGGGAGTGGGGGAGGATGACGTGTAGTCTCGGAATCTTGTTGGAGTTCAAACAGTCTAGCACTTCTGTTGAATATGAGTAGATTTTCTATTACTGACGTCTTCTGTAGGACTACAAATATTTACACAACTTAACCTTGGTGTAGTAGTCGTGTATGTTACGTCTTCTTACTTATCCCTTTCCTCCGAAGTCGGACGGTCCGTCGTTGACTGGGTAAGACAGGTACGGGTACTACTCTTTTGTAAAACCTAAATTTTTGCCTCTTTCTCTATGTTAAACAACTCGGAGATGACATACGGACTACATCCCTGCCCTTTTAATATTTAAGTAAAGTAAATGAGATGGATGTTTGGTATACCTCGTCCTTAATGATAAGGAAAAAAAAAAAAAAAAAATCCTTAATGATAAGAATTTAGGTCGAGACACGGACGAGGTGTTTATGGACGACGTCTTATTTGTTTGGGGGTAAAGTGTCTACTCCTTTGACTCCAAGGCTCACCAATCCCCCGAGTTGCCTCCGGACAACAGTTTCACAGAGGCTGAAGGTGCCGTCTGTCGGACCGAGACGTCCAGTGACGTCTCACCGGGCCCTTCACTCGTGTAACGAGACACGGAGTCAGAGGGGTAGACATGTACCTCTGTTATCGTAGACGTCTCAACATCCCAATTTACGTCCCTATATTCAACTCGGGGGTTGTGGTGACAAGACCTTGTTTCTTCCCGAGGTACCCACTACCCCTCTAACAATCAAAGGTCTATCTCGGTACTAAATTTGGGTCCTGACAGACTTCGGTTCGACCCAGACAGACAGTGTTTAATCTGTGTACGTAGGTCGGGGTCTACGACCTCTGGGCCGATCGACCGCCCGCGGAAAGCCAAACGAGAGGGGTGAACGAAAGATGGACGGAATTATAGTTCATAGATTAGAACTGTATGTCAGGGACCTCCTCCTTTACCGTTGGGTGAGGTCATAAGAACTGACCTTTTAAGTAGCTGTCTCCTCGGACCTCCCGACGTCCGGTACTACAACGTCTCAGTCTGTGCTGGTTCGTACGTGTGCGATCGTGGAGGGGTCTGTCCAGGAATGTCCGTAAAGGTTGGGGTAGGGGGGTCGGACCCGAAATTCTAGGTCGTCTAAGTCCACTGCACAGTCACCGTTTATGCATACGACCCCTCTCGCCTCGGAAACTGTTCATGGTTATCTTCGTAGTGTCGTCTCTGAGCAATCAGAAAACCGTGTTTTTAGATACGGAGGAAGACTTCTATTGATAAGGAAAAAACTGTTTGTCGAAGAAAGAACAATCACTTGGAGTCATCTGTGATGTCTCTCAGTGACTGAATGTTACCAAACTGAATGTTGAAAAACTGAAATGTTACCACGTTTTCACTATGCGTAAGTCACCTTTGGTATATAGTTTAAGACTTAGAAAGGTTCGATTGTTATAAGAGAGAGAGTAGAGAGCACTATGACCCGGTACCGTCGTTCGACGCCGGGGGTCAGTCGGTGTGTCAGTGCTCCCATTTGTTAGTTGTGTCGATAAGATAATGGTAACTCGGTAAGACGTAAAGTGAAAGTTATCTCATAAGTTATTTAATGTACTCTATAAGTTGTGAAGTGAGATTATATCCGAGACACAAACCACTAAAACGGGTTTTCCGTCCGATTATATTCACAGGACTCGAGAAAATTCCATCCAATCCGATGGAGGTCACAAGAACGGACCTCTTAGGGTCCCTGTCCCTTCGGACCAACCGACGGCAGATACCCCAACGTGTCTCAACCTGTACTGACTTCGATGAATCGTCGTCGTCCGATAAAACCGAAGGGACTATCGAGTCAACCATTTCTTAGGAGGACGTTACGTCCTCTGAGGTCAAACTAAGGACCCAGCCCTTCCAGACGACCTCTTCCCCATCCGATGGGTGAGGTCATAAGACCGGACCTCTTAAGGTACTTGACATATCTTGTACCCTAGTGTTTCGTTACCTGTGCTGACTCACTGAGAGTGAAAGTCCGATACAAGTCATTCAACCCATATAATCGACGTAACGTTGAATATTATAAAAGTTGAACGCTACCTAAGTAACCCCGTATAGGGGTAACATTCACCTCCTGTTAGATATTACAGATCTGTGTCATGTAGTCAACTGGGACACTGAACTTAAAGAGTAGTACCTAAACTACAACGGACCGGGTGGATCGGTCTTGAAGTCCACTCGTTGTCGTTACACCGTATCTTCCCTCCACCACATGTCACCTGACCCGTCCAGGTCTCCATGTCCACTCAACGTACTTGTCTATCGAGTTTGAGGAAACTGTAATAGATGGACGGACACCGGAGTACCCCATAAAGAATACTGGGTAAATGACTTCTTCTTGTTCGAGTTCGGACCAAATACCTACTTAGACATACAACGGTAGTTTGTCACCTACCGACATCTGATGTCGGGGTGAGTCCTCCTTAGAACTTTCTGTCACTTCTGTTTTGAAGGTCAAACCGTCTTGAGAACTTACACTGTACAGTCTTGAGACTGCATCAGGTGTAGTAGGCCCGGACTTCAGACTTAGACGTGATTGGGTACCCGTCAACGACTACTACACGGACCCACCGACTACTTAAGCTTCCTTTTCCTACCTTCTGAACACTGTACCTTTATACAATTGTTCTGAGAGCCTTAGTAGTGTCTGGTGCTTCTATGATTCAGGTACAGTAAATTTCCTGTAGGTGACATCTCTCCCGACAAATCAGTAGCCCTGTTTTACTGTACGAACCACCCACAATCAGTCGGGCAAAGAGGGTCAGTGGGATCGTGAACAAGTCACCCGACTATTCGTCTCACTAGTGTCACCGTCCCTTCCTTCGATACGTATCCTAAGTACGTTTCCTGAAGGAGAATAGTTTCTACTGGACCGGTAGAGATGATGACTCCGGGATCAAACGGTTGTCGCCTCTGGTTGTGACTCGAGGAGGATACTAGTGTAATGACCCCTTTGTCGGTTTATGAACCACCGTTCATGTAACCAAGTCAAGTCAAGTCAAGTCAGCGAGTCAACACAGACTGAGAAACGCTGGAGTACCTGACGTCGTGTGGTCCGAAAGGACAGGTAGTGGTTGAGGACCTCGAATGAGTTTGAGTACAGGTAACTCAACCACTACGGTAGGTTGGTAGAGTAGGAGACAGTAGGGGAAGAGGAGGACGGAAGTCAGAAAGGGTCGTAGTCATGTAACCTGGTGAAGTATTACGTCCCCCGTCCTAAGTAGGAGGGTTTGGTCCGTGTGTAAGAACTATGCTTGAACGGAAACGACAGGTATTGTGTCGACATTCATGATGGTAGGAATCTTGAGTATCTTACAGAGTAGGTGGTGCTACAAGATCTGTCGGAACGAAGACCAGTTCCTTGAGTAGGGGGTCCTACCTTTTACGTTGTCACCCGAACACGGGTTACCTTAGTTAACCACAAAGGTGGATTGGATAACGGTTCTTGGTTGACCGTTCTCTTTCTAGTTTCCCGAACCACTTCCGAATCAATACGACGGTGAACTCTCTCTTGTGAACTCAAGATCTAGTTCGTAAGATTTAGAAGTCTTCGAGAAGAGAGAGCCGTAGAAAGCGACGGGACGGGGAGTCTGACAGGACCGAGTCCACCTTCCTCCCCGACTGAATCTGAACGGGGTGGTCCTGGACCCAGTCCGACTCGACAAAGGACTCACACTGGTCTCGAACCCCCATCCCCTACGCCTTGGACAACAAGGTCTACGGTGACTTTCGAACATTGTTCGTGATTGACCCGTACCCCGGGTGAACAGAGACCCAACGGACCGGTCCGTACTTCCTATCCACGTTGAGTAGAGTCTCGAAGACTCTTACAGTGTGTAAACCTCTCAAGTCGGTCCGACTTGAGAACCCTTGACCGAGGCCACCGGAGGAGAAGGAGGGGGTGAACAACAGGGAGGGAAGGGGAGGAGAGGAGAGCGGGGCGAGAACACCGAGAGTGATAGTGGGGACTAGTAAAGAGGAGGGAGAAGGAGAAATAAATTAGAGGGGACGGAGAAGGAAGAAGAAACGAGGGGAACCGGGAGATGACAGAGGAAGGAGGGAGGAGGGTAGGGAGGTGGGAGGAGCGTAAGATAGGTCCTGTAGGAGGGGGGGAAGACGTAAGGGGAGGGGTGAAGGTCGGAGAGCGAAGACAAAGGTGGAGGAGAGCAGGGAGAAGAGAGGAGAGAGGGAAGGGTGAGTGGGGAAGAGAGGGTGAGTGAAGAAAAGGAGAGGATGAAGGCAGAGTCAGTTGAGAGGGTGAGGGCGACGGAGGAGAGAAGGAAGTGAGGAAGTAGAAGGGAAAGGGGAAACGAAGGAGATGTACCTAAGGGACACCGGTGGTACCCCTCCCGGTCGGAGGAGAGATCGGAAGGTCCTGAGAATATAACATGACTTCCGAGTGACGGTGGTTACTTTTATTCCGACGGAGAGAGGGAACTTGACACCACGACCTCTTCTGAGAACTCTCAGGGAACCTGACGTTCCTCTAGGTTGGTCAGGTAGGATCTCCTTTAGTCAGGACTCACAAGTAACGTTCCTGACTACGACTTCGACTTTGAGGTTATGGAACCGGTGGACTACGTTTCTTGCCTGAGTAACCTTTTCTGGGGCTACGACCCTTTCTAACTTTCACCTTCCTCTTCTCCT
Source organism: Capra ibex (assembly GCA_006410555.1). Classification (NCBI taxonomy): domain Eukaryota; kingdom Metazoa; phylum Chordata; class Mammalia; order Artiodactyla; family Bovidae; genus Capra; species Capra ibex. The sequence continues at coordinate 12,257,907 of SJYO01016970.1, forward strand.
ACTGTCTCCTACTTTACCAACCTACCGTAGTGACTGAGTTACCTCTACTCAGACTCATTTGAGACCCTCAACCGTTACCTGTCCCTCCGGACCGCACGACGTCACGTACCTCAACGTCTCAGCCTGTACTGACTCGCTGACTTGACTTGACTTGACTTGAGAGGGAAGATAAGTCGGTGACGGACACCGACAAAACTGACCGGACGTACTTAGTGAAACAGACTTGTCTTGTTGGGATGGATTACTGTAGGTAGTCAGTTTGTCGCACACAGGGTCATCGATACACGTAGGAACCTGGGTGGAGGGTCGTAGACGACATAGGACTCTTCTTCCCTCGGTCCGTGACCCGTCTACTGTCTACACAGGATCTGGGTGTCCGACAAATTTGTTTCCCGTAGGACACGGAGAGTACCGACTGGGTCGGGTAGAAGGAGTGTAGTGTCCTCTGGTGCGACTCCAAGTACCTCTCCCGTGCCCGAAGCTCAGACGTCTAGATCCAAGCTCAAGAAGGAGGTGGGATAAATGGTACGTGGAAAGTGACCAGAGAGGTTTGGGAGTAAGAGGAGTAGGCATTTTACCCCTTTTATGACGGACTTGACACCTCAGCACACTCCCGTTTCACTCAACTATGTCTCTTTTAGTGGTTGAACCAACCAGGAACGGTGAACCGTCTACGAGTTGTTTACAACCAAAATAAAATGAGGGGAAGGAGTAACGGTTTAGGAGTTACGTTGGATAAAAGTTTGGATTGTAAACTGTCTTGTGTAAGTGGTAGTACGTAAAAGACTTAACACGAAACACCAGAAGGAGGACATGGGCCTCTTTAGAATCAGAAGTTTAGGACGGGAGTTTACAGTGTCGAGGGTCCTTCTGAAGGGATAGGTGGGGGTAGGATAGACCACTTCAATCACGGAGAGTACTGACGGTAGAGCACTTCTGAGACCCCAGTTGTCAGACAAGCTCACTTCCTCATAAAGTATAACTAACGACGACGTGGGTCGGACCCTTCGGTCTCCTCAGTTCTGTAGTAGAGGGAGGAAAGGGGGAAGAGAGGTCCTCGAGTATGTACGGGAAGGAGACGAAGAGGGTTGTCTAAGGGATACTACTGAAAAGTAAAACGTTCGTCCACTTTTTAGGTTGGATTAGTGTACCCTGGAAAACCCCATTGATTCTACTGTATGTCGACACTTCTACTGTAACCCACGTGGGGACTCGGTCAGTCAATGTTACTTTCCCCTCCGTAGTATTCGATACAGTAGACTCATACGACGAATTCAGTCGTTACGGTGTGGAAGTCGTTTTCTCACCCCTCTCACGACTCTGCAGACCATACTTGTGTGTTACGGTGTAGGTGGTGTGAAAGGTGGCCGGAGACTAGTACGACGAGAGGCTCGAGAGTCGTGTAGCGTGCTCCGAGGGTAAGAAACGGACGGAAGGGTGGTCTCTTGCTCGAGGAGGAAGTTCGAGGTCAAACGTTTTGTTCGACCCTGTCTCGTCTACAGTTTATTCAAGGTACCTTACAGTCGTCTCTACTACTTTTTGTCGTTTCCAATAACAATTCTACAACGGGGACCAATCTTGAACGATGTTCGGGGAATAAGGATATTGAACGTAATAAACCTCTCTTGATCATTAGACCCGTCACAGTCCCTGTCTCCACCGTCGGAGTAATAGGGAGGGAGGGTAGGTTCTGACCGAGGTAGGTTCAGAGATAAGTGAGGTGGGTAGTAGGTATGTAGGGGGTAGACGAGTGGGTAAGTAGGTAACGGAAAGGCAACAGGTGGAGTGGGTAGAAGTGTTAAAGAGAACATAGGTAGACAGAATAGTCGATAGGTAGGTAGGTAGTAGAATAGTAGAATGGTAGAATAGTAGATAAGTAGGTAGGTAGGTAGGTAGGTAGGTAAAGTAAAGGAAAACAGAACAGGGATTGTTACACGAATACGGATTGTCTTAGGTCAAGGGAGTTCCTAGGTCTAGGGTGTTCCGTAGGTGTCGGAGGGACCTCTTGTAAAATGTACGAGGGACTGTCCTGGTCAGTCGAAAGGTTGTTAGGTAGGTCATCTTAAGCGGCAAGGGAAGACTAAAAGAATGGGAAGTGATGTGTACGTGTGTGTACGTGTGTGTACGTGTGTGTGTGGAGACTTCCCTAGTGTCGAAGGTGACCCATGTTCAAATAGTTCGAGGGTGACCCATGGTATCGACGGAGAAGAAGTAAGGTGGTGTAGGACGGTCCGGGACCGGATGTGACCTCGGGGACTTCTCGGTTTCTGTGTGTCGTAAAGTACCGTTACGTCCCGGGGTTTGTCTTTACGAACACCAACGTCAACAAAACCCGTGTGGAAACCGCCCACTGTTCATAATCTTATTTTACGTGTCTACTCCACCCTACTCCTCGTTCTCGTAGGACTCCCAGACCCCCGTTTTATTTTCGCTTTCACTTCAGTGAGTCAGCACAGACTGAGAAACATTGGGGTACCTGACATTGAACGATCCGAGGAGGTAGGTATTATCTGTGAGTTATTTGGAGTCGATTTACTTTCGTACTCACTCACCCCTCGAACCTAGGATACTGTGGGGTCTTTATCTACATACACCTACGAAGTCCAACTAAGAAGGTGTCACTATAAAAGACTTCTCGTAAAAGATCTGTTAACAGGACCGAAACGAAAGGAGACTGGACCCTTCTCTATCCCTCCACCCCCGAAGATAAAGTATGGAGTTTCTCGACGTTCCCTTGTACTTTAGGTCGACGTCCGACGGTCGTGGAGACCATTGTCCGTCGGACTAACCCCACCCCCTGTTACTCTCGACGGTGGAGAAAAGGACTGTGCTGGCTCTTTTACGGTCACTCCTCTTGGTACCCGTCGTAGGAGTCGATATCAGTGAGTTGGGGTGTACTCCCTTAGGTTTCTCCTTTGTCGTGTCCGCTCGGTCAGAGTCAGGGTGACAAAATGTATACGGCAACGACAAACAGTCAGTCAGTCAGCGTAGACTGAGAGACGTTGGGGTACCTGACGTCATGTGGACCGAAGGGGTAGGAAACGGCAGAGGGCCTCGAACGAGTCTGAGTACAGGTAACTCAACCACTACGGTAGGTTGGTAGAGTGGGAGACAGTAGGGGAGAGGAGGACGGAAGTTAGATATACGGATACATGGGCATATGTGTATGTATGTGTCTTTGTATATGTATGTATCTCTATATATATGAATGTGAATGTGTATGTGTATGCGAATGTATGAATGTGAATGTGTGAATGTATGTGTGTACATGACGGTATATACACGTGTATATATACATGTACGTATGTGTCTTTGTATGAATTGTGTGTCTATGTATATGTGTGTGTATGAGTATATATATATATACATATCCATGACAACACACACAAAAACAAGTCAGTGATTCAGCACAGGCTGAGAAACACTGGGACCCCTGACATCGGGTAGTCCAAGGAGACAGGAGGTGATCGAGGACTTCAAATATGCGTATGCATATGCATATGTACCCGAAAGGTCCACCGTGCTCACCATTTCTTAGACGGACGGTACGTCCTCTACGCTTTCTACGTTCAAGTTAGGGACCCAGTTCTTCCGGAGGACTTTATCCTTTACTGTTGGACAAGGTCATAAGAACGGATCTTTTCAGGTACCTGTCTTCTGGGACCGTCCGATGTCAGGTACCCCGGTGTTTCTCAGTCTGTGTGTGTCTACGTATATGTATGCGTGTATATGTGTAGATAATGATATATGTGTAAGGTACGTTTGTGTATGTATATGTATGTGTGTTTATATTTATAAACTGGAACCAGTCAATGGATCGTTGTCTTTAGGGGTTGTACTAGGGGTGACATCTCTCCTCTTTTGACTCCGAGTCCCTCTATTCATTGACTGGGTCTCAGTACTTAGGTTAACCATGGTCTCGGTCCAGTGTTCGGAGACTAGGCATTGGTGGAGTGAAGTCACGGAGACATTGTGTCTGGACAGAGTGGGGAGCAACATGTCTAGGCAGACGGGAAACGAACCGGAGAATCCGTGAGCGGAAGGGGTAGAATGACCCTCGGGGACTCAAACTTGGGGGATAAACACAAAGGTATGAGGGGGTCGAGTCCCAGACTCCTGTAGGGCCAGGTTGTTACTTATTTCCTTTTCTCTTCCCCCGTCGGGACTTAGAACCGAGTAGCCACGAACAGACAACTAAGTCGTCAAGTTCTTCCCGACATCCTCTTTACCTCCGTCCACTCCTCGAGGGCACACGAGTCTCGGGTACCGAGATCACCTAAGTGACTCCGGGAGAGGACCTCTCGACCCGACACACGTTGACCGATAAGGGTGTTCCGACGGGTCTTCAGAGGTAAGAGGGTGCATTTCGTGTCGCCACGGGTACACGGACGTAGATTTTCGGAGATTTCTGGGTCGTTTCCCGTGTCAACTATATAGTCGAGAACACAGTTTGTAGTGTGAATCGAGAAATTACTCCTCGGACCCCTCGTAGGACCCTTGTACCCGGACCCTGTGTTCGGTGTCACTAATACTTAGCGACTAGGGGAAGTTTCCGTGCGCTCAAGAGGGTCTACAGCGATGTTGGTTAGTCTCGGACAAGGACTCAGAAAGGTCTAGTTACCTAAGTACAGCAAACCCTCCTTTTGTTCAGTCACACTCGACTTCGAGGTCCCCCGGACCGCGTACCTTTGCGTAAGTAGTCCTCGTAAACGTACCTACTTCAACACTAAGGAAGACCAGTTATTTGTGGAGTCCGACCAGTCATAAAATGGACGGGGGACTAGAGGTTTGGGTTTATACCGATTTTTATCGGAAACAGTCGACACTGTTCCTGGTGCCCCCACCCCTCCACGTGTGTGGCGAGTCTCTGCCGTGAAAACCCACCGGACACCTGGACCAAACTTAGGGCGTGACGTCAGAGGTCCACCCCCACCTGAACTCTCAGAGTAGCAGAGAGACTCGAAGTCAAAGGTGTAGGTCCTGACACACCCACCCTCGACCTCACAAACCCCGTCCTTGACCGGAAAGTCCTGGAACTTTTGGTTCTAGTTCCAGTCCCGGAAACGAAATCCTCGTCGTCCCGGAGACTACAATTGGTCGACCCCCTCTCTCCCAAACGTAAAGTTTGACTGGTAGGTCCTACAAATAGAGTCCGGGAGACCGTCAACACTCCCGTTTTACCATTTTACGCCGACCTTTCCAATCTGGTCACTACTGAGTCGTCAAGGGGGTCCTTTACCGTCGTTTACAGGACCCCCCTCTCCCCTCCTGTCTGTGGGACGGGTGGGACGAACAGTCCCGTCGTCGGTGAGGCCCCACGTCCGGGACGTCGGTCGTGGAGTGGGTGTAGAGAAGTGACACAGGAGTGTCTGGGTCTCTCCACCCACCCTCCCACAATGGTGGAGTAGAGTGTCTTCCTCTCTGACTTCAGACCCCTTCTGAGTTAGGAGCTTACCCTCCCTGGCATCTCTTGGTCGGAGGTCCGGGTACAGGTAAAGCGTCTCCCCTTTGGACTCCAGACCTCTTCCCGTCAACGATTGAGTGTCCCTTGAGAGGTAATGTAAATTTCTCTCGGTTCGGAGGGAGTTCCCGATCTCTGTGTCTTTACTTAGCCTGGGTCGGGGACGGGACTCCTACGAGGACTCTCTCTCCGAGATCATGAAACTATAAATGTCCTTTGTTCGTTCTTCCCTTCACGCACCTCCCACACATCTTTTACGTCTCCTCCTTCCGCACTTGAGGCACATCCCACCCCACTAGTTCCTTCCGAAGACTTTCCTCCACAGTCACTATCCTTCCTCCACCCTAGGGGAGGAACGGGTCCGTCCCAAGAAAGACGAAGAGAGGTTGGTGGAGAATTCCCCCAGTCCCCGTCCCCATATTCTTGTAAAAGACACTGCTCAATGGTTTTAGGTCAAGCTTTCGGTGGACTCGTGTCCCGGGTCTTACCCGGTGACGTCGGGACAAACATTAAAACTTTTAGTCTTTGTTGAATTTTTAGGTGTCTGACCTCTACCAATTTCTTTAATACCTCGTAGACACGTTACGGTAGACCCGTGGACAAACTTTCTTTTTTTTTTTTTTTTCTGCACCACTCTCCTGCACTATTTGAGTCGCCACGACGAAGGACTCACTTCCGCGTCCAAACGTCCCGGGCCCCCTCGTCGCGACAGGAGCAGGGACAGGAGACGATACAGGGGGAGGAGGGTGGGGTGACAGGGGAGGAAAGGGTACCCAGGACAAACGGTTTACCTACAATCTCCCTGTCTAGAGAGTCGGAAGAGGGACAGGGTGGTCTCCGTTACCGTAAACGCGCAAGCAAACAAGTGAGAGAGTAGGTAGGTAAATAGCTCGTTGATACTACCGTCCCATCTTCCTGCACACGAGTAGAAGAGGAAACTCTTAAGCTTCTAATGTTGAACGACGACTTGTTGGTAGCTGTCCTCTTACAACCTAGAGGGATATTTTTCTATGGGGTACAGGGTCCCGTTTCCTCTCCGGGGTCGTTCCGTCGTCCTCTCCGTTTTGACGTCAATCTTAGTTTGGGGTATAGGCGGTCTCTACGAGCCTCCCGAGTTTGTTTTGGAACATACATGGTCCTGGGTCTCTGGGGTGTCTCTGACTCGGTCTAGACGGAAACTCACAAACTCACAGAGGACACCCCCATGTCCAGTCGTCACCGGACGACGTCCCCGTCCTCGAGACCCACGTCGTCTGGACCCAGTGTGTCGGACACCGTATTCGGGAGAACCCCCTCCAGCGGTAATTGGGGTGGTATCTCGACGGTTCGTCTACTGGGTGTTTGACGTCTTGTTAATATGGTTTCTTTAAGAGTGTGACAATTCTTTCAAGATCCTGGGTGTTGTCTAAAGGGTTGGACCCCTAGACCGTTTCCCTAACTCTTAGGGGTCCCTTAAACTGAAACCTCCGGTTACCCTAAACTAATGTCTTGAATGTGTCCTGTGCCCTTTGTCTGAGAACCTCCCGTGTGTGTTTTTTTTCGAACACACGTGGTCCTGGGTCCTCTTTCCTCGTCACTGGGGTGTTCTCTGACTGGGTCTGTACGGGCACTCACAGGTCCTCAGGGGCCGCCTCCGCACCCAGTCGTTACCGGACGACGTCCCAGCCCCCGTGACTCACGTCGTCACACTCGTGTCCCGGAAAACTTCCTCCAGCGGTAGTAGAAGTAATGGAGGTGGTATCAAACCGGAGTCCAGTTTGTTGTCCCTCCCTTGTGTCGGGACGGGTAGTTGTCCAATTTCTGAATGACTCGTACCGGAGTGGGTAATCTTGTTCTGGGTCAAATGGGTTGTCAGTCAGAGGGGGTTGTCCTTTGAAGGTATTCGGAGAATAGGAATAGGTAGTCTCCCGTCTGTCTTACTTTTGGTGTCGGTGTCTTTTGATTAGTTTGAATAGTGTACCTGGTGTCGGAACAGATTAAGTTGCTTTGATACTCGGTACGAACATCTCTTTGGGTTCTACCTACCCGGTACCACCTCTCAAGAGTGTTTTGTACCAGGTGACCTCTTCCTGGTTACCTGGTCACAGTAACGAGAGAAGGTTCTTGTGTTCTCTTCTGAGATGTGTACCTGTAGTGGTCTACCAGTTATGGTTTAATATAACTAATATAAGATATTAGTTATGTCACCTTTTCAAGATATATTAGTCGTTCCTCGACTGGTACCGAGTCTAGTACTTGAGGAATAACGTTTTAAGTCTGAATTTAACTTCTTTCATCCCTTTTGGTGGTCTGGTCAGTCCATACTGGCTTTAGTTTAGGGAATGTTAGTATGTCACCTTCACTCTTTATCCAAGTTCCCAAATCTAGACTATCTCTCGTACGGACTTCTTGATGTCTACCTCCAGGTATCCTCCAAGTGTCCTCCAAAGACACTGTATCATGTCCTCCGTCACTAGTTCTGGTAGGGGTTCTTTTTCTTTGAGTCTTTCCGTTTCACCAACAGACCCCTCCGGAATAGTTATCGACTCTTTTCTTCTCTTCGATTTTCGTTTCCTATTTTTCTTTCTATATATGGGTAATACAGGAAAAGTAATATCCCCTGACCTTACGTTTTCATCCTTCAGTTATTTGTGGACCTTATTGTCCGTTTAAACCGGAACCTTACGCCTTACTTCGTCCCGTTTCTGATTATCTCAAAACGGTTCTTTTACGGACCAGTATCGTTTGTGGGAGAAGGTTGTTGTGTTCTCTTCTGAGATGTGTACCTGTAGTGGTCTGCCCGTTACGGCTTTAGTCTAACTAATATAAGAAACGTCGGTTTCTACCTCTTCGAGATATGTCAGTTGTTTTTGTTCTGGTCCTCGACTGACACCGAGTCTAGTACTTGAGGAATAACGGTTTAAGTCTGAATTTAACTTATTTCATCCCTTTTGGTGATCTGGTAAGTCCATATTTAGGGAATACTAATATGTCACCTTCACTCTTTATCTAAATTCCCGGATCTAGACTATCTATCTCACGGACTACTTGATACCTTACTCCAAGCACTGTAACGTGTCCTCTATCCCTAGTTCTGGTAGGGGTACTTTTTCTTTACGTTTTTTCGTTTTACCGACAGACCCCTCCAGAATTTTTATCGACACTTTTCTTCTCTCCACTTTTCGTTTCCTCTTTCCTTTCTATATTCGTAGACTTACATCTCAAGGTTTCTTATCGTTCTTCTCTATTCTTTCGGAAGGAGTCACTAGTTACGTTTCTTTATCTCTTTTGTTGTCTTACCCTTTCTGATCTCTAGAGAAGTTCTTTTAATCTCTATGGTTCCCTTGTAAAGTACGTTTCTACCCGAGCTATTTCATGTCTTTACCAGACCTGGATTGTCTTCGTCTTCTACAATTCTTCTCCACCGTTCTTATGTGCCTTCTTGACATGTTTTTTCTAGAAGTACTGGGTCTATTAGTACTACTACACTAGTGATTAGATCTCGGTCTGTAGGACCTTACACTTCAGTTCACCCGGAATCTTTCGTAGTGATGTTTGTTTCGATCACCTCCACTACCNTCGTCTTCTACAATTCTTCTCCCCCGTTCTTATGTGCCTTCTTGACATGTTTTTTCTAGAAGTACTGGGTCTATTAGTACTACTACACTAGTGATTAGATCTCGGTCTGTAGAACCTTACACTTCAGTTCACCCGGAATCTTTCGTAGTGATGTTTGTTTCGATCACCTCCACTACCTTAAGGTCAACTCGACAAAGTTTAGGACTTTCTACTACGACACTCCCACGACGTGAGTTATACTGTCGTTTAAACCTTTTGAGTCGTCACCGGTGTCCTGACCTTTTCCAGTCAAAAGTAAGGTTAGGGTTTCTTTCCGTTACGGTTTCTTACGAGGTTGATGGCGTGTTAACGTGAGTAGAGTGTACGATCATTTCATTACGAGTTTTAAGAGGTTCGGTCTGAAGTCGTTATGGACTTGGCACTTGAGGGACTACAAGTTCGACCAAAATCTTTTCCGTCTCCTTGGTCTCTAGTTTAACGGTTGTAGGTGACCTAGTAACTTTTTCGTTCTCTCAAGGTCTTTTTGTAGATAAAGGCGAAATAACTGACACGGTTATTTCAAACTGACACACCTAGTGTTATTTGACACCTTTTAAGACTTTCTCTACCCTTATGGTCTGGTGGACTGGACGGAGAACTCTTTAGACATACGTCCGGTCCTTCGTTGTCAATCTTGACCTGTACCTTGTTGTCTGACCAAGGTATATCCTTTTCCTCACGCAGTTCCGACATATAACAGTAGGACGAATGAATTGAAGATACGTCTCATGTAGTACTCTTTGCGACCTGACCTCCTTTGTGTTTGACCTTAGTTCTAACGGTCCTCTTTATAGTTATTGGAGTCTATACGTCTACTGTGGTGGGAATACCGTCTTTCACTTCTCCTTGATTTTTCGGAGAACTACTTTCACTTTCTCCTCTCAGTTTTTCAACCGAATTTCGAGTTGTAAGTCTTTCGCTTCTAGTACCGTAGACTAGGGTAGTGAAGTACCCTTTATCTACCCCTTTGTCACAGTCTGAAATAAAACCCCCCGAGGTTTTAGTGACGTCTNNGTCCTTCGTTGTCAATCTTGACCTGTACCTTGTTGTCTGACCAAGGTATATCCTTTTCCTCACGCAGTTCCGACATATAACAGTAGGACGAATAAATTGAAGATACGTCTCATGTAGTACTCTTTGCGACCTGACCTCCTTTGTGTTTGACCTTAGTTCTAACGGTCCTCTTTATAATTATTGGAGTCTATACGTCTACTGTGGTGGGAATACCGTCTTTCACTTCTCCTTGATTTTTCGGAGAACTACTTTCACTTTCTCCTCTCAGTTTTTCAACCGAATTTCGAGTTGTAAGTCTTTCGCTTCTAGTACCGTAGACCAGGGTAGTGAAGTACCCTTTATCTACCCCTTTGTCACAGTCTGAAATAAAACCCCCCGAGGTTTTAGTGACGTCTACCACTGACGTCGGTACTTTAATTGTCTACGAATGAGGAATCTTCTTTTCAATACTGGTTGGATCTATCATATAAGTTTTCGTCTCTGTAATCAAACGGTTGATTCCAGGCAGATCAGTTCCGATACCAAAAAGGACACCAGTACATACCTACGCTCTCAACCTGACACTTCTTCCGACTCGCGGTTTTTTAACACGTAAACTTGACACCACGACCTCTTCTGAGAACTCCCAGGGAACTTGACGTTCCTCTAGGTTGGTCAAGTAAGACTTCTAGTCGGGACCCTAAAGAAACCTTCCTTACTACGATTTCGACTTCGAGGTCATGAAACCGGTGGAGTACGCTTCTAAACTGAGTAACCTTTTCTGAGACTACGACCCTCTCTAACCCCCGTCCTCCTCTTCCCCTGCTGGTTCCTACTCTACCGACCTACCGTAGTGCCTGAGCTACCTGCACTCAGACTCACTTGAGGTCCTCTACCACTACCTGTCCCTCCGGACCGCACGACGCTAAGTACCCCAGCGTTTCTCAGCCTGTGTTGACTCGCTGACTTGACTTGACTTGACTATGGGTAAACTTACGTCTCAAGGTTTCTAATCGTTCCTCTCTATTCTTTCGGAAGGAGGCACTAGTCACGTTTTTTTACCTCCTTTAGTTATCTTACCCTTTCTGATCTCTAGAGAAGTTCTTTTGATCTCTATGGTTCCCTTGTAAAGTACGTTTTGACTCCTGTTATTTCCTGTATTTACCATACCTGGATTGTCTCCGTCTTCTATCATTCTTCTCCACCGTTCTTATATGTCTTCTTGGTATGTTTTTTCTAGAAGTACTGGGTCTATTAGTGTTACCACACTAGTGAGTGGATCTCGGTCTGTAGGACCTCACACTTCAGTTCACCCGGAATCCTTCGTAGTGATGTTTGTTTCGATCACCTCCACTACCTTAAGGTCAACTCGATAAAGTTTAAGACTTTCTATTACGACACTTTCACGACGTGAGTTATACGGTCGATTTGACCTTTTGAGTCGTCACCGGAGTCCTGACCTTTTCCACTCGAAAGTAAGGTTAGGGTTTCTTTCCGTTACGGTTTCTTACAAGTTTGATAACGTGTTAACGTGATTAAAGTTTAGATCGTTTTATTACGAGTTTTAAGAGGTTCTGTCCGAAGTTGTCATGCACTTTACACTTGAAGGTCTACAAGTTCGACCTAAATCTTTTCCGTCTCCTTGTTCTCTGGTTTGACGGTTGTGGGTGACCTAGTATCTCTTTCGTTCTCTCAAAGTCTTTTTGTAGATAAAGACGAAATAAGTGATACGGTTTTGGAAACTGACACACCTAGTGTTGTTTGACATCTTTTAAGAACTTCTCAACCCTTATGGTCTGGTGGAATGGACGGAGGACTCTTTAGACATATGTCCAGTTCTTCGTTGTCAATCTTGGTCTGTACTTTCTTGTCTGACTAAGGTTTGTCCCTTTCCTCATGCAGTTCCGATATATAACAGTGGGACGGATAAATTGAATATACATCTCATGTAGTACGTTTTACGGTTCAACCCACTTCATGTTCTACCTTAGTTCTAACGGCCCTCTTTATAGTTATTGGAGTCTATACGTCTACTGAGGTAGGAATACCTTCTTTCACTTCTTGATTTCTCGGAGAACTACTTTCACTTTCTCCTTTCAATTTTCGACCAAATTTTGAGTTGTCAGCCTTTTACTTCTGGTACCTTAGGCCAGGGTAGTGAAGTACCGATTATCTACCCCTTTGTTACCTTTGGCACTCTCTGAAATAAAACCCCCCCCGAGGTTCTAGTGACGTCTACCACTGACGTCAGTACTTTAATTTTCTGCGAACGAGGAATTCTCTTTTAAAGACTGGTTGGATCTGTCGTATAATTTTTCGTCTCTGTAATGAAACGGTTGTTTCAAGGTAGATCAGTTCCGATACCAAAAAGGTCATCAGTGCATACCTACACTCTCAACCTGGTATTCCTTTCGACTCACGGTTTCTTAGCTACGAAAACTTGACACCACAACCTCTTCTGAGAACTCTCAGGGAACCTGACGTTCCTCTAGTTTGGTCAGTTAGGATTCCTTTAGTTAGGGCTAATAAGTAACCTTCCTGATTGCGACTTCGACTTTGAGGTTATGAAACCGGTGGACTACGCTTCTTGACTGAGTGACCTTTACTGGGATTACAACTCTTTCTAACTTCCTTCCTTCTGTTCCCCTGCTGTCTCCTACTCTACCGACCTACCGTAGTGGCTGAGTTGCCTGTACTCAAACTCGTTCGAGGCCCTCAACCACTACCTGTTCCTTCGGACCGTACAACATCAGGTACCCCAGCGTTTCTCAACCTGTACTGACTCACTGACTTGACTGACCACACGGGACCTGTACTCGAACCCGTTTGAAACCCTCTACCACTACCTGTCTCCCCGGACCACACGACGTCAGGTATCCCAACGTTTCTCAGTCTGTGTTGAACCGCTGGCTTGTTGATACTACACGGTCCGTAACACGACCCGTGTCCTGTCCCGTCATTCCTTCGTGTGTCGGGGACGGGAGTACACTGACACGTCGAATCACCCCCTTAAAACAACAGAAAACAAATCAGTGATTCAGTTGGGGTGCTTGACACCGGACGGTCTGAGGAGACAGATACCTTAAGAGGTCCGTTCTTATGACCTCACCCAACGGTGAAGGAAGAGGTCCTCTAGAAGGGTTGGTCCTTAACTTGGGTACAGAGGACGGGGATCACTCCCTATGGTCGAAATTTGTTTCAACGCACGTATTTACACTTTAATTCTCGTGAAGTCTGTCGTTACCGTTGGGTGAGGTCACAAGAACGGACCTCTTAGGGTCCCTACCCCCTCGGACCACCCGACGACAGATACCCAAGCGTGTCTCAACCTGTGCTGACTTCACTGAATCGTCGTCGTCGTCGTCGTCTGTCGTTCCCTCGTACACGTTTTCAGGACCCCTTCGACTTCGTTCCACTCCTGTCTGTCGACCTTTTGATCTTCCCCCGACCTCGTGTCTCTCGTTCAACTCTCCGACCTACTCCGACACCGACCCCCGTCCCACCCTCGACGTGAGAAAGAGACACTAACGTCGGGAGCAGAGTCCTCGCTGGTCGTTGGTTCCCCTCATGATTGACCCGGGATACCACCAGTCTACACGTGGAGGTTGTCTGGTGTACACTTGACCAAGGGGATTAGGGTCAACAGACGAGGATCCGACTCAGAACGAGGTTTCGTGGACTACTGTGTCGTCCCGAGTATTTGGTTCCGACGGCTCTACGTGTGTAAGACCCCACGGACGTCCTACTGTCTACTTCCTACTTATACGGTTGATTTATGTGTGAGGTAGTCCACTTTTCACAACCCTTCTAGTCAATTCGTCTCATTCTCCTTGTCTTCCGAGTCCTTGGGGGGAGGGAGTGGACGTTTTATCACAGACTCGTCTTTGGAGTCTCCTCACTCGGGACACTTACCCGTTCTCTTGTAAGGTCCACCTCCTTCGTCGTCCACGTTTCCGGGGTTCCTCCCTTACACGAGCTGGTAAACTCTTGGTAGTCCTGAGGCTCCGACCGCGTCGTTTTCTCCCGTACTCACTCTCGTCCACCCACCCATCTCGGACTCCCCAGAACCTCCTGAAACTAAAGATGAGACTCACGACACTCCTCGGGAACCCCCGAAACTCTTCTCCTGAAACCAAAATTTCTCTAAAAAGATCGAGGACTCACCTCTTATCAGACGTCGTCAGCCCCCTTCGGTCCTTGTCGGCCCTTCCACAGGGGTGTCATGTCCGTTCTCGATTCCGACGGGAACCAAGTAGGTTAAGAGGGACAAAATATTGGACGAAAAAGGTGGGCTGGGACGTAGTCCCAGGAGAAGATCCAGTTGTGTGTTTTGGGAAGGGGTAGGAAAAGTCACCGATGGGTGTCACGTACCATGCTTTCACGGTACTGAAGGAGTAAGAGAGAACAGACATTCATAAATTTAACAAAGACCAAAAGTGTCAATCTTTGTCCCGACGTGACCGACTAGGACCCGTAGACACGAACGTACCAAAAACTCGACCTAAAACCGTTGAAGAGTGTCTTCTACAGAACTAGGTGTGTCGCTTGCGAAAACAAGTAGGCACCTCTTCTGGAACGTATGGAAGGAACGACAAAGACCATGGTGGGGTCCAGAGTTCCCGTCCGCGGTCCAAAACGAGTCAGGACACGACACAGGACCCCTACGTCTTGTCACGGGCCGTCTCTTATTACGGGACGACACTTTATGATCAGGACCACGGGGCGTTCATCGGTGTACGACCGTTACACAGTCGTCTCGGTTTGTGCCGGTTCACTATGAGTGGACCCCGTGTCAGGTCGGAGTCGGTGTGAACGACTCTCCGGAACCTGTCCAACCAAAATGAAGAGACTCGGAATATAAGGGTTATAATTTATTCCTAATTTTAGGGGTAAAACCGGCGGACTACGTTTATCGGTTGAGTGACCTTTTCTGGGACAACGACCTTTTCTAACTTCCGTTTTCCTCTTCTCTCACCGTCTCCTACTCTACCGACCTACTGTAGTGGCTAAGTCACCTGTACTTGAACCCGCTTGAGGTCCTCTACCACTCCCTGTCCCTTCGGACCGTACGACGTCAGGTACCCCCAGAGTTTCTCAGTCTACGTTGAATCGTTGACTTTTTGTTGTTTTTAGGGGTGTTTACCTTTGACTTACTTTACCCTAATCTATCTGTTTCGGGCTCACACCATGAACCGTACATAGACTCCCAGACACTTACCCAAAACGGGGACGAAGAGTTCAGGGAGGTTCCAGTGACAGTGATCAAGGTCGATCTCTCGTGGGAACCCGTGATAGTCCCGTAGTGACTTTGTACCCACCTACTACGTCCATCAGTCGGAAGGGTCAAGACACACTGGGGTAGGGAGACTCGGACGATAGGTTGGTCCGACACTAGGTTGGAAGACCGACTACATGTAGGTCCGGTAGGAGACGACCGAAGGTTATGAATCTACAGAGGGCTCCAGAGATCCCCATCTTAAACCGAGACCCTGGTCTAGGGTCTCTTCCTGTTCACAGTTGGAGTCGACTCCCCGACTCCCTGGTCTGGTCCTCGTTTCTGCCGAAGGTAAGTGTCCGACGTGTCCCTTGACCCCTAAGGGTGTTAGTGGTCCCTAGGTCTCTTCCCTTGTTCCACCATTTCCCGGACCCTCGGTCCAGTGGTCTCAGTGAAACCTCCTTCTCACTCTTCGTCCCTACGACTCCTTCCTAAAGATCCTCGACGAGTCGACGCGGGACCCCTGACCGACGCTCCGTATCTCCTGAACCTCTACAAACGTCGTAACTCTAAGGGACCTCGAAACGTCCGTAGAGGGTCGGGTGCGAGACGAGTCGTCCGGGTATAGGGTCTCATCCTTCTAGGAGACGAGGGGCTCTTACGAGTCTCCCACGGACTTAGAGAATAGGGTTCTTCTTCTCCCTAGGACGCCGGAGTGTCTCGGACGGTGGGGGAGACACGGAGACAGAAAGGAAAGACAGAGAGAGAAGGAGAGACAGACAGAACCGTGGAGTAGAGACGGAGTCGGACCGGGTGGTGGGGGTGGGGTAGGAAGGGGTGGGGGAGTAAAAAAGGGGGTACGGTCCATAAATAAAAGTCTTGTAGTCTTAGGAAGGGTTCGGAGACTGTAAATGAAAGACCTTAATCTTTTTAAAAGGCAAAGAGAAAGGACCTGACTCCGACCGCCTACTCTGAAGGGGTCCTTGCAACGGACGGAAAGACCTCCGTCTCGACCGAATACAGTCGGGTCGTGAGTAACACAGTTACTAGTTACTAATCCGTGAGTGAGACGTGGTTCGGGAAGAGCACTTGGTAGCGTAAATTAGATACATTCTTCGAACACCCCAACTGCAATGGTAGACGTGTACGTTCAGCTTACTTGCTTTCAAATCTCGTCAATTTATTGCTCAGATTCCAGTGTTCCGTTCACCCCACCCCACCACTACTTTGGTGTGGAGAGATAGGGGTCTCAAGTAAAGACAGGAGACCCGAGAAGGACGTTCCGGGTGCCCACGACCACGTGACCTCCCTCCCGTCGTAAACCCGTGTGGTTCTCAGACCTCCTATGTCGTAGGCCCGTCTCCTTCCGTTGTCGTTCTCGTTTCGCAGACTCGTCGGCCAGTTCTCAGTCCGTCCGTGTCCAGTCCCCTCTCGGACTAGGGTCTGCCTTTTACACGACGAGTTTAGGGGGTGGGGTTTTGAATTGGGTTCGCTAGTATTCTTACACGTGTAATGACTGTTGACAGGTACATGGTCCGTAAGAATAGAAGAGGTCATAGAGTCTGTGTGATCGAAAAAGTAGAGATGTTGTTAAGATGGTCCATCTGTGACAATATTAGGAGTAAAATAACTTCTCCTTCGACTCCAAGTCTCTCCAATCCATTGGTTTGGTCATGCACTGTCTTGGCTCTACGCCCACCGAAGTCTAAAACGACGTGGTGGGGTGAGAGGACGTATTGGAAACATCCATTCTAACACCCGTTGGAGTGGACGATTCAAAGTGTCGAAGGGCGTCACCCTTTACTCCTTAAGAACTGATAACAAGGAGTCCCTCTACGGTACCAGTCTCGACACGAACTCTTTTCCCTGTAGAATTATGATTGTCCAAAAGATTGGGTACTTGTGTCATATTAGAGAGGAAGGTCCGACATAATTTAAAGAGAATCTTTACAAAATATCAAAAGTCACATGTCCAAAAAAATTATAGAAAACAGTCTAAATAGGAATTACTAAAATATAAAATACAACGACATTTACCATAACTAAAAACGTAAAATTAAAGGTAAAAATGACGGTTATATATCTCTACGTTTAAAACATATAATTAAAATGTAGGACATTGGAACGATTTAAGCAAAAAGTCATTTCGAAAAACATCTAAAGTATCTTACAAGATGCATCTTCTGACACAGTAGACACTTATTACCACCTAAATGAAGAAAGAAATGTTACACCTACGGAAATTAAAGAAAAAGAATTAACATAACCGATTATGGAAGTGACATAACAACTTATCGTCGTCACTGTTACCCAATCACGCAACTTCATTAGGGAAGAGAAGTCACACACCTTCTGAAACACATCTCAACTTCACTTCACTTCAGCGAGTCAGCACAGGCTGAGAAACGTTGAGGCACCTGACATCAGATGGTCCGGGGAGGTAGGTACCATAAGAGGTCCGTTCTTATGACCTCACCCAACGGTAAAGGAAGAGGTCCCCTAGAAGGGCTGGGTCTCTAGCTTGGACCCAGAGGGTGTAACGTCCGTCTGCGAAATTGGAGACTCGGGGGTCCCTTCGGAAACACATCTCAATCACAATTAAGTTGGAATTTACAAACTACCAAGGTATAGAACTTAAAAGAACTACCCTCCAAATATTGACTTTCAAGTTATTAAGTCAAAGAAATTACCTGAATTTTTGTAGAATCGGTGGTCAAATAGGAAGACACTTGAAACCATCAAACAATGAAATTTACTTAAACAGAAGAATACAAAAGTTCCAAATGAAGAAATGTATTTCAGTAAGTATGACGAGGGAATATACAATAAGAAATTTATAGATATCCTAACTATCATTACAGGGGAGAGAGTAAGGACTATAATCATTAAATAGAGGAGTGAGGAAAAAACCTTAGTGAGGTTCATACATAAGTAATAAATAGAGTTTAAAAGTCTGCAATAAAAGTAAAGAGATGACATAAATGTAAATATAAAGTAATTAAAGACTACACTAAAAATAGTCTAGGAAAGAAGTCAATTAAAAAATTAATTAAATAAATAAAATTAACCCTCGATTAATGAAATGTTATGACATCACCAAAAACGGTACGTAACTGTACTTAGTCGGTACCCACATGTACACAGGGGGTAGGACTTGGGGACAGGGTGAAGGGAGGGGTAGGGTAGGGAGTCCCAGCAGGGTGACGTGACCGGGACTCTTGGGACAGAGTACGTAACTTGGACCTGACCACTAGATAAAGTGTATACCATTATAGGTACAAAGTCACGATAAGAGAGTTTAGTAGGGTGGGAGCGGAAGAGGGTGTCTCAGGTTTTCAGACAAGAAATAGAGACACAGAGGAAACGACAGAGCGTATATCTCAGTAGTAACGACGATGACGATTCAGCGAAGTCAGTACAGGCTGAGACACGCTGGGGTCTCTACCGTCGGGTGGTCCGAGGAGGCAGGGGTCCTAAGAGGTCCGTTCTTGTGGCCTCACCCGACGGTAGAGGAAGAGGTTCCGTACTCTCACTTTTCACTTTCACTTCAACGAGTCAACACAGGCTGAAACGCTAGGGTACTTGACGTCGGGTGGTCCGAGGAGGTAGGTACCCTAAAAGGTTCGTTCTCAGTAGTAATGATAGAAAGATTTAGGGTAGTCAAGTCAAGTCAGCGAGTCAGCACAGGCTGAGAAACACTGGGGTACTTAGCGTCGTGCGGTCCGGAGGGACAGGTAGTGGTTGAGGACCTCAAGTGGGTTTGAAAACAGGTAGCTCAACCACTACGGTAGGTTGGTAGAGTAGGAGACAACAGGGGAAGAGGAGGACGGGAATTAGAAAGGGTCGTAGTCCCAGAAAAGTTTACTCAGTCGAGAAGCGTACTCCAACGGTTTCATGACCTCAAAGTCGAAGTTGTAGTCAGGAAGGTTACTTGTGGGTCCTGACTAAAGGAAATCCTACCTGACCAACCTAGAGGAACGTCAGGTTCCCTGAGAGTTCTCAGAAGAGGTTGTGGTGTCAAGTTTTCGTAGTTAAGAAACCACGAGTCGAAACAAATATCAGGTTGAGAGTGTAGGTATGTACTGGTGACCTTTTTGGTATCGGAACTGATCTGTCTGGAAACAACCGTTTCATTACAGAGACGAAAAATTGTACGACAGATCCAACCAGTATGAAAGGAAGGTTCCTCATTCGCAGAAAATTAAAGTACCGACGTTAGTGGTAGACGTCACTAAACCCTCGGGGGGTTTTATTTCAGACTGTGACAAAGGTGACAAAGGGGTAGACAAACGGTACTTCATTACCCTGGTCTACGGTGCTAGAAGTAAAAGACTGACAACTCTAAATTCGGTTGAAAAAGTGAGGGGAGAAAGTGTAACTATACGTAATTATATAACATATCCACAAAAAGAAAGACTGAATGAAGTGAGACATATTATCCGAGGTCAAAGTAGGTGGAGTAATCTTGACTAAGTTTACGTAAGAAAAATTGCCGACTCATTATAAGGTAACAAATATACATGGTGTCGAAAGAATAGGTAAGCAGACGACTACCTATAGATCCAACGAAGGTACAGGACCGATAACATTTGTCACGACACTACGTGTAACC
This sequence comes from Capra ibex, assembly GCA_006410555.1. Taxonomy (NCBI): domain Eukaryota; kingdom Metazoa; phylum Chordata; class Mammalia; order Artiodactyla; family Bovidae; genus Capra; species Capra ibex. The sequence goes on from SJYO01016970.1 coordinate 12,277,785, forward strand.
CCATGTACACAGAGAAAGTTAAGACCAAAGGAGCCACACATACGGGTCGTCACCCTAACGACCCAGTATACCGTCAAGATCAAGGTCAAAAAATTCCTTAGAGGTGTGACAAGAGGTATCACCGACATGATCAGACGTAAGGGTGGTTGTCACATTCTCCCAAGGGAAAAGAGGTGTGGGAGACGTCGGTAAGACTGGTCGAACTCTACCATGGAGTAACACCAAAACTAAACGTAAAGAGACTATTACTAACTACAACTCGTAGAAAAGTACACAAACAATCGGTAGACATACAGAAGAAACCTCTTACAGACAAATCAAGAAACTGGGTAAAAACCTAACCCAGTAAATAAAAAGACCATAACTCGACGTTCTCGACGAACATATAAAAACTCTAATCAAGAAACAGTCAACGAAGTGAACGATAATAAAAGAGGGTAAGACTTCCGACAGAAAAGTGGAACCAATATAAAAGGAAACAACACGTTTTCAAAAATTCAAATTAATCCAGGGTAAACAAATAAAAACGAAATAAAGGTAATGAGAACCTCCACCCAGTATCTCCTAGGACGACACAAAATACAGTCTCTCACAAGACGGATACAAAAGACATCCTCAAAATATCAAAGACCAGAATGTTAATCTAGAGATTAGGTAAAACTCAAATAAAAACACATATCACAATCTTTCACAAGATCAAAGTAAGAAAATGTTCACCAACTGGTCAAAAGGGTCGTGGTGAACAATTTTTTTAACAGAAAAGGGATAACATATAAGAACGGAGGAAACAACTTCTATTCCAGAAGTATCCATACACCTAAATAGAGACTCGAAAGACAAAACAAGGTAACTAGATATAAAGACAGAAACACGGTCATGGTATGACAGAACTACTGACATCGAAACTTCATATCAGACTTCAGTCCGTCCAACTAAGGAGGTCAAGGTAAGAAGAAAAAGTTCTAACGAAACAGATGAACTCCAAAAAACATAAAGATATGTTTAACACTTTAATAAACAAGATCAAGACACCTTTTATGGTAACCATCGTACTATCCCTAACGTACCTTAGATATCTAACCTTTTCTTCATTTTGAGAGTGACAAACGTCTACTGTACTAGGAGATGTATCTTTTGGGACTTCTATGGTGGTCTTTTAATGATCCCGATTAGTTACTTATATCATTTAAACGTCCTATATTTTAATTGTGTGTCTTTAGGGTACGTAAGGATGTGTGATCGTTACTCTTTTGTCTTTCTATTTAATTCCTTTGTTAAGGTAAGTGGTAACGTTGTTTTTCTTATTTTATGAATCCTTATTTAGATGGATTTCTTTGTTTTCTGGATATATATCTTTTGGTATTTTGTGACTACTTTCTTTACTTCCTACTGTGTTTATCTACCTCTTTATATGGTACAAGTACCTACCCTTCTTAGTTATATCACTTTTACTCACATGATGGGAAGAAGTCAAATAAAACTCGAATTAAACGAGAAGGTAAAAGAACTCTACCTTCGATTTCAGTAACTACAATCTGGAAAGCATAAATATTATATCCACAGATCACGATATTTAAGAAGGGATTTACGACGATATTACCGTACAGTATGTAAAATTATATTCAAAAGTAAAATTAAGTCAAGTTTTATAAAAGATAAAGGGATAACCAAGTAGGAAATTGTACACTCAACAAACCTCCACGTAATAAATCAAAGGTTTATACACCCTCTAAAAGGTCTATGGAAAGATGAGATCTCAAGATGAAAAAATTATAATACTTGTCTGTTATATGAAACATATTAATCTTAGGAAAATTTAATAACTCTGAAATAATTAGGTAGAACCATTTACAAGACATACATAAACTTTTATTAGACATAGGAAGGTAATAACTCATCTCTCAAAATATTTACAGTCAATCTAGTTTAACAAACTATCACGACATTTTTAGAAAATATAAGAATAAATGAAAGACAGATAAATAAGGTAGTTAATGTTACTTTCACTATAACTTTAGAAGGTATTATTAATACCTGAGCGGATAAAGAGAGACGTCAAGATAAGTAAAAACGAAGTAATAAAACTTTGAACGAGAGTCCACGTGTTTATAAGTCCTGAGGATATAAGGGAACTACTTAACTGTCGAAATAGTAATACTTTACTGAGAAAAATAGGGACCATCATAAGAGACGAGACTGTAAATGAGACTATAATTATATCGGTGAGGTCGAAAAATAACTAATAAGAATTGTACTGTAATAAAAGGTAATAAAATGAAAATCGGATAGACATGGAATTATAAATTTCACGAAAAAACTCGTGGTGTATTAAGTGAGAACGAAAAAATAGATTAGTCTGTTAGAGGTGTAAATACATCCACAAATCTCTTAAATGTAAATCGTACCAACAAATATACCAATCAAAAATGTATATTGGAACGAGAAGAAAGAGATGAACAGTTCAGACGAAAAACAAGTGGAAAAAGAAGAAAAAGACGAAAGAAAAACCTATTGACCCGTGAAAAAGACTAAGATAAAATAGAAGAAACAACCGAATAACGGTTATAGAACAAAACCGTAAAATCACAACAAAATTCTAAATATCATACATAGAGTTGAATGGTGGTACATGGAAGTTCACTATCATAATTATTTTGTGACGTATATTATATTTTGTGACGTGATCATACCCGAAGGGTCCATCGCGACAACCATTTCTTAGGTAGATGGCTACGTCTTCTGTACTCTCTGCGTCCAAACTGGGGACCCACCCCTTCTAGGGGACCTCTTCCCGTATCGTTGGGGAGGTCATAAGAATGGACCTCTTAGAGTACCTGTCTCCTCGGACTGTCCGATGTCAGGTGTCTCAGTGTGTCTTAACCTGTACTGACTTCACTGAATCGTACGTACGTGCGTGGTCATATGAAAAAGAAAGGGAAAAGTCGATAACACCAGTATGTCAAATGAAGATGTATACAATATTCGGGTCGAAACGTAACAACGAGGATTGGAAGTTTACCAGTTACCAAAAAAGTCGTTAAATTTATTATTGTCTTTGATAAAACATAAAGGGACGTTTTAATGACACACGTCACGAGAAGTAAGGAAACACTCTAGGTATAAAGATAGGTGGTAATAAAGAGGAGATTGTGTTTCTGAAGTACATTGTGAAGAACACTACACTCAAGTGACCCCTAATTAAGAAAGTCCTGTCCCCTTTTTTAACCTTTTTTTTTTTCCCGTTTTTAAAAGGTTTGAACTTCTTTTCGTATTTGGGTGGTCAGATTCTTCGAGATGTTGAGGTTCGTGTGTGTGTGTTATAAAATTTTTATAGATGTGGTTCAGTACAGTATTAGTTTTCCGAGTTTCGGTCATTATTTTTCTTTCCGAGTCTTCGTCGGTCTTATTTTTATTCCTGTAACTTATATGTCTCTTTATTTCTATCCCTACTGTCGTCTAAAGAGGAGTCTTTATTAAGCTTACTCTTTTGTCACCTCTTTGTAGAATGTGACAACTCTTTTTGTGGAGGGCAAGATTTGAGATTTGGGCCTTCTAATAGAAAGTATTTATTTTCCCTTTATTTCTGAAAAAGTGGGATTTTATAAATACCCTGAACGAAAAGTAAAGGGTAGAAAGTCCCTAATTACACGAAGAAAACGAACTACGGATTATAGACTTCTTAATAAAGTATATACAATAGATCAAGAAATTAATAAAGTACGTCTTTCTATTCTATTTAGGTCCAGGATAATGAGGTAGTACCGGTATTCATCTTTAGTATCGACGTTAAACTGTATATAAACACGGTAAAAGAGGACGACATTAGATGTAAAGTTCTCCCTTCCTTAGTCTAGACGTAAATGAGGTGACATAGAGGTTTGGGTCGTAATACAGACCGTGTCCCACCCAAGGTTGTTGATTTAAGAGATGAGAATAGTCTATAGTGAATCAAATCACTTGACATCTCGATAATCTACTAAACCTCTATACAATCTTCTTGGTTTAATCCTATTCTTTTCTTCAGTATAGTCTCAGTTCCGACTCTTTCCAGGCTTCTCCTTTTCGTTCTGAGATCCTTCTGTCCTTTCAATCTTTTATATCTTACCTGGGTTGAGAAAGGGAAGAGAGGACGGTCGTGGTAGACTGAAAGGTTTTTTAAGGAGAATGTGTATATGGACTATACCGGTCGGTCGGAAGAGGTGAGTAGAGTGGAGGTATATAAGAAGTGAAGAGGGAAATCAATATCTTGGAGTTTAAATTCGACGTATTTTTAAACTTTCCATGCACAGAGTCGAGGGGGACGTCGTTCCACGTCGGTACATTGATTAAAGATGGTTGTCGTACATTTATGAGTGTACACACTAAAGGTCCGACGTAGAAAAAATTTTTTTTATAAGATTACATTTTTGAACGAAATAAAGGTAAACGTCGTGTACCAACTCTCAAAGAAGTTTAAAATGAAAATAAAAAATCTTTTTTTAAATCTAACATGGGATTTGAGTTCTAATGATTGGAATGGGTATATGTGGCTATCAACTTTTAAATACACGTACTTCTGAAACATCCTGTAAATGGGGTTTCATTTATAAGAGAGAACTTAGAGGTGATAGAAAATACAATTTTGGATGATGTCTATTTCTTAAACTGTGTAAACAAAGAAGGTTCGTAGAAATTTTACCTCGTGGAAATAGAACTTACGTTGTAACGAAAAGGTCCGACACAGGACCTTTCCAGTACGAAAAGTACAGGAGACCAAGAGGGAAGGATGACCTCCCTTCTACCTGTACCTTAACACGAGTTAAAGTGTTGTAATTATACCGGTTTTTTAATCCTTACTATTGTTTTCTACCTTCGTTAAACCCGGGGATTCTGACGCCTCGATGAAGTACTCCGGAGTCATCGGTTAAGATCTTAACAACACATTCACTTTCAGTGAGTCAACATAGGCTGAGAAACACTGGGGTACCTGACATCAGGAACCTTAAGTGGTCTGGTCCCCTAGAAGGGTTGGGTCCCTAGCTTAGGTCCAGAGGAAGTAACGTCCATCTAACAAATGACCGACTCGGTGTTCCCTTCGGGTTTTTGTGACCTCACCCATCGGATAGGGAAGAGGTCGTCTAGAAGGACTGGGTCCCTAGTTTGACCCCAGAGGACGTAACGTCCGCCTAAGAAATGGTTGACTCGATAGTCCCTTGACAACACATTCCCTCATTATATGAAGACAGAACACATTCAGTGATAATACAACCCAGACTGATACTCTAAGAGTTATTATGGGTCTTAGTCCGTGAACAGACAAAAGGTCTCTTCGACTTTACTGAGTCTCTTCGGATACGGACCTTCTTTTCGACATGTTAAAAAAATTACATAAGTAAATAAAACTATACGTTGAGTCTGGGATCTCACGGTCTCCTAGACACCTGTGGGACCCTAGACACCGAAACTACTAATTTCAGTCAAGGAGAGTCTCAAGACCGACGTTATCTCGTATGTCACTTCTCCTCCAAATTCAACCTGTATTCTTTGATCCGGACGACCGGTCGACGGGGAAAAGGAGGGGTAGGACACATCCGTTCTTTTAGGGAGGGTTTTAGGAGGTAGTAAGTAACAATAACAACAAATGAGACAGGACAGACTGAGAAACACTGGGGTACCTGACGTCGTGCGGTCCGAAGGGGCAGAAAGTGATCGAGGGACTCGAACGAGTTTTTCAGTACAGGTAACTCAGTTACTACGGTAGGTTGGTAGAGTAGGAGACAACGGGGGAAGAAGTCGGATCGGAGTCGAATAAGGATGACGGAACGTAATCCGTGTACACACGTGTCTCGTCCCCTTTCCCTCCTTCCGTGTGAATACCGTGGTGACTATCCCTACTGTCAATACTTCTCGACCGTCAGACGATGGGTGGGTAGTGCGGGTGTTCTCTTGGGAGACATGTCCATCCGACTCCCCGACTCAACGGAATGACGTCCCGTGGAAGACCAGGAGCGGTTTATTTATATAAATCCATTCCTTCACCTCCCTCCTAAATCATTTGGGAAAGGACTTTAAGTCATCATTATTTACTCTTTTTACCTGGTCGAGTGAAGTCTATTGGTGGTACTCTCTTCATTAATGTGGTGCGGACAGGACTCGGTCCTACGACCACTGTCTCCGTGGACGGGTCCACTAAGTAGTTGGAGTCTAAATACCCGCGGAGTCCTCGGTGCACGTGCAGAGGAGGGGAGACCAAACGAACTCTGTGAAAATAAATCTAGAACAGTGATAGTAACTAGCAGGGAAGGTGAAGGACTCCCCCCTTCCACTCGTGACCGACTCCCCGTGTTAGCTTATAACTAAAAGACTGTTACTAGCTCTTTTTTTTAGCTGGGTAAGTTCACTCAGTCAACAAAGGTTGAAGGGTTCTGGTATCTTAGGACTAGAGGGTCCGTTTGGGAACTCAAGAACTATAGTGTCAGTTTCGTTTGTCTCTCGGGCGACGGACGTGTCTCGCCCTAATTTCGACGTTTAAATTGTTCCCAACGTTGGAAGTCAAAGGAATAGTATTCTTACCCCTATTCCTCTTCCGACGTATTTACAAAGGGTTTACGTACTTGTTTACTTCCATGACTTAACACTTTTTTTACTCACCCTGTGTGGTTTGGTAGGAAGACGGGAGAGGATGTCAATTGTAGTTTCCAACGGTCGGATCGACTCGACGTTGTTGTCTCTAGTACCTTCCCCCTTACTGACTGTAATTCTCCAGTAGGACGAAAGTCCGACCCTTTTCGAACAATAAGACTAAAATGGTTACTAGGTCGGGTCCATACCTCCAGTATATTGTTTTTAGGATGGTTCTGGGAACTATAGGTTGTCGGTGTTGGTGTGTCGGTACTTTCATTAGTCCGATGTCGTCGAGGTGACGGACTGGTCAACAGTACACGGTCCGTGGTACGGTGCCTCCAACATAACAGAATTAATTAGTAGTGTTGTGGGGTTTCTCCACCCACGACAAAAGAAACAACAAGAATACGAAAAAAGTACGGAACTAAGACTCAAGTTTTTTATATACCAGAAAAAAATTTTTCCAAAATAGTGGTCTCTTGGAGTAAAGTCCATCCTTGTTATTTTATTTTTAAGTCATATTCACGTTAAGACGGGTTCCCAAAGTCTACCAGGAAACGAGTTGTAATCCCCGTGTCCGTCGAATATGTAGTGCCTGCATACTTCCCCTGGATTGTCACTTCAGTCGATGTCCCGACCGACCCACCTACCTCTTGAGTTTTCGAGTGTCAACGGGGAAGGGGTGGATGCAATCCAGATTGACCCTACACAAAAGCGCTCGACGGAAATCGAAGGAAAATAGTCAAAGTTTTTGGATGTGAATAGTGTAACGTCCCGAGGAAAATACCAAAGACGTGTCACTACCACCGTTGTCCCTTCGTCTCGTCGACCAGTGGTGAGAAGTGGTATTGGGAGTGGGAGAGACTGATGTCATCTCGGAAGACCGACGGGGTAGTGGGACCCTCCGGTCTCTACGGAGAAGTACAGACTCGAGGACCGACCTAAGTACCTGTTACGTCTCCCAGAACGATTTAGTGGGGACGGTAGTTGAAGACTCTTCAAGAAAGTTTCGGACGAGACACTCTCAACTGTTTCGGTCGAAGGAAAACTTCCACCCAGAGGTAGAAAGAAGGGGGTGACACGGTTCGTGTCACGGGTCGTGTGTCGACGTTGAACCTCTTAACGACCAATTTAACCTTTCTTGAACTTTGTCTTTAACCTGTGCATAAATTCCTAACGTAGTTTCGTACTCTCCTTTCACAAATATTTAGTTTTAACAAAAGACATCCAGAGACCTCTCGTCTCGTGAAGTTTCTACGGAAGTCGTTTAGGAAAACATTTGGTGCCTTAGGGAAAGAGAACATTTATCGTGAGTGAGGACCTCGACCCTGTGTGTGTGTGTGTGAGTGTGTAATTATGTATGTACATATTTATTGTGTGTGTAATACTTCCATTACATAGGAACGACCTCTTTTTGTTGAGATTGTCGTGTCTTTTTTTACATTTTCCAATTTGGAAAGGGAATTAGAGAGGTGAAGGAAAGTAGACTCTGGGAGTGATAATATTACGTCTCCATAGAATACTTAACGAATCTACTCCCTATAGAGGAACGAGTCGGAGTCTATACTGAAACTAGCTAAAAAAATTAGTGTCACTCATCCTCTAAAGTCCTGGCGTCTCTGTTTCAGACGGGTTTCCCAAAGAGATAGGGGGACAAGATACCCTTTATGCGACGACGATAGAAGTAGGTCTTTCCATCCCGGACAGTGACATAACTGACCAGACCCGGGGTGTGACTGAATCCCGTCAGTTCATCGAACACCAATGGATACCGCTCTTACTCGAGGAGTAGTGACCTCCGAGAGAGATATTCTACTACTGGAAAGACCCCAGTGACCCAAGATTAGGAAGAGGACTGTAGAAGTCCCGTCTTGAACGCCGGTAACCACTATAGGTCGGGGTCGAAAGAATAAAGTAAGTTCTGTGGTGATTTTTGAAAAGTAAAACATTATTTTGGTGATTTTCACCCTTTCGCACTAAAAATCTTTCGCATTTGAGATATTTCCTGGACCGGTGGTGGGTAGAAGAGAAACGAGACCCGTCCACACATTGGAGAGGAGACTCCTGGGAGTCCTCGACGTCTTGTAACAATGTTCTTGGTAAGTACGACGGGTACTGAACCAGTGACGTCTGCCTCCTCGCTCGTGACTCGTCCAGCCCTCCTCTTCGGGTCCGGCTTCTTGGCGTTTGTGTTCCCGGGAACTCGTGCCCGTCTGCCCCGTGTACAAGCTCTTCGCCGCCCTCCCGGTCACACCGACCTCACCTCCCTCGTCACGCCATTTCTAGTCGCTCCACCCACCACACCCTCCAAGTCATTTACATCCCGACCCGGGTGTAAGTCATTTACATCCAAGTGACTTTTCCTAGACCCAAAAAGAGACTGGTTACTCTTGTGACTTTCCAAGACTTGTCACCTCTTCGTGCTAGATTGTTTAAATTATTCTAGTGTTTAAAATCACTAGTGTACTCTAGCGAGACGACGCGAGACTTCGTCTGAGGATCTTTCTTCCTTCGTCCCTCTCACCAATCCTCCGACGACGTTATTAGGTCCTCTCCCACCTACCACTGACCCTACCCTTTGGTCTCCCCACTGGCACCTCCACTACTCTTCACCAGGTCCAGACCTTTGCGAAGCTTCTCCTCGGTCGTCCAAGCGACGACCTACACTGACCCCCACACTCTCCTACTCTCCCCAGGTCGTAGAGACCGGACTCTGGACCTTCCTACCTCGACTGAATCGACTTTGCTCCCTCTGAGAGTCTCATCATCCAATCTTTCCCTCTCCTTTGCCTTCTTACCCTAAAGTCCACCCCTGAGTACTTAAAATTCTACGGACAACCAGGAAGTCCACCTCTAAGACTTATCGTCACCTATAAACTCCTCTTTGACCCAACTTTCATTTACATACTCAAATACTTTACGTTCATTTCTACCCCTCAGACTCCTCTGAGGGTTCCCTTATGCACTCCTATCCCGTTTCTCTCGTTTCTTCTCTTGGACCCCTGTCACATTCTAAATGTCCACCCTCTCGGTCTCCTCCTCGTCGGTCTCACAGTCCTCCTTTCGGTCCCTCCGAAAGTCTCTCTTCACTCGTTGATCCGATTTAGGGGTGTTCAGCGCGCAGGCACCTTAACCTGGTAATTGAGTTATGTCTTCAGTAGCCACTGGAGTTGTCCTCGTCGACACCACATATTCCCTCACTTTAGACCCAACTCTTCTTTCTTTTGTTTGGTCCTCTTTTCTTTAATTTCTATCGTTCATACCACTGAGGACTTCACTAGCTGACATTTCCCTTCGTTTCCATTGGCCTCTCGTAGTTAAAGCAAAAACTACGACAAAACTCTGACCTCTTTGCTTCGTCACAACATGTAGACAATCTTACTAAGACACCTCTCCGTTTTAAGTCTTACGTCCCCTTTCTCACTACCCTACGACCCACTACAGGAACTCGTCCTCTCTCTCTTTCATTAGAACGCGTGCTATCGGAATCTGTCAAGTATAGTAGTCTAGGTATTTCCTAAAGGTGTGTAGAGGATCATGTTTATAAATAGGAGGTTCTATAAATGAACACGTGGATATTAAAAATACGTTTCATCGTCGTACGACAAGTACGAAAAGTAGTTTCACAAAAATTGGGTTTTGATGTACCACCTATCGGAGGACTCGGTCCAGTATCCCTAGTGTGAGTAAAAAATTACTGACGAATTATAAATCATCATCTTTATACGGTAGTAAATACATTAGTTGGGTAACTACTTATAATCTAATAGAGTTTAAAAAACGATAACATAAAAATGTTTACTACACCCGTAAGAACGTCTGCATTTATGTGTGGGAACCGATAAAGTTCTACTTGGTGAGGATCTACAATTTAACGACTCTGTTTCCCGTACCCGCAGAACTTAAAACTGTCTGCAATCTATTCCAATGGGGTCACTTGTAGGGTGGTCGTCCTATACTCTCCCTCACCTTGTAGTGCCCGCAACCAAACTCAAACCTGAAAGGTTTCGTCTGAACGAATTTCATCAAGTCCCAGTATTTGTACTGTTTGGTGTCGGGAGAGAAGAGGTCCGACGTCCTTACACGACTGTGGACGACCAGACCTCTCGACGTCTCTGCCTCTGGGCCCTGACACTTTCTCTTCTCTTCTCCGTTCTGTCCCGTCCTGACGTCTAGACCCCTCGACGACCCACAGGTCCTGTCTCTCGGTCCGAGATCAGACCAAGGAGTTTGGTGGGGGTAGTCCGGAGACCGTTCGCTGAGTCGGAGAGATTGATGTTTGCACGAATACACCTAGGTTCGTCAATTGTTCATACTTTTACTCTGATGTTTACAACCCCGTCTCCGACGTCCGACAGGCGACTATCAGTAAAAGGAGAAGAGAGAACGATAATGCTACGAATAAACCACCCCTAGTTGTTGAAGGCAAGAAATTTTCGGAATGTTAAAGTCGGAAAGACGTCCGACAGTATACTGTGTCAAGGGTAATTGCTCTACCCTTTTGTGTATCAAGGGTGGGCGACGTCTGTCAGTGCACTGTGTCAAGGGTGGTTACTTTACCCCTCCTTCTCGTCTCTAACCATACCCCGTGAAAGTCTTTAGACCCTTTTCGTCTTCGGGAGTGGGAGAGGGGAGACTCGACGACCACCGCGTCGTCCGAGCGACACCACAAACCCATCTGACGTGACCGGATCCTGAGGCTCCCCTCCATCTCCTCCTCCGACCCGGCTACCGTAGAACCTCGATTTCCCGGAAGCGGTGTGATGGGGGTGGGGGACTGGGTAGTCTCCGGAACAACCTACTCTTTTTCTGGGGCTGAACAGATTCGAAGGGAACCAGTCTAAAGGTCAATGAGAGTCCTTCCGGTAAGGGTCGACGTCCTCACCGTTACACGTCCCACTGGTCTGCCCTGAGGACCGGTGGACCGGGTGGGAGAGAAGTGGCGACCGGTCGACACCCTCCCTCGGGTCTCCCGACCCGGAGAGGCTAGGAACAGGAGAGTAGATATTCCTCCCGTGATCACACTCCTTGCGGTCGGAACGTTTCTGGTTTCCTCTCATTGAACTGTCTTCGAGAAACTTCCGAAGACAGGACTCTGTGTCTTTCGGACACTCGACGAAGACTAGAGACTGACCGATAGTCGATTGGAACCTGTTTGGGGTCGGTGAACAGACCTGGAGGTAAGGCACACCTATGTGGAACGTTTCTACTGTACCAAGTTCTTCCTCTCCAACAGTCACACATTCATAACTGAAGTCCCACCAACTCACAGGGGTGGTCTCCGGCACTCCTACTACCGAGTCCCAAGTGTGTCAGTCGGTCCAGTCACCCACCACCCTCTCGTAGTCTGACCCCCGGTCCCCGGGAAGATGGACCGAGTGAGACGTACGTACCTTATGGGGAGGAGAGGATCCGGAGTCGACGGGGGATATTTTACGTCCCTAAAAACAACAACAACTTTTGATATGTAAACCTAGAATAGCAAACTATTGAGATTCTTACTCTAAGACAGGGGAGGGAGACAGTAAACGACCAAACACACAAACTAACTAAAAACATCTGACAGAGATACAGTCCCTAGTCCGACTCCGCATTTGAATTCGAGAAGAGTCCGAAACAGACTCGGAAAGGGACCTGTACATGTTAGTGAAAGATTCAAGGGAATACGTAACGAAAACTCACGGGAACAGAAATTCACATACGAGAATTTGCCCTCTTTCTCTTTTTGGTTTCCCTCTTTATGTGGTCGGTTGATAACTACAACTCTCAACGTTGTTACTGAAGAGAGGAGGGACAGACGTGGAGGTATCTATCTTCGTCGTTAATCGCTAGTCTCGCGTCCAGGGTCATAAACCTCCTGTCTCAGGACAACGGGTGTGACCGAGGGATTTCAACACAGGTTCGACGAAGTTCTTGTAAACGTGACGACGAACTATAGCCCGGTCTCTCACCTCGCTCCCATTGACGATGGTTCGACTCGGTTCCAATTGGTATTAATTGTTGTTAAATGGTCGGTTCTGAAGAGGATCCCCTTCAATGTTCGGAGGATTTTAAGAGGTCTGAAGGTTTTATTTAATCCGTCTAAGACGATCATGTCAAAAACAGATCCACCCCTCTACCCAGGGACCCAAGAGGACAAGGCTGTAGAAGGGGACTTAACACTCTGTGACTCTACCAGTGAATTCGGGAAATCCAGAGACAACGTAATGGACACTTTCATTCCCTCAACCTGGTTCTTAAGGTTTCTAAGAAGGTTGAGACTTTCGAATTCTAAGATATAAATCCTACTATCATCAAGGTCATAGTAACCTGGTGACCCTTTTTGTCTTCTCTAGTCGGTATTACGTTACAGTTGACTTTTTTAATCAGTGTTGGATTTTCAACTCTCAATACAAAATAAACCACCCTTAAAAATCCTGAAATTCGGACCCTCTATCGTAGAGTTCCTGGGTCTCTCTTGACGAGGTTCCTCCACTACCCTCCTCGGTCTGACATATCTTCAGAATGGTGTTTCCCGTCCATCAGACTTGTAGTTTTCTAATAACGATTAATTTCTTTTGGTCTATAGAGTTCAATTCCTTAAATCACGAAAAGATACGTACCCTTCGACGTTCTCAGACCCGAGTGACTTTGGTAAGGAAAGTATATGTAGAGTCGATAGACCTAAGTCATAGGAACAAAAAGAGTAGGATTCAAGGAACCACGAGTAGTATCCCTCACCGACGTCGGACCACGGGCGGTCTGGTGTCCGTGAGAAGAGGAAGGACCCTCGTGAATCCCGAGTCTTTAAGTGTAAACCTCCCGGTCTAGCGACTACTGACACTGTAGGAGCAAATGACTATACCGTTCTCTATAAGGTAAAGAGTCGAAAAATGGGAGAAATAAAACAAAGACAATTATATAAAATAAAGGGAGGTGGGTAGGAGTAATCTCCTATAGATACCCAGAAACACTGGATACTGTGTCGACATGGGAAGGAGTGAAAATCGGGGACATCGAGTCTACTTGGGATTTGGTTAGTCGTGTAAGACTGGAAGATACGTCAGACTACCATGTCCCCAACCTCAAACAGGAGATTTCAGTTACTGAGCCCTAAAAACTAGTCGACCCTCCTTCTGTCACAGAGAGATGACCTGAAGTCAGTCCAACCCTTCGTAGCACGGTGGTACTTCTCCCCGGACTCTCACCAGAACACACTCTCTCCTTACGTTTCTACTTCTTTCTTCTTCGTCCAGGGCCACCATAGTAGATTCGGGAGCTCAGTTCCCCGACGACTTACGATGGGGTTGAGACTCGAAGAACACAAACATATTGGTAAGACTCGAGTTCAGTCCAACGTGACTCCAAGGACAGTGACCTTTACTTTCTCGGACTACCGACGGGGCGGAGATCGTAGATTCACAGGTTCGACTCTGGTCGTGTTTCGAAACAACTCAGTCGGAGAGGGGGGTCCCCACACTCAGTCCAAGTAGAGGACGACGGGGAAGAGGGTAAAGGAAGAGAGGGTTCCTCATTCGATGTCTTCGGTGGGGTATTACCGTAGAGGTTCTCACTCCCGTGTAATAGGGGTCAAGTAGTAGATTACTTGACTCGTCGGAACAGTGGTGGTCTGGGCGTAGTACGTCGGTAGTACTTCTGACGACACACTCCACTTTCAGAGGGTCAGCACAGCCTGAGAACATGTCAGGTACCTTAAGAGGTCCGGTCTTATGACCTCACCCATCGGAAAGGGAAGAGGTCCCCTAGAAGGGTTGGGTTCCTAGCTTGGGGCCAGAGGGCGTAACGTCCGCCTAAGAAATGGTCGACTCGGTATTCCCTTCGACCGAGTCACAGTAGGTAAATTCCAAGAAACTACCACGGTTGAACAGAAGGAGTCTGTTTTTCGTCTAAGTTCGACCCCTCGGTGACCAGTCTGAACTTCGTCTCCTGACCCTATACCCCCATCCAACTCCCACAGTGTGTCTTGGTTTTTGTCAGTTCCAGACTGGGGGGCTTGACTCTCCTGAGAATTCTCTAGAGGGTCGATTACGGGGAGTGAGACAAGTCTAGGAGTGACGAGGTGCAGGTGAGGTGGAGATACACTTGGGTGGAAAGACGACGGGTCGTCACGGGTCTCGGAGGAGTCTACTAATCACTTCCCTGTCTACTCCCGACCTTCGGTCCCGAGGGGTAGTGGTGGGGATGGGTCGAGTCGTTCAGTAGACCAGTGGGTTGGGTTGCCAGTGAAAAATAGACTCGTGGGTGACACACGGTCCGTGGTACAATTCTCGAAGGGAGCCGGGGAGGGGGACACTGGGAGTGTTCACGGACACTTCCTCCCAAGTAGTCGAGATGGAAGACTCACCCCTATGACTCCTAGACTCTCGAATTCAGTGGTGGGGTTCCAGTGGACGGAGGGGTTTTCTGTGGGACTTCCCCTGCGTGTATGTAGGGAAGGGAGGGACAGACGTCTACACCAAAAGTTATTGGAGGTCCATGTTGGTCGGGACGTCAAGGGGAAGAATTTAGGAAAAGTCGGTAACAAATGGTCCTTAGTAGGGTACCTAAATCGACTCATTTACAGTCTCTAGTCTCTAACAGAGGACCTTGGACTCCGGTCCTGGCACACCGGTCGTCTACGGGTCGGGGTGGGGGATCTCCCGGAACAAATTGGTGTCGGTGGTCCCATGAAGTAGGTGTCCTCCGGACAGGGTGAAGCCTGAAACGGAGTTAGCGTTCTCCCAAACAATAGTTTTGACTAAACACCTTCAAATTTCCGAAGGTTGCCTCTAGAGTCGCCACCTTTACGTCCTGAGCCCGTTTATACAAGTGTCAGTCTATCAATAAACCCATTTTTCACTACGTCAGTACTTTACAATTAAGTCGAGAACAAACACAACTCATTAACACCCAACCCTCGGACACCTGTCGGTCCAGACAGGGACCCTCCATTCGACACGAATGAAGACCACCCTTTGATGTCTACGGGAGTCACGGTTCCCCTAGTTCTACTGGAGGTGGGGAGGAACATCGGGACCCTCACAATGGAGAAAAGAGTCCCTTCGGACGAAAGGATGAGGGACGGGACCAGTAGGTCGGTCTTCTCCCGAGCACCGTCCCCCCTTTACTTTCTTTCGGTTTTTTTTTTTTGAACACCCCGACCCTTACACCTTTATAGTACTTTAGACCTCAGGTCGTCTCGTTCTATCCCGAAGGGACCACCGAGTCTCACATTTCTTAGACGGACGTTACGTCCTCTGGACCCAAACTAAAGACCCACCCTTTCTAGGGAACCTCTTCCCTTACCGATGGGTCAGGTCACAAGAACGAACCTCTTAAGGTGTCTGTCTCCTTGGACCACCCGATAGGTCGGGTACCTTAGTGTTTTTCAACCTGTACTGACTCACTGATTACTGATTGTAAAAGTGAAGGGGTCTTCTCGTTCTATACTTAGACCTAAAACTAGAACCCATTCAGTGAAATGAAACCCGTAATCAAAGTAGTAAACCTTTTGTTCCTGACACTAAGTGAAGGTGAATCTTTACATTTTATAAAAAAAGGACATATAGAGTGAAACGAGTCGGATCTTCGGACAATTCGGGGTGAAGGTGTCGGGACTGTTGAATAATTGTGTTGTTCCGATCTGTAGAGTGGGTCTGACCCGTTTACACTAAGAGAAGAAACTCTTAGGAGTCAAATCCTACTCTAACTTTTTTTTTTTTTTAGTTAATTGACTTTTAGTAGGACCTTCTAGAACGTCGGGTCTCCATCTTCGGTGACAAAACCACCCGACACCACCCAGTGTCTTCAGTCAGACGTCTTTCTCCCTTCTTCCACCCGTTTCATTAAGACACAGAGGAATAATATTGGCAAGAAAGATGAACTCGACGAACATACCTAAACATATCGTGAATACTAAGAAAAGATAACGTGTACAGCCCTTTGAGTCACGTCTGACATAATTCCTTTTTTTCTTAAACTACGAGTATTCTTTTGAAAGTCCCAATTCAAACCAAAGTCAGCACCGAATTACCCCAGGGGTCACTACAGTGGTTCAGGACCAAAAAGAGTAAGAGTCAGATGTAGACTGTGTGACTCTTGTTGGACTCTGATGTTTACAGGCTCAAGTTCAAGTCTCCTTTTCTTGACGTTCTCAAGGAAGAGTCTTGGGAGTCGCTTCAAGATTAAGATAGAGTAACGGAGACTAACCCAGTATAGTGACACGGAGAATGACCCCGGTCCCCCTACACGGTGTACCTAACGTAATTCGGACCTAAGGTCCCGGGTGGGGACTCGACACCCACGTCGGAGTATGTGCCTAACTCTCACATCTTCCCCCACGGGGGTCTTGGTTTCAAACGGGGTAACGTCTTTCCTTCTCTTTATGTTGCTCGGTTGGGACTCCCGGAAATCCTCTTAACCCTCCCACTCTACCGATTAACCCCTGTGTGCATACGTTGTTGTTTCCGTGAGTCATTTACGACCAAATTCAACCATCCAAAAAATTTGTCAAGCAAATCCGACCTGAGAGTCAAGATGGGGGTCTAGTAGGGTGTCGAACCGGAAAACTTTGGTCAGAGGTAGGACGGAAAACGTGTTTAGAACGTGAATTGTGTGTGAATAGCCCCTGTGGAAAGGGTGTGGGATCTGAAGGGGTTCGGACTTCAGTTCACACCTGAGTTCCGAGTGAAGAAGGGGCTTTGGAAGGGTCTTCGAAGGTCGGTTATACGTACTTTCCCGAAGTGAGCAAGTAACATCATTTTAAAGTATGTTTTGTGGAAGAACTTTAGGACGAGTGGTCCTCTGTCGCGAACAGTTACCCAAAGTCCGACCACGGTGACTCTAATAGACTTGCGTTTTGTTGAGATCCTGCACCCCTCTGTTCCCTCACCACTGGATGTTCGTTCCACCGGGAACTTCACGTCGGTCGAGGTCGTGTCAGACCTACGGTGGTTCGGGCCTCTCCACTCGTGACCCCGTGTACCGACCCGAAACCCCGTAGAGACCCCTCCGGGAAGACCCTACAACAGACCTCGACGGTCCGGGTTGGACACAGGTAAAAGGGAACTTAACAAGAAGTTGGGGAGACGAAACTAGTTCCTTAACCAGAGGGGTCCCGAGTTCCCAAGTTTGGAATCAAAGGAGGATCTGAGATGGTCGTCTCTTCCGTTACTGTGGAGTGAGGTCATGAGAACGGATCTTTTAGGTTACCTGCCTCCTCGGACCATCCGACGTCAGGTGCCCCAGTGTTTCTCAGTCTGAGCTGACTCGCTGAAGTGAAAGTGAAAAGTGAAAGTGTGTAACCTCTTCCTTTACCGTTGGGTGAGGTCACAAGAACGGACCTCTTAGGGTCCCTGCCCCCTCGGACCACCCGACGGCAGATACCCCAGCGTACCTCAGTCTGTCCTGACTTCGCTGAATCGTCGTCGTCGTCTGAGAGGATCCCTTGTCAGGAGGTCGGGTTCGTGGTACGGGACGAGACTTAGAGATCTATCTTATAAGGGGGCCACGACCGAAACACCGGGGGTTGGGATTCCGGTCAGGGTCTTGACCCGGGTAGGACCCGACAGGGATCAGATGGGGATCCCTTCTCCGGTCCCTTGTTTCTGTCCCTCTTGGAGTAAAGTGGATTTGGGAGGGGAATCTCATCTCTTGCCCACTCGTCACCCCACTCGTCGACGGGTCCACTGTTTTATATAATACAATCGTTGTCTCAAGTACTAGAGTAAACCTACTTTAGTAAATAAATTTTTTTTTCACTCCCGGGTTCTGTCTGGTGAGGTGAAACGTAGAGTGAAACGGTGAATGATCTGTCCTCTAAATTTAGTTGAACGGGTTGAAGAGACTGAGGGTCAAAGGAGTGGTTATCTATTACACATTAGGAATGTAAGAAACCTTGAGTCCGTTCTTATGACCTCGTCCACCGGTAAAGGAAGAGGTTCCCTAGAAGGACTGGGTCCCTATCTTGGACCCAGAAGACACGACGTCCGTCAGAGGACGCAACGTCCGTCTAAGAAATGGTTTACTCGGTGGTCTTTTCTGGTTATGTGCAAACAGTTTATTCACACACCTGTTCTCTAGAGACAGTCGGAGACGGTGGAGTCGGGAGGACCTCCTCTTTGCATGGAAGTGGGGTCTCGTCCACTCACTCAGGTTCATAGTCTTCGGTACCTTAGGGTCGGAGGGGAGGGGTCGGGAAGGAGGGGACGGAGGTATGAGTAAGGTCTCCAGTGAGGGACGTAGAGCGATGGGGGTGGAAGAGACTTTTGACCGTGGCAACGGGGATAAAAGGGACTTCACTCTAATTTAAATCCATCTTAGTACCTAGATTTCTTGGTTGAGGACCCCCTTCGAGGTACGTACCCCGAGACAGAGGAGAGAGACCAGGTCCGAGTCCAGACACAGTCGACGTGGGACCCGTCCGACCGTAGGTCGGTGACGTCCGAGACGTTAAACGACACTTCGGGTGACAGTCGTCTCTTGGGACCGGGACCAACGGTCGACGTCGGTAGACCTAGGTGAAGAGTGATATGTTGGACCGACAAGTAAGATCGTGGTCTCGGGAAAGTCTTGGGGTCGGATGATAGGGTCTGGGGTCGACGGAGGTAGAGGGGAGGATGAAACGAGTCACGAAGGCCCTGAGTAAGGAGTCGACTACCCCGGACACTCTTACCTCCGTCTCCTAATCTAACGGTCCCTCATTCCAACTCCTTTCTCGCTCTGGGGAGAAGGAAAGATTCCGTTTCGGTAGTGGGAGGTCTCTCCCATTCTCTCACTGTGGGGGAGAGGGACACCTCCTCCCGACCCCTACCCCTACCTCGTCCCTGTACGACGGAGTATGTCGGTTCTTTCACTGGGTTCTACGTTGCTCGAGTCCCAGTGTCCAGGGAGGGTCAGAGTCGCGTGTTGTCTAGAAATAGGGGTACATCAAATACGAAACTCACCTAACAGCGTGAAGAGAACTATTCTCACATTAAGTAAATTCCAAGAAACCACAAATAAAATAACGAGGGTTCATATAAGAAATACTCCTTTAGTTAAGGTTCTTTAGTCTAGGAAGTGTAATTGTTCACGATTCGTTAGTAATCTCCTCTCTCGAAATCTGATTCTGGTCGTCTTTTACTCTTGAGACCGACCAACGAGAGACTCTTCACGAGACTTAAGTGTGGGTCCAACCTCTCAGAAGCGAGGACTTCAAGTTCAAGTAACACCTCAGGTTTCTGTTCCAACTCTTGAGAAGTCTGTCGTTCAGTCGGGGTACGTCGTCTGTCTCCTCTGAGACTTTAGAGTTGGACCTTTCCCATAGACGAGGGGTTTCCGGTACTTGTGCAAACACTTGTTGGACGAACAAGGTACTTCTTCACTTCAACTTCACTTCAACGAGTCAGTACAGGCTGAGAAACGTTGGGGTACTTGACATCGGATGGTCCGAGGAGTCAGGTACCTTAAAAGGTCCGTTCTTATGACCTTACCCAACGGTTGCACTGGTGGAAGTTTTGCTTGTACAGTAAGGGGAGTACGAACCCATCATCCCTCCCTTCCTTGGTCTTACGGTAGAGCCGAGAGGTTAACAGACACCTACTCCTACATCCCATCCTCAAAGACTAGGTAGTCTCTGGAAAGACCTCCGTCCCTTGGACACTCCCTCTTATCCTTTCGTCTCTTCTCTCACTCAGGGACACAGAGGGGGAACGGTGGTGTGGGAGGGCTCTCCGATATTCTTCCGTGTCCCCAGTCACTCCTGACTTCACGAGTGACTACACTTCTCAACTGACGGTACGAGTTTATTTCGAGGACTCCTACGAGGGGTGGACGGGTGAGACAGTAATTAAGGTAAACCATTTCGTCATAAATATGACCTTTAAATTAGTTGTAAAGACTACTATTACATCGACTTTTTCTTTAACTCTCACAGTTCATGATGTAGTTCTCCTCACTAGTTCACTCCGTCCCCCGGCTTATGGACCGGAGGGTCACTCGCTAAAATGTTCGGACTCTTTGATCCACTCAAAGGAAAAGGTATTAAACGTCCTAGTTCTTAGTCCCTACTTCTCCGTTCTCCTCGTCTCAGTCACAACAAAGTCTCGGCCAAGTTTGGTCGAGTGTCTCGACTGTCAATCTAAAAGTCCTTAAAAAGTGGGTCAACAATTTGTGTCGACGTTAATTGTTGATTTACTATGTCGCAATTTATTGGACGTTGAATTTCCATGATTTGTGAGTTTAAGTAGTTTAGGATTACCGAAATATTATAAAATGATAACCCATACGAAAAATTTAATAAATGAGTAAACATAGATTTACCCCCTTTATGATTTAGTAACACACGACGAGACTCAGAGAAAGGTCGAAACACAAATTCCTGTACCGTAAGGACCGTACTCTGACTGGTACCACTCTCGTCCATGTGACGGCTCTGACCGTGTATAATGTTGACCCCAGTCTAGTCTTCTGTCTCTGGCGTCTTCACTAAACTCGACCCTTCTTAATCATTGCTCATTTTCTAGTGACTTATGATTTTCCCCATTTTATCTTGGAATTTCTTGTGTCTTTATATTTGACGTCTGTCATCGACGATGACAGAAGTCCCGAGTCCATAAACAGCAAGTCAGCGAGTCAGTACAGACTGAGAAACTCTGTGGTACCTGACGTCGCGCGGTCCGAAGGGACAGGTAGTGGTTAAGGACCTCGGACGAGTTTGAGTACAGGTAGCTCAACTACTACGGTAGGTTGGTAGAGTAGGAGACAGCAGGGAAGAGGACGGAAGTTGGAAAGGGTCGTAGTCCCAGAAAAGGTGACTCAGCCGAGAGGTGCAGTCCACTGGTTTCATAACCTCAAAGTCGAAGTCGTAGTCAGGAAGGTTACATATAAGTCCCAACTAAAGGAAATCCTAACTGACCAACCTAGAGGAACGTCAGGTTCCCTGAGAGTTCTCAGAAGAGGTCGTGACGTCAAGTTTTCGTAGTCAAGAAACCACGAGTCGGAAGAAATACCAGGTTGAGAGTGTAGGTATGTACTGGAGACCTTTTTGGTACTCATGTACCTGGAAACAGCGGTTTCTTTACAGTGACAAAAATTGTACGACAGATCCAAAATGTCCCGAGTCCTTCTCTCAAATTTCTTCCTTGATAGAACCTTTTCCCGGTGTGACATGTCCCGGTTCTAAGTCTGTAACAACCGTTGTTAGACTGATGCCGGGCCCACCACTTCCTCTTCAAGTGACCCCGTGCACCCAGTCTTTGCCAGGTGTCAGTCACCTGGTTTCGACGACTTATCCTTCGATGGGTGTCCCTCCAATTCTCAGGAAGAACGAAGCACCATCAGTGCGGCATCACTCCGACTTTCTTTTGGTCTTTGACCTCCTCTTTAGCGTAGGACAAAAAAAGAGGTAGGAAGAAATAAAAAACGTGAGTTTACGTGTGATTATACATTGTACAATTGGAAAAATTGACATGTCAAGTCACCATAATTTATATGAGCACTACAACATGTTGGTAATGGTGGTAGGTCGAGGCATTTCGACTACGGGTAGTTTGTAATTGAGGAGAAAGGGGCGGAGGAGGGTAGGATCGAAGACCGAGATACTAAGGCTGACAGTGTTCACAGAGCAAATTCGTATCGGCATAACCATAAAAACACCGACTGTAGCGTAAGTCGTGCTACAGGAATCCCAAGTCGGCAGGACATCGCATACAGTATCCGACGAAGGAGAAATGCCGTTATGGTAGCATACATCTAGGGCGTAAAACGAATGGAAAAGTAAGCAACCACCTGTGAACTCAACGAAGGTGGAAAACCGTCAACAGTCATGACGACGAGATTTGTACTCACATATTTATAGGGGAACTCCGGGACGAAAGGTTAAGACAACCCATATATAGGTCTCTGCATATATGGTATGCTAGGATGTTAACGACCTAGTACACTATTAAGATAAAAATTCAAAGACTTCTTAGTAGTATAACGAAAGACGTCGTCGACGACACAAAATGTAAAGGTATTCTAGGACGATGAGACGAAATAAATAATCGAGATTGTAAAGACACACACACTTTAAAAATCCCAAAAGACATACATTCTAGTACACTCGATGTCGCTAATAAAATGAAGAAGGAAAGGTTAAACCCACCAAAAAAAAAAAAATTTGAAGAAAAAGAAAAGATTGACGAGACCGATCTTGAAGGTCAGAGTACAAATTTTCTGCACCGTTTGCATTCCACGCGAACAGAAGAGGGACTAGAATCTGATTTTGGAAAGTTAGAAAGTGATGACTCACTATAAATGACACCCAAAAAGTTTTCACCTAAAATAATACAACCCCATCAAAGAAACACAAGTATCAAACAGTCTAAAAAAAAAAAAAAAAGTACTCTCTTTCACTTCAGCGAGTCAGTACAGGTCGAGAAACTCTGAGGCACCTGACATCCGTCGGTCCGAGGAGGTAGGTACCCTAAAAGGTCCGTTCTTATGACCTCACCCAACAGTAAAGGAAGAGGTCGTCTAGAAGGACTGGGTCCCTAGCTTGGACCCAGAGGACGTGACGTCCGTCTGAGAAATGGTAGACTCGATGGTCCCTTAGGGGTTTAAAAACAAAAAAAAGAACTCTTACACAATTTACAACAGTTCACGAAAAAGATGTAGTCAAACCTATTAGTAAAAAAGGAAGTAAGAAAATTACACCATATGAAATTAGTTAAAAGTATAAGTAACGTAAGGTACTTATTTAGGGTGAACCAGCACCAAACATTCGGAAAATCATACTAAGACTTAAACCAAACAATCATAAAACAACTCCTAAAAACGTAGTCACAAGTAATCCCTACAACCAGACAACAGAAGAAAAGAACTTCCCAGACAGACCAAAACCATAGTTTCACGATGACCGGAGTGTCTCACTAAATCATTCACAAGGTAGTAGAAGTCAAAAAAACTTTTCAAACTCATCTAACCATATCAAAGAGAAAGTTACAAGTCACCTTTAGTGGTCACTTCAGTATTCCACGTCCAGTGAAGAAAAATTCTTAAAAATAAGGACAAAATATTATCTTATAATTTATTACGTGACCCATATCCGGAGAAGTGTAAAAGATAAAGAAGTAATAAGTAAGAATTATCCAAAACATGAAGATCCATAGACAAATAAAGTATATCTAATAGGTTAGACAACCGCATGGGACTCAGTGTCACGACAGAAAAGTGGAGACTTCTTGGGCACCATATTACAGTGGTAAAGAAAAAAATAAAATCGTTAGACTCATGAGAAAGAAGAAAGGGATCAGAGAGACCGACTTTCAAATAGTTGACTAAAAAAGTTTCTCGGTCGAAAACGGGAGGAACTACAAGAGGTGAGAACAAGATCGGAGATAAAGTGGTAGAGATTAGAAACAATGAAGGAAGACGATCGAAACCCAAACCAGGTAAGAGCGAAAAGATCAAGGAATTCAACAATTCAATCCAAAGACTAAACTCTAGAAAGAATAAAAAATTAAGTTTGCAAGTGTCGATATTTAAAGGGGGAATCGTGATGAAAGTGATGTAGGATAGTCGAGACCACACGACAAAATAACAAAAGAAAGTTGAGGTTAAAGGGGACACTAAAGAAGAAACTAGGTGACAAATGCTCATGTCCCAAATTAAAGGTGTATAAACACTTACGAGGTCAAAATGAATATAATGACTAAAGATTGAAGTAGGTCAACTCCAGTCTCTTCTACGGAAGATACTATAGACAGAACAAATGAGAGAATTCTGAATTAGACACCGGATTACACACCGGACCTTCTACAGCGTACACGTGGACTCTTCCTACACACACGACAACAACCCACCCTACGAGACGCACACTATCGATCTAGAGCAACCAGATGACACAATTCAGGAGAGAAAGAAGTGACTAAAAGACCAAAAAGATGGGTGATAACTCTCACCCCGTAATTTCAGAGGTTCATCATGACATCTTGACAGAGAAAGAGGGAAATTAAGACAGCCCAAAACGAAACATATAAAGTTATCAGACAGCAATCTACGTATTTACACAATTAACGATATGTAAGGACGACATAACTTGCAAATAATTATATAGAAACGGAGAACGATGGTAAAAAATAAATTCAGGCAAAGTAGATTTCTATCGGTGGGAACGAGAGAAAACTAATGACAAACGTCCTTTAAAGAAAAAGGAAGGAAAGTGAGAGCTAGGTCGGAGAAAATATCGGCAGTCACAGAGGGGTCGTGGGGGATGACTGTTCCAGATCTTAACGTGGTAGACCGTTTCCTCTTTCCAAATGTCCAGGTCGAAGTCATGGTGTATACACACGATACACGATTCAGCGAAGTCAGCACAGGCTGAGAAACACTGGGATACCGGACATCGGAGGGTCCGAGGAGAAACAATGGGGTACCTGACATTGGAAGGTCCGAGAAGCCAGGTACCCTAAGAGGTCTGTTCTTATGGTCACCCCACCGGTAAGGGAGGACGCTCCCTGGAAGGACTTGGTCCCTAGCTTGGGCTCAGTGATTGCAGAGGACGTAATCGTCGATCGAAGAAATGGTGGTCGTGGTAGACAAGTCATGGTGTTACGTCCCGCTTTTTTCTCACTTTAGACTCGATTCTCCGTTAGTTGACTGTTAGCCGTGTCGGAGGATTAAAAGTGTCTTAATTGTCTCGTAGAAATTGTCCCGTAAAAAGGATTTCTAAGACTCAAGACCTTCACCCGTTTCTAGGTCCCGGAGTAGACTACGGTCTTAGGTGAGTTATCTTTATTTTACAAACATCATTTCTTTTTAGTCGACAGTCCGTCCGTAACACACATTACATGTGACACACATTACATATTACATATACGGATTGTCTATGACAAAATTAGAAGTGTTATTAGACTACTCCATCTATCGCACAACAAAAAAAAAAAAAAGGTAAAACGTTTACTCCTTTGACACCTACTCTCTGTATTTTATCAAACAGGAATTTTGTGTGTTCACGACAGTAAGTTTAAGTCCAGCAGGACTTTTATGCTGTCCGCCATAGATTAATGATGAACGTGTGGACATTCCTACCCCTCGAGTAACGGAGTCACATCGGGTATGGTAGAGACCTACCGAGACTGACAACCTTTAGCGAAGGAAGTGACTCCCGCGAATCAGGGAGAGAGTACACCGTCGGGAAACATATAAACACCTATAAAGAAAACAGACATATCCCAAAAGGGAGGGGTGCACGTTGTCGGGACGAAGGAAGTCGTAAGACGTGGTACGACGAGGTCGGTTCGAGTCCATAAGTGAAAGGGAAGATGTGACAGTACGTTTTTACCTACGTGCAGGGGCCACTGCACAGGGACCACTACAGAGGGGACCCGTCCCGGGGTAACGGACGGAGACGGAGGGGGTTTCTAGTTCGTTTCGTTCAGTCTAATAAAGATGCTCAAAACCAAAAAGATAAGATATTAAGACCCCCTTTTGTGTATATAAATTAACTCAAAGGTACCCCTAAGGTATTTTGACGTATACTCTTTCATGGAACGAATCACAAATGGAATTATTTCCAAATTTCTTTGATCCGGTGCCTACGGGAAGGGACCACCGAGTCGAAGTTCTTAGGCGAACGTTACGCCTTCTGGACCCAAACTAAGGACCCAACCCTTGTAGGGGACCTCTTCCCTTTCCGATGGGTGAGGTCATAAGAACGGACCTCTTAAGGTACCTATCTCCTCCGACCGTTCGATATCAGGTACCCCAGCGCATTCTGAACCTGTGCTGGATCGTTGATTGTGAAAAATGTGAAACTTCAATGACTGTATACCTCCTTTTGGACTATTAATAAGGACCAGGATGACACCGCCTCGTCCTCGATCTTAGGTCCAAAAGTCTATGAATACGGACTGGAGAGCAGTGTAAAATCTCCGTTTTCGGTCGAAGAGAGGAGAATTTTAGTTGTCACCTAGTGTAGTGTACCTTTACCGACGAACGGGAGAGAGTTCACAGTTTCTAGGGACTTTTAATTGATCCCGTTATTAGCGTCTCTGTCGGTACCGCGGTGCTAGTCGGGGAAAGGGAGAGAAAAAGAGAGGAGAGGGTGGGAGAGAGACACTACTAAGGTGTAGGATGTTATTGACTCACGTAAAAGCCTCTCAAGGATTACCGACCACCCCAGGGAGACTCTTGATAACACATAAGGGATATTACTGTAAGTAATCGGGTCGACTGTAGTCATAACAAGAGTCCAATTATACAAATTACATTACTCCGTAAATAAAAGTCAATCTTTTGAGGACTTCTTCGTACAAAAGAGGACTACTCAAGTCGACTACTTATCTAATTACGACCGGAACTTTATCAACTAATTCTTTTACTTAGATTGGTCGAAGAAGAAGTAGTCTATTTCCGACACGAATTTAATTCAGTACAATTCGACGGGTAAAGAATCTCTTTCTTTGTCCTTTTAAAAAGTGAACCGAGACACTAAACGAGAGGCAAACGGAGAAGCGAAGGGAGGGGTGAGACGGAGGGGTTGTGAGGTTGTAGGTTTCTATGCTTCGTTAGCTCCTGTGCACACACTGCTCCCTAACGTTAACTCTTCGGACTCATGGGTCTTGTCTTTTTCTTAGTGAGCACATCACGTCTCCGGTGTTTCTACTCAAGTGTGTCGGCCCTCAGTCTAACCGGTCGGAGACAGCGAATTTCAAAAGGTCCCAAATGAGAATTGGCCGGAGGACATGGACACCCGTGAGCACCTGTAAACAACTTACTCACTTCCTCTACGAGTCGTCTACCACCGAGAACGATAATAAGTGTCTTAGTGTACTAGAGTTTTCCTTTTCTACAGCCTACAGGGTCTGTGTGTATCGGTCACTTATCCGTCCCATTATCCAAGTACTAGGGACCGAGGTCCCGGTTTCTACTGGGCTCCCGGTTACAAGAAACTACTACATTGGTCATCGAAAAGGGTGTAGGGAGAGAACTACTCGTGAACCTCGATGACGGTTGATTCTCTACGATCTGTCGTACGTGAAAGAAAGAAGCAACCTTACTCGAAGGTCCGGTACGGTAAAATCACGGGTAGAGACGGACTTTCAGTCTCTGTCACCTCCGTGAACAGTGAGAAAATTGAGGTTGGGATGGACGAGTATTAGTCTTAAGGGAGTCTCCCGTTCAGGTCAGAACTTTCCTTTGTTACCTCAATTATCACCCCTGCAGCCGTTAGCTAACGTGCGAAATGACCCTCTGTCCCCACTACAGTATAAGATGGTGAAATGTTAACGCAATCAATAGATGACGACGTATTGTTTAATGGTGATTGAGTCCCCGAAATTTGTTAGTCGTAAATAGTGGAGAGCCAAAGACTCCAGTTTTCAGACCCGTGCCGACTCGGTTCAAAAGATGAGTCCCAGAGTGTTTTGATTTCAGTCAAACGGGAGGTCTGAAACAAGAGTAAACGTCCGAGTTGATCTCTTAATAGACAAAGGTTCAAGGAAATCCAATAACCTCTTTAATTAAAGGAACAACAACATTTTACGTTCCGTTGAACGAAGAAACTTTGATCGTTACTCATTTCACTTTCACTTTCACTTTATCGAGTCAGCACAGAGTGAGAAACTCTGGGGTACCTGACATCGGGTGGTCCGAGGAGGTAGGTACCCTAAGAGGTCCGTTCTTATGACCTCACCCAACGGTAAAGGAAAGGATAAGGTCCCCTAGAAGGGCTGGGCCCCTAACTTGGGTCCAGAGGGTGTACCGTCCGTCTGCGAAATTGGAGACTGGGTGGTCCCTTCGGGTTTCCCCGGGAGACAACGTGGTCACAGACTAGATATATGGAGAAAATTTTCCCGAGTGAACCAGTCCGGACCGGGTATGACAATTTGGAAGGTGAATTACTTGAATTTCAGTAGACTAATATCCAAAAATGAGATAGACGTTTTAGGGAATTGGAAACGATATAAGACATCCATTTCCTTCATTGTGGTGGAAACTGTGTGTTCCCCATTCTGAATATGTTCTCATACCCGCTCACCCTCAGTAGAATCTAAAGACGGATAATGCGGTGGACTTTCCATTACCCGTTCAGAGGAATGGGGACTCCAAAGTATCGGAATCAATATTTACCGTTGTTGTAACGACATAAATCCTAATGATTTTATTAATTTACCATAGTGTATATTTTTATTCATCGTGTCTCTCGAGAGTCCTTGTGACACATTTTAACTTGACTTTCTACCGTCTTCACCGTAGTGATCCTTGTAGACCTTAACACGGAAGATGTAAGGAGCCTAGATAGGAGATTGACTAAGACTAGCTCATAGACTAAAGTTCGACCTAGAATTGAGACCTTAAGAGGACGGAAGGACAGGGTTTATAGGGGGTGTAAGGACCACCAAATGTGATGACCGATATAGACAATATAGTCACAGGACTGTACGTTGAACATACCCTAGAACACATTATTGGGGTAGGACCGAGGTCTCATGAAGAAAAATAGATTAAATAGGTCGTGGATAATTCACTTATGGAGACGGTCAAGAGAGATGGTGAGACCTTTTGGTCGAACTAATAAATAAGGGGGTAAGAAGTTTACCTCTGTAGTATCGATGTCCCCCGTCAATCGAAACCATATAAACAAAGACGTAATGGAGACTGGATCTCACCTACACCGGCCTCTGAGCGTCGCCCTTCCCAGTGCGAGTCGTCTGGGGGCCGGCAGTGAATCTCCCCGGACGCCTAGAAACACGATGACAGGACGGAGGGTCACACGGAAGGTGGACACCAAAGGGTCTGATCCTCCTGGTTGTCCTCTGCCGTGACTTTCTCCACCGTCTTTCTGACTAAGATCGTCCCTCCCTCCGTAAATGGTTCCGGTCACCACAGGAGAACCAGAACCTAATTTTATGTGACCCGAGCCCGGACGTGGACCCAGAAGTCGTGGAACCTGTCCTTAGTGGGACGGGAACCGAGACGTGAGTGAAACGCAGAACCCAAAGTGGTGAGTTCCTGATCATTTGAGTATGTCCTGTCTCTTTGAAGTTTCTAGGAAAACAAATCGTTAGGGTGAGGTGGAAATATCCAATTCTTTAGGGTCCTCTCGATTTCACTCTGCACGGATCTTCACTTAGACGATACACTGGAACTCGGTGAAGGGAAGAGACCCGACGTTGAGATTCGTCGGATCAAATTAAGTCCTTTCGGATCAAACTCCCCTCGCTACACCGTTATAGATACTTGAAGTGCCGGGTTTTACACTGGGGATATCCCTCCTGTCGGTTTACCCAGTGCTCAGACTACTGGAGAATGATATAGTAACGGAAGAGTCGTAAAATGGGAACACAGGATTACACGCACGAGGCAGCGAGTCAGCGCAGCCTGAGACACTGGGATACCTACTATTGGGCGGTCCAAGGAAACCGGTACCTTAAAAGGTCCGTTCTTGTGGCCTCACCCAACGGTAGAGGATGACATCTCCTGGAAGGGCTGGGTCCTCAACTTGTGCAGAGAATGTGGAGGACGTAGTCGACCGTCTACTAAATGGTGGCACGGGGAACCCTTCGGGAGACAAGATCATTGTCGCTAAATTATTTTCTGTTTAGGCACACACCAATAAACTATTTGTGGTTAGATTACTTTCTCTAAAATAATTCTCAAAGATGTAGTTCCCGAAGTACTTTGTGACCTTTCAACAGATTCCTTTCCTTCGTCGAGGGTCTAAGTCTCTTACAAAGTTTACCTCTCCGAAAGTGTCAATAGGGTAAGGCGAAGAGAGTGAGTAGTCTACTCACAATATAAACAGGTTAGACAACGAATAAAAAGGAGAAAAAAATGTAAGAGAACTCGATTAAATAGCGGATAATGAGGTAAATTAGAGTAGGTAATTAAACAAAATATATATATATATGTTATATATATATATGATATATTTTATATATATGATATAAAAGACACCAAAGTAATCCTAAAAGTCATATATAGGAATTAATCAGATGGAAGTTTATTATCATATGAAGAAGTACACATCATATTCCTTGAATTTGTAATAACAAAATTACGGGGGGGGTTCAGGTAACAGAATAATAGTAGTCTGTAAAAATGTATGAGATATTTATGAAAAAGACGAAATTTGTCAGTGAATTGAAAAATTTTCGTTAATTTTTATTCTTTTTTAAAGGTAAAATAAAATATAAATGGATAACGTAACACTCATGAGAAATAGACAAACTATAGTCTAAAAAAAGACAAACTTCTTGAAGGGAATTGAAGGCAAAGAAAAACCCATCTAGATGGCCGTTACTTAAAGAAGTTAAAAACAAACAGACTCTCAAAAAAGTAAAGAGGAAGTCAAAACTTTATATAAAGAAGACCGCGTCTTAAGATCTAACGGTCCCCAAAAACGCACACACGAACGAACAAACAATCAAAACGACCCCGTCCCCGTCGTAACGGAAGTCAAGTCAAGTCAAGTCAGCGACTCAGTACAGGTTGAGAAACGCTGGGGTACTTAGTGTCGTGGTCCGGAGGGACAGGTAGTGGTAGAGGGCCTTAAATGAGTTTGAGTACAGGTAACTCAGTCACTACGGTAGGTCGGTAGAGTAGGAGACAGCAGGGGAAGAGGAGGACGGGGGTTAGGGAGGGTCGTAGTCCCAGAAAAGGTTACTCAGTTGAGAATCGTACTCCACCGGTTTCATGACCTCAAAGTCGAAATCGTAGTCAGGGAGGTTTCTTGTGGGTCCTGACTAGAGGAAATCCTACCTGACCAACCTAGAGGGACGTCAGGTTCCCTGAGAGTTCTCAGAAGAGGTTGTGGTGTCAAGTTTTCGTAGTTAAGAAGCCACGAGTCAAAAGAAGTGTCAGGTTGACAGTGTAGGTATGTACTGGTGACCTTTTTGGTATCGGAACTGATCTACCTGGAAACAACCTTTTCATTACAAAGACGAAAACTTATACGATGGATCCGACCAGTATTTAAAGGAAGGTTCCTCATTTGGAGAAATTTAAAGTACCGACGTCAGTGGTAGACGTGACTAAAACCTCGGGGTTTTTTATCAGACTGAGACAGGGGTGACAAAGGGGTAGATTAAGGGTACTTCACTACCCTGGTCTACGGTACTAGAAGCAAAAGAGTCACAACTCGAAATTCGGTTGAAAAAGTGAGAGGAGAAAGTGAAAGTAGTTCTCCGAAAAATCAAGAAGTGAAAGACGGTGAAAGACAGTAGACGTATAGACTCCAATAACTATAACGAGGGCCTTTAGAACTAAGGTCGAACACGAAGAAGGTCGGGTCTCAAAGAGTACTACATGAGACGTATCTTCAATTTATTCGTCCCACTGTTATATGTCGGAACTACCTGAGGAAAAGGATAAACCTTGGTCAGACAACAAGGTATAGGTCAAGATTGACAACGAAGGACTGGATGTATATCCAAAGAGTTCTCCGTCCAATCCACCAGACCCTAAGGGTAGAGAAAGTCTTAAAGGGTGTCAAATAACACTAGGTGTGTCAGTTTCCGAAACCGTATCAGTTATTTCGTCTTTATCCACAAAAAGACCTTGAGAGAACGAAAAAGCTACTAGGTCGGCTACAACCGTTAAACTAGAGACCAAGGAGACGGAAAAGATTTCGGTCGAACTTGTAGACCTTCAAGTGCCAAGTACATAATGACTTCGGACCGAACCTCTTAAAACTCGTAATGAAATGATCGTACACTCTACTCACGTTAACACGTCATCAAACTCGTAAGAAACCGTAACGGAAAGAAACCCTGACCTTACTTTTGACTGGAAAAGGTCAGGACACCGGTGACGACTCAAAAGGTTTAAACGACCGTATAACTCACGTCGTGAAAGTGTCGTAGTAGAAAGTCCTAAACTTTGTCGAGTTGACCTTAAGGTAGTGGAGGTGATCGAAACAAACATCACTACGAAAGGTTCCGGGTGAACTGAAGTGTAAGGTCCTACAGACCGAGATCCACTCACTAGTGTGGTAGTACTAATAGAACCAGAACTTCTAGAAAAAACATGTCAAGAAGACACATAAGAACGGGGGAGAAGAATTATAGAAGACGAAGACAATCCGGGTATGGTAAAGACAAGAAGTAGCTCGGGTAGAAACGTACCTTACAAGGGAACCATAGAGGTTATAAGCACTTCTTTAGAGATCAGAAAGGGTAAGACAACAAAAGGAGATAAAGAAACGTAACTAGTGACTCCTTCCGTTCCGAAAGAATAGAGAGGAACGATAAGAAACCTTGAGACGTAAGTCTACGAATATAGAAAGGAAAAGAGGAAACAAAAAGCGAAGAGAAGAAAAGTGTCGATAAACATTCCGGAGGAGTCTGTCGGTAAAACGAAAAAACGTAAAGAAAAAGAACCCCTACCAGAACTAGGGATAGAGGACATGTTACAGTCCTTGGAGTAAGGTATCAAGTAGTCCGTGAGATAGATAGTCTAGATCAGGGGATTTAGATAAAGAGTGAAGGTGACATATTAGTATTCCCTAAACTAAATCCAGTATGGACTTACCAGATCGCCTAAAGGGATGAAAGAAGTTAAACTCAGACTTAAACCGTTATTCCTCAAGTACTAGACTCGGTGTCAGTCGAGGACCAGAACAAAAACAACTGACATATCTCGAAGAGGTAGAAACCGACGTTTCTTATATTAGTTAGACTAAAGCCACAACTGGTAGACCACTGCAGGTACACATCCCAGAAGAGAATACAACAACCTTCTCCAACAAACGATACTGGTCACGCAAGAGAACCGTTTTGAGATTATCGGAAACAGGACGAAGTAAACCATGAAGTTCCGGTTTAAACGGACAATGAGGTCCACAAAGAACTGAAGGATGAAAACGTAAGGTCAGGGGATATTACTTTTCCTGTAGAGAAAACCCACAATCAAGATTTTCCAGAACATCCAGAAGTGTCTTGGTAAGTTGAAGTCGAAGAAGTCGTAATGACCAACCCCGTATCTGAACCTATTGACACTTTAACTTACCAAACGGAACCTTTGTTTGTCTCTAGTAAGATAGTGAAAACTCTAACGTAGGTTCATGACGTAAAGTCTGAGAAAACAACTGGTACTACCGATGAGATGAAGAAGATTCCCTAAGGACGGGCGTCATCATCTATATTACCAGTAGACTCAATTTAAGTGGGTAAGGTCAGTTAAAATCAAGCGACCAAGGATCTTACAGTTACAAGTGAGAACGGTTGAACAAACTGGTGAAGGTTAAACGGAACTAAGTACCTGGACTGTAAGGTCCAAGGATACGTTATAACGAGAAATGTCGTAGCCTGGAACGAAGATAGTGGTCAGTGTAGGTGTCCACCCATGACAAAAACGAAACCGAGGTAGGGAAGTAAGAAAGACCTCAATAAAGAGGTGACTAGAGGTCATCTTATAACCCGTGGATGGCTGGACCCCTCAAGGAGAAAGTCATAGTATAGTAAAACGGAAAAGTATGACAAGTACCCCAAGAGTTCCGTTCTTATGACTTCACCGAACGGTAAGGGAAGAGGTCACCAGGTGTACGGGAATGTCATGAAGTTTTTATAATGAGGTCATAGAAGTCTAAACGTACTCAAAATTAATCTTCAGACGTCATTACAAAAACAGACAAAGAGAGACGTATAGAAAAGAAAGGACGCAGACGGAAGTTCTATAAGAGTAACAGCACAAAGAGGTTGGTAGACTCATTTTACACGGATTCACACACACACATACACCCACCCACCCACCGTAAATAAGTCAAACTACCAGACACTCAAAAAATCTATACACCCCGAAAACAGAGGGTACTCAAGCCCCTTTCAGAAGTACTAAAAAAAAGTTTAGGAAAAAGGAGAAGTAAGAGAGAGAGAAAAGGAGGACGTCAAGGTTAAAGTATAGATAATTCGACAAACTATAACAGGGTGTCAGAATCCACAGGATGAGAAAAAAAGGGAGTAAGAAAGGGAGAAAGGGGGAACAAAAAATTAATCCATTAAAGATGACAGAAGTGTCCATTTACGATGGACAGAAGTACGAGGGACAACGAAAGGTATCCAGTAGGTTCAGAGGTCTTCTCAGATACCCTCCGTGAGAAACAATGACATAAAAAGTAAAGTTCGTGAAGATAAACTAAAAAAGAATATTAAAGACGTATTTAACGGACAGACTAGAACGTACAACAGGAATAATACTAACTACACGAATAACTAGTATCGATAGAATTTAAAGGATAGTCTCAGTACAGACTTAGACCAAGACTAATGAAACGTAAATGAGTGGAGTATTTAAAAACCAACTTTTAGATTCGAAGAACCTAATCTCTCTTCTCTGACTCCCTTAATAAAAGTACGGACCTTTACTCGTCTCAAAAGGAAGACGGCCGTAGAAATCACTACGTTGACCTCAATTAGATCACTCCTCAAACTGACCCAAACTCTAGACAATGCCAATGGGAGTCACATGGCGTCTGAAGTGTAAGGGCCCCACTGCGAAAATCCCATCTCTTACCGAAAAGTCTCAGACAAGACAAACTGTGACACGAAATCCGGAAGAGAGACGGGACCCGGAGTCTCTCGTAGAGAAATTGTGATAAGAGGAGAGAACAAGGAAAGGGTGGTAAGGAAGTCCAGAATGGTCAATGTGTTTTAAACAATAGACCCGTCGTCTCCTTGATCCCCACACATAAGATAACAAGACTAATTTGGAATCAGAATCCGGGAGAAAGGAGCGAAGAGTCCTCCTGCGAAAGAATCGAGAGGACGGGGAAGGGGAAGTCCCGTCGACAAGAACAAGACGAAAGGTGTATCTAATTCTAAAAACAAAGTATCCTTTCTGTGCCCTCTTTCCAGACCCGTCTTAAAACCCCGTCGAGGGGGAACAGACTCGGTGTTACCTGTAAACGAATCCTGAGAAGGACTGGGTAAGTCACTCATACGAGACCCAAGGTCTCTCTTGATCGTTCAACCACGTCTGAGGGGTCTAAGACTCCGAAGTGTGACAGGTCAGTCGGAGTGAGTAGGAAAAGGTTGAAGAACTAGTAAGATCGAGTTCAGAAAGACGGACATAGACCAACGTGGATGGTGTCCGTTCCGCAAGGAAGGTACAGGAAAGAGTGACGTTGTAGGTACAGAAGGTCCAACCCAGGTAAAAAAACGAGGAACTGGAGTCGAGAAACCACCCAAGTTTTTATGTAAGTACTTAAGTTTTAATTAGACTAAGAGAAGGTAAAATTCTCACACGTGTAGAAAAGCCCACCTCTTTTAAATTTTGAAGTTTACGTCTCGGTGGAAGAATATAGTAAACAAAGTAAAGATAGTGTCTCACTGGAGTCGGTGTGTGGGATGGGACCCAGAGTTCAGGAGGTAAATCTATTTTACTTGAGTCAAAACAGGTCCTGAGAGTGTCGAACTATCGAACACTCCGAATGTATGACGTTATGTGGGAGTGGACTCTCAGTAAGTTTTGGGTGGACGTCTCCAGGGTGATACGCGGTCTTAGGTGTCAACCGGAGATCCTACGTACTCCGAGACAACTAAGGTGACTCACTGTGAGAACCGAGGTGCTCTTTCCCTCGGTCTACCTCATTACTGGGTTGAGTCACCCTTTTTCCGGTCCCGGTCCAGTAGAGTCCCGTGTCGTCCTGGGTCCTGAGATAAAACCCCTGTGGAAGGGACACTGAAGGTGTCCCAGTGGTCGACTCTCCGGAACCTGTTCAGTAGGGGGAGGTCCCGGACAACGGACCAGACAGATTAGGTCCAGAGTTGAGTTTGTGGTGGAGGAGGTCCTCCGAAAGGACTTGGAGTCGGACTTTATTACTGTGTCAGGGCCGAGACAAAAGAAGTATCGTGGTACTTTCACTTTCACGACCAGCGAGTCAGGACAGACTGAGAAACGTTGAGGTACCTGACATCGGAAGGTCCGAGGAGACAGGTACCCTAAGGCATCCGTTCTTATGACCTCATCCGACGTAAGGGAAAAGGTCCCCTAGAAGGACTGGGTCCCTAGTTTGGACCCAGAAGAAGTAACGTCCGTCTAAGAAATGGCATACTCGGTGGTCGACAAAGTATCGTGGTATGGGTATTGATAATCTATAATACACTATAAGAAATAGACAAATGAACCAAGAACAGACATACGAGAATTAGGACGTGTGTGGTCAACACTTAGAACGTAAGTAAGTATTCATTCATAAATACAGAATTAGTCACTAGACGGGATCCTCGAACTATGAATCGTCACTTGTCCTTCTGATTTTAGCAATGGGTATACCTCGAGTGTAAAAACAGTTTCGTAAGTTATTCATCCATTTATTTATTATGTCTCTCTCATACTATCTGTCACCATTTACTAGTCCTCTAATTTCATCCGTCCTCCTCCCCACTCTCCACAGTCCTCCGACCCCACGTCAAAGTGTACCCACCAGTCCTTTTCGGAAAGACCCTTCCTGAGTACACTCTTGTCTAACCTATCTAAACTCTCACACCCGGTACTCCCAGCGGCCCTCTTCGCGAGGTCCGGTACCCTTGGTGTTCGTCTCCATCCTCCGTATTCCCATGGGTCATGTGGTCCCCAGTCGTTCCTCCGGGCACACCCATCCCGTCTCACCTCCTCCCTGGTACGCCCTAGAACCCCAAATCCCTTCCTATGACCGAAGTAGGATCTTTCTAACCCTCGGTACCTCATACAATCGTCTCCTCTCTCTACCAACGGGTCACAACAATTTCCGGGACAAAGACGAGTCACCTCTTCTCTGGTGTTCTCCGTTCTCGTCTTAGTCCCTCTATCAACCCGACACCCGTTACCACCTAGTTTAGTCCTACTTTCACATCCAATCTGTTCAACTTACATTTTTTGTGGCTGTGTCGTGCACCGTGTGTCTTCTGGGAGTCCCCTAATTCGACACTACTGGTCATAGCTTTCCACGACTCTTTATACTTTACCTTAGAACGTCGACGGACGGGAGTAGACTTAAGTCAGAGAGGGTCCCCTAACTGACAGGGTCTCGGAGCCTGATGTCTCTCTTTAACGGTTTAGGAGGGGGAGGCGGGTTGGGGAGCGTTTCGACACGTCCCTCCTTCAGAGGACACAACTTCGTTCTCTTTCCTCCGTCCAATATATTCACTATTTTGTGATTGTGAAGTGTACAAGCTGTGTTCGAAGTTAATGTGCGTAAGCCTATGAAATTTCCCCTTCCATTGGAAACTTTTGCTAAAGGAAAGAGAGTCAATTTTTAATACATAAATTTTCCAACCCTCCGTTTTCATACACACACCATCGAACTTTAAAGGGTTTAGTTTGGGAAAGAAGGACATTACATAAGTCAACTACCCAGAAAATTGATCTACGCTACAACGCAAGTGTGGCCCCTGTCCAGTGCACAAACGGAAACCGCACTTTGACTGTCGGTGAAAGCCAAAAATTTTTACACGGAAAATTCGTCACCTCCATTAAGATTCTTCTTTTGTTTGTTTGTTTTTTTTTTCGTCAGGGTTTCGTTAATCGGAGGTCGACACCTTTCGACCCAAAGTACCGACAGTCAAAAACTAGAACCACTCTCATTGACCACTTCTTAGGTTCCGCTCGAACATCCTCTGAGACCTCTCGACTCTCCGTCTCTTCTCTCTCCGTCCCGGTGACCGACCCGGAGGACCACCCCTGGGCCGAGGCAGTGTCGGTGAGCCAGTGGGCCTAGGGTGACCGAGGGACGGCACGGAGCCAAAGGGGTTAACCTGGCCAGGAAGAGACGTCAGGGAGGGGTCAATTTTGAAATTTAACGACTTCCTGTTTTTGATAACCTCCTTCACTCCCTTCATATTAGGACCACTTCGCCCCTACTAAATTAAATTCCTTATTTTTACTCCCTTTTACGGGGGGACAGAAGATGTCCCTCCTGTAACTGATTGAGTTGACATTTACTTTCCAGTCTTAAACGTTATCTCGAAGTATGAGTAACGGTGCAAATTAGGGGCGGGGGACGGGCCTTGGGACACGACAGGAGTCGGCGATTCAACACAGGCTGAGAAACACTGGGGTACCTGACATCGGGTGGTCCGAGGAGACAGGTGCCCTAAGAGGTCTGTTCTCATGACCTCAGCCAACGGTACGGGAGGAGGTCCCCTAGAAGGGTTGGGGCCCTGGCTTAGGGGTAGAGAAAGGAAAGGGTGTAACCGTCTACTCAAGAAATGGTGATCACGGTAGACCCTTCAGGGGGATTAGAATCCTCCACCCATAGTAGTGGTAGTTGAGTGTCTACACCTTGGTCTTTGAGTCCTTCACTCACACGGGCCCTCGGTTGGCCTTGACCCGACATCGACACGACGGAAACCCAGTGTACAAGACGCCCTCGGACCCGAGACTCAGGACCTTTTTCTTTTCCCGGGACTCCCACCAGACGTGGAAATACTCCAAGGGGTTTACGACTCTCACTCGTACCGACGTGACACCCAAACGTCTTCCGACCGTAGAGAGAGGACCCCCAGCTAGTGTCTCCGGGGTGGGGAAGGGATCTCCTGATTTACTCTTTTCCATCAGGGTGCCCTAATCGGAGACCCGAAGCAAGGACCACTTTGAACCAACTTCTTTCGACGTCGACTCTGACGTTACTTCGAAGAGTGAGAGGAGAGGTCCCGAGACGTCTCCGGAGGGGTAACCGTCCCAAAGTCCCACTGTGGACTCGTCAGTCGACGGTCTTCTTAACGACGGGTGAGGGGAGGTAGGATCCTAACCCCCGGGGTCCTCTCCTTGAATAACGGATCTCTCCCACCTGGGACCAAGTGGACACCGCTCCTTGTCCCCCGTACATGGTGGAGTCCCAGCTGAAGACGAAAGTAGAGAAGACCTGGGAAAGTGGGGTAACAGGGTAAAGTCGGACTAGGGTTGTAGGGTTTGAGTCATGGTAGGTTTGCGGTCTACGAGACTTCGTCGAGCCGTTCTGTCACTTCAAGTTGAACCGACAAAGTGCTCGGGGTTTGGTTAAAGTTTTGTTTTGTGTAGTAACTGTCGACTGCCGAGCCCAAAGTGACAAAGAACGAATGTGGGGTGAGTCCCTCTCCACGTCAATCTCCACCTAAGACGGCTGGCGTTGGGGTCTCTCTGGGTCCCTCCATCCTGAATGTGACCTCGAGGGACGAGTTGGGGTCCCGGGGAGTCAGACAAGAGACATAGACGCTGTGAGGAACGTGTAGGACTACAGTAGAGTTTGAGTTATACGGTCTTTACGCATAAACTTTGGATCGAGTAGTAGAAAGATGGGTCGACGGAATTGGACAGAGGGGTCACTTGTTCTAAATAAGAGGTCAACAGAGTCAGTGGGTCCGAATCTTCAAACCGTAGTGGTCTTCTAAGGTGAGGTCAACGATCACTGGTAGAAATTCCACACGGAGGATTGGGAGTAGAATGGCAATACCGGCACACCGCACGATTCAGTAAAGTCGACAGAGGCGGAGACACACTGGAATACCTGACATCTGTCAGCCCGAGGAGAGAGGTACCCTAAGAGGTCCGTTCCTCTGAGCTCACTCAACGGTACGGGAAGAGGTCCCCTAGAAGGGTTGGGTCCCTAGCTTGGGTACAGAAAATGCGGAGGACGTAACCATCCGTCCAAGATGACGGACCCTTCGGGGTCATCAATCTCGTATGTGGCCGTTACGGGGTGGGCGTCGGAGATAGGAATGAGGAAGTCGCGTCCGGACTTAGGGTTTTGGGTCGAGGACGTGAGGTAACGGATTTCTGAAAAAGTTCCGAAGATCCGGGTGAGATTAGAGGAAATCCCGTCTGGTCTCCCCGGTCCCTTAATTGAGGGAACCGTTCTCTGAAGTTGTTCCTTGACGTCAAGGAAGTCGGGAGTCTACCCTAGTAATGACCCAGGGTCACAAAGGAATCGTTTTAATTCGAGGTAGGTGGGTGTCCCATTCTTTCTGCCGGTCCGATCTGGTCCGGGTCTCCTGTAGTGGGTCTCATCGAATTCCTACATAGAGGTCTTGTCTTTCTGTCCTGGTTCCGACTTTCCTGGGTCACCGTCCTGACGCCGTTTCTTCCGAACATGAATTCGGGGACCCTCCTCGGGTCTGAACCCTCCTTCTTAACTCGTCCACCCGACCTTAACCCCTCCCCCCACTGGGCTTTGTCTGGTTTCAGGACCTCTCCTGGTCACAGAGTCCCCGTTCAGACCCCCTTTTCGTGGGGGATATAGTTTTGTCAGTGAAACCTTTTGAGTCATAGCACTTCAACTTGAAGACGTATTGACAAATGGGTTGTCGAGGTGAGGACCTGGGTACGGAGTATCCCTCCGTCCTCACACCAGAAACCTTCTGGAATCATTGTAGGGATAGGTGTTCTCGCGTTTTATCCTTTCGTGACTTTGGGACAGATCTCAACTACCTATGTATTTACCAACAACGTATAAGTATGTCCTCTTGGGATCGGTAGTTTTCCTCGTTTCATGTGTTTAATTACGTTGGGCCGCCTATTTGGAGTCGTTGTGTCATCGCGTGTTTCCTTCAGTGTGTCTCCCTCTCCCCTCCCGTTTCGTGTCTGTCATTCATACAAACGAACTCCAAGTCTTCTCGTGTCCATTTATGTGAGAATCTTCAGTCTCTCCATCTGTGTCCGTCTCCCGTGTCTCCTAAAGACCTCCGGTCATGGCGACAAACGTTTTTAAGAAGTCAATAGGTCGACGCTAGACACTCAAAAAGAACAGTATATGGTACAATGTGACATCATTTTTCACAGGAATTCTCCGGGATCCCTGAAACGACACGACCTACCTCTCCACACAACTTGGTAGTATAACTTGGTTTGGACGGTCATGTATGGTAGACGGTTGTCTACCAGACACGCACAACTTACTTACTCACGTATTTGAGTCTTTGGTTACTTGTTCCTTTATTACTCGTTTACGTACCTACTCAGTCCTCGCTTACTCGTGTACTTGACTGTTTTATTTCCTACTTTCCGGCTTCTTTAGTGGCTCCTGACTCGCTCCCCGGTCCACGAGTTTACCTGTTTCCGTCTTATTGCCTTACTTCCTTTCCGGTGTGGTGTCTTTACCCTTACTTACCTTGGTTCCCACTTTCCGTCTTATTTGGTTGTGCATGTACACACACTTCTCACGGACGTTCGTTAGTCTTCACTTACTTACTTTTGACTTCTCCACTTGCTCGATCACCTTCCCGTCGATTATGGACTCGCGTCAGGACTGTATTCGTACAAGCGCCCCCTTGGTTTGGGGTTTCCGGTTCCCGTCGTAGAAGAGGGTCTGTACTCCGGTTCCGGAACCACTTAGTCGTCGTCTTCAGGGAATCCACGGGAGTAAAATCTAAATTATTCTTATAATAACTCGTTTGCAGTCGACTTCAACGTTTCGTGTGACGAGCCGTCCTAATTGAGACCAAGTCTCCCTTCTCGATTTACCTTAACTGATGTAACAAAAGTGTTAATCCAGTGTCTATTAATGGATAATACATCGTTTGGGGGTCGTACTAAAATTATTAACGATAAATTTATTGTGTAAAAGTGACAGAGGAATATCTAATTGGAGACCCTCCACATTAATGACAGACACACCCTTTCAAACAACTCGCCTGACCCTTACTCTTTTCCCAACCGAGTAGTGGCATTAGTAGGGTCCTCGGGGGTTCCGGTCCTCTACGACCCCTGCCTCGAGTTCAAACCCTTTTGGACCCAGGTCCTGTAGTCCCGGACCAGTCACGGGGGACACTTCACTTCTACCAGAGGTTTACGGGTTTGAGGGGTCCGATAGATCCTTGAGAGTGAGATCTGGGTCCAGTCCGAGTCTCAATCAGTGGGGGGTTGACACAGGGGCGTCGAGTTCGTATAGGAGTTGTGTCCCATTGTCCCAGAGGCAAAGGGGGTGGACTGACTACCGTTCTAAGTAGAGAAGGAGTCGTGTGTGAGTCGAGGGTCGGGTCCCAGACGTGTGTCATCCACGAGTCACTTACGACCCCTTCCTTTCGGACCTAGAACGACCCTTCACACCCAAACCCTTCGACGAAGTCGAGGTAAGTCTCGGTGTTCCAAACCGTTCGTCCTTCGGTGAGTGGTAAAAAAGTTCCTCACACAGTGCACTGTGGTAGTGACTGCGGGAAGGTTAGAGCGAACAAGGGATCTGAGATGGACGCAGACGGGCAGAGTCGGGGAGGGGTGAGGGACACATGACGGAGGTCCTGGACCACCCGGACTTACATACCCTTGTTCGACCACATTAACACGTGTCTTACTCATAGGTGCCTGAGAAAATGCCCCGCCCCGAAACGAGACTAGTTTCACGTACTCCCAATTGCGTAGAGGCCCAGGGGTGTGACTGGGACTGGGTCGGGGTCGTAACTGGTCTTCAGTCGCACACCAGATTGGGGGCTGTACCTACCTCCCCCTGGACAGGTCAGGAGACACTCGTGGACCTCCTCGACCTACCTCCCAGGTCCAGGGATTTTTACTGGACGACAGGCAGGACACCTGACTTACGACGCATAAACGTGGACACTGAGACCTTAAAGAAGGACGAAGGTTTTCGGATGAAAGGACTTGTCAAGTCGAGTGAGTTTACCAGAGAGAAAGAAATTCCGGAACCTTTGGTATGGACTGTTCGAGAGGGGACGTTTACACTGGCTGTCAGGTAGTGGGGGAACAGATAGACTGGGAGGACTGGGAAACCTACTGTTGATTGAGGAGGGGGTTTGTCGGGACTACCTTGACTGGTGTCGTCCCCCTGTCTCTATCTTCTCGTCGGACTCTCCCTCCGGTTCAACTAGCGTTCCCGGACTTGAGGTGCCCCTCTTCACTCCTGAGAAGGGTAGTCGTTCTCCTCGTCAAACCCCCTCGTGTCGCCACTCAAGGGACGTCGGCTCGACTCACCGCGGGAGTAGGTCCTCAGTCCTTGGACCTCCCCTGGGACCACCCGGGTCCCCTAGGCACTGGTGCTCCATGGAACCACAGACAGTGGACATCTTGAAGGTAGTCAAGGTCCTGGATGGACAGAGGGTTGAGAGGTACCACAACCCGTATCTCTGGTTTACTGGTAGACCGGCCAGTGGAGGTACCCGATACGGACCACCCCGACAGGACCGACCTGAGGAGGTGCGGGAGGCGAACGGGTCTCGTTCAGGTCGAAGCTTCCCCGTCGGGATCGTCCACAGGGCCCTATGATTGTTGTCCGGTGGAGACCGACCCCTTTCGTACTCTTAGGAGAATATAAAAGAAGTAAGAAGTCAAACAAGAACTGGTAGTGTTTGACTGGAACCTCTGTCTCCTTCTTCGATATTTTTAATTTCCTCTTTAGCCGTCGTCCCTGAGGGTGCTTACTATAGTAAAGGAAGATGTGTTAATTTGTACCCGTAAATCTTGTAAGACCAGTGTGCGACGTGACCGAGGTTAATCCCTTCTAATAAACTATTATTTTCCTGACCTCCAAAGACTGACGGAACCTGTCGAGTCCGACGGTGTCGTTTTAGGGTGTCCAACCCACCCAAATTTGGTGTCTGTGAAGAAGAGTGTCAAGACCTTCAACCTTCAGGTTCTAGTTCCACAGTCATCGCACCACAAGACCTCCCCCGAGAGAAGGACCAAACGTCGGCCGGAGGAAGAGTGACACTGTACTGTACCGGAAAGGGGCCACGAGTGGAGATCCCCTGTCTCAAGACTATGGAGAAGGAGAAGATTTCTACGGTTAGGAAGTCTGATCTCGGAGTAAGAATATCGAAGTAAATTAGAATTGACGTAGGAATGTCCGGGGTAGAGGATTATGTCGGTGTGATCCCCAATCCCGAAGTCACGTATTCAAACCTGACCTGTGTTTATAAGTCGGGTATTTAGGTATTGTGGTAGTAAATTTCTCGTTTTCTTAGTGTCAGAAGTCTCAGTCTGTCGGGGTCTAAATTCAGAGTCGAGTCGACGAAGGAACATACTCAAAGTAAGTGAAAGGTTCCTCAACTGGATGAGAGTGTTCCAACTACCCACCCAAAAATTTATCCAAAGAGTTGGAGTCGTGAAGACTGTAAACCCCGGTCTACTAAGA
The DNA here is from genome assembly GCA_006410555.1 of Capra ibex. Classification (NCBI taxonomy): domain Eukaryota; kingdom Metazoa; phylum Chordata; class Mammalia; order Artiodactyla; family Bovidae; genus Capra; species Capra ibex. The sequence goes on from SJYO01016970.1 coordinate 12,322,366, forward strand.
AAAGGACCCCCGGAAAGGACGTGTAACACCCAAAAATCGTTGTCTGTACCGGAGAAGGACAATCTACAGTCCTTGTGTGAGGGGTGGGGTGGGGGTGACTCGATAGCGTTGGTTTAAGTAGAGGTCTGTAACGGTCTATAAGGGTCTCCCCGTCTTTCGTTGGGAGCAACTCTTGATGACGAAGTTTCTCTCGTTACACTCATTTACGTCGAAGACCCTATAGAGCTCGTAGGTTTTTTTTTTTTTTTTTTTGCCATCATCAACAATAGCTGATTCACTTCTTATTTCTATTTCCGCTCCAACAGAACCCTCTCTACGAAGGACGGAGAAACGGAGAAACCTTTAAGGGAACTACCCGCCGATTCGATCAAACTATTAGAGAATAGGAAGACTATTTTATTTCGAGCTGACGTCTTTCGAAATAGTAGTTTCTTTTTTTCCTTTCTCTTTCACGAGTGTGACGTTACGGGTACTTTAGTTAAAGAATGCGTTCCAGGGACCAACGTTTCTCCGCCTCCCGTCGGGGAGCGGGGACGGACACAGGGGGCGTGACTCCTACTCTACCGTCTCAGAGCGACGTAGGGGTGTTATCGACGTTTTCCCCGGAGTAGGAGGGCAGGTCGTCTACTCCTTTGGTTCCGATTCTCTCCACTACAGTGAAGTTCCAGTACACTACGGTGGAAGGATTCGTGGATAGTCCACTCTGGATCGATATCACATTCCCTCAATCTCTTCCGCTCCAAGTCTTTTTCTTCCTCTGGTCGTGAAATGTCCTGGCCTAGTGGAAATTACTCCACTCTTCCCCGGCGCTAGTCTAATCACTCGACGACGTGAATAGGTTCTTTTCTCATTCATACATATCCGTACATACACCTTTCGACGACAGAATTCCCCCGGACAAGAAGAGGTTCCGACAAGCCTCATCAATAGAGAATTTACCGACCCCGTTCCTCAAAACCTCTAGTCGGTCTCCGACCTGGCCGACCCTCGACCCGTATTAGTTGGATTGCAGGTAAAAAAAGAAGCTCACTCTCTCAAGAAACAAAACGTATCTTAAAACTCGGGACATTGAAAGAAAGCGATCGTTACTGGTTTCGGGGACGAGGTGCCTCTACGGTAACACGACTCCTCGTGGTCGGTATCCCCACTTCTGTATCATGTACCGTCCACCACCCATCACGTCTCCTCTTTTTAGTCCGACCTAGAATCCGTCGGAGTAAACAGGATTACTTCGTGGACGGGTAAAGGATGACGGGGTTCCGAAGGGTCTCAACGAAAGAGGACCTATCGGAGGATCTGTGTTTCTTGTGAGAATTTAATTTACCCTTTTACCGACGTACCTCATCCTAACTCCCGGGAACGAGAGAAGTAAGTGAATGAGTGAGTGAGTAGTGGGTCCGGTCGGAGTCACATTCAGGAACCTTGGTCCGTGTGGTCCCGGGAGGACCCTGAGTGTGAGGTCGACCCCGGGACTAGGATATTCAGTCGTGCGTGGTACACCAGCACGGTCGAGGTCCGGACAGAGTCGGGACTCAGGGAACAGACATCCTACGTTCACCATTGCTGTAAACGACTGGGTAGGGGTCACGACCCCTGTACGACTCCCAAGTGCACGAAGGAGAGACGGGTCGGCGTCCTACGGACCCCATTGGTGTTACGTGTCTAATCCTTTGACTCCGGTCCTCTTCACTGTCGTCGACGGACTGGACTCTCAGTTGTTCACCGAAGTCCCAGCCTCCTGGGGTTACACACAGGTCCGAACCAGCAAGGGGTCGACCCACTGGAGGCGTTCGGAAAGTGGTGGGTCGGACACAGGAGTAGTCGTTTCACCAACTACCACCATGGACGGGACGTCCCGACAAGTACCCCTCTCCCTCTACCACGAGTCTTGAGTATCCTGTACGGACCACGTCTCACCGACACGTCTCACTGTCGCCGAGGAACACGATGCCACCAGTGACGTACCCAGGAGGACCGTCGGGAATCCATCTGTACGAGAATATTGGAAATAGGTTTGCACGACACCAGAGGTCAAACATCGACTCGTTTGACTCTGAGTCGTCTCCTCAGCGAACCGGTAAACGGGTCTAGTGTGTGTCTACACTTTTCGTCTTAGGCCTAAGATGGAATCTCTTAAGAGGGACGCGAAAATTGACGTTCCTAAAAAAGACAAAGGTGAACACAATAAGGAAGAGAGAGAGATCGAACAAAGGACGGTGGGTAAGTATGACTAGTCCAAAATAAAGGAGAAAAGAGAAATGACCAAACCTTTAAGGTATAAGATCAGAGAAAGAATTAACAAACCGGAATTTTTAGTATTATTCGTGTGAACTGACTTGTGTCAGATTTCGTCTAGTCGTAGGGACGAGAGGGAGGGTTGTCGTGTTTCTGAGTCTTAAACGAAGGAGACACAAGAAAGGTGGAGTCACAACACGTAACGTCTGGACACCAGGGTCGGCGAGCTACAGAGACGTAGCCGACACTAATTATACCGGGCACCACGATGTGGATAGATGATGAGAGACGAGGTCTAAATGAGTAGAAAAACGAGAGACAACGACCAAACTAGGAGAGAAAGAAAGATCCGAGTTACCGGAAGACTCACTAGAACAAAATTAAGTCAAAAACTTTTCCAGAACGTTCACAGAGTAAAAGAATTTTACATAAAGAGTTTTTATATGTTCGTTGAGGACGTCGAGTTAAGGTCTTTTTATTTACTGGGTTAGTTTTTCACTCGGTTTCTTGATTTATCTGTAAAGAGGTTTCTTCTGTATGTCTACCGATTGTTTGTGTACTTTTCTACGAGTTGTAGTGAGTAATAGTCTCTTTACGTTTAGTTTTGGCGTTACTCTATGGTAAAGTGCGGTCAGTCTTACCGACGCTAGGTTTTCAGATGTTCGTTATTTATGACCTCTCCCACACCTCTTTTCCCTTGGGAGAATATGACAACCACCCTTACGTTTGATCATGTCGGTGATACCTCTTGTCACACCTCTAAGGAATTTTTGGACCTTTATCTTGACGGAATACTGGGTCGTTAGGGTGACGACCGGTATGTGTGACTCCTTTGGTCTTAACTTTCTCTGTGTACATGGGGTCACAAGTAGTGTCGTGACAAATATTATCGGTCCTGTACCTTCGTAGGATACAGGTAGTCGTCTGTTTACCTATTCTTTCGACACCATGTATATGTGTTACCTCGTAATGAGTCGGTAATTTTTATTATGTAAACTTAGTCAAGATTACTCCACCTACTTTGACCTCGACTAATATGTCTCACTTCATTCGGTCTTTCTTTTTGTGGTTATGTCATATGATTACGTATATATACCTTAAATCTTTCTACTATTGTTATTGGGACATACACTCTGTCGTTTTCTCTGTGTCTATATATCTCGTCAGAAAACCTGAGACACCCTCTCCCTCTCCCGCCCTACTAAACCCTCTTACCGTAACTTTGTACATATTATAGTATATTCTTTACTTAGTGGTCAGATCAAAGTTACGTCCTATGTCCTACAACCCCGACCACGTGACCCTACTGGGTCTCCCTACCACGTCCCTCCCTCCACCCTCCCCCCAAGTCCTACCCCTTGTGCACATGTGGGCACCGCCTAAGTACAACTACATACCGCTTTGGTTATGTTTATTTATTTATTTGTTAAAAATTTTCCTGAGTTTTGGGTATTTCCGAGTTGTTGTTGTTGTTATTTTACATAAAGAGTGAATTAAAACTTACTAAATCGACTCAGATCCTAAAAGGAAACGAATAAAGTAAACCGTGATTTTATAGAGTGGAGGACCGAGAGACAGGAGATGATAAAGATCCCTCTTAGACGACGGACAAATAGTAAGGGAACATTCATTAGAAGAGAGATCGAAGAGAAAAAGATTTTTTATGAAAAATAAAACAAAACCTTATATCGGTTTGATATACTATTGAAGTCCACTTGTCACTTCCACTTGTCAGTATGTATATGTACACAAGTAAAAGGGGGTTTGAGGGGAACGTAGGTCCGACGGAAACCTATGAAAAATTTCTAAAAGAGAAAAGAGCCGTACGACGTAAAAGTGATGTCATATACAGATTAGTACCAAAATTAAAATATATTGGAAGAACTCTAATAATCTCTACTAATTTCTCCCTTTTCCGTGACCAAGCACCCAACCTCCTTTCTTTAAACGGATTATATAGTCGTACAATAAAAATAATTATGATAGAATTAGAAACCCCCCGACGATATTGTCTTATGACATCTAACCCACCGAATATCTGTTGTCTTTAAATAAAGAGTGTCAAAACCTTCGACCCTTCAGGTTCTAACACACCTGTCTAACTCTCGGGTTTAGGACGAAGAGACAGGAGTGTGCCACCTTCCCCGAACCCCTCGAGAGACCCCAGAGAAGATTTTCCAGTGATTTGGAAGAGTACTTCCGAGGTGACAGTACTAGATTAGTGGAGGACTTCCAGGGTGGAGGATTATGGTTGTACCACTCCTACAGTACCCCAAAGTTGTATGCTTAAACCCTCCTGTGTAAGTAAGATATGTTTATAAGTATAATTATTATTGCCTATTCGTAATGTCGATCGTATACAACTCCCGAATGAAATGCGGTCCGTGATGAGATTCACCACACACATACAACGAGAGTCAAATAAAGTAAGAAGTCTCAGGAAGATTCCTCTCGTAATCCTAAAAGGAGTAAAATGTCTACTCCTTTGACTCCGTCTCGTCTACTTAAGTGATCTCTTTCCCTCAATTCACCTTCCACTCCCACCGTACCTGCACCTCCAGTTCGTCCAGTCTTAAGCGTAGGGGTAGACCGGGGAGTGGTTCGATGCACCGGAACTCGTTCACTGAGGGGGAAGCACTCGGAGACAGTTTACCCCCTACCCGATCCTGGGGACATCCTGGACTCCGGACCGTCCCCGACGTCTCTACTCGTGAGGGGAAGGGAGGGACTTCAATGTAAACCACGGTTCAGAGGTAAGACCAAGGTCCGTGGGAACCCCGACCCTACGGGTCTCCTCCCCTGCCAGGAAACCTCTCTCCGTCCCCGACGAACCCGGTGGAAGACCCTTAACGGTCCTCAGCCCCCCCCGGGTCTTTGGGGTCCCTATACTTTATGATGACAGTGACGATCTCAGGTTTCGGGGGTACCGTCCCTCGTGGTCTGGGAGTAGTGGTCGAGACGTTGGTAGGAGTCTCACCACTCGAGACGTCTACTCCGACCGGAGGTCTTGTGTTCCTATAGAAACTTATGAAGAATTACTTTTTGTATAAATGTAGGTTCGGTTTTAATATAACAGTCGTCAATTAATAGTGAACAGTTTGTTCACACCCGGGTCTAACACCCAAATTAAAAGTATATCCAAACGTTTTCGGAACAAGGAGACCAAACTACTCCAGAAACTCTTTCTTTCTCTCCGTAAGCAACAACCTTTCTTAAGAAAAAATTTTTAGTCTAAAAATTTGTTTGTCCAAAGGAACCATAGACTCAGTCCCAAGAAACGTTCATTGTTTTTTTATAAGGCACATCTAATTTGTGTCTCTTTCTTCGACTTCACCACCCCCTCCCCCCGTAAGGTCCCGGTCCTTTCACATACCCGGAGCAGGACCAGTCCCGGACTGAGACTTTTTCATCCTTCTTGAACCCTGACTCACCCCGATATTTTTGTCTCTTTCTGCTCCGTCGGTAAGTGAGTGGTCCCCCAGGACTCCCCTTTCACTGCCCTCGTCCCTGTCTCGGTGGTCCATCTCTCGACACACAGATCACTCTTCCTTTCCGTCTTTCCCCATTGAACCCCCGACCACCAAGTACGTCCAAACCCACGTAATTTGAGCCCGTTCCTCGACCCTCTTCTACCTACCGGGTAACGCCTCGACCCGTTCTCCACATAGAGAAAAAAAATTCAGAAAAAATTTTAATTAATTAAATAAAATTAAGTGTACTTAGTCGGTACCCACATGTACAGAATTCTGTTTCAACAACATTTAAGTCGGGTCTAGGTTCAGTGTAGTCAGTTCTCTTTCCTGAACACGGGATGGTCCCCCATGGAGAAGGGTCGAGTGCCCTTCCGAGTGGACCGTCTCGAGGGGTTACGGTCGTGGTAGGGAGGTCGATGGTCACGTGGACGACCTTGTCCTTAAGACGACTCCCAAAGGGGTCCACGCTACGAACGTAGGGCCCTATTCTTGAGCCTACAGACTCACCGACCACCGTAGTCACTACACTGTCGACCGACCACTACTCCTTCGGTATCCCCACCTACTCGGTTGGACCCTCCCTTCCTGACCCCGTCTCCCGACAGTCACACACAGGACCAGAGGACCCCAGGTACTTGGGGTTATGTCTCGGCGAGTCTCGAGTCTTGCCCTTCCGTTCACCTTAGTCACTCCCGGGTAACTAAGGTCACGACCGTCTCCGTACCCCTCCAGTGGAGTGATGAGTCGTAGGTCCACCGCGATCACCCTTTCTTGGACGGATGGTTACGTCCTCTGTCTCTAGGGACCCAACCCTTCTAGGGAACCTCACCCTTTATCGTTCGTTGAGGTCATAAGACCGGACTGTTTGGGGTGCCTACCTCCTCGACCGTCCGATATACGTCAGGGACTCCAGTGTTTCTCAACCTGTGTTAACTTCACTGAGTCGTGTGTGACAGACCTTACAGGGTCTTGTCAGTATGGACGTACTCTTGGCACACCCCTCACGAGTCTCGAGACGGGACCCAGGATTACTCGGTCGACCCTCGGGGTAGGGTCACGGGTCGAAGACACACTTCGACCCACCAAGGACTCGGTCCGGACACTGGGTGAACACTCTTGTGGTCTCCCACAGGGATCTTCGACGAGGTTGTTTCCAGGCAGATCAGTTCCGATACCAAAAAGGTCATCAGTGGATACCTACACTCTCAACCTGATATTTCTTTCGACTCACGGTTTCTTAACTACGAAAACTTGACACCACAACCTCTTCTGAGAACTCTCAGGGAACGTGACGTTTCTCTAGATTGGTCAGGTAGGATTTCCTCTAATCAGGACTCATAAGTAACCTTCCTGACTACAACTTCGACTTTGAGGTTATGAAACCGGTGGACTACGCTTCTCGACTGAGTAAACTTTTCTGGGACTACGGCCCTTTCTAACTTCCACCCTCCTCTTCCCCTGTTGTCTCCTACTTTACCAACCTACCGCAGTGGTTGAGTTACCTGTACTCAAACTCATTTGAGGTCCTCAACCACTACCTGTCCCTCCAAACCACACGACGTCAGGTACCCCAGTGTTTCTCAGTTTGTACTGACTCTCTGACTTGACTTGACTTGACTCTTCGAGGAGGTATCCTGACGACACTGGTCATTCCCTGTCGTAGAGTAACTCCTGTCGCAGAGTGTGCCCTTCGGCTCAGTCGCACGTACCTCGAGTGACGGAGTCGTTTACAGGTGGTCTCGGGTGGACCCCCTGGGACAGAGTCGTTGTCCCTTTTCGAGTCGAAGATCTTTCTCCTCTGTAGGGTCGTAATTGCCACCTGACACCATACCTGCGTCTATCATTCTCAGTCCTCATTTTGCGGTGTCCCTCTCCCCTCTCCCACAACTCCAAGTGACAACTGTCCCCAGTCCCTTCCAGTCTCGTCCACTGTGACCCTGTTTCTGGACTTCCTCCCCTCCCTCCCTCGTCCATCTGTGTCCTTCACCGAAGTCCGTCTCCCTCCCGGGTCCCGGTGCGGAACTCCTCCTCGTCCGCGACCCGAGGACCAGGTCCTTCCTACCTCCCGACCCTCGTCCCTCCCTCACTCCCCCTGCCCGAGCCCCACCCCCCTCTACGTCCCGGGGCCCCGTGGCAGTCGCGCCTGACACAGAAGTACTCAGTCCTCGGGACCACACACCTCGTCTCGTCCCCGCCGGGGAGGGACTCAGAGTGTCCCAGGACGCCCCTCTCACTGCCCTCGTCCATGTCCCGTCTCCGTCCCTGGTCCGTCCTCGGACGACGGGGCCAGGTCCACTCTACCACCTGGTCCCACTCCCCGACTCCTAGTCCTCTTCTAGGGTTCACACCTCAGTACACTTCCAACTCGATTATCCGGGGTCCCTAATAAGTGAGGTATTTAACATTATTGATAAACAAGAATTTTGAAGTATGATAAAGTGGGTTGCAGGAGAATATCCTCCGATGAAATTGGAAACAATAAAACTTCCCAACGAACAAAAATATAATATGGGATTACATGGGACTGTCAATACGGTTAAGATTTAATTAGTATTTCATTATGAACATATACACAAGTCGGTAAGTCAGCACAGGTTGAGAAACCCTGGGATACCTGACACCGGACGGTCCGAGGAGACAGGTACCCTAGAAGGTCCGTTCTTAGGACCTCACCCAACGGTAAAGGGTGAGGTTCCCTAGAAGGGTTGGGTCCCTGAGTTGGGCTCAGGGAACGCAGAGGACGTGACCGTCCACTAAAGTAATGGTGACACGGTGGACCCTTCGAGGTATGAACATATATTCGTCCTTTTTCTCACTTCTTTCATTTTTGTTGGCAGAAACCCTTCCCTCGATAGGCGCTAAATATTGGAGAAAATATAATTACGAACGTGAAAGGTTTGCAATTCATCCGTAGCAAGTGTAACTCCCCTTTCCAGTCACAATAATTCCTCTCACGGTCCGGGACCGGTCCGGTGGGACAGGGTCCGACATAGAGTCCGAGACCTGAGTGACTCACAGACAGAGCGGGTGAATCGGGAAATAATGACTAGTAAAACAAGAGATTAACAGGCAGGACGCATTAAATCGTGCGAGTATATGACAGAACAAGAGTGTGTAAATTAAATCACAGAGAACCGGAGTCAAAGAGTAACGGTTCACGTTTACACCGTCTTTCCCTCTAGAGATCACCGGAGAGTTGGGGTCGGGAGGGAGTCCCGGACTTCATCATTTCGACTGAGATACGATCCGGGACACGAGTCGGGAAACGTACGCAACCGAGTAAATTAGTTGTTAGATATTTCCTCCGTAATTCTACTTCCATGTCTTCGTTTCTCTCCAAGTCTTTGAATGGGTTCCAGTGTGTCGAGTCTTCAGTCGGAACTCGGGACCGTCAGAGGAGGGATCAGGGACGAGAAGGACGAGATGACTTACACGGACCTGGGACACGGTCTCCGAACTCTTTGATAGTCTCATTACCTTAGGCAGGGACTCGTAGTGTCCACAATGGTGTAGATTCAGACCCGGGGTGGGGGATTCCGTCTGTAAACATAGAAGTTGAGTGTGTATTCCCGGGACTCGAGTCTCTACGATTCACTGAAGGGGTTCCAGGATATCCCTCCTGTACGTCTTGGGTCTGACCTTTTGTCCGGTTTCGGACGCCAGATTGCTCCCCCACCCCGAACCCCGACAACTGTCCCCGACTCGGAGGAGGTAGTCCAAACGTTAATCTCCGTCTGTGTGGGGTCCTCTACGGGGTCTCCAATTTCCACTCTACGACAGGACTCGTGTCCGACCCTTTCTCGTCCTCCGCGTCTCATCCCTACTTCCCTCGGACCTTTGGTTTCCCGGTCACATAGTCCTGGATCTACCCGAGGGACGTCCCCGGGTCCACGGCTCTTCCCGTCGTAGTGAAATACCGGTTTAACAGGTGGACCGTCTCCGACAATCCGTGTCGCTACACCGACCGACGGCGGATCCGAGACCCCCCTTACTGCTACCCAGGATTTAGATCGTCCTCAAAGAAAGAGTTGTGTCAACAAGATCAACAGTAACCGTACCGACCATTGTAAAACTGTCGGTAGTTGAGTCTTTCAGACCTGCCCCGGGACCTCTTCCCTCTCCGGACCCTACCGAACCTGTCCTAAATGTTCCCTTCTTCCCCACTGAGCTTTGGAACCCCTCTGAGTTCAACCCTCCGACGGTCGGACTTGGTATCCACCCCGTAAAGTATCAGGGTCTTCGATATGAGTGACTTACAATCTTAGTCTCCTACAGTTACGGTTCACCTTCCTATTTGCAATATTAGAAACTTCTACTTTTTGCGAGAGAGGGGACGGGAGAACCCGGAGAAGGACAACGGGTAGTGGTCCACTCGGGGACCACGGATCTAGTGTCCAACCGTGTCTCGTCCACGAGCCGTTTGACAACCCACTCTCTAACCAACGGACTCTCCCGGAGTCAAAGGGGTAGACATTACTCCTTCAGTTGAGGTCCCAGAGAGAGGACAGGGGGAAGGAGAGGGGTGGGGGTTCCGGTAGAGAGTCCTTGGGTCTTCCCGGTTCTTCTGACCTTTATCACCCGTAAGAGTGTCTAGACTCCTTCCCGGGCGTCTCCACTGTCGGCTCGGGAGTAGGACGTCCCGACCCGACGTTCAAAGGAAAGTGTGAACCATGGGTTCGACCGTAGCACCCCGACCTGTCCTCGGAGTATACGTCAATAACACTACACGACATCCACATATTAACAACCTTCACAAAAACGTATGAAGTGATTGGGACATTCATACCTCACATAATAGTGTCCGATACAAGACACAATTCCTACATTACACACATAATAAAAGGGAGTTCTACCTCTAACGGTTAAGTACTAGTTATTAACTATGATAACTATTATAACTATGATAACTATGACAAATAAGTAGTTGAACCTTTTCTTTACCGTCGGAGCTACCACCGATTTTGAGGGATGTGAAGTTTACCCAGGACCCCAGGACCTCAAGGTCCTCCCTGTCTCTTCCCAGTCCTTTCTCTAGTCGGCGTCGGTGGTCGGGCCTGGCCCACTGTCAGTCCCGTCCTCCCCAATGGACTCGTGGTCGGACACCGAGGTTGGTCCCGGGACGTCCCCTATTCTCGACCTAGGAGCAGACAAGAGTGAGTGGACGTCAGTCGGGAGTCGGAGTCAAAGGAACCGACATTTTACCCCTACTTTCGTCGAGGCAGGAGCGTCCCACCGATACTCCTAATTCCCTCGCATACGTCACTTCACACGGGTCCTGGGTGTCCTTCACACGTGACCACACTTGACTATAAGAACGACAACAGTGGATCCTGACTCTGTCTCCTCCATGTACCCGGGTAAAGAGTCTACCCTGATTAGTGACACTACCGAGGACCGACGACTGTGTGGGAACTCGGTCCGTGGACATGTAGACTGGGGTACCGGGGAAATGTTCGTAGGATTTACAGTCCACGACAAGGTCGGGAGAGAGATGACCCCCTCCGACACGAAACCCACCCAGCTCATAAAGGGTCCAGTGTGTCGGGTGTCTCCCGTCTCCGAGTCTCGTCTCAAAACTCCGATCCGGTGGTGAGGTGTGGGGTACACAGGACACTGGGAGTTAGTGTTTGCGACTACTCCTCCCCCATCTGTGAGTACTGACGGGTGGGCCATCGGGTGGAGAGGAAGGAAGGGAACGTCTCGGGACACAAACAGGACGTCTTTGTCCGAGTCTGGACCACCTGTAGGGGTCGGGTCCCCACTTGGGTTCGGACCGTGGGGTTGGGGGAAGAGGTCTCTAACAAAATCTTTACTGTCATACTGGGTCTCGACCAGTAACTCTGCACTCCTTTTTAGACGACCATCTCCCTGACGAAGACCCTTAACAAAAAAGACCGAAGTGAGGTGAGGGAAGAATTGAACTTACGATAACATCCTCCGTACTACAAACCTCGACATCGTCGGTAGGACGTTGGTACTCCGTTTTTCGATTACTGTTTCTCACTTGTGTCAGTTCCTATCATCTCTCCTCTCTCCTTTCTCAGTCCTGAGACAACTGTAGAGTCTCGTAGACTGGTTCGTCATTGATGGAGAAAAATTTATAGACCAATGCACTCTTATAAAGTGTTGAATTAGCGGACTTGGTGACAAAAACTCAAAAGACAATGTGTGAGGGGTAACGTAGAATTGGTTATCTTCACTAAAGACGTACGGGTAGTGGGTGTATGGTATTGGGGGTGGTGTGTTCCAGTATCAGTAAACAGGTGTGGACAACGGGACTATCTGGGATCCCAGGACTTCCAACACAAAACAGCTAGAACATCGAGGGTTCACAGAGAGAGGGACCACTAAGGGTCAATAATTATGACATCGTATTTACTACACTTCCTACCTTAATTACTTACTTTCTTGTTAAGTATTTGTTTATTCACATCATTTACACACAAAACATTTGACGTTTCGTGACTCGGGTTCACACCCCAAGCCAAGGTCGTACACCTATTCTACGTCTTCCCTTCTCCCACAACCTACCTCTCGTCCCAAATCTCTTCTTCTAAGAAGCTCTCCCTAACTTCGACACGGAAGAAGGGTCTGTAGGAGGACGGAGACGCAGGACGACCGGGCCCCCAGTCCAGGACGGCAAGGGGACCCGACGACCTCACAAGGTGTCGGTAATGAAGAGAGAGAGGGGTTTATCTGGGACTCTCTGTCCGCAACACGAGACAGTAAAAGAGAGGTTTTTTAACGGCACTCTTTGGTTTACCAATAGTAATGAGGTCGACGACGTTAAGAAACGACAATAAAAATTTCCACTTTCTCCTCACCTGGGACCCTCTCCTCCGCCATTCCTCCTCACCTTTCTTTGACAAGTCCCGTTTCCCGAAAGGCTTAAAGTCGAGCGTCGAAACGTCCCTCTGACCTAATTCCCTAGTTTAGTTTACTTAAAACGGTAGTCTCACTCTCTAGACAGAGGGGTGGTGGTGGGGAGGGGCGGTTTACGGAATGAAACTGTCAACCGAAGCTCTCTAAACTGTCTTAAGTAAAAAGATCGTCTGTTCTTTCTAGTTCCATAATTTGTTTTGCGTAAGGTGGCACTCTCGAGACAATTGACGAATTGAATTATCTCCACTCAAACGCCATTTACACCCTTCAGTGGAGAAGTACCTTTTAACGGGTACCTTTAAACGGACACCGTCTCTCCCCTCCGTCACCCGTCCGTCCCGTCTCCACCTCTACCGGTCCGGGAGGGTCCAGGACGGGAGTCCCAGTGGGACCCGGTGTCTCTCGGAGCTGTAGTCACGAGTCCTGACCGGTGAGGAGGTGAGAGCCGGAGCTCAAGGGAAATCGTGTGTCCTACAACACACAAGAAAAGTAATTTTCGACGGTATAAAGTTCATCTGCGCACAAGACACAATAGAGTGAAACAGGGACGTTGTTGGGACTTCGTGTAGTGACTCAGTCTACCCGCACAGTGAATGGACGAGACTGAGAGCCCAAGGAGTAGACGTGTTTGTCTGGACTACTCTAACGGGTCGTCCCTTCTCTTAAGTCACTCGGGTACCTACCTCCACCCCATGAGCCGTCCGGAAGTCGACCGACAGGAATCAGGTGTCTTCCGCCACACCCTCACTCCCCTCTCTCCCCCGAAACCTCTGCTAGGAACCCACCTCCCCACTCACCGTGTACCTTCGTAGACCACTCGCCAACGTAGGTCACTCGTGGTAATCGACCCCTCTTAAGTGACCGAGTCTCGGTGCGTCGGGACCGAGTGTGGGGACGAGACGGCGACGGAACGGGACACGGGAGCCCGGGAAAGAGGAGAGACACGTAGTCAAAGGGGTAGTCTTGGAGTCCCTACCATTGGTGTGGTGGGAGCGTCCGACGCGGTTCCTCGTCGTGTGCCTTCCTCACCGACTCTACCGATGACACTGATACTCCTACGACTATGACTACTTCCAAGAAGGGGGTCCTCACTACCCGCCAGATACCGACCGAATGACACGAAACGGACGTCTCTTATGGGATGAAACGAGAGAACGAAGTGGGCACCTTCGGGTGTGGGGAGGTGTGTGTGTGACTTGAGGAGGTTGGGATAGACTTGGGACGAACGCAGGATTCGTAACCACAGACCTCAAGTATAAGTCACCATTTCGGACGTCTTGTCCCTCCCGGAGTGACGAGTTCAGACTCCAGTATTCAAGTCCGGGGTCACAGTCGATCTCGTCCATGTCTTCTTCGGTAAGGTGAGATCCAACCATCGGGAGTCGTGCGGGGAGAGTGGGACTCAGTGAAAAGGCTTAGTTCCTGTCCCACTCTTAATTGGAAGTCCCACAACACTCCCCACTTGGGTCGTCCTGGAGTCCTTCGTTCACCAGTAAAGGAGGGGTGAATTGGGTGGGTAGTTTAGGACTTTCGACCACAACACTTTCACGACGTGAGTTATTCGGTCGTTTAAACCTTTTGAGTCGTCACGGGTGTCCTGACCTTTTCCAGTCAAAAGTAAGGTTAGGGATTCTTTCCGTTACGGTTTCTTACGAGTTTGATGGCGTGTTAACGTGAGTAGAGTGTGTGATCATTGCATTACGAGTTTTAAGAGGTTCGGTCCGAAGTCATTATGTACTTGGCACTTGAAGGTCTACAAGTTCGACCAAAATCTTTTCCGTCTCCTTGGTCTCTAGTTTAACGGTTGTAGCCGACCTAGTAGTTTTTTTCGTTCTCTCAAGGTCTTTTTAAGATAAAAGACGAAATAACCGATACGGTTTCGGAAACTGACACACCTAATGTTATTTGACACCTTTTAAGACTTTCTCTACCCTGATGGTCTGGTGGACTGGACGGAGAACTCTTTAGACATACGTCCAGTCCTTCGTTGTCAATCTTGACCTGTACCTTGTTGTCTGACCAAGGTTTATCCTTTTCCTCACGCAGTTCCGACATATAACAGTGGGACGAATAAATTGAAGACACGTCTCATGTAGTACTCTTTGTGACCTGACCTCCTTCGTGTTTGACCTTGGTTCTAACGACCCTCTTTATAGTTATTGGAGTCTATTCGTCTACTGTGGTGGGAGGATCGTCTTTCACTTCTTCTTGATTTTTCGGAGAACTACTTTCACTTTCTCCTCTCACTTTTTCAATCGAATTTTGAGTTACAAGTCTTTTGATTCTAGTACCGTAGACTAGGGTAGTGAAGTACCCTTTATCCACCCCTTTGTCACCTTTGACAAAAAACCCGAGGTTTTAGTGACGTCTACCACTGAGGCAAGTCAAGTCAAGTCAGTAAGTCAGTACAGGCTGAGAAACGCTGGGGTACTTGGCATCGTGCGGTCCGGAGGTATAGGTAGCGGTTGAGGACCTCGGATGGGTTTGGGTACAGGTAACTCAGTCACTACGGTAAGTTGGTAGAGTACAGGGGAAGAAGAGGACGGGAGTTAGAAAGGGTCGTAGTCCCAGAAAAGTTTACTCAGTCGAGAAGAGTTATCCACCGGTTTCATAACCTCAAAGTCGAAGTTGTAGTCAGGAAGGTTACTTGTGGGTCCTCACTAGAGGAAATCTTACCTGACCAACCTAGAAGAACGTCAGGTTCCCTGAGAGTTCTCAGAAGAAGTTATGGTGTCAAGTTTTCGTAGTTAAGAAGTCGCGAGTCGAAAGAAATATCAGGTTGAGAGTGTAGGTATGTACTGGTGACCTTTTTGGTATCGGAACTGATCTGCCTGGAAACAACCGTTTCATTACAGAGACGAAAACTTATACGACAGATCCAACCAGTATTGAAAGGAAGGTTCCTCATTCGTAGAAAATTAAAGTACCGACGTCAGTGGTAGACGTCACTAAAACCTCGGGTCTTTTTATTTCAGTCGGTGACAAAGGTGACAAAGGGGTAGACAAACGGTACTTCACTACCCTGGCCTACGGTACTAGAATCGAAAGATTCTAGATCAAAAGACTACCACTGACGTCGGTACTCTAATTTTCTGCGAACGAGGAACCTTCCTTTCCGGAGATTACACAGGAGGTTTGCGACGGAGATTTCCTCCAAGGGGTGTCAGTGTCCCCATGTCCCTCTGCACGTTTCTTCTGTTCTGGAGTTGGTCGTCGACGGGGACACTTAAGCCGAGGGCAGGCGAGACGGAGTGGACACCTGTCTTGCGTGAAAGTTTCACACCGAAGGTCGGCTCAGTGTGTAGTGCATAAACGACTATACACGACGAACGGACCTCTTAGGGTCCCTGCCCCGTCGGACCACCCGACGGCAGATACCCCAGAGTGTCTCAGCCTGTACTGACTTCACTGTCGTCGTCGTCGTCGTCGTCGTCGATGAAACATGATACATTTATAAACTCAGGGCAGGGTCCTAGACGCTAAGACAGTATCGTAAAGATATAAAAAGTCAGAAGACCTTCGAAGGGTCGTCTTCTCTCCGGACCCGAAGGGACTCGAGACTCTTCGACCGTATCCTACCTATGTCCGGGTCCTCTGTCACGCAGTATCTCGTCCACACTGGGGCGGGTGTCCACGCCCCGGGAATCTTCACACGGAGGGTCCTGTGTGACTTGTGTCGAGCTCCCTAAACCAGAACGTGGAAGGACGGAACACCTTCCTACTCTCCCTCCCTCCTTTAACTTACTCACTCATTAACCGACGGAAGGGGGGTGTCGTCAGAAACTCGTTTTCGGTACGGATCGTAGTACTGGGGTCCCGGACCATACACCCCGCGGATCCTCTTTACAAACAACTTATTTACTTAGTCTCAGAAGGTTCCCAACCTCCACCAATGGTTACCCACCGCCCACCGGTCTTCGTCTTTAGTCTTCGGGTGCAGTCTCCCGTCCCTCGCACCTGTCGTTCTCCACCTCCTCGCTCGGTCCACACTCGCAAGGCACAGTGGGGTCCCGTCCGGGGCGACAGACGACGACAGGACAGACACAAAAGACCCCACTCATCGGACCCCGCTCTTCGACAAGTATCTACGGTCCCCCGACTGTGGGGTCGAAACAGGGGGTAGACGGACGAGCAGGGACTACGGATGAAGGAGGGTGGTCCGGAGACACAGGTACAGACTACGTCGTGTCACCGGACCAGAGTGGGGTAAGGACACGGGTGTAAGTAGGTGTCCGTCTGTGAGGGAAGAACTGGCCTACGAGAGTCTGCGACGGGTGGGGAGTGGGTGGGTACCGACGGACCCGACAGGACCCGTGGAGGCGGGTCTTGCGCTGGTGGGGGCTACGGATGTCATAACTTTGGCAATCCACAGTGAACCCTTCCGGGACTTCTAGAAACCAGGAATACAGGGTCTCGTCTTTATTAAGTCACTCTCCGTTTCACTATCCATTCTTCACTAAATAATCTTATCCTACGAACACACCGAATGTTCACCCGACCGTTCTCCCACGATGGGGTTCTTGAATGACCCGATATCAAAATATTAGTTTCCCTTTCACCCCTCCCCCTTCTTCTTGTAGAAGAAGAAGCAAGAACTTATCTACAGTGCGAAGGGAGTAGTCGAGGAGGAGGTCCTACCCGTCCCCTCAAAAGAACAGGGATGTACCAGTTCGGTCCTGACAGAGCCATGTTACTCCCAGAAATAAAACTTTACAGTGGAAAGGCATTTAGTGACAAAAATACACACGTCTCTCGCACAAGACCCAAAGTAATTAAATGACTCGAGCGACCCGTCTTACTCCGAGAGTACGGTGACGACAACATGACAAACCCCGCACAGAGTCCGAAGACGACGCACCAAAACAACGATTCGTTCGGACGAACCAAGGAACCAATTCGTTTGGACGAAGAAACTCATTGGTAATTGATTGTCCCCCAGAGGGTACAAAAAGGATGGATATTAGGGGATCACCCTGATTCATAAATTGGTGGATGAAACAGTGAAAGGAGACAGGGACAGTCATAGTGACCACCTCTTGGGAACCCCTCGACGAATCTTACGTTGAGACACAAGTGCTACGACGTCCTGACTACTTCGGTCACAACCTCGGTCTGGTCGTCGGTAAATTACTCGTTTGACGTCCCCGGACCTACCCGAGGAACCACCAGGTGTCTCCGGGACGTGGACGGGGATGTGGGTGTCGAACAGAATCCGGACCATCCAGAAGGACCTAAGAATGGCCGTACGTACACACACGAGTCGGTCCAGTCAGTACAGACTGAGAAACACTAGGACGTCTGATATCGGGTGGTCCGAGGAGACATACCCTAAGAGGTCGGATCTGCTGACATCACCCAACGGTACGGGAGGAGGTCCCCTAGAAGGGTTGGGTCCCTAGCTCCGGCGTAGAGTACAGACGACGTGACCGTCCACCCAAGAAATGGTGATCGTGGTGGACCCTTAAGAGTGACCTCACTCACTCACTTCAGCGAGTCAGCGCAGGCTGAGAAACGCTGGGGCACTTGATATCGGGTGGTCCGAGGAGACAGGAACCCTAAGAGTGACCTCCTGAGAAGTTTAACCGGTACCCAAGGTTCCGTTCCTGCCACCTCTCTCGTCTTGGAGAGGAACCTGTCGGGAACGACCAGGGAAGTGATCTTTGTCGTAAATAACTCGAGACTAGGACTCACCCTGTAACATGACTCATCGAATAAGGGTAATAGGGTAAATTTTCAGTGTTGTCGGATCCTCAGTCGATAATTTCTACGAACAAAGAAAAAAAAAAAAAAATGTCTCTTCCTTTGGTTCGGAGTATGTACCCACGACGAGTGGATTTCGTCTCGGTTCCAAGTAACTACAGAATGAGGGGACCGGATCAGATGCCGAAGTGAGACCTTTACGACGGGTGTACGTCATATTTACGATGGCACACGTGGTCCAAGAGCGGGACCGTCACCCAAAGTTTCCAGTGGACCAGGAGGGTAGTATCAAGGACGGCGTCACTCTCGGTTCGGCTCCGACCCTCGACTAGACGAGTCGGGTCGAGACACGAGACACGAGAACACTCCGGTCGAGAACGGCCCGTCACCCCGGTGGACGTTCGGGGTCCGCCGACGGTAGGTCGTCAAACCGACTACCGTACCGCGACTCTCAGACCTTCCACGTCTACGGTGCCACTACCCTGACTCGGTCACGGGTCGGTCCACTGTCTCCTTGTTTTGGCCATTTAATATATCGTCGGTGACAGTCGACTGTGTATCCTTGTCGTGCACGGCTCTTGAAATGGACACATTAGAGTAAATTAGAAGGGTCGTTGGAACCTTCAGTAAATAGGTTCCAATAGACTACCTCTTCTCGTAATTTGGTTTCGGGGTCAGTGAGGTCTCGAGTACGAGTGTGGCGACACGACCCGTCCATTTGTTTGTTCTCTTGAGTGTGTCGAGGCGGAAACGGTAGTCACCTGTGGTCGGGTAGACCACAGCAGTCTCGACCCCCGGAAAGGTTTCGGTGATCGGGACCCGGTGGGTCACGTCATCGGGGACCGGTGCACGGTGGGAACTCGAGTACTTCATTCCCACCGACCGGACTTTATTCGACACGATAGCCGTAGTTACTGTGGGTCTCAAATCCCAAATCGTGTCTTTTGTTTTACATATTTTAGAGTGATAATTATAAAATTATAAATAACGTAAAAGGTTACTATATAACGTCACCAGGTGTTGTAAAGACCGTGTCCCCTGGTCAAAGTACCTTTTGTCACAGAGGTACTGTACCTGGTTCCTCCACCTCCGACCAAGTTCACTATTACACTCGATATCCCTCGCTACCCCTCCTTGTCTACTTCGAAACGAACACACGATGAGTGGAGGACGAAACACCGGACCACCAACCTCTGGGGACTATATAACAAAATTTATTTTATGTAAGACTTTCATTTACATGTTTTAAATTTACGATGTTTTAAATTTTGATGCACGTACGGAGGGTAACATAAAGATAACCTCCCGCAACTAGTACTGGGTTCAAGTTCATCCGACGACTACATGGTGGCTCTGCCTTCCTTTACGAGGGACCAGTAGAGACCTCGGGGCAAATTCGGGTTCCGACACGAGGTTTCGTCTCTGGTGGCGGTCGTAGGACCTGCGTCTGGAGTGGGTGTACTAAGGTGACGGAGATGGAGGTATGTGGGAGTGCCGTTGGTCCTGTGTTTCGTCCGAAGAGTACTTTACGACAACCACCTCGGTGTCTGTTGACGACAGTGGTCGGAGTAGTGCGTCTCCTCCTTTGGTTCCGAGGAAAAAACTCTCTACGTTTTTGACTTCGAATTTCCCTAATTTTTTTTTTTTTTGAGTGAGATCAAGTACACCGACTACTCTCCATTCCGGTCATTTTTGTTACCAGAGAGGTATTGGTTTCGGGGGTGATGGGCTCTATTGGTACACTCACCACCCCTGGCCTTCCCCACTCGGACCTCCGTCTCCTAGGGACCCCCGAAGATCCACAAGTGTCATTGTTCTGGTTCTCATTTGTTCCACCTCCGACCCCCTCCTTTCCACCCGTTTCTCGACCTCCCACTTTCCCAGACCCTTCGACTCTCGGGTCCCGTAACTGTCCTCGTCTTGACTCCTGGGTTGTCTGTGCCTCTCCTCTGTCCTCCCCGGCACCCCTCCCGACCCGGTGTGACCAGTGGTCTCGACCGGAGACTACCTAGCCGACCCTCAGGACCGGGGGAATACGACTCTGGGGGTGCCTCAGGGTCCCCCTTTTCACTCCCCCTTTGGGGTCGACGCCAATTGTTCGAGACGAGGACTAACTAACGACTGGGAGTACTCCCGAATAATCGAAACGTATTTGATAGCGACACCTATTACTGGTAGACCTATTTGTGAGTTCCCCACGACTCCCCCGGATCTCCCAGTACCCTCCTTGAGTCTTGTAGGAGTCTGAGTTCCTCCTGTCCCTGAAGACTCAGTCCGTTTTCCCGGGGACAGGACCGACGTCGGTCAGTGGTCGAGACCCTGAGACGCGAATTGGACCGACTCGAGTCGTAGGTGTACACATTTTGTCCCGACTATTGTCATCGTTGGACTTTCTCAGGCGTCCTGCGTCACTCACAAATATCTGTCACGAGTGTAGGACTGTAGTGGTCTTCCCACATCTTACTCTCAGACGTGGAGGGAGGGTCCGAGGGGTGACGGGGAGCGGGGAGGAGGGGTGTGTCGGGTCGACAGTGTGAGTGGGGCGTGGGCGACCCGTAGTAAAGACCCTGGACGTCCGTCGAGAGTTACTCACGAGAGTATGTTGGGACACTTCATTCTAAAATAAGAATTATACTCAGAACAAACTATTTACTCTTTTGTCTAAGTCTCGTCACTATAGTTTGATGTGTCGACCACTCCCTGTCGCACTCTGACTTTGGATCGGCCACCCTGAGGTTGTGGGACACTAGAAACGAAAGGGTCGAGCGTGCGTCGGGTCCGGTTTACAGGGACGTCCCGACAGACCCAGGTCCGTCTGGGTGGACCGACAGACCTCGTCCTCCGACTGGCCCCGACCTGTCGTTTGAGGAGGATGGAGGTAGACAAGACCTGGTTGGGGATGGGAAGGGTACCATTTATGTGTCGAAGTCCCAGAGGGGTCCATGTCTGTCGTGGCGCACCTCTGTGTTCGGGAAATTTGTCCGCTAAATGCCCGAAGGGACCACCGAGTCTACCATTTTTGCAGACGGACGTTACGTCCTCTGGGCCCAAGCTAGGGAACCAACCCTTCTAGGGGACCTCTTCCTTTACCGTTGGGTGAGGTCATGAGAAGGTTTTCAGGTACCTGACTCTTCGGACCGTCCGATGTCAGGTACCCCAGCGTTTCTCAGCCTGTGCTGACTTGTTGAAGTGAAAGTGAAATGTCCGGACTGTGTGTCTAAAGATGTTCGTCGGGGTCCTATTCACGATTACGAAGGGACTGATTCTAATACGGGAACTTGTCGAGGAAGGGGAACCTCTCTGGACCCGAGACAGGACAGTTAATGGGTCTATACCTCAGTCGAGTGTAGTCCCGGACCCCTTCCGTCCTACCTTGCCACCCGACACGGTCCGACCGCACCTGAGGCACACAGAGGAAGTTCTAAGTTGCGAGGTCAAGAAGGGGAAAGGGAGAGACGTGGAGTCGAAGGAGTAGACTTTCCACCTTTATTATTGTCGTGACCGAGTATACCAACAGGACACCCGGTTCAATTGCATACGTTTCTCGCATTCTGTTCCGGGGGGTTGTGCACGCAATTTGTTAGTCGTACACTATCATCGAATTTACGTGAGCAGGGAGGGGTGACGTTGGGGTCGGTACGGTGTAGGGTGGTGGTACTCAGTGTGTGGAAGAGGGCCTTGGGACGGGAGTGAGAAGTACCCGTGACTGAGTCTCCGGAGTCCCACTCTGGGGTCCCTACCAACTTAAAGAGTCCCCGGAGACCTTTGGTCTCGTCGAAACCCCCGGGTTTCCCTTCAAGTCTCTTCGATTCGATGAGTTGTCGATGACTTCCACTCCTGGGGTCCTACGTAAATGACAATCCGTTGACTTAGGAAGAGGGTCCCCGGGGGTCTAGAGTCGGTCTCGGGTGGTGACCCTAACGACCGATACCTTCCCCTGCGTGAAAAGACGAGGTTCATCTGGGGGTCGGATAGTCGGGCTGGTGACGACGGGCAGTCATCTCCTGACACGGGAGTAGGAAAGTAAGTCGCTAAGAATCTCCTCCTATTCTCTACTTTCACTTGCTTCGTGAGAAACAGGACTTCTTGAAACATTGGACAAAGAATGTGATAACGAGGACCCCAGGACTGGAAGTGATCGACGAGACTACTTCCAGTCGCACCTCCTTAATCCGACCTGGAGTCCTTCTTGAAACCCTCCTCCCTGTCAAGTAACGTTACCAATATCCACGTCTGAGACTCCTGTCTGGACCCTGACATGGTGTCGAGGTTCCGGTCGTCGAGACACAGGAGTCCGTTCAGTGATTTGGAGGGACTCGTGGTGTAGGGAGTGGACTTTTCACCTCTCTTGTCATAAACGAGACAGACCCCCTCTCGGACCGAGTTCCACTCACGAGTGAAGTCTCGTCGGAAATAAGAGTTCGTCTGTCAGTCAGCCCGAAACCCCTTTCTTGGTCCGTGTGGGACTGAGGTGACGAATACCGGAGTAAACTGGAGAGATCTCGGAGCCAAAGGAGTAGTCACTTTACTCCTTTTGTGTCGAACTGGGAGCCCTCCCCTAATCCCCTCCTCCACCCCTCCTCCTCCGTTTAACCTTGGACCTCGTGGTTTGGGTCCAGATGGGAGGGGTTGCCCTTGATAGTCGAGGGGGAGGGGGTAGGTAGAGGTGGAACCACAACCTCAGGGAACATCCCTCCTTACCCCCCCTTCACGTTTCTACTTCAGAGTCAGTATGGGGTCAGGTCCCCAACTACGGAGACAAGGGACGGTTTACAACTGATCAGAAACCCCGGGGAAGGTCACTGTCCCTCGAGTGGGGGAAGGGGGTGGGGGCTCTCCCGTCGTCCTTGGGGTCCTGTGGTCTCCCCTGTTCCGTTCGTCGGGACTCGAAGGTGGTAGAGGTCCGTGGTCGGGACGTCCCGTGTCGACTGTGTCCCGACTCTCCTCCTCCTCAAAAGGAGCCATTGAGGTCGACGCTGTCCTCTCTGCCTTAGGGACACAATCTCTCTACCAGTATTTTTTTTTTTCTTTTTTTTATTACTTCGCTTTCCTTTAGATTTTAGAGGGCCCTTTACTGTCCTGGGTAAACAGTTGAAGAGAAACTTTATAGACCCTTTTATCATGGAATTGGTGTCACAGAGAAGTTGATAGTTAACTCCCCAACTACCTCGGTAATCAGGTTCAGGACGTTCCGTCTCCGAGTCGGGGATCGACACTACAGATCCCCGCCCCCGTCCCCGTCGCCGTGGTGCACGTCCCTCGTGAGAAGAGATCCTCGAGGAGGTCGAGACGGGTTCTAGTGACTCACCAGGACCCCTTAGGGTGAGGGAGAGACCCCGAGGAGAGGAGGAACAAGGATTGCCTACTCTGGTTCCCCAGCACTATGAAACAGGTCTAGACTCGACGACAAGGCCTAGACTTTACCTGTTCCCCCTCCCTTCCCCGTTTGTTCTATACCCTACGCTTCGACACCTACCCTTTCTGGTCTCCACGACGGAGCCACGGGTGCTGGAAGGGGGTTGGGACCGAGGACCCAGGACTGACGGGACCTCCGAGCGGGAGGTGGTCCTTGGTACTCCGACAGGAGACAGGGGGTAGAGGGAGGGGCGTCGGGTGTAGTTCGGGGTGAGGTCAAAGTGGAGGGGTTTGGTGACGGAGAGGTCGAGGTGCCGGAGAAAGGTGAGGTAGTAGAGGGTAGACGGGGAAAGGAGTCGGAGGAAGAGTGGTGCATGGGTGCAAAGCGAGGACAGGTCTCCGACGTTTTTTACTAAGGGGTGTTTCTAGACGAGTCCGGAGAGTTTGAGACCGTCAAGGGGCCACGAGAGTCCTCCTGTCTTGACGAGGGGTGTCCCCCCGGGTCGGGTCGGGGGGTGGAGATCGGAGTGGACGAAGGTGGAAAGGGTAGTATTGAAGTAGGTCGGAGTCCGTGGCGGTGAGTTCGGAACTGAAGTGGTGGGGAGGAGCCGGTGGTGTCCCGGAAACGTATACGATAAGGGTGCCGGATCTTGTGTGGAGAAGGTTCAGAGGGATCTCAAAGGGGAGGACAGGAGTCCCTTCGCGAGGAGTTTGAAGGACGGTTTCGGTTTACGGTCGTGTCCGAGGACTCGGGACCCTCGGAGTAGGACCCGTGTGACCAGTGTCCCGTCAAAGGTCCAGTTTAAACCCTTCACAGACACGGGGGTGACCAGGCACTCGAGTCCGGGGTTACCATAGTAACGAAACGAGTGACGACATCGGGGGTTTTTTCCCGGACCGTGCAACATTGATGAGTCATTTATGACCGCCCTCCTTCCCTCCGTCCCTCTTCCTAACCACCGCAAACGACACAAGTCTCTTCCACGGACCTTTCGCTTTGTCGTTTGTCGTGGTGTCCTACTTTCTTCCCCAGTGGGCCCTGGGACTCGGTGTCGGTCCTCGAGCCCCCCTACGGCAGAAGTCGATCCTCGGGAGCGTCGAGGGACCCCCTGACTCCTACTCACAGCGAGACTCTTTGTGAAAGGAGGACTCGACTTGGGTGACAAGTACCTGTGTGGGTCCCGAAGGACTGCTAGGGAGGTGAGTGACCCCTGAGTGAAAACCGGCTTTCAGTACCAGTGTTTGTAGGTCGGAGTCGAGGTCTCGTTGTTTCTTCCTGGACGTAAAACGACCACACACACGTCCGTTCTCCCACAGTGAATCCCTAGGGACACATTTATTGTCCACGTAGGTCTCCTGGGAAGTCAGGACGGGTACCTATGCGAGGTACGACTCGTCGTTGGGGACACGGGGCGGTGGGGGACCCGACCACAGGGAGGGTCTGAGTACACCTGGACCGTCGAGGGAGAGGAGAAGAGACTTTTGTAGTGGATATGGAGTACTTCTGACTCCGACATTACAGTCTCAGTAGACACATAGAGGTTGTTCGTCCCCGGCGTCCCGAGGAGCCTAGGGTCTCTAAGACCTTTCCTCTCCTTTTATGATTCTACTTTTTAGTCTCCCTCGTGTCTCCTTTATCCTGCACGTTCCCTCTAATTAGGTGAGGAGTCTGTACTTTCTTTATACAAGTTAATATAAAATAACGTAAAGTAACCTTACATGTGCAGTATGAATCGACGGACGTTCGGAGTCTAATGGGTCGCTCTTTCGCTTTACTTTCTGTTCGCTTATTTTTGTGCTTGTTTCTTCGAGGACTTTAACCTTAGTAATTCTCTCTTTTTCTTTTTGGTCTGAACTCTGTTTTGTCAGAGAACCGCGGTTCCGCGAGAGTCATGACTGTAGTCCAGGGGTTCCGGCGTTTCGGGTCACGGTCGACGGGTGGTCAGGACGTCAAGACTGGTGCCCGTAGGCCCTTTCCGGGTCCGGTCTAGTCCTCCGAGGTGACAGGATTTCGATGAGGAGTGCACGTGACACTGGATCCCGTCCAGTGGCTGGGAGAGACTCGGAGGTAGAGGTTCCCACTTTACTCTCCGGACTTGGTCTCTGGAAGTCTTCGTTACCCTCCTCTCTGTTCTCCAATTACTTTCTTTCGGCATGACCATGACAGGGTCCCGAGTCTCCTGGGGTGGCTGGAAGGGACCCCCGACACTAGGGGACAATGTCCGATGTGACACAGGGGGGTGGGAAGTATATAACTTCGGGATGGATTAGGGGTCAAACCGATATGTACCTCTACCCGGAAATTTCTCCATTGATTCCAATTTACCCCAGTATTCACACCCCTGGGTTAGGGTATACTGTCCATAGGAATATTTTTCTTCTCTGCGGTCCCCACACGTGTGTCTCTTTTCCGGTGCACTCCTGGGTCTCTCTTCTGTCAGTAGGCGGTGGGTCCCTCTCTCCGGAGTCCCCTATACTAGGGCGGTCGAGGAAGTAGAACCTGAAGGTTGGAGGTCTTGACGCTCTTTTATTTCAACCAACGGATCCGGTGGGTCCTACCATAAGAGAGTACCGTCGGAATCGGCTGATTATGAGGAGTTATTCTGGGCGTCATCAAGACTTGGTTCCCATCGTTATTAGTCCTACTGTGAGACTCCCGTCCACCTGTCACCACCCACAATCGTGAAAGAGGACTGGGAGTACGAGAAAGACAGAAATGGTTGGTGGGTGGTGCACACGACAGATACGGAGCGGGTAGTTTTGACGTGTGTCCTTTCCGGGACTTTAGAGGAGAGGGACGTCTCACTAACCAACTCCTCCTCCTCCTTCCTCGTCCACGGACCAGGGGGTCCGAACCGTCGTAGAAGGTCCAAGATTGTTTTCCCGTGATTTTTAGAGTCCGTCGTTTCTTCCTTTTGAAACCACTTCCCCTAGGAGGTCTATGGACCGGTGGGAGTTCTCGTCTTTTAGTACCTTTTACGTTCCTCGAGTGCTCCCTGACACTCACCTTTAAGGTCGACGACGACGACCTCACACACACACACTCTCTCTCTCTCTCTTTCTCTTTCTCTCTCTCTTTCTGTCTCCGTCTCCCTCCCTTACCATGTAGTCTTTATTGTGTCTTACCCTCCACTGAGTCCGTTGACAAAATAGGGACCATGGTTACTAGTTCTGAGAAGCCGACGGGTCTCGTCCTCACTCCGAGGGTCTACCGGAGACCTCTGTGTCATTTCTTGGTCTGCGCCGGGACCTGGTCTTCCCGGCTGTCGGATCGACTCCGGGGTGGTACAGTCCTGTTTCATGGTGACAAGATTCGATTCAGCGAAGTCAGTACAGGCTGAGACACGCTGGGGTATCTGCCGTTGGGTGGTCCGAGGGGTCAGGGACCCTAAGAGGTCCGTTCTTGTGACCTCACCCAACGGTAAAGGAAGAGGTTACGTACTTTCACTTTTCACTTTCACTTCAGCGAGTCAGCACAGGCTGAGAATCGCTGGGGTACCTGACGTCGGGTGGTCCGAGGAGGCAGGTACCCTAAAAGGTCCGTTCTCATGACCTCACCCCACGGTAAGATCCGGGATCCTTATGTTCCCATGTCGGTGCTTGTTTTGCGTTTCTAGAGACGGAAGTACCGTTTGACACCGGTTGTAAATAGCTCGTGAATCACGTAAGGTTCGTGATCCGATTCGGGAAACGTGCTGACTAGATGTTTAATCCATAGTAGTGAGAGAAGTGAAATGTCTACTCCTTTGACTCCAAGTCGCTCCAATTCAGACAACAGGGTGCAGGGTGGGTCACTCATTCATGACCACAGTCCTAAGTCTAGGACTGACCAGACTAGGTCAAATAAAAGACTTGTGTTGTGATAATCGTGAGAATCTTTGGAGTAATAATAAAGTAATAGTGATAATTCTCTCTGTGGGGGTAATCGGACCTTAGTCCTACGAGTACTACTATTAACGACGACCAATGACTCGACCTAGTACGGGGAACGAGGTGAGTTGTAAAATGTAGTCGTAAACTCTCGGATCCTCCACCCTCAAAGGAGTAAGGACAACGTGTCTACTCCTTTGAGTTTGAGTCTCTGTGATTGCACACACTTATAAGATCATTGATTACTCCCCAACTCGTCCCTAAACGTAGATTCTCATCGAGGTTTCGTGAATTAACTCCAGTTCTCTCCAATTCATTGACTTCATTAACTTGAGAGGGATAACTGTAAACGTGTCTGTCTATAGAGTGTCACCAGTTAATCTATTACAAGACTACAGTCGTACATGTTAGGGACGAAGAACGACGGTTCACAGTACGAGAAACTGTGGGGACATAGTCATCGAGGGACTCGGCACCGCCAATCGTGTACGACTATGTCAGAGTTTCTACTTCCGTCCCGTAGACAACGTTTGTGGTGACTCAAACTTTATCGACCTTCACACCTTCGAAATCAAAAACATTCGGTACAGTTTTGTAAGAATCCCAACCCCACCCACTCGTCTTACTCCTTTTCCCCGAGCTAGTGTTCATGTGGTCAAGTCCTTCGGAGACACACGGACCTCAGACTCTGAGTTGAGGGGATAATCTCTGGGGTCCCGTCGGTCTTTCGTGGTCGCCTTCCTGAGTTGGTGTCAGGTCGGGGGGTGTCGTCCGGACACCTTCGGGGACTGTAGGATAGTCCGCCGATCGACGTTTTCCTTGATCACCCTTGGAACCGTCGTAGTCTATTGGTTCGTTTGGAGTTACTGAGACTATTGGATTAACGGTGACCCTGGTGTCGGGTGTTGACATGTAGTTCTTGGGTACACGGTTTGGGTTTGTCCCACTAACAGACTATTTTATCTTCTAAATTTATCCCAGATCTGATGGATCTGAGGAGATTGTCTCATTTGTCTTACAAGTCCCATGTTATCTTTTGATAGGTAATATTGTTCTTGGTTCTTTTACTGTTTGAATTTACTCGTTTCTGTAGTTGACTGCGGTTTATGGTTCTACTTAATCTACGACCTTGATAAACTGTCCTTAAAATTTCGTCGGTTGAATCTTACAAAGTTTTCAGTTAATGTATAAGAGAACTTTGTTTACTTTTTAATCTTCTAGAGTCGTTTCTTTATCTTCATTTTATTCGTTCTTTCTTTACACTAATATCTTTTTTTTAGATGTCTTTTTAGATTTACTATATTAATGGGTCCTTCTAGATTGATTGGATATGTAAATACGTCTTGTATTGTGGGTTGTTGTCTTATGTGTCAGAACTTTATGGGTTCTTTGTAAGTAGTTCTGTTTGGTTATACAGAATTTTTAGCTTTATTACGTCGATAGACTGATTAAACTTTAGTTTAATCTTTACACAAGGTTAAACCTTAATATAATCTTGAATTATCGTCTTTGTGTTGTCCTTTTAGAGACTTATACACCTTTAATCTATCGCATGGAGATTTATTAGGTACCTGGTTTCTCCTTCAGAGTTTCCATTAAAAATTTTTATTACTCATAATGAGTCGGTAATTTTTCTTATGTAAACTTAGTCAAGATTACTCTACCTACTTTGACCTCGGTTAATATGTCTCACTTCATTCGGTCTTTCTTTTTGTGGTTATGTCATATGATTGTGTATATATACTTTAAGTCTTTCTACCATTACTATTGGGACGTACGCTCTGTCGTTTTCTCTGTGTCTACATATCTTGCCTGAAAACCTAAGACTCCCTCTCCCTCTCCCACCCTACTAAACCCTCTTACCGTGACTTTGTACATATGATAGTATATTCTTTGCTTAACGGTCAGATACAAGCTATGTCCTATGTCCTACGAACCCGGACCACGTGTCCCTACTAGGTCTCTCTACTATACCCCACCCCCCACCCTCCAGCCTCCCCCCAAGTCCTAACCCTTGAGTACATGTGGACACCGACTAAGTACAGTTACATACCGTTTTGGTTATGTCATAACAGTTTAGTTCATTTTCATTTTTAATCTTTTTTAAAATTTTCATGTTTTTTATTTTTAGCTTTTTATTTTTATTACTTTTGTTTTTGTGTTGTATAGTTTTAGGGATCTGTGTATACAATCGTTTAGTTCAGGTTTGTACGTATGTTTCTTAATATACGGTACTGTTTCACCTCAAATAGGGTTCAAAATCTCCGGTCATGTTGTAAGTCTTTAGATAGTTACATTATATATTACAATTGTCCGATTTTTTCTTTTTAGTACGCTAGTATAGTCAGTTGTGTCTTTTCCGTAAGCCGTATTAAGTCTATGAGTAAGTACTGTTTTCCCCTTTTTTTCTCTTGAGTTTTTTTGTCTTTATATACACTTGAAGGACTTGAACTATTTCTCCTCGATGTTCGTAGGGTGTCGATTGTAGGATAAATTACCGCTTTCTGACTCACGAAACGAACGTAATCCCCATTCTAACCCTTGTTTTGACCCACAGGTGAGAGTAGTAAGTATAACGGTAATGATCTATGTACCGGTGACGTTATTCTGTTCTTTTTATTTATATCCCGGGTGTCTACACTTTACTTATTTTATGTCAAGTTAAGTAAGTGAGTCAGTACAGACTGAGAAACGCTGGGGTACCTGACGTCGTGTGGTCCGAAGGGACAGGAAGTGGTAGAGGACCTCCAACGAGCTTGGGTATAAGTAACTCAACCACTACGGTAGGTGGTTGAACAAGAGACAACAGGGGAAGAGGAAAACGGAAGTCAGAAAAGGTCTTAGTCCCAGAAAGGTTTACTCAGTCAAGAAGCGTAGTCCACCGGTTTCATAACCTCGAAATCGAAGTCGTAGTCAGGAAGGTTACTTACAAGTCCCAACTAAAAGAAATGCTAACTGACCAAACTAGAGGAACGTCAGGTTTCCTGAGGGTTCTCAGAAGAGGTCTTGGTGTCAAGTTTTCGTAGTTAGGAAACCGTGAGTCGAAAGAAATATCAGGTTGGGAGTGTAGGTGTACACTGATGACCTTTTTGGTACCGAAACTGATATGTCTGCAAATCACAGAGATAAACCTCTACCATACAGAGAAGTATCTTCTAGTGTTCCTTAGATTTTGTTTGTTTTTGTTTTGAAAGGATCTTGATTCAAGTCGTTCAAGTGTCCTATTTTTTAGTTGTCTGTTTTCAATTGATACAAAGATGTATGATTGTTACTTGTACACCTTTGACTTTAAATTTTGGACTGTAAAGGTTAGAGGTTTCCTTTACTTTATAAATGGATATGTGATTTGTTTTGTATATACTCCAGACGTACGACTTTTTAATGACGTTTCTCGACCCTTCAATGGTAAGGGTAGGAGTGTTAATTTTTTTTTTTTCTACTTGTTTGACTTTTAGTTACCAGTAGAAGAATCTAAGTTGTCTCTTAACTTCAGTGTCTGTTTGACCATAGGGTTTTGGACCTTTCTGTTCGTCGATGGATCTTAGTGTCTAATAGTTCCTGTCTTTGGGAATGGACCTCGGTCGTTGATTGACATCCTCGTAAAATATGTACTACACAACGACTACAGAGTGACATCTGATCGAACCTTTAATTTTTGATGTTCTTCCGTTCAGAATTCCTCATAGGGGTGTGAGAACACTCAAACTGAAGACCCTCGGGGTATTCCAAGAGTTACACTTCTCTCTTCTTTTTAGGAGAGAACGAAGGTCGTCCCCCCTCCTCTTTATTGGTAAAAAATTTACGGGTATCGTATAAAGATTTTCTGAGACAAGAGGAAGTCCTCCGACGAAGTTCTCTTGGATACAATGGTTTCAAATTGATGGACCCCCTTTTCTCTATATGTCGAGTGTCCCTGATTTTCTGTCTGGATTAGGATCCTAATCTCTTCCGAAGGGGAGGGGATGTGTGGTGGTGAAGTTATCCCAAGGACTTATTATTACAGCAATTTTCCTATCGTTCGGAGTCTGGGAGAAATTCCTCGGAGATCCTTTCGGGTTCTGTTCTCACCTCCGTCTCGGCTTCTGTGACTTCCCTCGAAATAGGAGGCTATGACCCTGACGTCGTTCGCCTTTGTGTCTGATTGAGGGTCGGTCGATGTGTCTTTTGGAGGGTGATTTGCGACTAAATGGACTCAGGGAGGCTGGGCTATGTAGTACACACCGGTAGTCGTCATTTGAAGTGATTCTCCGCTTATGTGTCGGCCTTCTCGATTTCGTTCGTAGGGGTCCTCCTCCGATGTGTCCGTAAGGGTCGGTCCATAACTACGACAAAAATGTCATTTCATTCAGGTTTAAGAGAGTGGGAGTACACTGCTGTGCACTATGTCCTAAGAGTAATCTTTTCGGTTGTTCTTCATAAAGTCATACCTTCCTTTAGTTACCTGCGAGGACTTTTCTTAATGGTCGTCTTATTACTTCCTCCCGTTCAGTCGTCTTGACTCTTGTATATCTCCTCTTTTTGGTGTTTAGTGAGGGACCAATGTCCCAGTCTCTTTGGATTCACTATGTTGTCACTGGGACTTAATACTCTTGTGTGTGTTGGAGAATTGTCTCTGTCTTTGGTCGATTGCCTTATCGTAGACGTTCGTACACTCGTAGAAGGTTGGTGTATTCACTACGATTTCAGGGGAGGAAACAGGAGAACCGACTCACGACCCCGACCTGGGAGTCGGTCCGGGGTGAGAGCGACGTGAGAGACTCGAGTCAGGGGGGTCACGGAAGAGACCTGGTCTCCGTCCAGTCGGGACGGGTTGAGAGGTGGGAGTTACACATCAGTCCGGTGGAGACTGGCATCGGACTTGTCGTCACTCAAGACTTAGTACGTGATTATAAATCATTCTTTCAGTCATCACCGAGAAAGGGTGTCCATTCTTGAACCTGAGACCTCAGTCTTTCTGGACCCAAGTGTAGGGGGAAGTGACATACGGGAACCGGTTCGACAATGGGAGAGTAGGAGTTAAGGAGTGGATACTCCACTCTCACTACTAAAGCCGGAGAGTCGTCTATATTACTTGCCGTATTACATTTCATAACAGTACTATAGACTGTGGATCTACCACGGGTTCTGTACGACCAATACCAATATTAGGGTAAATTGTCAGATGCCTCGTGTCGAGTTAGACTATCTCAGTTCAAGAGTCAGGGTATCTTCCACTGGAGCAGACCGTAAAGGTGTCGTGAAATGTCAACCGTCTTGGGTAAATGTGGAAACAGATACCCCTTGGACTCTAGGGGTCCCTCGTCCGTTCTCACACTCAGACCCCGGTCTTAGGGACCCAAGTCTAGGACGGAGGTGGTGAAGGATCAACTGGGACTCGTTCAATAAAGGGTAAACTCGGAGTTAAAGGAGTGGACATTTGACCCCGATTGTTTTAATAGAGGAAACGTCCTGACAATATTCCAGACATGTACATTCCACACATCGTGTCCCAAGCCGGACATTTTCAGGGGGACAGTACAGACTCTAGACATGGTGAGAGGGGTGAAATATCTCCGTGTGTGGCTCCAAGTCTCTCTGATTCCGTATACAGGTCTTAGTGTGTCTTACCGACAACCTCAGTCGAGAAATTGAGTTTCAACAGTACGGGTCCGGACGCACGGTGGGTGGCGTCCAGTGTCACGACGGGTGAAATGTGGAGTCGAGTCGAGTGTCGGTAGGAGTCTCTACAGAGACATAGAGGGTAAAGTGTCCACTCCCTTGACTCCGGCTCATACGTGTACCATGACCAACTCCCTGGGTGTCGGTCTTTCCCTCCTTAGTAGGTCTTAAGTTTGTGTCCCGAGGGGTAAAGGTTTGGGTGTCGTTTCCGTCAAAGGAGGAGGGAAGGAACAAGACTTCGACGCTCCATTAACAACCCGAGGTCGACCTCTTCCCGTACCGTTGGGTGAGGTCATAAGAACGGACCTCTTAAGGTACCTGTCTCCTCGGACCACCCGATGTCAGATACCCCAGTGTTTCTCAGCCTATACCAACACGGTGATTGTGTGTGTTTGTGTCGACTCTCTTCCACTCCCGTCCCTGTCTCCCGGTCGACCGCGGATGTCCCTCTTGTCCGTCGGTCGGGGGTCCCAAGGTCTCTAGGAGCTTAAGGTAAGAGACGGAGGACCTGTGAGGCGTCTGAAGCGTCTCGGTCTCGGAGGACACTCTCGGCCTTCCGCTCCTCTCCTGGGCGAAAGAGAGGTAGGAGAGGCGAGTCGTAGACGTCTCGACGCGTACGCGAAGTCTTCCTCCTCTCTGTAGGAGCTCCCGGGCGCTACTTGGGGTGTCTCTACCTAAAAGGACTTGAGTAATATAAAGGGAGGGTCCCAGGGTCCAGTGCAGTTATTGAAGGACGGGTGACGGACCGCGTCTAGCCGGCGCTCCGGTGTTCGGACAAAATCCTCGATATTTAGGTAAGGGTGAGGGGCACCTATAGTTAGCCTTTGGTGTAGCGATTTAGGTGGTTTTAGGTCGTCAAGTACTTAGTTTCCGGAACAGGCCCGAGCACGACCCGACCGGCTCCGTGGTAGAGGGGTCTAATCCCAGGGCCCTCGGAGGTCTGGGCGACCCCGGTCTGAGTCTCTTTTGGGGGTTTGGTCTACGACGACCTCACCACGAGAGTGGTTGACCCGGATCCCTTTGAGGGTCGCTGAACCGACCCTCTCTTCGGCGGACCAAGGTCTCGAGGTTGGAGTCCGGCTAGAGAGGGAGTTGGTCGTGGACGAGGTCTCCTGTGACCAAGACTTCACCGGGTCCTTACGCGGAGTTTCGGGGTACCGAAATGTTTGGTCTCCCGGATTCCATCGTAGAGGAGGTCCACCCGTCTGTCCTTCGTCTCGGGTGAAGGTCAGGGAGAACAACTCTGAGATCTCTCGACGCACTACGACGTCCGTCCCCGACGACGTCTCCCCCTGGGGAGGACACGTGCCTCGTGGACGTACGGGACAGACTCCAGTGTGTCTCTCAGTCCCCATCTCGACCTGTCTTGGGTTCAGGTGACCCGAGGGCCCGATTACGTCATTGTGAGTCCGTCCACAGACGTCTAAGGGTCTTCTTCGACCTCACACGTCTCCTGACCTTCCCACGGTCGGACTCTCGGGGTTCCAGGGTTCTGTGAGAAGTAGGTGGGGGTCCGACACCCCTGACCTCCCCCTCGTGCAGAGCTTCGAAGACGAAGAGTGCTACCTTCGACCACGGTCATTTAATGAGGGACATTACCTCTACAAACGAACCCCTTAATCCCTCCGTCATTTGTCTTCGGCCTCATTAATTGGTTCCTGACGCATACACGGGTCGGAAAGTTACGACGGGTGGGGGACGGCACCGAAGGGGACGTCTCTCCACTACGGTGGCCCACCGCGAACAGACGACTCTACTCGTTACCGTCTGTCCCTTTCGATCCGAGACTCTCCCTCTCTGTCAACGGGTTCCTGTGTGTCGTCCGAGTACTGTTTCCACCCGACCTAAGGTGGAGAGGACCCTCCCCCCACCAGTCCAGTCCCGACAAGGGTCATGTGCACTGATTCATGTCCCAGTTCCTAGTTCCCCAATAGACCCTGACCCTGCCCCCCTTTAGACCGTCCACTCCTTCCTCCCTTGACCCGAGTCTCTCCCATTCATTCACCGGGCTCCTAAGTGTCGTCCACTTCTTCTCCTTCCTCCTCGGCCTGGGTCCAGACGACAGAGAGAGTAACACGAGACAACGAAAGAAGAGAAGTCGAGGACCAACTCCTGAGACTTCGGGTTCTTCGTGGACTATCCTCACCCTTTCTGAGAGTAACCTCCTCGTTAGGTCTCTGGTCTAGAGTTTGACACCTCGCCCCGGCTAACGGTTGAACACAAGAGAAGAATAATTCGTGGCTAACACAAACCCCCTAACCTGTACGAATAGAGTCAGGAGTGTCGTTGGACGTTCTTCCATCCCTGAAGAGGGAAATACTACTCCTTTGGCTCCGAGTCTCCTTCCCTTTACTGAACGGGTTCCAGTGTGGTACCACAGCTCATACATAGGTACATAACGAAGAGTCGTTGTTTAGAGAGTAAAGGACGTACACTACGACCTTATGCAGAGGGAACGGTCGACCATGGTATCATTAGAAACAGTGTCTCTAACCGTGTCACGAATTAACCGCGACCCCCTTGTGTCCTTCTTTTCCCTCCGAAAAGAAGGGTCGAGATTACACGGGAGAAGATTAAAGAGGGTTCCCACGTTTCCGGTCCTGACGTGGGATTCCTTATGGGTCGCTACTCGTCGACGGTCGTTCCAGGACCCGTACTGTAAAGGGAGACTTGTCAAAATGGTTGTGGGGTTGTCCAAGGTGCCTGTACGGTGGGGTCGTTTGAGGAGGTGGCAGGTCGCCCACTGACGTACAAGAGAGACCAATCCAGACCTGAGATCACCCTGTTGTCTCATCTCCCCTCCGAGAAAGTCTAGACAAGGAAGGAACGAACCTTAGGACCGAGATCACTGACGGGAAATGTAGGCGATGAGGACGTAAAAAATCTCACGAAAAATGGGGGACCGTCCGTTAGGAACCCGAAGGGTCCACTTCGATCACCATTTCTTGGACGGACAGTTACGTCCTCTACGTCCAAGCTAGGGGCTTAGTCCTTCTAGGGGACCTCCTTCGGTACCGTTGGGTGAGGTCATAAGAACGGACCCCTTATTGTACCTGTCTCCTCGAACCACCCGACATCAGGTGTCCCAGCGTTTCTCAGTCTGTGTTGACTTCCTTGAATCGTGTATGGGTATCCAATGTAATTTGAAAGGGACAGGATAAGGTCCCGCCAGTGACAGAGGACGAATCCAAGACTGACTACTTCTTAATGATGATCCACACTAGGGTCCACTATCTGGGTGTTTCTCCTCTTGGAACCTTACTCAAACCACCATGGGAACCCAAACTTGTGTCACGACTCGAGGAAGGATTATCCTTTCGCAACGACCCTTAGGTACCCATTACCTAACTAACGGCCGTAGTACTGATTAGTCCGGTAGTGGACACCAACTACACTACCTCATGGTAGCCTTCGTTCATGGTAGCCTTCGTTCACGGTGTCCTCGGGTCCTCCGTCGTTGTGAACTGACAGTGTCCTTACTACTTCCGATATCGCTACGGCCACCCAGGAGGACTCCTTCGACCCTATAAACCCTAGAGTCAGGAAAATTTAAAGTCAATACTGTCGAGATTTGTTCAGAGAAGAAAGAACATCGGGGTCACGGGGTTTTAGGTTATACTTTACTCCGTCCTACGACTTAAGATTATAGGTGACTTAAATACCTGAACGGTTTAAAGAGTACTTTTTACAGGAACTCCTCAATGAAGAGAACCCTTTCTTACTCTAGACCTTTGAACCTTAATTTCGTAGACCAACCTGGATTTACTTTGGTTTTAGAACTGAGTGTTCAGGGACACTCGTAGGGAACCGTCACTTTCATTGAAGGGGTGGTCACGGACTTCTGTGATCGACAGTAAACGAATTTATAGGGGAACTATCTGAATCGACCCCGTCTACGAAATTTACTCTTCGAGTGAGTGGAGTTCTCGGTATTGTTAGTAGGGGACAACGGTAATCTGGGTAGTAATTCTAGTTTAGAGTCGTACAGGGTCTCTATCATGTCAGAGACTGGGTCCTCACTTCTCGAAGTTTTTGTTTTCGTTCGGAAACGATTACATACAAGTTCGTCTGACCTCTTATACAGTCTCCTCTGCCAAGACTTCCACCATAAGATTCCTCCTTTGGATTGTGTTTTAAACCAAGTTAAGTAACTATACCCACGTAAAAGGTCTCTACGATCTGAATGAAACAATCGAGTACGTTCACCTCCACCAGGATTGTCGAATGGACAAACCAACTAACCTTCACCACAAACTACTACCAGATGTGAACACTGCGGTCTCCAAGAGTCCGAGTGTCTCCAATTTACACCTTCTTACTGTCTAATACTACACCTTCTCCCTTAGGTTTTGGTAGGGTTCTATTCTGATAACCCGTACCAAATAACGCACGTTGGACGTGTGGGTGAGGGTTGATACGACTCACTCTTGTGGGTCTTCTTTGATTCCGTGACTCTTTGGTTGACGACTACCCTCACGCCTAGGGAGGGACGTAGAAACTTTTCGAGACACTGACGAGAAGGAACATTTTATCTGTATTGGAACCTACTTTCTGCGTTGCGTCTACCCGAGTCCTTGAAGTCACCGCTACTGCCACATCCTCTCCTTGTCTCCGGGTTTAGTTCCATCCTCGGAGATGACTCTTCCTGGTGTCCTCCAACGGAACGGAACAGGACGTCCGTACGAACCGCCACCGATTCACTAGCACGAAAGAAATTTTTTCTTTGTCTACTTGTCAGATGACCTCATCAAGGACGAGACTCTCTTTTTGTTTTGGGGGTCTTTTAGTTTTAGGATCCAGACTATCGGTATCTGGATTGAAATAAGTTGTGTCACCTTCCAGTACGGGAGAACGAGTCAAAGTTCTGGATTTAGTCGATGTCTATGTCCACATGTCTACGAGTCACGGAAATGTCTTCTCGAGACATGGGAGTCACGTTTGCGTATGGTAATTAGAAGGAGGTTCGGAAGAGGTTTCCCTGGACGTCGGTAAATATTGTCACCTACACGTGACCCTTTCCTTAAGTAGACGCCCTGATCTGTGACTTAGACTTAACTGTATTTAAGTACCCCTGAGTTTTACGGCGACACCAGATGGTTTTGTCTTCGAATAGGGCCCAGTCCCTTATCTACCTCGAGTACGGGACGAGTTCCACTCACGTCGGCCAGGTAGTTGGGTGGAAACACCACGGGAGACGGGACTAGAGTGGAAACATTTCTTAGGTAAATAATTTGAGAGGAGTTTCGTCAAACTCGGTTTTGGGCAACCTTGTGAAGTGTGTAACAACCTTCACACTGTTTCTCTGTGTCCTCGGTGACTTTTTCGAGGATTTCTGGTTTCAACCCTGTTAAACTTGTTGTTTCATCAGTCTTATCTTGAGTTTCATAGGTTATTTATAGGTCCTCAGGTCCGACTATATTTATTTACTAACTTACTATTTACCCCCTCTTCTCAGTTTAGAGAATACTTCTTAACTTAAATACATCTGTAAGGCGGGAGGACCTCCCCATCATATGAGGGATGAGTTCACACCCGACGTGTATTCTCAAGAAACGTCTCATGTTACACCTTTACGCCCACCTCCTTTTCATTGAAGTGTCACTTCGGACCGTTTATAGTGGAATCGGTCCATTAGTTCCAGTTGTAGTCGTCACTATTTAGTACAACTATGGATAGAACCATTCCGCATTACTTTTACTCTAAAAATGGAGACACCAGCATGAAGGTTTTGAAGCGTCGAAGCTAGGTTAGTTTTCCTTTCGTAGTTCGTTTAAGGTCATTTCCCCGTAGGTTTTTATTTAAACTGGTCATGAGGAGTTTTGACAGTTCCGGTAGTTTCGGTTCCTTTAAGATTCTTTAACAGTGTCGGTTCGGAATCCGTCCGGACTACTAATTTGTATGGTACCGTAGGACCAACACTGAGACCTGGTCTCTTTCCTGTAATCCATTTTTGATTCCTTTAGGTTTAGTTCCTTTGAAATCAACTATTGTGAGAGGTTTACAACCAAATAATTAATGTTGTTTATAGGGTTTCACTATATTCCACAATTATCAAACCCTTTTACCTACATTCTGTAAATTACTGTAAATGACTGCAGAGTCAAAAGATCGTTTAGATTTTGATCAGATTTGTTATACAAGATAAAATTTTCTTTTTTATAGATTTCGATTTCTTTGTTACTTATAAGAGTTATGCGGTGTTTCTTGATAAAATCTGTAAAGACAAAGTGTCGAAGGCCATAAGAAAGAAAAATCGAGCATTAATTCATAGGACCACACAAGAACCACTACCAAAACAGAAATTGAATCGTAATACCAAAATTCGTTCGGGGTACACCAATTTTCATATTGGAGTATTGCCTAGAGTGTCGATAAAAACGAGTACCACATTGTAAGACGGTTTATCTGGTAGGACTCAAATTATTGACTTGAGGAGTATCACCCAACTAACCCAACAAGAGTTAACATACAATAATATTCGTTGGGATCTCTGACTTCGAAGATCTTTCTCTATCTACCCTCAGAGGTCCAGAGTAAAAAAGAGTTTCTATGTGTTACTTATACAATGGTCAAATGACTTACCCGTCTTAGATTACCCCGTGTTTGTCTTTATCGTAGTAAAGAGGGTCCGGACTGAAGTTTGCTCGAGGTAGACTCGGGGGTTGAGTGGGGTTTACCCGTAGTATCAATGAAATTGGAACTTGAGTGGAAGTCAACATTGACGTAGAACACCTTAATTCCAAACGGGTGAACAGTCGTAAATTTCCAGGTCGATTCACGGGGGAAGGGGTCGAGTCGTGAGTGGTCCAGAGTCTCTAGGGTCGACCCTTCCCTACCCCCTCCACTTCCATGTTTTAGACGAGTACGGGAGGGAAAGGGGAGGTCCTAGGACCGTCTCCTTCCCTTCAGAAATTCCTTTCTCCCTCGGTAAAAGGTGAACCGACCACGATAGACACCAGGAGGGACTCGACACACCAGGATCCGTACCGTCCGAACGTATCTGGTCGAAAGAGGACACCTTGTTTACTTACGCAAGTAACCTTGATATGGTAAGGGACTTTTTCCTGCACGAGACACCTGCTAGAAAACATGTGGTGGGATTGGGCTTCCAGGAGGAACAAGTCATGTAGGGTGACGACCGTAGGGGAGGGGTGGTTCTTCCCGAGGATTACACTAAAAATCTCCAAGTCACTGAAGGTACACACAGAATCAGATGAACCCCGACGATATTGTTTTCATAGTATCTGACTCACCGAGTTTGTTACCTTCGAATGACTAATAACAAGTTTTCCGAACCTTCAGGGTCGAGTGCCACGGCCGTCTAAACCACAGACCACTCTCAGGAGAAGGTCTAAGTGTCCGTCGGTAGAAGAGTGACACTCGAGTGTACCGTCTTCCTTGTTCCTGAGAGAGACCCAGAGGAAATTTCCTAGGACTAGGGTGAGTTCTCCGAGGTGGAAATTATGGTAGTGTAACCCCTCATCTATAGTTGTGTGTGTAAAACTCTCCTTCCCCCTGTGTCGTTAGTTAGGTATCGTTGTGCCAGGTGTCTTTTAGGGGGAGGGGAGACGAGTGATGGACCCTTGTGGTGATGGGAAGAGACAAGTAACAGGTAAGGACGGGACTATCTGGTACCGGTTTCGTTGGAGTCTGGACTTAAGAGGTCCGTGTGTCTGTTTCCGTTGTCATAGAGGGAACCGAGTAGTGAACTCCTATGACTCCGAGTCTCTCCAATTTAGGGTGTATATTGTCTCTCCTAGTCATCTCGGTTTTCCAACGAGAGACTTTCTTTTAATTTTTGTCTCTTCTGAGAGTTTTAACTTGTTTTTATCTTTCACTCTCGTACTTACTTGGTATATTCGTTGTCTTTTCCCTTGAGTGGCTTCTTAATGTCTCTATTACCTTTACACATACCTATTGAAATACTATTTAAACTTTAAAATCTAAGTATCTTATATAAGGATCTTTTTACATTGATGGTTTTGACTGGGTTTCTCTTAATAAAATTAAGAAATATTAAAACATTGGTAATTCAATTTAGTTAACTTTATAAGCGTGTTTCGTAAAATAGGTGTACCAAAATACTCAGGAAGATGTGTACATTCTGTCTTTAGTAAAGTCAGAACACGATTATGAAAGAAAATACTCTGATTGTTTTGGAACTTAGGTTTAGTCTGGTTTTTGTCCTTTAATGACTCATGTAAAATATGAGTTTTAAAACTCACTCATGTGAGTGAGTTTTTACATATATGTTTTTCAGAAAATTCATTAATCGTTCTTTTAAGGTCGTTACTTATATAGTCAATTATATGATACTGGTTCACACAAAAGAACATCCTTACACCATAATCAAATCATAATCCACTACTGAATTACATTAAGCAGTGGAATCCGTTAAAAAAATTTCGTACACTAGTAAATTTATCTACGTCTTTCTCGTAAACTTTTTCAACCGTAAGTCAGTACTACTTTGAGAATTGTTTGATCCTTACTTTCCTTCTTTTCGAAGACGGTTTTTTCGGATGTCATTTGTAGCATAAAACACTACTTTACAACTTTCAAAAGGGAAATTTTAATTCTAGTTCTTGTTCTGGTTCCTACCGACGGTTGTAGTAATTATAAGTTGTACCCTCCAGAAACCCTCTCGTGAATTTTTGTTTTTCTTTACTTTTCATATGTCTGACCTTCCCTTTTCGTTTTTGAGGGTGTAAACGTATGCGACACAAACAGAGAAACATTTCAGGTTTTTTCTCGGGCACCAACTATACTCTCGAATTGTACAAACGATCTAAGTTTTAGTCATATGTCTCTATTTCCACGGTAAAGGTTAACTTAAAAAAAAAATGTTTCAAAGACTCCAGTTATTCTTTGGATCGTTTTCAACATTTCAAGAAATACATCTTTTAATTATAAACCTAGACGGACTATACTCGAACCGTAGAACATCGTAAAGTAATTTACACACAAAGACAAAGGGGGTACGGGATATGGACTCTACGAACGTAGACGTAGAATTTCTTTGTGATAGTCTAAACCGTCTTGTTAAACACGCTACAACTCAGAATGACTGGGTCACAAGGTAATTTCTAATTATAAACGTATTGCGTAAACAGTTTGTGTGAGTAATAGAAAACGGCTTCTCTTCACCCATTATTACTAATGTAAACGTGGCCTCCTTTCACTGGTCGTCCTAGATTCGACAAACCGCAGTCTAAATTCAGGGTCCAAACAAAAACAAAGGAACCGGCACCGCAAAGTGGACGGAACGTGGACACCTGGACAAAGTAAGTAACTCATTGACGTCCCCAAGAATGACCCGGGATCCGGTCCACGTTCTTCGTGTCACTACACAGGTCACCTATCCTTCGAACAGGAAGACCTCGAGGTCGATGGTCTCCCAGGTCTAGTAGTGTGGTGCCCTACCATGACACGATTTTTACTACGACTCGCACCTCCTCCCCTCACTCCACCGGAGGACCTCCTTCCTCACGAATTAAGGTATGTACTTTCTCCTCAGTAGGTGTCTAGTTCTTACCCTCGCTCCATAATTTCTCGCTTTTTCTGTAGGACCGACTCAGTCTTCGGTAGAGAACGTCTCGGGGCGTGTGTCCCGGTTTCTCATACTACTTGGGAGTGAGATTTTTGTTCCCTGTCGGTGACTCCCCATTTTTTCCACGTTGTTTCGGCGTGGACGCGAATTCTTCTATCTCCCCCGTCTAACCTTCCCCCGTGTCTCCTCCTCTGGGACTCCAGTCCTTCAGCCCAGTCCAGTCTCCTCTGGAAACATACTTGGCTCCCCTGGGTGGGAGACGGGTAGGTCTCTAGAGTACTGAAGTACTTGGGTGAGGGTCGTAGGTAGGTCAGAGATTAGACGTTGTTGTCTGGGGTCAGGTCGTCGACTCCGAAAATATACCCCGACTAACCGGAGTCCCGGTCTCTGTTCCGAGTCCTCGAAGTCCTGACTTCTTTCTTACCGGTTTCAGTCCCCGGGTCCGGTGACGGGAGAGGGGATATAACACGAAATAGAGACGAACAGAGGTGGAGAAAGACGTTTCACCGGAGGAAAAGAGGGTGACGTGGGTCCCGTAAGAGGTATTCGGTCTTTCCATCGGGGTTCGACAATGATTGGGTGCTAGGGTTTCCGTAACCTCTGGAAGGGGGTTCGCGAGATCCTCTTTTCGGGTCCCTCCTTCGGTTGTCGTGCACCCCCTGTAAGACAGACTACCAATGTGATGGAGCGTGTATTTTCATTTGGGTATGGTGTCCATGACCGTTACGGGGACCCTCGACAGGCTCTTGTCGCCTGGCAGTCCAGTTTCCATCTGGGGAGGGTAGTAAAGTGTGGCGGACATTGTTTGTCTGGGTCGTGTGTGTTGGGCCTAGAAGGAGTCGGAGGACACCAGAGTCTGTTCTGGACCAGCCTGTTTGGGAGTTGGGTCGTTAAGGCGTAGGTCCAAAGGCACAATCTCTGTTTTAGGGTGCACTCGCGGTACTCCGAATGTGGTCCTACAATGGACGTCACTTCCTGCTATACGTCTCCTGTTTTACCTTTGTTCGATTTATAGGATCTGTGCCTTTGTTCCTTCTCACTTTCTTTTCCTCTTTCGCTCCTTCTCCCTCCCTTCCCTTCTTTCGTTTCTCTTTCTCGATTCGAATTAATTTTAATTATAACAAAATTTCCAGATTTTAATTATTTCTTTGCCGAATTAATTTTGGTCCCTCCAGGGAGAGGTACATGTCTTTCTGCAGACACTATGACCGTTTACTAATTTTTAAATCTACGTTTTCATATATATTGAAAATACACAAATATTAATTCATACGTAATCATACACCACACGCCTCTTCCGTTACCGTTGGGTGAGGTCGCTAGAACGGACCTCTTAGGATCCCTGTCCCCTCGGACCACCCGACGACAGATACCCCAGCACGTCTCAGCCTGTGCTGACTTCACTGAATCGTCGTCGTCGTCATACGCCACACTTCAAGATATTTACGTTTCTATTTCCCGGCACTTCCAAGATATGGTGTGGGTACCGTCCCCAATTATACCTCACACACCCGAAACCGCTCCTCGTTTCGTGTTTTCACGAAAAAGAGAT
This sequence comes from Capra ibex, assembly GCA_006410555.1. Taxonomy (NCBI): domain Eukaryota; kingdom Metazoa; phylum Chordata; class Mammalia; order Artiodactyla; family Bovidae; genus Capra; species Capra ibex. Next base: position 12,366,641 of record SJYO01016970.1, read on the forward strand.
ATACCGGACGAACTTATGTATTGTTATTCTCCCTGACGTAATTTCGGGAACCTATTAATCTTTATTAAAATTCACTTACTCTCTTTTATTTTACCGTCCATCACAACGAACGTTTCCTTTTTCCTTTTTTCAGTGGATTTATATTTTTGTGTAGATCTCTTTCGATTTTTTTTTACTGTCACGGACAATATCGTCTTGTGGTCCGTCGGTCACTTTCTCTCTTGACTGTACCCCTCTATGGACGATTATTTTTTGTTTAATATCTAATCACACATGGTTCATAATAATGTGGCACTTTCTTTACGTTAAAGCTTATACGTGTCTTTTTACACGTAGCGTCGCCTTGCTCGTCCCGAAACTTTGGGTGTCTGGACCCAAAGTCAGAGTGCTTATCAATAGTCACCTCATAAGACCCTAAGTGGGGTGACAAGACTCGGAGTCAAATAGGTCGGACTTTTACTATTGTTGTCACAGAAGGAGTGCCCCTACTACACTCCTAATTGACTTGATGACATCGGTCTTCAGAGTAGCACCTCTTGTGGACTGCTACTACCACTTCTACTACCACTACCGAAAGGTAGTAAAGTAGGTCCTTCATCAAAGTCTGATTCCTTTCCCTTGTCCCTAGAAAGAGAGAAACATATGAGAGTGTTAAAAATTTACAAATTGTCACTCTACTACAATGAGAGCCGATACCTGACTTAAAACACAGGGGAGGTTTAAGAATGTGACTTCGGGATTCAAGGGGTGGCACCAACATAAGCATCTACCCCAGAAACCCTCTATTAATCCCAATCTACGTCAATCTACTCTAGTACTTCCACCCCGGGAGTACTACTTCAGTCACGGAAATATTCTTCTCTGTGGTCCTATGAGAGAGAGAGAGAGAGAGAGAGAGAGAGAGAGAGAGAGACACACACAGACAGACAGAGAGAGAAAGAGAGGGGTATACTCCTGTACCACTCATCCTCCGGTAAATGGTCGGTCCTCCTCTATGGAGTGGTCTTAAGTTGGTAACGACCGTGGGACTCGAACCTGAAGGTCGGAAGATTTGACTCTCCGTTACGGTTTCTTAGGAGTTTGATGGCGTGTCAACGTGAGTAGAGTGTGCGATCATTTCATTACGAGTTTAAAGAGGTTCGGTCCGAAGTCGTTATGCACTTGGCACTTGAAGGTCTACAAGTTAGACCAAAATCTTTTCTGTCTCCTTGGTCTCTAGTTTAACGGTTGTAGACGACCTAGTAGTTCTTTCGTTCTCTCAAGGTCCTTTTGTAGATAAAGACGAAATGACTGATACGGTTTCGGAAACTGACACACCTAGTGTTATTTGACACCTTTTAAGATTTTCTCTACCCTTATGGTCTGATATACGTCCAGTCCTTCATTGTCAATCTTAACCTGTACCTTGTTGTCTGACCAAGGTTTATCCTTTCCCTCACGTAGTTCCGACATATAACAGTGGGACGAATAAATTGAATATACGTCTCATGTAGTACTCTTTGTGACCCGACCTTCTTCTTGTTCGACCTTAGTTCTAACGGCCCTCTTTATAGTTATTGGAGTCTATACGTCTACTGTGGTGAGAATACCGTCTTTCACTTCTCCTTGTTTTCTCGGAGAACTACTTTCACTTTCTCCTCTCACTTTTTCAACCGAATTTCGAGTTGTAAGTCTTTTGCTTCTAGTACCGTAGACCAGGGTAGTGAAGTACCCTTTATCTACCCCTTTGTCACCTTTGTCACAGTCTGAAATAAAAAAACCCGAAGTTTTAGTCACGTCTACCACTAACGTCGGTACTTTAATTTTCTGCGAATAAGGAACCTTCTTTTCAATACTGGTTGGATCTCTCGTATAACTTTCAGTCTCTGTAAAGAAACAGTTGTTTACAGGCAGATCGGTTCCGATACCAAAAAGGACACCAGTACATACCTACACTCTCAATCTGATACTTCTTTCGACTCACGATTTCTTAACTACGAAAACTTGACACCACAACCTCTTCTGAGAACTCTCAGGGAACCTGACGTTCCTCTAGGTTGGTCAGGTAGGATTTCTTCTAGTCAGGACCCACAAGAAACCTTTCTTACTACGATTTCGACTTTGAGGTCATGAAACCGGTGGAGTACGCTTCTCAACTGAGTAACCTTTTCTGAGACTACGACCCTCCCCAACTCCCGTCCTCCTCTTCCCCTGCTGGCTCCTACTCTACCGACCTACCGTAGTGACTGAGCTACCGGCACTGAGACTCACTTGAGGCCCTCAACCACTACCTGTCCCTCCGGACCGTACGACGCTAAGTACCCCAGCGTTTCTCAGTCTGTGCTGACTCGTTGACTTGACTTGACTTGACTTTGACTTATCTACTTAAAGACCACAAATTCAGTAGGTCAGATACGATAAACAATACCGTCGGGGTCGACTGGTTTTGTGAGAGTTTTAAAATTGTATGTATACGATTATTTCTGATTTCCCCCTTTTGGTGGAACCGGGTGCCCGGCTGACGTTACACACACAAGAAGACCCGAGACACGGGACCGCGATGGGAGTATTCTCCGACGACCTAACGGAACACCCACTCATGTGGATTGGTGCAGGGGAGCGTAGAACTCTTTTAATGTAGGTGTGGTAGTAATGCCTCCTCCTGGTCCTCTACTCGGTCCGGGAGTCTCGTGTCGCTCTGTCTGTTTTTACTAGGGAGAGGTGCCCCCGAACTCTCGGTCTCCTGACCGTCTCCACCTACTGTTCACAAGAGGACAGCAGACGGACGCGGGGCACTAAATTATGCCAAACCTGTAAAGAGGTCGACTCACCGCCGGTCCCGAGTTAGGAGCACTTTAGTCCGTCTATTTTCGGCATCGTTTCCCGTGGCTCTGGAACCGAGGGACAGTAAGACGACGGTTGAGACGGTCTCGGGCCGACCGTGTAATTCAGCGACTTAGTTAGGAAACGTGTGTGGGTCCACCCCCGACCACCTCGGAATTTCACCGCAGAACTGACATTACAGTTTGGGTCTCGACGTCGGGAAGGAGGTGGGGTGCGGAGTAGGGACGTCGGTGGTTGAGGAAATACAAAAGTTGGGACGGGAGAACAAAAATTGACAAATACGTAGACACAACGACTAAGTGGTACCCGAGGACTTCTTTCGTGGGTCGCGTTCCGGACGTATGCCCTCCCGTCCTCGAGACTTTCCCTGGACCTCAGAGTGCCGCTTCTTCTTCAGTTTACTCTTTTGTCCACATTTTGAGTATCGTGTCTCGGGTCGTGTATGGTTCACACATTACTTCGAAGCAAAGACAATGATTCCTACTACTATGAATATTGTTGTTGAAATTTTGTATTTTGGTCCCGAACGATGAAGGAAGAGAGAAGGAAGGAAGTAAGGTAAGTGTACTTGACTCGTGGAAGGTGCCGGGTCGTCCCGACGGGGTCCTGATGTCCCCACTTCCCCTGACCGCCCCAGGACGGGAGGACCCTGACTATCAGGGTACCCCTTCTCATTACGGGTAGTTCTTTGGTCTGTTTACTTAATTTGGTAACGTCTGACCCTGGTCCTTTCCTTCCTTTTTTATCTTACAACATTTTCTCTTACTACGAGAAAGACGGTCCTAGTGAGAGGAATCACACTCTTTCTTTGGTGTGCTGGGTGGGATGGTCGCACCGTCCTGTGACTCGAGGGACCACTGGGAACTCGACAGGAGACGTACAGGGGATACCGGGTCCGGGACGAACCGTGTAGGAGGGGCGGTACGTCGGGTGTGCGAGGACCAACGACGTGTCGTGGTAGAACGACGGGGGACGAGGACGGGTGGTACGGAAGACACCGACTGGTAGGGTCCCAGAGACAGGTCGAAGGTAGTGGAGGGACAGAGGGTGTTACGGGGAGGGGCGGGGGCGGAGTCGAGACCCTTCCCCTCTCGGGGAGTCCCTATCCTGGTAGAACGGAAGGTCGGAATCGGTTAACCTGGTCTCGACCCGTGTACTGTGGTCGATCTGGTTGAGTCGAACCTAAACCCGAGTTTCTAGGACCGGCCAGAGGTACCCTCCTCTGTCCCGGGGAACCGACCTCGGACCTCGATGGGACACCCGATGTCTCCCTCCCCGACCTCGTCCCTACTCCCTCCTCTTCCTCGGACCACAAAAGGAGGGGTGTTGGGTCGCCGGGGGAGGGGACCCTAGACGGGGGAGGGACAGGGATAAGTAGGTACACGACTCAAGGACCAAGTAGTGAATTCGGTCTCGCGGAACTAAGGGGAGAGGGAGGGGACTACTGGCTCAGTTACCGAAGGGAGGGCGTCGGGGAGCCTCGGGGAGACCCGAGACACTGAAGGGACAGTGAAGGGTTCCCGGTCCGAGGACCACAAACGGCTTCCTCACTCACTTCCTGACTTTCCCACGGGTTTGGAGTCTCGTGGAGGGACGCCTCCTCGCCCTCGGGTCCGCACGGGCCCGGACCCACACGAAGACTGAGACGACGAAGGACCGGGGCACCAGAGTCGGACTGCGAACAGGAGTGACCGGTAGGTGGAGAACGTCATCCCTCCCATCGTCCCACTCCGTTGGGCTACTACCTCCCCCGAACGATCGCGTACCGTCGTTACAGTATTCCTTACTGTCACATCGGAGACGTAGGGAGAGGGATGTCCTTACGCTACGAATAGGGATCTCAGGAGGGTCCTCCACTTCCTGGAGTCCTAGACGTCCCTGCGATCTCCGTTTGTCGTCCAAGCCATCGTCTACTCGTACCCCACCGCCTCCCCTCCTTCACCTCTCCCCTACTCGTACCCCACCGCCTCCCCCCTTCACCTCTCCCCTACTCGTACCCTATCCCCTCCCCTCCTTCTCCTCTTCTCTACTCGGACCCCACCCCCTCCCCCTCTTTCATCTTTTTCTTCTATTACTAAAATCTAAGTCTCTCCTGTTGAATCGGGAAATTAAGTCACACACAAAAGTTTCCCTATCGAAAGAAAAAGTTTAATAATAATAATAATTCGGGATTCACAGATGTAGAAGAAAACGTCCCAAATTTCAAATCGGGGTGTAGGACAAGAAAGGGGAGTGAGGGCTGACCCCCCGGACTGAGAGGACTCGTCGAAAGATCTACAGGTCGAGTCCCACCCCGACTAGTTCCGTTCGGGCTATCGGTCTGGTCCAGGCGACCCAGACTGTGGGACCCTGACTCGTGAGTCTCCCCCACCCTTGTGCTGGTCCGTCGAGCGTCAAACCTATGAACCCCTTTAGTGAGACGCAGAAACCCGGAACCACAGGAACACACACTTTACCCCTTCTAGTCACGATTCGCCACACCCCCCTTCGCCTTCACAACACTATTACACCCTCCTTTGTGCCGGGGGGAGACTTTGAGGACTAGAGGTGTCAGTGATCCCTTTACCCGGAGATACGGAGGACGTGTACCGAAAAGGGACGCTTCTGTCTCGTTGAGCTTCCTAGGTCGTTTACTATATTTTGGCTGGGTTTGATTGAATTTTACCCTTAAATTACCGACATTATCGACTTCTGAAGTGTCCCTCAAGGTCAAGACTAGACCAAAGTAGTCCCCCAGGGACGTCAGAGGGTCAGAGAGTAAGGGGCTGAAGACCGACCGGCTCAGTAGTCGTCACTCCAACGAGGTCCACACCTTCAGACAGGGAACCCCGGGTCGAGGTCGAGTGTGTCAACCCAGTGTCTGGGGAGTCTCGGTCAGTGACGCCTGTTTCGTTTCCCCTACAGACCGAGTCCCACCCGGGTCCAGTAGGGTAGGATTAGAACTTCTGACTGTAACTCTCTTTCCCCCAGGGACCTTTTCCTTTAGTTCTCGCCAAAAATCGTTTTCTCTGCCTAGCCTTCGGATAAGCAAGTGTGTCGACCTAAACTTACAACCGTCCTCTATCTGTTAGTTGACTGGTCCCGACACAGGTGCTTGTGTGAGGCTCCACACCGGTGAGGGCAGGGACAGGGGGATTGTGAGGCGACAGAGTAGGGGGGGTGTTCTACACCGTAAAGGTTTCCCGTCCGGATCTTGGAACTGAAGAAGCCACAGCAACGATCGTCCCCGACCGGGTCTTTCACGTAGTACGTCGGTCCTCCCCGGTCGGAGGAGACGAAGACCCACTTCAGGTAGGTCCGAGACCACTGGTCTGTAGTCCCTCGTACTCCTGGGTCCGTCGAACCGGGTCTGTGACCGCAGTGATTGGGGTGTCTCCGTGCCGGGTGTCCCGTCCGATGTCCGTGGGGGCCTTCGAAGGACCATCTCCAGTCATTACCGTCCTCTCCATGTCCCGTCGGAGGTGACCACTGAAGTCAAGAACCACCCAACCAAAAACTCGAGTGTATTCTGTGTCTCCTACCCTACCAACCTATCGTAGTGACTGAGTTACCTGTACTCAAACCCATTTGAGACCCTCAACCACTACCTGTCCCTCCGGACCGTACGACGTCAAGTGCCCCATAGTTTCTCAGTCTGTACCGACTTGTTGACTTGACTTGAGTTGGCTTCTGTGGGGTCCTTGGGAAATTGTCTGACTCCCCGACCACTTCCTGGTGTCAAGCAAGTTCGTGTCCTCTCTGAGTCTCGACCTCTCTAGGTTCAAATGGACAATCTGCTGGAGAAAAAGATGGGTGTCGACCACTTTCGGTCCCTTAAGTCTCTGACACTGGTGTGTTGGACCCCACCGGTCAGAGGGGTCGTAGGAGTATGGAAGGGGTAGTCCACCGGACTGTGTCTTAATCCCAGAGGGCACCGGATACAACCAACTTGCCGGGGTCTAGGAGGTTGGGTATAGGTGTTGGAGTGGAGGTCGGAACCTCGAGAGACGTCACCCGTACTGTCACAGACCTACTGGGGAAGGGGACGGGGGGTGTGTGTGTATAAGGTGGATGATCTAAACATGGGTCCCGTCCCCTGTCTAAGGGTCCTGTCCTAATCTAAGGATGGGTCACCGTCAAATAGAATAAAAGAAACTTGTTTAGTCGAAAGACGGTGTCGGGTCGTCGTACCTCAAAGTCACAGGTCTGTGTCTCTATTTTTTTTTTTTTGATTGTAGGTTAAGACGTCGAAAATAACCAGAGTGGGTGCGAGTGGACGACACGGAGGACCCCGAGGGGACTCCGGATCGACACGAGAGTATCGGGACGGGACGTTTGTGGGGTACCACCGGGGCGGAGAACAACAGAAAGGAAGGGACGTTGGGGAAAGAGGTAGGAGAGGGAGGAGGAGAGTCGTGTCCCTGTACTCTAGAGTCTTCGCAACGGAAGGAGATTAGTCTTGGATTAAGAAATACTGTCTCGAGTCTTTACCTCAAAAGGTTCTTCTGTTCCTTCTGCGACCACCACTAATTACGAAGGGACGAGAGACCTTTTATCCTGAATCAGATCCTATATCCAAAAAGAATCCTCGAAATGGTATCCGCAACGACTCTCCAGTCGGGTGCCAAATCGTCTATCCGGTGGTTCGTTCCTTCTTAAATGTCTTTTCTTCCCAAGTGTTCGCTTCTGTGGTCCTTCTGCCACTCGGGACCGTCTCAATTCCTCTAGGGTTCTGTCCCTGTCTTCGGTCGGACCAGGAATGGTGGTCCTGTGGACCTCCGACCCTCTCCCCTAGAAGGACCGAAACGTGGAGAGGACCTCCGGACAGGACGGGTGTAAGGGATTCGGAGGAAACTGATCTATAGAGAAGGGAGGATCTCCACTACTCACCTAGGATCGGCGACCCCATCCTCCCGTGTAACCCCCCATGTACGAGTACACCTACCTCCTCGTCAACTCCCATTGAGTCTCAAGCGGGAGTACTGAAGTGACGTCGGGGTTATCCCACCATCCTTTACGGTTCATGTCCTTGAGTCCGAAACTGGGTTCCGTCTTGATTAGTGAGGAAGTTGACTCGGGGTCTCGTCGACCATCTCTCTTACAGGACTTGGGTATTCTGCACGGTCCGAGACAGGAGTGAGTCGTGGAGACAGTAGAGTAATTAAGAGAGTGAGGGCACTCCGACGACGACGACGACGATTCAGTGAAGTCAGTACAGGTTGAAACACGCTGGGGTATCTGCCGTCGGGTGGTCCGAAGCGGTAGGGACCCTAAGAGGTCCGTTCTTGTGACCTCACCCAACGGTAAAGGAAGAGGTTACGTACTTTCACTTTTCACTTTCACTTCAACGAGTCAGTACAGGCTGTGAAGCGCTGGGGTACCTGACGTCGGATGGTCCGAGAAGGTAGGTACCCTAAAAGGTCCGTTCTCATGACCTCACCCAACGGTAACGGAGAGGTGAGGACACTCCGTCTTAGTAATAATAGAGATGACATGGTTATTCCTTTGACTCGAGTCTACCCACACGTTAAACGGACTCCGGTGTGTCGGTTCTTCGTTACCGTATCGGGAGAAGTACAAAGCATCTGTAGACACACCAACCATCGATCACTGTACCTGGGGTTTCTGGAGGTGGAGGATATAGGTGTGGGACACATTAGGAGAGGGAACTCAATCCGTCCTGGATCTCTGAACGAAGATTACTCATCCTACGCCGCTTTCGTTACCCCAATTCAATGTCTCCTGAGTTTGGTGACAGACCGACCTTGAGAGATGTAGTAGAGGAACCGAGGACCCGAAACTACGCCATCTGACAGTGTAACGTCTCCGGGTGTTCCGTCCTAACCCTCCGTCAGAGACCCGTTGTCGGTCGACCCTTTACTCCGGGAACTTCGGAGGTTAGTCAGGGGTTCTTTAGCTTAGGACGGGTGTTAGTGCACCTGAACCTTGGTCTAAGGAGGGGTCAGCTCGGAGGTCAACTCTGGTGTCAGGACCTATTGTGAAAAAACTTCATATTAACCGGACTTTATGACAATCAAGGACCCCGTGTTATATCACTAAGGTATAAAGATGTGTAATGTTTTACTAGTGGTGGACTTACTGTGAAACTACCGTCGGACGTACTCTAGTACCAGGACCCCTGGGTCAATTCGGTCCTGACCTAAGAACTGGGTGTCTCTGACACTTCTAGTAGTCCCACCCACCGAAATTCTTAGACGAAACCCCATTGTACAACGTTTCGTTCTCCTTTACTTATGCTAGGCAAAGGATCAGACCGAGCGGTCGATCTGGAGATCCATGAGTCCTGTCCTCAATAGCGACTCAGTAGACATGACGTTTCTCGATTTTGTCACAGACCTTTATAGTTATTTGGACAGCCCAATTTCCTTACACGATCAGCTAGGTGTGCACACATGGAAGCTACCTCGGCTAAGGGGACGGCCCCGCGGGATTGGAGAGGAGACGACTCACGGAAGCATAGGGGTGGGACGGAGAAGGACCTTGGGAAGGAATCGTACACTCACGGAGACGAGTGACGACCGGAGGTACCTCGGGGGTGGTGGGGACGGGAAGTATGTATGTACTCTACATGTAGGGGTCTCCCGGAGAGGTGATTAACGGACCGGGACACGTAGTGTTCTTTTTAAGAGTTAGTTGAGTTTTAAACCGGAAGGAATGAACCGGGGTAAACCCAGACACTGTTCAGAGTGACGACTGTAGACCCAGGGTCCAGGGGACTACGTGTGCAGGGACACAAGGAGGGTGTTCCCCAATTCCTTTCTTGATCCTGGGGCCTCAGTTGGTCCGGACCTGAAGGGAGGGGAGGACGGTGACGACTCGGTTCACTGGACCCTGTTCAGTTCAGTCGGAAGTCTTGGGTCTGCCGGGACGTCTTTTCACCCCCGTCGCCACGGGTGTCCACCGTCACACTCCCGACTACGGTAGTCGTACACGGGCCGGGGACGTACGTCATCCGCGAGTCATTTGCAGTCGGGGGTGGGGGAGGGGACGTTGGACGTTCAACGTAGGTTAAGTCTCTAGTTAGAAAATAGGTCGTCGTAGGTTTGGGGAGTCGGGGTGGGGAGGGAGGTTCCGGGGTCGGGTGTCGTCAGGATGGTGAGACTTGTATTAAACGCACCACAAACACCCCACCAACCAGGTAGCAATGTGTCTTATTTAGAAAGTCCTACAAATTTAAGGTCAGACAATTTTTTTTTTTTAAGAAGGGTGTGGGTTTCTTCTTACCGACACGAACCATTTCCAATGCGTATTTTGTGTGCCATGTCCTGTCCTTCTCCTTCCGGTCCTGTGTTATTTCCTCGTTCGCAGTAAGTAATTCCTTTAGTGTCGAGAGGAAGGTTCCTCGTGCGCGAGAAGGTCCGACGTTTGGGTCTCTCTTCCGTGCAAAGAGGACTTCGGAGTCTTTACCCACTACACCCCTGAGGTTCGACCCGCCGGTGACGTCGTTGTGGCACTCGAGACCAACACTTCGCGGACGAAGGACCCCGAGGTTCAGGTGTATCGGGGCACCACGTCACCCCTGGGGAGCCGGGACTCTCCTTCTCTGAGCGGGTCCTACCTACCGCGTCCCGTCTCTCCACCCCGACCCTAACCTTGGGTCCAGACGACCAGAGCCCAGGGACGAGGAGAGGTCCCAGGGACGAGGGACTCTTGCACCCTCCTAACGGGACCCTTTCCACTCGTCTCTTCAGTCGGGTCAGGTCCACCTGTGGGCGGTCCGAAACCCGACTTAGAACTATGGTCTTGGAATTCATCTCCTAAATTTTTTTTTTTTTTTTAACTAATTAATCACGTTGGTTGAGACAGATCGATGTCCTGCACGAGTCTCACGTCACCGACTCTTACCTAAGACCTTTCTAAGTGGAAAAGTGGAGGTCCCCGTCGTCTCGGGTGGACCAGACAAGTCAACTCAGTCAGTGAGTCAACACAGGTTGAGAAACTCTGGGGTAGCTGACGTCGTACGGTCTGGAGGACCCAGGTAGTGGTTGAGGGTCTCAAATGAGTTTGAGTACGGGTAACTCAGCCACTACGGTAGGTTGGTAGAGTAGGAGACAGCAGGGGNCAGAGCCCAGGGACGAGGAGAGGTCCCAGGGACGAGGGACTCTTGCACCCTCCTAACGGGACCCTTTCCACTCGTCTCTTCAGTCGGGTCAGGTCCACCTGTGGGCGGTCCGAAACCCGACTTAGAACTATGGTCTTGGAATTCATCTCCTAAATTTTTTTTTTTTTTTTTTTTTAACTAATTAATCACGTTGGTTGAGACAGATCGATGTCCTGCACGAGTCTCACGTCACCGACTCTTACCTAAGACCTCTCTAAGTGGAAAAGCGGAGGTCCCCGTCGTCTCGGGTGGACCAGACAAGTCAACTCAGTCAGTGAGTCAACACAGGTTGAGAAACTCTGGGGTAGCTGATGTCGTACGGTCTGGAGGACCCAGGTAGTGGTCGAGGGTCTCAAATGAGTTTGAGTACGGGTAACTCAGCCACTACGGTAGGTTGGTAGAGTAGGAGACAGCGGGGGAAGAGGAGGACGGAAGTTAGAAGGGGTCGTAGTTCCAGAAAAGTTTACTTAGTCAAGAAGCATAGTCCACCGGTTACATAACCTCGAAGTCGAAGTTGTAGTCAGGAAGGTTATTTGTGGGTCCTGACTAGAGGAAACCCTACCTGACCAACCTAGAGGAACGACAGGTTCCCTGAGAGTTCTCAGACTCTGGACCAGATTCTGGTCAGGTTATTGGGTGGGGGAGGTGAAGGGAGAGAGGACGAGTCTTCCTCCTTACTTCCCCGACGCTTAGGCCCAGATGGAGATAGGAGCTATAGAGGTTCGGAAATGGCGGACACAAGAATACGATATTGTGGACGCGGTGCTCCCTCCCGTCGGAGACGAGCGACGTCTACGGGATCTCCGTCTTGGAACCACGAGTCTGGGGAGCGGTCTCCACTTCCCGAAGGACTCCGTCTCGTGCCCCCACCAGACCGGGTCCAGTGGGTGTTTGGGCCTCCTCGTCGCCCGTGAAGAGGTCTACCCGATGAGACGAGACGGGAGGTCCTAGGTGGGTAATTACGGGACAGGGACACCCCTCGAGGTAATCCTGGGAGGTGCACTGGAGTACTCCCGGTCTGAGCTTCGTGTCTCTTTAACCCATTGAACGGAGTACAGTGTGTCGAGCCCCCTAGCCTCGACTTAGGACCGGATCTGTCGGGGGTGCCGTGTGGAGACTGACGAAAGGGTCCCGGTGGTCCGTACGATCTTCTGAACCGGAGGAAATAATTGAATTATTTTAGGTCGAGAAATACCGTCTTATTTTGGAAAGGTCTAGGAAGATTTAACGAGGTCACAAGGCCACGCCCAAGCGGTAGTTTTCGAGGTACACAACGCCCGACCCACAACCGACCCTCGAGAACAGAGACTCCTGCTAACAAGGACTGTACAAGGTCAAATGGGGCGAAAGGACCGGGAGAACTCGTGACCCAGAGTCCCCAAGCCCGCCGACCTGAGACAGGGGTGTGACTCCTGCTTTCCTCCTACCCCGTAGAATGGTCCTCCCGTGGAGGAGGAGGGTGTCGAGGGTCGTGGGAGTGAGAGGTGAGGTCCTGTCCCCGTAGGTCCCAGGACGACGGGGGTCTGGTACGGACGTCGAAGTGGGGATGTGGTGTTCGAGGTTCCTGTCCACGACGAGGGGTTCATGAGAACTGCCCCGGCACCGAGGGTCCGGAACCGTGTCCGTCAAGGTAGAGGGCCCTTACGGTAAGGTACCGAAGAGGTGTACCTCCTTAGGACGAGTAAGGGACTCTGGGTCCGTGCCTACCTCCCACCCCTCTCTCGATTGTATGAATGGGGGGACGGAACACGGTTCCCGGGGCGCTCTCCACTCGTGGGAGTCGCTCAGGAGACAGAGGGTCCATGGCTAGCGTCTCTCCTGAAGTAATAGGGTAAAATGACTACCTCTTTGACTCGTAGTCTCTGTGACTCACTGAATAAGTTTCGGTGGGTCACCAGTCACCGTCCCGACCCTATTGAGACTGGTCGAGTCTACTGGGTGTCTCCTCGGAATAGATGATAGGGACCGAGACTCGTGGGAGGACTGGGGTCCTTCCCGTAGTGGGGAGAAAGTGTGGGAGTGTCCCGCACGATTCGGAGGGGTGAGGAGGAAAGTAGAGCCAAGAGCAGTGGACCGAGAGACGAAACCGCTTACCTACACACAACTTACAGGGTCACATGACCACGGTCCGAGGCGTGACCTCCTTCTGTCTGTACAAGTGGGACTCCCCGTTCGACCTGGTGTACAAAAGGGTCCTTTTTATCGAATAAGTTACCAAAGACCAGGTTCTCAAAAGTGTGAAACGAAAAACACCCCCGTCCTACCTCACCAGCCCACCCACCCTCCGTGTATCACACCTGTCTTCCCACCCACCCAGTACACTGTTGTCTAAATCTGAGTTCTACGTCGTCAAACTACACGGGTTGGCACCTTGTCCGCGGGGACGGTCCACCTCTCGAGGGGTGCGGACATTCTCGAGTTTGACGACAAGAAGTCAGTGGGTCAGTGCAGGTCGAGAGACACTGAGGTACCTGACGTCGTACGGTCCTGAGGGACAGGGAGTGGTAAAGACATGCAAAAGGGTTCAAGTACAGATATCGTAGCCACTACGGTAGGTCGGTAGAGTAGGAGATTACGGGAGAAGAGGAGAACGGGAGTTAGAAAGGGTCGTAGTCCCTGAAAAAGTTACTCAGTCGAGAAGTATAGTCTACTGGTTTTGTGACCTCGAAGTCGAAATCGTAGTCAGGAAGGTTACTCATAAGTCCCAACTCAAGGAAATTCTAACTGACCAAACCAGAGGAACGACAAAGTTCCCTGAGAGTCCACAGTGTCAAGCTTCCGTAGTTGAGAGACCGTGGGGCGGAAGAAATGTCAGTGTCCTGTCATTTCTCTCCCGCGGGAGACGATGGCCAGCTCGACCTGATTCCGACGGAAGACACGATTCTAAGATTGAGGTCCCACACATAACGTTACGAGCCAAATAGTGCTGAGTACGATACTAAGGTTCCCAGGTTATTCGACCCCTACTCCAAGGTCCAAAAGAGGTCTCTGAGGAATTAAGAAACCGAGAGCAGGGTACTCAGGAACTTACGAGGACACTAAGGTCTTAAGATCCTAAGGCACTTTCCCTGGTCTACGAGTCCAGGACCCTAAGTTTCTGACACTTCACAGACACTCAGACGCTTTCTACGAGATTAAGGTTCTAGGGCACGTAACGTTTACGACACTTTCTCCGACTGTCTAGACTTTTAGGACCCGACCCTCTCTTCCTTCCAAGGTATTGGAAGACGAGGGACCAAAGTCGTAGACGTCCCCCTCCTGTACCCCTCGAGGAGAGCCGTGATTGATCGCCCCAGGGTCCTTTGGGGGTGCACGTAGAGTGGGAGACGGGGGTTCGGGTTCTACGACTCCCCCACTGTGCCCAGGACTCTCGGGTCCCTGTCTCGGGTGCACCGGTCGTGTGGGCACCTGCACGGGGTCTCCTCGGGAAACGGTAAGACAGGAACAAAGGGAGAACGTAGTTAATACTCGTCGTCGGAAACGACTCACCTTAAAAGACCACGCAGAGGGAACCATATTCGTCTAGCCCTTGTCCTTCGGTCCTCGCGCAAAGGAAAGTCAAGACCAACACAAGGGGCTAGGAGACCGGGAGAGACACCCCGGGAAGAGGAGACCGGGAGAGGCACCCCGGGAAGAGGAGACCGGGAGAGGCACCCCGGGAAGAGGAGACCGGGAGAGGCACCCCGGGAAGAGGAGATCAGGGAGAGACACCCCGGGAAGAGACCGGGAGAGGTACCCCGGGAAGAGGAGACCGGGAGAGGCACCCCGGGAAGAGGAGACCGGGAGAGGCACCCCGGGAAGAGGAGATCAGGGACAAATTAGACCGAGAGTCACTCGGGACTCGTGACAGGTAGGACGGTCCAAGTGAAACCAAAGAGTCCTTCCTAGACCTAAGGCCCTCTTCCGTCCCTCCCCGGCCTTAAGACCTCCGGCCCAGCCACGTGTCAACCAGGAGGTCCTACAGGGTCCCCCCGGGGTCGATGGGTGGGGCTGGAGTCACCCGTCCATCCCCAGGATGTTGTCTCTCCCTTGTACCTCGGGTCTCGAGGTATCATAATTGGGACCCCCTAACCCTGTTCGGTGAGGGGAGGGACGTAGAGTCCTCTGAAAGACCTTTAAAGGAGTTTCGACCGGACCGGACTCGGAGGGTGTCCTCGGACGTCTCCTTCGGACTGGAGTGGACCCCTTCCGTCCGGGTCCGAAGGTGTCCGACGTCTCGATCCGAGAGTCGAGTCCGTAGGGTCAGATAGGTCCGGGTCCCCGAGGTAGAGGTCCTGGTCTCTCGACGTTGGGGGAAGGGACTAGACAACAGATGGTCCCGGAGGTCCTTGTCGTGTGTGTAGGGTGGAGGAGGAGCCGGAGGTGGTCGGAGGGGTGAGTCACGCCCACAGAGGAGGAGGTCCTTCGGGAGGGGAGGTGAGGGCGTCGGATACGGGGTAGTCACGGGGGGGTGTGTGTGGGGGTGGGGGCGGTCGGTCCGATGAGAAAGGGGAGAGTGGACGTACGGTTGTTGGGAGGAAGTAGTAGGGTGAATCAGTCACTCGAGGAGAGTCCCCCTGGTCGAGGGACCTCGGAGTAATCAGAGTCCCCTTAAAACAGTTGGGAGGAGGGGATCACCATGGGTCACCCTAGTACACTATATGACCGTCCATGAGTTTTGTACTGTCTCCTACTCTACCAACCTACCGAAGTGACTGAGCCTGCCTACACTCAGATTCGTTCGAGGTCCTCAACCACTACCTGTCCCTTCGGACCGTACGACGTCAGGTACCCCAGTGTTTCTCAACCTGTACTGACTCGTTGACTTGACTGACTTACCTTGAGTTTTTCATGATCATTTATTTATTTCCGGTCGTCCACCCATCTCCTCTGGGATCAAGTTAGGGACCCAACCCTTCTAGAGAACCTCTTTCCTTACCGTTGGTGAGTTCATAAGAACGGACCTCTTAGGGTACCTGTCTCCTCGGACCGTCCAATGTCGGGTACCCCAGTATTTCTCAACCTGTAGTCAAGTCAAGTCAAGTCAGTGAGTCAGCACAGACTGAGAAAAGTTGGGGCACTTAGCGTCGTGGAGTCCGGAGGAACAGGTAGTGGTTGAGGGCCTCAAGTAAGTTTGAGTACAGGTAGTTCAGCCACTACGGTAGGTCGGAGACAGCAGGGGAAGAGGAGGACGGGAGTTAGGGAGGGTCGTAGTCTCAGAAAAGGATACTCAGTTGAGAAGTGTACTCCACCGATTTGATGACCTCAAAGTCGAAATCGTAGTCAGGAAGGTTTCTTTAGGGTCCCACTAGAGGAAATCCTACCTGACCAACCTGTAGGAACGGTAGGTTCCCTGAGAGTTCCCAGAAGAGGTTGTGGTGTCAAGTTTTCGTAGTTAAGAAGCTACGAGTCGAAAGAAGTGTCAGGTTGAGAGTGTAGGTATGTACTGGTGTCCCTTTTGGAATCGGAACTGATCTGCCTGGAAACAACCGTTTCATTACAGAGACGAAAAATCGTGCGACAGATCCAACCAGTATTGAAAGGAAGGTTCCTCATTCGTAGAAAATTAAAGTACCGACGTCAGTGGTAGACGTCACTAAAACCTCGGGNTGACAAAGGGGTAGATAAAGGGTACTTCACTACCCTGGCCTACGGTACTAGAAGCAAAAGACTTACAACTCGAAATTCGGTTGAAAAAGTGAGAGGAGAAAGTGAAAGTAGTTCTCCGAAAAATCAAGGAGAAGTGAAAGACGATATTCCCACCACAGTAGACGTATAGACTCCAATAACTATAAAGAGGGCCTTTAGAACTAAAGTCGAACAGGAAGAAGGTCAGGTCGCAAAGAGTACTACATGAGACGTATCTTCAATTTAGTCGTCCCACTGTTACATGTCGGAGCTGTAAAAGGATAAACCTTAGTCCGACAACAAGGTACAGGTCAAGATTGACAATGAAGGACTGGACGTATGTCTAAAGAGTTCTCCGTCCAGTCCACCAGACCCTAAGGGTAGAGAAAATCTTAAAAGGTGTCAAATAACACTAGGTGTGTCAGTTTTCGAAACCGTATCAGTTATTTCGTCTTTATCTACAAAAAGACCTTGAGAGAACGAAAAAGGTACTAGGTCGCCTTCAACCGTTAAACTAGAGACCAAGGAAACGGAAAAGATTTTGGTCGAACTTGTAGTCCCTAAAGTACCAAGTGCATAACGACTTCGGACCGAACCTCTTAGAACTCGTAATGAAATGATCGTACACTCTACTCACGTTAACACGTCATCAAACTCGTAAGAAACCGTAACGGAAAGAAACCTTAACCTTACTTTTGACTGGAAAAGGTCAGGACACCGGTGACGACTCAAAAGGTTTAAACGACCGTATAACTCACGTCGTGAAAGTGTCGTAGTAGAAAGTCCTAAACTTTGTCGAGTTGACCTTAAGGTAGTGGAGGTGATCGAAACAAGTATCACTACGAAAGATTCCGGGTGAACTGAAGTGTAAGGTCCTACAGACCGAGATCCACTCACTAGTGTGGTAGCACTAATAGAACCAGTACTTCTAGAAAAAGCATGTCAAGAAGACACATAAGAACGGTGGAGAAGAATTATAGAAGACAAAGACAATCCGGGTATACTAAAGAAAGGAAAAAGTTCGGGTAGGAACGTACTTTACAAGGGAACCATAGAGATTAAAAGAACTTCTCTAGAGATCAGAAAGGGTAAGACAACAAAAGAAGATAAAGAAACGTAACTAGCGACTCCTTCCGAAAGAATAGAGAAGAACGACAAGAAACCTTGAGACGTAAGTCTACGAATATAGAAAGGAAAAGAGGAGACGAAAAGTGGAGAGAAAAGTGTCGATAAACATTCCGGAGGGGTCTGTCGGTAAAACGAAAAAACGTAAAGAAAAGGTACCCCTACCAGAACTAGGGACAGAGGACATGTTACAGTCCTTGGAGTCAGGTATCAAGTAGTCCGTAAGATAGATAGTCTAGATCAGGGAATTTAGATAAAGAGTGAAGGTGACATATTAGTATTCCCTAAACTAAATCCAGTATGGACTTACCAGATCGCCAAAAGGGATGAAAGAAGTTAAATTCAGACTTAAACCGTTATTCCTCAAGTACTAGACTCGGTGTCAGTCGAGGACCGGAACAAAAACAGTTGACATATCTCGAAGAGGTAGAAACCGACGTTTCTTATATTAGTTAGACTAAAGTCACAACTGGTAATCACTACAGGTATACATCCCAGAAGAGAACACAACAACCTTCTCCCACAAACGATACTGGTCACGCAAGAGAACCGTTTTGAGATAATCGGAAACGGGACGAAGTAAACCATGAAGTTCCGGTTTAAACGGACAATGAGGTCCACAAAGAACTGAAGGATGAAAACGTAAGGTCAGGGGATATTACTTTTCCTGTAGAAAAAACCCACAATCAAGATTTTCCAGAACGTCCAGAAGTATCTTGGTAAGTTGAAGTCGAAGAAGTCACAATGACCAACCCCGTATCTGAACCTAATGACACTATAATTTACCAAACGGAACCTCTGTTTGTCTCTAGTAAGACAGTAAAAACTGTAACGTAGATTCATGACGTAAAGTCTGAGAAAACAACTGGTACTACCGATGAGGTAAAGAAGATTCCCTAAGGACGGGTGTCATCATTTATATTACCAGTAGACTCAATTTAAGTGGGTAAGGTCCGGTAGAATCAAGCGACTAAGTATCTTACAGCTGTAAGTGAGAACGGTAGAGGACAAACTGGTGAAGGTTAAACGGAACTAAGCACCTGGATTGTAAGGTCCAAGGATACGTTATAATGAGAAATGTCGTAGCTTGGAACGAAGATAGTGGTCAGTGTAGGTGTTGACCTATAACAAAAACGAAACCGAGGTAGGGAAGTAAGAAAGACCTCAATAAAGAGGTGACTAGAGGTCATCGTACAACCCGTGGATGACTGGACCCCTCAAGGAGAAAGTCATAGAATAGTAAAACGGAAAAGGATGAGAAGTACCCCAAGAGTTCCGTTCTTATGACTTCAGTAAACGGTAAGGGAAGAGGTCACCTGGTGTAAGACAGTCTGGAGAGGTGGTACTGGGTAGGTAGAACCCACCGGGGTGTCCCGTACCGAATCAAAGTAACTCAATCTGGTCCGACACCAGGAATCTAACTGATCAAAAGACACTAATGCCAAAGTCACACAGACGGGAGACTACGGGAGAACGTTGTGAATGGTTGAATGAACCCATAAAGAATGGAACCTGCACCCCATAGAGAAGTGTCGACGAGGTCGGTTCGCGTCGGCAACGAGGAATGGAACCCGTTCCCCATAGAGGAGTGGCGACGGGGAGGACTGGAACTTACACTTCATCGAGGAGATCTGGGAGTACACGTGTACGTCGATGACGAGGAACCTGTACCCCACCGAGGAGAGCCGGCGACGGGGACTGGAGTCTACACCCCATCGAGGAGACCTGACTAGCCGATTGTATGTGTCCACCCAGCTCCTTCCTTCTGTGGTCATTAGCGTCTATGTATTTGCGCACCCGAGGACACACCCCTGATCCGTCGACACGGGTAGACGTGGGACACGGTCCGTCCGTTCTCTACACCGGGCAGAGACGACGACCCACCCGTCCACACGGGTCCACACGGGTCCCCTCCCTCTCCCTCGGTCTCTCTTTGTCACCACCAGTGACCACGTCGACGGGACAGGGTCCCTAGTACACATCAGTGAGTCGTTCGAAGGTAAGCGACGTCCGTCCTGTGACGAGATCATGGACCCCATGTGACCTTTTCTTTTGTTTCTGGGAACGAGAGTACGATCTCCCCGACTGTGCGGTTGCTACGTCTATTATTCTCGTTATATTACGCGTTTAATATATCTAATAACTCCCTCGTCACCCCCGTCTCAAACCACCGATCTCTTCGGGGGATCCAAACTCGTTTCTGAACAGGAGATCAAAGCGACGGTGTCTACTACTCCTTTGCCTCCGACTCTTTCCAGCCTGTGCACGAGTCTCGGTGTGTCGTACACCGCCTCCGTCCCGACTCAGGGGAGACGGTGTGAGACTCGGGAGTAGTGGACCGCTCAGAAACGTAGTTGTGACTATATTCCTGTAACAGCAGGGGTAAACTGGTAGCTTCCTAGGCCCCGTGGTCTCGGGGTGCACCTGAGGGTCTCGGTTTGGGTCCAAACGGTGTGTTTTTCGGAGAACGGGAGGTACTCGACGACGAACTTTCCCTAGGTGCGTCCGGGGTCGCACCCCAGAGTCCGTCGGAACGACTCGACAGACCCCGTATTCGGGAGGAGGCCTGGAGACAAGTGGCGACTAAGTCCGTCGTTCGCTGTGGGAGCCCTGTGTCCGTCCCCGACCGCGGCCACTGCCGTACTGAGTGATCCCCTCCTAGTTCCCCTCTGGAAGACTCCGGACTCGGTCCGGGTCACAGACTCGAGCCTCTGCCGACCGGAAACTAGGTTCGGGTCTGTGACCCGACGGAGACTACACCCTTCTTCGGAACACTTCGGCCTAGGGTAGTCCCCTGGCTCGTCTCGGCACGTCCGAGTAATGCCGAGACCGGATAAAAGGCGCAGGGGAGAGCCCCGGCTCCACCGACGGTATCATTGGCGTGTCTGTGCCGTCGACGTCACTGTGACAAAAGGTCACTCCCTTCTCCGTACGCCCGGTACGGTCCGTTTGTCCGGACACAACCGTCGGACCGTGAAGCGGAAGGTGCCGGTCCCGGAGAACAAGAGACTCGGAGTGACCACAGAGGACAGTTTACCTGGTTTTTGCCACGGACACGGGACTTCATGATCCCTACATTGTGAGTCGCACCCTTCGAGAGTCATACAGTCGATTGTACTGACAAACGAGGAGTCGTGCACGACCGTGACCTCAAAGTCCCAGTCAGTGCGACTGTTTCACGGATGACGCACGGCTCGTGCCCGGCACCGGGAAAGGTACCGTCGTAGTGTGACTCGGAAGTCATCTTCGTTGGCTCCTTCGTCCTTCGCGACTGGGGGAAGTGTCTCCCTGCTCCTTGGAGTTCTCTTCCCCTCCCTGAGTGTCCAGAGGGTGGGTCCGGACCTCTCTCCGTCCCAGAGGAACTTTACGTTCAGGGTCCTGAGGGTAAGTAAACTTCTGAATCCTAGGCACCCCGAAGGGACCACCGAGTCTACCACTTCTTAGACAGACGTTACGTGCTCTGGACCCAAACTAGGGACCCGGTCCTTCTAGGCGACCTCTTCTCTTACCGTTGGGTGAGGTCATAAGAAGGCCCTTTTAGGGTACCCGTCTAGCACCCAATGTCAGGTACTCCAGTGTTTCTGAGTCTGTGTTGATTCACTCGGGGTGAGATCCTAGGGACCCGGCTCTGGACCCTGAGGATCCCTCCAACCCCCGTTGTCGTAGTGTGATCCCTTGGGGACCTCTCCTTCGTCGACCTACTGAGGTCGCAGAGGAAGGTGGAGGTCGAAAGGTCTCAGACGTTCCGGCCGTGGCTCGCAGTCGCGTAGGTCGGGTCGAGACACCTGTTGGGTGAACGACCAGTGTGATCGCTGTTAGCCCTGGGTAGAGAGGGCTACAGGGAGTCGGCAAGAGACCGGGGTCGGACCCCACGACTTCGTAGGAGGGTCTGTGGACGGGAGTACGTATGAGAGCTGACAGTGGACGTCTGAGGTACACGGGGCAGTGACTCATCCCGTCGGTGAGTATGAGATGTTCGTCCCACCCCCGTCTCCCGTCGGTCTTTCCTGGGTGAAGTCCGGGACCCTGGACAATCGTCCAAAAGATACTCCCTACTTACCTGGTAAGACAAAACAAACAAACGGTGCACTTTAGAATCAAGGGACTGGTCTCTGACTTGGGTGCAGGGGACGTGACCCTACGTCTAGAATTGGTGACCTGGCGGTCCCTTCAGGGTCCTTTCCCGACAAGATCTACACTCCTCTACGCGGAGGAGGAACTCCGGGAGCCCCCTGTGGACACTGACTCAGCCCCGAGGACCTGGGTTTGGGGTTGCTTCTACGTCGAAGACAGAACTCGGGGAGCCCGGGGAGTGGGACCCCGAGTGTGTGACCGAGGAAAGTCAGAAGTGTGGGGTCGGTCCCCCCTTAGTAAGAGGGGTAAAGGATCCACTCGTTTGACTCTGGGTTTCCCCGTGAGTGCACGGGTCTCGTTCTGTCGTGTAGCCCCTGTCACGACCCTGAGTTAACTTCCCAGGTACAAGAGAGACCCCCGGGTTCGTGGTGGACGGGACGGGTCCGACACTGACAGGGACACAACCCTCCCTGTTCGAGGGTCACAGGGACCCATGGGACGACTCATACGGTTGGTGTTCCGGGTTCTTCGGGGCTACGGTTCGTCAAAGAGGTCCCTCAGTGTATGGGGCTCCGCCGGAGTCCACTGGTGACCGACGGTCCACCGACGAACGATGTTTTCTACGACTCGGGAACCGAGACTCTAGGACCCTCGTCACACTGAGTCACGAACACCTCAGGGGTGGACTTGGGGTGCGAAGAGGTCCGTGTGGGACCCTGAGAAATGACGGACTCGGTGGTCCTTTAGAAATTTTGGATGTTTTGTAGGTGGTGGGTGGGAGAGACGTGGTCTAGACGGACGGAATCAAAGAGATAGATATGTTACCCAGACATTTTGTCGTTGACACTTCAATCTTTTAGGTACATTTCGGAGACCGTGTACCACGGGTTCTTTATCATCGAGTCATTTCCTGGTACCGACGGGTCTGGGTTTGGGGGTCTCTGGAGTAAGGGTACTTGTCTCACTGGGGAGGGATCCGATTGTGTGGACTACGGTCAGTCCGAGGACACTGGCTAGGAGGGTCGGTCCTCCGTCGGTCGAGGCTTCTTCCCCACTTCGTGAAGCAAACCACCCTGAGGGGACTCGACGAGGATAGAGGAGGACATAATTGACATAAACATAGACCTTATCTACCCCGTTAACCCAGAGAAAGAGAGGTTAAAAAAAAGGGGGTGTCTCCTAGTCAGGTCCTCCGTTAGTCCATTAATTTTCTTCTCTTTACGATTTGTTGGAAGAATGACCCCGATGTCTGGTGGCCTATAAGGGAGGGAACATTTAGGTAATTACTTGACATTAACGTTTCTGTTTAAGGAATAGCTTTGGACCATTGGTTAAGTGACACCCCGATTCTCTGTGGGGTGAGTAGGTTCTCGACTCATACCTTTCTTTTAAAAAATTAATTAAATCAGGACAAATGGATATGTATTTATTTTTGGTTTTTTTATAACCTACGTCTCGTTAAACGGTAGACAGCCATCTGTCACCAACGGGGCTCCTCTACGGCCAAAAGGAAATAAGACCCTGAACAAATATTGGAAGACAATTAGTTTGGACTTAGACTCTCTTGCACCCTTAATGTACCTCTCCCACCTACCTTAATCCGGGACCTCGTTTGCACCCCTCTTAGCCCTACTCAAGTGTCGTCCTCAAATTCAAACTTTCTGGAGTTCTACGGGTCGGGGTGGAAGGAGACACGGACTGTTCTACCGGGAAAATGTGGGCCGGGGAGAGTCCCTTCTTGCACCATGGGTCCTCCCGTCGGCACACCCACTCCGACACGGTGCGTCCCTAGGTCCCATCCGACCACAGGGTCTTCGACCCATTCTACCCCCGGACACCCCGTTCACCGAATACCTCGCCCCTCGCCTGAGGCGACTTCAAAGTGGGGGCGTCCAGACCGGGGAACCTGGACCCAGTGCCTTAGTAAGTAACGTCCGAACGAGGGTCACCTCATAATGTAAGATTCGTAGAGGTCGGTCAGTCACCAGTCGAGGGAAGTCGTCTCCCGCCCCGAGACCTTCCTCAGATCGACACTCGATAAGCGTCGGTTGGGGGTATCGTTGACCTCCTCTCCACACGACTGACTCACTGCCGGTAGACCCACCCGGTTTTAAGGTGGCGAGAGGAGAGACTAAGGTGGGTACCACGCGTAGCCTACCAAGACGAACAGGTCGTAGACCCGAACTTGAACCATTGTCGGTAGACAGAAGGAAAAGGAGCCCCTTCGTTACGAATCGGAACCACCAGAACCATCCCCGGACGTCTTCAGTGAGGTGGGGGTCTATCTCCCCACCCGACTCAGTGTCAAGACCGGTTAGTCTTAGAGTCTACGAGGAATGTCTCACTCCCTGAACACCTTCTGGGTTAGTCTGGGTTCCTCTGACCAATGTCCTTATAGGTGTGTGAACCCCAAACCATCTCACAGTCGCACCTCGAGACCCCGATAGAACTCTTCTGGACAGACCTGGACTCCGACATCATCTCTGGTCTCAATTCTCATCTCTCTCTCTGGACTCGGGTCGGGGGAGGGGGCCGTGGAAGTTAGTGGTCTAGGGTAGTTGAGAGAAGAACTCGAATTCGACCAAACACACCTCAAAGACAGTGAACGTCAACTCTGGGGATTGAGTGGGCCAAGACTGGGTGCCACGGACACTAGGTCGCAGGGCGTGACAAAGAGCCAAAGAACACGGTCGACGTAGAATCTCAGAGGAGCCACGGTACCCCAAGGACCCCGTCTCGTCGGGGGAGGACGGGGAGGTGAGGGTGTTTACCAACGAAGGACCCGTATCCGCGGGGGTGGGGGTACAAACAAGTCCAGTCAGCGAGTCAGCACAGACTGAGAGACACTGGGGTACCTGACTGACGTCGTACGGTCCGAAGGGACAGGTAGTGGTTAAGGGCCTCAGATGAGGTTGAGGACAGGTAACTCAGTCACTACGGTAGGTTGGTAGAGTAGGAGACAGTAGGGGAAGAGGATGGAAGTCAGAAAGGGTTGTAGCCCCAGAGAACGTCACTCAGTCGAGAAACGTAGTCCACCGGTTTAATGACCTCAAAGTCGAAGTCGTAGTCAAGAAGGTTACTTATAAGTCGTACAGACAACGACAATTCCTTTTAGGACTCCGACCCGCGGTGTCCGGGGATCTGGGGGCTGGGACGGGTCGAGTCCGGTGACACCCCTACGTTGTAGTCAAGATCGGAGACTCGATTCCGGAGGGGGTCCGAAAAGGGGTTCCCGAAGAGGGTCTGGGACTCGAGACTAGTCAAGGAGACAGTTCTGGGAGAGTGGAAAGAGGTGGTACGGAAGGAGTGGGAGGGGAGTGGGGTCCGGAATGAGGGAAGGACCGGGGGTGGCTGGGAAGGCATCTCAGGGTAGAACAGGGAGACCGGAATCCTGACCGGATCAGGTCAAGGTTCGACCTACAACGGGGTGGCACTCCTAGAGGTGGTTTGGGACTTTCTCCCACCCCTTCTCTCCACGACGGTCCTCGGATCCCGAACCTTAAGTCCGTGCCCGGTGACCCGGACCGTGTGCCCGTTGAGTCCTTAGTCTGAGGACGTGAAAAGTTCCGATCAAATAAGACGTTCACTCAACAAGGTGTGTACCTTTCCCTAGGGGCGAAGGTACCGGTGGAAGGACGACCCCCGAGGACGACCTTCCCGTCGTCCCCAGGCAGAGGAGGAGAATAACTCCTGACGCACGGCTGACCTCCCCTAAGACGGCCGGTCGATCAGACGGACGGAGGAGAGGGGTGGAGCAGGGGAGAGGGAGGTTCCGACAAGGTCGTGTAATTTACTACTCCGTCGGAGTAATGACTTCGGAGACCGAGTAATGGTCCGTCGACCTCCCCTACCCCTGGTTGGCTCCTCTCTGATCTGCCCCACCCCTTCCCCTCGTCGTCTCGGACCCGTTTCTATTGGTAGACGTGCGTGAAAGACGACTCAAGGCACATAAGACTAGGAATGTGTCTGTAGGACCCGAAAAAAAAAAAAAAAAAAAACTAGTGACTGTTAGAGTAAACTAGACGTGGTGGACACAGAGACACGACAATAATGTTACCCGGGACAAAGACCGACACCACCCTCCGCGTTTCTCCCCTCTACTGAAGGAGTTCCAGTGTGTCGACGTCCACCGTTCGTCCCGGGGGTATGGTCGTCGGGTGTACCTACCTCGAGGAGGGTACACGGGCCGACAATGGGTCTCATGCCCACCCTACGACCGTTGGGATGGTCCGTCCGTCGTAATAGTCGAGTAAAATGTCTGTTTCTTTGACTCCGTGTCTCTCCAGTTCCATAAACGAGTCAGTGTGTCGAGGTAGAAAGAATGGGAGTCTGGAGTGAGGAAGACGAGACTCTACTTTGACCACTCGAGACGCCTTTTAGGGTTCGGCACTCGAGTGAGAGGGGAGTGGGGTTCTCGACACCCCAGTCATACGTTGACTCCCGTCTCAACTACCATACCCTTTTTATCCGAAGACCGGTACTCCTTGTCCGGGTACTCTGGTTCCGGGTCGAATCCGATTTAAGATCAGAACCCAGACAGGAACAAACGACACACCGGACCCCTTTGGTGCAGGGGAGAGACCCGGGAGTAAAATTTCCAGAGATCGTGAGCCCCTGACCCATCTACGGGAGACGCAGACGGTAGGACGGCCCCGAGACTGACACGAGTGCCACCCCCCTGCCCGTCCCCGACCGGAGAGGGGCGAGAGGACCGGGACCACCTGCGGGACAGTACGTACTAGGAAGGAGGGGAAAGGTGTCGGGATGGGGTCGGAGTGAGATCGACCTCTCCTCGACTCAATCCCTAAGTGACCGTGGACGACATGTGACCCGTGGCTCCTGAGGAGCGGGGGTAAACAACGAGGGTAGGGGACCTCTCCTTCCCCAATTATTAGGAGTAAAGTGTCTACTCCTTCGGTTCCGAGTCTCTCCAACTCACCAGGTTCCTGGGTCGATCCTTTACCGTTCCGACCTTAGACTTGGGTCCATAGACGGAGGTTTCGGTCGAAAGGAAACGGCGCCCAGAGGAAAGGGAACGTCACGGACCGCCCTAGTTCCTGGTCAGGGACGGGAAGTAAAACGACCTCCGGCACTCGAAGGAGTTCACCCTCCTTTGGTTTCCCGTTCAGTGAGTCTTGTCAGCACACGTCCCCTCCCCTCCCGCTCTACAGACTCGTGTTTGCACGGTCAGACCCGTGAGGGTGTGGTACTAGGGTCCCCTGTGATTCCCAGAGTAGCGGGGAGACCCAGTACCGGTTCCGGTACAGAACTCCCAGGGGTACAGGGTCGTAGGACGGACATCGAGTGTGTCCGTCTTCAGTAAACTAGAAGTTCCTCGGAGGACCTCCCCCGTTTAACGTGTATAGGAGGTGGAGACCTTTGACTCCAGTCTACTCTACTGACCAAGTGTCGTGTGTCGATCATGGACCCCCCGACTCTAGGAGGTACCCTGGGGGACGACGTCCGTGTCCAGTCCCGATTGACAGGAACACATATCCGTCTCGGGACCTCCAGCGTTCGTTGGGGGGTCCTTCCTTCGTTCAACGGGACCACAGGAACTACCAGGGACTGAGGGAGTGTGGAAAGGGAGGTGGAGAGACTCGGAGTCAAAGGAATAGAGGTAGTACTCCAGTAGGACTGATGGAGTGGCCCACCGACACCTCAGGTCTAACGGGTCTAATTCTACGAAAGACAAGTGTCGTAGACTTACGTTGACTGTCTACTTCAGTGGTCCTTGCCCTCCAACGGGACACAATCTCCTTCCCACTATGGGTTCCTCATAACAACCTTTACTTGGTCCCCGATCGCACCTCCGGTAAGTCTACGGGTGGCTGAGACGGGTGCATCTGTTAGAGTAGGAGGACGAACCTCCAGTACTCGCGACCCAAACACCAGTCTCAGAGTTCAAGTCTTGGTCGAGGGACTCGGTGGTGTCTGTTCAGTAACCTGGAGGGCCGTGGAGGACAGGGGAACTGGGGCTCCGTCGGGGAACACAGAGTTCGGTGAGGACGACGAACCCTAGAGGACTGTAGTCTGGAGTCAGGTGTAGGTCCTTCCAGGAGTGGGCCCAGGACGAGACCCAGGTGTCGGTGCATGCGTGCACGTACAGCCCCATCTGTGTGTCGTCGAGAGGGGTACCACGTACGCCGAGGGTCCCGTGGAGGTCGGGAAGAGGTCGACCCCGGTCGCGGAGTCTGGGTGGCAAGGGACCCATGGAGAGGACTCGAGTCAAGAAGTGTATTTTGGGTGTGTTGTTGAGTTCTTCCCCAGGACACTATCGGGGTGAAATGACTACTCCTTTGACTCCGAGTCCCTCCAATTCCTGAACAGTCTTCAGTGTCCTGTACGTCTCTGCCCCAACGTCGGGTCCGGGGGGAGATTGAGGTGCCGGACGGTTACGGCGAGACAAAAGACGGAGACCCTAGAGACTGGGACGTCCGGAAGGTCTTGTAAGGGGACGTGGGCACGAACAGGGGAGGAACGTCTCGTCCGGGTCCACCGGGACCCGGTCGGGTCTCCTACTACCAGAGAGTGGAGGAGGGACCTGGGAGAAGGACATAGTTGTAGTGGGTGGTAGTGTGGCAGAAAAGGTCGTTGGTGTGGGGACAGTTGAGTGCACCTTGGAGGTCGAGTCGAAAAGGTCCTCGACGACTGTTCCGTCTAGTAGGAGGGGGAGATGAAACATCGATTAAAACTGAGATTTACGGCTTGAAAAGGTTCACAGGTATAATGTGCGGTAGCCGAACTAGAGTGGGACTCCAGCCGACCTCCGGCGCCACTCGCCACAGGGAGGACCGAGACAGACGCCTAGACCAACCAACTACAAACTTCAAGAAGAGAGTTCATCTCGTCCTCCGGACCCGCCCTTGTCTCGGGACACCAAGTGACGACGTCCGACGGAGGATCCGGTCCTAGGAGAGTCCTGCCCAGGAGGACCCGTGGCACCAGGTCGGTCGGACTACCCGACAGGAGACAGACTCTGGGAGACAGACAGCAGGGACACCAGCGACCACAGACTGGACAGGGGGGCGGGAGACAGAGGAAGGGGCGGAGAGAGGAACAATAATCAGGAATTAGGAGGAGGGGGAGACAGTTAGGAGAGTGGGGACGGTAGAGGGAGAAGGGGAGGGGAGGAGGAGGTGTAAGAGAGATTACAACTACCGGTTCCAGTGTCGGTGTTCCTGAAGAGTGGAGGTGTTTCTCCCAAGAAACCGAGACAAGACCCGGTGTCACTCCCGTTACGGGTCTGGACGTCCACCCGACCCTCGTCCTTCCCTGTCTCCTTTAGTCCCTCTGGAGTCGACGCACTGCTCGTTCCCTAGTCCCCGACTCTCCCTACCGAGACGACAGTGTGTGGGACCCGAACGGAGAGTCTAGGGGAATCGACACACTGGATCCCGTTCAGTGAATGGGAGAGACCCAGACGAAGGAGGAGACATTTTACCTAATCTCTAGTATCTCGACGACTCTTTTGAGTTACTCTACCACGTTCATTTAGGGAACCACGGGTCGGACTGAGATCCTTCTCACACCCGTTAAGACCGACCGTAGTAAAAATACATAGCCCGGGACACGGTCCTCGAAGAGTGTATAATGAAGTAATTTAGAGTATAAAAATACTACGTTAAAAGCTATGTATGTTGTCATAGACATAATGTGTGGAAAGATAGACGGACAGGTAGATCGATATGTACAATACTTGGTAGTCACATACCATTTGTGGTCACTCGGTGTCAAGTTCTAAATTTTGTAATGGTTCTCGTACCTTTAACCGTGTAGGGGAGTGAACGTGTAGGGGGCGTGGGACGTTCTCCAGTGGTGATAGGACGTAAAAACAAAAAGTAAAGACACGAAAATCTTCTTTAATGTGTCCTCGAGAAACTACTGGATCTCCTCACCCTACCCTCTCCCTATTTTCCTCTCTAAGTTTTTTCTCCCTTAGGGACTATCGAGTCAACCATTTTTTTCTTTCTTTTAGGCGTACGTTGCGTCCTCTGGGGCCAAACTAAGGACCCAACCCTTCTAGGGGACCTCTTCCCTTTCCGATGGGTGAGGTCACAAGAACGGACCTCTTAAGGTACTTGACATACCAGGTACCCCAACGTTTATCAGTCTGTACTGACTCGCTGAAGGCGAAGTGAAGAATACACAGGCGTCTCGGCTAAATGAAACAACAGGTCGTCTTTGATCGTGTTGTAAAATATCGTTAATATGAGGTTAATTTTTTTATTTTTAATACGTTTGGTTTTTTTATTACCTATTGTCTACTAAAAATACTGAAACCCATCTTTTCCTCCATCATTGATTTTACGTTTTGTACGGTTCGTATTTCCTTTACTGCCTACGTAAGTTAAGTCAAATTTATCCAAAGACAAGTAGATTAGAGTGATTGTTGTTTGACCTTTTTAATCGGTATCGTATCCTGGTCGGTAATATTGTGTATTCGTCAGGTACTAAGATTGGATTTATATTTTCGGATTTTTCTGATTCTTTTACTATTTTAGATTATCTTTTAATCCAATTTTTGTACTCATCTGTGAAGTTCTTCCTTGAACTTCTCGATTACTAGAAAACATTTATACTCTTTAGAGTAATCATCAGTCTCTTTACATTTAATACCTTGTGACTCCTAAGGGTAGAATGTGGACGGTCAGGCCGTCTTCGGTTCAACGGTAGATCTGTCTCTCGCTACTCTTCAGCGGTTTGGTGACGACCCTCACCTTTACTATGCCCGAGAAACTTTTAGTTAAACCGCGGCAGAACATTTGACCTTGTACGTGCTTGGAAGATTAAGTCGTCGAGCTGGACCTCTTGTACGGGGTCTCTTAGAGGACATGCACACGTGACCCCTGAACTTGTTCTCACGAGTGTCGTCGACGCAGACATTATTGTTTTTGGATCTTTGTCGGGTTAGCTATAAAGGCTCATTCGCTTTCTTAGAAAGGTCCGGAAAGGCTGAGGTTCTGTCTGCACAGACTCTGGGGTGTGGTGCGGAGTACTGTTCACTCTCCTCAAGTTAGACGAGGGGGAGGGTCCGTTAGCTGTCCGAGGGTCGTCTGTAGTGAGTCCAGTCGGGGGTCGACCGGGGGGAGACCCCGCAAGTCACACCAGACTCTTAGTCCCGGAGGACCGAGGACACGGTTGTCCTGGGTGCACCGACCCCAGTCGAAAGTTCCTGGGGTCCTACCCCCTCCCGACGGGGTCGTCGAAGAGAGAGACGACTGGGTAAGGGTCGTTCCCATTCCCCCGGAACCGTACTGGGAGGGTCCAAGTTTCCGAGTTTCCTGGGAGGTCCTCGGAGGAAAGGTCGGGGGTGGGAGTGGGGCGGTTAGACGTCTACCTGTGAGACTCCGGTGTTCATCTGACCCTTTCTCTAGTGTCTGAAAGGTCCAAAGTCAGGGCCCCAGAAGGGTCGTGGGGTCTGGTGGAGAGATCTTGGGGATACTGAGGAAATCGTCTGAGACTACGGGGGTCCGTCCATATGTGGAGGTGACGGTGGGTGGGGAGTGTGAGTATTAAGAGATGACGGAGGAGGGGGGTGGTGTGTGTGTGTGGTGGTAGTGGTGATGAAGAGAATGCCGGTGGTACGGAGGAGAGGAGAGAGAAGTCACGGACCCCCGACAAGGAGAGGGAGGAGGGTGGGGGGTGGAAGTCGAGTATAGTCCTTCGGGGACCGTTTGTCGGAAACCTCAAGAAGTAGAAACCCCCGGTGGAACCAGGAGGTGGACGTGGAAGTTTCTCCGTCCGGTCGGTGGACGAGACGAGGGTTGTCTCATTTCCTTCGTCTCGGAGGTCCCGACTCCTACCGTTCTTCTTTAAGAGTTACCGAGGACTCGGGAGTCTAGTACCGGTCCTACCCCGGTCCACGACCCGTCTGAGGTCGAGTTAGTGGGGTTCTTTTCGAGGGGACTGAGGTCTGTAGTGTACAGTCCAGGGTTTCGGGAGAGAAGTAAGACCCGGAGTGGTCAGTTTTGGGACTTAGTCAGTAGGTTAGGGTACGGGAAGACCCGGACTAGGACCTGTGTCGGGAAGGACTTGAGGTTGGGAGTCTGGGAGATGAGTCCGACTCCTATTAGAGACTACAAGGACCCCCTGTCTGGTGGAGTGTCCGGTTCAGTCTCTCTTGTCTCTTCTGTGGGTCGTCTCAGGGGTCTGGAAGGGTCTACGTCCATGAGTCCTCCCCGGAAATAGAACTCTGGAGACTCCTGGTGTTTGGACGGAGGATAGGCGACCCCGGACTTAGGGCCGGCTCGAGAAATCCCCTGTCGTACCGTCCGATTCCGAAACCACAGTCCGTCTGTCTCGCGGTGGTCGAACCTCTGGGACCCGTCCAGTCGACGGGAAAGTGAAACGGTAGAAATTTTACCCCTGCTAAGGAAATCCTAGTCTACTCCATCACTAATTCACAGACATACCTCGGTCCACACGACTTTCACTTTCACTTCAACGAGTCAGTGCAGGCTGAGGAACGCTGAGGTACCAGACATCGGGTGGTCCGAGGAGGTAGGTACCTTAAAAGGTCCGTTCTCATGACCTCACCCAACGGTAAAGGAAGAGGTCCCCTAGAAGGACTGGGTCCCTACCTTGGGTCCAGAGGGCGTATTTTCCCGAGACAAATGTTTGTACTCCGTCTCTGTCCTGTGGGAGGGTGACCCAACTACAGGTCGGTCGTCGTCTCGGGTGGAGGGGTGGGGAAGAGTGGGGTCCCCCGTCTCGATCTCCTCCTCCCCGACCAACCATCCCTGGACGACAGAGACTGAACGGACTCCGGGTCCCATTCTGTGAAGGACGAAGACTCGTAGTCAAAGGTGTAGACTTTACCCAAACCACTCCGAGAAGTCCAAGATACTGCAAGACTAAGACAAGTGTGACCGACTGAGAGACGGAGTACAGAGGAGGAAACCGGTTTCCTATGGTGAAGATTTGGTAGAGTACTCGGATGTAGTGAATTGGGCTCAATTCTTAAATAAGTTGCCAGTCTTGGGTGACCGGTCCGGTGCCCGATGGGGCGGGGGTAGACCGACTGGAGGTTCGGAGGGAACTACCAAGTGTGGACGCAGTGTCTGTGCCCGGTCCGTTCTCACACCCCTCCCAGTCCAGTCTAGACAGGGGTGTATCCTTTGGAGACCCACACGTCCATCAGGACCACCACGACTCACACGGGACCCGACATGGGATCCACCCAACCTGTCCCACTACCCCCGGCACTGGAGACGTCTCTTCAGAGTCCTTTGACCTTTCTCCCCTCCTCCCGTCTCGTGCACAGGGTGGACCAGTTCCATCGGAAGGACGCGTACTTCGTTTAGGAACAGGGTCGAGGCGTCTCAAGTCACAGACCCGGGTCCGGACCCCCACGGATAGGCGATCAGTTGTGGTCGACGTGGGTCTCGGCGGTGGACAGTCGGTCCTTTCACCCGTGGGACCCCGAGGTACGTGTGCCCGCGTGGACCCGTGCAGGGACGACGGAGGGGGCGAGCGACTGCAGGGAAGGGTCCGGCGGGGTAGTCCCTGCACAAGGGTCACCCTGGGAGTGACCCTTCTCCNCCCCCACGGATAGGCGATCAGTTGTGGTCGACGTGGGTCTCGGCGGTGGACAGTCGGTCCTTTCACCCGTGGGACCCCGAGGTACGTGTGCCCGCGTGGACCCGTGCAGGGACGACGGAGGAGATGAGCGACAGTAGGGGAGGGTCCGGCGGGGTAGTCCCTGCACAAGGGTCACCCTGGGAGTGACCCTTCTCCCACCCCCACCCGCTGACTGTCACTACCTCGGGAACCGTCCCGGCCGTTCAACCGTGATATTTCGCTGTGAGGGTTGTCGGGAACCTGTCCCTCTGCTACTGTGTCTCATCCCCTCCCTCCGAGTCTCTCCCACTCGCCAGACGGAGACAGTGTGTCGATCTCCACCGTCTCGGTCCTAAGCTTGGGTCCAGATGAGAATGGGTGACGAGGTGTGCCGGTGCACTGGTATTCCGGTGGGTCTGGGGCGACCACTGTAGTGGGTGAAACGTCTACCACTCAAACGGTCGTGAAGGCGTACATGCCAGAGGAAGTAACGGGTACCGTAGCAGACCTCACCCCCTCATAGTAGAGTCAGGGTCTTTCTCCTCCCCTGAGTGGGATTCAGTAAGTCAAGTCACGTCGGGGAGTCAGGGGGACAATTGGGTTGGTGAACCACAGGCTGAGAAACGCTGGAGTACCTGACGTCGTGTAGTCCGAAGGGACAGGTAGTGGTTGAGGGTCTCATATGAGTTTGAGTACAAGTAGTTCAGTCACTACGATAGGTTGGTAGAGTAGGAGATAGCAAGGGAAGAGGAGGACGGAAGTTAGAAAGGGTCGTAGTCCCAGAAAAGGTCACTCAGTCTCAAAGTGGAAGTCGCAGTCAGGAAGGTTACTTATAAGTCTTGACTAAAGGAAATCCTATCTGACCAACCTAGAGGAACGTCAGGTTCCCTGAGAGTTCTCAGAAGAGGTTGTGGTGTCAAGTTTTCGTAGTTAAGAAGTCACGATTCGAAAGAAATATCAGGTTAAGAGTGTAGGTATGGACTGATGACCTTTTCGGTATCGAAACTGATCTGCCTGGACCGGTATTTACCGTCTCAACTCTAAACTGGGTCCAGACGCCCTNCAGGAAGGTTACTTATAAGTCTTGACTAAAGGAAATCCTATCTGACCAACCTAGAGGAACGTCAGGTTCCCTGAGAGTTCTCAGAAGAGGTTGTGGTGTCAAGTTTTCGTAGTTAAGAAGTCACGATTCGAAAGAAATATCAGGTTGAGAGTGTAGGTATGGACTGATGACCTTTTCGGTATCGAAACTGATCTACCTGGACCGGTATTTACCGTCCCAACTCTAAACTGGGTCCAGACGCCCTGGGGTTACGGTGTCCGACCCTACCACCCCCTAGTAGGAGTCGGTCGGGATGGAGAAGGGCGAGACAGTTGGGGGGTCGAGGGCGACAATTGGGGTGGTGAAGGGTGGTCGGGTCCTAGGGTCACTCGGGAGACGCGTCCCGAGAGAAGTCGAGACCCTCTCGGATGACTTACAGACGATGTCAAGGACGATGAGGTCTTTTCCAACCCCATCCATCAGTCCCAACCCCCATCTCCTTCCCTGGGAGTCGTAGTAAATTCACAATCAAAAAGAAGTCTAAAGTCTACCGACCCAGACTCTCCTTCGCTTTCCTGAAACCTACAGTCTTGGTCCCATCTTCCTTCTAGGGGTGTCCGATCTCGGCGACTCCCTGTGAGTCTCCCTCCCCGAGACATACATTTATACTCAAATCGTACGTCACGCTTCAAGACTCGACTCTACTCTTTTTGTTTAGTGACCGAGTCGATGTCTCCTCCCTCTGTCCGAAACTGCCCGCGACTGTCCCTCGAGTCCCACTTGGGTACCCTGCTGTACCCAGAACGCAGTGGACAGAGAAGTAAGGAGGGGGTGGGGGGCAGGTCAGACCAGGGTTGGTTCAGAGAAGGCTACTCTACCTTTCAGGGGTTCGGACCGATGGGATTATTCTTGTTATTATTATAATCATTAATACTTTCATTAAAATAGTTGTCTATTTTAATAGAAACGAAGACTTGTAAATGACTTACGAATGAGACGTGATACCTGAGTGTATTAGAGATAGAAGTATGCTTCGAACGTTCCAACCATAATAACCGTGGTAAAAAAAAATTAAAAATAAAAATAAAATAAAATGAAATGTTATGACATAACCAAAACGGTATGTAACTGTACTTAGGTGGTTCCCACATGTACGCAAGGGTTTGTACTTGGGGGGAGGGTGGAGGGAGGGGTATTGTAGGGAGACCCAGTAGGGCACGTGGTCGGGGTTCGTACGACATAGGACGTAGGCTGTATCTGACCACTAAGCTAAAAATGTACTATCATATGTACAAAGTTACGGTAAGAGGGTTTAGTAGGGTGGGAGAGGGAGAGGGTGTCTCAGGTTTTCAGGTAATATGTGTAGACACAGAAAAAACGACAGAACGTATGTCCCAGCAGTAACGGTAGAAAGATTTAAGGTATATATACACAATCATATGACATAACCACAAAAAGAAAGACCGAATGAAGTGAGACATATTAGCCGAGGTCAAAGTAGGTAGAGTAGTCTTGACTAAGTTTACATAAGAAAAATTGCCGACTCATTATGAGGTAACACATATACATGGTGTCGAAAGAATAGGTAAGTAGACGACTACCTGTAGATCCAACAAAGGTACAGGACCGATAATATTTGTCACGACGCTACTTGTAACCCCATGTACACAGAGAAAGTTAAGACCAAAGGAGCCACACATACGGGTCGTCACCCTAACGACCCAGTATTCCATCAAGATAAACGTTAAAAAATTCCTTAGAGGTGTGACAAGAGGTATCACCGACATGATCAAACGTAAGGGTGGTTGTCACATCCTCCCATGGGAAAAGAGGTGTGGGAGAGGTCGTAAATAACGAACGTCTAAAAACCTAACGTCTGTAAGACTGACCGCACTTCACCATGGAGTAACACCAAAACTAAACGTAAAGAGACTATTACTCACTACAACTCGTAGAAAAGTACACAAACAATCGGTAGTCATACAGAAGAAACCTCTTTACAGATAAATCAAGAAACCGGGTAAAAAACTAACCCAGCAAACAAAAAGACCTTAACTCGACGTATTCAACGAACATATAAAAACTCTAATCAACAGTCAACGAAGTAAACGATAATAAAAGAGGGTAAGTCTTCCGACAGAAAAGTGGAACGAATATAAAAGGAAACAACACGTCTTCGAAAATTAAAATTAATCTAGGGTAAACAAATAAAAACGAAAATAAAGGTCTTAAGACCCTCCACCTAGTATCCCGTAGGACGACACTAAATACGTTCTCTCACAAAACGGATACAAGAGGAGACCCTCAAAATATCGAAGACCAGAATGTAAATCTAGAAATTAGGTAAAACTCAAATAAAAACACACACCACAATCTTTTACTAGATCAAAGTAAGAAAATGTTCACCAACTGGTCAAAAGGGTCGTGGTGAACAATTTCTCTAACAGAAATGAGGTAACATATAAGAACGGAGGAAACAGTTTCTATTCCACAGGTATACACACACCTAAATAGAGACCCGAAAGACAAAATAAGGTGACTAGATATAAAGACAGAAACAACCGTGGTAAAACATGGTCTCCTTTGACTTCGAATCTTTTCGATTTTATTATGTCTCGATTTACTGTCTCGACTCTAAACTTGAAGTTAGAGAGGTTAAGGTTCCACTTATAAAGACACGTATAGAAGAGAGAAAATCTGGTACAATTATCTCCATACCTTCCTTTCGATACTGTTTGGGTCTGTCGTATAATTTTTCGTCTCTGTGGTGAAACGTCTGTTTCCAGGTAGATCAGTTTCCATACCAAAAAGGTCATTAGTACATGTTTACACTCTCAACCCGGTACGTCTTCCGACTCACGACTTCTTGACTATAAAAATTTAACTCCACGACTTCTTCTGAGAACTCTCAGGGAACCTAACGTTCCTTAGTTTAGTCAGTTAGAATTTCTTTTAGTTGGGACTTATAAGTAACCTTCCTGACTACGACTTCGACTTCGAGGTGACGAAACCGGTGGCCCACGTCTCTCGACTGAGTGACCTTTCCTGGAACTACGATTCTTTCTAACTCCCGTCCTCTTCTTCCCCTGTCGTCTCCTACTCTACCAATCTATCGTAGTGACTGAGTTACCTGTACTTAAACTCGTTTGAGGTCCTCTATCTCTTCCTGTTCCATAGGACCGTAAGACGTCAAGTACCCCCAGTGTTTGTCAGTCTGTTTTGAATCACTGACTTGTCGTTGTTATCTCCATGCGACGACGAGGACGACGACGACGATTCAGCGAAGTCAGCACAGGCTGAGACAAACTGGGGTATCTGTCGTCGGGTGGTCCGAGGGGGCAGGGACTCTAAGAGGTCCGTTCTTGTGACCTCACCCACCGGTAACGGAAGAGGTTACGTACTTTCACTTTTCATTTTCACTTCAGCGAGTCAGCACAGGCTGAGAAGCGTTGGGGTACCTGACGTCGGGTGGTCCGAGCAGGTAGGTACCCTAAAAGGTCCGTTCTCATGACCTCACCCCACGGTAGTGGAAGAGACTGTTATCTCCTTATCTCAGATCGTTTTCCCTTCACACTCAGGACAAATCGACCCTCTGAGTTTGAGAAGACGGTAAAACTTCTCTTTTACATCTTTCAGTGACTTGGAACAGAGTTTCTTCCCAGAGGTCGAACTTTTCCCGTATTCTTGGTCCGGTGTACCTAAATAAGTAAGAAAGTTTTCAAATTATTCCTAGGACAATACAAGACCCGGAAGAAGATCTGGGACCTCTATCTCCCCACTTCTTTTAACTGTTGTAGTAAAGAGAACACATCAAACGTAAGGTCATCCCTTCTATCAACAATTTATTCGTACTCAGTCCTTCACTATGTAAGATACTTCCTTTTACCACTTACCTTTCCTTGATCCCTACTCTCTCGACATAATCTTTCCCATCAGTCCCTTCCGAAGAGACTCGTCCACCGTTAACTCGTTTTTAGACTTATTTCCCACGACCTGACCTTCTTTGTGTTCGACCTTACTTCTAACGGCCCTCTTTATAGTTATTGGAGTCTATACGTCTACTGTGGTGAGAATACCGTCTTTCACTTCTCCTTGATTTTTTGGAGAACTACTTTCATTTTCTCCTCTCACTTTTTCAACCGAATTTCGAGTTGTAAGTCTTTTGCTTCTAGTACCGTAGACCCACGTAGTGAAGTACCCTTTATCTACCCCTTTGTCACCTTTGTCACAGTCTGAAATAAAAAACCCCGAGGTTTTAGTGACCTCTACCACTGACGTCGGTACTTTAGTTTTCTGCGAATGAGGAACCTTCTTTTCAATACTCGTTGGATCTTATCGTATAAGTTTTCGTCTCTGTAATGAAACGGCTGATTCCAGGCAGATCAGTTCCGATACCGAAAAGGACACCAGTACATACCTACACTCTCGACCTGACACTTCTTCCGACTCGTGGCTTCTTAACTACGCAAATTTGACACCACAACCTCTTCTGAGAACTCTCAGGGAACCTGACGTTCCTCTACAGGTAAGACTTCCTCCAGTTGGGACCCTAAAGAAACCTTCCTTACTATGATTTCGACTTTGAGGTCATGAAACCGGTGGAGTACGCTTCTCAATTGAGTAACCTTTTCTAAGACTAAGACACTGCCTGACCTCCGTCCTCCTCTTCCCCTGCTGCCTCCTACTCTACCGACCTACCGTAGTGACTGAGCTACCTGCACTCAGACTCACTTGAGACCCTCAACCACTACCTGTCCCTCCGGACCGTACGACGTTAAGTACCCCAGCGTTTCTCAGCCTGTGCTGACTCGTTGACTTAACTAGACTTGACTTTCCAACGGTTACTCTCAGTTTTCTTACGAGACCAGGGTCCCTCGTCGACTACGTGTCCGGGACTCCGTCTTTACTCGTACTATACGAGTTCCTCGTTGTCTCTCCGGTCGCACCGACCTCGTCTCGTCCCACCCTCTACTTCACACTCCTTAGTCGTCTCTTTTCAGTAAATCCCAGATATCCGGTGTCCTCTGAAACCTAAAATGAAATAAAAGATAAAAACCGGGACGGTACGTTGTACACCCTAGAATCAAGGGACGGTCCCTTGACTTGGGTATGGAGAACCTAACCTTCGGGATAACGTAACCTTCGTCCCTCATAATTAGTGCCCTGGTGGTTCCTTAGACCTAACATAAAAATTTCAACTTTCTTAAGTAATGTTCCAAAACTTATGTTCTCACTGTATTAGACTAATAGGATTTTCCTAGCGAACCGAAAATTCACCTCTTCTCCTTATCCTTCGTTCTTGCCTTCGTCCCTCTGGTACCTCCTCCCGAATTAGTTCAAGTCCATCTGGTCGCCCGGTCTCTTCCCCGTGAGTGACTCCTCAAAACTTCCTCCGTCCACGAATAGAATTCTTCTCCCCTTCTATTCGTACCGTCGACAAGAATTTGTAGTCTTACCAACAGTTCACTTGGTTTCCAGTCTGGGAAAAAACGAGTCACCGTTTTCAGTCTAGGACCTGGTTGTCCATTCCCGTGTCCTTTCGATGTAAGGGAAACTCCTCGCTACGACTGAGTTCTACCTGGTAGGAAGGGTGACCCCTGACCTTGGAGCGATGGTGACTTCCACGTGTCGTCTCCAGTCCAGAGTCCCGACGGTCCACATCCCCTGGCTCTGACCGGAAACATTAGTCTATCTGGACCTAGGTTTAGCAGAGAAGAGACACGAATAGACGAGACGGGCTTCGTGAAGTGGAAAGATTTGAACCAAAGAAGTAGAGATTTAAGGATCGATTAACCTAACAGTGCTTGTAAATCACGTCAGTTCATACATTTTACGGATCATAGAACTGACTGTACTTCGCGATGAGTTATTTACAGTCACTACGACTACAACGACTATTGCCACTATCACTACTACTCTTACTACTACTGCTACCGTCACTACAACTACTCTCACTACTACACTATTACGCTATCACCACTGTAGTGGTACCACTACTACATTATTCCCCCTACTCCCACTGACACTACTGTCCCTATCACTATTACTAACAAAACCACTATTTCTTCTACTTCTATAGTCACTGTTACCACGATAACCGACTCAACCACTGACAACAACTTCTTCCTTAAATTCGTAGTCACTTCCCTTACCCGATCTTCTGGTTATTCCAGAGAAAGGTAGGGATTTTACAGTCCTCTTTTTAGAGATGTTCAAAAGAGCACTGACAGTCCATCCCGTTACAGACAGACAACTGTAGTAACGTGGGAAATGACTGAAAGACTCTTAAGTAATCGGGTCTTTCTCGCCATCTTTATGGTGGTCCGAGTCGAAGACCTGGTCCCTCAGGACTGGGTCAAACACGGAGGGTGTAAGATCCGTCGAGACCCTTGTCGGTCTCTCTTCTGACTTCCACATTCACCCGTACCCCATACATACTCCTTCTCGATTCTGAGAGAGGGGAAAACTGTAAAGGATGAATAGGTGTAACATTAGTAGGTCGGGTCCAATACAAGTTTCCAGGAACCTCAGTACTTTTTGGAGTCTACGAGACCAGGTTGGTGAGGAAGGGTAATTGACTACTCTTTGTTGGGTTTTTCCTCCTACTGAAAGAATCCCAGTGTTCGTTTCAGGTCTAGAGGACTGAAGGTCAAAGTCGGATGAAGTGGTTTGAAATAGATAACTGAGATGTCAGAGTATTCATTAGTCGTGGTTGGGAGGGTTGGGGTAACAGGACTGTTTTAGGGAAGAACGATACATCCTGACTACGTGTGAATGTCCATGTATCAGGTCACTGGTTCCGGTCGAGGTAGGGTGCTTCATAATAAAATGTTCATACTAAATATAAATGTCTAAAGTCGAGCAGAATCTGACCCAGACAAAAGGAACGAGGGTTTCTTCAACGATAAAAGAATTACTAAAGTACTTCTAGAGACCTAGTGGATCTCAAAACGGTACAGAGACGGTAGGAACTGACAGGGGGTCACATAGAAAATCCTTAACGTAAGTGGACGGTCATTGTTCCTAGACTTGTCGTCACACCGAAATTGTTTCCCTCCTAACAATGAAAAGAGAACGAACAATACTACACCCCGTATCTGTAGGGGCGGCACAAAACAATCGAGGTGTATGGAAGAGTCACAACGTTAGGGGAAGTAGAAGAAACAGAGACAAAATCGTGATGTACTGGAGTATATATTTACAACGGATAAGTAATATACCACCACCGACTTCGAGGTCTTTGATGACATAGTAAGGTCTATCTTTCTGTTTCCTTCTCTCTCCTGTTTCCTTGTTTATCCCAAAGAGGACGACGATTCGAGGGTAGTTTGTGGAAAGGATCTTTAGTGTGAAAAGATAAGTACAAGGTAACCGGTAGGAGTAGACTTTCTCCTCCCCACCACCAACAACAACAAATCTGTGGTTCAGAATAGGTTGAGAAAACGTTGGAGTGCCTGATATCGGGTGGTCTGAGGAGACAGGTACCCTAAAACGTACGTTTTATAACCTTAACCCACGGTACGGGAAGAGGTCCTCTAGAAGGGTTGGGTCCTTGTTCGGTCACAGAGGGAGTGACTGTACACCTAAGAAAATGGAGACTTCGAATGGTCCCCTTGGGGTTTTCCCCTTCATACTCTCGATCATTGGTATCGAAAATTTCGTCTCTAGATAGGTAAGGGTTGTCTTGACTATAAGACGAGGACGTCTTCTCCTTTGTCCTAGACTCACTGTTGGACGTCGGACCCAGGGTGGGTCTTCGATCTTCCAAGTTTATTCTTGAGTCTCTACGGTTCTAATCTTGGGATAGGGGTCTAAATTTATCTTCTGCAAAGTAAACCTTTTCCCTCTACATTTATAGGAACGAATGGATGAGGGTAAAATTTCGTTTAATTTTCTTTATAAAATCGCTATCTATGTCGACTTTTAAAAGTTCGTACTTTTTTAATTCTTTAATTTTTAGAAGATATTAGGGGGTACGTCTCTATCGTAGACAACCGTGAAAACGTATGTAGGAAGTACCAAAATAAAAAGGAAACGAATATAGTAGTTTTAATCAAATGAAATACAGGTCAAAATAAACGACGTAAATAAAGGACGGAAATAAAAACATTCGTAAAAAGGTCGTACTTAATGAAAAACTTCTAGAGTAAAAATTACCGGTGTGTTGTCAGGTCATGTATCCGATACGGTGTTTACTATATCGATTAAGGGGTAGTCCTCCGTTAATCTACCAAAGGTAGATTTAAACCGACGATACTTACTACAACACAACTGACCAGGGTGTGTATCTAGAAACAGAGGTAGAGACTGATAAAAGAATACTGTCTAACGACCACAGAGATTCAGTTTCCCATACCTGTAAAAATTCCGAGACCTATACATAACACTTCAACGGGAGCACCTTTCGATCGGACTCAATGTGAGGGATGTTCCCCAGACCTGCATAGGAGTCTACTCGAAGACTCCGGAGGTGGACGGACGAAGTCGTAACAGGGGGTTTGAGAGGACGGAGTCAAAGGAGAAAGACAGAGGGAGTCTTTTATTGTCCTTTTCAACTGATAGACTTTATAAATTGACACATAAATAGAAGTCACCATTTATTAGGTGGACGGTTAAGGCCTCTAAGTCCTCTTCATCCAGGCTAGGGACCAAACCCTTCTAGGGGATCTCTTCCTTTACCGTTGGGTGAGTTCATAAGAACGGATCTTTTAAGGCACGGGTCTCCTTGGACCGTCCGCCGGATGCCAGGTACCCCAGGGTTTCTCAACCTGTGTTGAGACTCGTTGACTCGTGCGTTCGTACCATTTTATAGTCATATAAATGAGATTAAGGTAATTCAAGTTAAACGTCGTTTAATACTTAAATCGTACTTCAACCTCGACGAAACGACCAACCTCGACTCTATCTCAAACCACCAATTGTCAATTGGTTCTCCTCGGTCTCTATTGTCGTGTTGACCCATTTGTCGAAGTCCAGGCACGAACGACGACGACGACGACGATTCAGCGAAGTCAGTACAGACTGAGACACGTTGGGGCATCTGCCGTCGGGTGGCCCGAAGGGGTAGGGACCCTAAGAGGTCCGTTCTTGTGACCTCACCCAACGGTAAAGGAAGAGGTTACGTACTTTCACTTTTCCCTTTCACTTCAGCGAGTCAGTACAGGCTGAGAATCGCTGGGGTACCT
This sequence comes from Capra ibex, assembly GCA_006410555.1. Classification (NCBI taxonomy): domain Eukaryota; kingdom Metazoa; phylum Chordata; class Mammalia; order Artiodactyla; family Bovidae; genus Capra; species Capra ibex. Next base: position 12,410,160 of record SJYO01016970.1, read on the forward strand.
GGCGTCGGATGGTCCGAGGAGGTAGGTACCTGAAAAGGTCCGTTCTCACGACCTCACCCCACGGTAGCGGAAGAGGTGTCTAGGCGGGAATCCTTCCACAATAAGGGTCCACCCTCGTAGTGGACGTGGTCACGAGGTCGGTCCTCAGGGTCCCGTAACCCTCTCCCTCCCTCCTCCTATCTCCGACAGACCAAATGGTCTATGTGGTCCCAGTAAAGGACCCCACAGACGTCTCGACCTTCGGAGGGACAACCGACGACCCGTCCACGCGGACCCCGTACTCAGTGTGGTCTAGGTTGGGGACTACGTCCCCATTCCTAAATGTAAGAAAAGGGTTTCGGTTCTCCTCGTCAACGTCCCTAAATTCGTCCTCAACGGACAGCAACAAGAAGTCAGTGGTTCAGCACAGACCGAGAAACGGTGGAGTACCCGACGTCGTGCGGTCCCACGGGACAGGAAGTGACAGAGGGTCTCAAAGGAGTTTGAGTGCAGGTAACTCAGTTACTACGGTAGGTTCGTAGAGTAGGAGACGGTGGGGGAAGAGGAGGATAAGATTAGGAAAGAGTCGTAGTCCAAGAAAAGGTTTCTTAGTCGTTCATAACCTCGAAGTCGAAGTCGGAGTCAGGAAGGTTACTTATAAGTCAACTAAAGGAAATCCTAATTGACCAAACTAGAGGAACGACAGACTCCCTGGGAATTATCAGAAGAGGTCGGCTCAATGGACAACCCTCCGGGAGATTGTCGGCGTCCCCTACCTACTCTCCCTGTACTGACTATCGACCCCTTACCCCCTCCGATTCCACCAGGAGGTCCCCTCTCTACTACCGACACCGCGTTCGAGACCTATAGGACGGGGTACTGGGGACCTGGTCGAGACCCGAGTGCACATGAACACGACCCACCAGGGGTCACGTTACTGGCGAGGGGGGAGTCCGGAACGAAGGGAGACGGAGAGGTCTATCCCCAAGAGGTCACAGGCCCCCCGAACTGGTTGGTACCTGTCCCGTCGGGCCTATACCCGTCGGTCTCCTACTTGTTGGGTCCTCGTGGAGAGTTGGTCCCTTCCTACCCTCACTCATCTATTTATGAGTCGAAGGGGGGCTCCCTGTCTGACTCCGTGTAGGATTATGGAGGAGTCTCCCAGGGGTCGTCCCGACTCGGGGGTAACACTGGACGAGAGACTAAGTCGGAAGTCTCGAAAGGAGGGACGGCGGGGTAGGGGAGAAGTGACACGAAGGACCCTAGTCGAGGGTGTATTTGGTGAACGAGAAAACCTCCTTTGGTTGAGTCGGGACTAGTGAGTCCTCGTCGTCCTTCCTACCTCTCTTATCTCCTAGACTCTCCATGAGTCCCTTCCACCTCGACACTACCCGTCCTCCCCACTCTTCCTCCCTCTCCACCCGTACGTGATCTGCCGAGGTGTTCATTTATCACGGGGAAAGGGATTAAACGTACGTACACATGTCCTTGAAACGTACATAGGTCAACTGTGGGGTACTTCTGTGGGATAAAGGTGATGGGGTCATTACAGTGAACACGAGTTGATATTTGGTTAGGGGTGGGGTGGGATCGGGGAAAGACGGTACCTCCAATAAGACGTACGGGATCCTAAAGTATACTTATCTCAGGACGTCTTCGGGAGATCCCAGAAAACGAGTTGTACAAAAACTCTAACTAGACACAAACACAACTAGTCGTTCAATAAGAACAAATAACGAGTCACAATTCAGGTAAGATACCTATGTGGTGTTAAACAAATAGGTAATTTGGACAATTACTTGATGACTCAAGTAAGGTCGAATCTGGATAATGCTTATTTCAACAATAATTCTATGAATACATCAGATAAATGTCTAGTTTCAAAAGTAATGAACTTTTCCAGAAATTTTCACCTTAAAGATCCTGTATCTCGCCCGTATATAAAATGTAACATTATTTGACTGTTCGACAAAAGTAAGATCACTGTCCTAATAAAACGTAAGGGTGGTCTTTACACATGGCTAAAGTAAACGGGGTATAAGAAGTGGTTGTGAACTACAACAGCCAGGAAAAGTAAAATAGGTATAACGTCTAGGGACTATTGATTGTTACGATTTGTAAAAGGTACATACAAAACCGGGAACCACACAGAAGATTATACTTCACATACAAATGCAAAAAACTGGTAAAAACACTTCAAAAAGAAAGGTACTAACTAAACACTTTGAAGAAATGTTTAAGGTTTATATTCAGAGAACAGTCTGTATCCATAACCCTAATAAAAAGGGTTAGATACCGAACGAAAAAAATAAGAATTAATATACAAAACTTCCGGTTTCCAAGAATACGACTACTTGAAGTTAAAGAGTAAGGAGACCGATAATATATCTATCACGGAAAAACACAGAATTCTTTAGAACCGAATGTAGGTTCTAGTGTTTCTATAAAAGGATTCTAAAAGAGAACAAAAAAAAAAAAATGAAACAAATGAATATAAAAAATAGAGTTTAAGTAAAGACACATTCCACATTCAATTCCTAGATCCAATTAACAAAAAGGTAGATCTGTGTCCAAACACTGTCGTGGCAAACAATTTTTTAACCGAGAAAGAGGGTAACTTTATAGAGAGCCCGGGTCTATTGTTTATGCACACCCAAATAAAACACAGAGATACGATGAAGTAACAAGGTAAAGATAAGAACGAAAAAGAACTAATAATAGAAGAACCAAAACTTTAGCCTACAATATACAGGAAGTTTAATAAAAATTTCTAGTAAAGCCGATCTGATCAAAATAACGTAAACACGTGTTAAAATCTTTGTACGGTAACTAAAGATATAATCTTTTTTTTTGGGTGTTGTTTGGAAGTACACACACAAAAACACAATTTAGATTCCAAGTCAAACTCCCATTAATTGTAGAGTCGTCATAATAAAAGATTAAGTACTCGTACTATACAGAAAGACAAACAGAAAGAATTAAAAGGACACTTTATTAAATATTGGGAGTCACATCTCCAGAACAGGTAATTTTTTTTTTTTAGGAATTTACCACACACAAAGTACGACAATTTAGTTTGTCGTGACTAAAATTGAAAATTATACCTCGGTCTAAGTCGTTTGAGAAAGACTTTCCCCGGTCTCGGATTCATAAAATCTGTAACGTCTAGTGTGTGAAAGACAGCGTTGATGACTCGAGCCCGCACCATCGTACAACCAGCGGTGTCTGTTATACATTCGTTTACTCAAAACCGACGTAAGGTTTGTTCAAAAACAATATTTGTGACTTCAAACTGAACATATTAAAATACACAGTGTTTTATAAAAAAAAAAAACTTACGAAAAGTGATAAATTCTTTTCTTGAAAATTTCGGAAGAATTGAGTGTCCGAGTTCTTAATTTTTGTTCTGTTCACCGTCCTGTCTAAACCGAGTGTCCAGTATCGAACGGTTGGAGACTGTACCTCTTTTGTTAACTAAAACCATGAAAACGTGGATGTTGAACAATTTAAGTGAATGACAAAATACTAAAGGGAATATCAACGTAGAACGAGAAACAAATTAAGTGATCGCCAAAAACATCTAAGGAAGTCTAAAAGATATATTATACACACAGTGGACATTCGTTATTCTCAAAGTTAAACAGGTAAGGTTTGAAGTTCGGAAAGTAAACAAAAAAACTAAATAACTTGACTAATCTTGGAGGTTACGTTACAACGTAACTTGACTACTATTATATGTGGTACTGAACAAGGACCACCCTCTTATGGGAGTCGGAAAGTGGGGTGAGATACTACAGTCGACATCTACAACGTGTCTCTGGGAAATATTTTGATGTCCCCCCGAAGGGACCACTGAGTCACCATTTCTTACGCGAACGGTTACGTCCTCCGTGCCTAAGTTAGGGACTAGACCCTTCTAGGGTGTCCGGGGTCTCGTTGATTCAGGCACATGGTGTTGACGATTCGGACACGAGAGCCCAGGTGTGTGTCGACGACGTCGGGTGCGTGGGATCTCGGACACGAAGTGTTGTTCTCTTCGGGGGTGTTACTCTTCGGACGTGTGACGTCGATCTCTCGTCGGGGGCGAGTGGCGCTGATCTCTTTCGGACGTAAGTCGTTTCTTCTGGGTCACGTTCGTTTTTATTTATTTATTCTGTTTTTGGTGTCCTTAAAGGACGATAGAGATCAAACGACTCTCTAAAACAATACTTACTCACAACTGAAAAAAGTCTATAAAATAACCGCAAATGACTCTACTAGCATACGGGAAAGAGGAAACAATATGATTACACCACTTAATGAAGTTAATTTTAAGACTACAACTTGGTTTAGAACGTAAGAACATTATTAAAGACGAACCAGTACCACATTATAGGAAAACTACATAAAGGTCTAAAATACACAAGTATAAAAACCACTAAAACGTGAGTGCACGAACTCAACTAAAAGAAAGAAAATTACTACTACTTCAATGTGACCAGAGTTTTACTTGACACTTTATAGGGGAGGAGAACACAATGTACTCTCTCACACACTTTAAAATTATAATAGACACAGAATTTTAAACTTAACTTAACTTGTAACCCAGTCTGTAAAAGAAACACTTTTTCTAAAAAATTAATACTTAAGTTAAATTTATAGTCTACATCCCGATAAGTCTCGTAGATAAAGAAGACGACGATCAAAAGACGTTCGATATATGGAGTTCTGTAAAAAAAATCAAACAGATTCAAGAACTTAAAAACACCGTATTTCAACAAGTATGATAAGGGAATAGTAGTAAAATTATAGACATATTAGACATATAGACTATAAAGGAGATCGTAAGGACTTAACCATTAAACGTAAAGGAAAGTAAAAAAAGTATAAGAATCAGTCACGTTCAACGATATCGTTTTAAATCTCACCCACTGAATCTGTTGTCCTCCGACCCCTCAGGATCTAGTTCCACGGTCCGTTAAGTGAAGGACCACTGCCAAGAGAACGAACGAACGTCTTTCGGCGGAAGAATTGACACAGTAGTGAACCACCTCTCTCTCTTACTCGAGAAACCACAGAAAAGAGTAGGATTAGGAAAACACAGTTCCGGGTTGGGAAGACTGGAGTCCGTACGTACAAGTCAACATAGACTGAGAAACGTCGGGGTACCTGACGTCGGGAGGTTAAGGAGACAGGTGCCCGTAAGAGGTCCGTTCTTATAACCTCTCCCGACGGTAAAAGAAGAGGTCCCCTAGAAGGACTGGGTCCCCAACTTGGACGTAGAGGACGTAGCCGTCCGCCTAAGAAACGGTGACTCGGTGGACTCTTCGGTAAGTGAATTAGTATTAATGGAGGAATATCTCTCGAAGGGACTCTCGAGTCGACCATTTCTTAAGTGGACGTTACGTCCTAAGGAAGAGGACGACCTCTTCCCTATCCGATAGATGAGGTCATAAGGACCCGAAGGGACCACCGAGTCGACCATTTCTTAGACGGACGTTACGACCTCTGGACCCAAGCTAGGGACACAACCCTTACAAGGGACCTCTTCCCTTTCCGATGGGTGAGGTCATAAGACCGGACCTCTTAAGGTACGTGACTTATCAGGTACCCCAATGTTTCTCAGCCTGTACTGACTCACTGAAAGTGAAAGGGAGGGATATCCGGGATAGAGATTACGTCAGTCTCACCCACCTCCACCCCATCAATCCCGAAGTCGTCTATATAGACCCCCTCTTGCGTCAAGTCAGGTGTGGTGTAAAGAAGAACTATTTAACTCGAGAAACCTATAGTAGGAAAGCAGAGAATGTACGAGAAACAGCACTTCAGATGAAAGAGGCTTAATGATAAATGAGTGTATGTAAAAGAATACGAATTGTAAAGAAAAAGGTAGAAAAAAGAAAAAACGATATTCGGATAGACACGGAAATATAAAGTCAAGTCAAGTCACGTCAGAGAGTCAGTACATAAATTACGCATATAAAACATGAGTAGTATATCGACTCAGAACGAGAAAGTTCACTAGACTCTCAGAGGTTGAAAATAGAGTTCATAACACAGACACAACTGACATAGTGGCCAAAAACAAACAAAAGATAACCTGGATAAACAAGAACCTAAGAGACAAAGAAGAAAGGATAGAGGAAAACCAATTGACTCATAAACATCAGAAGATTAGATAAAGAAAATAACCAAAAAATTAATACGAAGAAACACAATAAGGATCATAAACGACATTACTAATGGTTATATAACAAAAACCCGAGTGAACGTGTACGGTCAAATTACCAGTCATACATAAGAATTAAAGAGATCAGAATGAATTGTGATATGGTGGAACAAATATATTCTTGAAATATTGTCACTTCAAGGTAAATGTGGGTGAGGGTAAGTGTCCGATAATAACAGTCTATAAAATAAAGGGGGACACAAACATTTGGGGTCTTATGTAACAATAACTAAGAGATTTGGTAAATGATTGAATGTCTTAACTTCTGTTTTCGCATAAATATAAATGGTAAAGGTCAAGAAAAGGGATAAACCTTTAAAGTGGACTTTAATAAAGGGAAATCTGACTTCTTGAAGTAGACCCTATAAAACATCACACCCAGTCGATTGTTGTTTATAATAGTAGAAAGTGAATAGACTTCTACAAAGATTAAGTGGTATACAAAAAACTCAAAAAGACCTAATTTTTTAGGATCCAATTTGTAGAAAAAAAAAAAAGAAGGTCTTGAAGTTTCTAAAATTTAACAGAACTCCGGAGGTAAATAGACTTTATTTTAGTCGAAAACAATAATAAGAACAAGGAGCCATAATTATACAAAGGAAGGAGGATAGAAACACTAGAAGAGAATTAGAATCCTGACGTCGTCAAATCGACACTACCCAGATCAATACTGAAAGAAACATTAATAGGTCAATCTAAGTGACTCTAGGGATTAGAGTCACCAATGAAAATAGTTGAAAACTTTAATAAAGAGATCTTAAAAAGAGTTCACAAACGAAAAGAGAAGGTAAGAAAGTAAGTAGAGTGTCAAACGACTCCCGGATAAAAAATATATGGTGAAAAAGCCGTCTACCACTAACGTCGGTACTTCAATTTTCTGCGAATGAGGAACCTTCCTTTCGAAACTGGTTGGATCTACCGTACAACTTTTCGTCTCTGTAACGAAACGGTTGTTTCCAGTTAGATCAGTTCCGATACCAAAAAGGTCCCCAGTACATACCTACACTCTCAACCTGACACTTCTTTCGACTCACGACTTCTTAACTACGAAAACTTGACACCACAACCTCTTCTGAGAACTCTCAGGGAACCTGACGTTCCTCTAGGTTGGTCAGGTAGGATTTCCTCTAGTCAGGACCCACAAGTAACCTTCCTGACTATAACTTCGACTTTAAGGTCATGAAACCGGTGGAGTACGCTTCTAAACTGAGTAACCTTTTCTGGGACTACGACACTCCCTAACCCCCGTCCTCCTCTTCCCCTGCTGCCTCCTACTCTATCGACCTACCGTAGTGGCTGAGCTACCTACACTCAGACTCATTTGAGGTCCTCAACCACTACCTGTCCCTCCGGACCTCACGACGCTAAGTACCCCAGCGTTTCTCAACCTGTACTGACTCGCTGACTTGACTTGACTTGACTTGACTTGAAGGGGATAATTGTAGGGTGTAAACAGAACATTTGTACATATGTATTAGTTACTTGATTATAACTACATCCAATTATTGATTTCAGGTATCAAATAAGTCTAAAGGAATCAAAAACGAGTTACCAGAAAAGGTAAAGTTCCAGGGTAGGTCTCACGGTGTATTGTAGATTGGATAGAGGAATCCGAGGAGAACCGATACTGTCGAAGAGTATAAAAGGAAGGAATATTACTGGAACTGTTAAAACTCCTCATGACTGGTTCCTATAACAACCTGTTGGAAGGTAGTCTTAAATTGACTACAAAAAGATTGTTAATCTGAACCCCAAACCTAAAACATCCTCTTTCGTGTCTTCCCCGATAAGTGTAGTATAGTTCCCATGTCAATAGTTACACTAAATACCGACAACTGTGACCGGAAGTAGTGGACCAACTCCCAGTATACCATCAAGGTAATAATTAAAAAAACTCCTTAGAGGTACGACTAAAGGTGTCACCGACGTATCAAATGTCACGGTGGTTATCACTTACTCCCAAGGTAAAAGAGGGGTAACAGGGACCCAGAGCAAAAAGAATAAAAAAAATATTTCCGGTAAGGTCATCCACACTTCACTATCGAGTAATACCAAAGCTAAACGTAAACGGAATATTATTCACTACGACTTGTCGAAAAGTTCTTGGACGACCAGTAGACTTAAAGAAGAAACCTTTTCGTGGATAAGTCTAGGAGAAGGGTGAAAAATTAGTTCAACAAGCACACAAAAAATAAACATACCTAAGGGATATATAAAGTCTATTATTGGGGAACAGTCTGTGTAGTAAAGGTTCATAGAAAAGGGTGAGTCGAAAGAAAGTACCTGTCACCTCACGGGAGTTCCCCCTTCCTTAGGCAGTCTAAGAGGTCATGAGGTGACCTCTTCAGGTACCTGACATATCTCCCCAGTGTCTCAGCCTGTGCTGATTCGTTGAAGGTCAAGTGAGTGATTTACGTTCACGAAAGGGGAGAGGAAGTCATTTCGACGGATACACGGCAACGGTTGTCCGGTTCCGAACATGGTCCTAACGTTACGGTGAAGACGGAGAAAGGACGGTCGGACAAGACCGGTACAGACCGAGAATGACCGAAGACCCGAAATACGGACCGGATAGGGTAAGGGTCCGGTAGAGCAAAACCTATTTCGGACGACCATCCGTACGTAGGAGAAATCGATGGATATAGACATACTTCTATGTCCTTCTATTGATAAACCCCGAAAGTATGTGAGTAAGTTGGTTATGATAACTTATGGATGATACAAAACTCGAGACAGGATTCACGACCCTCAGTCGTCGCTTGTTTTTTCTCTTATAGAGAATAATATGAGTCACCTCTCCCGTCCGTGATCTGGTCGTCCAGTCTATGTGTCATGCATTTCGAACACTGTTCGCATTGATTCCTACTTTTGATACTTATTCGTCTACCTCATGTCGTCACTCCTCTGACGTCTCAATAGAGTTCATACAAAGAAAAGTAGAAATAAAAGAAAGATGTTTATAAAAAATTTTGATAATTTATATCATGTTTTTCTCGTATCTTTACCTGAAGGACCGTTTTGCAACTTATTTTATACGACGTTATCCTATTCCAAGGGCACTCTCTTTTCAAAGGGTTAGTAGTGCAACGACTGCTGTCGTTAAGAACGACAGCCGACCTTTCGGGTCTTTCTTGAGTTCTTTTAAAAATTTTTATAAAACACATCCCTTCTCGGATCTCAAAAATTTCTCATTCCAGTCCTTTCCACTGTAGCGCTTGTTCAAGACTTTTCTCATTTGGTGTGTCTGTACACCCCTTTTCACTCTTCGGTCCCGTTTCCGAACTCCACCCTCGCAAAGACCGACACCCTCCTTGTCACTCTTGCGTCACACGGGTCTCGCCTCCGGAGTACGCCTCTCGTCTTCTCCCAATACTCGCAAGTCTGACGAAACTCGAAACTTCTAGTAAATTTTTGGGTGGGAGTGGGGGAGAGGGTTGTGAGTCTCTGTCCCTCTTCTCCTCCTCAGACTTTCTATCTGTCTTCAGCGTCCGTCGTTCGACCCACACCACAGGACCAGTCTTTCCTCCGTCCTCACTGATACAATGACTCAGGTGGAAGCGTGACGAGCGGTGTGTTGTGAGGTTAGTTAACTCTCTGCTCAACGATCCCGTTCTTTACCACTTAAATAAACCTTTCGGTCGTCTGGTTCTTCTACTACCCGAAGGTTCTTAGTAGAAAAGATTTAATCTTAAGTCCGAGGAAAATAAGATTTTCCCTTTCCCCATAATAAACAATGACGTGTAAAGAACCGTGACTTTAGGAAACAAGAACGTAGACAGGTGTATTCGGGTTAGTGTTACAAGAGTATTTGGAGGTTGTTAACCTTATAAAAGACAGGACGTTGAATAAAAAAAAAATGGTAAAATTAACTTCATATCAATTAAATGTTACAACACAATCACGCAGACAATCACCGAGTGAACACAGACTGAGACACACTGGGGTACCTGACATCCGAGGAGACAGGGACCCTAAGAGGTCCGTTCTTATGACCTCACCCAACGGTAAGGAAAGTGGCCCCCTAGAAGGATTGGGTTCTTAGCTTGGGTCCAAAGGACGTGACATTCGTCTAAGAAATGGTAGACTCGATGGTCCCTTCGGTAACCCAATCATAGTCCATATGGTGTCTCACTAAGTCAATATGTATATGCAAGACGTTGAAAAATAGAGATACACCTGTCTTTTCTAGTCTCGGAACTCTTACTCGATAGGACTTATAAAGCCCGACAGCCGTTGGAAGAAGTGAACATCGTTTTTGTTATCTTATATTTTCAATTTCTTTATCTAGGTTATACTTCAGTCTCAACAAGAACGATAATGTTAGTCCACTTGTTCTACTCCTGACTCGGAACAAGTGATCTAGGTCGTTCCTCCAGTGACCCTTGGTCCTGTTCTCAACGAAGTCACTTACCGACACCCGTGTCGAGTCGGTTCAAGTTCTCTCCTCCTGTCGTTTTCTTTACTCACCCTTTCGTACTCCCCAGTCCGCTCCAAATAAAGAGAGAATTCATCCTCTTTACAAACATGAGATATGCAATTACCCTTACTGACCCACTTCTTTCCTTACAAACTCCTACGCCTTCTTTCTTTCCTTTACCTAGCCGGAACCAGGGTTCAGAAGACGGGAAAGGAGAAGAGAGTATCCGTAGTTAGAAGAAAACCCTCAGTGTGAGGGGATGGTAGTCATGTTTACCGGGCTTGTTCCGACGAAGTAACGGATTGATGGTCCCACGTATCAAACTGATTCGGACCGGTTATCGTCACGACGTCAGAGCCCGGATGCTAAGTAAAACCTCCCTAGTACACTAGGTACTACCTGGTTAGTCTCGTTTGCTCGTAGTCGAAACCCTGAAAACGATCTTGTGGTCCCTTTCCGTCCGAAAGACAGGTGACCCCATCGATGTGTCTATCCCTCTTCCGGGTCGACACAGACGTGGGTCTTGGACACGGACACGTTGGAGTGGGTCGACGGACCGACTGTCCTCCGGACGGTGTCTCATCCGATTGTTACGGACACGTTATCTGACGGAAAGACCTCGGACCGACGGGGGTCGAGTGTGACCGGGAAGAGGTGACATAACGAGACGAAATCGAGGAATTATGAATAGTAGTGATTGACTTTGTGTATTAAAGTAGACAATGAATAAAAAAAACAGAAGGGGGGTTCCAGACAGAAAAGGTGACGATACAGAGGTCCTAGATCTTAACAAGGACCGTGTCTCATCCCAAGGTTTATTTGTAATTGACTGACTTATTCGTTTATGTCTTTTTACATGATGTCGACGTATAAGTATGGACCGGTGTGGAGCGAATCGGTCCTTAGTTCGTACCTGTCGAAGTCGATAGACTTTACGTTCTTTTGAGTTTTTCGGGATTTTAATGGTTTTACGTGCCACGTACTCGGCACAGACTTTCGTGCAAAACAAAACGAAAACATAAAAATTTGTCTCCACGGGAGAAGTACGGGAGTAAGTCTCTAGTCCCTGAGAACATCTATCCCAAGATTGTGTCGACCACTAGACCAAAAGTTGGGGTGTGTCGTCCAATCTCTGTCCTGAAACCCCCGTAATCCCGTTATCTTTGTGACTGTGGTCGTTCTTCCTTGTGCACCACGGGTCCTCAGTTCCTCTCTTGGAGTTCTCTCTCGTTCGACCGGAACCCACGTCCTACCCCTTAGAACCCCCTGTGGGTCTCAATCTTGCACATCCCCACCATCACTACTGAGTTTCATATCTCGTTTCGAATTTAATAGGAGACGGTAGGGGTAAGACCTTGATCTCCCTACACGCCCTATAAAATAAGTAGATAAAATTTTTATCTAACTAAGGTACGTCTTGTCATTCCCCGCCTTTATCTCTAGTGGGGAGTAGAGTGAGTCTCTCTGCGAAGGAGCCCGGAGTGCACCGACCGTGTCTCCGACTCAGACTACAGTGAGGGTCCAAAACGAGACACGAAGTGTTAGGACTGAAAACAACTGTGGTATTATACAGTAACGTCCCTGTGTGTGATAAAGTGCATTAACAAAGAGATGACCTGTTAGACGAAGGTTTAAAACCGTCGACAGTTAGTGAGACATCACTTGTAGGAACAAACACTCCGTTTCGAACTCACGAGTCGGGACTAATACAAAGGATTATCAATCTTAACGACGGAGTTTCTATACCCGTAAAATCTAAAAAAATATGTGGGTCGTTTTAAATATGTAAACGTTCAACCCAAATGTCAGAAAGTCTACGAGTCAATTAGTATCGAGCGACCTGTTTCTTTATTTTGGAAGGCATTAAAGAGTAGGGACCTAACGTTGACTACCTACAGGAGACCACCTGTTATTACATACACACACACACACACACACACACACACACGCGCGTGCGCGCACACTCGTACGTACGTGTGTATACACAGGTCATGGAGGGACCACACGTACCGTGTAAAGAGTAAAAGGAGAAGTGACCATGAGAGGTTGATGGGAGACTCGACATGTGTCACATATGACGTGAGGGTTAAATGTCTATTTCTTTGACTCCGAGTCTCTTGTACACATAATGTCACTTTCCTTGCACCGTTTGTGTATACCTAAACTTAAGGTCGAGACGACGACCCACTTGAACTGGACAGAGAACTTGGGGTCGGGAGAACATATATTTCACTCCTATCCCTCAGGACGGAATATCCTTTCCTACTTTAGTTTTCCGTCTACCTTTCACAGACCATGTTCAACCCGTGTGTCATTTGTGAGTTCGTTATAAACACAAATCACAATCTTTTTAGTGTACAGTTCCAGTATCTCCGTCTTAACTTGGATGTAGAAGATTGGTGTTCAGTTCACGGGTAAGACCTGTGGCAGACGGAAACTTGGTGTACTGGTTTGACTCCTCTCTAAAACCTAAACATAGGTACAACCCAACCCTGAAGGACCACACAGTCACTATTTCTTAGGTGGACGGTTACGTCCTCTACACCCAAGTTAGGGACCCAGTCCTTCTAAGTAGGTGACCTCTTCCTTTACCGTTGGGTGAGGTCATAAAAACGGACCCTTTGGGGTACCTTGTCTCCTAGGCTCACCCAATATCAGGTACCCTAACGTTTTTCATTCTATACTGATCCACTGACTCGCACGTGAGGTACACCCCAATTGTAACGACTCAGAGACCTTCTGAAGGGACGATACTTGGGTTTCCTCTGTGACCAGGACTAACTCGGTTGAAATTCTTATTATATCGGACATCTCCACTTACCGACAGTCGAACACCAGATAACCCTGACCCTCTAGAAACAGTACAACTGATTTGGGCAGACACAGTCACAGGAGGGTCGAACCATAAACCCGTAGATCGGAGGGATAGGGTGGGGTGGGTGGGTGGGTGGGGTGGTCTCAGGACCCGTCCAAACGACTGTCGTCCTGACTTTCTCAGGGAGAGAGTGGGTCCGTGCGGAGATCCTTTCAATAAGGTCGAGAAATTACAATAGACCCTCTACCCGGTGAGGAATTAGACGACGTGACAGTATTCTCTATTTCACAAACGAGAGACCTCGAGGACTACCGGAAATCCTTGACGTTGAATTTGTGGTTGGTCTTTCCCGACGAGTTCCGAACTGGGAGGGGAAGGGTCGGGTCTGCTATTTCATAGACGGATGTTACGCCCTCTGGGTCCAAGCTAGGGACCCAGCCCTTTCTAGAGGACCTCTTCCGGTACCGTGGGGTGAGGTCATAAGAACGGACCTTTTAGGGTACCTGTCTCCTCGGACCATCCGATGTCAGGTGCCCCAGCGTTTCTCAGACTGTGCTGACTCGCTGAAGTGAAAGGGTCGTGTCTGGGTCCGGAGCCGGTCTGCACAGATACCTAGTGACCGAAGACGAGGGTTCCTCGGGGCCCCAGGACGACAGTCGAGAAGAGTCGGGTCCCTCGTTCACCCACACTCTTTCTCTCTCCTACTCCCCTTCCTTCCTCGGGCACTGTGGACTCAGTGAGTCAAGTTCACACACATCTGCTCCGGGGAGGCGACCTGACCAACCTCTCGTCTCGCGGTTCCCCGGGAGTGACTCCCGTCTCCCTGACACTCCGTGGGGGAATCGGAGAGACACGACCCGGGGATGTCCCATTTCCCCGACCTCCCGGTGGTCGTGGTTCCGAGGTTTCAGACAAAGTACCGTTCATCCCGGACCAAGGGACTCCCCTCACTGTACAGGTACGGGGCTGGGTCCAGGGGTGAGGGACGACCCTGGTGTACAGTGTGTACACTGGTCCACCCCCCCGTTGGGACCCTTACCGTCCCTCCCCTGAACCTACTCGACTGTCTCCCCTCTTTTAAGACGATGGTTCTCAGGGAATCCTCGGGTTGTGCCACGGTCTTGGTAGGAGGGAATATGTGTGTGTATTATTGGTTTCGGTCGGGACCCCTACCGTCCCCTGAACCTGAACCTGCTCTCCCCTCTTTTGAGACAATGGTTCGTAGGGAATCCTCGGGTTGTGCCACGGTCTTGGTGGAAGGGGAATTTGTGTGTGTGTCTTATGGGTCTCGGTCGGAGTTGTGTCAAGACACTTCTGCCCCACAGTAATGGAGGTGAAGTGTCGACTATTGTGACGTCGGGGCTCACGACCTCTCTGAACAGGTTTCAGTATAGTTTTCGTTCAACATGGGTCCAGATAGACTCAGGTTTTGGGTTTGAGAATGGGTAGTGTCGTAACCGTCCTCACGTGTCCTCTCTCCAGAGTGGAACTGGGGAGAGGAAGGATGGAGGGTGGAAGACGTGCATGTCATGGGGGAGGATCGTGTTGAAAGGAGGAGATAGGTTCAGAATCAGTCAGGTACCGGATGAAGAAGACCCTTCAGGAGGGACTGTTGGTTTGGGACCTACGGAGGTGGGTGGATCGAGAGGTCAACAAGTTAAAGGGTAGGAGTAAAATCTAAAACCACGGTACTCCGGGTCTGTCTCTGTAATCGAGTAAAGTAGTAGAGTGGTCTAATTAGTTATAAATGACCCGTGACTGAATCTCGGTCCGTGACACTTTTGGTGTCTTCCCTGTCCTTGTTTGTAGATGGCTCGAGGACGTCTAGGGGGATATGACCTTTGGGTTCTCCCCGCGGACGTCCGGGGAGTGGGACAACCTTATACTTTTTGCACTCCGGGTCTACACCGTCGACCGCGAGGACAGGACGTCACTCAGTCACCGATCTTGAGCTTTGGTCCGGTCGGGAGTGAGCAAATGGACGGGGACCTTGAGGAATTTGGGGAGTCGACCCTGTCCTAACCAGGGTATCGGAGACCAGTGTGTTCGTCCCGAGTCTGTCGGTGTCGACACGTCTCTCTCCCACCCCGCCTCTGTCCGTCCTGGGAGTCCTTGTGGGTCCCGGGACAGTGGGAGTCCCTGTTCGAGGGGAGGAGACAACTGAGGTCCGACACGGAGGGGGAGCCCTGAGACTGAAGGGGAAGGGGGTCCACAGGGGTCCCGGGTCGAGATCGACTCTTCGGAGTCCTGTATTTAATTAGGTAGAGATCCGAAGTCTGAGGTCTGTCTGTGAGAAAGGAGACCGTAGGGGTCCGACCAGGGAGAGGTCAAGCTAAGAACCTCTTTATAAGTTCCTCCTCTACGACGACGACCAGGACCCGAGACCCCCGACTCCGGGTCGGACCCTGACCACGACCCACCCTTAGAGTGGGACCTCGACCATTACTGCACAGGACCCCACTCTCCCCCACTGGAGCCACAGACGTGTCCCCCCCTACCACTTCGGGAGCGCGGGAGGTCCGGGACCTGAACCGGGACCTCGGTGTTCCCCACCAACCCTACGCAGGGATGAAACGACCACTCCTCACAGTCAAATGTTTAGGGGGACCCCCGGGGGGAGGGGTCTGAAATGTAAGAATCAGAGGTTCCTCCTTCTCCGACTCTCTGTCTCTCTTACAGTTTAGGGCTCGACAGTGTTGATGGTTCTTCGAATCCTTTGCTTTAGATGTCACAATCAACGAGTCAGCACAGGTTTGACAAACGTTGGGGTGCCTGACATCGGGTGGTCCGAGGAGACAGGTATCTCCAGAGGTCCGTTCTTACTTTAGATTCAGTGACCAACTTGTACTCATTGACTCGGGTCACAAGTGTGTCGGTCAATCGTCGTCTCGACCTTGATTGGTCCACGTAGGACTGGTGGGCACATGGACACACTCTGCCCGACACACACACACGTGCAGACGGACCCACATACCCTGCCAGAATTTACACACAACTTGTCAGAGTCCCGTGTGTACACCTACATGTAAACGGGGTCCCACATCCGTACAGACTCACACTGGACCACACGCTGTCCCCGGACTCCCCCTGTCACCGTCAGGGGACCCCACTCCCGTCCGGGACACCCACGGACAGAGTCGGTAACGGGACTCAGGGACCGGGTAGGACCGACTACCTCCTGGGACAGAGATGCGACTACGAGGTAGGGGACTGTTAAAGGTCAAGAACCGGTCTTCGTCACTCCTTGAGTCAACAAAGATAAATCAGAAATCTAATACTTTGTTTTTAATCTAGATTTGAGAAACGCCCTTCCATTAAAAAGGATTAGTGAGTGGGACAACGTGTCTAGAGGTGTTGAACTAATACAGATTAATCTAATTAACCTGTCTTTCACTAAAGAAGAGAGACTCTAATACTTGATGCCTCTTGCCCCCACCCCCTCTCCATAACCTCCGTACCCCTGAGGGACGGGGCGTTGGTCAGGCCGGACCACCCCTCCCCGGCACGTACCCTTACGAGACTATAGAGGAGAGAGACGAAGAGAGAGGGAGGAAAAGTGACCGAGACAGTGGCACAGGAAGGCACAGAGACGGAGAAAGGGGTCGAGAGAAGACTAAACCCGAAGTCTCCGGAGCCCAGACAGGACTGGCCCGACCTCAAGTGGGAAGGTGGTCCTCTCCTGCGCCCCGAGGGGGACGCAATGGCTCTTCACACTGTTCCTCCTGTCTCCGTGTCGTCCTGACCGAGTTCCAGTGGAAGGCGTCGTCGACTCCCGGAGTCCCTCCAAGGTCGATCCTCTTGTCCGAGACCCTCCAAGACTCCCGTCACCCCGAGCGACACGACCCCGTCTCCCACCGACTTCTCAGACCAGCGGGATAGGAGGATACCGAGTCCGACCCGTGACGGTGGACGTCCCCGAACACCGTCTCTCGGGGACCGGGGTCTGTGACGAGGAAGGGACCTAGGACCGGGATCGAGTCGTGGCCGGAGGGGTGGCAGACTACGTCGGTCTTTCGACTCGACAAGAGTCGACGACGGAGGGACGTTAGGGTAGGTCCCTCAGAGGGGCGGGACAGGGGAACGATAGAGAGGGGTGGAGACAGGAGACAGGTGACAGGTGTCAGGACTGGGTCAGGTCCCGTAGTAGAAGAAGAGGGTCCACGACGTGTCCACGGGACGACAGGACCTGGGTCGGAGGGGGAGGATAAGGGCCCGTGTTAGGTGTCGTCTTTACTTGTACGGTACGAGGGAGAGTCTCTGGTGGGTACCGAGGATGAGGAGACTCCTGATTTCAGGGTTGTTACGAACGTCTAACGTCCCGAGAACATTTGACCGGTGCGTCTAGTAGGAGGACCAAGTCCGGGTAGAGAATGGTGGGGGCCGAGGGTGAGGCTGGGGTGTCTGAGTCGATACACGTCCGGAAACGGGTACGACCCACAGAAGGACCTGTCCTTCATTAAAGGATCCGGGACGGACTGTGGTCGAAAGAAGTGTCGAAACGAGTCACCCACCGCGATTGTCGACCACACATAATTTGACCACACATACGAGACTCGATACCTACAACGTACTAATAGAGTTATGAGTGTCGTCGATGGTACACCCCTAGTAATAATCGGGGTAAAATGTCTTCTCTTTTGACTCCAAGTCTCTGTATTTCGTGGACCGGTTCCAGTGATCCAACCCCTCACCACCCTAAACTTGGGTCCAGTATACGCACTATAGGTGAGAGGGGTAGGGTAGAAAGGGGAGGGTCTAATCCCAGTGGAGGAGACGTGAGGACCCAGAAGACATATGGTCGCGGACGGACTGACAAGGGTTCGACAGCCGAAGAGGTAAAAGAGTACCCGACACTTGAGGAGCACCGGGACGACCGAGAGTCAGCAAAGACTACGGGTCTTGGTTCCCACCCTGGTCCACTTGGGAACCGGTCTCAGACGACGGGGTTCTCACCCACCACTGTCGGGGAGGACCCACGGAGGGAGAGTACGGGAGGGGAGGATGGTGAACTATGGAGTCGTTCGTTTCGGAAATTTGGTTTTTGTTAAAATGTCAAGTAAACTCAATTAGTATCGACGAAAAAGATCTTTGATAAAAGGGGTTTAACAGACGCCTCTCCGTCCGTTGGACGGGTCGTTGAGGGGGTGGAAGGTAGTGTCTCGGGACCTTAGTATCCTCTCCCACCCTCCCCAACCCTGGGGTCCTTAAGTTCAGACGATAGTGCCGTACGTGACACCACCCAGGACCCCATGTCGTTACTTGTTCTGCCTAAGTGACGGGTGGGAGTACCCCAAGTGGTAGGTTATTTCTCTGGTTGGAACTTCTTTATTAGTGTGTTCCCTAACATATCAATCGCAACTCAACGTTACTCAATTAGTACGGCTTCAGAGTATTATGATAATATGTTGGGACGGACCGTTGAATAATGTGGAGAACCTCTGACAAAAGAGTGAACAGTAACCTCTGTGATTACCGTGGAAAGAGTACCTCAAAACACTTTTGGGTCACTTTACACATTTCGAAGATCGGATCGTGGGTAGTGAGTCAACTAACATTGTATATAATGTCCGGTATAAGGAATCAATCCTGACGGTCTCGTTTTATAGTCTGACCCACGGAATCTGTTGTTTTTTACATAGAAAAACACCAAGACCTCCGATCTTCAGACTCTAATTCTAAGTTGTCTGAACTAGAGAAGACTCCGGACGTAGGACCCGAACACCCACTGGTAGTAGACTACAAAAGTGCCCCAGAAGGGAGGTACATATAGACGAAATGAGAAGAGAGGAATACTTCTGTGTTCAATGTGACCTGATCCCGGGTGGGTACACTGAAGTAAATCTGAACTAGTAGAGAAGTTTCTAGGATAGAGGTCTATGTTAGTGTAAGACTCCAAGACACCCAATCCCCAAGTTCTCTTAAATTGTGTATATAGGTGTTCAGTGAATGAGGAACCTTCTTTTCAATACTGGTTGGATCTATCGTATAAGTTTTCGTCTCTATAATGAAACGGTTGTTTCCAGGTAGATCAGTTCCGATACCAAAAAGGTCCCCAGTACATACCTACACTCTCAACCTGACACTTCTTTCGACTCGTGACTTCTTAACTACGAAAACCTGACACCACAACCTCTTCTGAGAACTCTCAAGGAACCTGACGTTCCTCTAGGTTGGTAAGGTAAGACTTCCTTTAGTTGGGACCCTAAAGAAACCTTTCTTACTACGACTTCGACTTTGAAGTCATGAAACCTGTGGAGTACGCTTCTCGACTGAGTAATCTTTTCTGAGACTACGACCCTTCTCCTCCTCCCCTACTGTCTCCTACTCTACCGACCTACCGTAGTGACTGAGCTACCTGTACTCAGACTCACTTGAGGCCCCCAACCACTACCTGTCCCTCCGGACCGCACGACGTTAAGTACCCCAGAGTTTCTTAGCCTGTGTTGACTTGTTGACTTGACTCGACTTGTTCAGTGAATGTACATTCATAAATATTTTCGAAATGAAATTATCATATTTTTAATTTACAGGTTGATACTTTCTTACTATTTAATACTATCTAATTATTTTTACCTTCACGTGTCGTAAAAAATTTTTTACTTGTTCGATGATTATATATGTTTTGTCCATACTTATAGTGTCTGTACTAGTCGTTTTAATTTTTTTTTAGTCTGGTTTTTGTACGAAATACTAAGATAATTATACTTGATTGGGTGTCGTGTCTTTGACCTTATTCTCAATATAAGTCCCGAATCTTTAATTGGTCTTTACCCTTGTCTTTTTGTAAGACCCCAGGATCTTTACACGTCACCTCTAGCACCTCCTGTCTCCTCGGACCATACGACGTCAGGTATCCCAACGTTTCAGTCTGTATTGAATCGTTAACTTGTCGTTGCTTCTTACATGTTGTTGAACTGGGCTCACCATCAATGTGTCCACATGTGTAAACATTTTTAAGTATCTTTACAACGACAGTCGAAAACTATACGTAGTTTGATGTCTAAATCACCATTTATCGTGAGTAAACGAGTCGAGGGTTAAGATAGCCACGTAAATTAGTCCAGCTCCGATCGAGTCGTAGAGAGACTACGATTTAGAGTACCCAGACACCAACCGATCATGACGTCTGACGTCGACTTACTATCCTACCGAAGTGAGTGTGTAGACCATCCACCATCGATAATCGACTTCGTGGAAGTAAGAGGAGGTAGACCTGAGTGTGGGAGGTCGTGTGATCGAGTCAAAGTAAGAGTATAGAGGTTTATGTCGTTCTCTTCCTTTCGGGGGTAGTGGCTCGTGGGACTTCGTAGATACACGAATGACGAGACCGGTTTCGTTCAAGTAACGTGTGACTTCTAACTTCTCTACTTCTTTGTCTGAAAGTAATAATTACCCTCCCAGGTTTTGTGGTGTAGTTTTCTCGTACCTATATCCTTCCCTTTCTCAAACATCAATAAAAACAATAAAAATGTTAAATGGCTTACATGTCAATTCTAAACACGTAGAATGGTATGTTCAATATAGTTATATTATTTGTAGTCACTATGTTCCTAAGTCAAGTCAGGTCAGTGAGTCAGGAAAGGTTGAGAAACACTGGGGTACCTGACGTCGTGTGGTCCGAAGGGACAGGTAGTGGTTGAGGACCTCAACGAGTTCGAGTACAGATAGCTCAACCACTACGGTAGGTTGTTAAAGTAGAAGGTAGTGGAGGAAAAGGAGGACCGAAGTTAGAAAGGGTCGTAGTCGCAGAAGCGGTCATTCAACCGAGAAGTGTGGATTCATAATCTCGAAGTCGAAGTCGTAGTCAGGAAGGTTACTTATAAGTCCTGGTTTAAGGGAATCCTAACTGACCAAACTACAGGAACTTCAGGTACGGTATTGGAAGTAAAAAACTTACGACTCAAAATTCAGTCGAAAAAGTGAGAGGAGAAAATGAAAGTAGTTCTCCGAGAAACAAGGAGAAGCGAAAGACGGTATTCTCGCCACAGTAGACGTATAGACTCCGATAACTATAAAGAGGGCCGTTAGAACTAAGGTCGAACGTGAAGTAGGTCGGACCGTAAAGTATACTATATAAGACGTATATTCAATGTATTCGTCTCACTATTATATGTCGGAACTGTATGAGGAAAAGGTTA
The DNA here is from genome assembly GCA_006410555.1 of Capra ibex. Classification (NCBI taxonomy): domain Eukaryota; kingdom Metazoa; phylum Chordata; class Mammalia; order Artiodactyla; family Bovidae; genus Capra; species Capra ibex. Next base: position 12,431,717 of record SJYO01016970.1, read on the forward strand.
AACCTTGGTCAGACAACAAGGTACGGGTCAAGATTGACAACGAAGAACTGGACGTATGTCTGAAGAGTCCTCCGTCCAGTCCACCAGACCCTAAGGGTAGAGCGCTACTTAAAAGGTCAAACAACACTAGGTATGTCAGTTTCTAAAACCGTATCCGTTTTTCGTCTTCATCTACAAAAAGACCTTGAGAGAACGAAAAAGATACTAGGTTGTCTACAACCGTTAAACTAGAGACCAAGGAGACGGAAAGGATTTAAGTCGAACTTGCAGACTTTCAATAGTCAAGTGTATAACAACTTTGAAGTAGACCTCTTAAAACTCGTAATGAAAGGATCACTTACTCTACTCATGTTAACGCACCATCAAACTTGTAAGAAACCCTAATCTTATTTTTGACTAGAAAAGGTCAGGACACCGGTGACGACTCAAAAGGTTTAAACGACCGTATAGTCGACGTCGTGAAAGTGTCGTAGTAGAAAACCTAAACTTTATCGAATTGACTTTAGGGTAGTGGAGGGGATCGAAACAAGCATCACTACGAAGGATTCCGGGTGGACTGAATCCTGAGGTCTTACAGACCGAAATCCACTAACTAATGTGGTAGTACCAATAGACCCAGTAATGTTAGAAAAAAATATATCAAGACACATAAGAACGGTGGAGAAGAATTATAGAAGACGAAGACAATCCAGGTATGGCAAAAACAGGACATAGCTCGGGTAGAAACGTACTTGACAAGGGAACCATAGGGATTAAAAGAACTTCTCTAGAGATCAGAAAGTGTAAGACAACAAAAGGAGATAAAGAACCGTGACTAGTGAATCCTTCCGAAAGAATACAGAGGAACGATAAGAAACTTTGAGACGTAAGTTTACCCATATGGCAAGGATAGGAGACGGAAAGAGGAGAAGAAAGGAGTCGATAAACATTCCGGAGGAGTTTGTCGGTAAAACGGAAAAACGTAAAGAAAAAGAACCCCTACCAGAACTAGGGGCGGAGGATATGTTACAGTGTTTGGAGACAGGTATCTACAAGTCTGTGAGATAGTTTAGGGAACTTAGATACACAATGAAGGTGACATATTAACATTCCCTAAAGTAAGTCCAGTATGAACTTACCAAATCACCAAAAGGGATGAAAGAAGTTAAACTCAGACTTAAACCGTTATTCCTCAAGTACTGGACTCGGTATCAGTCGAGGGTCAGAACAAAGACGACTGACATATCTTAAAGAGGTAGAAGTCGACGTTTCTCATATTAGTTAGACTAAAGTCATAACCGGTAGACCACTAAGGTACACATCTCAACAGAAAACACAACGACCTTCTCCTACAAACGATGTTGATCACACAAGAGAACCGTTTTAAGACAATCGGAACCGGGACGAAGTAAAACATGAGGTTCCGGTTTGACAGGACAATGAGGTCTATAGAGAACTGAAGGATGGAAACGTAAGGTCAGAGGGTACTACGTTTCCTGTAAAAAGACCCACAATCAAGATCTTCCAGAACATCCAGCAGTATCTGACCAAGTTGAAGTCGAAGAAGTGGAATCGACAACCCCGTATCTGAACCTAGTAACACTATGTTCCTAACCCAGACGATTAATGCTTTCCATGAAAACCGGATTCATTTCGAAAGAACTAAAGATAAGATTGATTGAGGAAGAATTTGTCTTGGTTCTGTCTCCAACAATGTTCTACCCACACACACACACACACACACACACACACGTGTACACGTGTCTACCCCTCAACATCATCAAAGTATTGAACGTCGGAGTGAGCCCAAAACGAGTCTACCCTACCTCTACTCTAAAAAGTTACCTGATTCAACACTCCTCGACCCGACCTCTTGAGCCCGACTCTTTACCTGATCCTTCTCTTTGTAAGACCCAGTCGGCCACGTCGTTTGCCATCTAAAAGTCGTGGTGCCTCTCAAGACTACGTCGATCTCCCGGAAGAAGTCGCAGGACCTTGGTAAGTCAGGAGAGACAGTAGTACCACCTTACGAGACTAATAATTTCCTTTAAGTGAGAACGTCTGACATACAATAATGGTCTTTACTCCCGCGCCAGAGAGACTCAAGGTCGGAACCGACGTGGTGTGTCGACACACTGAGACCTCTTCAGTTGTTGAATGAGTTGGAGACACGGCACCGTCGGAACAGATAGGAACAAGTCAGCGAGTCAACACAGACTGAGAAACGCTGGGGTGCCTGACGTCGTGCGGTCTGGAGGGACAGGCAGTGGTTGAGGGCCTCGAACGAGTTTGAGTACAGGTAACGCAATCACTACGGTAGAGTAGGAGACAGAGGGGAAATAGGAGGACGGGAGTCAGAAAGGGTCGTAGTCCCAGAAAAGGTTAATTAGTGAAGAAACGTAGTAGTCCATGGGTTTCATAACCTCAAAGTTGTGGTCAGGAAGGTTACTTATAAGTCCCAACTAAAGGAAATCCTAACTTTCCAAACTAGAGGAACGTCAGGTTAGGTACTCTGAGAGTCCTTTGATTACCTTCGACGGAGGGTCACAAGGTCATTTCTGGTTTAGTTTTGTTCCTTTCATTCCTCATATTGTGTCACCGACCGTGTGTCATTCACGATTTTTCAATAGAAAAAGAATGTATTGTACCTTTCCTAAGTCTTCCAAAGGTACTGGGGTCTACAAACTGTTTGAACAATATACTGAAATCCACCGAATTTATTATATGGACCGGGGTAAAGGTGAGACATTTTACTTCGATAAACGATAAAGGTCGAATGATCTCACATACCAAAATGGTTCTTTACATCAGTATATAGTGAACCATTTTATTTATGTCACTGTTTTATTTTAAATTTTCTATAACCTGATCCACCGTAACTAACAAGGATATTTGGGACAAGACCCAGAACCCAAGTCCTGAACCCTACCACGTTTCAGTACGACTCCCAACTTATTTACTCCTACTGAAGCTCCCACCCGATCCTTTCCTGCGGTTGAGATTTCGTACAGTTCGGAAGATCGAGAATTTGTTACGTGGGTGTGAAAGGGTTATACGACTGAAAAGTAGGGAGACTCGGGACTATATACCCTCGAGCGGTGGGAAAGAGTACCGAAGTCAGGACGCCGGTACCAACATCGAAGAATTGAGTTGGTGTTAGAGGAGTCTCGGACGTATGTAAGACTCAGGGAGAGGTCCTTACGTGTTGTAGTAAGTCAGAGTGTTTACTTCACTGTTTCTTTGTTTGGTTAAATTTCCTTTCTTTCTTTTTTCTCCTAATCAACCCAAGTAAGTGGACTTTTAAGTTCCTTAGTTTCTCGAAGTCCATGTCGACCTGGGTCCTTAAGTTTGCGATAATAAAACCTTGTCTCTGAAGAGGGGAAGAGACATAACCGTAGTCAGTGTCAGTGACAGGGGGAAGATTCACCTCCTTCCCTACGACGATACAGTCCGAACAGTGTGGTCGTTGTGTGGGGTGGAGGGTTATCAAAGTCGTCAGAGACGACACTAAGGGTCACTGGGCGTGACTCCGTAGACGGGGGCGGACTTTGTTAGTGACATTGGTCCTCCCCCTCGCGTGACTCACGGGTCCGGACCCACTGTCCCCGGTCCTTCCCGGTCGGGTGGACCTACCCGACTCTTGTCGGTCCCTCGACAAAAGTTCCCCTTTAACCCCACCAGAATGGTCCTGTTGTCACTACGTACTTTCCATCTTCCGACGATGTGTAAGGAGAACTGAGTAAGAACCGGAGTCGGGTTCACCGAGGAGAAGTCTTTTCTGAAGGGACTGGGGACTATACAGTCCCGGGTCGTTAGGAAAAGGAAACGAAAAACTGGAAACAATCAGAGTGTCGATTTTACGTTTCGATTTGTGTATGACCAGATTTATGTACGATTCACGAAATATATGTAATTACTTGCATTAGGATTATCGGGATCTTCCACCAATAACACATTCAAGTCAAGATATCTACTCCTTCGACTTCAGGTCGCTCCAATTCATTGAACGGGTCCCCGTGTGTCGGTCGTACACTATCTCGACCAAAAGGTCAGGTCATCAGTGTAGAGTCGGGTGTGAAAAGAGGTTTCGCGATATGATGAGAAAAGGATTTGTGTCAGTGTATCCATTGGTACTGAAACGTGTGTGTAAGTGTACGTGTGTATATTTGTTTACGTGTGTGTTTACGTACGTAAGTGTGTGAGTGTCTGTGTTAGTATGTACGGAAGTGTACGTGTGTGTGGTAACGTGTCACGACGCCCATGTGTTCGTGAGTGTGTGTTTGAGTTTATGTGTAGACATACGTGAGAGTCTTTGTGTGTGTTAGTATGTTTTATAAATGAGGAGACATGTGTGTCCACGAGTTTATTTTTAAGAGTATGTAAACAAGTGTGAATAGGTACGTAAGTGTGTGTATGTGAACGTGTACATACGTGAGAGTATTCATCATAATACGTTCCTATGTGTATACTTGTGTGTCTTTGTGTACGTGTGTCAACCCACCTTAGCCACGAGTTCCGGACGGAAGACGTGAGGGTGGCACTTGGGGTCTCCGTCCTACGGTAGGGAGACCAGGTAGTACCACAGGGACCATGGGTCGTGTTACGTGTCTCGTCCCGACCCACAGGAGTGAAGAGGTTACCCTTCTTGTTCCGACGAGTTGGAAAGGGAGGGAAGTTCCCCCATACCCTTTGAATCTGTGTGAAAAATTTACCGCGGAGAAGGGAGGATAAAGGAGGGAGGAACGAGTGAGGGAGACAGGAAGGGAGTGGGAGAGGGGAGGAAGGGAGGGAGGATGTAGGAGACGAGTGAGGATATAAGGAGTAGGAGAGGAGAAAGAGAGGGAGACGGGGTACAGTGGGGGAGAAGGGTCGAGAGACGTGGAAGGTTTCGATTAATTTACTATGACACCTTACATAAAGTAAACGTAAACCAAGCTTTCACGGTGTCTCGTGGTCGCGCACGAGTAATTTACCGAGGAATATCTCCTTACATTACTTGGTCAAAATAATGGTGTCAGTAGAGCTGGGTAGGACCCTCCTCTAAGACATAAGTAACCCTTCTTCCTCCTGGTGTTGAGACACACGGACCCCAACCTCCGCTCCCTTTCCTCCTCCTGGGGTAAACCCCCTCCAGGGTCCAACGGGACCGAGGTCGAGTCCAAAACCGACCCCGTCCTCCCGCCTCCACTCCGACCCGACAATGACACGAAGGTGGTATTGACACTTTCCGTCCTTGACGGTAACCGAAACTGATCTCGGTACCGGTTCAAAGGGTGAGACGCGGAGGGCTTAAGGGTCCTTACGAATAGTGCTTCCCGGGGAATTAAATGAGCACATGGTTCGTGACAGATATCTTCCTTATCAGTCGGATCGTGTGTGTGTGTTTTTGGGTCGAGGCACCATAATACGTACACGGGGACGCTAATGTCACTGTCCCTTTCAGCGACTCTTCGTAAAGACGTAAGGACCATCGGAGCCAGGTAACACGTGCAGGAGACAGAAACCCTAGAATATCGTCGTAGATTCCGTCACTACACTATTGTCGTCCGTGGTAGAGAACCTGTGGATGACACACGGCCCGTGACTCAAATCACTAAATGGATCTAATAGAGTAAATTGGGATACCTCCCTTCACTTTCAGTGTCAGTACAGGCTGAGAAACGCTGTGGTACCCGATCAGGCACCTTAAGAGATCCGGTCTTATGACCTCACCCATCGGAAAAGAAAGAGGTCCCCTAGAAAGGTTGGGTCCCTAATTTGGGTCCAGAGGACGTGACGTCCACCTAAGAAATGGTCGACTCGGTGTTCCCTTCATGATTGCCCTTTATGATAATCATGGGGTAAAGTGTCTAATTTTTTTGACTCCGGAAGCTCCTAATCCAGTGAAGGGGTTAGGACCGCGTCCAGTCCATCCATAACTTAAGTCGTTAGTCCGAGGGGTCAGGTGTGGACTGGGTTGGGGCGGGGAAGGACCTCGGAGAGACATCCCTTTATCGTCAATCGGTTACGTCCCTTTATCGTCAATCGGTTCTGCCGACACCAGTCCGAGAAGGTGGGGTGAGGGAGAGCGAGTACGGGGTACAGGAGAGAGAGTGGGGACAAGATATTTGTTACTGAAGCGTGCCAACGCATTGTCGACTCTAGTAAATACCGTTACGTAGTCCATAAGTGAACCGGTGTACAGGAGAAACAGTACACATGGATATGTTCGAGGTGGACTTTTCGGGAACACTTACGTAATACCGACACAGTCGACCCGGTTGGTGTTCTCTTATGTGGTACAGACGACTACCGACGACACGGTTCCTCTCTTATTTGTACAGACGTCAAGGATGCACCTCTTCCGTTACCGTGGGGTGAGGTCATGAGAACGGACCTTTTAGGGTACCTTCCTCCTCGGACCACCCGACGTCAGGTACCCCAGTGATTCTCAGCCTGTGCTGACACGCTGAAGTGAAAGTACGTAACCTCCTTTACTGTTGTTGGGTGAGGTCACAAGAACGGACCTCTTAGGGTCCCTGCCGTCTCGGTCCACGCGACGGCAGATACCCCGGTGTGTCTCAGCCTGTGCTGACTTCACTGAATCGTCGTCGTCGTCGTCGCCAAGGATGTTGAGGGACTCAAGAGAAGGTCGTAGGGGTGAGCGAAGAACGGACCGGACCCAAGCCACTTGTCGCACGTGTCACCCTTGTCACTCTGTGAGAGGGTGGAGTGTCCACCCTTCTGACTCCGAGCCGTCTGTCTCCCCGACGGCCCTAAAGATTTCACGGCCGGTGTCCTGAACCACCAGGAGACCCCAGACTGTTTACAATGAAGTCTCGGAGGTGGAGGGACGTAATATGAAACTTTTACGTCATACAAAACAACCAACCAACCAACAAAAAACAAAGACTGGTTTAAACTCCTAAGACTTATACTGGAGTCTTCTCTGATCTCGACTGACCTTAGGACCAGGGTCTATATTACGGAAGGTGAGTGAGGGGTAGCACCAGTCCGGGGTCGTGTCAGTCTGGGCCCAGTGGACTGGATTGACCCGGTCATGAGAACTGTCAAGGAGGAACAACATGATCTTAGGTCCACTTAATTTCTCAAGACGAGTGGGGAACCTAGTATCGTGTTGAAACCGGGGTCTCCAGGGAAGGAGACGGTCCCCGGGAAACATCTGTTCTACACAATTAAGGTGGTCGTCGTTTCGAGTGGTAGGGACCCATACCCTCGACAGACACGGGCCGTAGGACCGTACGTTGACCTAGGTAGGACGGGTGCCCTGAAGTGGGAAGAGGAAGGACTTGGTGTACCTGGACCTTGTATCTCTGATTGTTCCAGACGAGAGGTACTCCTGTTTTCTCACGTCCTCCCGCGAATCTCCTTTCGTTCCTGTCTCTTGACCTCCTTCACTAGACCATCCCTTTCCCTCTGGAGTCTACCGGATCTTCCGTCTTAAGTTGAAAGGACTCGTGGATGATACACGGACCGTAAATATGTGTGGGAAGTAGATTCGAAGTAGTAGAACCACCCGTCTACAGTAGTTATAGTAACACACTAATATGGGTAAAACGTCTACTCCTTTAGTTCCGGACGACTTCCATTGTGTCAAACCGGTACCACCCCGTCCTTAAGTTTGGGTCCGGAGGTCACTGGAGGTTCAGGTAGATAAAAGGTTGGCGTAACAGATCCAAATGAGAAGTAACATACTCCCTGGGGTAGCGAGGAGGTGGAGGTGACGGGTGGAGGGGGTTTCGGTGGTCCGTCCAGAGACTCTTTCCCTTTGAAGTCATTTAGAGTCGGAAGTTGGTCCTCTCCGGCTCTGGTAGGGGGCCCTCCTCGGTCGTAAAGGGTCGTCTTATTTAGTGACCGGAGAATCAGTGGTGTCAACATCTGTGACGGAAGGAAGGGGTCCTTCAAACATTTAGTTTGGAATCTGGACCTAAACGTCTCAGACGACCCCCCTACTCACTCCGTCCTTCGTCCCCCTCCCAATGACCCTGTTCTCGTCGTGGGTTCGGTTCGGGACCCCCGAAAGTACCACCCCCCCCCCGTCACCCGTGTCGCATCACGACTCCCCGGTGACGAGGGTGGACCCGGGGGTCCCCACCAGGACTATAAGGACCCCGGGAACGGTCAGGACTGGAAGACACCCAGGGACTGGACCACAGACGCAAAGACCCCCGTCGACCTCGTTTCCCAGACCCCGAGTCCCTACCTCCGACCTCTCCCCCGAACCCTCCCCCGTCGTCACGACTCGACTCGAGACCCACCTCTACAAACTACCTTTCTCCCTGACTACCAGTGTCTCCTGTCCCCTCCGCCATGGATCGTCCTGGGACCCGGTCCCGTCGACCCTCCTTCAGTCTCCCCGTCCTTAGTCCCGACCCTTAGTCCCGGACCGAGTCAAGACCACGACGACTGACCGACACACGGGAACCCGTTCAGTGAACCGGAGAGACCCGGAGTCGACGGAGTAGACGTTTCACTTCCACTAAGGAGGACGGAACCTACACCCTCCTCTTGAGTTCCTCCAGTTCCTCGTTTTTCGGTCACCCCTCCCCGGTAGGACTTGTGAGGTCCACATCACGGACCGAGACGAGGTGGACGGAGACGAGATCGGAGGACCACTAACCGGTCCGAGACCACAGGGGCGGGGACTCTCGGGTCGACTAACCTCCTCCAACCCGGAAATACGTTCATTCAGACGAGGGTGAAGGGAGAGAGGAGGGGAGTGGTTCCGGTGACGATGACCCGAAGTGTGTAGACTGGGGTCCTTACTGATCTCGGACCATTTTCCACTAAGTAACAAATTTACGTCCAATCGAGACCGGGAGAGAGAGGTTCTAGGTACGACGGGCGGGTCAGGATATGACTGTGAGGGGAAGGATTAGGGACGGGGTGGGAGGTGGTCGACATACTGAAACCGGTTCGTGCAGTGGAGAGACTCGGAGTCTGGGAGGGGACAATTTACTCTACTCTTCCAGATGGAGAACCGTAAGAGCAGGGGTGTGTAATAATGAATGTGTAAGAACATCAGGAATTTGTTTGTAAAGAAACAGAGGACACACGGTCCAAGACCAGACCCGTAACTCTTATGTCTCTACCTGTCACCACTTCGGAGACGAGAGAACTCGGAGGCAGTACCACCCCAACAACCCACCGACGTCGCTCCTCGACCACCCCTTCCACAAACGTTCACCGGCCCTCGGCTCCGTTCCGTCCCATTCAGTCGTGGTGTGTCACTCCAGTGAGGGATCTCATCCTCAGTCCCGAACACGAGTCCTCTGTGACACGACACGACACGAATCAACGAGTCAGCACAGGCTGAGAAACGCTGGGGTGCCTGGTGTCGGGTGGTCCGAGGAGACAGGTACTCCTAAGAGGTCCACTCGTATGACCTCACCCAACGGTACGGGAAGAGGTCCCCTATAAAGACTGGGTCCTTACCTAGGTCCCAGAGGACGTAACGTCCACCTAAGAAATGGTCGACTTGATGGTCCCTTCGGGTTCCTCTGTGATCAAGGTATAATAAGGCTGAAGGTCCAGGGTCCTGTTCGGAGTCGAGCATCCCCTCCAACTCGGGAGGGCCCGGGGGAACTGAGAAGCCCGGGTGGGTTCCCGGGTGTCCGAGATGTCCGCTCTCAGTGGACCAATACACGTGGGCGGAACCTACTCATCGACCACCAAAGGAGAAAGACTCGAGTGACAGGAGGGGAAGGTCCAAGTCTTAGAAGTAGGTCGTCTTAGTGGAACTCTGTCTCAACCTCGCCCTTTCACCCCTCGACCCAGGGTAGCCAGGTGAGACGGACGAGCACCGGGGCTTCGACTGACGCACCCGTCTTTGAAGGGGGTGGTCTCGACTATTGTCTTAAAAATTAATATTGATAGTGGACTTTTTGACCCCGGACGGTGTCTATTAATTTTACTCTAAACCGAGGAGGAACGGGTAGAGAAGAGAGTCGAAATTTTGACTACCACTTAAAGTGTAGTGTGGACCTTTATTCTCAGTGTCTGTCCCTGCAACGACTTCTTTCCTCCGACACCCCGTTTACGCCTACACCTGTGCGTGGAGTCCCCGACCCCTTTACACACGCACGTACGCACGTGTACTCCGACGTGCTCGAACGCACACGTGTTACCACGCACACGCACACGTCACCAACCCCTCTCCCCCTGCCCCCCCTCCATCCCGGAGCAGTCCCCGTCCGGTGTCCTCCACCCCTACCACTGTCTACTACGGCACCCCCATAACCCCTCGCCCGAGGTCCGTGTCTAGACGGGGACCCCTGCTACCGGTCCTGGGACCTCCGGGTCGTCCCGGGGACGAAGGAGCAACAATTAAAGGGAAGGACTTCGGAAAAAAGAGTGACCGTTTAATGTGTATCTGAGCCGGGTGGGACCCAGGGTTGGTTGAACCACCCTCCCGACCTGTCGTTACAGGTTCTGCCGCCACCTCACCCCGCCCCGTGTCACGATGTTCCTCAGGGGTCGTAGCACCGTCGGAGTCTCGAACAAGATTCCTCTACGATCGATCGACCTCTTGTCAGGGTGCAAATCTTCGGGCGACAGTCGACTCCCTCGGATCAGGAGGGACCTGTCCTCGGAGACCCTCTCTGGCCCTTGAGGGTTCCTCTGCCCCAGGGACTTTTGAGTGTCTTTGTACTCGAGTTCCACAGGGCTGTCTCTGGGAACCACTCCACCGGGGAGAGTGTCCACCCCGGGGGGAGGGTCTCCCCGTCGACCCCCGTTACCCCCGATGGGAGGGTCTACTCACCTGGGACCTAGTCACGACGGTTCTGGTGGGAGAGGACCCTCTGGCCTAGGGAGTCCTGGGAGGGGACTGGACCGCCACCCTCCTCCCTCGGAGTGACTCGAGGACACAGTAGTGTCTGCCCGGGACGGGGAGAGACCCGACCTGGGTCACTGTGATTACGACGGAGGCGGAGGTCCGACCTGAGGAGAGGAGAGAGCGGAGGGGCGGGGGAACGGAGGGAGAGGGAAGAAGAACTAGGATGTCAACGTCTTTGTATTTGAACCGATTAAAGAACCAAGGCATTTAGCGGGTTACCCCTCCGGTCCATCCGCCGGGGGCGAGGTGAGGTAGTGGGTGGAATTACGTAGCAGACTGTGAAAGTTAAATAAAAAGATAAGGAAATGGTAGTCTTTACTGCTAATTTAAAGGTCGCATTTATGGCGAAATGGTTTGACTTAATTAGTGTCCTCTCTTCGTCTGTCCGGTCGTCGTGGTAGTCTCGTGGAGTGCGTAATTGGGAAGGAGGGTTGACTCCGGTGTGGCCCTCCCGCCCCAGAGCTCGGAGGGACCCCAGTGGACTGGGTCTGGGGGAACGGGAGAACGTCGGCAAGAGGTCACCCCCAGACCCTCCTCTCAGAACGGGCTCCAGTGGGAGGGGTAGTCCTGTCCTTCTCAGTCCTGTGGTCAGGGAGGAGGGGTATAGACTGAGGAAAGACTACGTGGAGGTCGGGGAGCCCCTGAGGACGCCCCAGCCCCGTCTCCGACCGTGAGGTACCGGTTCTCTCCCCGTCTACTGAATACGACCCAAAACCGTAAAAAGTTCGGACCCAAGAACGAGGACTCCCTACTCCCTGCCCCTACTGCGGGGGAGGAACTAGGGTCTCGGACCCGGCTGTCCTCAGGACCCCCCTAACCCTGCCCCCCTGTCGACGGTAGGGGAGTGGGTGATGGTAACGGCAGCGGACGGGGTCGTCACTTGTGAGAATAGTTAGGTTGGCACGTAAACTGCACAGAGGGGAGAAGAAACAGAGGGCGGGGGTGGGAGTGAGTCGGGTCAGGAGGGAAGGACGCTGGAGGTGCCGGAGGAGTGACCAGAGGGGTGAAGGTGCGAACGGGGGTGGGCGAGGGGTAGATAGACGTCTCAGTAGTCAGGTTTTATGACGGGGCAGTAAAGGACTGACCGACGGGAATGGACGAGAGTCCAGTCAAGGGGAGGGAAGGACCGGTGATCCTGATCCCACTGGACCGAAGATTTTCGGGAGACTGGGGGAAAGACCGAACCAATGAAGAAGTCCGAAGTCCCCCAAAAAAAACAAAAAAAAAACAAAAAAAAAAATTAGATTTGGAGGGAGGAGTCTCTTTGAAGAGACTAGTGGCAGGGGGTAAGGTTTAATCAAAGAAGGAGGATTCTAAGAGAGAGTTTAGATAAAGGAGAGGAAGTCTCGAATTGTGTTCAATATTAATGTGTGATTAAACACCCAAACAAATTATCTTAAGAGTCCCCTCCTTGAAACAGACTGACGAACTACGACGAGATCAGAAATCTTACACGGCCCCTGCATCACCTCCGAGTCACGTCTGAAACATCACTTACTTACTCACTCCTTTATTGTTTGGAGAGTACACGGGTGACACACGGTCTGACACCGACCTGGGACGTCGACCTCCTTACTTCGCCTGTACGATCGACCCGAGACTCCCAACTCATTCTCAAACGACCCCAAGATTCTTCAGGTGGACAAAGACCTACCTGGGAAGGGTCAGTGGGACTCTCCTTCGGGAAAGGGGAAACTTTGACTAATTAAATCACCAAGTCAAGTCACTCATATAGTCTCGGGTCTGGAGTCCCAGTCTGGGTGGACCCGACGTAGGACTAAGACGAGAACCGCGACACACTGGAACCCGTCTAGTGAGTCTGAGAGACTTGGAGGTGGAGGGTGAGACACCTGTCTGCTGGGAAAGTAACTACAAGTTTTAGGGTAGGTGGTGTTCTCTCCACCTGTACCGGTACCACGGAGGGCAGGTGTACCCCGTGTCTGGGTCCGTGTCGGTCAGTTGGTCGACCTTCAAGGTCTAATCAGGTCCGTCGACCCTTCGCCCACGACTTACATCCGAGGTCCTAGGGTCAGGTTCCGTTCCACTTTCCCTCCGAAAGACCTCCTCCGGCCGTCGGTCTCGAGGGACGTCGAATGAGGACACTGACACACACTCAAAAGGGGGAGAACAAGAGGGAGAGGGTCGTAGGGACGACAAGGGCAATAGAGGGGAGTCAGAGGGAGGGGGACTGTCCTCTGGACTCCCTGAGTTAGGCCAAGGTTCCCGACGTAGAGACGGGACGTTCGTCTGGGACCCTCGGGGGTTATTTGTGGGTGGATGTGCGGAGGTCCTTGGTGAAGGGAGGTCAAACCGTCACGCGTCCGGTCTACGAACGACGACATAGAGAGATATATGTACGCACGCACACGTGTGTGTGTGTGTGTCAGTACGTGTGTGTCCTATCCGTCGTCGTTCCTCCTTTTCGACCTCGACCCCTAATTGTCTCGGAGGACGTCCGCAGCCTCAGTCGAAAACACGTCGTCGGATCTTTCATCGACCCGAGGACGTCCGTGAAGGGGTGGCGTGGGGGTCAAGGTCCGGACGTCGTCCGTGTGGGACAGAGTCAGTAAGTAGTTAGGTGGTAGTGTAGGATGTCTAGAAATAATCTACGGATGACACGTGGTACGAAACACGTTCCCCACTTCCGTCGTACCACTCGTCCCGGTTCGGGACCGGGAGTCAAATGAGGAGGCACTTTACCCCGTAGTGGACCTATCAGGTTCCTGGAGAGGTCAGTCGGGGTTAGGAGAGTAGATCTTAGTGAGAGACTCCGGCCCACTCCACACCGGTCGACTCGGTCTCGGACCCGTCTGTCAGCTCTTCTCCAACGTCTCACCGGTCACCGGTCTCCCCGTTCCTCTCCCTACACCAAGGGCTCAGTCAAAGTAGGGTGTCTGTTACTCTCAAAGGTCTCTTCTGTCTGGGGTGGAAAGGAGGAGTCGGGTCCCTGGAGACGATACTGGAGCCGGAGGGGACCCTCGGGGTCCGACCCCTCCTCGGGACCCGGCACTGTACCTGAACCTTGGACTGGGGGTAGACTCACCCCTCGGGGGAAATGTGGAGACACGAGTCTCCCTCTTCGACTCTTGTCTCTCCCTTCGTCGAACGGACTCTAGTGTGTCGTTTAATCCCTAATCAAGGGTGATCACACACACGGAGACGACTTCTTCAAGTCAAGTCAGCGAGTCAGCACAGGTTGAGAAACGCTGGGGTACTTAGCGTCGTGCGGTCCGGAGGGACAGGTAGTGGTAGAGTACCTCGAGTGAGTCTGAGTGCAGGTAGCTCAGGCACTACGGTAGGTCGGTAGAGTAGGATCCAGCAGGGGAAGAGGAAGACGGGGGTTAGGGAGGGTCGTAGTCTCAGAAAAGGTCACTCAGTTGAGAAGCGTACTCCACCGGTTTCATGACCTCAAAGTCGAAATCGTAGTAAGGAAGGACGTCGAGTCGACCATTTCTGCGACGACTTCTTTGCATCTTATTAGTGGTATTATTATTGGTCGCGACCCGTGGGTGACGCGTGTGGTCGTGGACGACTCGTGAAATATCCACTCTGACGTAAAGTGGAAGTGTAGCGGGGGGTGGCGCCCACCTCCATACTGACCGGGGTAAAATGTCTACTCCTTTGACTCTACGTTTCTCTCTTCTCCGACCAGGGTCCAGTGAGGGTGGCCACGGGGAGAGTGGTGGGGGTAGGGGTCACCCGTAAAGACGTGAGACCCACCAATAAATAGGGGCAGACGGGAGGGACGAACAGAGACTACAGGTACCGACCCAGACAAAGTGAGGGGTGAGGGGAGTCGTCCACGGGTAGTACATTGTCCCCGAGTTTTTTCTAAACACTGTCTCTTCATTTCACTCTTGAATTCCTTTGGTTCAGAGGGTCTCCCTGACACGGGGGAACTGGGGACGTGTAACCCTTCTGAAGTTGAGGACCGAGAACATCCGTGGTGGAGGGTACGGGACGGCTCTGTCCGACTGAACCTTCCCCAATTGTCGGGTTCAGAATCCTAACCAACTGACCCAGGACATTAATTCGGGACCGACGGTCGTCTCCCCACCGGAACGTGAGACCCCTCTTAGTTTCAGTCGGGGAAGAGGGGGAGGGTCTAGTGACTCGGGACCAAGTTTCGTGGGGGTGTAGGGAAGGGGGCGGAGGAAAGTAGAAGTTTCGTCGGGACCTCAACCTCACACGACTACAAATAAGGACTTTTCCTCCGGGGTGCCCCCTCCACTGTCCGTGGATAGCCACCACCTGGACCCTGGACGTCGGGGAGGAGGGGCGGAGACACCCACCAACTTGTGGTCCGAGACCGAAAGTTTCAGGAACTCGTAAAGGACGGGAGACCGGTGGGACGTCCCGTGAGACGGACGGATGGTCGGACCCCCGTAGTCATGTCCTGGGAGGTCCTCTGTCTTTGGTGTGTCCTTACACTTGTCCCTTTCACAATCGGCGAGTCAGTACAGGTTGAGACGTTGGCACCTGACATCGGACGGTCCGAGGAGACAGGTATCCTAAGAGGTCCGTTCTTATGACCTCACCCAACGGTAAGGGAAGAGTCCCCCTAGAGGGGTTGGGCCCAGAGGACGTAACGTCCGTTTAAGAAGAGGTAGACTCGGTGATCCCTTCGGGTTTGTCCCTTTCAAGTTGTGTTTATTAAAAGTAACGTTGGCACCTAGTCTCATTGTTCCCTAACCGATCATCCTTCACTTTTCTTACGATAGTCACGATAGTTTAGGTCTTTACGTTTATATGTTCCGTCGGTGATGGAGATCCCGACTCTGTCCCACGGTTCCTTCTCGGGTCTGGGACTTCCTCTCCCGTCTCAACATCGAGTGAATCACCGTCCCTTCAGGGGCACTACGGTGTGTCCACCTTGAACGACCTCAGACGGGAGGTCTTAAAGGTCTTTAGGTGAGAAATTTCTACGGTTCCTTACGACAAAGATCGCTCCACTGAGCGACCTACGTAGACGATACTTTAGTGGAAACCTTCGATAACCCTCTTTGGAGGTCGGTGACCCTGGAGGTGGTTATCGATGAACTGGGACCCGAAAAATGGAGGGGGCGACCCGGAGAAAAAGTCCTTATTTGTCGTCACTAGGTTGAGGTCCCGACGAAACTTCTACTTTCCTCCACTCCCTTCCCTACAAACCCCCTCCCCCCCACGCCCGTCACGAAACTTGATCACGAGTCAAGAGTGCCTCCCCTTCCCTAACTGAAACTGAGAGGGGTCTCACGTTCCGGTGGGGAGACGGTCGTCGGGTGAGACGAGAGGGGGAACGTCCCGAATTAATGTTTTGGGTTACACATGATGTCCCAGTCCGGGGCCCCTTCGGTCGGCGCGACGTCCTCGCCCTACGACCTCTTCAGAGTGCTTAGTGTCTCGAAGAAAGACAATTTTATAGGGACACGGGATGCCCTGGACCCACGACCCCTTCGGTCACAGGGACGTTGTCGGATGACTCGGTCTCACACGTGGTCTGGCGCCTACCTGCAGAGAGGTGACGGGAGATGACTGTTTCAAATCGTCCCTTTCAATTCGACCTTTTTCCCTTTTCGACGTTTCACTACGGGTAAAGGTAGGGGTGTTTAGTCCGTCGTCTCCCATTTGACCTCGGCTCTACGTCATTGAGACTTTGGCCGTACCAGCTGTAGAAGCCGATCAGTATTCATGAGTATTCAGGTGCACATGTGTAGAAACTTAAGGGTAAGTTGTCGTTTCCTTGAGATAGAGGTCGGATGTTTTCCGTCGATTCATAGAAAATTCACTTGGTCTAAAAAGAGATTTTGTTCCTCTGGGTGTCAGAATTCTGTGCAACGTAGGTAACGATCGATATTGAATGAGGAGACTAAGTCTGTGTGAAACGACTGACAAGACAATGGTTTCTGATTTAAAGACTCAATTGAACGTTGGGGAACATATATTTTAATTTTACTCTTTTTTTATCTTCTTTCCCTGCTCGTAGGTATCCATTTTGTCCATACACCCTTCGTCTAACTTTTATCCGTTTCGAAGATGGTAGTACTAAAAAGTTCGACCAGAACTCCGGTATCAACCATGACACCGAAGGTAGAAGGAGTGAGTGAGGTATCGGGGGATTAGTGGGGGAGGAGCAGGTTTGCGGGTGTGCTAGTCCCGAGAAGTAGACCACCACACTGTTTTGGAAGTCACGACTCATCACACTCAGGAGTCAGTGGGACGGAAACAACCCAACCCTCTCCCTACAAAATCAAAAGGTAATAGGAAGGGTTACCCTGGACTTCCGTGATTCCCTACTGAACGCCTTTGGGGACTGGGTCTAAGAGGAGGGGCAGAAAGGGGGTACACATCGTCGTCGGGTCAAAGGGAAACCGTTAGCTCTAGTTAGTAAGGTCTTTCGTCTAATTGGAGAGAGAACTGACAACCAAGTCGTCATAATTCAGGTTTTACCAGTCCACCGTCAGAGTAGGAGGTCTAGGTGACTACACAGGGGGTCCCCTGCGGAATAAGGGAATCATGTCTCAACGGTCCTACCCTGGTGTGAGGCTCAAGAAGCCGTATTATCACTACCCTCGGTGAGGGTGGAACAGAGGACTTCAGGTCCGGACGACCAAGGGGGCGTCGGTCCTCCTCCTCGGTCCCTCGGTCGTGGTCTATTGCCAGAATCTAAGTTTCGTATCCGACGTAGGGTAGTCTTTCTTGGGGTAGAAAAGTCCCGTAACAGAGGACTAACCGAGGTGTCGACTCGGGGATCAATCCGGCCGGTGAAGGTCCGTGCACCATTCTGGTCAACTAAGGTGTCTGTGCTCGGTTACCGACGCGAAAGGAAGACATAGTACTCGAGGGACTAGTCTTCGTCGGGGCACTCCTTACGATACCACCACCGATTCCGTAAGACCTCGACTACCTACTACAACGTCCTTTGTCTTTAGGTCCGGGTCTTGCACACAAATAAGGGCGTTCCCACTTAGAGAAGGGGAGGTACGACTTCTCCAGGTCGCGACGGTTGGCCGGTGGTCCCCCGACCGTCCAGGGGGACCCTTATCCACGGTGCAACCCCGGAGTCACGACCAGAGACGACAATCGCCTAATCCGAGAATAGTCAAGACGAAACTACTGTCAGGACCGGCTGAGGTATCGACGAACAAGTGTACGGGTGTCTCGTTCGTAACCCCACCGGCGCCCTTTCCTCCGACGCACGTTTCGAAGAAAAAACGGTGAACTAATAAACCCTAGAGTAGAGGTCACCTAAGGGAGACCACTTGTAAGTGAACCCTGTGTTTATAGAAGTCGCTATTCTTGGTAGACTCTACAGGTCGATGTTTGTAGAAGGGGTCTGATAGAGTAGTGACCAGAAGTTAGGATAAGGAGGGTTCAAGGACTGGTAGACGGTTTGGTGACCGGTCCGTGTACTTAGATACCGAAAAAGAATGAGATCTGTGCCACCTGAAAGTCTACATTCAGGTTTAAGACGGGGGACCTTCCCAAAACCAAGTGGTGACAGAAACTCCCAGTGGGGGCGTACCCCTCCTTCACTCCATCGGCAGATGAAGGGCCACCATGGTCGGGTGACACGTCTGTGTGGACATTTCGTCCGAGTCAGGAGAGAGGTAGTCAGTCGACCAGTGTGCCTTCGGGGTCCTCCGGCAGACGTCCCTGACTCCCTTCCTTCACTACACCGTCCTCGACCAAAACTTCCTTAGACTCGACGGACGGGTACACTGAACGACCGTACTAGGTCTGAGAGGACTCGAGTAGCGGATAGGGGGAAGGTATACTTTCTAACACGTGAGGGTTGGAATACCAGTTTTTTATGGGTCCAACGGTTAGTCTTTTACACGGTTTCTTGATTTGTCTGTAAAGAGGTTTCTTCTGTATGTCCACCGATTGTTTGTACTTTTCAACGAGTTGTGTAAGTAATAGTCTCTTTACGTTTAGTTTTGGTGTTACTCCATGGTAGAGTGTGACCAGTCTTACCGACGATAGTTTTTTCAGATGTTATTCACGACCTCTCCCACGTCTCTTTTTCCTTGGGAGAATGTGACAACCACCCTTACGTTTGATCATGTCGGTGATACCTCTTGTCACACCTCTAAGGAATTTTTGACCTTTGTCTTGACGGTATACTGGGTCGTTAGGGTGACAACCCGTTTGTGTGGTTCCTTTGGTCTTAACTTTCTCTGTGCACATGGGGTTACAAGTAACGTCGTGACAAATGTTATCGGTCCTGTACCATCGTTGGAGCTACAGGTAGTCGTCTACTTACCTATTCTTCCGACACCATGTATATGTGTTACCTCATAATGAGTCGGTAATTTTTCTTATGTAAACTTAGTCAAGATTACTCCACCTACTTTGGCCTCGGATAATATGTCTCACTTCATTAAGTCTTTCTTTTTGTGGTTATGTCATATAATTGTGTATATATACCTTAAATCTTTCTACTATTGTTACTGGAATATACACTCTGTCGTTTTCTCTGTGTCTACATATCTTGTCAGAAAACTTGAGACACCCTTTTCCACTCCCACCCTACTAAACTCTCTTAACGTAACTTTGTACATATAATAGTAAACACCTTATCTAGTGGTCAGGTCCAAGTTACGTACTCTGTCCCACGAGCCCCCACCACGTGACCCTACTGGGACTCCCTACCCTACCCCTCCCTCCACCCTCCCCCCAAGTCCTACCCCTCGTGTACATGTGGGCACCGTCTAAGTACAGTTACATACCGTTTTTGGTGATGTTACAACATTTCATTAATCGGAGGTTAATTTTATTTATTTAATTAAAAAAAATTTTTTTCTTTCATGGGTCCAGCGCTGTCTTCGAGCCCGATACGCTAGTGGACTACAGGGGATCAATTTATAAATCAAAGATGGTTCTAGGGGATCGTTCGGTCCTCTGTAAGAGTTTTCCTCACGTCAGTAACCGTCACCTCTCGACTCTAATCGAGACTTTAGGACGTCTAGACTTGACCTTAAGGGAACGGGTACGGTGGGTTTCCGAGGTACGCCGGGGTAGAACAGGTGTCTGTAAAGCTCACGGGAATCTAGACGACCCAGTACCGGGGAGTTCCGTCTCGACAAACGTGACGTCCGACTTCGACGACGTCTTGGCAGAGCCAAAGACGGTGTTTGGCCGTCTGCGACCCCACCGCCCGGAGGTTTGGATCAAACAGACCGTGGAGGATGATCCCGTAGATTTCGTGGACGATGAAGGACGAGGGGTCTCGGTCAGTCGTGTTACAGGAGTTGCATCCCCGGCCCCACAGTAAACCACCTCTGTCAGCCAAGAGACGTCTGACTGAGACTGGGTGGTCCCCTGACTGAGGAGTCGGACTCGTCGACCAGGGTCTGGGGTCGCCGTGGGAGAGAACGTCCGGACGCTCTGACTTCTTCTCTCGACGGTGGGCCGTTTCTGAAGTCTCTCCTCCACGTTTGAGTCTCGGGTCAGGGAAGTACCGTGTTAAAAAGTAATTAAGCGAGTGAACGGGTAGGTGTACAGGAGGGTAGGGGTGTGGAGGTCGTAAACCACTCGTCGATGATACTTGAACCGTACCCCATGTCGTCACTCGTGTTCTCTGGGTCCGGGACGGAGTGACGGACCCACTGTCTGTGGGGTCACTGAGTGGGTCAAGTACTACCCGACCACCAGTACTGTTGAGGTTGTCCTCTCCTCTGGTCACCTGTCGTGTCCCTGGGCCTTGTTACACCTCCACGTCCCACCTGTCCTCCTCGAGTCCCCTCCACTGTAGGGTCGACTCTGAACTTCTCCTCCTCGATGGGACAGGTCCCTGGGGGAAGTGAGACCTTTCACAGGGTCACTCTACTATTTAGTACACTAGTGGAATCAGTTATTCCAATTTGTCAGAGGACCCGGACCGTGTGTCATCCGTGAGTCGTGTGTTCTCGGTACTCTAGTACTAGTGCCAATATGAAGTCAACAATAATAATAGACTTCTGTCGACAATAATAATAGACGAGACTCCAGAGTCTTTGGTAGTTGTTTCCCACACCCCACTCGTGACGAAAGGGACCTACTTCGACGAGGAGACCCCGGTGCCTCTGGGGAGGGGGGTTCGAGGATGTCGACCCCTAACGTGGGTCCGTGTCCCAGTTAGGGAGAGGTAGGGGAAAGGAACGGCTCCTCCGTCCACCGAGGACGACTGTCCGACACCACGGTCCTTAGACCCCTTCCAAATTAATTAATACTGTTAACTGTGGAAACGGTCTACAGGTGGTACTCTGAGGTCGAGACTACTATTTTCCAAGCCCATTAAGACAAACTCGTCGTGAAACGTTCGTCATACAAAAAGTAAACCCAGTGGTCCTTTGTACCGAATAAAACGTTCTGTGACGGGTCCCTCCCGGCCGACCGTGAACCGGGATGAATGAGGGTAGGACCGTCTAGAGTCTCACACGGTCTCGACCCGTTACCGATACAACAGGGACCCCGACTGGAGTCCCTCCCCCTGGACACGGGTCCCCTGTCCCTCCCATAATTGTCTCTCGTTCCTCTCGTCTGTAAATAACTCTTGTCTAAGAACTCCCGTCAGAGTCCCACTGACCAGACGGAAGGAAATTTGTAGTGTGGTAGGGGGAGGTCTCTCCCAGTCGTAATGAAGACTAAAGAATCTAGTCCTTTGACCCCAAGTCTCCTTGTCACTAAACGGGATCTAGTTGGTGCGAGGGGAGTGGAAGTGGGTAGTCGACGGATTTGGGACCGGGTACGTCACAGAAGGTTAAAGTCGGGTTCTGGGTCCTTCTGTGGAATTCCGGGGGTTTCACAGGACCCGTCGGAGGACTCATCCTCTCCCCGAATAATTGTACCTCTAGGGTCCTGAGAGGGGTCTGAGTCCGTGGTCTTGGAGACCCTTCCCCACCCCGACCCCTTAGACATAAGTTGGTAGAGGGACCGAGTCTACCATTTCGTAGACGGATATTACGTCCTGTGGGTCCAAGCTAGGGACCCACCCTTTCTAGGAGACCTCTTCCTTTACCGTTGGGTGAGGTCATGAGAACGGACCTTTTAGGGTATCTGCCTCCTCGGAACATCCGCTATCAGGTACCCCAGTGTTTCTCAGCCTGCACTGAAGTGAAAGCGAAAGTGACCTATTCACACGACGGGAGGTCGGCGACCCTTGGTGACAGGGTCAATCAAGTGAGGGAAGGGTAGAGGGGACGACGACGTGGTCAGGAGGGTAGTCACGGTCGACGTGACTGGAGACGGGCACCGGTGGTGCGGGAGGAGGGTCGTCGGGACGCCGTCCTTGGTGGTGACGGGAATAGGTCCCACAGTTCGCTCCGAGTCTCCCCCTTACTAACAGGTCAGAGACGAGAGTCGAGGTCAGGAGGTCGGGATGGGGGTCAGGAGCGGGATGAAGGGTCAGGGACCCCTTAGGACCCACCCCTCCCGGGACGACTGAGTGAGTGTGGTCGAGGGGTGCTCCCTGAGTCGAAGTCTCAGGCCACCGGGTCCTTCTTTAGGCCTTCAGGACCCACAGACACTGAGACGGTGGGGTCGCCGCGAGGTGGTGGGGCAGATGTCGGGGAGGAGACAGGTGTGGGCCGGAGTTAGGTCGGTGTCCTGGACGTAGTGGTGTCTGGACGTAGGGACGTCTAGGTTCCCTCGGGGCGACCCAGTCCCGTTCTCGGAGTCGAGATAAGAGAGGGTAATGTCAGGGGTCTAGAGTGGAGTCCTAAGACCAAGTACCAAGTCACTCTCTGTTGTGATGACAGACATAAACGAAGGATTGAAACGTAGTGGTCCTCTAACCTCCAACTACCTTTCAAGACCTTGGGAACTCAAGTTCCAGGGACCTTCGACTGGACACGGTCCGTGTGTCTGTGGTAGACGTAATGGGGGTAACTTTGAGACTGTGTCGGTGCACTTCCACACACTGAGGGGGTACAGGACCTACTCCTGCGACTCTGGACCTCCCCAGACGTAGAGTGGACGTTGAGTGTTCACGTACGACCCCTGCCTCGTCCGTCTCCTGGGACTGGGGATAGGGGGTTGAGGGTTGGCGACGGGTGTCGTGACGGGAGGGAGACCGTGGAGGGTTAGACGGACCGGGCCCCGGAGGTCTTCGGGGAACCGCCACTACCATGGGGTCCGAGGTGTGAGTGACCCTTCTCTCTTTAGTGTCGAGACGAGCTACGCAACACAGACGGTGGACCCAGTCCAGTCCCGACGTCCTTTTCGTCCATCTTAGTCAGGTCTACCTCGACGACTTAGTCGGGGTGCACGAGGCAGGACTCGGGGCAGTAAATGAGGTTTCTGGAACAACACGGATGAGAAGTGAGACATTTAAAGTTTCACCGGAAACCGGTTTTCGCTATTTTAAGACTGGATCTTTTCAATTTTCCGGAAACTTTAATACTCGGGCCTCGCGACCGGACTCCTGTTCCACCGGCTCCGACGTCTTCCTTTTTCTTCTTTTCCCCTCGACGTCAAGGCTGGGGAAGTCCAGAAGTCACTTCAGGCACCCGGGTCTGGGGGCTAGACTGGACACTCACCTCTCCTTTACTCTTGCTCCGCAGTCCCCCGTGGGTCGTACCCCTCTCCGTGTGCGTCCCAGTGAGACGTCGAGGTCGGTCCTGCCGACACGTCGGTCGTCAAACCCTCGGGACGGTACCAGTGCCGGGGCTCTTTACGAAGAGGTTCACAGCCCCGAACGTGGTGACACCTCAACTGTCGTTGTGCGACCTTCCACAGGTCTCGGAGTTTCTGTGGTTCAGGGGCTGTGGACCCGGTAGGACTACTGTAGTGACCGTCTCGGTGGTACAAAACGGTGCAGGGTGGTTTTTCTGGTCAAGGAGTGCACAACGAGAGACGAGACGCAGAACTGAGTTCCCGTGGGGAGGACGGGGTCGTCACCAGGACGAGACGAGTATTACGTAGTGTCCATCCCGTGGTGACGTTCCGTACGACTACCCGCGTCGACACTCGTGACCCGTCAGAGGTGCACTCCTGACCGACCCTTACGATCCCGCAAGTATTTGACCCTCGTCGGAAGTCGGTACTGCCCACTCCCCAACCTCCTCCGCAAGGTCGAACGAACGGGGGAAGGTTCTACCCTAACAACATCTTTTCTCTCACCCCGTGCCCTCGCATCAGTGTAGGTTCACGGACCCTGCCGGTGGTTCACACCGAAGAACTGACGAGTGTCCTTTCTTAGTTCTCACTCGGTATCATCCATTTTCCAAATAAGTCCCTCCTTTGTGTGAGGAATCTGTCTCACACCGGTAGAGTCTTCCGTTCTCTTCGTGGTTCCATACGCCCAACAGTCAAAAATACCCGGACCCACTAAAGTACTCAATCACTCTCCCTTCTGGTAAGGTCGATAAACCCCCTTCCCTACCCCTGAGGTCCTTCACCTGGTCGCGGACGGAAAACGGGAAATGTAAGTACCACGACCAGCCACAGTAAATCGTACGACTCCACACCTGTATTATGACTCCGAGTTCCAGGTCACCTTCTGTTGAACAGGCGGTAGAACCTGGATCAACCAAGGTTAGCCAAATGTGGTACAGGGACCCGAGGCAGTAAGAGAATTTCCAATGCGGGACGGGACAAGGACAGAGGGGAGCCCCCACCAACGGTAAAGAGACCCTTAGAAAGATCCAGAGTCTTGAAATTCTCTTCCCAAGAATCTATTTGGTAGTACAGACCCTATGACTTAAAATTCCTTTGACCGAATTCCTTCAATCACATACAACTAAGGAGTAAACAAGCCCAGATCTACAGTGTCGTGGACCTTCTTTACGAAGTCAAATACCTATCTCACCACCGGTCAAAGATCGGATTTATTATTACTTTCGTTTGGGAGGTGAGAGACCCAAAGTAATACACGACAGAAGGTAAACAAATCTCTCTCCCCTCAACAGAAATTAACTGAGAGGAGGTAGTAAAAGTGGATCTATACTTCACGAAAGAGTGGAGACTTGCGAAAGTCAGGGGCACGGTTGGATCCCCACACCGTTCGACCACTGGGGAACCTCGTCTCGTCTGTTGATCCCTTGGGTTTCGGACTCTCATCTTTCTCTACCGTGCCGGTAGTAGGAGCTCTCGTCCGTCGTGAGTGTCCAAGGGACGGGGTGGAGTCCTCGGACTGTACACTGGGCCACCCAAAATCGTGCACGTTCTAAAGTCGCGCTTACCGTTTACGTTCGTGAGTACAAGACGAAGACGTAAGGGCACCGTCTGTAGTGATTAGGTAGGGTCGTGAGAAAGAGAGACTTGGACTTGAGGTAGGGCTTGAGGAAAGGTTCCGTTGTGTAGTTCATCTATGTCGGTAGGTTGACCATGACAAAACTCTCTACTAGGACAAACGGGTTATTCTTATTCCTTTAGAGGTCGATGTATTTTACAACCACCATCTCAGTCTCTCAGGACCCAAACTTAAGATCGAATATTTACTGATTGGTCCCATCGTAACCTGTTCGTATAAATAGTGAGACTCGGAGTTGAAAGGGTAGACATTTTACCCCCATTAACCGTAGGGTATCCCGACAACTCTCCTAATGGACTCTTTTAGGGACTGGGTCGTGTACCGTGTCCCGTCTACAAATTGCTATCCTAAGTTTAACTTCTCTCCCAGAAGAAACCGATTGTACCCACAAAACAAAGAACTAGTGGACTACTGGTAGACCACCGGTGAGGATAGTGGTTTCAACCCTCGGTCCTAAGTGACCACACAACCCTTCCAGTGACCCATCCACAGTCTCCGGACGCAGGATCGGGATCCAGAGGACACTTGGTCAACGTACAAGATCCAAGATCCCGTCCAGGGGAGGAGGACCTCCACCCCCCTACACCTTCACCCCCTCCCCACAGGGTGGACCTTTTATCCTACTCGGATCTAGCGGTGACGAGGGAAGTCTGTAAATTATTTAGAAAAAAACCAACGCGACGTACAAGTAGCGACACGCATCCGAAGGAGATCAACGTCACTCCGCCCAATGAGAAACGTCACCGCGTGTCCGCAAGTGACGCCGCGGGAGGGCAAAGTCTCGTGTCTCAGATCCGCGTACGCGAGGTCGTCGACACCGCGTGTCCGAGTCGTCAGCGTTAAGAGTCCGAGATCTCGTGTCAGAGGCATCAGCACCTCGTATCTGAAATCAAATAAGTGTCGTGTACCTTAGAAGGACCTGGTTCCTAGTTTGGGTACAGGGGACGCGACCGTCTGAGGGTAGGTGACATGGTGGTCCCTTCAGGAAAAATTCTACTCGACGGCGACTTAGTGGTGGGGACGGGGGGAGATGGAAGGGTAAAGGATTTTTTTAAGAGTTTCCGGCCAGGGTACCTCAATTACCCTTCTTCGGACGGAGGATTACATTACGTTTAGGGTCGGGTGGAATAACACGTCGTCAAAGTCAGGTAAACATGAAAGAACCACTGTGTTAGACAGAGGCAGAGGTCGTCTCAGAGATTAGGGACGTTAAAGGTACCACAATCATTAATGCTTTTTTTTTTCAGACTTCGTGTCTTTAAGACGTGGAACAGATACTCTAATGTATGAAATTACCTCAAATAATTTAAATAAGACGTCGATCACTCCTCTAATTTGAGTGACACGTCGAGATCTCCCGTTTTGTTCCTGGTCAACAGTCTTAGAAGGTCCTTCGTCCATCCTTAAGTTTTCCTTCTTCGTGAAAGACGATAAGCTCGACCAGTTGTAGTCTACTCGGGGTGCTCCCGCCTCCTGTTCTGGTCGTCCCAGGTCTTGGACCACACCAGGGACACCCCCCACCACTTCTCCCCACCGACTCCTAGTATGGACCCAGGCAAAAGACTAAGAGTGAAAGGTCCCTAAACCTTCTCACTCAGTTAAAAAGATTTGGAGACAAAGAGGTAAAGGAGGAGACATTCTACTACTGGCGGGACGGATCGGAGCTCGCTACATACCACTCGCCCATGTGATAAGAAATAATTCTCGACCCTCCTCCGAGGGAGGATGAGGATCACAGGACCCCTCCCACCAGGATGTCTACGGGGCCGGAAAGGAAGGGTGTCTTGACCCCCTCAAACTCCTCTCGTCCTGGTCGAGTACCCCGGGTGGGAATTGTGAGAGAGAAACCCTCGGACTGACGGAAGTCTTCGAATCGTAGACGGGACGAAAGGGTGACGGTCTCCAAAATAACGTTACTGAGGGTTATGGGACTGGGACTCCTTCGGATACCCCAGGTCACAACGGAGGTTATTACCCCACTGGCGAGAGATTAGGACCCCGGGTGTCATCCCCAGGTATCCGGACGTCATACACAGGGTATGAGGTCGTTGTCGAATTAGTCACTATTTCCCCCCTGGGGAAG
Organism: Capra ibex; assembly: GCA_006410555.1. Taxonomy (NCBI): domain Eukaryota; kingdom Metazoa; phylum Chordata; class Mammalia; order Artiodactyla; family Bovidae; genus Capra; species Capra ibex. The sequence goes on from SJYO01016970.1 coordinate 12,458,831, forward strand.
AGATAGACGGTACGGGACCTAGGAGACGACCCAAATCTTAGTTCCTTTGTCTACGAAGGTAGTCCGGGGGATTTCGTAATAATAATAGTGTTCCCGACTCTCGAATTCTGTAGTAACCGTTTCGTCGACTGTACTCTTAAGACAAAGATCTTGTAGGTGAGGGGTGTTTCCGACTTGGTATTGTGTACAGAAGTAGTGATTCCGGTCGTGGTCGTGTCACGGGTCGTGTATCGTCTACAAGTCATGTATTATAGCCCCCGAAAGGACCACCGAGTCTGTCATTTCTTAGACGGACGTTACACCCTCTGGACCCAAGTCAGGGATCCAACCTTTCTAGGGGACCTCTTCCCCTACCGATGGGTGAGGTCAAAAGGACGGACCTCTTAAGGTACCTGTCTCCTTGGACCATCCGATGTCAGGTATCCCAGTGTTTCTCAGTCTGTGTTGACTCACTGATTGTGAAAGTTTATTACTCAATTAAAATGGTGACACTGTTTCTATACGTTAGAGAAGGTCTTTTATTTCTTGTAGGTACGTTTTGGGTGTAAATTGAATCACCACTTTGTGACTTACTAAAGACTGGTTCTAATCTTTGTTCCGTTCATATAGACGAGAAAAATGAGGATACAGGGATTCCTTGTATCATGATTTTAAGTGTCGGTGACGTTATTCCATTCTTTTTCTTTATTTTCTGTATGTCAAACTTCTTCTTTATTTTGACAGAGAGGAACGTCTACTGTCCAACAGACACATCTTTTAAGGTTCCTTAGAAGTTTTATGAAGGGTCTTACTTCACACAAGTCGTTCCGGAGACCTATATGTTTTAGTTACGTGATTTTGGTCAATATAAGGATATTTGATTGACTCGTGTGTCTTTGGTTTTAATTTTTGTGTCATGATGAATTTTAACATAGTTTCTTTTACTTCGTGAATCGATACGTGAATTGTTTTGTGTAGGTCTTAGACATACGGTTTTCAATATTTAATTACTATTTTCTTTAAAATCTTCTGGATTTATTTATTTACCTCTTTGTCTGACACGAGTACCTAGACTTATAAGTTGTATAATTTATACAGTTGAGAGTGGTTTAACTATGTGTCAAAATTGTGTTAACAATTGTTTTACGGTCCTTCCGAGAAACATTTGTATCCGTTCGAATAAGATTTTACATATATCTTTTTGTGTCTTGGATCCTGTCGATTTTGTTAGAACTGTTCCTTCTTTTACCCTCCTTAGTGTGATGCATTACAATTCTACATGATATGTCGATGTAATTAGTTCTATGACTCTAAAACCATCTTCCTATCTGTGTAGTCAAGTCAAGTCAAGTCAACGAGTCGGTACAGGTTGAGAAATACTGGTGTACCTGACGTCGCACGATCCGACGGGACAGGTAGTGGTGAGAGTCTCGAACGAGTTCGAGTACAGGTAGCTCAGCCATTACGGTAGGTTGGTAGAGTAGGAGACAACAGGGGAAGAGGAGGACGGAAGTTAGAAAGAGTCGTAGTCCCAGAAAAGGTTACTCAGTCAAGGAGGGTAGTCCACCGGTTTAATAGTCTCGAAGTTGAAGTCGTAGTCAGGAGGTTACTTATCAGTCCTGGTTAAAGGAATCTTAATTGACCAAACTAGAGGAACGTCAGGTTCTCTGAGAGTTCTCAGAAGAGGTTGTGGTGACAAGTTTTCGTAGTTAAGAAGTCGCGAGTCGAAAGAAATTCCAGGTTGAGAGTGTAGGTATGTACTGATGACCTTTTTTGTAACGAAACTGATCTACCTGGAAACAACCGTTTTATTACAGAGACGAAAAATTATATGATAGATCCAACCAGTATCGAAAAGAAGGTTCTTCGTTCGTAGAAAATTAAAGTACCGACGTTAGTGGTAGACGTCACTAAAACCTCGGGTCTTTTTATTGCAGACAGTACCAAAGGTAACAAAGGGGTCTGAGTATCTAGTTACCTTGTCTTTTGTCTTGAGTCTTCACTTCACTTCACTTCACTTCACTTCACTTCACTTCACTTCAGCGAGTCAGCACAGGCTGAGACGCTGGGGTACTTGACATCGGATGGTCCGAGAAGGGAGGTACCCTAAGAGGTCCGTTCTCATGACCTCACCCAAACGGTAAAGGAAGAGGTCCCCTAGAAGGGCTGGGTCCTTAGCTTGGGTCCAGAGGGCACAAGGTCCGTCTGCGAAATTAGAGACTCGGTGGTCCCTTCGCTGGATCGGTTTACGTGAGTTTACTAAAAACTGTTTTCACGTTTTTGTTAAGGTACCTCCTTCTTATCGGATGAATTGTTCTTCTGGAGTCTTTAATGTGTAGATATTTGTCGTTCTAATTGGAGTTGAGTATGTTTCGAGTATTATCTAGTATGCAACAAAGAGTCAAAGAGTCAGTATAGGTTAAGAAACGTTAGGGTACCTGACGTCGTGTGGTTCGAAGGGACAGGAAGTGACAGAGGATCTCAAATGAGTTTGAGTACGGGTTACTCAGACACTACAGTAGGTTGGTAGAGTAAGAGACAACAGGGGAAGAGAAGAACGGGAGTCAGAAAGGGTCGTAGTCTCAGAAAAGGTCACTCAGTCGAGAAGTGTAGTTCACCGGGTTCATAACTTCGAAGTCGAAGTTGTAGTCAGAAAGGTCACTTATAAGTCCAACTAAAGGAAATCCTAACCGATCAAATTAGAGAAACGACAGGTTCCCTGAGAGTTCTCAGAAGAGATCTTGGTATTAAACTTTAGTAGTTAGTAAGTCGTGAGTCGGAAGAAACGCCAGGTTGAGAGTGTAGGTATGTACTGACGACCTTTTTGGTATCAAAACTGAAACAATCATTTCACTACAGAGACGAAAAATTATATGGCGGATCCAAACAGTGTCGAAAAGAAGGTTCCTCTGTCACAGAAAATTAAAGTACCGACGACAGTGGTAGACACTAAAACCTCGGGTTCTTTTATTTTACAGTGACAAAAGTGGAAAGGGGTAGATAAACGGTACTTCACTACCCTGACCTACGGTACTAGAATCTAAAAATTTATAACTCAAAATTCGGTCGTAAAAGTGAGAAGAGAAAGTTACTTAGTATGCGTATTTACATTTTGTATTTTGAAAATCTTATTTGATATCTTCTTTCAGACGGATTAGATTCCGGTCCATTTCTCAAGAATCTAAACTACTGTTTTCACACTTGGTAGTTCTATTTTATAATTAATTCAACTTGGAGTGACTTTATTTTTGAAACAAAAACACTTTTGGGAACACTCCTTCTAAGACTGTTACACTCTACGTTCTGACCCTCGACCCCGTAGTCGTGCGGGGTCCTTTCCCTGGAACCTTGAACTTGGTCTGTTCTGTCTCTTTCCGTCTTTTACAAAAGTTCGGTTTGTACCTCTTTCTCAAAAGAAAGTCAACGAATTTCTTCTTTATAACCTTTAAATACATCTTTTCAGAAATAAAGTAAGTAAGTAAACGAGTTCGTAGGATACAAATACCTTATAGAGGTTCACGGAGAAAAGATACATGATCCTGCTCTTCACCTGTTCTATCTCTTCCAGACAGAGAGGGTAGACCCTAGGACACCAGAGGTGACGATTCCTTTCCTCCTTACCTCCGTAGTGAGGGTGATAATTAATGGACTTTGGTTTTTATACATACAATGCAAACGAGAGTCGGGTAACCGGTCTTGATCAGTGTACCACTGTTGGATCGTCGTTTCCTACGACCCTTTATACCCCTATAAACCACAGAGAATAAACCTCATGTTTGAGGTAATAATAAGTTTCGACTAATAAAATTTACTGGGTTGCTATTTAACGGATATCAGAGGTAGAGTATCCAACTGAACTGGTACAAAGAGTTCCTTAAGTCACGGAAAGAATTTAGTCACTCAGTTCTACGACGATGTCCAGTACGGTATGTGTCAGCGTACCAACCTCTTCTATGGTGTGATACTGGTGTCAATTCTAAGGGAGTCTTTGTCGGTGTGCTCTTTCTGTCTGGGTCTCTTACAGCGGAGTCGGAAGTGAAGTCGTTCCGTAGAGAAAAGGAGACCGTCTGTCTGTTGAACTTGTGGTGAAAAGAGGACCTACACTGTTCTTCCCGTTTCTCTTTTTTCTAACCCCACTCCCGACTCGGAGTAATCACCCTTCCTACACCCAGGATCGAGACCTTACAAGGTACTGTCACTGACTCACCGATCCGAACCTTGGAAGTAATTTACCTGTCGTCCTCTTAGTCCTCTGCATCGGGTAAGTAGTGTAGAGGAGTGGGCGCCACGATTACAAAGACTCACTGGTCCCGGGCGAAGAGCCCTCCGACATCTTTGGTCCTTTAGTTTCCCGTGTCTCAGTGTTCGGACCGTCCCTGGGGTCTTGTCATCGGTCAGGTCCAAGAAGTAGAAAGAAGTAGAAAAGTTCCCAGGTACTAACGTGCTACGAGAAGTGTAAGTAAAGAATTAATAGAGTTTTTGGGTCAATTCACTACAATGTCCAAACACAGGGAGTGTTTCTGTCTCACTTCTGGATTAGGGTCATGCCTACTTACTCTGAACAAACTGTTGTTCCAGAAACATCTACATTAGTCTAATTGTACTCCAGTAGTCCCACCCAGAGCAGGTTATCCTGACCACAGGAACATTCTTTTCTTTGTGTGTTCCACTTACGAGACACTTCTACCTTCACCGCTCTCTCCGACGTTCTCCGTTCCTACTGAGGAGGGGTCTCTGAGACCCCCGTCGTACTGGGACGACTGTGGAAATAAAACCTGAAGAACGGAGGTCTTGGTGCTCTGGTAGTCAAAGATAACAAAAATCAGTGGTCAAACACTGAAATAATACCGTCGGGATCTTTTGACTTCGTCAACAGTAGGGGTGACCAGCTTTCCTATTTCACTCGATGTCTCTCCCGTTGCGGACTGGGTCCTAGTGTGTCGTCCGACTCTTTCGTCCCGAGACTAGTGGGAGGGAGGTCTCGACGAGTCGTTTTCGCACCCGAGGAGGTTCAGGGACCTCTCTAAAACAAGATCCGTCTCGAGAGAAGTGACACTCCTCACCTAGACACAAGGGGAAGGTCTACGATTTCCTCTAACATTAGGTCAAGACTCCGATTGTAGAGTACCTGAAGAGTTCACACCTATCGTCCACCCACTGTCTCAAGTTCCGACTCACTTCACCCCAGTGGAGTTACCAAGAGACTGAGGACCTAGTCTTAGACTCGAGTGTCTCCCTCCCTCACCGTCCCTATTGGAGTGTTAAGGGTGACCTACACGGACCACAGTCAGAGGAGGGGGTCGGTGACGGGTCAAGTTCGGGATTAGGAGACGGAAGACTTGTACACGGTCTTGGAGGGAGTGAGGGTTGATTGGTAAAGGACGAAGTCGTTTATAAATAACTCGCGGATGACATACGGACCTCTATGGAGACCCACTATCACCTCCTGTCCCTTCGGACCACACGACGTCAGGTACCCCAGTATTTCTCAACCTGTACTGTGTCGTTCTTGACACATGGACTCGGACACGACTCCCCGGTCACCATCCGTTGGGACTCAAGGATGGAAGTTAAATAATATAAATGTCACTTTACTCTTAGTCGTATATTTAGGTATACCTAGTACACTACGAACGGTTCTATCTTACGTTTCCCCTGAGCCTCGTCCCCTCGGACTTTGTCTGATCCCTACTTCAACCCGTTCGTAAGTGCTTTTCTCCACGACTGGAACCAAAACTACTAATCCGCTACGTCGACCCCTCTACCTCCTCTTCCGGCGAGGTCCACTGTCCTTGTCCTGTACGTTTACATGTCAACACCCTAGGTCCGGTGCCATTAACCGAGTCCCCTCCTGTACACTGAGTCGGACCTGGTTACTCTGAGGTAGGACCCTGAGACAACCTTATCACCCATTCGCTTCATGGAAAAAAAGATGACTTCGACGACCCTCGGAGGTCCTCCTCTCCCAGATGGACCCTCACTTCGGGTAAGTCTCCTTCCGTCTCCGTTCTCTAACCCACATTACCTACGGACTGTTGGAGTGGACTTATGGACCTAGGTCGACATGGACTTAAGGGAATTTGAAGAGTCAATGTACTCGGATATTTAAGGAAAAAAGTTCGAAATTATTCGGTTGAACCTATACACGAAGAACATTGTCTTTACCTGGGTTAATTTTGTTAATAATAGGGTAAAAGGGTGTGGTGGTACTAGGACGACCGTCACCGTGACCAGTCGATGATCGACCCCTAAGTTCGGGTCTGGATGATCACCCAGACACCCTTGACCTCAGACTCTCTTCGTGTCACTGTCCGGACGACTCCCAGTCCCGTTCTTCTCGAGGTCTACGTTCAATTCTCAGACTTTATCGAGGAACTCGGTTAGATTAGACTCTACCAGACGTACCGTCTGTTAGAGGTCCTCAAGGACCTTAGGAGTGACGAGTGGAGGGTGCCGACCAGACTGGCACTGTCGAGGCAATAGTCCAGACCGTCCTGACTTTACAGGGTCGTGGGTGGACGATGTAGGTTGTTCCTTCACCCCCTCTTTATTAAAGTGAGAGGATTGTAGGTCCCCTCGTCAAGGAGTCGACGGTCGTTCTGCCGGACCACCCCCTACCCTCTCAGAGACCCTCCGGTTCCCGAGTTTACTTAGGACTGTCCATTCGTAGGGGGTCTCGTCGTCCACTCAACACTAATCACTGGGACGGAGCGGTCGAGGGATCCTGAGGTCGGACCTTCGACTTACCTATGTCACCTCCCCTCCCCTCCGGGGGTCATGACACCCTATTAGAAGGACCATACCGGGTCCTAGGTGGTGGTTTTCCGGGAAGATCCAACCAGAGACGAGTGACCAACTTCTAATTTACAGTTCCACTTTGTCTGCAGAACGGAAGATATGGCTCTCGAAAATTCCCGTTCTTAGTTTAGAGTAAGTGTACTGAAATCTGACGCGACCGTGTGTCATCCCTGATAATATACAATAAACGTACTGACCTATTTAGTACATCTATTTCTTACTTCCCCATTCCACTGTGTATCCAACACCCCCGGGTAAGTTCGAAACCCTCGTGTTGTACCCCTCTCCAGTCGGAGGGGTCCTACCCGGTCCCTGACCTACGAGATCGATGAGAACCCCTCTGTAGGACCTCTTCCTCCTGGACTCTACTCGAGGGCTACCCCTCCTAAACCTTTGGTTTCCCGTCTCGTGTAAGATCCACGTAGGACCCCCCCCCCTGGACACACACGTACGGACCCCAGATACGTACGTGCGTGTGTTGTGCACGAACGAATTTCTGATCACCGTAAACTGGAGTACCCTCGTCTTTACTCTGAGACTAAAGTTCCACAATCCATCAATCTCATCCTTTTTCCTCAGGTTTTACTGTCACCGATTGTCTATTTCTTTCCCCTTTCGGGCGTTTTTACCTCGCTTTCTTTTAGGCTCCTGTCCTCATTCTTGGAGTCCACTTTGTTTGTCGGGAGGACGGATCGGGTCAAATGTATCCCGTCCGAGTCCCCCTCCTCTTTTTTGTATATTTTTCTCCTCGGTTCTAACTCGGGGGAAATAAAACCCCAACCGGGTGGGAATACGGAACTCCTACATGATAGGAAACGAACGGTTTATTTTGACTCGACATTGTGACCAGGTGGCAAAGTTTAGAAACGACGCCACTCTATCTTGACTCCCTTAATATGTGTGAGGGGGTTGTTTTCCTGGGTGATCCAAGAGGATTTTCAGGACTCTCTTTCTACATTAATCTGAGTGAGACGTCTACTCCTTTGTCTCCTACGCCACTGGACGAGATTCAGTGTGTCACCGTCTCGGTGGTAGACTGGGTCCAGACTGACTCCCAACAGGTAAGAGTCGGGTCGAGTAGGTCCCTTCAGTCCAGGGGAGAGACGACTCGGTCCTCGTCAGTTGACGACATGTGACACCCACCCTGTTCCCCCAAATGTCCACCTAGGGAACCCCCGTTCCTGGAGAGGGTCTCCGAAAAGATTAAGACAGTGTTTCTTGGTTTTTCTCATCGAAGGTCCTAGTCGAGCACCGTCTTCTCACCTTCCGACCTCAGGTCGTCCTTACACGGACACTAGGAAGAGACTCATGTGGGAATGGGTCTCTCCAACTTCCGTTCCGACTTAGTAGACAGTCTTAGACTCAGCGTCGACCAAAGGTGTCGGGACGGGTGGAGTCCCGGAGTATGGTCCCGGTCCTCCGTCGGGACACGAGACGCCCACCCGTACCCCGGAGGGATGGGTACGGTGGGGGAACGGCGGGATAGGGGTACCTCCGCCTTCCCTCGTCTCTGTGGTCTCAGACACTATTCTGAGTCCCAACCCGTCACACTTTCACAATCAGTAAGGCAACACGGACTGAGAAATACTGGGGTACCTAACATCGGGACGTCCGAGGAGACAGGTACTTTAAGAGGTCCGTTCTTATGACTAACCCAACGGTAAGGGGAGAGGTCCCTTAGAACTGTTGGGACCCTATCTTGGGACCAGAGGACGTAACGTCCGTCTAAGCAATGGTAGACTCGGTGGTGCCAACCCGTCCCGTCGGTGTTTAGGGTGAACTAAACCCTATCGGGGTCGCATACGGACAACAGACCTACACTAAGTATCGTCACAGGGGAACGAGAGACTTTGTACGACCGAACTGTCGTAATGTCCCAGTGGATTCCACCCCACAAGAAATTTCTTTTCCCCTTGTTTGTGACTGACCCGAGGATAGTCACGGGTCCCCGGGGGCTGTTCTAAAGGAAGTAAATTAGGAGTGTTCGAGGGATTTCGGATCTCTCGAGAAGGGTGGGGTAGGTGACAGGCCCCTGGGTATTATCTACAAGGTTCTTTCTGGTGAAGGACCCGGTTCATGTGGAAAGTACACGATTATGCGCGTCGCCCTACCTTCTTTTGTGCCGCGTCACGGACCCCCGACTACGTCGCCCGGCCGTCTCTGCCAGAAGGACGTCGAGACCGACCGAGTGAGTCCGTCCACCCCTCTCCGTAAAGTAGTTCAAACTCCGTTTTGTTGTTGTTATTCGTATTGTTATTATTTAAAAGTTAGTAGAAAACATTATGACTCTTATCTTTGAGTTTATCTATCGGGAAACAAAACAGTCCGATCTCCCTCCCAACCTCTTAAGGTCGTACCCAAGGTTCGAGTCACATCCCTCCTTACCTCTCGTCGTCTACCTCCTCTTCCCATTGTAACTCGTCTTAGGTCTTTGGTCTCCCTCGTCCTAGGATTCGGGACCCTCTGACCTACAGGGTGTCACGGGGTTTCCCGAGTTCAATCGAATGGATTATGATTTCGATTCCTCATGTCCCTCGAACCCCTGGGGTGTCTCTGTACACCTCGGACCCCGACTCAGACGTCACAATTCCTCCACACACCCACACACACCCCCACACCCTCACACACACCCACACACACACACACAGTAAAGTCAACACAGGTTGAGAAACGTTGGGGCACCTGATGTCGGGTGATCTAAGAAGACAGGTACCCTAAGAGGTCCGTTCTTATAACCTCACCCAACGGTGCGGGAGGAGGTCCCCTAGAAGAGCTGGTTCGCTGACTTGGGTGCAGAAAATACAGAGGACGTGACCGTCCACACAAGAAATGGTGATCGGGGTGGACCCTTCGGACAATTCCTACGTCCACCCTAAATAAGGGCCCAGGGAGGAGGAAGGAAGACGGTGCACTGGGTGACGTGCAAAGGGTGAGAGAGACTACAACTCACTCCGGCACCTTAAATGCCACCAGGTACCTTGCGACCACCTTCACAGACAACGGTTAAGACTCGACTCCGGAATTCTCCGTACTGAGTGAGTACGCGAGTGGAAAGAGTGTAAAACGGGTTCCCGGGGCTCCTCTTGTCCCTCGGGGACCAAGGTCCTCTCCGGATCCTCACCGGGTCCTTGAGTAGGTTTCGGACTTCGTCTCGAGGTGGGGGACGCGGACGTCTAAGTATTCACTCTTTCTGTTTACAAATGACGGTAGTCGGAGACTCTTAAACTTCAACAATGTCTTTTCTTTGTTTCTGTTTTTGTTTTGGATTACGTCGATGGGTGTGTCTAAAGTGCTACCTCACGAAAAGGACCTTCGTGGACTACCACAGAGGTCGTGTGGCGGAGGGAGGCTCCAGTAAGAGGACCGTTGGTCCTACGGAGGCAGAACAGGTGGACGTTCCCCCGGTGCAACTGATTCTGGTGACTTGGAGTGAAGGGAGGACCCAGAGGGGACAATCGAGACTCATAGACACCACCCGCCCCGAGTGTGAGTCGGAGCTAGGTGAGACGGGAGGAGGACCTGACGACCGGGGACGTCCGGTAGTCACTCCGGAGGGTGGAGACGGCGGTCACGACCACAGAGACCCTCAGACTCGGAGACGACTCGTGACTCCAGAGAGGGACGAGGTTGTCCGTCACTGAGACCTTCCGTGTCCTCCACGACGTGTCCACCCAACGAGACTCCTCTTACAGGGCAGAGAACAGACCTACGATGCACCCGGAGACTCGGTGTGACGAGTCCTCGACTCCGAGTGTTTTGAACAGTACTCATATTGGTTCGAGACCGGAAGAGGGTACAGGGATACCTTGACCTTTGGGCAGGGACGTTGGTACTTCCCTTTCTCGTGAGGTTCTTCAACGGGAACTAAGGAGTATCGGAAGTCTCAGGAGAACCGGGACGGGGTACGATCGACCCAATCTGGGAGGGAGACGGGGGTGGGGGTGAAGGTATCGGCAGGTTCTGAAAGAAGAGAACTTAGGGTTAGTCTCACTTTGGTGTACTAGTCAAAGGTGTGTCCGACAAGGGGTCCGAACCTCCGTGGGAAGACCTCCCAGTCAAGGAAGGGTGGGTAGTCGGAGACACACTTGTAGCAGGAGACAAGAGGAGATACTGTCCCACCTCTCTTTCTCTGTCTCTCTCTGTCTCTATGGACCTTTCTCCTTCGTTCATGTCCTCTCTACTCCCTCTCTCTCTGCGTTGGTCGTCCCCTCTCTCTTTTTTACTCTTCTCTACGTGTGTCGCTTCTCTCTTCGTTTTTTTATTTTTCTTCTTTTTCTCTGTGGATCTCCCTCTATTTCCGTCTTTTCGTGTATTTCTGTGTCTTTGTGCATGTGTGTTTGTGTGTGTCTTTCTCTCTCGGAAACCCTCGCCCATATTTTTATTCCCACACTGTCTCCGTATTTCTCTTACTCTTTATGTGAGTGTGGGTGGGTGGCGACGGGGTCGCGGGCGTAGGTCTGTCTCTACCTCTCTATGTTAGGTCTGTCCGCCTCCCTTGTTTACCTCACACCCCCGTCTCTTCTCTTTTCCCGTGTCTATCGTTCTGTCTTTTTTCTATCCCTCTCTACTTATGTGTCTCTTTCCTTCTTTCCCTCACTACCCCTCTCCGACACTCTCTTCGACCGCCCCTCCCTCGGCCTCCCTCCGTCCTCGGCCGTCGCGGGTCCTCGTAGTCCACGACCCTCGTAGTCCGCGGCCCTCGAGTGGGGGAGGAGGCTACGGGGGTCGACGGAAAAGAGGTGGTGGAGGACTGACCGAGTGTCCTCTGACTTGACAGTCGCCTCACCTCTACCAGTGGGAGGGTCCAGTTCGACGGGTCTACGCGAGACGGGAGGTGGACCTCGGGATTCCTGGTTCTCCACAACACCCGTGTAGACGTAACTTGGCCCGAAAGAGGAGACAGGAGGGGAACTTGGTCGGAGGTACTACCTTCCTGTCTCTGGACGGGTCGTAGGCGGGGTGGGGGTCTGGAGTCTCGGCGAGCCAAGAGGGACAACCAAAAACTCGGTGTTCCTGACCCTACCCGTGTTGACTCTGGGGGTCGTTCGGAGACGTCTGGAGGGAGTACCCATTCTGTGTCGGGGACGGGGTCCTACGGGTGTGCCCTCCGTTCGTCGGGGGGAGTGTACGGGGAGAGACCTACGCACTGACACCTCAGTGGACGGGAGAGCTTCGAAGTCACGGTGGAGACACTTTACCCCTATTACTCGGGAGGGGGAGTGTGTCCTCGTCTTGACCTCCTCTGCCCGACTGGCGGCGGGGGGGTTGGGGTGGGTGGAAGAAGACCCTAATTTGCCTCTTCTCCGTTTACAGATAGAATTAACGGGGTTTGGTGTAGGGGTCCTCTAGTCGGACCGGAAGTCCCGTTACGCGGAAAGCCTACGTCTTTCGGATCCAGTTTCAAGATAGTTTGTGAGGGTAGTGTCGGTCAAGAGAGAAACGACGGCAAGTAAAGAGGGTCTCTTGTTCTAACCTTTCTGTCGAGATTAAATGAAAAGGTCTTACTTATTTCTATACTGTCATTGGCCCCACTACTTCGCGACCCTCGGGTATTAAGTGTAGGGACTATGAGGTGCAACCTCGGCTAATTCGGCCTCGTTGTTAGAATCAGATAAAAGAAGGAGACAACGACTCCTCTCGACCGAGGAGACCAACCCACCACCCGTACTCCCTGAATCATCTTCCCCTTTACTCTAGTTCCCCTCCTTCCTCTTCCCAGAAGTTCACGGACACCAGGGTACCACCCCCACCCTCCCTGGTAAAAGAAACCCCTAACCCAGTGGTAGCCCGGGGACCTCCCACGTGTCCACCTCTCACAATGACCCCCATGAACGTACACCCAGATAGTGACTCGGGTTTCCGACAGGACGACGTCGTCTTCTATCTATCCGGGGGTAGTGTTTGTCTACCTCAAGTAAGGAACACCTGGTTATGAGGCTCTGCTTTTATCATCCTGTCACCTCTCTCCTCCGACTCGGGACGGTTCTCTCTTAAATTCTCGTGTGTATAAAGAGAAAGAGTTTCAGTCCTCTGGGGAGGTTGATGTGTACGCGTCTTCCCGAGAAACCTCAAGTTTTCCCCGCACTACAATTCCCTACGATTGATAGGTATCCGGAGACTCCAGTTTAGGTAGAACGGACTCTCGACACACACATGTGTACCCTCCTAGGACTCTATATGGTTCATACCTGAGACTTGGTTCGTTTAGTTTTGCTAACCGGTGTCCTTTAGGTCTTCTTCGCGGGGTATTTTCACTAAGTTTGGTGGAACCCCGTACGTGAGTCGCTGAGAGACTCAGGTACACACAGATAGGTGTGAGTGACACGAGAAAAGGAGGATTACGCACAAAGTGATGAAAGGTAGGAACACTCTTAAGAAAAGACGGTTCGGTTTCTCGGCCCCGGAACAGTGCCTGGTGACTAGATCACCGATCCTAGACCACGAGAATGGTGGTGCTGGACTGGAGTCGGAGACCGGTCCTTGGCTTCGGGGTGACGTTCTACGACATCCGACTCCGGTGAGTTCTAGTGACGGTCCGACCTAGGTCTCATGGACCCCCGGTCCTGGTCGACACAGGTGCCCCTCTCACGACGATCTGTGTACCCTCGTTCGTAGGGCACGTGTCCTTCCGAAAAGGAATTGTGAGTGCTCCTAAACACAGTAGTCACTCTGTTCCTCGTACAGAAACCTCCGTCCCGTTCCGAACGAGAACTCTCCTGGGGACTATATAAACCCCGACTACGTGGTTGTACGTGTTTACAAACTACGAGGTACAACGGATGACCGACACACTCGACTCCACTCAAAGAATAAAGAGATTCGGAGTGACAGAAATAGACTCCTTACCCTTGTCAGTACTTCTTCATTTCAACGAGTCAACACAGGCTGAGAAACGCTGGGGCACCTGACATCGGATGACCCGAGGAGGTAGGTACCCTAAGAGGTCCGTTCTTATGACCTCACCCAACGGTAAAGGAAGAGGTCCGATAGAAGGGCTGGGTCCCTAGCTTGGGCCCAGAGGACGGAAGATCCGTCTGCGAAATGGCAGACTCGGTGGTCCCCTCCGGGTCCTTGCCAGTATCACGGGTGAAATCTCTCAAGGTCCCTCCTAACTCTCTCTCACGAACCTTTCTTGGGTCGGGTGTCCTCCCGAGGTACTAGTGCTCAATGGTAGTCACGGTGGTGGCACTCCTAGTGTACCGAGGAAGGGCCGCTCGCACCCTGCGTACAAGCAGACACTTGGACCCCCTCCCCCGGTGACGCGACCGAGTACCTAGAGTACCCGTTCCCGTAAAGACCGGTGTCCCTCCCTGGAGATACAGTGGAGGGTCCACGGTACGGTGGAAGGAGACACCGAGTCTCTCACTCCTGGTCACAGGTCGATCCTCCCTCCCTTTCGACAGGGAGATCCCGGACCCTTGACCCTGAAATACGTTTCAGTCTCTGGAAGAAACGACCTTGACTTTTATTAAAAGTCCTTGTGTTTTTCTCCGTAAACTCTCTCTCTCGCTCGGTCCACCGGGTGTTTCTTTCTTTCTTTCTTTCTTTGACTGTTGTCCTCTCGACGGTCAAATGACGTTAAGTTTACGTCGACTTTGGACTTGAGTAGACGGTTCCTGGTCCCGAAGGGAAATGTCCCTTGTTTCCTGGGTGTACGTCCACGGGACCCCGACTACCCCCTGTCGTTCAGGAGTGTCATCGGTGCGGCAGGTCCCACCTGGGACCACGAGGAAAGGACACAGCACGTCAGACGTCACTCTTGCCGGCCCAGGAGGACCCCACGGACACGAACCCGACCCCACCGTCAACGAAACCCCCGAAACCCCCAAGTCCTGTCTCACCTCTCCCTCTCGTCTCAGTGTCGGTCGCAACAAACCTCCCCACAAGGTCGGCCCCTCGGTTTGGGCCGAGTACAAGTTCCCTTCTTGACTCCGACACTCGGTCAGACCTCGAAACCCCGTTTCTCCACCGTCCCAGCTACCAACTACCCAGATCTTCTTCTGAGTCCTCTTTCCGATTTAACACTACCCTAGACTCTCTCCCTCTCCCTCCCCGTTCTTTCCGAGTTTCCGTCTCCTCGACCTAGGGTCAGGAGAGTCCGTAACGGTATCCGGGGGACTGGAGGGACCCCAGTGCCGGTAGGACCTAACGTCTTTACAGTTGGAGAACAGTTTCCAGTCCCCGGGTATCCCTTAACCCTGACACCACAGTGGACGGTTATTGGGTCGGGGTATTGTAATATTAGTCTCTGTGGGTCCAGATCTCTCCCTACCGGACGGGGAGAGTGAGTCGTGTACTCCCCGGATGTCGGGTCTACTCCCCGGAAAGAGGTGTTGGAGACAGGGGTGTCTGGTAGTGCGGAGACTGTTACGCGATCGGCTCCGGAGGGAGACTTCTCCGACACAAACGGAAGAGGTCCTTTGGGGGGTAATTTCCGAGTCTGACGGACCTTCACGTCGTGAAAGTGTCGTAGTAGAAAGTCCTGAACTTTATCGATCTGTGAATGAGGAACCTTCCTTTCAATACTGGTTGTATCTGTCGTATAATTTTTCGTCTCTGTAATGAAACGGTTGTTTCCAGGTAGATCAGTTCCGACACCAAAAAGGTCATCGGTACATACCTACACTCTCAACCTGACATTTCTTTCAACTCACGGTTCCTTAACTACGAAAACTTGACACCAACCTCTTCTGAGAACTCTCAGGGAACCTGACGTTCCTCTAGGTTGGTCAGGTAGGATTTCCTCTAGTCAGGACCCACAAGAAACCTTCCTGACTACAACTTCGACTTTGAGGTTATGAAACCGGTGGACTACACTTCTCGACTGAGTAAACTTTTCTGGGACTACGGCCCTTTCTAACTCCCGTCCTCCTCTTCCCCTGCTGTCTCCTACTCTACCAACCTACTGTAGTGACTGAGCTACCTGTACCCAAACCCACCTGAGGCCCTTAACCACTACCTGTCCCTCCGGACCGTACGACGTCAAGTACCCCAGTGTTTCTCAGCCTGTACTGACTCGTTGACTTGACTTGACTTGACTTGACGGACCTTCCCTACACACCCGGGGAGAGGGAGAGGGTAGTCGGTTCACGTAGGTAGAGTCTGGTCTGTCGTTGTGACGCCCCCGGACCGTCCCAGTCGTCCGCCGGTACTCCGTCTCATTCGGTCCCTCTCCGACTCATTGTCGTAGTCTCCGCCAGGGTCCCGACCCCCACCCCCCAGCGTCCTCCCTCCTCCACGTCCCACTGTCCACCCTCGACGTACGTGGGTCCCCTGGTGAAAGGACGACCTTACTCGAGACATCCGTCCCTGACACGGGACGAGGTGTGTGGGAAGAGACACTGGGACCCGCACACTGGAGTTACTAGTCCCGTCCCTTTACCCCTATTATTGTGGGGAGATCCTAACGTCCCGTCTTGTTATTTGGGGTTTTATACGTTGTCCGGGTTGGGTCTCGGACCGTCCACCTACCGCAGACTGTCGCCCCGAGGGAGGTCGGGTGACGGCCGGTCCTGCGGGGTCGACCCCAGCGCCGAGGTGGTAGTGCGAAGACCCTGAACGCAGGACGAGGGGACCGAGGACCGATACTCTGGGACCCGTTCGGGGAGAGGGAGGGACTCTGAGTCAAAGGAGTAGACGTTCTACCTCTATTATTAGGGTGGAGGGACGTCTAGCTCCACTCCTGAGTCACTCCACTAGTAACAATGCACGGTCGAGTGTCGGACGTACCTTCTGTGGCGGTAGTCTCCGTCGACGACAGGGGGTCTCGTCCCCGAGACGCCCCGGAGAATCTCTCACTTTGGGACCTGGTATCCTCCCGACAACAAGGGTCTCAATAGTAAGTGAAGGCCGTAGGGAAGGTCTTAGGGGGACCCTAGGTACCGACAGGGAGGGGACGGAGGAACGAAATGGTAGAGAACAGAGAGCCAGGTCGAGACTGTCCCGCCCAGACCGGAGATGAGTCAGATACCTTTACCTAAGAGGCACGAACACTTTTGATGCGTAGGTAATGGCGAACCAATTACTGTCGTGCGGGGGCAGAGTCGCACGGAAGGAGGCGAAAAAACTTGTTTGTCACCATTCTTCGAGCACTTCTCGATAAACCGTTTTCCGTCGTGAAGGAAAATTCGGTGTAATACAATTTTAGTCTTAAAGGAGAGTTGAGAGATTATTGGGGAGGAGAAGGAAAAGAGAATTTCTTCTCCCAGAGAACAAGTGAGAATACTTTCGACGTAATTCCCTCTACTTAGATCTTCCGTATTTGAGGACTCTTCTCCATCGAGAAATTCTACATAAATAGACGTCGTACTCATACTTGCATATGCGACACCCCAGTGACATCCCACCCGACTTAACAAGACGAAACTTACTTGACATCTAGACCGACATTCATGGACGAAGAGTGACCACGAGGTCGAAGACAAAGTTCGCCACTATGAGTTCCTTCACCTCACTCAGGACGACCCAGACAGTCGGGACGGAACCGGAGAACAGTCCATGTGTCCAAGGGGACCTGGGAGAGTGGACATGTCTATCTACCCTCCGACGACCTGTTAGGACTGTAGGAGGGACTAAGGGTGGGCGAACTCGGATCTAGAGAACAGACCGGTTGTGACAGGAATTAGGTCACTGGTTACCAGAGTTTGACGGGTCCTCTCTCCCGTGAGGTCCCTTCGGTCCCCGTTGCTCCTACCCCACCAGTGGGACAAGGACTCTGAGGTCAGAGATTCAGACCAGGACAGAGACTTTGAAACAGACACCGGAATCGGACCCCAGAGTCTCAGAGTGGAGGGATTACAGAACTAGGTCGGGGAACCCAGGAAGGGTGATTCCTCGACCCGACTACCGGACAGTCTACGTCGTCCCGACCGGAAGTATGGTAGCACGTGGACCCGGGACGTGAAATGTCGGAGGTGGGACCGGGGGGAAGAAGACGTAGGGGAGGGGGTCCTACTCTTTAGACGTACCGATTTTTCAACACGGATCGGTTCCAAACTCGAAGGGACCACCGAGTCTGTCACTTCTCAGACGGACGTTACGACCTCTGGACCCAAGTTAGGGACCCAACGCTTCTAGGGGACCTCTTCCCTTACCGTTGGGTGAGGTCATAAGAACGGACCTCTTAGGGTACCTGTCTTCTTGGACGGTTCGGGGTCAGGAACCCCAACGTTTCTCAGCTCAGCTTGTGCTGACTCGTTAATTGTGAATAGGTTCCAAACTCTAAATAATAAGATCTGGCACCAAGTCCATCGACAACGACAACAAGTCGACGATTCAGCACAGGTTGAGAAACGGTGGGATACCTGACGATCCTGGTGGACGGGGTCGGGGGTCGGTCAAGGGTCTGTTCACCGGGTCTCTGGTGAAGGACTCGGGTCCACCTCGTAGAAGGGACCAAGTACGAGGTCCAGTACCTGACCCCCGGGTACTCTTATGGACTCGGACTCCGTGTCGAAACCCGTGTCCGTCGCCCGTCTCGTCCTACCTGTCAGGTCGTACCCCCACGTCCCCCGGAGGGACCTCCTTCGTCACAGAGTCCACCCCAACCCTCCTATTCATGCCCATGTGTTCAGTGTCCTCCTCTTATCTCAGGGACGTCTGGGTGGTTGCCTCGTTTCCGACCCTCCTGGCTCCTCCACTTTCTCAGGTCGTCTTAGTCACAGTCTTTAAGATCTTTGTCTTAACGGGTGGCCGACATGTGTCCGTTTCGGTAGAGTGGGTCTTCCCTCGGTACGGACCTCTCCAATTGTCCGGACGGGCCCAGTGGATCCCAGCCGCTATCTTAGAGACTCGACCCTCAGGTGATGGGGTCTGGGATCCGGCCGGAGGAACTGGAGTCCAGAGGGTATGAGGGGTCAGGTCGGGTCGAAGACAGTGGGACTGGAAATAGGGAGAAGAGGTCGTTGAGGAAAAATGGAAAGTGGAAGCACCGACTCTGTCAAAGAGTTACAGGTCGGTTTCCCCATTAAGAATAGTCTAAACTAAATTCATTATTTTGTAAACACCGGGTCGGTAAGCCCGTCCTCTCGACTCTTGTTACTCCGGGTTGACGTCTGTGTCCGTAGTTAGAACGACAAAAGGGTTGTACTCCGGAGTCTCCACGACTGACCCCCGAAACCCCGGTCGCCGAGACCCCCACCTAGGAGACAACGGTCCGACACACTCAGACCCATACAGAGGAGTGGAGATCCTCGGAGCCGAACGAGGACACCTTTCACCCCGTGGTGGTACATGGGACGTCCCCAACAGAACTCCTGACCTCTACAATCTTTCAATTCGTGGTATACACTTCAGTTCACGGGGCGCAGAAGGGTCCCGGACTCACGATGTGGCACCGTCGTCGACGAGGTCACGACCTTACACTAACCGGCACTTCAGTACTCTGACTAAGTCGAAATTTTCGACGCCAACGGGGGTAGCCGGTGTCAATCCCCCACCTTACTAGACTAAATAGTAAAAAATTCAGGGGGGGACGTTCGAGTCGGAGTGGAACGGAATGTCGGTTAGGACTGGACTCCTAGTCTCACCCTCTTCGAGTCACGATGACAGGTTCCATCCTCACTCTGGACTTTTTTACGACACACGGAACCCACTCGAGGACTGGGAGGGACTCGAGGGTAAAGTCCCTCTGAGGGAAGAAGTGACCCGAACGCAGTCCGTCGGGTCCGAGAGACCCAGAGTCCGAGGAGTGGAAATGTTAACAACATCGGTGCGTAAGGCCCTTTGTTCGAGTGAGTCTTCCTGTTACGTCTCTCACCGCACGTCGAATAATGTGGTCGCCCGGGTTCCGTCTCAGAGGAGAACCGGTTCCTGGGGCTGGTCAAAAACGCTTTTGGAATATATGGGATTCACATGCACGGATTTGGGTGGAGGGGTTTAAGGGACTTTGATCAGACCTGTTTCGTTTCCTCTCTATGCAAGTTTCAATTGGGTACTAGGTACACGGTACTCGGATCCATCAATGTCACCTGTGAACAGTTATCCGGACACCAGTATGGGGTTATTCGTATCATCTTAAATGCTGACAAGAGAATGTCTCTATTAATCACATAAGAAAATCCACTACCTCTCAGATCCATGCTCAGGACTCCGAGAAGGTAGGTCTCCCAGACCAAAAGACAACCATACAGCAAAGGTATCTGTGGCCCCCGTCTCAAGTCTCAGGTAACCCTCCCCCTGGTACACACATCGGATCACAAGTGTCAGGCCAGATTCTATCTCAGGATGAAAGTTCTATCCCGGACAAGACAGACAAGGAAGGAAGTCATACTGGAATGAGTACCCCGACAACACTCTTGGTATCCTCTTATGCACCCACTCCTGGGTGGAATGGAAGGACCATTCCAGGAAATGGAATGTACGAGTCATTTACGACTAACACCAGGACCCTGAAAGGGTTGGTCCCTCTCCGAGTCTCTTTGGTTCCGGTGGGATATACACTTGGGTTCTTACTCTTCTTTGTCAAATTATTTGACCGTTTTTCTTTCTCAAAGTCTCACTCCCCAGTTCTGGTTCGAGGAGGGTCTCCGGTTTTCCTTGTAAACTTGGTTATTTCTCCGACAGTAGGGGAGACGAGGGTCGGGAGGTTCCGAAGACCCGAGTCTACGCGTACTGGGGGTTCGGAGGAGGGGTAGGCGGGGTTCCGGTGACGAGACTGGAACGAGGGGAGACTGAGGAGGTGAGCGTCTTGAGGTCGGTGTGACCGGAGGGCGACAAAGAGTTTGCCTCGGGTAAGACCGGAGACCCTGAGACGTAAACGACAACAGGGGACCCGGAGGGACCACCGAGTCTGCCATTTCTTAGACGGACGTTACGCCCTCTGGGTCCAAGCTAGGGACCCAACCCTTCTAGGGGACCTCTTCCTCCACCGTTGGGTGAGATCATAAGAATGGACCTCTTAGGGGTACCTGTCTCCCCGACGACGACGACCTCTGACCTCCCGATGTCAGGTACCCCCACGTCTCAGTCTGTGCTGACTCTTTGAGTGGGTGTGTGGGACGGTCTTTTGGCGAAGGGAGACGACACTAGTCCCGAACAGGGAGGTGAGGTAAGTCCAGGGGTTTTTGTAGTGGGAGGGGTAGGATAGTGAGACGGGAGTCGGGACGTATCGTTAATAGTCGGGACCGTAATAAATCTGTACATAAAACAATCACAAACAGAGGAGGGGTGGGGTATGTCACCCTCGAGACTAACACTCCGTTCCTGAACTGGACAAGAACAGGGTCGAGACAGGCGTCTGGTGTCCTGTCCCGGACCACGTATCATTTAGGAGCCATTTACTTCTCCGACCTCCGTTCTAGAGACCCAAGTTCAAGTTTAGGGAAGAAAGGGAGTTTCACACTGGAACTTGACTTAGAAGCTACAGAGACTCGGTTACATAGCGGAGACATTTTACCTCGATTAGCGGTACGATTTAAGTCTTACCTCACACTGTGATACCACCTATTCAACCCTTTGACGGATCATGTCAAGATCCGTTATATGGTATCGTATACGAGGTCTTTGACAACGACAACAGAATTGCCATCATTCGGGTAAGTAAGGGAGGTCTTTGTGTGACTGTGGAGTAGACGACTGTCTGTGTCTTTTAGTTCGAACCGAAGACTGGATCTCTACGAGTACCAAATCACTCTCTCTGTCTGGTCCCTTATACATTGATTCCTGGTACTCACCTCTATCTTTATCTGAGTACCGTAGAGGAAAACTGGAAAGGGTTTAAGAAGGTCAACCACCACCGAACAATCAAGATACAGGGAATGGTTCTGGAGGACAGCATTTTATTGAGTGTGTCTACCAATAATGCCACGAACCGGTCCCACGTGCCAAAGTCAGTCACAAAATGTCTCCCAAAATGTCTCTTCCCCTACAACCCCGATTCAGAACTTAACAACGTCCTTCTCTCTGGGGAAGGTCCCGGACTCTCACCCAAGAACAGATTGTGAGTCTTTACTTGACAGGCTCCTCTTTGTACACGACCGTTCCGTTCTCGGAAATAACCCTTCCCCGTGGGCCCGTCTCATCTCCTCCCACGCCCTTGAGTCCTCCTGGTGAGATGGTACATCGAACGTCAGAGTCCGAAAGACCACCACTCAAGGGTCCGATGAAGACCGGTCAGTAAGGCTGAGACCCAGAAGGGACCGTCACGTACGTAACGAGTCGGTTCTCCCTAATAGCGTTCCTCCTAGGGCCCTGCACACCTTGTGCGCCGTAGAGAAAAACTGGAAAGGCCTTAAGAGTGTTAACCCCCACCACACAATCAAGACACAAGGAATGACTCTGAAGGATAACATTTTAACAAGGTCCTTCCCCCTGGGGAAG
Organism: Capra ibex; assembly: GCA_006410555.1. Taxonomy (NCBI): domain Eukaryota; kingdom Metazoa; phylum Chordata; class Mammalia; order Artiodactyla; family Bovidae; genus Capra; species Capra ibex. The sequence continues at coordinate 12,480,926 of SJYO01016970.1, forward strand.
GCACCGGGTTCTCACCTGAGAACAGATTGCGTCTTTACTTAATGGGCTCCTCTGTGTGTGCGACTGTTTCGTTCTCTGAAATAACCCTTCCTCGTGGGCCCACCTACCTCTCGTCGCCCCATTCCCTTGGGTCCTCTTGCCGAGACGGTGCACCGAGTGTCAGAGCCCAAACTACCACTACCCTAATCGAAGGCCCAACAGTAACCGGTTAGTAGGAATGAGTCCCAGGAAGGACCTCTGCGTGTCTAACGAGTCGGTTCTATCTTCGGTCTCTCTTCCTAAGGTCCTCTACCACCCTGTACACCATAGAGGAAAACTGGGAAGGGTTTAAGAAGGTCAACCACCATCGAACAATCAAAGTATAGGGAATGGTTCTGGAGGACAGTATTTTATTGAGTACGTTCACCAATGAGAACACGGACCGGCCCCACCCGCCAAAGTCAGTCACAAAGGGGATTGTCTCACTTATTCTTAGGTCGTCCGGTTGTCCCTCCCTTCTTGTGCTTCCGTCTCTTTTCTCGTCCACGTTTTTGCCCGGCCCACGCCCCCGAAGGACGGACCACCCATGGACTGATTACAGACACGAAGACGTGTCGACCACGTTTCGGTTCCTCCAACCTGGTACTGGACTCCTGTGAGACCTCGAACTCTTCCCAAGGGTCGTCCTCCCTAGGTCAACCTGGTGAGATCCCGTCTCACCTCCCACCCTACTTGACCTTCAGTTTCTCCAACAGTCACACAGCTTGACACAGTACTCTCCCCCCGAACCTGTCTCCCGGTCCTACCCCGGGTCACTAGTCCTGTCTGTAGTTCAATCGAATCTTCTTCGTCGGGTCGGTTACCCTAACCGTACTTTTTGAGACTCGACGTCTTATTCTGAAGAGGTTTGACCGTTGGTTGAAGTCCCGGAAGGACGACCGTCTCGACACGACAATGTACCCGAGTCACCGACACCTCACGTTCTCGACCCTACTTCCTTTCCAGTCGCCCCATAACGGTGTTCCGTCCTTTCTTTCCTATACTCCTTCCTTGTAAGACAGTTGGTCTTGGTCGAGTTCCTTTGGATTGTCCCACTCTCTCTTCAAGGGAGGGGGGCCTTTCAGTTTCCCCTTTATGTAAACAAAGGTACTGTGTGAACACAAAAAGTCCTCTGGCACACTAACAAAGACGTGACCTTTCGGTGCTTGTCTTTTAAGGTGGACGACTCTGTCGGCGAAGGAGGAGGTCCGTAGTCTGTTGTCTCCTTCGTAGACAGGGCCCAAATGACCACGGACTTTAAGATGGTAACATCGAAGTAAGGATACCGAACTCCGAGACAGAAAACAATTTTACGTTCGTTGAAGTGTCTTCAAAAGTTGGGTCTGAATAAAAGTACTTAAGTTGTTTATCAAAAACTGAAGGACGAGATTTGGTCCGTCATGGATCTCCCAGCCTTACCTCTCTAATTCCGAACAGATATAGGTTCAGAAGTTCCTTGACCGTCACTATGTTTCGTCCTGGGACACCCGGGAGGTTCCGTGCTTTCGGAAAGACACGGAGGGTAAAGAACTAATATCCTTTATCCGAAAGTAAGTCGGAGGAACTGGAAGGAACTCAAGGTTGGGTCGTCCAAGTTGTCAACGATTTATTCCTTCCCTCCCCTACGTCTCTTTTCCCTCTTTGTTAGTTTTCTTTGTTAGTTTTATTTGTCATCATGTCGGAACCCCGTCCCAGGAGTAAAGGGGGGAGTTCCCTATGTGTATTGTTATAGAAACTCGACAAAACGTATTTGACTTTGGGGTGGTCCACCTTCTTCAATCACCATACGACGGGTGTTCGTGAATTTGAGGTCTGGTCAACCTTGGTTTTCCAACTACTACGACTGAGGGGGATGAAGTCAGTCAAGTCAACGAGTAACACAGACTGAGAAACGTTGGGGTGCCTACCGTCGTGCGGTCCGAAGGGACAGGTATTGGTTAAGGACCTCGAACGAGTTTGAGTTCAGGCAGTTCAGTCATTGCGGTAGGTTGGTAGAGTAGGAGACAGTGGGGGAAGAGGAGGGCGGAAGTTAGAAAGGGTCGTAGTCCCAGAAAAGGTTACTCAGTCGAGAAGCGTAGTCCACCGGTTTCATAACCTCGAAGTCGAAGTCGAATTCAGGATTATAAGTCCTGATTAAAGGAAATTCTACCTGACCAACCTAGAGGAACGTCTGGTTCCCTGAAAGTTCTCAGAAGCGGTTGTGGTGTCAAGTTTTCGTAGTTAAGAAACCACGAGTCGAAAGAAATATCAGGTTGAGAGTGTAGGCATACACTGGTGACCTTTTTGGTATCGAAACTGATCAACCTGGAAACAGTCTTTTCATTACAGAGACGATCCAACCAGTATCGAAAAGAAGGTTCCTCGTTCGCAGAAAATTAAAGTACCGACGTCAGTGGTAGACGTCACTAAAACCTCGAGTTCTTTTATTTCAGACAACGACAAATGAAACAAAGGAGTAGGTAAATGGTACTTCAATGGAGTGTGAATTGGTTAGTCTTCCTACGGGTGTTTGACTTGTGTAGGGGAGACTTGGTGATGACATTTTGAAGAGTGATGGGCGAGGAAGGGTCCATCACGCACACCATTTTTATTTGCACGGACGGTTACGTCCTCGGAATTCTCTACGTTACAGTCAGGGATCCAGTCCTTCTGGGGGCACCTCTTCCTTTACTGTTGGGTGAAGTGATGAGAACGGATCTCTTAGGGTACCGGTCTCCTTGGACCATCCGATACTAGGTATCCCAGCGTTTCTCAGTCTGCGTTGACTTCACTGAAGAGTACGTGGGTGGTCGAAGTCCATCCCTGTGCGTCAAAACTCCCGTAATAATCGGACGACACCACGGGAAACGGACCGTCAAGTGATTTCGATAAAGACGAAGTGGGCTTTGAGACAGAGACTCTAAATTAAACCACGGCCCCATGTCTTCGGTCTAAAACCGTAGTATCTACCCACCTGTCCTCTGTTATCCTTTGGGTCAGTATTACCACGTCGTTTATCCTCACCCTCGTTCTACGACGACCTCAGCGGTCCTCTCCACTAAGTAAGTATCAACCTTTTCCACTTCGAACTCGACGCTAGATTTCCCACTTCTCTCCCAGCTGACTTTTTATTACGTGTTGGATTTTCAAAATAAGTCACCTGTTTAGACTCCTCAATTTAGGTTTTTTATCGTCGAGTTTACTGGGTGTTCGAACGAGGTTTTTCCGTTCTGTCCTCACCCTCACCTCGATCCTATATACCCTCCAAAAAGAAAAAAAAAAAAAAACGTTGTTATCTGGTCCATCAACCTTGTAGTTTTCTAATTGCAATTATTTTCTTTTGGTCTATAGAGTTCGATTCCTTATATCACGAAATGGTATATATCCTTCTACGTTCCCAGACTTGAGTGACTTTAGTAAGGAAACTATCTGTACAGTCAATAGACCCCGGTCATAGGACACAAATAAGTACGACTCAAAGGAGTCCCAAGTGACAGATCTCACCGGAGTCGTCGACTGACAATCTACCTGAACTGTCTCCCGTTGGATAAACAGAGGTAGGGTTTGAGGGAATCCCCAGTCCCGTGTCTACCGACATTAACTACCAAACTATCGACATTGTAGGAAAGACATAGTTATACCGACCGTTATAAAATCAAGTGTCCCAAACCCACCTCTCTCTCTTAGGGTCGACACACCCTGTCGGTCCCTCTTACCTACCTCAGTACTCGGTCTCACCACCCCCTGTCTCCTGATGGTCGGAACCTGTGTTCAGTCCTGTACCTTCTACTCCGACTTCGTAGTCCCTCCCGAAGAGTAACTGACCTACAATGTTGAGTAGAGTCCACCATCGGAGACAGTGTCACAGACGATGGCCGGGAAGGTAGAGTGGAGGAGGATGGTCCGTCCAAATATAGGACGGAGAGAGAGAGAGAGACGGAGATCGACACACTAGAGTCCGTTTCCTGAGTTGGAGAGACTCAGAGAAAAAGGGGTATACACTTGATATGAATGAGAACTGTTGTATACCTTGGATGTGGTGACTCGTAACGTAGTGTCTAAAGGAAGGGGGAAATGAGAGTTGATCTGGAATACTTTGTGCTAAAATGGTATAGACGGGGGAGGTGATTCCGTAAGATCTTTGGGAATGATACCGATTATTTTCGGTACTCGACTTAGGTCCGACTTGATTTTGACTGACCTCTGACCACTCCCAAAGGTGCCGTTACTGGTGCATTCGACCAACAGGACCCTTGGACGTACCTACGAGAACCTCTGTGCTCTCCGGGTGAGGATCACACCGGACTCCCTGTGTTTACTGGAGGAGTCAAACCCGATTTCGTCCCCATCCCAGTCTCCCCCGTCTACTCAGTTCTTTCCGGTCTACCCCACTAGTCAACGTACGGCACAAGTCTCAGTGTCGATCTCTCCGACAGGTAGGGTCGAGTTCGGGTACCATTCTATCCCTTTTACTCCGAGTCATCTCCCTTCCCTGAGTGGGGTTGGCAGAAGGGGTATTCCCGTCTTACCGTCGTCTTCAACCGACAGGAGGAACGGGTGACGTGGCAGGGTTCTAACTTTGGTGTAGGGTTGACTATTATTATTCGGGGGTAGAAAACTCGTGAAAGATCCGTGGGTTGGGACGTGGTCTACAAAACACCCGTGTACGAACACACCAGGAGATGACTGAGGTCCTTCTACCACTAAGACAGTGGTCCACTTCCCACTCCTCCTGACATACAGACCCCGACCTACCCTCACCGTCCACCTACCCTCACTGTCCACCTACACCTTACCATCTCGGTCTCACCCACCACATCTGGTTTAAGTATTAGGTGGAACACCGAATTATCCGTCGTGGGTCCGTAGGTCCACGAAGACTCTGGAGTAGAACAAGTAGGAGTGTGGTCAGAGGTTTCCACCCCTACCAAGATGGGTAATATGACTACTCCTTTGATTCCAAGTACTATGGATCCCCTGAGTGGCTCCAAGTGAGATGAATAGACTGTATGGACTCTATGTGTCGACTAGTGCTCATGTAGACTCTGAGTGTCCACGAATGGAGTCCGGACCGGGAGAGACTTCATACTAAACGTACACAATTGAGTCAGGAATGTTGTTCAATTCTCTGAACGGGTTCCAGTGTCTCAAACAGTTACCGTTTCGACCCTTAGTTGGTTGGTGTCCGGTACACTGTAGTCTCGTGTTCGACATTAGGGTCCGGTAGTCGACGGTTTCGACCATTTACTACCTCGTCCTAGATCTGGACCAGTCGGACTGAGGTCTCCAGTACGCGAGAGGCAGTGGTTTCCGAGTCCGACTCGTCTCTCCGGGTCCGGACCCGTGGTTGGTCTCGTTCTACCTGACACCAACCGTGGGGTATGTCTGAGTCGGGTCTGGAGTCTCCTTCCGACCCCCACCGCTTTCGGAAGGGTCTCGACCGGGAGTCCGTTGGGGTCTCGTCCCTGGTTCAACAATGGTTGGTCCAAGAACCGGAGGAACCAGTTATCTTTAACTATTTCCCGGTTTGTTCTTTAAGTTCCGAAACAACCCCAGGGAACGACGTCGTCCCCTCTCACTCTTATTCATTGTTCAAGAAAACGAACGAGACTTCTCTCCCACTCAACCAAGGATTATACCCCTCTTCCATCCCCATCCAGGTTCCCAGTCCGGTCTTTTCACCGAATCCACTAGACGGGTGAGGCAACCACCACGACGTACCCAAAAACCAGAAAAACATAGACCAAGTATTAAACAGGGTTGACACGTACGTCCGTCAAGAAAAACCAAGGAAGATCAAAGAGACAACCTCTTCCGCTACCGTGGGGTGAGGTCATGAGAACGGACCTTTTAGGGTACCTGTCTCCTCGGACCATCCGACGTCAGGTACCCCAGCGGTTCTCAGTTTGTACTGATTCGTTGAAGTGAAAGTGAAAAGTGAAAGTATGTAACCTCTTCCTTTACCGTCGGGTGAGGTCACAAGAACGAACCTCTTAGGGTCCTTACCCTCTCGGACCACCGGACGACAGATACCCCAAAGTGTCCCAGCCTGTGTTGATTTCACCGAATCGACGTAGAGACATAAGACAACGACCTCCTCTTACAGGTCCACGTTCGTGACTTCGTCTCAGGGTCCGGGGTCGGTTAGAGTTTCGATTTGAACGACTCACACTCTGTAACGTCTGGGGACCCGGAATCAGTTCCCCCTGTTGGAACAGACCCAGAGTCGTAGAAGGGGTCCGGGTAAGGTCACGTTCCTTAGTCGAAGAGGACCCTGCCCTAAGGTCTGATACGTAAAGTCTTTAGGAGTGTCTACTAAGACTTCGTCGGGAGTCTGAGACAGTAGATGCCGGGTCACAGTTTCAGATCGAACCTTTCAAATCCCAACAACAAGTTAGTGAATCAGTACAGGCTGAGACACGTTGGGGTACCCGACGTCATGCGGTCCAAAAGGACAGGAAGTGATAGAGGACCTGAAACGAGTTCGAGTGCAGGTAACTCAACTGCTACGGTAGGTTAGTAGGATAGACAGCGAGAGAAGAGAAGGACAGGAGTCAGAAAGGGTCTTTGTCCCAGAAAAGGTTACTCAGTCGAGAAGTGTAGTCCACCGGGTTCATAACCTCGAAGTCGAAGTCGTAGTCCAGGAAGGTTACTTAAGTCACAACTAAAGGAAATCCTAACTGACTAAATTAGAGGAACGTCAGGTTCCCTGAGAGTTCTCAGAAGAGGTCGTGGTGTCAACCTTTTGTAGTCAAGAAGTCGTGAGTCGGAAGAAATACCAGGTTGAGAGTTTAGACATGTACTGATGAGTTTTTTGATATCGAAACTGATCTACCTGGAAACAACCGTTTCACTACTAGTCTGTGATTTCTCTTATCATTTTTGTTACCGTTATGTAACCTGCACGGTCCTCGAATCGGACAGGAGGACATACGGAATCGAGGGTCAGATTACTGTCACTTTTAATTATTGTTCTAATAATGGTAGAATAAAGTGTCTACTCCCCTGACTCCGAGTCTTTCCCTTCTTTGGACGGACTTCAGTATGTCGACCACTCTCCCCTCGACCCCAAGTACGATTCTGACTAGACGAACCAGTCCGAAGGAGGGAGGAAGGGAGAGACACCTCCCAGACCCAACCCCCACCCGCGTCCGTTACCGAGGACACCCCCGAAGGTGGTCTTTCGATGGAGAGGACTTACGTCCTTTCTCGAAAACGGACAGAGAAGACAGGTAAGGGTTTACCCTTAAATTCAAAACTTTTCTGGACCAACGGGTCTTCTCCTCCAAAAATGTGTGTTTTATCGTCAAAGAGAAAATCACACTCGTGTCGTCGTAGTCTAACACTTCCTCAACCCCCTCTACGCAGCCTTCAAGACGACCCAGGGTTACTCGTATTTGTCGAAACTCACGTTTGTTGTGTGAGTGTCCCCTACGAGTCTACAAGGGACCCGGGGGCTCCGGAATCTTCAATGGTCCCGGAGGGGAGGGTCGGGTCGACTCGAGATCTCGGGGAGATCTCCACTCTATTAGTAACTGGCGATGGTGTCTCCGACGAGTAGGATAAGCAGACTTGGTTGTCGACTTTCCAAGACGGGGAAACTACTAAAGAGAAGTCGTCTTTTCATCCCTACTCTGTTCCCTCTCCTAGGTCTCCATGGTAAGGTCCGGCCGTTGGGTGGGTGACACACTACTCCCAGTAGAGAGACCCAGAGTCCAAGTGATAGACATTTTATTTAAAGCCCCGAGCACTTTTCGAATTCCTTCTTTCGTGTACACTTCCCGAGCCATACAACACGCCGTGTATCATCCACGAGTTTTTTATAATCAAGGGAAGAAGGTTACGTTTCCCCGACGTACCCGTAAACACGAGACAGGCCCCTTGCCACTATTTACACCCGACGACGTCCGACAAACTCGTCACCACACCCAACGTGTGTGTGTCCACACACAAGGCACATGGAACTCCCACAAATACGTTGTACATACACTACCGGTGTTTACAGAACAAACTCTAGATACCCACTTCGACCCTCTTTACTCCACTTCACCACCAACCACTACACCCCTTCAATCCCCGGATCCCGAACACGTTGGGACCCCTTAACAGTCGTGTTGGATAAGTACTAATAAAATTACACTTATTATTAAAAGGACTGGAATCTCATTTTGACTGTAGATCCTTCTACGGGGTTAGGATGGTCAGATTGAGGACCAGAGTAACCCCTTACTTATCCTCACTCGGTCCCTCATCCGTGGCCCGTAGAAGGGTCCCACAGTAAAAATCAGGTTCTGGTCTTTTTTACGGGTAATAAACTATAATTTTACGGTGTTATTTAATATCTCCTATTTTACACGTATCTAAACTTTATAATTTAACTTTTCAAGTTTATTACTCATACGGCCACCGACCAACGACGTCGGAGACGGAGACCTGCGGGACCTCTGTGTCATCAAGGGGGAGACATTCTCTTGACGGGGTCACCTTGGTAAAACGATAGGGACGTGAAGTCCTTTACTTTGGAGTCACTTTGTCTGACCCGTCTCGACACCCAACGAGATTGTCCCCAAAATCTTTTGACAGAGACGTCTCCCTGATCTCCGGACTCGTCTTCGATGACGTTATTATGTCTACCTCCTACTCGTCCGGACCCTCGTCCTCCCCGTCTCCCTTGTCTCCCCGCCCTTGACCCTTTGTATGGCATTTTCACAGAGGACCTGCATTCCTTCCCACGTCCACCTCTGTCCTCTCCGTCCCCAAGCTAGACTAACCCTGCCACTCGGGAGACACGGGGCGGTGCACACCCCATCGGTTCAAGTCTTAGTGTCCTCCTCGTCCTTACTTATAAGAAGTCTTTCACTTCTGACTCTCCCTTCTGTTTCGGGGCCAACGAAATTTTGAGGTTAGATAATAAGTTGATCCTGTTTAGTATCACTACTTCATCTTCTCCCCCTTTATGAGGAGTTAAGTAAAATGCTTCGGTCGTAATAGGACTATGGTTTTGGTCTCCATAGTATTTATTCCTTTGGATGTCTTAGAAATGTCTTTATCCACATTTTTAGTAGTCATTTTATGATTGTTTGACCTACATTTCTTCCAATAAGTGATACTGGTTCACCCTGAATAGGGTTCTTAGCTTCAATCCAAAATGTACACTTTTAGTCGTGCTACATCGAATAATTGTCTTATTTTCTATTGTTAGTGTGTTAGTAGAGTTATCTATGTACTTTTCGTAAACCGTTTTGGGTTGTAGAAGAATACTATTTTTGTGAGTTGTTGTTGGTTTTTTCTTTCTTTCTTCCTTTAAAGAAATAAGTTTGTTACAAGTAGATACTTTTGAGGTGTTCATTGTAATCTGTCTTATCACTTTCTGACTTGTGAAGGGACACTTTAATCCTCGTTCTGATCCTGCAGTCGAGAGTAATGAAGATAAGTTGTAATACGATCTCCAGGATTGGAACCGTTATTCTGTTCTTTTCTTTCTTTTCCGTAGATCTACCATTTTCTTTTCAATTCAATTTGTATAAACGTCTACCGTTCCATAACGTCTACTTTTGAAGATTCCTTAGGTTTGTGTGTCTTTACTAATTAGATTATTTGTTCAAGTCGTTTCAACTTCCTATGTTCTATTATGTGTTTTTAGATCACATAAAAATGTGTGATCGTCACTTGTTAGACTTTACTTCAATTTTTTTATTAAGGTAATTATTATCATAGTTTGTCTTATTCTATGAATCCCTATTTAAATTGTTTATTCACGTTTTGTGAGGTTTCGGATATTTTGTAACTTTATTTAATTTATAGATTCATTTATCGTTCTAGATTTATTTACCTTTCAAATATCTGGTCTTAGGATTGATAACCAATCTATCTTTACGAAGGGTTTAACTTGATGTCTAAGTGTTAGGAATGGTTTTAAGTCGACAGAAAAAAAACAGTCTTGAAGTGTTCAAATAGGATTTTAAGTATTCCTTTACATTCCCTGTGTCTGACCGGTTTTATTAGAACTTGTTCTTTTATTTGAACCTTCCGAAAATGAATGTCTAAAGTTTTCAAATGATGTTTCGATGTCATTGATTTTATCACCCCAAAACCGTATTTCTATTTCTGAATCTAGTCACTTTATCTTAAATCTCAGGTCTATATCTTGATGGATATACCACTTACCTAAACGTTTTTCCTATTCTATTAACTCACCCCTTTCTACTCAGAAAATTTGTTTACTCCGACTCTGATAACCGATCGGTATACATTTTGTTGTTTTTAATCTAGGGACAGTGTGTGATATATGTTTTCAATTGAGTTTCATCTACTCGGATCATTCCCGATCTCACTTTCACTTCAGCGAGCCTACACAGCCTACCAAACGCTGGGGTACCTGACGTCGGGTGGTCCGAGGAGACGGGTACTTTAAGAGGTCCGTTCTTATGACCTCACCCAACGGTAAAGGAAGAGGTCCCCTAGAAGGGTTGGGTCCCTAGTTTGGGCCCAGAGGACGTAACGTCCGCCTAAGAAATGACTGACTCCGTGGTCCCTTCATGATTCCCGATTTTAGTCTTCATTTATATCCGTCTTTCTAGAAGGGTCCACTGAGTCACCATTTCTTAGGTGAATGTTACGTCCTCTGGACCCAAACTAGGGACCCAGCCCTTCTAGGGGACCTCTTCCTTTACCGTTGGGTGAGGTCATAAGAACGGACCTCTTAGGGTGCCTGTCTCCACGGACTATCCGATATCAGGTACCCCAGTGTTTTCTCAGACTGTGTTGAATCACCGATTTGTTGTATGTATCTGTCTTTAGTAATACTCGAATTTAATCCGTTGTCAAAGAATCTACACTGTGGTTTTCGTATCAAGATTTTCGTTTTTCATTTACAGTCTGTAGTAGTTTTAATTTCCGAAAACACAAAGTTTCCCGAAGTAGTTTTTTCACTTTTATGTTTGATATCTTAGTCCTTTTTTAACACTGTTAGTACGTAGACTATTCGTTGAATATAGATCTTATACATTTCTTCAGGATGTTCCGGTGTTGTTTTTCGGTTTGTTGAGTTAAACGTTTATGCGATTTCTAAACTTATCTGTAAAGAGATTTTTTCTATATGTTTACTGGTTATTCTAGTACTTTTCTACGAGTTGTAGTAATCAGTAATTTCTCATAATTTTGGTGTCACTCTATGGTAAGAGATATGTAATCCTACTGATATTCGTTTTTCATCTGTTATCGTTAACACTCACTCCTATAGCTTTTTAAGCTTGGGAGTATATGGTAACCAACCCTTTTACGTCCGTCTAAGAAATGACAGACTCGGTGGTCCCTTCGGCATATTTCACCACATCGGTGACACTTTTCGTCAAACCGTCAAGGAGTTTTTGACTTCGTATCTCCATGACATCTTGAGTCTCTAAGACGACGATCCTTATATGGGTTCTCTTCACTTTTGAACGGAAGGTAAGTCTTCTGTCACAGGTGTCCCGTTCGAGTCGAAGTCCCTTTCTTTTCCTCGACCTCTCTGTGCTAATCCTGCTAATAAGGGCCCGAATCCTACGGTCCTTTTCCTGAAAACTAGTTAAACCCTGAAAATTCGGGGACTTCTCGGAAAATCCCGAAACAGGACACACACACACAGATGAAGGAATACGTACACTTATCGACTTAATTATACATGTATTATTGAACAGGACGCATTGTAGAGAGTATCATTTTGCTGACCATAAAGTACCAAGTCATTGAGCTCTCCCTTTTAGCTTCTGATTATAAGTCGACCGTAAAATGAGGTTAAGTGTTTAGACATGCAGGAACCCAAGGTCTAGAGCGACGTTGGGACATCGGAGTCATGAGCCCCTTCTACAAACCCGTCGACCCACACTCCCCGAGAAGGAACCACCCACGGCTCCCCCTTCGGACGCTCCTAAAGCCTTAGGGTCCCTCGACCTTTTCGGTACCGAGTCACGTAGGCAGAAAGACACGTCGTCTGTTTCAGAGACGACTATTGAAGGACAGGTAGTGTAATCCTGGTGTCCCTTCCGGGGGAGGGGGTCGGAGATTCACGACATCGACGAGACAGGAAACGACTCGGACGCTCCGGACCGTTTCATTTCACTTTCAGCGAGTCAGGACAGACTGAGAAACTCTGGGGCGTCTAATATGTCAGGTACCTTAAGAGGTCCGGTCTTGGGACCTCACCCATCGGAAAGGGAAGAGGTCCCCTAGAAGGGTTGGGTGTCTAGTTTGGGTCCAGAGGGCGTAATGTCCACCTAAGAAATAGTCGACTCGGTGTACCCTTCGGGTTTCCTTCGGTGTTCGTTCCGGACCCCTCGAGGTCGGATTTTTACACCACGACCAGTTGAGACTGCCGACCAGTCTCGGAGTCGAAACCTGTAGAACCAACCTTCGACCCGAGGTGAGTGGGTGACCCCTTAAACCCCCTACAACAAAGTGGGCGACACGGAGTAAACTACAGTCACAACTGGGACACTCACGGGTCCCACAGACATACCAGTCAAGGGGTAGTAGACGAGAGGGTCAAGAGATGGCGGCGTGTGTGACAAATATGTTCATTGTCAGTAAACTAGTACCAACTGTAACTGTAAAGAAGGACTGACTACACAACTGTACTTGAAATCGGAAGTTGAATGGCAACGTTATTACTAATATTAATGGTGAACAGTTACTTAAGCATACACATTAGAGGAGATAATTCCAACGACAATCGTCTATGTTTAGTAGAGACGAGAGTGCTTGTGCTACGTGAGACGAGGGAGGCACCAGACCCTTAGACAGGAGGTCCAGAACCAGCCGAACCTGTTCGAGAAGGCGTTGAGAAGTAAACAGGACGTCCAACCTAAGACGTCGGGGAGGGACTTCTTGTGGAGTGAGACCTCTACACACCACTGATCAGGACGAAACGACGACCGATATACATACCTCTTGAGTGGGACTCGGTCTGTACTATGATTCACAGAACGGTCGTAAGCTATACTCTCTGAAAAGTAACGGTAAATTGTCTACACTTTCGACTCCAATCTTGACATCTTGACAACTTTCTAAACTAGTTTTAGGACGTTTATGACTGCCTACTCGGTCGGTAACTCGAATCCAGACAAAGTAAGATCTCGGGTCTAAGAAGTGACCATATATTTCGGAGGGAAAGGGAGGAGGAGAAGGGCCGAGACACGGGTTCGGGTCCTAACAGTTCTGGGGGACCGTCCGTAGAACTCCTAAGTACAGTGAGTGATCTTGCCACTCTCCCAGACCGAAGTCTAGGTGGAATATACCTCCCCCAGACCCTGGGGTCCTAGACGTCGGGTCAGACTCTTGATAGACGGACTTCTTCTCTGTGACCAAAGGGAAGTGGGGAAGGTCGTCGAGCTTCCAGCGTGGCCGAGAGGCCGGTCGTAGTGGACCGTCGTCTGCGCCCTCACTACCACCATGACAAAGATGCCAATGGTAGGTTCCCCGAAGAAGACCTGTAGTGCACTACGAGTGTCGTAGGAACCTTCCCTTCGAAAGATGGGGACCTTACCCCTTCGACTCTGGGTTTTGTACTGTCTAAAAGTCTTGGCTCTGTGGGGAATCTCTGGTAGTCGGAGAAGTAGAACATGTATTCCCTCCGGGGCTCTTCCCTTATCTGAACGGGCGACAGGTGTCCTTTACCCCCCAGTCCCGGTCGTGGCCTGGTCACCGGGATTAAGGGTCTGGTCGTGTTGGAGACTCAGCCAGGTCCCACGACCGAAAAAAAAAAGAGACAACGATAAACTAGACCGAAAATCAAAGTCGTACTAAGGGTTGGATAGACGAGAGGATTCTTTAACTCTCACCACGGTCTGAACTCAGGGTCCACCCGGTGACTGAGTGGTACACACTGCAACCCGTCGAAGAGGAACCGGAGATGCGAGGAGTCAAAAGAATACACATACTGTCTCGGTCCAACGGTTCAAACTCAAGGGGTCCAGAAGACCTACATGAGTCTCGTGGGGCAAGGGGGTCCCCAAAGTTTTGACCTGCACCAGAGGTACTCGAGAACCGAACCGTTGTCGACGAAGTGAATGGGTCGGTACTAAAATAAAGGAGGACGACCTTTAAGTCGAGGTACGTGAATCCGACTTACTGAACTAAACATCTTTAATTGTAAAGGACCCCGACAAGTGTAATCTTCGTCGTCCGTCAACAAGACTCATGAAGACTTACTCGAACCCTCAGATCGGCCCTATTTAAGTAGGGAGGTTACACTATATACGACCTGTCACTGTAACTTAATACAGTGTAATATTATCGTAGAGTGGTCCAAGGGTCTTGGAAATAAATTGACCTCAACGACCTTAGAGGGTCGTTCTCTGGGTGAGGGGACAGACCCTTGAAAAGGACCGTCCGTCGTAGGACCCTTGACTAATGTTACCACAATATCTCCTGTCTTGCCCACAACTACCGCCTCCCTCCCCGGAGTCCTGGAGACCCCCCATCCCCAACCGTCCCCTGTCTCTTTCTGGGGGACTGCCCTCTCCTCTTTCTCCCCTACCTCTCCCGGTGTGACTACCCTATTAAGTGAAGTGTTCCAGACAGTGGGTCCCGTCCCCGAAAACTCTAAGTAGAGTAGTTAATGGGTAAATAAATGTGAGAGTGAGTCTTTCGAAGAACTGGTCACTACCCGACCCATTACACGGTCCACTTCCCCTTTGTCCACTACTTCTCGAACAGAAATGGGAGTTCCCCGGGTCCCAGACCATGTCCTCTGTCTCCGAGACGGAGTTCTTCACGTTATTCCTCCTCTCTCTCGCAACTTAAGGAATCCCCTCCGTCCACCCCGTTCACACCCAGAATCTTACGACGACGATGACGACAGTTCAGCGCAGTCAGCACGGGCTGAGACACGTTGGGGTCTCTGCCGTCGGGTGGTCCGAGGCGACAGGGACCCTAAGAGGTCCGTTCTTGTGACCTCACCCAACGGTAAAGGAAGAGGTTACGCACTTTCACTTCAGCGAGTCAGCACAGACTGAGAAGTGCTGGGGTACCTGACGTCGTGTTGTCCGAAGAGGTAGGTACCCTAAAAGGTCCGTTCTCATAGTCTCACCCAACGGTAACGGAAGAGGACCAGAATCCTACCCTTGGGGGGTTTATCTGGGACTTACTCCTGAGACTACGACCAGCGAGTAGACCCTCCACTCGGGTCCCAGTGTCCACTTCTGTACCTCTCTGACTCGTCCCGTTCCTCCTCTCGGTCGTTTCGGAACCAAGTAGTCACCCAATGTCGTCACCCATGGTCCCGCGTCAGGACGACCCCTGGGTGATTCCTGGAGTATCTCCTACGGAGTCGTGGTAGGAGGACCTCCTGCCCCCCCTACCTGTAAATGGGTGACTGAGACCCCCGTATTGACGGGGGAGGTGAGGGTCTTTTCTGTCACACCTACCCGTCCTCCTGACCTAAGTCCCTCGACCTCCTAAACTTCCCTTCCTAAGTAAAGTTCCAGTACACACCCCTCTAAACACGTAGAGAGGTTTAGAGACGTTCCTTCCGAACGCACGACCTCGTCCTACTCCACTCCGTTATCCTCCGCCCCCCTTACGACGACACCTGTCTGGGGGTGTCTCCGTCTTCATCTGTCTGGGTTCCTGTACCGACCATAACCGGAAAGTGTTCCTTCTTCGTCAAGACGAGGACCTTACTGACTCCTGTGTATTTTAGGAAATAGTTGTCTCTCTTCCACATACACGGAGTCTCGAGGTAAAAGGGTGCACCCCCCTTCTACCCAGTCAATGACCCTCGTTGCCACGAATACGAACCCGTCCCCTAAAGTTCTCCTACTACCAACTTTTGTCATAAACTTCTGATCCAGACACCTGTGTCTGATGTTCTTCCAGTCTCCTCCCTGTCCACTACAACCACGGTCGACTCCAACCGTCATAGTGTCAGTAATGGTTTTGTCGGTGAGGTGTGGAGTCCTGACCTTACCGTTTCCGTTTACCAGTGCAACCAGGAAACGACCCGAACCGTTCTGTCCCCACCGAGTTTCTCTTATGGTCGGTTCTAGGCTAGTGGAGGACTCGGAGACGAAAGAGTAGACAGTTTACTTGAACCATTATGGGTCAAGAGTCCTATTACACTTCTCCTCCCTGTTGCAGACGTACCCCCTGCTACTTCCCGTCGGTGATAACACCAGTGGTCCTGTGTGGTCGCACCCCCGGGTCCGAAGAGTTTGACTTTAACTACGTCTGGCACGGGTTCCAAAGTGGTCTGAGTCTTTCACCGAATCCGGTCACCGGACCGGTTCTGGCTCCGTGTAGTTGGGGTAGTAGTGACTGTAACTCGGTTATCATGAGACGAACCTTCCCCGAGGATCTTTATTTGTACCTGGGTTGTAGCACATGGATTTACATGAGTCGTTTTTGGACTCCAAGATTTCCCTTTTTATCCGTTGTTATGTTACCATCATCCTCTGAAGTTATAGGGTAAAAGTTGTTATCTATTTAGTAGGTCCGTCTTTTAGTTATTCCTTTGAGTTATTCCTAAACTTGATATGAAATCTAGTTTACATGGATTGTCTATATATAATTTGTAAGATAAGTTCTCGTCGTTTTGTGTGTAAGAAGAGTTCACGTGTACTTTGTATGTGATCCAATCTCTCGTTTAAAAATTTCTGACTTCACTAGGGTTGATAGAAAAGGTTAGTGTCACCATGCTTTGATCTTTAGTCATTGTCTTTCCTTCGATCCTGTAAGTGTTTATACACCTTTAATTTGTAGTGTGGGGACTCGTTGGTTACCTAGTTTCACCTTTAATTTCTCCTTTGAAAAGTTACAGTTTTATCTGTTTTTTTATCCTTGTGATGTGTGGTTTTGATCCACTTCAAACATCTCTATCTACGGATGTAATTCTTTTTTTTTTTTCTCTAGAGATTCTTTGTTGAAATACGCATTCCTTGATCTTTTTCTTCTCGTTCGATTTAAACCGTCTACCTCCCTTTATTTCTCATCTCGTCCCCTTTTACTTTATCTCTTGACTAGTTACGTAGGTAACTGTCTACTTTCCTTTTACCTATTTCTCTTGCGCTGTATATAGCGGACAGCACCCTTTGTCCCCCTGACCTAGGTGTGCCGGGGGAGGGAGAGTGTCAGACCTCTCGCTCTGTCACTTGTGTATTGGTTGCTTATTCGTTCGAGTAGTGAGTGACACCCTCTCACTCCGCCCGTATGTTTCCCATTCCGGGACTCCACTGTCCTGTCACCCCGTCCCCGGGGGAGTCCCAGTAGTCCCTCCTCAAGGACCGCCCGCCACGCCCCGCCCCCCTGCCACGTCTCCGACCACCCCCCGTGGGTCCGGAGCCCCGGCACTGTCCACTCGTCTCTTCGTCCTCCCTGCACCCCTCTCTCCGTCTCGGGCAGTCCGTCCCGGAGGTTCCAGTGTCGTTCTCGAGTCGAAGCGGGTGGTACGGGACCCTCCAGTGACCCCCAGACTCGTCCGGTCACTGCCCTGGACCACATCGACGAGCTCGCTGGTAAGACGGACGACGAGAAACAGTCAGTAAGATGCCGTGTGTCAGTAGGACCTGTGCTCCAGTGAATTCGAGATTCTCGGGGTCAGAGGAGTGGATATTTCATCTCTACTTCTGGATAATTCGGCCGGAGGAGCCTCCGGTTGTCCTAGCAGGTATGCCTCGTGAACCGTTGCGCGGGGCTCGGAACGTTCGTGGTTTGCCTCGAAACGAGANCGAGCTCGCTGGTAAGACGGACGACGAGAAACAGTCAGTAAGATGCCGTGTGTCAGTAGGACCTGTGCTCCAGTGAATTCGAGATTCTCGGGGTCAGAGGAGTGGATATTTCATCTCTACTTCTGGATAATTCGGCCGGAGGAGCCTCCGGTTGTCCTGGCAGGTGTGTCTCATCAACCGTTGCGCGGGGCCCGGAACGTTCGTGGCTTGCCTCGAAACGAGAAAGTACAGTGGTGCGGATGTCGAGAGCAGGAGGTGGTGTTCTGCAGTGAACCGGACCTGGACAACTTTGGTATCCAGGGAGATTGGGACACGTGGTAGTTCAGGGGGGACGGGACCCTCGTGGTCTCGGGGGCCAAGGAAGAAGAGGGCAAGGAGTCTACTCCGGGGACTCCGACTCACTTCCAGTCCTGGTCGGCGCCAAGGGGGCGCCCCTCCTCCGGACACCTCGTTCCCGGAACCTGCGGTCAGAGACAAGGGTGACCGGGTAGTGTTCCGTCAAGACGGGTGTATTGCTGGGGAAATAAAGACGTGACCGGAGGTGGGACTCCCACAGATAATTCGGGGACAGGTCATCTCCAACGGTCCCCTCCAGTCATCCTCGGACCATTGTCCCTCGTCGGTCCGGGGCGAGAGTTAGTCCCGGAACGTTTACCGGAATCGTAGGTAGTTTCAGTGCCGAGGCAGAGGACCCACGGGTCCTACATATTGTACAGGGTTAGTCCCGGGCCGTCTCTCCACCGCTCTCCAGTATTAATGGAACCGTCCAAGGATGTCGGTCTAAATACTACTGTATTTCTTTTTTTAAATCGAGGTCCGTCATTTATCCGTCGACCGGGGAGACGTGAACATCTCTAAGATTAATGACCTCACCCCGCCCGCCCCGGAGATGGGGTGCAGACGGGGCGGACGCCGAGACCCGTCTCGGTCCGACCGGGTAAGTTAAGGAAACGAGGTCCGGTGGAACAGGCTCTCTGGTGTAAAGTGTCGGAAACTTTCAGTCGCGGGTCGGGTGCCTAGTGTAAACTGTAAAGTAGTTCCCTAGGGGACCAAAGGTTGTGGGGGGTCCGTCCGGTGTCACATCGATGTTCGCGGCGGAAACCTCAGTCGGACTACATCCAAGTTCCGACTCGAGACGGCCCGTTTCCGATACTGAACCCACTCCTTGGACGGAAGGACTCGGAGGCAAAGGAGTAGAGATTTTACTTCCCCACCGGAGATGAAACTTCCCGTAACACACCTAATTCATTCTCTGTTTCCGACGTCCACAATTGTTGTCCGTAACCGCTCGTGCGAATGATAGGTCCCGAAGTCCTAATACTATTCTCTACCACTGAGACTCCCGGTCACTACAGTGCCCCTGGGACGATCAAGAAAAGTTTGTCACATAGAGATGTGAAACGTTGGTTAGGACGTTCCTCCATTACAATACAGGGAAGAGATCTACTTCTTTGACTCGGACCCCATCAAGTCCCTGAGCTCGTTCCAGTGGTCGACCCCCCTACACCCTCGAACCGAACAACTAAGACGTCGGACGTGAGGAGGATTATGTGTTGGGTGGGAGGGTCGAGGAGACTTTCGAGCTCATTCCGGTCTGTCTGTCCTTCTTGGAGGGAAGAAGGGAGAGAGTCCGGTTGTAAAGGATTGATAGACGAAGTTCAGGTCAGGAAACGGTCCGTTACCTATGTTAGTCCACTTGTGCCTTTGTGAAGGACGGGAATTCCTTGAGTCGTGGACTACCTCCCTCTCCGCCTGGCGTCGAGGTATCGCGTCTCGTGTCCGACGGGAGTAGGATTCTCGGGTGTACGAAGGAAGTAAGAGACATTACGGAGGTTACCCGACAGAAAGGAGTTACCGGGGTTGGGGAGAGGAGGGTTGGAGAAAATTTGGGTGAGGGGACTCCCAGAGTAAGGGTAGTCAGGTACTTGTGGAAGGACCAGTCGTCACCGGGGGCCCAGACAGTCTTCACTGGAGGGACAGTGGACACTACTGGAAAGACAGTCACCGAAGGGACAGTCGTCACCGGGGTCCAGTGGACACTGGAGGTACAGTCACGACTGGGGTACAGTGGACACTGGAGGTACCACGACTTAGGTTATAGTTAGGAGTCAGGAGTGGTCTGAGCCGTCTCGTCAAGCAGACCTGTGTCAACCGGTAGCCAGGGGGACTTCGGAAAGGAAGTGAACCGAAGATCCTTTCTTGAGACCAGAAGGGAAGAGGTTCAAGGATTATGACTCCCAGCCAGAAGTAAGCAGGTGATCTTTGGTACCACTAGAGTAGGCAGGATGCCAAAATTTATAGTCGAGACGTGACTGTTGAATTTTACATATTGCTGAAGTCGGGTCGGGGGCAAGCAAGGAGGTCCCGGAGCCGGTCCGACGGATTAGGACGAGAGTCACCAGACTGGCTGGAGTGTCCCAAGTGCACCGGGTTTCCTCAGAGCCGTTGAAGAGGGGTCTAGACGAGAGGGGTTCCGAGGGGGTAGAGTCAAGTGTGTGAGTAGAGTCAACGAGTCCGGTTTTAGAGCCACAATGGAAGTAGTACGGGGACGGCACCTACACCCTGTGGGGTGTGGGTCAGAGATCGTCTGGTCCGACTAAAGTGGAGGTTTTAGGTAGGTCTCAAACTGACGAAGAGGGGTGGTAGGAATCCATCTCGAGGCGGGTTAGGAGGTAGCACCGAGTGGACCCCCTAGCGACATTAGGTATCGTGTATGTAGGGTACGAGTCCAGTGTACTCGGTCTGTCAGTGTACTAGGGGTACGAGGGGTCGACACTTCACCCTTTTCGATTCTCTGTAAAAGATGACCCGTTCCGGGGTACGAGTAAAGGGAGTATCGAGTCATCCATTTCTTAGATGGACGTTACGTCCTCTGAGTCCAAGTCAAGGACCCGACCCTTCTAGGGGACCCCTTCCTTTGCCGTTGGGTGAGGTCATAAGAACGGACCCTTTAGGGTACCTGTCTCCTCGGACCGCCCGATGTCAGAGAACCCACGCTCCCAGTCTGTGCTGAATCGTTGATTTGGTGTTGGTGTTGGTGGTACGAGTGACGTGTGGTGTCGAAGATCAAGACCCCTTCTTCCTCTTCTACTTATTGCCCTCACTGGTCCCACAGCGGTTTCCTGGGTGAATCCGTCCTCTTACTCTTTACAGTCCCGCACCGTAAATTTGATTTTAGATTTCCTATTATTTATTGGTCGGTACCTTTGTCGGAAGCCACGGTTCTGGAACTTCGTCTTTTCTCGACTCGTACACACTCCGTGTCCGGTTCCCGTTGACGCCTCGCATCTACCGAGATTTTATTAAGGGTAGGTGTCTAAGACGAACATTACACTGTTCTACAAAGACGACACCCACTACCCTGGATTCACGGGAGGGGAACTTGGACCCACCCGGCCACTGAAGACGTCTTCACTACGATGCACTGAGGGTTCCGATGTAACATTTCCATTATTACCGAACCGGTTTTACAAGTAAACCCCAAAAGGAATTGTAGTCTACCTTTTTGGGTTTACTTAAAGAACCGGTTGGATCATATAGGAGGTAGAGAGAGAGTGTCCCACGGACAAGGACACTCACGTGGAGGTACCACACTTCTTAGACCTCGGCGGGAATCTTTCCGGCGTCCCTCTCGAACCTCTGGGGTGCATGTCGGATTCTTGAGTGTCGATTGACTGTAACCGTGGTCAAACGGTCGGTGTACTCACTCGTGGTGTTTAACATCAGGGTCCACTCGGGGGGTGGAGACGTCGTCCTCCGTGTCTGGGTCGGGTGGTCAAGACTGAAGAAAGTCCCACAACAAAAATTTCGATTCGGAAAACCCCGTAAACAATACGTTGTTCTCTATTCCTTCCTTCGGGGAAGGACCGACGCCCTCGAACCTGGTCTGTGTTGGCCGGACTTGGGGTAAAAGGGTCCAACCCCTTTGCCGTCAGGAGACCCCCACCTCCATCCGGTCCCACTCTCGTAGTGCCCCTTGTGTGTTGGGGCCCGGACGTGTGTCATCCACGAGTCCTTTTCGACCCCTCCGAGTACAGTGTGACAAGACACGAACCCAAGGAGGTTGACGAGGGACTCGGGGAGGTCCCGACCTTGGGGTGTCGGGTCGTGTCTGTTGTGTTTGCAAAGGACCCACCTACGTTCCGGAGGGTCAGGGACGATCGATTTCCCTAGACAGGAGAGTATAAACCTTCTGTTAGGCAGAAGAGACGGGTGAGGATGGAGACGTGTGTCGATTATCGAGACCAGTGACCAGTCACATCTGGACGGGGGACTCCCAGGGGACGGACGTACTAGGTATCCTCGGGGACACGAAACTCCCACGGGAGCGGTCGTTCGTAGGAGGACAAAGACGACCCTCCTCCCAAGACTCGGTAGCACAAAAAAGTTTTAGGGAATCTGTAAGATTACTATAATTTTTCTTCGAGTAAAGACACAAGTGATACAGTCGAGTCTACCATTTCTTAGACGGACGTTACATCCGTTGGGTCCAAGCTAGGGACCCAACCCTTCTAGGGGACCTCTTCCCTTACCGTTGGGTGAGGTCATAAGAACGGACCTCTTAAGGTGTCTATCCCCTCGGACCACCCGACATCAGGTACCACAACGTTTCTCAACCAGTGCTGACTCACTGATTGTGAAAAGTGAAAGTGAAGCACAGGACGACACCTTCACACTTGCATGGGAAAAAGACACAGACGGCGACAGAGAGAGACTGAAGTAGAGACAGAGCGACAGACATATAGAGACACAGGGAGGGGGAACGGAGGGGTGGTTGTTATACAGTCCCGTTAGACAGGGGAGTGTCTCCCTGGTAGTTCGGTGTGTCTCGTTATAGAGTTGTGTACATTGGTCTAACGGACCGGACCCAAGTATTTGTTTACAGGAGTTTTTCCGGTACACACCGGTTCGGGACGGACCAAGTCGCGTACAGGTTTTCAAGACGTGAACGAGACGACTTTTGTTCCAGGGAATTGTTGTCCGTAAAACAGAAACGTCTTCCTGGACCGTCGGTTTTCCCCCTGTACGTCCGTCCTGGCACCCTCCGACCCGACCCGGTGAGCACCAACACCTGAACTTGCGGACTGGACCATCTTGGAGACACAGGAACAGTCGTCTCCTTTGTCACTGTCGTAGAAAGAACGAACCTCCTAAGTCTCTTTCCATATTTAATAGTTGTGTCCTTTACCACGAAGACACTACCTTCTCTGTCGTGGAAGAAAACACCAGGAGCCCCGTCGGACCCTCCGTCCACAGGACTTGAGCAAACCGTTTGTCTTGGACCTCCAGTGACTCTACTCGACTCTCCGGTCCCGTGTGAAGAATCACTGTCTCCACGATCCTGAGGTTACGACTCAAGTGGAGGTTTCGGTCTGACTTGTCAGATTCACACAGGTGCCTCCCCTGTGGTCTGGGGACCCCGGCCAGACGACGGTCCCTGAGGACCCAGAGGTACTTCGCTCGAGTCGACGACGAGAGACAGGCTCGGGTCCACCTCCGACGTCTGGGGTCGTCTCCCGTCGAGGGGTAGGGAGTAGACTCCCCGTCTCAGTCCCCAAGTGTGGGTACCCCCCGACCCGATGCCCAGGACCTCGACGAGGGTACAGGTCCCTCGGTCCCATGTTTGACGACCTCAGGCCTCGGTGGCACGTGGGGACCCACTGACCGGAGGACGTAAGGTGCACCGCACAGACGGAGGTTTCCACTCGGAAGGTCCGGACGCTCGGGGACTCGCATAGGTAGGACCCAGACAAAACTCAAAGTCCCCACCGGTACGGAGACGAGACGGTAGATGAAGACTGGTCTAGGACCGGGGACCCAGACTCGGGACCTCAGAGTGGAGGTGGGGGTACCGAAGGACTGGAGGGACGGTGAACGACCTGTAAAGGGAAACTTTCAAGTGAGGTGTCGTACAGACCTTTGTCCTAATTAATGGGTACACACACTCACCAGTGGAGACGTTTCCTTGTAGGAACCCTTTTTAGACCCAAACCGGAGAAGAACGTGAGAGAGTGCTGTGTCCCGGGAAATACAGGAATTCTGAAACACCCTATTTACCTTACAAACTCCCCAATCTCTCGTGTAGATCCCCAATCCTTCGTTACATCTCCACCTCCTTTTTCTCTATCTTCTCCTCTTGGTAAAAGACCCGGGTCAAGACGGAGATCGAGTTTTGTACTAGAACCTGTTTAGGGAAGGAGAGAGACCGGAGAAAGGGGACGACCTGGTACTCTCCTATCATCTTTTACCAGGGACCACAACTATCCCCGAAAGGAACACCGTGTCGACCATTTCTTAGGTGGGCGTCGTGTCCTCTGGACTCAAGCTAGGGACCCAACCTCTCTAGGGGACCTCTTCCCTTTCCGATGGGTGAGGTCCTAAGACCGGATCTTTTAAGGTACCTGCAGGTACCCCAACGTCTCACTCACTGGAGTCTCAGACGACTCTAGACCGAAGTGTGTCGTCTGCCCCCGACTACGGACGTACCAATGTCGGTGTACAAGACCTCAGTAAGTCAGGATTAAAGTCAGGGACGGTTGACCGAGGAATCACCAAGGTACTAGAACCCAACAAACCAAAGAGACTCGGACAAAGGAGTCGATATTTAACCCGTCCTTTTATCACTTATCAGTCACTCTTCTTCGTTCGTTTGGAGAAGTGGGACAGACCATATATCCTTCATAAGTGCTCCGTTGAGAAGGACCACTACTACCACTACTTCTTCCACTATTACTTCTGCTACTACCACCACTCCTTCCAGTTCCATTATTATTGCCACTACCATCACTACTGCCATTACTACGACTTTTGTCACTACCACCACCGCTACTACCACTTCTACCACCACTACCTCTATCACTACTGCCTCTGGAGACGGGCGTCAAACTGGACAACGGTCAAAGAGGTGAGTCACACCTGTGTCTCGTCCAGTCCTTGTGTCCCTAAGAGACAAGCTGAGGAAGCAAAATATCGACCTCTTTGACTCTCCGTCTCTTCGACCAGGTTCCAGTGTGGAGGGTCATTCCTGCCACCCCCACGTCGGGGTCGGGACCGGGACCGGAGACGTGGTGGAGGTCGACGGTCCGAGGAGGAACGACGGGGTCCACGAGGGGAACGGAAGGGTCTGGCCGACGTCGTCGTGGACTGGGAGTCAAAAGAACGAGTAGGGCCTTTTGAGACTCATACTCAGAAGTAGTGACCCAAAATTAGTAGGATCTTCCTGGGGTTCGTGAAGGGCCCGGTCCACAGACGAGAAGAGTGTTATTTGTCCAAGTCTCAGTGGTCAGACACGAGTGTCCTTTTGGGCCCCGAGGACCGTCCTAGGTGTGAGAGGATGGAGGGCCTCCTGAGGACACGTGTCCTTTCCCTTTCCAGGAATCTCCGGTCTCCTCTTGGCGGACGTACCGTACCCCGTCTGCCGTTCTGGGCAAGTTCCAGTGTGGCGTCCAGTCTCCGAGGGTCGGGTGAACAGTGGGGTCGTGGTCACGTGACGACTCGGAGTTGCTCGGAGACTCTGGGCCAAAGGGTCACCCCCAGTGTCCCAGTTCAAGTGGACAAGGAGTGGGTGTAAGACGAGGACTCACACCCCCGTGAGACCCCAAAGACATACCGAGGGGTCGAAGACCAGTGAATTTTCTTCACTGAAATAACAAAATTTTACCAGACAAGAACAATGTTTTTATTACGGTTTTATATCTCAGATTTTAGAAATTTTACGTGGGGTTCCATTGTGACAATTGTGACAGTCCTTATGAGGCGCCGACGGCGAGGAGGAAGGGGAGAGAACGGGTGACTGGGTAAAGGAGGACGAGACAGGACAAGACACGACCCTCCACACCTGATGTGGTTCCAAAGAAGTGTCTACCTAAAAGTACCCAAACCTGGTGACTCTCCGGGGTCTCCTCAGGCCTTCCGTCTTCCTCTCCCTCAGCCCCCAGAGACGAGGGACAAGGTAGAGACGGAGGTAGGTCTTGGAGAGTCACCGAAACGGGAGGGACTCTGGTGTCGAGTCAGTGAAGAGGTCTGGTGTACTGAGTGTCACCCGACCCTCTATGGTTCCATGACAGCGGTACTCTCCTTACCTACGACTTTCGAGTTTATTGTCTATAGTAATCTCCTCCCCTACCCCTATTAAACCAACCCAAAACTTCCTACTTATCTTCAAGTAATCTACTTGTCACCTCTTCCATAATTTCCGTTTCCCTCAGACATCTCAGAGTCGTACTTACTTAAGTCTCATTTGGTAAGTTATAGTAGGAGTCTTGTTCGGACCCTCTCTTCGACTCAATAAGGGGTGTATAATGTCTACCCTTTACCTCCGAGTGCCTCCACTTTAAAGAACAGAGTTTCAGTGTCTCATTCACCGATTCGGTTCCACACGGGGACCCGGACACGGACGAGAAAAAGGACGGGGCAAACGGAGACTGTGAGAGTGGTCCCCCCGAGTACTGAGACGGTCAAATCTGACCGTGAACCTGCGTCCGAACAGACGTGGGACCTGGAAAAGAGCTCCACTTGACCCTACCATCCCACCGGTCCGGTTGTTCGGGGTGTCGCACTGAGTAATGGATTACAGGACGCCGGCTTATAGTACGGGTACCCACTCCTGGACCCGGACGTCCGACGAGGGACCCGGACCTCTGGCTCGGGTCCAGGGGCTTTCGGAGTTCAAGACATGGTCCCGACGTCCGCCCTCCCTGAGTCTCCACGGTCTTCCTGTCCAAGACAACCCCTGACCCTGGACTCAAAAAAGGACGACCGTCCCGGTCCCTCTCAGGGGTAGGTGGGGGGTCCAGTTGGGAAGAGAGCAGACCTACGGAGTCTGGGTCCCTTCTTACAGTACCGACGGAGGAGGGTCTTTCTGGTCTGGTCCGTTACTTGTCTACTTTTTCTTACTACACATGCGAGAGGTTCCAGGACGGGAGACCCAAGAAACATCTGATACCTGTGGACCCTACCTGGGACTCCCCGTCCCCGTCCCTACTCCGATCAAGGATTCTTTCCACTCGATTGGACCGACGGTCGGACCAGTGACGGCCCCAGGACGGACCTTGTACGGAAGGAGCAAGAACGTGGGTCCGGGACGGGTGGGAGCGGGTCCAAGGTCGTCACCCCGACGACGACAGAAGGGTCGAGGAGACGGTAGTGAAGGTGAAGGGAGTCCGAGACGAAGGGTGGTGGCCCCAGAGAGTTGTATCGAACACGTTCCCCGTCCCCCAATATCACCCCCCACTATACTGTCTCAGGGGAAGTGAGAGGTCGAGGAGGGGCTGGACGGTCCACGGGGGGAAGGGAAAGTATAAGGAGTGAGGGGCCATACTTCCCTGTCAGAGAGGGGAACAGTAGGTAGACGGGGAGATCCGACCTTTACGGTGGTCCTTCCCGTCCCTAACCCAGTGGAAAATAAGTCTTGTACATTCGTCACGGAACTTGTCTCGAACCGTACATCATTCAGGTGTTATTTGTAAAAAACGTTGTCCACTTACTTATTTA
This sequence comes from Capra ibex, assembly GCA_006410555.1. Classification (NCBI taxonomy): domain Eukaryota; kingdom Metazoa; phylum Chordata; class Mammalia; order Artiodactyla; family Bovidae; genus Capra; species Capra ibex. Next base: position 12,508,117 of record SJYO01016970.1, read on the forward strand.
CACTGCTAGAGGGTCAATTCACTCCCGTGGGCCCTCTCCTTCTCATCGTTCGGGGGGAACTCCGCCGTAGGACCTTTGGCCATGGGTCCGTCGTGGTACCACCTCCGAACCTATTTGTGACTGTTTGAGTGGGTGGGAGAGACAAGTAGTCTGGAAAAGGCCTCGTGGAGGACACGAGGTCCGGAACTCTCTCCTCAGTTACGACCCGGGTCGTCTGGGACGACGAGGGTCCTTCGAGAGAGGTCTCCCTCCCTCTGTCCGGCCTGGGGTCCGTAGATCTAGTCCCTCGATGTTCGGTTCCTAGGGTCCGTCATTGAGGACGACCCCGGGACCCCAATATTTACTGAAAGGTGAAGTACTAAGGGGTCCCACCCCCAATAACAAAGGTGGACTGTCCACCCCCTTGACTCCAAGTCCGGAGGACGGTGGTTTGGGGTACCGGGAGGAGGTTTTAGACAAGGATAGACCCAAAGACTAAGTGACAGCGAATGACTGTCGACTCGACCCGCGACCTCAGTGTCTGTACCTACCGTACCCACACCGGTATTTGGACGGAAAGGGTTGTGTCCCGAAGGGACCATCGAGTTGGCCATTTCTTAGACGGATGTTACGTCCTCTGGGGTCAAGCTAAGGACCCAACCCTTCTAGGGGATCTCTTCCCTATCCGATAACTGAGGTCATAAGAATCTGAAGAGATCACCGAGTCGACCATTTCTTAGACGGACGTCACGCCCTCTGGACCCAAGTTAGGGACCTAACCCTTCTAGGGGACCTCTTCCCTTACTGTTGGGTGAGGTCATAAGAACGGACCTCTTAGGGTACCTGTCTCCTCGGACCCCCGATACCAGGTACCCCACCGTTTCTCCTGTACTGACTCTCCGAAAGTGAAAGTGAAAAGGGTCGTGTCGAGTCTCTGTCCCTCTACACTGGATTGACTGGGTCTTTTGTCACCCCGAGCCTCCTGGTCGGAACCTGCGGTCCCGGAGGAGACGGCAGTGGCAGAGTCACCCTCGAACCAATATTGACTCACTTACTTACCTACTCACCCTTCTAACTATTTAAGACAGAACCCGGTCCCCTTCTCTGAGGTACTTTGGTTCTTGGAATTACTGACACGGGGACGGAATGACACACTGGAACCGGTTCAGAGAACGGGAGAGACCCGGAAGACTTCTTGTTTACTCAATCAGGACTTCCTGGTCTTGAGTGAGAGACTCGAAGGAGGTAAACTCCGTTCTCCTCCTCGGCTTTCTGGGGCCAACCACCCAAGACTGGTGTCGACAGTCGGGCCCGTGGTAGGTCTAAACTCCCCCCCGACGCGTGGGATCTTACCTTGACGACCCTGGGGAGACTACTCCTACGTACTACCGTCGTCGTCCTGTGGTCCCTCCGGTCCGACTGTGTACCAGTCACGTCAATATTAGAACACGAGGTCTCTCTCTGTGTCCTTACTGACTGCTCCCGTCAATATTTTCGACCCCAGGGTTTCGTGAAAAGACCCAGGGAAAGGAAGTTGATAGAATAAATTAGGGTTGTTATAGTGTCCATTCATTCAGACGAGTAATTCTGAGAAAACAGTCTCTACTTTAGGTTTCCCGAGTTTGATTTCGCCCTCAACACAGGGTACCTTGACCCTACTTGTCTCTATCTGAACGAAGTCCGCACCGACCTAGGTCCCTGAGAATATTCTTGTGACCTAGAGAGAAAAGAATGGTTGCACAGAATTAACAGGAAGAGAGACAGACACTACCCTCAACCTACCTGGAAAGGGAGGGAAGTGACGACCTTAAGAAGTGCCTCTCTCCTCCCTTCCTTCCTCTGTATTGGTGGTCGTCGAGGTTCGGACGTAGTGGGGGAGGCCTTGAGGTATCTCTCCTTCCTCGATCAGAGAGGGTCTCCGGTTTATAGTTTAGGATCGTTCCTAAGACTAACCGGACTAAACCCAGTGTCCGGGTACGAAGTCTGGTAGTGACAAAGGTCTTCAACCCTATGATCTCAACCAGACCGACCCCGTAATCGATAGAGATTCCTATCCTCCATCCAACCCCCGACAGTAATTATTAGGACAGACTTAGAGTACCGGACACCGGACCCTCACGTTCTCCGAATCAAAGGATTTCTTTCCCCCTGATTTATGTCTCTCCCGTCAGTTACTGCTCCACTGATTTATAGTACAGTCGATGTCGTCTGTCATAATTAGGGTGAAATGCTTCTTCCCTCGAGTCAGAATTGCTTGGATTCATTACGATCATCCGTCGTCTTGTTTTTGAGTTTTCCGAGAAGTGACGATTAGTGATTCGATTACGAAGGGTACCTGGGGTGAAGGCGGTGTGGAGGAGGAGGGGTGTGTGGACTCAAGGTTTTCCAAATTTGACTAGTAACATCCGTCTTGTCCTGCTAAGAGTTTCGAGCCCGCGAGTCCTTCCGGGACCTCGAAGTTTAGATTAGAAGTAGTACCCAAATTGAACTTCAAGGGAAAAGGGGAAGTTGACACCACGTGTCCCGCGCGACGGGAACCGTTTAAAAGACAGTTGATTCGTCCCGACCCTGCCCTACGTAGCGTCTCTTATCTCTGGTCCGGTCGTAACGGCCCCCGCTCTAATCGCCCCTTTATGACCCTCGTATTTCCGCCGACTTCACACTCGACAGAGGTCACCTCGCGTGTCGAGTGTCATGAGTCTGTGTTGGTCTCGGAGGAGTCGGGGAGGACGGGTAGGGTTGGACAGCCAAAGTAAATTCTCTACAAGGTATCGTGTAGTGTCAGCTTGGAGTCAAGTTTGGCAAAGAAAAATGCCTACTCTTTTGTATCGAGACTTTGTGGGTCTGCGGGTAAGTTCCAGTCTCTCACTCAATTCCCACTTCATTCTTGACGGGTCGTTCACGGGTGACTTACGGCCTGTAAAGCTTCCCGTGAAACTATGAACTGAATTCGGTTCGGAGTTAGCACTACTAAGGGAAAATAAGTGCCCCTTTGACTCACAGGGTTCCAATGGACAGAAGGAGTCGCAGTGTGTCGATCCTTCGCTGTCTCGATGAACACTTACCTAGACGAACCGTATTGTCAGTTCAGGACCCGGTGACACGACCAGTAAACAGGTCAGTGGAGAAACGAGAGGGGAATTACTGGTGGTAGACAAACCTCGACCTGCGGACGTTCACCGCAAAGGGTCGCAGAGACCTTGAGACCAGGATCACTCGAAGTCTGCTTTACCCTTCACGACCGTCTTCGGACCCTTCAGTCTCCACTCTCTGGGACAGGTAGAGAGGAAGACAGCACAGCCACCGGTCGTCGAGACTTCCTGAAGCCACTGAGACCGTCGTCACCGTCGCCAGGACGGAGGTGGTCCTCGTCGTCGTCCCCGTCGAGAAGAGGACCCCAAGGGGGTCGGGACCGACCGTCGACTAGGACTGAAGGATTCGGGCCCAAAACGAAGGGAAGAGAAAGACGCGGAAGTGGGACAGTTGGGAAAGTACTGTCTCTCCTGGGAGGAGAGACACGTTAACGAGAGTCTCCAAGGCAAAAGGATTTACTTGGTATCCAAACGGACTCTACGTTACAGTTGACTTCCGTTCTGAACACATCTGGTTCACCGGTGACGTGAACTGGTATTCACAACCAAAGTCACTGTTCTCATACCCATACCACCGAGGAAGATTGACAAGACCTTTCTTTTACTGTTCGAGTCGTGAAATTTGAGGGTCTAGTTTTATAGGAGTCTCTTGGTCTCTAAATCCTTCCGGGCTTCCTTTGCAGGATGGAGAATATTAGTGTCCGTTCTGTGTCGACTTTTAGTCCAGGGTTTAAATTAGGTTTCGTGTAACTATAGGCAGGACGACTACTCTTTGATGTTATCTTCAACTTGAACTGAGTATCGGAACCGTTTCGGGTACACACTTTAGTTATTCCGTAACTGACTTTTTCCGTCCTTAGGACTCTTGACCTTCCTCTTGAGTCTACTTAGACTCTTGGAACCTGGCGGTTGAGAGGGGCTCGAAGGAAACGGTAAATACCGTCTACGACGAGAACAAATCCTTTTCATTAGAGGGGAAAGAACCTCTGGGGTATTGCGATTTTCTATAACTCACCCCTCGAGAATAGGACGAGAAATGTAAAGGTAAACTGAACGGACACGTCTTCCGTATATCTAGAACCTCTCCTCAATACTCGATAATACTTGAATAAGGTTTACGGGGACGATAAGGTCTGCACCATAGAGAGGATTTCCTCGTTTAGTGAATCGAGGACCGTGGGGTATATCGACCACAAGACCGGTGATGGTCTTCCTCAAACGAAATTAAGTCGTCCCAGCCGTCCTCACAGAACGGAGTCCCGACATGCTCGAGAGGACGATCCTACCTCGATCTGATCTCTGAACTACTGAGTCGGACAGCACGTTAGAACACGACTGGACGGGCTGCCTACTGTAGTACGTCTAGTTTGGACGACCCGTCTTTCACCTGTCGTGGGATCTTCGAAATTATTTTCCATGTGTATCGTCTACCTCTTCCTTTACCGTTGGGTGAGGTCGTAAGAACGGACCTCTTAGGGTACCTGTCTCGTCGGACCACCCGATGTCAGGTACCCCTACGTTTCTCAGTCTGTATTGACTCTCCGATTGTGTGTGTGTCGTCTACCACCCTGAAGTGTAGTAGTCAAGTCTCCGGACTGGGGATGTACTTCAAGGACCCCAGGTTATGACACCTCGTGCAAACTTATAACGGAGAGATCCCTGTCCGTTGAACGAAGAGGAGTATGACGGAAAGTGGTTCTTTCTGTATGAAAACCACCTTAAAGACCTAAAACCTTCGTTGTAGGCTGTGGACATCGTACACGACGAGGTTTGTAAAAATGACAGAAACTCATCCCAGGTTCCGCTTTCCTGGGACATCTTTCAGCTCTGACGACACACTGATCCTGGAACACTAGTTCGGAGATCACTAAGGGGTTTAACAGACACTGTCTACGTAACGGACCGGGTCGTCGGGTCTGGGAGTCCCATGATCTCATTCAGAAGTGTGGGAAGGTTTCTATCGAAGGTGTCTCGTAGTCCACTGGTATTCTATGAACGTAGGGTAACACTCTGTCCACAATAGACTAGGTGACTCGGTATTTCAACCTGTACGTACTGTCATTCAGTAATGGTTCACCTTTACCACAGTTTAAGTATGAGGTCGTCTGGAACTTTCGTATTCGTCCAACGGTCACGTTCTCCAAGTATGAGGGGGTACTGGACGAGGAAGTCACGGGGTCAAGGGAAGTGGGTGGGACTACTGGGGTGTACTCCGAGGGTTACTGGTCAGTTTACCGCCTCTCGTCGATTCAAGACTAACGATCTGCCAACATGGTCTATAAGACGTGTAAACACCTTCCCCTGAAACCGGTGAAAAAGTCCGGGTGTGTCCTCATAGGGACTTTTTGTCATTCCTTTCTTTTAGAAGGGTCCCCAGTTTTACACCTCGTCGGACCCTTCTGTCTACCTGGTTCTACTTCTAAATATCACCAAGTGTCCAGTAGAGATCATCCAATCTCCCTATTAGTCTTAGTGTCTTTCTCTTTCTAACCTTTAACTTCCTTCATGTCTCTATGAGACCTATAAGTAACCTTCAACTTCGACTTTGAGGTTATAAAACCGGTGGACAACGTCTCTTGATTGAGTAAACTTTTCTGGGACCACGACCCTTTCTAACTTCCATCCTCCTCTTCCCCTACTGTCTCCTACTCTACCAACCTACCGTAGTGGCTGAGTTACCTGTACTCAAACTCATTTGGGGTTCTCAACCACTACCTGTCCCTCCGGACCGCACGACGTCAGGTACCCTTACGTTTCTCAACCTGTACTGACTCGCTGACTTGACTTGACTCGTCTCTATGAGTTTGTGTCGAGACAGGAACGGGACTCCCCCGGGGGTCCGAGTCGACTCTTGTGACCCGTGCACTAAACCGGTCCTTTACGAGATCCTCCCTACTACGTGCTCGCTTGTCTCGGGGCGAGAGGTCCTCGATGTGTACCGTTCACAGTTCTTCGTCGGAATGGATGAAAGACACGCACTAGAATACATTAAGAGGTGCACTACGGGGGCTCCTCCTTGATACTACAACGTGTAATGCTTACTCTTTGACTCCGGGCCCCTAATTCGCCCACCAGGGTCGTCGTCCACCCTGAACGTGAGTAAAGGTCGACTCAGGACTAGGGGACAGGAATCGAGGGCGTCGTGCACACCCCTTACTGTAAAGGGGCCGTACACCCGTAGTGGACGTGTACTTACGGACTCCTGGGACTGGGAAAACTGGGAAGGTGATGGAGAGTTCAGGACACGGTAGTCACGGGTGTCCCCGACGGACCCTAGTCCCTGTGACACGACGTGGGGGGGAGTGAGAGTACTGTCGAGACGGTCCCCACATAATAGAGGTAAAAGTCGTCTCCTTGGGATCAGAGTCTCCTACGGACTCTTCGGCTCCCCGTGTCTGTCTCTGTGTCGACATCCCTGAACTGAGAGGAGGTCCGTCTGGTGGAGACCTGCTCCTACGGGGGCTCAGGGAATGTAAGGTGTCCGGCCCTGATCTGAGAGTCCAGGGACCGTGACGGATGCTCGGGTCGTCATGACCGAGGGCGGACAGTGGCAGAGGGGACGGGTGGACAGGGTCAACGGCCCGGGGGCCGAGGAGGAGTCTGTGTGGTGCCGGCAGGGAGTGAGAGGGAAGTCGGGCCTCGCGGGGGTGTGAGGGGCCGTAGGGGTGACAGAGTCAAAGAGTGAACCGAGACCAGAGTTGAGGTTCTGCTGTGAGTCCTCTCGGGTGGGCCTTCCGACAGACTTTGGGTCGGGCGGGGGGGCCGACGAGGGACTCGGGAGCGGGACGGACGGGAGCCGCGGAAGTAGAAGTGCACGAATACCAGGAACAGACCAACAGCGACAGGATCTAACCCAGGGGGTCTTCGTCGTGAACTCTCCTCCTATACCCCGTTCATAAATTTCCCCTCCACTCCGTCGAGACGATCCCTGTGTTCCTTAAGTCTGCCCGTCTGTCCTCAATTTGGTCGACAGTGCCGTCCAAGGACCACAAACAGGGGTCCCCCGGGGACCGTCTACCAGTCTGTGTCGAATTCCTGACAGGGTGGACTCCTCGCTCCCTCGACTCCGTAAATATGGGGCTGGGACCTCTCAGCGACCAACTCTCGACGACGGTCCCCGACAAGGGACCGTGTAGACTGGACGTTCGATGAGTCCGGGTCAGACAAGATACTCGGAAGGAAGAGTCTGAGGTCCTGGACCGACAGGACGTGAGCGGAAAGGGTCCTGAGGACCCGTGTCAGTCCATGGTTGTGTTGTCCTCCTTCGGTGCCCCTTGTGGGCCCTTACCCCACCTCCATCTCCCTCGGTTCCTAACCCTCTCCCTCTGCGACCGTCCTCGGTCCGGCTGTGGGAGTCCGGTAGGATTCCCAGTGAGGAGAGGGCCCACCGCTGTCGAGGACGTGAGAGTGCGCAGTGGACGTCCGACGCACTGGAACACGTCTCGGGGGTGACCTTTAGTCCTTCAGACTCACCCGCTGGGGTTCTGGAGAAGGGGGTCCAGGACCGTAGGTAGCACCGAGACCGTAGAGAACAGGTTCTGGGGACCGAGGAGGCCGCGTCCGGACTCAGAATGACGAACGCAGAGAGAAGACAGGTTTGAAGTGACGTCGAACCCGACTTGGGGTGAACCTCCCTCCGCTCCGGAATTTCCCAGAGGTCCGGGAAAGTCTTAGCACTTTCGTTTCTGGGGTCCTGGCGGTCCACACGCACACACACACACACACTGTCGTTCTAATTAGCCTTTCAGTGTCGGTAGCGTAGGTAGTCGACTACCCTTGACTCACCAGTAGTAGGGGTTCGTGAGTCCCCCTGGTCTAGGCGGTTTGCAGTCTCGGCCGTCCCTCAGGTCCGGTGGTCGGGAGTCGTAGGACCAAGACTCGAGACCTCAGATTTCACGTGTCTCTACCCCGCTCGTGAGGCTTCAGTGGTCGGTCCGTCGTGGTTCGGAGTCTGGTCTTGGACCCAAGGTCTCAGGACAGGACCCACGAAGATGGTCCGGGCAACGGGGTCCCCAGACGAGAGGTCGACGAGGTCTGGACGGGTGGCGGGTCACCGTGGAAGTCGTGGTCTCAGACCTAGACTAATTTATTAGTGGGCCCCCGTTGAGGTGACAGGGGTTCCCATATGAGGTAAACGTCCTCTACTCACTGCGGGGGGGTGTGAGGGAAGTCCCAAATTGTACTACCTTTAAGTTCAAGTGTCGCCAGAGAAAAATACGAAGTTCTTGTAACGGATGCTCTTGGTTGACCTTAAAAGATATGAATTACGTAGTATTGACCAACATGCTTAGATTTGACAGGGACATTTAGACATGACTTACGGGTCTCTCTTTCACTTTCACAATCAACGAGTCAGCACAGGTTGAAAAACGGTGGGGTACCTGACGTCGACCGGCCCGAGGAGACAGGTACCTTAAGAGGTCCGTTCTTATGATCTCACCCATCGGTAAGGGAAGAGGGCCCCTAGAAGGATTGGATCCCTAGCCTGGGTCCAGAGGACGTAACGTCCGTCTGAGAAGTTTCATAAATCCTGGGAGTTCATTACTTCATAATCGTGTTTGGGTATGGTGAGACAAATGAAGGAAAAGAGGGGACGTCTCGGGGGAGGAGTGGTGGGAAGGGGAAGTGTTGGGTGGGAGGTCTATCGTCGGAGTCCTAGAAAGATTTTACGTGTGGGGTGATCTATAGAGGTCCCGAAGGACAGGGGGTCCCAAGCGTGACGCGAGTCTCAGTTCCAGTTTAGGGAGGTGCACCGAGGACTCCAGGGAACCCTGGGTCGGGGGTGACGGAGGGGGTAGAAGAGTTGGGAACCAGTGAGGGTTGGGGGTACTAGACGGACCCGGTGTCCCTGGGTGAACTGTAGGACGATTGTACACAGAGAGTGAACGAAGAGGACCTTGAAACGTGTTCGAACAGGGAGACGGGACTCTCGGGGGAGAAGTGACCGTGAAAGGGGTCCCGGAGGTCCAGAGACGTCTCTACCGGGAAGGGTCCCTCCGGAAGGGACTCGAGGGCATCGGGGTGTACGGACAGAAGCACGTTGACTGGGGGGTCTTACCTTGTTGGGTTAACAGGTAGAACCTACTCTCAACCTGATAATTTCTTTCGATTCATAGCTTCTTAACTACGAAAACTTGACACCACAACCTCTTCTGAGAACTCTCAGGGAACCTGACATTCCTCTAGTTTGGTCAGTTAAGATTTCCTCTAGTTAGGACTTATAAGTGACCTCCCTGATTACGACTCCGGTTTCGAAGTTATGAAACCGATGGACTATACTTCTCGGGTCGAGGGACCTTTTATGGGACTAGGACCCTTTCTGACTTCCGTCCTCCTCTTCCCCTACTGTCTCCTACTCTACCAACCTACCGTATAGGCTGAGTTACCTGTACTGAGACTCGTTCGAGGCCTTCTACCACTTTCTGCCCTCGGACGACACGACGTCAGGTACCCCAGCGTTTTGCAGTCCGTACAGACTCGCTGACTTGTTGTTGGGGGGTTGACTGACCCCCGTTTGACTCCCGTCCCCGTGTAGAGTGAGTGGAGACGTCGGACTCATGGCCGAAATCCGGACTGGTTAGACCCCGAAACCACTGTGACTAACTCCCCATTTTTGAAGTCCGACCGTCTGGTGTCTCCACGGTACACAGGGTCACCAATCTGCTACACAGACTGGGGTAAGGAGTGAGCGGTTATGGAAGCAGACAAGTCCGACACCGGTAGTTACCACCCCTAGGGAGCAATGGTCTTTTCCGTAAGGGTTGAGTGGAAAACCCTCACCAAAAATAAACGGATTTGGTCCACTCCATCAAAGTAGAGGAACCGGGCACTAATAAGATCCTCAGCGATGTAAAATGGGTTACTTTATGTTCGTTTAGATGGAACGGACTCCGAAGATCGTTTCTAAAGAAAAAGATTATTTTCTCTGTCTGAGTCAACTATGTTAATAAAACGACACGGGTTTAATAAAGACGACGGACGATGGGTCTGCATTACAGACCGACCTCGACGTCGTCGGTAAAGTACTGATACTCCGATGGCTGGGTTCCTGTTCTTCGGAGTATATGATTTCTTCTGTCTCGTCTTATTTTAGACTCAGAACGCACCGTAGTACTCGTGTACCTGGTCCCGGTCACCAGTGGGTGTAGATCGGGAGAAAAGTCCACTATTTTTGTTCGGTGATAAAAGAACTCGGTGATAATCTGTTTCAGAGGTAGTGAACTTCACTTCAGCGAGTCAGCACAGGCTGAGAATCGCTGGGCACCTGACATCGGGTGGTACGAGGAGACAGGTACCCTAAGAGGTCCGTTCTTATGACCTCACCCAACGGTAACTTCAGTTTGTGTTAACATTGACTATGTCTGTCTGAACCTGAGTTCAGGGAAGAGACTGTGACTACTCGACACTGGGACTCATTCTGTCAATTGTTTAGATTGGAAGGATTCAAAGAGTTTTATGATAAATAAGTGGACAACCTCACCTCAACTGCCAGGGATGGAGTGTCCACAAGAGGCACTCCCCCTCCTGACTACGACGGGCCCAGTTACGTCTCGGACCTTGTTGTCGTTTTTAACGATTTACATATTTCTGGAGTGGTACACGCCTGTGCCTAGATTCGACAAACGTACTTAGTAGAGGGAGTCAAGAATGGTGTAAGGATATTCTATTCATGATTATAATTGTAGGGAGAAAAACAAATGCTTACTCTATTGACTCCGTGTCTCCCCGACTCAGTGAACGGGACCCTGTGTGTCGGCCGTTCACCGTCTCTCCTCTACACTCGGGTCCGTCAGTCTAGGGTCTCGAGTGCGGGGATTGGTAGCACGACACGACCGGACCACACCCCATCCACGAGTTACCTACGGACGACGGGTCTACTTACTTGCGTAGCTCTGTCCACGACCCCCTGCGTACCCGACGATCAGTTCAAGGAAAGTAGTGACGGAACCAAACACTCCCCGAGGACTCCTCTGGGACTTGGGTCTCCCGTCACCCGTCTGGGGGACTCGGGTGAGAGGTGGGGAGATATGTGTGGGAGTGAGAGTGGGAGTGGGAGTAGGGGTGGGTGTGGATAGAGGTGGCGTTGGGAATTGGTGTGTGTGTGAGGTGGGGGGGCGGTGTGTGTGTGGGGATTCCGACACAGAGGGGGTCCGAGTGACCGGGTATCCACACAGAGACCGGGTGGAGTCAGGAGTCTGTGAAAGAGTAAGGTAGACACTGACTCCGTTGTGAAACGAGAGTATAAGCGAAAGTAACGGATAACTAAAAGAGACGGGCAGAGTCGGTACAGGTAAAAATAGCCAAATTTCGTCATCTGCGGTAAGTTACCCTCTTCGTTCTCGTACGTGTGTTCCTGGAGATAATTCCCCCGGTAACGGGAACTACCCTCGTCTTCGCGGGGGGGACGTGTGTCCGGTGTACATGACCCGACCTCTCGGGGTGCTCCCTCGACGGTGGGTGAAGTGGGTCACTTCAGGGCCCAGACCCTACTCCCACAGTAGACCCCACTGTCTCCTCTTCCGGGACTTCCTCCGACGTCCCCACACAGACTCACCTCCAGTCCCCTTCCAACCCCACCCTCGGAGTCGTCCTCAGTTTGGACCGACCCACCCACGGACGCCCATCGCCCCCGCCCCAACCGCAGACTGTTCCTTCCTTCGTCCTCCAGTTCGGTCTCTGAGACTCGACGAGAGTTTCTCGGGCCCCGGAACAAGTGGGAGGGAGGGGGTGACTTCTTACACAAGACCCGACCCGGGCCGTCCCTCGTGTACCGACGGATGGGTGGTAGACTCAGGGTCAGGGGTTGTGAGGACTTCACCCTGAACAACCCACCAACTGGAGACCCATGGGGGTCTCCCTCCAAGACCCTCTCTTCTGTGCTACGACCTCACACCTCCGGACCCGAGTGGAGACCCAAGGGGTAGAGTGGAGGAACTTAACGTAAAAGAGGAGACACTCCCCCTCTTATTATTGTGGACGGAGAACCCCACGACCCGCCCCGTCCAGTACTCCAGAATTGTTCTTCGTCAAGTGTGTCCCCGACCACGTCTCCCCTGAGTTATTCCCGTCGACACTGTTCCTACCTCTACCCCTACCACTACTACCACCTCTGCTACTATCGCCACTACTACCGTCACTACCAGAACCACCAACATAATTCAGTCCCAAGAGGTCTCTGTGTCTGGTTAGTCCCCACACACACACACACACACACACACACACACACACACACACGCACGCGCACGTACACGCACTCCCTTACTCACATCCCTTCCTTTCGAAAATTCCTAAACCGAGTGTGTTAACACCGTCTGTCTGTCCGTCTGACCTCTGGACCCCTTCTCGGATACAGCGGCCAGCTCAGACTTCCGGGCAGACGACCGTCCTAAGGAAGACAAAAACGTCTTCGAGTAAGAACAAAGAGAAATCTGGAGGTTGATTAACCGACTCTGGGAAGTGCAACCCCTCCACCCCCCCCCCCACTGGACGAAATGAGTTTTAGAGGTCTAATTTACATTTTGGAAGATCTGATCGTAAACTGGTTTATAGACCCGTGATACCGGGTCGGTTCAACTGTGTGCTTTACTTGGCAGCGGCACCACTACTACTACTACCGTCTCTGTTTTCACGACTACTACGGTTGGTCACTGAGCTCCTCCTCCGTCTCTTCGTCCTTCGCGGGGAGGGACAGGGGTGGGAGCGTCTAGACGTCTAAGGAAGGAGGACGCCGAGGAGTGAGGCGTAAGAGTAAAAACCCAGAGTCTCCTGTGGTCCTCCCCGAAGGGTCTACCACGATTACCATTTCTTGGGTGGACGGTTACGTCTTCTGTTTTCTCCACTCTACGTCCAAGCTAAGGACCCAGTCCTTCTAGGAGACCTCCTCCCGTACCGTTGGACGGGGTCATAAGAACGGACCTCTCCGGGTCCGTTCTCCTTGGACCGTCCGATATCGGGTACCCCAACGTTTCTCAGTCTGTACTGGCTTCCCTGGTTCGTACGTGTCTGTGGTCCTGTAGGACCTTTGAGTCTTAACTCCTCGGAGGAAGAGTCCTAAACCGGAAGGTCGGGGGACGAACGGGACGAACCATCGTCGAGTACGAGGATTCGGTAGGTACCGGGGAACGAAGTGTCTCGAAGTAACGATCGCCCACCGGTGTCCCATCGTCCCGACCCTCGGTCAAGGTGAAAGATAAATACCTGTATTGAGTAAAGGTGGTCCTTTCACCTACCCCGACTGTTACACATCTTTAACAGGGGCGTTGAACATAACGTGAGGTGTAATGGAAGATACATCCTCTTCTATGTCCTTCAGAGACCGAGGAGACTTAAGGGAGTTCTTCCTGAACCCCCGTTTTAACCGATGGAGATCCATAGTCGGCGACAAGAGGAAAGGTCCCTTACAGAATCTCATCTCTGCCCTCTACACCCATCTCACGAAGTACACCTTGCGTCGTACCGTTCATTCCGAGTCGTAGGAACCGCACATCACCCTCTGGTGACGCCGAGACGGGACTCTAGTTCAAACCGAAGGGACTAGATTAATCGTGACACCTATTAATTTGGATTGTGGGTTTGGGTCCGGACGAAGTGCCTCTCGTGAAGTCGAGAGGATGACGAATTTATACTCTACCAAGGAGGGGAGTTTCCGGTCTTGGTCACTACGTTTTTGGTCTCTGTCTTGACATTAGTGGTCAGACTAATGAGTCGTACTCAATTATTTTTAATTTAATTTTTGGTTAGAGGGGTCGTTGGTTTTATTAACTTTTGTGGGACTCAGTAAAGAAATAAGGACGAGATAAATTTCCTTGTTCCCGTAAAAGTAGGAAGTGAGGAAAGAACAAGAGTGCCAAGGCGAGTAAATAATTCCAGGGACCGACTCGTGGATGAACATTGTCCGTGTACGACCCACGTCCTTCCTCTTTATTTGTTTAGTCTGTTCCACGGGTGGGAGGACCCCGAGTGTCAAGAACTTCCGTCTCCGTTGTCAGTGTTGTCTGTTCACATAGATCTACTTCGGTTCACACGGCACATGTCCTCCGTTGCACCCTCCCATGACTCCCCCGATTGAGTCCTCGACTGTAAGTTCAACTCTGGACTTTTTCGACTAATGAACTTCCCGCCTCCCGTCTCACTAGATACCTCGTGTTGACGTACACGTTTCCGGGACCCCACCCTTTCTCCCACGGTCTCCCTGTTTCCTTCCCGTGACCCCGTCTGACGGACTCATTCTTCTCTCTGACCCCTCGCCCTCCTCCGTCGTCGGTCTGGGACGTCTCGAGTACCGAAACCAGTCGTCTTGACTCAAATAAGTTCAAAGAAGTCCACTATAATTTCCCAACATTCGTTCCCACACCGGACTAGTTACACCCCGGTGACGATTGTGACTAACTGTACTACCTCCCCGGACTCACAGAGGAGGGTTGAGGTAGTAGTCCTTCCAGACGTCGGTAACGCACCTCGTCGGACCCCGGCGCGTCTTCCCGGTAGCGTTATCTTACACCCCGTCTCTGTCTCTACCTGGATGTCGATGTCTTCGCGACCCCTAGGAACCTTTAGCCTGTCTCTAGACCTGAGGGGACCCCAAGTTGGGTTCTCATAACTCCGGGATTCCCGGAGGATCTTCAGACCTTGTTCTGGGGGAGTGAGGAATCTCGGAAGGTCCCGTCTAGTTCACACACCTGTTGGACTGGCAGATACAAACTGGACTTCCTACATGGAAGAGGGGTTCGTTTGGGTAGACAGGACCCTTCGGTCCCCTCCCGTTTAACGAGGGGATCTGATTGGACCGTATCACACCCGTCTTGTGGTCCTTCTCTTGTCGTAGTCTGTCTGGACCCGTTCCGGGGTCGTAGTCAGATTAACACGTCTACACCTGTTTCGAGAGGGGAGGGAACTCGGAGTCAAAGACGTAGACACTTTGCTCATGTTTTAGATGAGCGGAGGACCAACGTAAAAGGATAAGTTTCACACGTGTGTGTGTGTGTCTGTGTGTGTGTGCGTGTGTGTGTGTGTGTGTGTGTGTGTTGGTGTATCATTTTTTGCTTTATCTTGGATCTCAATGGAATACTAGGAGATCTGACAGATCGGGACGAGAGACTCACGGGTCTTGGTCTCGATCCCTATTCCCTACCTCTCTTTTTTCCATCGTCAAAAGTCGGACCTCTTTTCAAACAGGTGTTTTCTCTAAAAAGTCGGAACTTTTATAAAATCAACGTACAACCTACAACCCATAAAACTAACTAGAGTATAGACCTTAATTCTGAAGTACCCCTACGGGGAGTCGAAAGAAGGGGTCTAGGTCGGACCTTAAGTTTCCTTCCGAACGTGTTCTGGAGGACGAGGTAGGACGGGGCCGGAGTGGGACTGACCCAGACGTCTCGACTGACGGAGGACCGACGTCCGTCCCCCTCTCCTCCCCACCTTCCTCTCTCGACCAGGTCGCAGTAGTGGAGGGTCCGTGACTGTGGCGGGTGAACACTCTCACCGGGTCTGTCACAGGGTGGAGACTGGTTAGTCTAGATGTGTAGGAGGAAGGAGCCCCTCACACCTCCCCAGAGTCTTCCTGGAACTCCGGTTCCCGACAAAGACGGGTTCTTATTACTCAGCCTGACACTATCATCGACACTTTCACTTCCACTTCAGCGAGTCAACACAGACTGAGAAACGCTGGGGTGCCTGACATCGGGTGGTCCGAGGAGGTAGGTACCCTAAGAGGTCCGCTCTCATGACCTCACCCAACGGTAAAGGAAGAGGTCCCCTAGAAGGGCTGGGTCCCTAGCTTGGGTCTATAGGGCGTAAGGTCCGTCTGCGAAATGGTAGACTCGGTGGTCCCTATCATCGACGTCATCACTGGATTTTACGAGACCTTTGTCTCCACTCCTTATAAGTAAAGTATTCCTTCAATGTATCTTCCAGAAGGAGACTGGAACCAGAATTGGTACCCCATCCTAAAGTTATCCGTCTCTACCCCAAGTCATACCTCCGTACTCCGCCCGTCACGTCCCGTGTCAAGTCCTTGGGACTCCCAGATTATACAGACCCCTTCCATGTCATTCAGTCCGACTTAAATCCTTTCCCCTGGGGTCACCTTATCGTTCCCGACCACCCTCATTTCTGTCTTTTGCACTTGTCCCCTCCCTGTCTTTGTTTACGAGGGTTAATAGTCTGTCGGGTCCTGTTCGTCACTACACCCCCGACCCCCGACCCCTCTTTCTGATCTCACCCCAAGTTTCATAGGGTAAACCTCGTCGACTTCTAATGATATTCGAAATATGTACTCCATATTGACTATCTTAGTTAACACGTATAAATTTGACATACTAAACTATTTAAAACTGTATATAGACATTGGAACTTTGATAGGGGTGTTAATTCTATTATAGGTAGTGGACGTTTCAAAGGAACATGTGGAAGGACGGTAGGGGTTTTGAGTGAGACAGGGATCCGTTAGTGACTGGACGAAAGACGTTAATCTATCTATCTATTTATCTAATCGAAAATAAAAGATCGTACAATATGTTTACTGTACTATGTCACACACGACAAAAAATTGGACCGGAAAGTAAGTTGTATCCATAAACTCTACGTAGGCGTAACAACGTGCCGTATCAAGTAAAGGAAAAATAACGACTGACCACAAGGTAACATATCTAAACGAATAGGTAGATGGACAACCTAGAGAGCTCACAGGGCGCAACAAACTCGATAATTTTTATTTTAACAATACTAATAGACACAAGTCATATCAGTGTTTCTCAGTCTGTGTTGACTTCGTTGAATCGTACGTATGGGTGTTACCGATTACTATAACTTGTAGGAAGGTACACGAATAAACGGTAGGTATATTCAGAGTAAATCACTGACACATGGTAAACGATTCAACGAAGCAGAGCAACCTGACATCGGGAGGGTCAAGGAGACAGGTGTCCTAAGAGGTCCGTTCTTATGATCTCACCCAACGGTACGAATAAGATTTAGAAAAAGTAAAGGTGTACTTAAAATCTTAGTTAACTAGTAAAGATAATCTTTACGAGGACCATAAAACCAACTCTAACGTGACTTAGATATTTAGTTAAACCCCTCTTAACTGTAGAATCGTTATAACTCAGAAGGTTGAGTACTAGTGTAAATGATGACTCCAGAAATTAAAGAGAGTCGTTGTAAAACGTCAAAAGTTCCATATTCTGAACGTGTGTAAAACAGTCTAAATAGAGTTTATTAAAAATTAAAGGTCACGTTAACATTTACCATAAAATTAGGTTCACAAGTAAAAATTACATATCTTTATTTTAACTAAAAGTATATAACTAGAGTATTGGATGTACTAGAGTATTTAGACATTGGAACGGTTTGAGTACTTAAAATCTTACATTTAAGATAGTCTAAGAGATGAATTAGTACAGTAGACTCCTATTTCTTTCGAAATGAACAAAAAAGGTTAGACCTACGAGAGGTCGTTAAATAATTAAAAGGTACAGAACGACGTGACTGATCTTCGAGGTTATATTACAACTTATCTTCACTACACTGGACTGTAGAAAAAAAAAGAGGCTAGAATTTGTCGTTACTAAGTTAAAAAATAGTAATTCAAGGTACGTTCTACATCCAAAAAAAGTATCTACGGGAAATAATCCTACTCTTGTACAGGAACAAAGTAGAAACCATCTTGAAAATTAGTCTCTACTTACGACGTAAAACAGTTTTGAAAGACTAACATATTAAAAAGGAAAACGAAATAATTATACCACTTAATGAAAGTGAAAGTTTACACTCTCGTCGGAACGTAAGGACCATATTTGGAGACAACCAGTGCTATGTGAAAAAAATATAACAACCTAAACTGACAATTTTAAACCAGGTCTTAAAAACATGGTCGCAAGTACTCCCTATGACTGAATATCGGTAAGACCAAATTAAAAAAGAACACTGTAGAACCAGACTAAAACCATAATCTCTTTACGATTGAAGTATCCTACTCAACTTTTCGTAAAGGAGAAGATAAGAGACTCTCTAAACACATGAATAAAATAATAAAGTAAAGTTTTACGATACTTATTGAGGAGGCCATTTCCGTAAACCCAGACCTCTAAAGAGACAACCTTCTATGAATTGGTGTTTATGTTAAAGAAAATAACTATCTTCCGATAATTCCAATAGATAAATAACACTCAGGTAAACCACACACACAGAAAATTCACTAAACAGATAAAGTAGATTCCACAACTCAAATAACTGCACTTTAATCAGTACTATGAGTAAAGTATAGTAAAATTACATTTTAGACATGACTATAATGGAGAGAGTTAGGGTTATGACCTTCAAACAAAGAAGAAAGAAAAAGAGGACCACTCAATCCGATCTACAAATAGTTAAAATGACTAAAAATTTTTACTCAAAGACCAAAATCACTTAAAGATGGAGAGAGAGAACAAAAATAAAATAACTAAAGGTTGGACTAAAATCGAAAAGAAAAGAAAAAGAACGAAATCCAAATTCGAAAGAGACAAGAGACCAAAATGTCACTTTCGATTTCAGTAGCTCAACACAGGAGAGAACAATTTAAGGTTATATCTATCCTATACATAGTACATACTGAACTTACGTAAATTTTTAAGATACCTGGTCTTATCCGAGATGGAAATATTTACAAGGTATATTGTGAACTTTTCTGACACATAAGACGAGAATGATCTACTTACCAAAAGTATTGACGGTAAATCCAGTTCGACCAACTGACACAACAAGTTTAGAGTCTATAGGACTGATAACCAGATGGACAATGTGATAAATAATTCTCTCTCATAACTTTGGAGACTGACATCAACACCCAGAAAGATAAAGAGAAATTTCAAGGTAGTCAAAAACGAAATAGATACAAATTGTAAAAAATAGTCCGTGAATTTATGTACTCCAGGTCTTTCCTCGTCTCGTCCGGAGGGGTCTACCCTGGAGTCGTGTCTCTTACCTCAACGTCCTGTCTCAGGGTCCCTGTCAACGACCGTCACAGGACCGGGGTGACACACGGGACGAGACCAACTCGTGAAACCTGAGCAACTGGGTTGTGCAGGAGTGAGTCGGACGCACGTCCAGGACCCTGGTAGGAGTAGGGTGTGTCTTCCCCGAGTCTCTCCACGTCCGGAAGTGGGTTTAGTACAGGAGACCTTCTTGAATGGGGAAAAAGTAGTACTTTGCGGACAGAAACGAGTCTTTAAATGTAACGGAGTATAATTGATGAGATTGAAGGAAAATTAATTATAAACGTACTACATAGAGGGTAGAAAAGGTAAATTGGACAAATACATAAACACAATCAGAGAGTCAGCACAGACTAAGAAACGCTGATATACATGATATCAGGTGGTCCGAGGAGACGGGTACCTGAAGAGGTCCGTTCTTATGACCTCACCCATCGGTGAAGGAAGAGGTCTCGTAGGAGGGTTGAGTCCCTGACTTGGGCACAGAGGACGTAATGTCCGTCTAAAAAAAAAAATGGTAGACTCGATGGTCCTGTAAATTTCATACAAAGAACATCCGTCGTATACTAAGAAAACTTTACAAAGTTTTTAAGTTAAACTGTTAGAGACGAAGAAAAAACCATCTCAAGTTTGGTGAGATGGTTTAGTAGTGTACAAATTACCCTAATAACTATCCAATTCGGAGGTTATGAAACAGGTGGACTACCCTTCTTGACTGAGTAAACTTTTACTACGATCCTTTTTAAAGGGACTACGGTCCTTTTTAACTTCCGTCCTCCTCTTCCCCTACTGTGTCCTACTCTACCAACTTACCACAGTGACTGAGTTACCTGTACTCAAACTCATTCGAGGTCCTCAATCACTACCTGTCCCTCCGGACCGTGTGGTGTCGGGTACCTTAGTGTTTCTCAGCCTGTGTTGACTCACTGACTTGACTTGATTCGGATAGTTAAAAAATAAGTAGTAGATAAACAGAGTAGAAACAAGAGACAAAGAGAAAAGACGGAAGGAAAGTTAGTAAAAATAATAATAATGTAAATAGAGGAGACAACCGAATAAAGGATATAGGAGGTAAAACGATAAAAAACCAACGGAATTCCCAGATATACTGTATAGAAATTGTATGTTGTCAGACTAGAGTTCATTTTAATATGGTAAAGTGTATATTCTTGAAGTGTTGTCATATGAAGGTAAAGAAGGTCATAATTAGGTTAACAGTATATAAAATGGAGATGTCTACAATATTGGGATGCACGTGACCTTGTTATATTTGTACAACAATGTTAATAAATTATCAGTTAATAGAGAAATTTCCCAAATTTATTATTCTTTATGTATAAACGGTTACGTCAAGAGTAAAAACGAGAAAGAAGGAAAAAGTCAGTAAAAACCAAACACTACACTGATTAAGAAAGTCGAAAACACTTACACTTTTCATAAAACGGAAGTGAAAAAAACCTTCCATAAAAACGTCCCATTTCTTTAGATCCAACTGTTAAAAGAGAAAGCTATGTAATTCCATGTATTGAGACGTAGAAGTTTAAACGTATCAAATACTCTTCTTTGACCGACAATAACATTAGACATAAGGAGATATAGAATGTCGAAATGCCAGAGTGACGAAAATACTATTAAGAGTAATAGTGACCTAAACTCTTTGACCTAACACAACACAGAACTACATCACAGGAAGTATAAAGAACGTGGACCTAGAAAGTCTAACAATGAAAGTAGTTTATACCTTTTCACAAATCGATAATCAAGTTTATATATAAAAATGGAGGGGGGGGGGGCGAAACTCTTGAAGTCAACATACATATAATCCAAAGAACTTTAACGGGGTTTAGTAATTATTAGAAGTAAAAAAAAGTAGGGAAAAAAGAGGTACATAAAGGAAAACCTCTCGAAAATTGGGATACAGAAATATCAGATTGAAAAAGGAAGACATTATAGATCTGATTAAATTAGAATAGATCACCTAAAATGTAAAGTTCGTGACATCAAAAGTAGAGATCTTAAGTTAAACCCCAAAATAATACGTAAGATATAGAGATGAAAGATTTGTAGACTTTAGGAAAAATACTAATACAATTGTAAAACCGAAGTTGAAGATTATAACTACAGTCAAGACCTAACCAAAGTTAATTAACTAATAAGAGTAGTAATACCCAAAACAGAAGAACGGAGTAAAATACGAACTAGTAGAAATAAACCCAAGGTCTGTAATACTGAAAACGGGTCACATATAACCCATAAAAACTTAAGGATATCTTGAGAATCTGGGAACAAACCCCTGTATCAATTTAATAAACCTTTGTCCAACCAGGAAGACTCAGAACAAAAATTGAATAGCATTACTCAACTTACCACAGGGTGGGGGGTTTTTTGAGTACAGGTGAATTTTCGAGTCTTACGCTGAAATGAACTTTTATGTCACAAACGTCTATATTAATCAATTGTACTTCAATATGACAAAATCCCACCGGGGATTTACGATACTGACCATAGAAATATTCCAAGACCTTTACGTATCTGTTCCTACAGTACACTGCTACCTCTGTCTCTAACCTCATTACGTAGATATTTACTTCCTTGTGGTCCTCACCAGTCGTTGGTGGTCGTCGGTCCTCTCTTTGGACCCTATCTAAAAGGAGTGTCGGAGGTGTCTTTCGATTGGGACCGTTGTTAAACTAAAGTTGAAAGATCGGAGGACTTGAAGTTCCCTTGTTTAACAACAAAGTTCGGTGGATCAAACACCAATAGACAACACCATCGGGATCCTTCGATCGACGCTACACAATCCGTCTAGGTCACATGGTAGATTAGATCCATATTAAGAAGGGTGACTTCGTTCTGGGAAAGTTCATAAGATAGGCCACGGGGTGTTTAAGACTTCAAAAGGTCAGGTCGACCACTCGCATCCGTAATAAAGATCAGTACAAGTGGGATTAGGAGAGTTTACCGACAAAAGGACCGTGAAAAGAGGACGTATCTGAGACTTGTCGTGAGTAGTTTGTGAACTTCTGTTGTTGAGACCTCAAGACAGGTAAACCCGTCGAGAAAGGAAAGGTTATGAAACTGGTGAACTACGCTTGTCGGTTAAGAAACCTTCTCTGGGACTACGACCCTTTCTAACTTCCGTTTTCCTCTTCTCCCACTGTCTCCTACTCTACCAACCTAACGTAGTGACTAAGTTACTTGTACTTGAACCCGTTTGAGGTCCTCTATCACTCCCTGTCCCTCTGGACCGCACGATTTCAGGTGTCCCAGTGTTTCTCAGTCTGTGCTGAGTCGCTGACTTGTCAAGGAGAGATCTTATCACAGGGACATTGACGTCGATAGAACGGAGGGAATTGAGGAGGGGAGAGGAGTTAAGTCTGAGTCAATCCGAGACGGACCCGAGGAGGAGGAGGGAGGAGGGACGACGACGACGACTCAGTGATTCAGTACAGACTGAGAGACACTGGGGTGTCTGATATCGGGTGGTCCGAGGGGACAGATACCCTAAGAATTCTTATGACCTCACTTAACGGTAAAGGAAGGGGCCCCCTAGAAGGGTTGGGTCCTTAGTTTAGACGTAAAAGACGAACCGTCCACTTAATAATTGGTGACTCGGTAGACCCTTCCTGACATGTCTACCTCTTGAGAGGATTCCGTCACTCAACCCCGTTAGTGTCCAGAGCGGAACAACCAAAGGGAAGAAGAGTCCTTGACGATAGGAAGTAACAGACTACAGGTGATAGGGTCACAAGGTATCAAAGAAAAAAGTCAACAAGTCCACCCTCCTATTTAACTAAGGGACAAATAGGTAGAACCCATATTCGTGTTTACGGTTTTAGTATTCTAGAGTTTCAGGGTTTTAGATTTTCAGAATATCCCTAATAACTTGGTCTTAGAGTCTCACAAGCCGAAAATTTTGTACTGTTCAACCTCAGAATCGAGTTAGTTTCCTGACCTATGAAAAACTATTACTAGCGACTGTTATCAATAGTTCATTCATATTCAACACGGTCCCTGACACGAGTCATTAAACGTGTGTAATACGGGAAAACGGGGGTACTGTTGGAATCCCTCACCCTTGATGATAAAGTGGACTGAAAGGTCCACGAATCACTCAGTAACGACTTCCAGTCACTAATGTACTGGAACATTAGTTGTCCCAGACTTGTGTCGGAACTAGAGAAACGAGGCTTCAGGTACTTGAGTCGGAGAGACGATCACACTGAGGGAGCTCCGGAGAGACGACTCACGGGTGGTAAGGAGACACATGAGGAGGTCACTGTCCCTTGAGATGTGGAGGTGTCCCGACAGGTAGGTAGGATTGATACCTGTATAGAGAGGACAACAAGGATTTAGACGGGACCCTCTGGCGTGTCCTCTTCTATTGGAAGTGGACCCTGAGGACATCCCTGCCCCTCGTCGACGGGCTCCACCCTGTCACGAGTGTGTCCTCGCCCCCGGAGCCCAATCTCCTCGGGGTCGACGTCGGGGAGGGACACTATCTCTCCTCCCCGTAAGTAGGACTCCCTCCCTTAGTCGGATCTGCAACCGTCGTCTTCGAGAGTTTCTGTTCACTGCTACTCGGGTCTCGTGACCCGCGACGCCACCCCCTACCTGACACTATGTCTTGTGTCGAGGGGTCGTCAGTCTCGTGTCCCGGATTCTGACCTTAGGATTCACGACACGGAAATTAAAGAACCGAGAAGAGGGACTTTTGAGTAAGATGTTTTACACGGAAACGTGGTAGGTAGGAGGGTCTACCGAAAAATTCACTTCGAAAAAACAATTGACCCTCTTCTTTTTCCTCCCCACCTTCCTCTCCCTTCACCCCACTTCGACGTTGGGGGTCCCGATCTCTGTTTCACTCTTCTTGTCACTTACCCTCCTACCCCGTCCCCTCGGGTCCCCAGGTCCTTCCCCGTCTTGTCCGGAGGGACCTACCCTGGAGCCGTGTCTCTCACCTCAGTGCACTGTCTCAGGGTCCCTGTCAGCGATCGTCACACGGCCGGGGTGACACTCGGGTCGAGACCACTCGTGAAACTGGAGTGACTGGGTTGTGCAGGAGTGTCTCGGACACACGTCCAGGACCCTGACAGGAGTAGGGTGTGTCCTCCCCGAGTCTCTCCACGTCCGGAAGTGGGTTTCAGTGCGTCGACCTCTCTCCGTCTGAGCCCTAAGGTCTGGTCCTGACACCCTGAGGTCTCGGGGCCGCGAATGGGTCCTTAGTGTGTCGGGGAGCGTCTGACGGTCGGTCCTCTTATCATCTCTAGGCGGGGTGACGTCGCGGTGACGGGAGTACCGGAGTCAAAGAGGTAGACATGTTACTCCGCCAACTACCTTGAGGGACCAAGGGTTCGGACTTAGGTGTCGTCTTAGAGGACCCCCGAAGAGTCGTTATGACTCCAGACCCAGGGTGGAGTCATAGACCTAAACAATTTCGGGACGGAATAGGGTCCTGTAAGATTGAACGTGTCCCAGTGTGACGTGGGGGAGTCCACTGAAGAGTTCAACCCAAAGAGACCTTGTTTGGTACCTTCTTCCAACTCTCTCTTGGAACCGACAATGTCGTGTCGTGTCGGTCGGGTCACCCTCCCAGACACTACCTAAGGCGAAGGTGTAGGTGTAGACCTCCGGAGAAAGTAGGGGAGGAGGAAGGAGTCACGTCGAAGATTCGGTCTACAGGTCCTCAGCACTACCTAGTGGAGACACTACCAGCGTCTACCGAGGAGGTGGTGGGTCACGGTCGACGGGGTTGGGTCACAGATGTCGTCGCTGAGTCACTTGTCAATACTTACACTTCTTCTCACACGGACCCCTCCCCTCGAGACTCTACCCCTACAGTGTCGTCTTTACGGTTCGACCGAAGGAGCACACCGGGAAAATACCCGGACCGGACGTAAAAGGGTCAATAGTTTACTTATGTGTGTGTGTATGTGTGTGAAAACAACGGAAAGGTTGGGGTTCCTGTTCGACCTAAAAAGTCCGAGGAATCGTCAAGGGTTTATTTAACGTCCTTACTGACTCTTTCCCGTCTCCACCTCTACGTCCGTACGGTGAACGTCTGTCCCCGAAACAGAGAGGATTCCTTCCCCATAGACGGGTAAAGAGTCTCCCCGTCTCGTTCCGTTCCACACTCCGATAGTAGTGTCCTAAATTGTCACCTTCCTCTTCCGAGGGAGGACGGGTGGACCAGGTCCTCGGAGTCTCGAGTGTAAGGTTGGGGATGAGGGTTGGACGAGGACGGATCCCAAGGGTTTGGGTCCTTTCACGAGTCTTCAGGGAGGGGAGTAGTGAGGGGTTTTCAAGTCAAGTCGGTAAGGACGGGGGTAAGTAAGTGGCTTGAATGGTTCCGGGTGACAGACGGACGGGACATGGACCCCGTGTCGGCACTGGCTCCGTCGAGGGAAGGGACGGGACTGTAAGTCCCAGTTCTAGATTGTGGTCCTTCCCTCGTATATTCACGTGTCTACTACTTAATTTCGACACGTTTCCCGACACGGACCACGGGTTTCGATGTCTCGTTCTTCCCCTCTCCTCTGGGGTCCGTCTCCCCTGTTCCCACGTCTCTGGGGGGGGATGGTCCCCGTACAAGACCTTCGGGACCACCGTCGTTTTTCGACCCCCACCCTACACCCGTCTCATCTACGTCAACTCCCCTACACCGAGGTCCGTTTAGGTAAAGGAGAGACTACGATGGAGACCAGGACTCGCACCTGTCCTCCACTGAGACCCTTTTAAGGTCTCCTGTCCCTGACGGCCCTTAGGTTGTCGGGAACCCTGTAGACTAGTGCCGCGACTGTGACACTGTTCCTGCGACGACCATTGTCGCACGGCCCGTGGCACGGTCCCGACCCAGGAGGAGTGTCGTAGGAGTGTCGTCGGAGACCACCCTCCCGGGTAAGCTCTACTCCTATGGTTATGAGTTCTGGTCTCGACAGTGACCGGACCGGGGTGAAATCCATGGAGAGCCGAGACCACAACGAACCGTGGAGGCTCACAAGTTCGGCTGTGGTGAGGTGGACCTTTTACATTTTGGACGGGCACAGGACGCCCACCGTACCGTCACCACTGACAGGGAAAATCTCGTTCAGACGCCTCCGCTCACTACTTCATGGCCCAGGGGGTTCCGGTCGGAACAGACTCCACGGGTAATCCCTTGTTTACACCGGGTCGACATGTGGTCGAGTCCTACGCGACTCCTTTAGCGAGGTTCCTGTTACTTTACTTCCCTCTTAGGTAATCGGACCGTCCCCCGTCCCTCCGTGGGCAGCAGAACTCCGCCCGAGTACGCCCACTCGCCACCGCCCACCCCTCCCGTTCCAGAGAGTCCCCAGGAAGGTCTCTGTCCTTGACGACCCAAGTCTACTAAGAGGACTGAGTTTAAGCAAGGCACTCTAAATTAAAGTCCTTAAAAAAAAAAAAAATTGACGACCGTGATCTCTTCCAGAGAGAAAGAACACTTGAACTTTACCATTCTTCCAGTCAGACTCTGACACTCCCGGAAGTTCTCTTCTCTACGGAAGTCGAGTTCAAATTCACCCAAACACCGTGGATCCTAGGTGAAACCTTCTTCTTCTTATTTTAGTATCGTTCTTGCATCTCCCAGACACATGCACGGATTCGACCAGATTTGTGAGATGTGTATGTAAATGAATAAATGAAGAGTCGTGTTGGAACACTTTGTCCGTAATGATAAGGTTAAATTGTCTCTCTCTTTGACTCTGTGTCTCTCCAATTCAGTCTGGGGATTCAAGTATGTCGTTGATTCGGGGTCTTCGTTTTAAGTGTGGTTCAACGGACCGAATTCTCCCTCCAGGAATTGGTGGAACTGTGTCACCTGGACGCACTTTGTGTCCCTTCTTTCTGTTTCGTTATTTGTCTTTACTACCCCTCAGACTTGTTTTCTACATTCGTTCTCTTAATGTGACGGTCGAACAGAAAAATTTTTCGTGAACCGGCAAGTCCGAAGTCGTTTATTCAGCGATTTGAGGATGACCCGCAGTCCGGGACAAGACCCGCGACCTACCCGACCTCCTTCCCTCTGATAGGTCCTTCACTGACGTTATGCAGCCATTATTTATTACTTCTGGGTCCCCTCTTCCCAGTACGGGACTCGTGTCGTCCACCCTACCCTGGTCGAGGAGACTGAGGGACGGATCTCTATGTACGGGGTCCGACGACGAACAAGAATAGGACCTTCGGGGTCTTAAACTAAACTAACAGTCTAACGATCTTTTGCTTTTGGTACCCGGTACCGAGACACTCGTCTACTGTGTTACTTCATATTCAACTCCGGTTAGTTTAGCAATTTTTGTTTGTTTGTTTGTTTTTTGTCATTATGAGTCACGACAACTCACACGTCACTCTGTTCGCAAAAGTGTGTTTCGTCGATACCCCTCACAGTTAGTCCCGTTAGTAAGTCCTTTCACGAATTTGTAAATCCCACTAAAGTGAAGATCCTTAGGTAGGACTCTTTCTCTGGTCTCTAAGTCCGTTTCCATTCCGGTTTCCTACAAGTAGTGTCGGATCACTACATCTTCCGGCTTTGTGACATTGGGAGATTTGCCCGAAGGGAACACCGAGTCGACTATTTCTTAGACGAACGTACGTTCTCTGGACCGAAACTAGGGACCCAACCCTTGTAGGGGACCTCTACCCCTTCCGAGGTCATAAGACCGGACCTCTTAAGGTACCTGACATATCAGGTACCCCAGTGTTTCTCGACCTGTACTGACTCGCTGAAAGTGAAAGTGATTAGGAGATTTATAGGTTGGAATTCCCTGTCACTATTTCAAACTACGCAGACTTCCGACCAGATGATACACCAGTATTGTACGAAAACTCTTTAAAAATTACTATAGTATCACTTATCTTTTTTTGACTCATTTACATATTAGATGAAATAACGTTCATATTAAGTTGTGTTAAAGTTAATATTATGTTACTATTTTAAGTTATGTACGGACCATTTTCTAATCTTCCACTATTAATTTTATTGTTTTATTATTTTTCGATACCAAATAACTCATGAACGATACACGTCCCGTGACATCATTTACGAAATGTGTATAACGACACGACACGAAGCAGCGAGTCAGTGTAGGCTGAGAAACGTTGGGGTACTTGACATCGGGTGGCCCGAGGAGACGGGTACCCCTAAGAGGTCCGTCCTTATGACTTCGTCCAACGGTACGGGAGGAGACCCCTAGAAGGGTTAGGTCCCTAGTTTGGGTCCAGAGGGAGTGACGTCTGTCTAACAAATAGTAGACTCGTTGGTCCCTTCAGGAATGTGTATAATCAAGTAGATTGAAAGCCCTGTTGGGACATAGTAAAATAAAGATGAAGTGTCCATCCTTTCACTCCGTGACTTTCCAACTCACTGTACAGGTCATAGTGTTTCGATTCTTTGATTTGGTCCTCAAGTGAGGTCCAGACCGTTTGAGGTTTTAGGAACGTAATAGTGACAATTACTGAGACGGTTCGACCCCTTTGGTTCCGTCCACCGATTGTCGTCTTGGACTCGTCGTCGTTAGAACTCTTGATAGGACTTAGAGGCCTGAGTAATACTCAGGATATGTCCCTGAACTCGTCCCCTCATTGTACCTGGGACCGGGAATCCTACAGAATCTGGTCCTGACTCTATTGAGTCGTCCCGATGAATACTCGACACAGGAAAGAGCATGAAATACGGGGTCGTTATGGTTGAACGAACGTCAAGGGACTTGTGAACCATGAGAAAGAAGGGAGGTAGGGAAACGAGCACGACACAGGTGACGGACTGTACGGGAGAGGAGATGTGCGGAGCTGATGGGCCACTTGAGGAGACGAAGGGAGTCGTGGGGTCGACTTTACGGTGGGAGAGGTCCTTCGGACGCGAGAACACGTCTCACCTTCCTCACGGAGTCTGTGGGAGTCCTTACCAGGAGTCGAGATCCACAACGAGAACAGACAAATCCATAGAGAGGATTACTCTGGGTCCCCGACCCCTGGCACAAAGAATAGGGCGACTACGCACCACCATATTAGACCACCAGTCTCGGGCCCGTGACCCCCGTCTGTCGAGGTCAAGATCGAGTCGCAGTGGTAAATGTCGACCTGCACCTCGTTTACTCGAATAGCACGTCGTAGATCCGAGGGATCACAAAGTTTACCCCACTACGACTGTGTATGGACAGCCCCGGACACTCCTCCTTCCCTCACCCACGACCGTCTCCCGATCCTCCGTCCTTTGTTCGTAGAGGACAATAGAGAGACTGAGGGGTCCCCGGAGAGTCTCGGACTAGGTCTCAGTTATTTGCAAACTTACTAATTCACTGATAAGACCGGACTGAAACTGTTCGTAAGTTTCGAGGGTAGAGGTCCTTGGATTCGGGAAACGAGTCATAGAGACGGTCACAGAGACGGTAGAAGTTGGTCGTTCAACCAGTACAGGGGCGTAGTGGTGGTGGGGTAGACACCGGGGTTTGTGACTGGTGTGTCTCCGTGGATATCCGTGGCCCCGGGAGACCGAAGGCTAACTCGAACCAGGGACCCTCCTGGTCGTCCTCTAGTCTCCGTCTCCTCCTAGGTCACAAAATAGAGGAACAGAGGGAGGGATCGCACAGACTCCTCGTCCACGTGGGAGAGGGTTTCCGGAGTTGGGGGCACCCCGTGGGAGGGGCGGAACGTCGAGAGGGACGGGGAGGAAGTCCGAGTCCGCGTCACTTCTGAGAACAACAGTCGGACCCGGGGTGTGGGAGGAACACACAAAGAGATTGAGGCGGGCATGGGCGTAGTCTCCACAGGGGATTTCACGGGACGCACCCCTCGGGAGACAGAGGAACATCCCTGGGACTGGACTGGGCTACGGGGGGTGGAGAGGGGATGTGGTGGGACACGAGACTGGATTGACGTGCGACTGGAACTGTAACCGAGACGTCCCTCCCAGACACGGAAGAGAGGTCGGTGTGGGAGGGACCACGTTAAGCGTCTGTGGAAGGGTCTGAGTGAAGGAGGCTGGAGTCCCGGGAGCACTCATGGAGTGACCCCGTCGAGGGTGGAGTAGAAGGGTTGAAGAGTGCAAACTCACTGATATGTTCTCTCCGTAGCGAACCACATGAAGCCATCTTATGGGACCCAGTTTAGGGTGGAGACGAGACAATGGTAGAGACACTTGAACCCGTTCAGTAAGTGGAGAGACTCGAAATTCAAAGAGTGGACACTTTAGCCGTACCAGTGCACCTGCGAAACACTTGAAACCTCCGACTTCACGTCACTGTCTGCGTTTCGGGACACACGCGTCCCCTTTCGCTTCAGCGAGTCAGCGCAGGCTGAGAAGCGCTGGGGCACCTGACGTCGGGTGGTCCGAGGGGGCAGGGACTCTAAGAGGTCCGTTCTTGTGACCTCACCCAACGGTAAAGGAAGAGGTTACGTACTTTCACTTTTCACTTTCCCTTCAGCGAGTCAGCGCAGGCTGAGAAGCGCTGGGGCACCTGACGTCGGGTGGTCCGAGGAGACAGGTACCTCAAAGGGTCCGTTCTCATGACCTCACCCAACGGTAAATCCGAGTCATTTATCGCCACTACCGTAACGGGCGACTTTACTACCACTAATACTACTAATATTACGTAGACAGGAGGAGGGGACGTCGCTCGGGGAGTCCCGTGCCTGACACGGACTAAGTCACAACACAGGGGTTCCGGATCGAGTTCCGGTCTTGGGTCGCCCACGAGTTCTTTTCTACGAGTGGTGTGTCGGTTAAGTAAGGTGTTTTATGCATAACTGTCCGCGACAAGGTCTGCGACCTTTACGTCGTTATTTGTCTGTCTATGTTTAGGAACGGGAACTCCTAGACCTGTCGAGACCCCGTCTTCGACCTTAACTCACCGGACCTTTCTTCGTGTCTAAGGTCTTACAAGTTCGTCCCTCCAACCCTCTACATCGTCGCGGGGTCGCTGGGGCTGGGTCTCGGGGAGCCCGTGTGGACTCGAGTAGTCATCGACGACACCCGTCAAGGACTCTTAGGAGAGTCGAAGGGAGTCGATGGGGCCGAAAGAGACGGGGTACCCTCGGGCAAGTCGGGTCGTCACACCGGTTGATGTCCCCTCCACCTAAAGCACGAGTGTCTCCACTGGGAGTGGGCCATTTCCTACATACGGTGGACCGAGGGGACACCCAGGGGTCGTCCTACCGGGGTGACGGGTGTCGTCGTAGACACGAGTTACCGACGTAGAAACAGAGTGAGAAGAGGGAGGAAGAGAGAGTGGACACGGATTGCTCCAGTGGAGGGTTTATTTGGTGGTCCCTGACAAACCTTTCGTTGGGACTTATAAGTGACCTTCCTGACCACGACTTCGACTTCGAGGTGGACTGCGTTTCTTGGATGACTGACGTTTTCTGGGACTACGACCCTTTCTGACTCCCATCCTCCTATTTCCCCGCTGTCTCCTACTGTACCAACCGACCGTAGTGGCTGACCTACCTGTACTCAAACTCGTTTGAGACCTTCCATCACTTCCTGTCCTTTCGGACCGTACGACGTCAGGTACCCCAGTACTTCTCAACCTGTGATGACTCGTTGGCTTGTTGTTTTTGGGTGTGTCTCCGATAGATCCAGGTTCGCGTAGTAACACGGAGACTCCTTTGTATAGGCCTGTCTTGGCCGTTGAGTTGGTCAAGGTCCTGTCAAACCCCGTCTCGTGCGAGGGGTGACACTGGGGGGTGGTACCGACGATGTTTCCCGTCTCAGGTGTTCTTCTGACCCCCCCACCCCCGTCGACCCCCCCAACCCCCCCTGGGAGACGGAAGGGAAGGGACTCGGCGTACGACTCGTAAAATTTTAAGAAACCAAAACGTCGATTTTCTACACCTCTTGTCCATTACGTTAATGAAAATGTATTCGCACGCGTCCTTAATTTACAAGGTCGTGGCGAGGGGACGTGGGAATTTGCCTCGACACAAAGGAAGGTTTACCCCACGGAAGACCCGTGCGACTAGACCCGACGACCCGACGAGGTGCGTCGAACTCTTTCTGGTAGTGAAGGGGAGTCAGACGGAAGGAAAAGTCCCCAGCCTCCGTAAAGTGTGAGTGGACCAGAACCCTCCTGGAGGTCCGGAGTGGTCCGAGGTGAGAGCCCAGACCCTCGTCACCACGAGAAGAAGACAGGACTACCTAGGTACCTCCCAGTCCCTCCACGTCCATGTGTCGGGCCGGTCCCGTCTCGTCTCAGATCAGTGCCCGA
This sequence comes from Capra ibex, assembly GCA_006410555.1. Lineage (NCBI taxonomy): Eukaryota > Metazoa > Chordata > Mammalia > Artiodactyla > Bovidae > Capra > Capra ibex. Next base: position 12,540,382 of record SJYO01016970.1, read on the forward strand.
GGAGGTCGAAGATCGGAGTGACGAAAAGGACAGAGTAGCGTGTAAATCTTCGGTTCAGAGTGATGAAGAGTTTGTCTTCTTCACGTAAGGATGGGGTCCTGGAAACGTGATAGACAACGGAGTTAGGTCTGTCTTTGTTGGAAGGAGGTGGGACAAAAATCACCGAACAAGGAAAAGAGTGAGTCCAGGACGAGTTTCAAGAAGAGTAGTCCTACTGGTCCCTAGTTCCTCCCGACGGGACTTCTCCGCCGGCTCGCCGACTAGCCTTCGGACCCCCGATGAACAACCACATCTACCTCGTCTGAGGCCGCGACCAACTCCCACACCGGTCCTATTACTAATTTAGGATTTCAGAACACTAAGACTGAACTTAAAAAAACCAGAATACTAAGATAATTCACTACTAAGTTCCCGACTCCCCAGATTCTGAGGTCCCAAAGTCCGACGACCCACGACTCTGCCACTCTAGAGTGGACACTCTTGAACGAGGACCTCCTTTCTGGCAGTCTGGGAAGGAAACCGACTCTTATCCAAAGGGGAGAAGGACGGAGGAGGGGGTCACGACACACTTACCCCGAGAAGCACCGCACCTCTTACGTTTAAATAAGACGTCAAGGTTACAGTCCGCGAACGGAATAGACACACAAGGTCAAAGGTCTTGTTTATAACCTTCTGTTCAGACGTCTCTAAAAGACATACATGTTCTCAATTAAGGAGGTCGGTCCCCGAGGAGGTCTGTACCTAACATTGTGTCCCGTGGTAAGGGCGTGAGTGACGACCACTGACCCGACGTCGCTCGGGTCGTCCCCCTGCGCCCGAGACTTAGGTCCCTTGACCCCCTCTGGAAACACACGACTCCGAAGCCCGGCCTCACCCGAGGGTTCACTCTGTTCCGCCTCGAGTGATCGAGTCAGCACACTGGAGAAGGGTTAGGAGAACCTAAGTCAAAGAAGCGTCTGGGTCCCAGACTGTGAGGGTCAAACGGGCCACCAAGTCTCTCTCCCAGTCTCCTTTAAGGGTCCTGACTCCGTTCAATACTCGTAGTTAGGGCGTTAGGACGAGAGTAGTGTAGACACCCCCACCCACGACGAGGTCTCGAAGTGTGTCCGAGGGACAAGGGGGTTGGACCCCCATCCCCCCGTGGTAGTAGTGGGGTGAAGTGTCTACTCCTTTCGCTCCGCGTCCCTCCATTCACTGCACCGGTGTAGTCTGGCGACGAGATTCTTGGACACTTGTCTACATCTTTATAAATTCAAAAAGATCGTTGGGAGGATCCGCCCAAGGGTCCCTCCTCGGTGTGAAGTCGGACAGGACTCCCGGACAGGGAACAGGACGACACTCCTGCGAACCCAACATCGATCTTCTCCTACTCTACGTCCACTACGGGGGTCCGGAAACGAGGACGACTCGGGAGAGGGACTTTGTGGGAGGGGGGTAAATAGACTCTTTGAGGGTGGGTGTTCCAAAACAGTAAGGGACTCCAGTGTTCTGGCCGTCGGCCTTCGTCCGTCCTCGGCCGAGGTCCGACGGTCCTGGAGGGAACCCCACTTACCTCCTCGCTAAGGGAGAACTCAGGGAGGAAGGAAGGACGTCGGGGCTCAGTGGAGGAGACAGTGTTTGGGGTCGTGCCGGCGAATCAGCTCAGTCAATTGAGACTTGCCTAGTGTCCTCGGAATGGACTCTAAATGCCCCTGTGCGGATCTGTGGTCCACTAATGTCGTCTGCTACGTGCACCCTGTACAACTGGGTGCTCGGACCGGCCGCCGGGATGTTAGGGACGTGCAGGGGAACCTCTGAGTCGACACCGGTCGCCGGGTCGAGGATAACTGATCGTTTGGAATTTTTAAAATACTGTTCAACCTTAATTAACCGGCGCCACTCCCTACTCGAACTGAACCCGGCTCCAAGGCACCGGGGCTGCTTCACTCGGACCTCCCCTTTGAGACACTTCCTTCGTGGTCGGTGAGTCTGTGACTCGGCGACAGGGAGGTCCGAGAGGGCCCCAGACAGGACCGGCCCAAGTGAGTGGGTATGGTAACGGGGTCGAAGAGTAGAGTGTCCGAGACTAGGAGGGAGAACGGGATCACCGTGTGACCGGTCTTTGGGTGGTACCGAGGGACAGAGGGGTCTCTCTGCCGGAACCGGACCGTGGGTGGGAACGTAGTCCCGTGCCACGGGGACGGACCGGACCCACCCTGTGTAGGTCTTGGCTGTGGGTAGGTTAGACGTCCCGACGGCTCAGGGGTCCTGGCAGGTGGATGGTCCCGTCCCCCCGATCCCTAGTGTACACAAACTTCCACGAAAGAGACTCAACCCCAGTAGAGGACCTAGAGAGCCGTCTCGGATGCAGTATTGACGTAACGTCACAGACCGCCACCGTTCTGACAGACCTGGGCACGTCCTGACCCACTCGTGACCTTCCGGTTTGGCACCGAGGGACCTCTGTAGGGGGTTGGGGAGAGCGGTCGGTTGAGTGTCCACGACTCCCGTCCTCTCCGGACCCACCTGGGACTGAGGTCCGGAGTCGGTCTGTAAAGAAACGAGGGTAGGAAACGGGGATGTAGACTGGGTGGTCGGTTAAGAATCCAAGAAGGAGGTTTTGTGTGAGGAGAGACCGGAGTAGAGAAAGAGGGCGGGACCAGGTCTGGAGAGTAGACGATCCAAGGGGTGATCGGAGGACGGAAGTGGGGAGGGACCAAGGTTCGGTGTTGGGGGAGTCTCCTCAGTCTAGTACAGTGAAAAACGACTCTTGAGTGGGGCGGACTCGAAGGGTCCACCTTAATCACCATTTCTTGGACGGATTGCCTATGTCCATCTACATTGTCCGAACCCAAGTCAGACCCAACCCTTCTAAGGGGACCTACTCCCGTACCGTTGGGTGCGGTCCAAACAACGGACCTCTTAGGGTGCCTGTCTCTTCGGACCCCCAGATGCCAGGTGTCCCAGCGTTTCTCAGCTTGTGCTGGCTTAGCTGTCGTGCGTGTGGGGACGTCTCCGTGTGGGGACGGAGGGTCATTTGAGTCTTAGTTTACGTTCGAGGAATGTCGGACCGGACACCCTAGACCTGGGACGGGTATGGGTAAGGAAACGAGGACGACAAGGGAGGTGGTCCTTGAGCGAAGGTAATCGAGAAGAGGGTCGGGTTGGGAGGGACAGGAGTCCTGAGTCGAGGTTTCGGTACAGAAGGGGTTCGTGACGGGACTTCCCCGTCGAGGGGACACGACCCCAGGGGGTATAGGAGGAAGTCTAAGAAGTAGATGGACAGGGGACCGAGACAAGAGGACCCCCGACTGGAATCGTAGGAATAGGTCCCCTGGGACGTGGGGAGACCGAAGGTCCAGACCATTATCCCGCGGGGTCGTCTAGTCCCTTCCTCCCTTCTAGTCCCACAAATATAAGGGTCCCGGGGAGGGACATCTCGTGTCCCGACCGAGGTAGGGGTCCAACGTCCAAAGTCGAAGACAGTCCACTGGGGGAGGGCGGTAGGAGGTGACTCGAGAGGGGTAGAGCTCATCATCATCAAGGACGCACGAATCAGCACAGGTCGAGAAACGTTGGGGTACCTGACATCGGTGGTCCGAGGAGACAGAAAGATCTGTTCTTATGACCTCACTCAACGGTATAGGAGGAGGTCCCCTAGAAGGACTGGGTCCCCAGCTTGGACGTAGAGGATGTGACCGTCCGTCTAAGAAATGGTAGACTCGGTGTGCCCTTCGGCACAATGTAGTGTCCAGTCACCTATCTCGTCTGTGCGCGAACGTAGAGGATTGTGCCGTGAGTCTGAGCGTCCTTTCGGGTCGGTTAGGACACCTTCAGAGTACAATTTAGAGTGACTGAAAATTTACGGAAGCGCACCGTAAAGGGTTCGATCTTAGTCCACTGTGGGTGAATCCTCCACAATTGTTAACCGTTGGAATGTGGCCGTCAGGTACGACCGGACAAAGAGAGAAAAGTGACTCTCGGATACTGTCAGAGTAGGGTCCGACGGAACTGCGGTCCAAGGTCAGACACGCGACCGAGTCAGTCTTGACCCCCTGTGTCTCGGTGCCAAGGAGGATCTGAAGTTCCCCGGGTCGCACTGGGTTCGCGAATTAAAGTAGGGAAGGTGGGTTCAGGTAAGGAGGCCGGGTTTGAACGGGAAGGGAACAGACACGGTCCGAACCTTAGGACCGGGGTGAGCGGGGTCTGGGATCACAGTACAGTGATACTGTCTGTCCCAAAGTCAGGACCCAGTCCTCAAGGTCGGGACTAGACAGGAGAGTGGCTGAGGGACACACTAGACCCCGTCCAACGGAGAGGTGAGGTCCGGAGTCAAAGGGGTCGAAGAGGAAGGTGGATCCTAAGGGAAGGGGTACTTGTCCAACCTAGTCTACGAGAGGGTCGTACTAGGGATGAGGTCACCACTCCAGAACGGGTCCCGTATCTAGGACAACTGTCAGTAGAGAGAAACCCTCCACTCTTTCCTCCCCCTTATGCAGTAAGACTGATACTCTGTATTAGTATCACTAGTCTTTCGTTCTCCGCTGTCGGAGTACGACCAGTGACGGTCGGACTGATGTCCCTACAAAATCAAGGGTCACCATGATTTGCCGGAACGACTCGTTCTGCTTCGGCATTTGTGAACCGGGAGGAGGTTCTACACCCAAAATCCTATTTGTTTCGGTCACTCTTCCTTACTTCGGGGAGGAACTACTGTCTCGGAACCCCTACGCTGGACACTACTGTCCTTTCCCCTGTACCCTTACCCTAACTAGTAGTGGTGGTGGTCGTCGTAGCAACAGTACCGTTGACTACATTTATCGTCGAATGGAGACAGGGTTCCCGAAAGATGCCTGACTGAGTGAACTGGGAGTGGTGTCCGGGGCTCCTTTGTCACGGTGGTAGTAGAGGCGAAGCCTTCGTCTCTACTCCTCTTGTTTCGAACCTCTCCAATACAGTAAACGGGTTTCGGTGGTTCGAACACTCACTAATATTTTTCTGATATTGTCCCGACTCGGGCAGTGCTCGAACACGACGAACAAGGTTACTACACGACTGTGGTCGCACCGGAAGTTACAGGGGAAAAGTAGTTTGTCAGTTCTGTTCCCGAGTCGTCGGCACTCTCAGTCCTCGACCTCATACCCCTCAGTTGTCGTAGTGCGGACGGTTGGCCGTGTGGACGCAGTGACCGCGTAGGACCGTGGACCGGGTCCGGGACTCCCGGGAACGCAGTACTGATCTCCACTCGACCTCCTCCCTGACAACCATGTAAAGAGAGGAGTAGCCTCCGTTCAACGGACTCGGGGGAAGAGTCTGGCGTGAGGGGAAAGGATGTTCGGACTTCAGGTCCTCGACCTGAACGAATCGGGGTTTCTATCCGGTCCCGAGGGTCCCTGCTCGACGAGAAGGAACGGGACCGGGGACAACGTCCTGAGTCGTATTACTTTCTTATTATTAACCTGAGGTCTATTATGTTCTTTGTCTCTGGTTCTTCCTTCCATACCTACGGACCCCCACCGGGATCGTACCTTTCTTTCTCCTCGTCAAGTCTGAGTCCCACCTCTCGACGGTCGAGTCGAGGACCTAGATCTTCTCCTCGGGTAAGGGTCACAACCACCCTAGACCCGACTCGACCAGGGCTGGGGAACGGACGGGAGGGACGGGAGGGAGGGAGGTCCCGTCTCCTCTCGTAGACTCGTTCCGGTTCACAGTACTCGAGGACGGTGCGTCCAGTCAACAAAGAGGGTCGCCTTTTGGTTCTGTGGTAGTTCTTTTCGTGTACCCTAACTACAGTCCACCCGTTCTCGTGGTCTCAGGGAGGGGGTCGAAGGGACCGACCGAGTCCCCGGTTGACCCATGTAGACGACGAGACGGGTCCTGGAGGGTCGAAGTTGGACCCGACTCGGTCCCCAGACTGGCCGGTCCTTGCGTCCGTGGTGGTTGGACCTCCCTGTAATTGCGATAGGTCTTTCAACGGGACCCCCTTTATTATTATTAGTCAATTGGGTAGGAGAATGGTGACTCAGGGTTTAAGACTACTACTTCTTACTCCTCCTCCTCCATCCCCTTACCCCACTCCTCCTCCTCATACCCTCTCTTCTCTTCCACGTCCAGATACAGTCCGCGACAACATTCGTGAGACACGTAATCTGTGTTTCGTGTCCGCATAGTGCGTACGGGGCGGGGGGTAGTGGCGGACACGCAAAGAAGTTCCCGCGCCAAAGACCATGGCTTCCAACTATCTCTAAAGAGTTGGTCCTCGGATTAACTCCCTTATTTTCCTTACTGAGACGTCATTGTCTGAGAGACGTGGGCGTCCGACCAGTCCGTCGGCTCTGCCCTCCCCCCCCCCCCAACTTATATTGGCCGCTCAACCTCCGACCCCTCAAGGCAGGTCGTACACCCCCTGGGTCGGTACGCCCGCTGGAGATAGTCGGTGAACGCTACTGTAAAGAGTTATTCCTCGTCAGGGTACTCGCAACCTCATAAATAAAATGTCCAATCCTTCCACCCCGAGTCGTTCTACTTCCTATCCTCGGGTGAGAGAGACTTAAGTAGTTCCCATCAGTCTTGAGCTCGGGTCTTGAGACTGCAAAGTACCACGTGAATAGTCTAGGAGCTACGACCTATCTAACCAAATTGGGTCACCGGTGGTTACTCCAGACCAAAACTACGAGACTTTTTCCGTGAAGGAGAGCATAGACGGTACACTCGGGTCTCTTGAAGATTCTTTACTACTCGTAATCGCCTCCTTCATCTGTTCCGAGGGGCGGCCACAGGGGTCAGTGCCGTCGTAAGTGTTTGTGGACAGGTGGCACTTACACTCCTACGAGGTAGTGTGTCGGTTCCAGTCTGTCATAGAAGTGTAGGACTTGTAGATACTTTTCGAATCTTATCTAGAACGGGTACGTAAGGACGGGAGGAGTCCGGGGTCCCCATTGTGACTACACAAAGGTAGTTCCAGGTCGACAATATTTCCCTCGAAATTTATTGGGGAGGTGACGGTTCTCTACATGAGGTGCAGGGCGTCTCTACACACGCCGACACTTGACTGCTTCTCTCTCCAAGTTCCGGGACCACCGACACCCTGTTTCTGTACTTCACGGGAGGCGAAGGAAGGGAGGAAGCCCTACAGTCGAAGGTCACTGAGTCGTCTACAGTCGTCTCATGTCTGGCACACGTCCCGAGGTCCGTGTCTCTCCTTCGAACCACTACGTGACACGAACTCTTCCAGTGCCAGTCTGCCCCCTCCGACTGGGCGGTCGTTGTGTGCGGTAGAAGGGGCGTCGTTACTCACGGTAAGGTACTCGCGGAAGACATATGTTGGCCGGGTAAATCACGGAAGACACATGACCCCGGTGGCAGTCCACGAAGTATCCATGACAGTAGTTGTGAGTGTTGTAGTAGAATAACCCTTCATTAAAAAATATCGAAATAACTATAAATTAAACACACTGCGATTTGATATGTCCTCCTCTTCCCTCTCTGTCTCCTACTCTGCCAACGTACCGTAGTCGCTGAATTACCTGTACTCAAACTCGTTTGAGACCCCTCTATCACTTCCTGCCCCTTCGGATCGTACGACGTCAGGTACCCCAGCGTCCCAACCTATACTAAATCGCTGATCTGTTGTTGTTTTGATATATATAAATTTTACGTTTCATAGTACGTAAATTGTATACATATGTGGGTATTTTGATAGCGGGGCTAGTTCTATTATTGTATCGTAGTAGGGATTGAAAGGAGCACGGTTGGTCCGTAGTGAGAGAGACGAAGGACAGGGGTAGACGTTAGTAGTTAGAGGACAGTGATATTTAATCGAACACAAAAGATCTCAAAAGATAGCTACCTTAGCGTCATGCAGACGGAAGAAAGTGAGTCGTGTACGCTGCGTCGGACCTATCACACATACACGATCAGCGAGTCAGCACAGGTCGAGAAACGCTGAGGTACCTGACATCATGGTCCGAGGAGACAGGTACCCTAAAAAGTCCGTTCTTAAGACCTCACCCAACGGAAAGGGAAGAGGTCCCCTAGAAGGGTTGGGTCCCTAGTTTGGGTCCAGAGGACGTGCCGTCCGTCCAAGAAATGGTAGACTCGTTGGTGTCTTCGGGATAGACACGCGGCACTATCTCGTGTCTAGTTGTCAGTCGTGGAGGAGTGTCCCCTCAGTATAAGGTAGCATACTTGCATAACATGGTGGTGCAAGAATAAGAAAGTTGACAACTACTTACAAACCTACCAAAGACCGAACCCCGTAACATTATTTCGATATGTATAAGTACATGTTCATAACCATACTTGTGCACGAAAGGAAACAGAACCCTTTTAAGGATCCTCGTCTTAACGAAGTGCCATACTATCCACACAAAAATTGAAAATTTTCTTTGACAAGATGTCCTGGTTCTATCTTTCGAGTCTCTATTTGGGCACGGGGATACCCGTGGAATAGAAACTGTCTGCTCCGTTCTTATACGTTACCTCTTTTCTATCAGAGAAATTATTTACCACGACCCTTTTGGCCTGTCGATACATATTTCTCCTACTTTCATCTTGTGAAGAATTGTGGTATGTGTTTCTATTTGAGTTTTACCTAATTTCTGGATTTCCATTCTGGTCTTCGATAATTATATTTTGAGAATCTCCTTTTGCATCCGTCTTGAGAGAAACTGTATTTAGTATCGTTCTAGGAGATACCGGGTGGGAGATCTCGTTACCTTTATTTTCGTTTCTATTTGTTTACCCTGGATTAATTTGAGTTTTCGAAAACGTGTCGTTTCCTTCGATATTTGTTCCACTTTTCTGTCGGGAGTCTAACCCTCTTTTATTATCGTTTACTTTGGTGGTTGTTTTCTAATGAGATGTTTTATATGATCGTCGAGTCGATTATGGTCTTTTTATTTGTTGGGTCAGCTTTTCACCCGTCTTCTGGATTTGTCTGTAAAGAGGTTTCTTCTGTAGGTCTACCGATTATGTGTAGCGAATGATAGTCTTTTTACGTTTAGTTTTGATGTTACTCCCCAGTGGAGTGTACCCAGTCCTCCCGATAATAGTTTTTTTTAGAGAAACATTATTACTCTTTCTGAGGTATAAATAAAACTTTCGAAAGTTCTGAGGTAAGGAGGAGAGAGGGACAACTAGGTGTAGACCCGCAGGACTATCCTTTGAGGCGTACAGGGAGACAGGGAACCGTGGACCTCTTTAAATTTAGTGAGTTCGGTGTCAGGTCCACACCGTGACGGGGGAGGTCGAAGTGGGAGAGTCGAGTTGTTTTTAAGTTTCGGCGGTGGTTGTGACAGTTAGAATTAGTGAGGTTTGGTTCGGGATGAGAAACCCCTTAAGAAAACAGTAAATGAGACACTTATTATTTAAAATAAAGTGTGGATAGTCACGGACACCCAGTAAACATGGTTGTAATTATTTTAATGTGAACAGACTGAATTTGTTCTTACAATCTTGTCTTACGATCTAAAGATTAAATTTTTTATCTATACGTCGTTCGTTGTTTCCAAATAACTTATCGTATCCCTTGATATCAGTGAGAGAACATTATATTCTCTTTACCTTTTAAATATCCTTTTAGATATTACCTTTTATTAGACTTTTTATTATATAACATATACATATTGACTTAGTGGAACGACCCGTGGACTTTGAGACACTTCAGTTGATATGAAGTTATTTTACGTATATAATTCTTTTTTATTTATTTGAGGATACATCCTACAAAGGGTCGTAGGTCGTTCTTTACGATTCACTGATTTCTTTTGTCTCGAAATACCTTAGATATCTAATTAAATCCTTCTTAACTGTAGAAGTGCTATACCTCAAGACTGGGTACTTGTGTCATAAAGAGTAAATGAACCAAGAAGAAGTCAAAGGGAGTCGTTATAAAAGATTAAAATTGACATGTTTAGAAAGTGTAGAAGACAGACTAACTAGGGAATCATAAAGTATAAAATACGATAACTTTATTGTAAAATAATCCTATATTGACTACAGAATAATACGATAACTTTATTATAAAATAATCCCATATTGACTACAGAATAATGTAATCAAAGTATGACATATCGTGTCCCTTAATATAAACTATAGGACACTATTTGGTATTACCTTTTCTTATACTTTTTTTATATGTATATATACATCTTGACTTAGTGAAAAGACATGTCATCCCTAATTGTGTTGTAAACATATAGTTGACATGTAGTTATTTTATTTAAGTCTTTTATAACGTAAGCAAAATTGTATGTACTCAACATATTATGTAACTAAGCTATAAACATGTATCCTTTACTAGTAGTTCTAAGTAGAACAATTATAAGTAGTGGTATATATCAGTATCTTAAAGAGAAGGAACACCACTCTTGAGATTTTAGACGAGAGAACCGTAGAAAATTTATACGTCATGTCATAATAATTGATACCAGGGGTCCGACATGTAATGTAGGCGCACTCAGTAAATAAAATATTGACTTTCAAATAAGGAGACGGGAGGAGTGGGTAAAGTGGGTGACGGGAGTGAGGGATGGAGACCGTGGTGGCTGGACAAAAACCCAGATACTTGGGTAGACTCCAGAAAAGCCAAGTGGTATATTTACTCTACTATACCATAAACAGAAAAAGATAGACTGAATAAAGTGGATCGTATTACGGGAGTTCCAGGTAGGTACAAGAACGTTTACCGTTCTAAAGTAATAAAGAATACCGACGTATTATTTCAGGTACCCTGAAATGCCCTCTCTTGGGACCTCACCCAACGGTAAAGGAAGAGGTCCCCTAGAAGGGCTGGGTGCTTCACTTGGGCGTAGAAAGCGTCGTAGGGGACGTGACCGTCCGTCTGAGAAATGGTGATCGCGGTGGACCCTTCAGGAAAATTGGTGTCTGAAAGATTGTCCACACTCTGTTACGAATATCACCAAAAATAAACGTAAAGGAAGCACTAATCACTACAACCCGTAGAGAAGTACATAGATAAACGGTAGATATATAGAGACCCTTTTATAGATAAGACTAGGAGAAGGGTATAAAATCAACCTAACAAACCCCCCAAAACGATAATTCAACATTCTCAAGAAATATATAAACACTATAATTGGTGAATAGTCTATACACTGAACGTTTATAAAAGAGAGTAAGTCATCCAACGGAAAAGTACAACAGCTATCAAACTCCGGGTCGGATAGTCACTGAAAGCAAGGGGACCGGTGTCGTAACCCGAGTCTGGGTCGTACCAGGAGTCTCAATCGAGGACATACTGACTACTTTCCCCAATTCTCCGGCGGTGAAAGGAAATCCCAACAATTTAACAACTCCTACTCTGACTCGACGAACATCGGAAGAAGTCCTCTCGGACAGACTCTTATTTCGGTCTGTTTGTGTCGTTCTTTTCCACATTTTCGTCTCTGTCTCCTTTGTGTACACACGGGATTAGTGTATCTTGTACTCGGGGAACTTCGTCTCGAGGAGTTGACAGACCGAGAGATGTTATAGGGGTCGTGATCTTCCTGCGGACGAAGACCCTTGATGACGAACACGGGGACCTACTTCCGTTTGGACTTCGGTCGTTGAGGGGATCTGGAGGTTCAAAGTGGTAGATCGCGTAAAGGGAAAGTCAGAGTCGGTCGAAAAAAGGAAAAATTAAAACCGGTGTGCTGCACCGTACATGAAGAGGAAAATATTGACATAGATAAATAAAAACCGACACGACCCAGAAGTAACGAGACGTGCTCGGAAGAGATCAACACCACTCACCCGCGACGAGAGGTCGAGACCACGTGTCCGAAGAGTAGCACCACCGAAGAGAACAAAGACTCGCACCCGAAATCCCGTACGCCCGAATTCATGAACGTCATGAACCCGAGTCATCGACGTCGAAGACCCGAGATCGTGTGTCCGAGTTTTCAACGCAGCGTACTCGAATCAACACGGCACCGTACACTCTCGAAGAGTCTTGTCCCTAGTTTGGGTGCAGAGGACGGGACCGTCCGTCTAAGAAACGGTGACTCGGTGGTCCCTTCGGGGAGTCGGTCAGACTTGGTGCGAAGATAGTGGGTGTGGGTGACTCAGGATTGCATCAATCCCTCGGGACTAGAGATTACTGGTGACCTCCTTTGTGTCACGAACCAAGGAGGTCCTCAATCCGTTTGTAAACACTTCTTATTTTATTTACTTGGGGTTTTAGAGAGGACGGGAGATTTCGGGAGTCGAGAGAGGGAAAAGAGTCCTTGGTGACTCGATGTTTATTGGATCGGTCCCGGTACTCAGTCTCTCTAGTCGAAAAGGGGTGACGTCGGGGTGCAGACAAGTGAACTGTAAACCTTCTCCCACCGACCCGAGTTCCTTCACCGGACGTAAAGACACACCTTCGTCTTGGGGTTCCTCTCTTCCTTTACCCAAGGTCCGATTAACCAGATTTTGATCTGAGAGTACCCGGTCTTCTACGACCTCATTTTCCGATTGTCGTGATTGATTCACGTACAAGAGTCGTGTAGTGTTTCATGTCTGTTCCTCGGGTCACCTCTGTGGACCCGAAACCTCGAGGGGTCTGGACAGGATTTTAGGATCCGACTTTAGACGGTGACTGGTCAGTACACTGTAAGTCAAGTCAGTGAGTCAGCACAGGCTGAGAAGTGCTGGGGTACCTGACGTCATGTGGCCGGAAGGGACAGGTAGTGGTTGAAGGTCTCGAACGAGTTTGAGTACAGGTAACTCAGTCACTACGGTAGGATGGTAGAGTAGGTGACAATAGAGGAAGAGGATTGAAATTAGAAAGGGTCGTAGTTCCAGAAAAGATTACTCAGTCAAGAAGTGTAGTCGTAGTCCACCGGCTTCATAACCTCGAAGTCGAAGTCGTAGTCAGGAAGGTTACTTATAAGTCCTGACTAGAGGAAATCCTAACTGACCAAACTAGAGGAACGACATTTTCCTGAGAGCTCTCAGAAAAGATTATGGTGTATCAGTTGTTCGTAGTTAAGAAGTCGCGAGTCGACAGAAATACCAGGTCGAGAGTGTAGGTATGTACTGATGACCTTTTTGGTATCGAAACTGATCTACGTGGAAACAACCTTTCATTACAGAGATGAAGAATTGTACAACAGATCCAACGAGTATCGAAAAGAAGGTTCCTCACTCGTGGAAAATTAAAGTACCGACGTCAGTGGTAGACGTCACTAAAACCTCGGGTTCTTTTATTTCAGAGAGTGATAAAGGTAACAAAGGATAAACGATAATTCACTACCCTGTCCTACGGTACTAGATTCTAGATCAAAAAACTTACAACTCAAAATTCGGCCGAAAAAGTGAGAGGAGAAAGTGAAAGTTGTTCCCCGAGAAGTTAAGGAGAAACGAAAGACGGTATTCCCACCACAGTAGACGTATAGACTCCAATAACTATAAAGAGGGCCGTTAGAACTAAGGTCCAATACGAAGTAGGTCGGGTCGTAAAGTGTACTAGATGAGACGTGTCTTCAATTCATTCGTCCCACTGTTATATGTCGGAACTACATGAGGAAAGGGTTAAACCTTGGTCAGGTAACAATGTACGGGTCAAGATTGACAACGAAGAACCGGACGTATGTCTAAAGAGTCCTTCGTCTATTCTACCAGACCGTAAGGGTAGAGAACTTCTTAAAAGACGTCAAACAACACTAGGTGCGTCAGTTTCACTTCACTCCAGCGAGTCAGCACAGACTGAGAAACGCTGGGGTACCTGACATCGGATGGTCCGAGGAGGGAGGTACCCTAAGAGGACCGTTCTCATGACCTCATCCAACGGTAAAGGAAGAGGTCCCCTAGAAGGGCTGGGTCCCTACCTTGGTCCCACAAGGCGTAAGGTCCGTCTGTGAAATTGGAGACTCGGTGGTCCCTTCGGTTTTGAAATCGTATGAGTTACTCCGTCTTCATCTTCAAAAAGACTTAAGACAACGAAAAAGATACTAGGTCTTCTACAACCGTTAAACTAGTGACCAAGGAGACGGAAAAGATTTAGATCAAACTTGTAGACTTTCTAGAACCAAGTACATGACAACTTCGGACCGAACCTCTTAAAACTCGTACTGAAATGATCGCACACTTTACTCACGTTAACACGCCATCAAACTCGTAAGAAACCGTAACGGAAAGAAACCCTAACCTTACTTTTGACTGGAAAAGGTCAGGACACCGGTGACGACTCAAAAGGTTTAAACGACCGTATAACTCACGTCGTGAAAGTGTCGTAGTAGAAAGTCCTAAACTTTATCGAGATGACCTTAAGGTAGTGGAGGTGATCGAAACTAACATCACTACGAAGGATTCCGGATGAACTGAAGTGTAAGGTCCTACGGACCGAGATTTACTCACTAGTGTGGTAGCACTAATAGACCTAGTACTTCTAGAAAAAACATATTAAGAAGACACATAAGAACGGTGGAGAAGAATTATAGAAGACGAAGACAATCCGGGTATGGTAAAGATAGGTAATGACTCGGGTAGAAACGTACTTTACAAGGGAATCATAGAGATTAAAAACACTTCTCTAGAGATCGGAAAGAGTAAGATAACAAAGGGAGAACTCGTCGACGATAAAAATAACCGGACTCCTTTGTCTCCTACGGGTTTCCCTTACTCTGGACCGGTCTCTCAACAGTGTTCGATTCTTCTTACCTCAGACCTCGGTTCCTAGAGACTAAGGGTCTCTCGTGAGGTGTACAACCGAGCCCCGAGAGACCATCTCCCACTGTCTCAAGACACACCGTACAGGGTCTCTTCGTTTCAAGGTTCCCTGGGGTGTCCGAAGGTCCCTCGTCGGGGGACTTGTTCGCAGTAAGTCCATCCGGGGTCCTTCGGGTCTTCTCCACCCACGAGACGTCTCTTATGACTCCAGGTCAGGGTCCTTCCCTCGACCCACGGTCTTACAGTGGGGAGTGTAAGGGTGACCTGTGACACGTAACGGTTAATCTAAACAAAGACACATAAGAAGACGACTGGGTTCTTTATATCTTTTCTCAGTCTGAACCAGGAACGGTATCTCTTAGAGCTGGGGTGTACCCTCCGATTTATGGTTCTCCCTTGTCGTGTGTTAGTAGGAACGATAGTGGTGGAGACAAAATGGACCTAACTACCCCAGGGTCTCTTTAATTCACTAAACGGGCACTAGTGTCTCCAGTCCTACCGTCTCGTTCAGGTCTGGGGTCGGAAGACGATGATTCCGGGTTCGAGGAAGGAGGTGGGTTGGGACGGGGAGTCCAGTACTCTCTCCTCAATCCTTTCTTTCTCCGGTCGTACCCGACCTCCGTAGATCCTCCCGAACGACCTCCTACCCCTCTGGTTCGACCGGAGATTTACAATTTAACCTCCTCTTCTCGTACGTCTCTCCCTCTTCGGTAAGTGTCGAACGTCGAGGGCCAAGAGATCCGGAGACCCCGACCCTAAGAGGTGCTCTTCCAAGTCCCAGAAGGAGCTCGTCTACGGGACCTTGGAGAGGGGTTCGTCCGCCACGACGCAGGACCCGGTACAACCTCCGGCGGGGGTGCATTCCCACCACCCACCCCGTCTCGTCCTCGAGGACCCTTGTAAGTGAGGCGAAGACAGGGTCCACTAAGACTTGTCTCGCTCCCACTGTCACTGGAACGGGTAGACGAGACTCTCCTGTCACCAGAGTGATCATAGACTACTCCAATAATCTGGTGTAAGGTAGTCGGTTCGTCCGGGTGGTCTGGGTTAAGGACGTTTGCAGAGTAGTTGGGATCTTGACGCGACGGTCGTCCGGGACACTAAAGGGAACGTTAAGGGGTACCCTAGTCGTGGGACTCCTCCACTCTTAGGGGGTAATGCAGGTGTTAACCTCTTTAATAGGACAAAGGGAGCACAAGACGGAGGCTTCCGGCACAAGTGTCGTGTAAAGGGATATTACTCGGGCGTCTTCGGCTTGTGGTGGTGGGCCGTCCTTCTCCGTGTAGTCGACGAGACAACCCCCCCGAGTAGGTACACGTCCGTCCCGACCTCCTCGTCCCTGGTAATTCCCTCGGTCTACGGACTCATCGCCCGTCTGTGTCGGTAAGAGCTGTGTCTGTCGAAAGGTCTGGCCTGGGGTCTGGCACTCAGTCACTGAGAAAGTTTAGAGTTTAGGGGAGAGGGCGGGAGGGAAGGAAACTGTCCATAAGTACTACAGTCAATCCTCGTCTGGGGCTCTACCGTGGTCCGATATCTCTACTGACTCCGGTAGTCATCTCATCGGCTCCCTCCAGGTCGTCACTGGTATAAGGAAGGAAATACGTAGTGCACACAACTCGTGCACGACACGTCCTTCGTCTCGGTGGTGTCAGGGGCGGGGGGGCCTCGAGTGTCAGGTCTCGCCCTCTGTCTCCAATCAGTCAGAGTGTTTCTCCGTGTTCCGGTGTGTACGTCATCTCCAGGGTGTCCCGAGCCGTCGTACAGTGGCTCGCCAGAGACGTCTGATCTTCTCGACTCGGCCCTAGACTTCCTACTTGTCCTCAAAGTGTACTCGAGTCCCTACCCCCTTCTTAAGTCTGTTTCCTTGTCACACACGCTTCCGGGACACCCACCTGTCGACGACTGGACACACTAATCTCCCATCTCTACCCCCTCCGTTCTCCGTCCGACACACCCTGGAGTTTCCGGGGATTCCTTAGACCCCAAAACAGGGTTCTTATCGTTTTAGGGTAACACAAAATTCACCTCAGGTTTTCGGCGTCTCCCTTAACTATACCGTTATCAACACAAAGGTCTTGTTAGGACTCCGGTGTCATTCCACGTAACACTACCTCCCTTCGCCTCCCTGTCACTTTGGACCTCCTGCCTCATTGTGGAGCCAAATTTCCCCCTCCTTGCCGAAGGGGTTTCACCACACTTGCACTGTTCGTGTAGGTGTGACTGTACTTTTTTGGGTCAGTAAATTGAGTACAACCCGACCAGACGATTTTACACCGGGGACACAATCACTTCAGTGAGTCAGTACAGGCTGAGAAACGCTGGGGTGCCTGACATCGGATGGTCCGAGGAGACAGGTACCCTAAAAAGGTCCGTTCTCATGACCTCACCCAACGGTAAAGGAAGAGGTCTCCTAGAAGGGCTGGGTCCCTAGCTTGGGTCCAGAGGGCGTAATATATCCGTCTGCGAAATGGTAGACTCGGTGGTTCCTTCGGGGACCCGGTGGGGGTTTACCTGGTGATAATAGGTCCAGGGGGGAGGTGTAGTAGGTCCTTGGACTTGTCAAGTCGGACCACCAACGTCGACGTCCTCTTCCGAGGGTTGTTGAGACATAGTCTCTCCAGTCCACCGGGCTTCGGAGACCCCCGTCCTCCCGATCCCTGAAAGAGGGGGTCCTTTCGTCTTCCCGACAGACAACCCTAAGTCCTCTCCCGTGTGGGCCGACACGGTCTCGGACCACCCGTGGTCTGGTCGAGACACGGCTCGCCTCCCAGACCTGACTAGGTAAATAAGTGAGTGAGTAAGTAAGAGGGAAAGTTACTTATACTGGAACCTCCACTTAGGGGAACTGTGCGAGCCTGGACCGTAAACAGAAAATTCTGAGTCGCGTCTACAGAAGAGGAGGACCTTCGGGAGGGACTTGAAGTCCCGGTCGGTCAGTGGAAAAACTAAAACGAAGGTAGCAGGGACCCTCACAAGTACGTAACAGTTACAACTGCGGATACACCGGGGTGGGGGTGGGGTCCCAGGGTACCTCGGTCTGAGACCTCCCGTCCACCCCAGTGCAGAAGTAGAAGAAGACAATAGAAGAGAGGTGTGTCCTTTGAGGTCCTACGAAGGGACTCGGACCTTGTCTCGTCTTGAGTCTGTTTAGAGTGTTTACGGTGTCTCCTCCCCCCATGACTCCCGAGTTTCATCTTAACCTTCGTCTCTTCTTTTGACCTGTAATCATCCGACACTCTCACTCCTTTGGTTTTTTCTAAGTTGTAATTTTTACCAGGTTGTCGCTGGGTTCTGTAAACCAAATAGTCCTTGTTTAATGGGACGGGGGACCATCTAGACTCTCAAAGACCATGTTTTGTAAGGAGTGTAGAGAGTGCAAAGTACGACTCGACCAGTACAGGATCTAAGGTCCTCGGTCTCTCGCTAGGATCGTGGCCCTTCTCGTGTCCGAGACTGCACCCAGACTCGCGAGGGGAGAGGAGCGTCTCAGTTACGTCTACTCAAGGTTCAACCGCGACGAGGAGGTGTCTGGGGTACTTTCGTTCCGAGTCTCTCCAGCACATGTAACGGATCCCTGTGTGTCGACTGGACCTGAGAGGGTTCAATCGACCTGACCGACTAGACAGGGGAACTAAGGTCCAACGTAAAGGCCGGTGTCTCCCCGAAGGAAATCGGGAACTCCAGTATGGGGACCCCCAGTCTCCCCGTAGGGTCCGGCAAGTAGTCCTGGGACCGTGTGTCAGGGTGTTCCAGAAGGAGGAGGGGCCGAGACTAAGGAGGGACGGGGTTGCACCCACTCAACTAGGACCTACCCTGGAAGGACCGACACACTGAACCGGGGTAAAATAAAGTGAGGAAATACCCCGACGTCAGGAATGGGATATTTTATTGTCGGGGTGAGAGGAGGTGGAGGTGACCTCACTTCATTAAAAGTACTCCAACCCCCCGTGAACCGGTCCTTAGAAGAGAGAGACGACCTTCGAGGACGGGAGTGGAGGGAGGAGACCAAGAAAGATTAAGGGGAATGGTTCCAGGGGGATGCCGGGGGTGGGGGGTTTGTACCGTGAACAAAGAACAACCAAATAAGGAAGAGTCGGGTAAAGTGTACAGACGGAAATAACAACAACGAGTAAAGAAACTAAACTGTCAAGACGGTTGACACAGTATAGTAAGGATGGATATTCGGGAGTCCTTCGTCTGATCGTCTCGTCCCTGGACTCACTGGTCCCCCCACTACCGTGGAGACACTCAAGGATGGAGGGACGTGGTCTGACCCAGACGAGTCTCGACTCAGAAGACCAGGGGCTACGGGTCCGGTACACAAGGTGTCGTCCACAGTTGGTTACTAACCACTTACTCGTTGACTCACTTACTTACTTGTCACTACTTCCCACCCCTATTCTATTTCACTATTGTCACTATTTCCCCCCTCTCCAACTTATCCTACCACCCTCGTCTCTCCTGACTCACTACCTCTCAAGACACGGTCCACGACAGGAGTCTCGAAATTTGCCTAATAGGGTAGTCGACAGGGTTGTTGGTCCACCCTTTCTTCAAATAATAGGGGAAAAATAAATAAGGGATAGGTGTCTACCCCTATGACTCCACGTCCTATACTGGATCCAACGGATCACGAGACACAGACCAAATAACGTCTCGACCCTAACTTTGGGTATAGAGGGTTTCCGACGGAAGACCCTAACTGGGATTTTTGGAGCTTCGTCAAGGGAAACCATATTTGGTGGGTGGCCCAGGGACCTCTTAAGAGGAAGTACCGGCACCAGTAGGGTCACGACAGTCAGGGTGCGGTGACACTTGAGACTGGGGAGACGGACACTTCAGAGTCTGTGAGTCCTCCTCAGGAGCTTAGTCCGTCTACCCTCCGCCCGGAACGCTCTGGTCACACCGATACCCTTCCCCCGCGGAGCCCCGAGGGTCCGTGTCCTCGAGGACCCGGGACGGACGGGACGTGCACCCCACTATGTACACCTCTGGAGTCTTACGGATACTTCTGTCAGTGTTTGTTCCTGAACGTCTCCGTTGTAATCCAAGACCCCATCGAATTTTCCTTCCCAGTCCTTACTCCGAAGAACTGACGGAGGTCCTGGGACCCGAAGTTCTCAGTGGCGAAGAGAGTCGACGACGTTTCCGACTGGGTAGGTGGGTCCGTCCGCTACCGTTCGGGGTACGAACGTCGTCAAGTCGGACCCAATCCTAGGACCGAAACGGGAAAAGGTCGACACACTTGAACCCTTTCCAGGGGAGGTTGGGCGGATGACATGAGACCCGAGAAAACTAGGAGAGGAAGGTTCGGAAGCGTAACGACAAGGGAGACGGACCTCGTGAGAAGGCTGAGAAGGAGTGGCCCGACTGTCGATACGTAGACGTTGAAGTCAAGTCATGTGGGAGGCCTAAGACGGACCTTCGGGGGTAGGACACAAGGGAGAGCAGTAGTACGCGAGGAGAAAAACCGAAGATTCGCGTTCCTGACTGACGAAGGTCCAGTGACAGTGTAAGGGGTGTCGGTCCTACACAGGGTTCGAACCTCTACGGGTTATTTAACACCTGTTAGGGTCCGTACTCATTCGTCGGGGGACACAAGGTGGAGGAAGCAACGGTCCACTGACATTGATACGACTCTCTGTTGAGGTCCACTTCTCGACCTGGTGTCCTCGGAGAGTCGTACACAGTGAGGGTGGGATAAACAGGAGAATGTCGTCCTTTCTACCTTTTTAGCTAACTGAGACCGACTTGACTGAACGTGGGTCGACGTCTGAGACGTACCGCCATGTCCAACCAAACACACCTTAGGGACACTAGAGTCCCATCTGTTGCCAGTCTCTAACAGGACGTCGGGTTAGTAGTCCTCCAGTCTCCTTCACCCCCTACTGTGGGGAGGGAGAAGTGCCTCTGTGAAGGTCCTATTACCTCTGAGAAGTAGTCCGTCGTAAATATCCTCACGGTAAGTGTCGTCGTCGTCGTCAACGTAGAAATTGGAAACCTGGAGAGTCTCAGAGTCGTGACTAGAGTTAATTACATACAGACCCGTAAAAAGAGGATAGAAAGGTGAGGATAATTTACGAGTCCTTGACCATATCACTCTCCACTCCCCGACTGTGTGTCCCTTTTGAGTAAAATTCTCCTAAACTAGTTCGAGGTAGACTCGTCTCGGTACACCTACCCGCGTGACCCGACCCGTCTGGGTCCAACCCGTCGCCTCCACCCGAGTGATCCCCCTCCCCTTCCCCGACTCGAATTCCTCCACTCCTACCTCCGATCCGTCGAGACCGTCCCCTACGGGTGGTCCCACCCAAAGAAATCCAGACGTTCGAATCCTGTCCTGAACCCCTTCCCTCTACTGTTTGTGGGAATTTGGTCCGAAAGGGCCACTGAGTCACCATTTCTTAGACGGTCGTTAGGTCTTCTGTGTCCTCTGCACCCAAACTAGGGACCCAGACCTTCTATTGGGACTCTTCCCGTACGTTGAGTGAGGTCATAAGAACGGACTTTTCGGGTCACCTGGCTCCTCGGACCGTCCGATGTCAGGTACCCCAGTGTCTCAGTCTGTGTTGACTTCACTGACTCGTGTGTGTGTGGGATTACGTCCAGTCCTCTCCGNGACAGAGAATATGTGTAGATCTACACATATTCTCTGTCGAGAAATTGGAGTGAGAAACACACAAATCAGTGAGTCAGTACAGACTGAGAAACGCCGAGGTACCTGACATCGAGTCCTCCGAGGAGGACAGGTACCTTACAAGGTCCGTTCTTATGACCTCGACCAGTGGTAAGGGATGCCATCCTCTAGAAGGACTGGGTCCCTAGTTTAGACACAGAGGTCATAGAGGACGTGACCGTCCGCCTCAGAAACTGTGACACGGTGGACCCTTGGGGTCCTAAGAGACGAGTTTACCGGGACTCGGGCGGAGGTCCTCGGACAAACGGGGAGAACGGACCCAGACCCTACGACTGCACTGGTCGTCTCACTTTGACGGGGTCTCTCACCTCTGTGGGTCCGGTCTTCCCGGGGTCTCTCAGGTGAGGGTCGGTGCGGAGAGGTACCAAAAGGGAGACGGGGAGGTGACCGTGGCGGTCGGACACGATGTGTCCAACCAACACACACCTGGTTAGACCCCTCAACGACCCACCCCGACCCCTCGGTCTCGGGGACTGGTCTTCAGGAGAACGTCCGTCGTCACGTTTAAGGTAGTAAAAGGTCTACCCGGGACGCTTGCTCTTTCTACTCTCTTCGTACTGAGCCGAGGTGCGGCTCGGGACAGGACACTCGCAACTGACTCTGCCGGTACTGACACCAGTGAGACCACGACCACCCCAGTAGTGGTCCTCTGAACTGAGCAGTCCTGTAACGTACGATCTCCTCGGGGTCCCTCGTCGGGGGTCCATTCACACAGGTTTGGGTAAAGGGGAGTTCGGGGGCTACTCGGGAGAGGGTGGTGGACCCAGTCCAGGGTCGACTCGGAGAGTCCGGAAGTCAAGTCTTATCTCCCCCGAAGATGTCCACGAGACCTTGGGGAACGGGTTCCGAGAGGGCGTGGTAGTTCCCGTCTCTGAAAGAAAAACAACAGTGTTGTCCAGACCGGCACCCGGGGTCATTGAGTTGTGGTTACGTTTCCGTAGTCAATGTCCCGGTGACCCCAGTCTCTCGGAATCTTATTTTAAGGTCCAGGAAGGGTTCCGATAAAGCAGAGGACACTTCGTAGTCGCCGTTGTCGTTACGGGATCCTAGCCCCTTCCACTTTACTCTGGTATCCGTCTCACGGACGAGGCTCCACTGGGTCCAGGCTCGACGACGTCACTTGAAGAGGACCGGGGTACTGGGGATCTGTTCAACAGAGTGAAGAGATTCGGAGTCAAAGGCGTAGGGATTTCACTGTTTTCATTATGTGAAAAGAAGAATCAAAGGAATACTCCTACTTTCTCCTCCAGTGTGACGAGACTAAGGATACAGTGGACCTTGAGGGGTCCCTGTGACTGAGGGGTGAAAGAATCCAGGGGGCCCCTCAGGTGGGAGTCCGGGTGGCAGGGGCCATCCTAACGAGACTCGACCCCCACCTCCCTCCTCCGTTTTGGTTTCCCAGAGGAACGGGGACCAAGTCTCGTCTGGTCCTCCGGGGGTGTGACCTCCACCACGTTACGAAACGATTGAAGAGTATTTTTGTCTGTTATACAGCATCTTTATAACCACAGTAGAGATTAAAGAGGCTGTAGTAAAATTTACGTCAGTCATGGGTTTCCAAGGTCCACAAATCTCTTTGTTGGTTGTTTTACCGAGACCGTGTATACCTTAGTATCAGAGGGACCTCGGGACACTCCCGACACTTACGAACACAATTTTGGATCTGGTAGAGTCGACATATGTTCTTTCCTCGTGACGGTGTCACCCCGTCGAACTACTCGGAGTCGTCCGGTGCCGGTCCCAAAACCAATCTGGGTCCCGGACCGGACCGTCCCCGTATATAGTGTCTCAGTTTTAGTGTTTGAGGAGTCGACCAGGACCCCTACACTCAGTCGACTACACCCGGTCTCGGGGTTCCAGTCGTTTCTGTCGTTCACCCTAGGGGGTTGTACTCCGACTGTTTTCCCCGGTCGTAAGGGACTGTAAACTCTTCCCGACTCGTGATAAGGTACTAAAAATTTGCATAAATAAGTAAATTAGATCGGGAACTTCGTCTCTAAGATAACAAGAGGTGTCAATCGTCTTCTTCTTTGACCCCACTCTTTGTAATTCAGTGAAAGAGATACAGGATATCAATGACTCACTGTCTCGACTCTAAACTTGAGACCCGTAGACCGAAGTCTGAACGTGATTTCGTGACAGTATTTCGGGTCTTAAGGATTGGTTCATGTCTTCGATAGGGTATTGTACCGAGGAAGGTTGTATATATCCACTCAAAAACGACGTATTGTTTGATGAGGTATTACTTGACGGAATTGTGTCGTTACCTCCAATATGTACCCGAGTCGTAGTGCCTAGAAGGGAATAGTTCTGACTAGAACGGTCACGACAATGATTCTTTGATTAGGTGGTTGTTGTCTTTGTATGTGACTGAGGGGTCACCCCCTGGTAAGGGAAGTCCCTGGACGGTCGGTGGACCACTGTCCAGGAGAGGTGGTCCCCGACCCCGATGCGTATGCGTCTTCGTCGTCACAACCGTCCTCGTCGTCATTCTTGTGTCGTTCGTCTTGGTCCTTCTTTTTCCGGGAAAGGAGGACATCACATGAGGGTCACGGGAGATTACTATTTCGAATCGTCACATGAGTGACGTTTCTCCTTTACGAAGTTCTCAGGTCAAGTAGGGGCGTCTGGTCCGTGACTTCCCACTCGAAACTTCATTCTCCATTGTCTGACCATCGACCACCAAGTCAATATTCGACCACCAAGTCAATATTCGACCACCATGTCGGGTCGTCGAAAAGATAAGAAGACGTGTGTAGACCTGAGGTATATGTTGTCTGGTGAGAGACAAGAATGAACCGTTTTATGTCGATACAAAACCCTTCACTTTTTTACGAGTAGGAAAGAGTGTAACCCTTCTATGTATCAGGACACACTGTAGCGACTTATATCATTGACGACGACTTTAAATCAATACCAAAGTGACTTGTATTGATTTCTGATTCAACATTTTAATTGGACCTCGTTGAGTATATATTTTATTTTTACCCTTCCTCTCGTTCCTTCTTTTACGAAACCATATATGTTTATTTGTGTCTTTATTTGTTCCTCCGAAGGGAACATTGAGTCTGCTATTTCTTAGGTGGACGTTACGTCCTCTCGACCCAAGCTAGGGACCCAACCCTTCTAGGGGACCTCTTCCCTTTCCGATGGGTGAGGTCATAAGACCGGACCTTTTAAGATACCTGATATATGTCAGGCACCCCAGTGTTTCTCAGTCTGTACTGACTCGCTGAAAGTTAAGTGAAGTGAAGTGAAGTACGAAGGTAACGGAAGTCAGTTTTAAAGACCACTAGTCTTGAGAAATGGACCGACACACAGGGTTTGTAATTAGAGACTTCCTAAACTCAGAAGTAAATAGACTCGAAAAAACTAAAAGTTAATTGGAAGTGATACCTCGTACCTTCATGACTCTCCATTAGGTCTCTTAGGGAACCCAAGGTCTGTGTCAGGAGAAACGGAGGTAATACATCACCGGTGGGTTCAGGGGAATCATTGATCTTATTTATTTCGTAGACCTATCAATCTAATTCGAAGAGAAGCGGATAACTAAGTCACGTGTCCTCAGGTTTTACCGGTCCACATTAGAGAAAAAAAAAATTCTATAAAAAACTGCACCTGGTAAAATTTCAGAAATTAACATGAACAAAGTTGTGATTAATACAAAATCCAAAGCCAAAAAACCGACTCTACGTATACTCTAGAATCGAGGGACTGGTCCCTAACTTGAGTGTGGAGGACGTAACCTTTTACTTGAGAATTGGTGACCTGATGACGTCTTCAGAGACTTCAGAGTAGAAGATTAAGTCGTCTTGGTAGAACAAGAAACAAGGGGAAACAGACTGAACTTCTGATTCGAGGAGTTTGATCTTCTCGAGTCTCAAAGGTCCTGTCCCTCGTTTTAGAGACACTCACTGAATCATCCACTTCGTCACTATCTTCGGTAGGGGTGGAGGTGGGAAACAGGGGACTTGGGTCCACAGGACCGACGTTCCTTCGGTCGTAGACTATTACCAGGACCTAAGTTTCGTATGAGAAGTAGGAAATTCTCTTGGGTGGAAAGTCCCGTAAAAGAGGACTAACCGAGGTGTTACCTCAGAAGTCATCGGTAAGGTGGAAAGTTAATCCGGTCGGTGAAGGCTCATGTAGTGCTCTTTACGGTCCGACCTGTTTCGTGTTCGACCTTAGTTCTAACGGTCCTCTTTATAGTTAGTGGAGTCTATACGTCTACTGTGGTGGGAATACCGTCTTTCACTTCTTCTTGATTTCTCGGAGAACTACTTTCACTTTCTCCTCACACTTTTTCAACCGAATTTTGAGTCGTAAGTCTTTTGATTCTAGTAACTTAGGCCAGGGTAGTGAAGTACCGTCTATCTACCCCTTTGTCACCTCTTTGTCACTGTCTAAAATAAAAGAACCCGAGTTTTTAGTAACGTCTATCACTGACGTTGGTACTATAATTTTCTGTGAACGAGGAACCTTCTTTTCGATTCTGTTTGGATCTGTCGTACGATTTTTCGTCTCTGTAATGAAACGGTTGTTTCAAGACAGATCAGTTTCGATACTAAAAAGGACATCAGTATACCTACACTTTCAACCTGATATTTCTTCCGACTTACGACTTCTTAACTACGAAAACTTGACACCACAACCTCTTCTGAGAACTCTCAAGGAACCTGACATTCCTCTAGTTTGGTCAGTCAGGATTTCCTTTAATCAGGACTTATAAGTAACCTTCCTGACTACGACTTCGACTTTGAGGTTATGAAACCGGTGGACTACGTTTCTTGACTCAGTAACCTTTCTGGGACTACGACCCTTTCTAACTCCCGGTCTCCTCTTCCCCTACTGTCGTCTACTCTACCAACCTACCGTAGTGGTTGAGTTACGTGTACTCAAACTCGTTCGCGGTCCTCAACCACTACCTGTCCCTTAGGACCGAACGACGGTAGGTATCCCAACGTCTCAGCCTGTACTGACTCGCTGATTTGACTTGACTCGGTGAAGGCTCACACACCATTCTGGTCAATTGAGGGACCTGTACTCGACTACCAACACAAAAGGAACGACACAGCACTCAAGGGGCTAGTCTTCACCACGGTACTCCTTAAGTACCATCACCTATTCCGTAAGACTTCAAGTATTTACTACTACTGTCTTCTCCTTAATACCCGTCTTTCGTGTTTAGGTCCACGTCTTACACACAGATAATAGCACTCCTACTCAAAGATGGAGGAGTTGTGTCCGTGGTATGTAAGGTCAGGGGTCCTAGAATCTGTGTATCCTATGGGAGATCACGGACGTGTCGTTGGAGACGACTGGACTTGGGGTCTCCCAAATAGGAAGAACAAACATTTGACACCACTTGTTGGGTCACCTGAAGGGACGGTTGGTCCCCGACGTTCGCCTATAAGAGGTAACTACAGACCTTCGGATCGAAATGTTTCCCCGGGTTGAAACGTTTCCCCCGGGGGAAAGTTCTCAGGGGAAGGAACCTATGAGAGAGAGTCGGGACCACTTGAGAAACCTCAAGAGAATTCAGACATTAGTCAAATGAGACTGACTCCGGGCACCATTCTTTCCGTTAATCAAGGGGTTTTACTCTGGATGCAAACCCCCTTTCTTCTCCTTTGTCCGAACGGTGACTTCGTTCAGTTCACCGATTTTTACGACTCTTGTCAATCGTACGAATCCTTCTTTGTACACTAGGGGGACAACCAGTGACACAAGATTTTTCACGGTAATCTACCCCGACTACCTAACAGAGTGACCCTCGGGTGCATCCAGTTCTTCTTCTTCGAGGTCACATTCGTCTCTTCGTAACTTCCGTCCTACTGGACCGAGGTTCTTCGGGGAACCGGGTCCGACTCTGACCGTGATACCTTCCCCAACGCCCGTCGTCGTTCTCCAGTACCTACACTAGTATCCCGTCTCCGTCCTGGAAACCCTGACAAGTCCCAAGTATACGGAAGTTAAGACCCTAGTCTTGGTTACTGGTCCAACCAGGGAATTTCTTATTGGTCGAAGGTCGACACTGGTAGAATATCTACTCTTGTGTCTCCGGGTCTCCCTCCTTTGTTAACCGGTTTCTGGTGTTATTTGAAATTGAGTTACCTTCTAGTAAAATTGAGACGTGTCTATGTCTATTTTTACTTCCTTTTTCAAAGATTTTGTATTTCCTTCTGCTCTTCCTGGTGTTAAAGGTTCTGTCTCTACTCCTTTGACTCTTGGTTAACGGACTCCACAATCGTCACTACTTTTCAGAGGTATTGAAACAATTACCAAACAGAAGTCGAATCTTTTGAGACGTTAATGTCTCGGACCCCCTTATTTTGTCCCTTTCACGAAGTTAATTAACTAAGACATCGTGTCCGTTACTTCGTTTTTAGTCTGTGTTTGGTTTCTTTCGTGTTGGTACCAACGGGTTGTCAGTGGGTCGGGTTCCGTGCTTCCGGAATCTTTCTACGGTGGAGGCGTCGAGTGGACGAGACTGTGACTGACGGGAATCGTTTGAGGGACCTTAAGGAGGGGTCTAAAGAGGGAAGTCGAGGGTCTTCGACCCTATGATACGAGGTCCGTCTCTTTTCTCTGAAGTCCCGAGGAGTAAGGAGGAGACCGGAGTAGTAGAGTGAACTCCTGTCAGGTCGGTGGAGGATCATTAGGATAAAACCCGACTAAGAAAGAACAAATGGGAGGTGAGACGGAAACTGTAAACTAGGCCAGAAAGAGTCGTAGTTGTGGGAGGTTGTGTATGACTCTTCGTCATTTCACTCAGTATTTCCCGTCTCGAGAATTCAGCGTATCTGGATCCATTCTTAGGGTCCAAATGGTAAAGGACTCAGTACTACCTGACCAATGAATTTGAGAGATTTGTAATCAAAGGGATTACAAACCAGATACTTTATTCGTGTAATGTGTCAATAGGTAAAATCGGTCCTTAGAAGTCGATGTTTCCTGTCTTTAGGTCGAATAGGAGTGGGTGACGTCTACCCGGAGAAGATTTAAGGTATATCACCTACACCCACCCCCCTCGTCGTTCATACCGTTTCTATCGAGGTCCGAATATATTTGGGTCGGTCACTAGGGTCCTGCTTCCCTCAGGAAAGGGACGGGTAGTAGGTAAACGGTTTGGAATCACTGCTTAAGAATAACCGGTTTATACTAGGTACACGGACGAAGATATGGTCAGTGATACCAGTGATCCTACTATCGGTGAAGACCCAATATGTGATTCACAACACCAGTCAATGTTCAGGGAGGTTCTTGTGTCTCTGACCTTTCCCCCGTTTGTCCTTCTTATTCCCATCACGACTTGTCCTCACAGGAGTCCGTCTTTATACGTTGGTGACTTACGGAGGACCTTAATACCACCTCTTTATTTTTTACACTCTGTAAAGACAGGTACCAACAATTAAGTCAAGTCAAGTCAAGTCGGCGAGTCAGTACAGATTGAGACGTTGGGGTACCTGACGTCGTGTGGTCCGGAGGGACAGGTAGTCGTTGAGGGTCTCAAATGGGTTTGAGTACAGGTAACTCAGGCAGTACGGTGGGTTGGTAGAGTGGGAGACAGCAAAGGAATAGGAGGGTGGAAGTTAGAAAGGGTCGTAGTCCCAGAAAAGGTTACTGAGTCAAGAAGCGTTGTCCACCGGTTTCATAACCTCGAAATCGAAGTTGTAGTCAGGAAAGTTACTTATAAGTCCTGACTAAAGGAAATCCTAGTTGACCACACTAGAGGAACGTCAGGTTCCCTGAGAGTTCTTAGAAGAGGTTGTGGTGTCAAGTTTTCGTAGTTAAGAAACCACGAGTCGAAAGAAGTATCAGGTTTAAAATGCAGGTATGTACTGGCGACCTTTTTGTTATCGGAACTGATCTGTCTGGAAACAACCGTTTCATTACAGAGACGAAAAATTATACGACAGATCCAACCAGTATTGAAAGGAAGGTTCCTCATTCGCAGAAAATTATAGTACCAACGTCAGTGGTAGACGTCACTACAACTCAAAATTCGGTTGAAAAAGTGAGAGGAGAAAGTGAAAGTAGTTCTCCGAGAAATCAAGAAGAAGTGAAAGACGGTATTGCCACCACAGTAGACGTATAGACTCTAATGACGACAAAGAGGACCGTTAGAACTAAGATCGAACACGAAGTAGGTCGGATCGCAAAGAGTACTGCATAAAACGTATATTCAATTTATTCGTCCCACTGTTATATGTCGGAACTACATGAGGAAAGGGATAAACTTTGGTCAGACAACAAGGTACAGGTCAAGATTAACAACGAAGGGCTGGACGTATGTCTAAAGAGTTCTCCGTCCAGTCCACCAGACTATCAGGGTAGAGAAAGTCTTAAAAGGTGTCAAACACCACTATGTGTGTCAATTTCCGAACAGGTACCAATTTATGAGTTATTTACAATTGAGAGTTTTACTAACGACGATGAAAGTTCCATTTAGGTCTTCTGAAGGTGAAGGGTAATGTCACCTCATTGTCCCCGATTTGTATGGACGGATAGAATTTATTGAACATTAAGTCCATTTCATATACTATACTGTCCAATGTCTATACCTCTTATCCGTCGTGTCCTTTCACTAGGAACTTTATTCCTTTTGTTTCTCCACTCGAGTTGTCAAAGGGACCGACTGACAGACCTGTCACAAAGGTCCGGGTCGTATCCTTTCCCCCGAGTTCGTCTCGGGTCTTCAGAGGGACCCGTCTCCTCTGTCAACTCTATCCAACTCTCCCGATCATAAACGTCCTTTCTCCCCTCTCTTCGATGTCTCTCGAAGTCTCCCAGGGGAACTCCAAAATCGACTAGTCGTGTATTTTTCCTTTCCTTTCCTTTCAACGAGTTAGTACAGGCTGAGAAACGCTGGGGTACCTGACAGCGGATGGTCCGAAGAGTCAGGCACCCTAAAAGGCCCGTTCTCATGACCTCACCCAACGGTAAAGGAAGAGGTCCCCTAGAAGGGTTGGGTCCCTAGCTTGGGCCCAGAGGACGTAACATCCGTCTGTGAAATAGGTGACTTGGTGGTCCCTACGTACACTCATTTGATAGGTTCTGATCCCAACTTCTTTTTGTTGCCTTTCGTTGACTATCTTGTTAAGTGGACCTCATCAAGATCGGTTGGCTTCGGTATTTTGAAGTACTTTGTGTCTCCTTATTCCGACTCATAAGTCTCCTATAATGGATCATCAACTCCATTTAATCGGGACCCAACTTCCAACTAGACCAGGACCCGTTTTTTTTTGTGTTTATTTATTTATGTCGTTCAGAGTGTTTTAGTTTCATAAAAGTTCGTTAAACTGACGTTGGTTCTTGATTCTCGTTTTTATAAATTTCCTTATCTTTTTTTACAGATCGTGAGTTGTTTCGTTTTAAACGTTGTCGGTTACCGGTTTATTTTTAATGGTTCATGTGTTTTTTCATCTTAGTGTGTTTGGTATTTCTCTTGTTTTTAGTTAGTAATCTTTGTCCAGGTCTTTACCGTAGTAACTATCTTAATCATCTATAATTTCGACTCAAAGATTAAAACAAGATATTAAGTTCTTCAGTCTCCCTTTGAGTAAGGTATGTTCTATAAAAAGTTACGGGTTTATTTTGACCACCACCACCAAATCGACGATTTAGTCAGGTTGAGAAAATATTGGGGTTCCTAACATCGGGTGGGCCGAGGAGACATATACCCTAAAGGGTCCGTTCTTGTGACCTCACTCAAGGGTAAAGGAAGAGGTCTCTTAGAAGAATTAGGTCCCTAACTTTGGTACAGAGGACGTAACCGTCCATCTAAGAAATGGTGACTCGGTGGTCCCTTCGGGGTAGTCGGAGTCATCTCAGGGGGTTTTCCCTACTAACACTTTTTTATAGTCTTAATTATAACTCGTTAAAAAAGGGTTAACCTAAAAATTTTTAGGTGTTTACGTGTTTTAGTTCTTAGAGTTGTTTCACTTCGTGTTTTTCGTACTTCTTTTGATAAGGTTCAGTGTGATATTAGTTTAATAAATTTTAGTCACTATTTCTTTTGGAGATTTGTCGTCGGTTTCTTTTTTCTGTGGTATGTGTCCTTATCCCTACTGTTCTTGTCGTCTGAAAAGGTGTCTTTGTGATCTCCGACCTTCATTTACCTTGTTGTGTCAATCAGTTGTGAACCCGACTCTAAGAGGGGGTCTTCCGACACGAGTTATTATGTGAGAAAATTAATGAGAGGTTACGGTAGAGGGTAAAGTCTCGATCGGTTAAATAATAGGACGTATTTCTACAAAATTTTTGGGTGGAGGTCCGGATACGTAAATGACTATAGACGGACCACAAGAGACGACGTTTAAGGTGTACCGATCCAGGAAGGGTGGTAGATCCGGGGATGAGTTCACAGTGAAGTAGAATGACTCGTAGACATATGGGGGTGAGTGGGTGTCAGGGTCCGGGAGAAGAACGTGAATAAAGGAGTACGTGTAGTAGTGACAGACTTTAGTTAGACGATAACAACTGAGTAAATAATCGATGGGGGTGATGACCTCACAGGGTCGTTCTCCTCTGGGAACGGACATGAAAAAGTACCGACATAAGGATCAGTAATCTCAAGACGAACTGTGTCTCGTTCATGTTCTATAGATAATCAACCTACTTGTTTACTCATTTTATTATTTACTTATTTAAACATATAGGGGTTTGAATAGTATGATGGATTGTGTACTACGAAAGGTTAGTTACTATTAATTTACCTGTTTACCTGTCTACGACGTCCCTGTTTATGGAGTTTTCAATAGTATTTAGTCCATACTTCAATTAGAAACTAAACACATACTTTGTTCAAAACGACTCGATAAACTCTCAGTAAGTCTACCAATTCCTCTACAAAGAGGACAAATTTCCTCACGTAATAAAAGATCCATAGGGGTAAGTATTTAAGTGACCGGACTCTCCTTGAAGTCTCCAGTGAATTCTGGTGTCAGAGAAGATTGCACAGTCCTTTGTCTGATTCTCACTTCCTTTTTTGAGTAAGTTCTAGTATGTGACTCAGTGTTTATCTAGGTCTGTTCTTCAGTCGAGAGGACTAAAGAAATATTAATAAAGACTTCGTCAGTCCTCTACGAGAATATTATACGAACACCCGCGTATTTATTCGTGTTCGAAAAAAGTTCCGTAAGATTACTGTTGTTATTTTTGTTAAATTCTTTGTTATTACCCTTTCGAGATTAAGAGTACTGTTAGGATCCTCCACCTATGGTAATAATAGGGGTGGAATTTCTACTCCTTTGACTTCGGGTCCCGTCCCTTCATGAAAAAGGGTAAAAACTGATCCGATGTTTACCGTCCCAGTCCCAAATTTGGGTCCGTAAGACCGTTCCACATAGGTTTCAAAAACTAAACCATCTAGGTGAAGATCCCGTAAGACGATTCTTTTCTTAATACTACGTCTCCTGTTGTGTAAATTTTGACACAAAAACTGTGACACAAAGATTCTTGTGTCTGATAAGAAGACTGTGTCTGGTCTTTACTATACAGAGGTGGTTGGTTCTCGATGGACGAGGACCAGTCGACTATACCCACGACAATCACACCAAACGGTCTCTTCCGTTACCGTGGGGTGAGGTCATGAGAACGGATCTTTTAGGGTACCCACCTCCTCGGACCACCCGACGTCAGGTACCCCAGCGATTCTCAGTCCGTGTTGACTCGCTGAAGTGAAAGAGAAAAGTGGAAGTACGTAACCTCTTCCTTTACCGTTGGGTGAGGTCACGAGAACGGACCTCTTAGGGTCCCTGTCCCCTCGGACCATCCGACGGCAGATACCCCAGTGTGTCTCAGCCTATGCTGACTTCGCTGAACCGTCGTCGTCGTCGTCGTCACACCAAACGGTGGACGAGACTCTATTTCGTAAAGTTCTACGTCGCAGAACAGAAAGAGCCCCAGTCCTGGCTTCTGGAAAGAGGAACCGGAGTCGCGACAATAGGGGCGGTCGTACGCTGGAGTCCTACTGCACTGCGAGACTCGTGAAACGAGTTGGGGTCGGACCGTGGAGACACGTAGTGAGTAAGTAATATTCTGAGAGTGATAAGCACCTTTTAACTGTGTGTCTACCTTTTCTTTCCTTCACCCCCCCTCGTGTAAAGAAGTCGGATTTTCCTAGACAAGACATCCGTCCTCTACCTACTGTTTCCTTCTCGACCCGCCTTCACCGTTTTTCCGAATATTCCTTTACACCGTCAGAACCACGAATTGCCCCCCTACGGTCTGTACTTCTGTGCCCCGTTTGGCGGACAGAGGAGGAAGAGTGACGTTGTCCCTACACATAGTCCCTAGGACATTTGTGAAGGGTCGTCCTCTCCGAAGAGAGGTTTCGACCAAGGAATAAAGTTCTGTAATTCCTCCGAGGATTATACTCAAGGGATTTTAAAGAGGTAAGACACGAAAGGTGACTTATTATGTAAAGAGAATATGTACATGAAAAAAAGGAAAAGGAAGGTGAAATTTACAGTTTACAGAGAAGAGATCTTCGTGACTTGGCTCTATTTCTACTAATCCCCTATAAAAACAGAATAAATTTCTATTGGACCTCGTTTACTCTCATTTACCTGGATGAACCTCCAAAGTGAAGTCACGTGAAGAGGAAGGACCAAGGACGGGAGGACGGAAGGATGACGGCGTTTCCGACGACACCCTCGAGGGTCGTACCCCTCCCAATTACGTGGGAGGTCCCGGACGGAAGGTCTATAACTTAAGGGTGTAATTGAGACTAGTCTTCGTTTAATGACACTTTCCACGACGCTAAAGGACCTTTTGACTTCACTCCTCGGACCACCCGTTTCACACCTTCGGGAAGGACGGGACCTTACTCTAAGGTCAGTGTTGTGGAGACAGTGACGCCGCCAGTCCCACACGAGGCCGTCGTGGAACCTTCAGTGGGTACCCGGGGAAATGGGTTAACTCTTCTGTGGTGTGAAACTCACCCAGTCGTTCCCCTACATTTTTAGTCGACTGTCCTCGAGTTATCCTTGAATAATTGAAAATTACGTCTCTTCGGTTCCGACGAATTTATAAATTTTCATGTCAAGTAGTGAACTTTCTGGTTACTCCCGGCGTCTCTCTACGACCAGAAGGTCCTAGAAGTAATGGTCCTAAAATCGATAGTATCGGAGAACGTGGTTCATGACTAAGTATTATTGTGAAGAGTAAATGACTTGTGTATGCGGTCCGTGATGTACTACTTAAAATATATGTACTACGGTAAAGTAGAGGTGACATTGAGACTCTCCGTCTGATACGAGTAGCAAAATTATCTACTCTTTTGTGTCCAAGTCCCTCCGACTCCTTATACGGGTTCCTCTGTGTCGTCCTTTTACCGTCCTAGTCTCAGAGTTGAGTACATGCAATCTACGATTTTGGGTGTGAAAACTGAAAACACAATTAGTCCCACCTCGTAGTCCATGGCATGGACTGGGTGGTGGTGACGATATTTGTATACTTTTGTGCCTGTTCTGTGTACTTTGTCGAGAAAGTCTGTAACCTCTCTTCTGTCACTCCTCAACACTAGTGGCTCTCGTCTCTCTTTTTACTTAACTCGGGATTTCGGGACCTTCAGAAAAGGCGATAAAGGGGCCGGTGTCCCATTATATTCATCTTCCCCGTCATATTCACCTTTCCCCGGCAAAGTTACTCAGCTTCTCCGTCTAGACTCAAGCCCCTTTGTCTCCGTCGATCTCTGATGTCACTCTTATCGTCTCTTCCTCAATGCGTCTCTTTTCTGAGGTCTTTAGACGTGTCTCCCGGGTACTCAGACAACGACTTGGCATTCGAGACTTCTGTATCCCACTTTTAGGTACCTCGCTCCGTTTCTTACAAGCTTCTCGTGTCTAGAGTCTCAGGTGTCCTGACCCGTTGAACTTGGACTGGTACACCTCATCTTCAGAGGAGTGACTTGTAAACCCCATTATTCACCTCGGTAAATTCCTGTTACGGAATCTTTACTTCGATTTAATCGGGAGGTCATTCAGATGAGATGGGGATAGTATCGTCGTGATGTCTTGTTTGGGTTTACCTAGTTCGACTGAAAGTTCCACTGGAAAAAATCGGTGAACGGTTTTGTTGAAGTTATGAGGAATTTCCTTCTATTACTTTGGATCCTTGAATTTTTGTTTTGTAGGTTTTACAAGTCGTATGTTAGTTTATGTAATATAATATATATTGTTGACATACCTTTTCTCACGTAAGAGGGTGAACTCCCCCCTCCTTTTTTGACTTTTTTGATTTACTCCTCTTTTTAGATAAGTATAGATATCTATTTATCTATCAAATACATATATATGACATATCGTTTAAATATATATACTTCAACGAAACATATTTTATGTAACACTTAAAACAACAAGTCAGTGATTCAACACAGGTGGAGAAACACTGGGGAACCTGACATCGTGAGGTCCGAAAGGACAGGAAATGATAGACAGTCTCAAACGAGTTTGAGTGTAGGTAACTCAGTCACTACCGTAGGTTGGTAGAGTAGGAGACAGTGGGGGAAGAGGAGGACACAAGTTAGAAAAGATCGTCCTAGAAAAGGTCACTCAACCGAGAAGTGTAATCTACCGGTTTCATAATCTCGAAGTCGAAGTCGTAGTCAGGAAGGTTACTTATAAGTCTAAACTAAAGGAAATCCTACCTGACCAAACTAGACGAACGACAGGTTCCCTGAGAGTTCTCAGAACAGGTCGTGGTGTCAAATTTTCGTAGTTCAGAAACCACGACAGACTGAGACGTTGGGGTACTTGACTTGGGGTGGTCCGAGGAGACAGGTATCTTAAGAGGTCCGTTCTTATGACCTCACCCATCGGTATAGGAAGAGGTCTCATAGAAGGGTTAGGACCCTAGGTTGGACTCAGAGGACGTGACGTTCGTCTAAGAAATGACAGACTCGGTGGTCCCTTCGGGTTATAACACTTACATATACACATACACACATACACACACATACACTTGAACTATTTCTTATTTCTTAAAAAGTGAACGGTCTGGACGACATGTTCTTTACGATTGTTTTTAAGGAGTCCACCCTGAAAGTCAAGACGTGTACTCCTCGTCCCTTCAGAGGTGAGGTAGGACTATTGTTCGACTTTTGACTTGTCTGACCTTTTCAGTCGTTCAGAACGGAGATTTTCGGTTCTTGTGTCCCGTTGGGTGACGAGCGTTCTAACGTCTCTTTCTGTTTTTGGTCAGTAGCGTCGCATGGACTCGTCTCTAAGTTCTCACCTTTGACTACGTCCTTGGTCACGACCCCACCCTTCTAGACTCGCCATCAACTCTTAACGACCTCCGAGTCATACTTGTTGTGACTCGTAATTCTTGGTGTACCTTTGGGTCTGTACCCCTCCGAGGGAGGTTCAAAAATGTCACTTATAACCTCTTTTTAAGGGAGTACGAAGGTCGTCTTATCCCCCTTTCTTGGTAAAACTTTATCCAGTTTCGTAAGACAAGAATTATTTCGGACGGGAGACCTCTTTGATCAATTGGCTTGGATTGGACATCCCCATAATAGTGTTAGATTGACTGAATCCCCATACCTTTATAGGTTGAGGTCGTCGTAAGCTCGGTAGGACTGGGTTGATTCCCCCTCCTTTTTTTGACTTCCTGTGAGTATTGTAACTATCAGGTCT
Source organism: Capra ibex (assembly GCA_006410555.1). Classification (NCBI taxonomy): domain Eukaryota; kingdom Metazoa; phylum Chordata; class Mammalia; order Artiodactyla; family Bovidae; genus Capra; species Capra ibex. The sequence continues at coordinate 12,577,360 of SJYO01016970.1, forward strand.
CCGTGTCCGAGTGATTTTGTAATTCTGGACTAGTGTCATGATATCTTACGGAGGAGGTGTGGAGTGTTAGTGTAATGATTTCTAGATGGATGGTGTCAAAGAAGCTGGGTTATCGGGACCAGTCTGATTGTTCTTTTTTAATGGTTTGTCTGATTTTCCGTTTTCGAGTCAAACTTCTCTCTCTTGTTCTTAGTCTTGGTCTGTACCGTCCCTCGACCTTAATAGTGTGGTCCTTGAACTTTATTGATACTAGTTGTACGATTCCCGCGATTACCTATGTCATCCGTCGTACGTTCTTGTCTACTCGCTACATTCGTCTCTATACCTTTGGTATTCGTACTGCTTTTATGATCTCTAGTTTTTGTGCTTTCGTTTTACGTCTTACAGAAACTATTCGAATATCATCTGACCTGCACCGACTCCTTCCTTTTAATATTGTTTGCTTTTGTTTCGAAATGATTTACTTACTGCTCGTCACCTTTGTTCTATCTACACTTATTTATACTCCGTAAAAAATCTTAAAAACAATTTTCCATTGGGAAATTTCGATTTTATTATAGTTACATCGTGTCCTGGATATTAGGTAAGTTCGTTTTTGAAGGACGGAAAACTGTCGTGTTTCCTGCCCCACCCTCTTCATGTTCGTAAGACAGTACTCCAAGAATGTAATGTACATTGTACCATATTATAATAAACTTTTTAGAGACATGATACAATTTCAACTTATAACATTTCGTATTTCTTTGAAGATTTTTTATGGTCTTTTCTTTATATTGATTATTGTGTTGACTCTGATATTTTGTCTTGTAAATTTCTTTCCGTATGCGATAAGTTTTACATCGTCTATTTCTCCTTACATCTTGTTTTTGATTACTGTGTTCAACTTTTCTTTATCGTGCTTTTGTCTTTTTGGACGATCTGAATTTAAATTGGTACAAAATCTAAAATAGTTCACGTTTATCATACTCTTAAGTTTAATTTTTCGTCTATAACAGTCTAACCGATTTTTATCTCAGAATTGAGAGACGACAAATATTCTTTGTAACTGAAATATGTGATTTCTGTGTCTAAGTTTACTTATTCTTATCTTTTCTTATTCTGTTCTACTTTCTTTTCTTTTCTTATTCTGTTCTACACGGTACATTTGTAGTTAGTATTCTTTCGATCTCACCAATATAGTTCTAGTCGTCTCATCTGAAGTCCTGTTTCTATAATGTTCTCTAGTTCTTCCTGTGAAGAACGATTCTCGGTTAAGTATAAGATTTACACATACGTAGTTTAATGGTTTATTATCTCGAAGTTTTACGTTACTTCGGACTTATCTCTTTTGGTTTCCTCTTTATCTCTTCAGGTGTTAATGTAGTCATTCTTATAACTTCTGAACCTGTTATAGTAGAATTGGAGTGACTATAAACGTCTTATGAAACGGGTAGTCGTCCTCTTATATCTAAGAAAAGTTCACGTGTACCTTACGTGCACAAAATTACACGTAGTGTACGACATGGTGTTTCGTTTAGAGTCTTGCAAAAATTATTCCTAACTGTAGGATGTCTCATAGTCGAAACTGGTGCCGTATTAATTTGTTTTTTAGTTATTGGCTATAGATATACATACACACACACGATTCAGTGGACTCAGCACAAGTTGAGAAGCGCTGGGATACCTGGGATCGGGTGGTCCGAGGAAATAGGCACCCTAAAAGTCCCGTCCTTACGACGTTTCCCGACGGTACGGGAGGAGGACCCCTAGAAGTGTCAGGTCCCTAGTTTGGTGTAGAGAAGGTAGAGACCGTGTCCGTCCGTTCAAGAAATGGTGATTGTGGTGGACCCTTCGGGTTGTCTATAGATATGTTGAAGATTTATAAGTCTTTGTTTCGTTGAATATAGATTTATTAGATACTCAGCTTCTTTAGTGTTCATTTTTAAAACATTGGAAAAACTCCACGTACTTTTATGATGTATAGGTTTAAGTATTTAAAAATTTAGTATTTTGTGATGAATCTCCCTTTAAATGTGAGAAGTCATGAATCTTTTCTTCTTTCTTTATATTTAACGTTATTTTCGATTTTAATTTTTCTTATTCAATTGGAGTTTCATTTCCCCTGTCTTTATTATTTATCTTCTCAATCTTTAGTACAAGACTATTATCTATTATTCTCTTTTAATTATTTTCGTTTTGGACCAAGAAACTCTCCTTATTATGTTAACTATTTGGAAATCTATCTGAGTAGTTCTTTTATCCTCTCTTAGAGTTTAGTGTTCATAGTTCTTACTTTATTTCCTGTAGTACTGTCTAGAAGAATTTTGAATTCGTTATCATTGAGTTTTAACATTTAAACTGTCGAATCTGTTTTACCAGATTAAGAAAATTTCTGTGTTTAGTAGTTTTGATTGGGTTTCTCTTTATCTTTTACAATTGGTAGGACATAGATAACTTGTTTAAACCCAAAGATTGATTTTTAAAGGGTACTTCCTTTATGGTCCGGATCTGACTAAGTGACCACTTAGGATTGATGAAAAAGAGAAAATCTATTATTTACTATCGTTACTATCGTGTTTAAGAAAACCTTCTCTCTTCCTCGTGAAGGATTGAGTGAGGAACTTCCGTCACGATGGGACTATTGTTTTGGTTTCTGTAAAGTTCTTTTCAGTCGATATTTCGTTATAAGGAGAGTTTACATCCATGTTTTTAGGAAAATTTCTGTAGTTTAAGTCTTTATACGTTTTCTGTAGTACAGGTTCACCTCAAACAGAGTCTTTAGGGTCCAACGAAATTGGAACCTGGTCAAGGGAGTTGACGGTCGTGTGTACCAGTGTAGGTAGTGCACCGAGGACTACTTGTTGCTTGAAGTCTTTAGGGAGAGAGAAGGAGAGTAAGTGAGATGGTCATAAACGACCCACTTATCCTAACGAGTATGGACAAGTATGTCCATACTTGTTACCCGGTTCAGGTATGTACCGTCGTCTAGATTCTTGACTTATGTTATGGTACCGATAGGAACTCATGGGCCAGTACGTCACATCTACGGAGCATACCTACCTTCCTTCATATACTTCCTCCTCTCTTCAGTCTTGTTTCTCACCTCCTCCCTTAGTGAGTACCCCCCGTGTCTCCTCCTTCAGTACATAACGGGGTTTCCCACGAGTACCCTTTCTTCTGTAAACGAAAACCGGAACTCTCTGTTCGTCCAAGTTCCACAGAGTAGTGTACAGTAAATTACGTATATACAAATCGTTATTTATTTATGTATAAAAATTATCGTCGTATTCGTTACGAGTGTTTAAACGGGTTGTGTGAAGGCGTACTCGTGTACTAGACTTTTCTAGGGCTCACTTAGACACAAAGGAGTTGTGTCGACGTATGTTGAAGTCTCAGTCTAGAAGGCACCTACGATGAGAGACGTGGACAGTCCACCTTTTCGACTCATCCCCCTCGTCGCCCACACCCGACACGTCTCGTCAGATCCGGTCGTAGTCGATTCCGTGTTTCGGTACTTTCCGTGTATCTCTAGCTTCAGCCCTCCTCGAGGGACCCTGGTCTCGTGTTTCATACCCGTTCTTTACCTCTCCCTTCCCGTTTCTCACCTGACATTTAAGGTCCCATTTCTCAAACCTGACGTAAGGTCTCCGGTCTCCACGAATACCTGGACGACCAAAACCGGAACTCTACGAAGTCCTCGGTCTCGTCCCCCCTGTCCCCTCCCGTCCCGGTTCAACCGGGGAGGGGTGAAGTTAGATTCTACGAGACGACGATACTCAAACTCTCGACCCCCTAGGTACAGTCTAGAGCAAACTCTTTTACTCTCTGCTAGGAATTACTGTTATATTTTACATATATTTTGATAAATTATTTAATATGGATTCAAGAGAAGGTCTTTTCAGATCTCAGAACCGTGTGTTCTACGTCCGACCCCTCTGGTTACAGGAAATAGGTTAGAGGGTGTGTCTCTGAGTAGGGGGTAGACCTTCTCGGGACCCCACCTCCGTCCTCGGTCCCGAATCTCCCACGATTCATCATAGAGTCGCCGGGTGGACAGGGACCCACTGATTTCTATAGGTTGACCTAATATGACGAGACTACCTCGCCACGGGGAAAGTCTTGGGTCGTGGGAGACTTTGTCTCGTCTAGGTTATCTCTGTGACGAGTATTGTGGACCTGCTCCGAAACCTACCTCAAGTCGGGTGGTGAGTGACCTTCGAGTCGAGGGTACCCACCCGGGTCATAGTTCTGACTATAAATTCCTGTCACTAAAGTAAAGACCTCCGGGGTCGGAAGGGGATGATGGAAGAATTGGTGTATGTGGTCCGTCTCACGGGATCCAGTTCTCGTGACAATAGTGGGAAGGTCATTGAGAGGGAGGACTTTTATTTATCCGTGGTTGAGTGACGTTCTCCGATTCTCGGGAGTAGTGTCCCTCGAACGTGCGTTGACCTTTATAGAAATTGTGGGTCACCTACCGACAAGGGGTGGGAGTGGAACACTGTTTCAACACCGTCAGTCTCCGTAGTTAAAAGACCTTGACTCGACACTTGGGTTCTAGTTCTACCCCACCCGTTATCTCTAACCGTGCCATATTCTCCCACCGAAATGTCACTTTAATAATAACAAGAGGACCATCGTAAAGAAGACACGGAGGTACCGTCTGTCGAGAGACTCACTGTCGTCTAAACATAAAGTAATCCTGTGAAATCCGTTTTCTAGTTACTATGAGACTCTTAGCGAGACGACCAGGTGCCCTCGTGTATTCGGACCACTCGTCAGACGTTTCTAGGTCGATTTTAATCGGTCGACGACGTCTGCGACCTAAGCGTCAGTGCGTAGCTAAAGGACTTACTGCGACCTAGGTCCACTGAAATTGACCAGAGGAACAAAACAGGAACATTCGTTCCGGGAAAACGTTACTTCACCAAGAAAAAGACATTGCTTCACCAAGGGAGAGACCCAATTCCCTCGATAAACTTCCGTCCGAGTCCTAAGCTGTCGTTCGTCCCAACTTACTCCTACCCTCTCTCGAGACACCGGACTTATGGGAAACCACTGGACTTTTATCAGAAGTTTATAGGTCGGGGATTCCTTTTCGTTTCTCCTGAACGGGTCGGTCACTTGTCGACTGACTATTGACCCCAGTTAGAGAGGTCGAGGTAAAAGGGAGAGAGATTTTACCCGTATTTGCTACGTTGGAGTAGTTACCTAACAAGTCTCTAAACCAATAAATTAAGTACGTTTCATTCTCCGTGTCCCCGAAGGGACCACCGAGTCCACCATTTCTTAGACGGAGGGTACGTCCTCTGAGGTCAAGTTATGGATCCAGGCCTTCTACGGGACCTCTTCCTTTACCGTTGGGAAGGAGGTCATAAGAACGGACCTCTTAGGGTACCCGTCTCCTCGGACCACCTGATGTCAGGCACCACAGTGTTTCTCAGTCTGTGTTGACTTCGCTGAATCGTACGTGCTCGGGTGTCACCCGTGTCCCGGACCGTGTATCCTTTGCGAGTGACGGACCTCGTCCAATAGTAGTAGTCCTTTGTGGTAAAAGATGACCGGTGAGTGCCGTGTGGGATGTCTAAGGTGGACGGAGGGTGTGGAGTAGAGTAACAGGAGTTTCAGTGGAACGTCCCACGTTAAAGGTAAAGTCCCTCCTCCCCTGGCTCCACGTCACTCCAAGTCGTTTAATGGTTTACCCCTGTTCCACCGTCTAGACCCAAAGTTCGAGTCCAGACAGTCTGCGGAGATACGGAGGAAGAAAGACGAGATTCATACCAAGGGCCTGGTCGTCGTCCCCGTAGTGTGTCCTTGAACACACACACACACACACACACATACACACACACACACACACACACACACACACAAAAGTCAATTATACCCTTTCGGTTTGGTACTGTCAGTGTTGACAAATCGTCGAAGACGATGCATTAAAAAGTAGGTCGTCTTAAAAATATCACACGGTCACATCGACCTTACGTAGAGTAGGGTTGATGTGATCGACCCTTTTGACTCCGACTCTCTCCGACTTACTGAACAAGGTCCAGTGACTCCCTGTCTCATGTTCGGAGGTCAAGGACCGGACACGGACGGTGGACCTCGGAGGCCCTTTACTTCCCCTTAGTGACTCTGGTTCTACCTTCTGTAGTGTACTGCCCTCGACTTTACAAGGACACAGGTATACGAGACTGGTACCGTTCCTCAAACTCCTCTTATTTCGGGGAATGAGAAGTTTTACCGAGAGTGAGGGGGACATCGCCACGAACTTTAAGGTGGACTTTCAGTCGTGACTCTAGAAAATTTTACGTTCGTAGGGACTCTCTCCCACAACCGTCACTGGAGTCTTCCGAGACGGAGTATCTCAGGTCACCACTAGTCTTGGGGTCGATTCCTGAGGACGGAGGACCACAGGTCGACAAAGAAGGTCGGAAGGACGATTACTATAATTGTTGACACCTATTTCTTATAGTGGTCGTTAAAGTCATTTATTTCTACGACACCGACAGTTCGGTGATCGGTGGTGTCAGTGGGATCTGTCACGTCGGGATCCCCGAAGTCCTACCCTTTTTTCTTTTCGTTCTATGACCGGGATCTCTCGATTGTACGTATAGTTTCCTTATTAAAGTTTCTCGGGTCTGAGAACGTAGAAGGGTTTGTATCTTTTCGTGATTTTAGTAAATGTACTCAGACAAAAAAAAAAATCCTAATCGTCATTAGAAACTATAAACTGATGTACAAAAAAGCCAAAACAACAAAAAAATTCGTTTTTAAGGACATATAGGACCGAAGAGTGAATGGGAAACCTTCTCAAGGAGTCTCGAGAGACTTTCCGACCAAGAGTCTGATACGAGGAGTCATTGCCGGTTTTTTTTTTTTTTTTTCGTGTAGTAAGAGTTGAAAATTCAATACGAAAAAGGGTCATTTGTGTCGTTATACTTTATGGTTCCCCGTGTCTGGTGTCAATCCGTCAAACTTTGACACGTATTGGGTAAATTAAGAGTGTTGGTGGGGCACTCCGTCCTTGAGAAGTATTGGGGTAAAATATCCTCTCCTTTGGTTCCGTGTCTTCCATCCTTACACTGGGTACTCCGATGTGTCGAGGACCCACTACCTTGGTTCTAGACTTGGGTTCGTCACTAAGGGTGGTACTGGGGGAGACAAAATGGGGGGTTGTGTATTGAGTAGTCCGCCCCACGAGTCTGTGGAGTGGGTCCCACAGATGAGGGACAAGACTGACGTTGAAGGTGGAGTAGATGTAGAAATGACCTTTATCTCCCTACCCCTGTTCGTTCGACTAGTGGTAGAACCACCACCGGTCGAAGCGGGGTAGTACCGACCTCCGGTTGGTGTGGGGAACATCGAAAGGCCCGTGGAAATTAGAGATACTAGTTACGCAGTCCTGTCGTCCAAGTCTTGGGTAATATGTGCGTTGTGTCCAATGGGACTTCCGGGGGAGGTCCTGTCAGTCAGTTATATGGGCGTTACCATCAACGTGGACCTTGGTCGCAACATACACTCCTACCCCCTGCTACCCTTCCCGAGTACAGACTAGACCTTATCGGTTCGTGACGAGAACGTTTATTTGTGGAGTGGAGGTCGACCGAGGGATCCAGGGCCGTCCGACCTCCCGAGAGGAGAGTCCAGTATCGAAACCACAGAGGAACGGTCAAAATGTGGACCTGACTCGGAACCCTCCCCCGTGAAGTGTACGTCCTGAAGTAGTCGTGGGGCCCTGTCGTCGGGACACTTCACCCCTGCGAATAGGAGGTAAAGCAATAGACGTGACTTCAAATCTCTCTAATTCACTTAGTAGGTTTTTACGTGTTACCGTCTTCCTCAATTTACTGGGAGTCAGATGAACGATGGACACTCTACCCTGTCAAATTGGGGACATACTAAGACAAAGTAGTCTACATCTGACCCCTATTGGTTATATCAAGAGGAAATATACCAAGATTCCCTTTACACGTCGAGGTATTTACAGACGGATGTGTGACGTTCCCGGTCCTAAACTTGGACTCGGGTGGACCCGTCTTGATCCGAGTAGGGAGATTGGCGACCATCGTGGTGTCGACTCGGATGTGACAATGATGGAAAAACTTTGAAAGGACCCTCTCTTCACACCAGTAACAAGTATGCCCTTCGACTGGCTATCTGAATGGTGAATTTTTATTTTACACCCGAGGGGACCCCCGAGTCACCGTTGCTCAGACGGGTACGTTCTCCGTGCCCAAACTAAGAACCAGACCCTTCTAAGGTGTACGGAGTCTTGTTGGTTCCGGTGCGTGGTGTCGATGACTCGGACACGAGTTCTCGGCTCCTCGGTGTTGACGATTTCGGGGGTGTGGGACCTCGGAGTCGAGGAGTCGTTCTCTTCGGGTGAGTGGCGTTGATCTCGTTTCGGGCTCGTCGTCACCTCTGGGTCGTGGCGGTTTTTATTGATTCATTTATTAAAAATTTTTTCTTTTACACCCTCGTTCTCAAACCCGAAGATACACTTACTCAACACAGGGGTGTCCCGCCGACCGGGAAAGAGTCCTGGTTCTGGCGTTCCTTTTCGGTACAAGCCGGGTGGTTCAACTGCAGGACACTACCTAGCCATCGAAGGTAAGTCGTGAATGGGGCACGTCCGTGTCACGGGTACCGAGACCAAATTATAAGGACTGTCGGGTTTCTACCTCTTTAGTAACGAGAGAGGTGGAATGTCCCGTCCCTTGTCCGTGTCTCCTCTCACCTTGGACAAACTCAGAAGTGCCACCGTTTCGACTCTGTGTCCAATACCCGGAGCACCACCCGTGTTTAATGTGTGTGCTCGTCTTTCGGGGTCTACGAATCGGGTCAGACGGACAGACCGAAGACTACCAAAGGAGAGGAGGTGGGCGAAGGATGGATGGAACTGTAACCACAGGTTGGGATCATGAATCTGGGACAGGACTTACTAGGAAGGTCACCAAAGGTTCGAAGGTATCGTCACATACTTTTCGTATACGGGAAACCACAGTCTCGATGGACCTGAGTTCAGGACCACGACCGAGAATAGTCGATACTCTCGAACTACCATGCAGTAAATTGGATGGACTCGGGACTGGAGGAGTAGACGTTTCACCCTATTCCTCGTGAGACACCATAGCACTACTGGAATCTGACACGCTTGAACCGAACCTCTACGAAGAGTAACCTAGTCCGTCCTCCAGTCGAGAAGTGTTCACAAGGACGATCGGAAGGGACCCGGTCTGAGGTGGTATGTCCGTCGGGAAAGGGGTCTACCGCCACCATACCAGGGGTCCCACCTATTCCGTCTGTCCCCCGGAGATCCACGAAAGTGATTCCGACTACTTAAGTCTCTCGTACGTACTCTCTTCAATGACTGACTAAGTTCGGGTGGTGGAATAAACTCGTGTTGAAACACGGTCCTACCACTGTTCGTGACGTGTATATTACAGAGCAGATTAGAAGTGTCGTCAGGTCGTTCCGTCGAAGATAATAACACTGAAAGGTATTCCAACCAGATCTTGATTGTCTGTGTTTCGCTGGAGGAACTACAGTGGAAGATTATGAATCGTCTCGGTCTTAAACTTGGGCTCAGATGTATTGAGTATTTGGCTGTCAGAATTGATGAGGTGCCCCGATAGAGGTAGTCGGACTCGGATCACCGACTTTAAGGTGGTAAGTAAGGAATCTCTTCTTTATTCTATTCTCCACACTTTTACAGTGGGTTATGGATCCTGAATCGTTTAGGGGGTGGTTTCAAAACACCTTTCTCGTCATCTAGACTGCTACACTTGGGTCCTCTGAACACTCGGCATAAACTCTAATGTGGAAGTCCTTGATCCCCCCTTTGGTATATTAACAAAACCCCAAAACTCCTTGAGACCCGACGAACCGAGGGAGACTCCGACTCTGGGTCCCTCGGGTGGACCTGTTTTATTAATGACGGGTCACAGACGAAACACGGGGAGACCTGAGGGTGGGTTCGGAGACGAGTCTTCTAATTCACGATGTCCCGTTTGGTACACTGACTTCTACCACAAACCTTGTTCCGAGTAAAGACTACTACTTAATTTCTGGTCGAGGATGGAGGAACCCCTTGTTAAGGGTAACGAATTTCCTTCGTCCTAAAGTATACACACGTGCACACGATTCCGAGAAGTCAGTACAGGGATACAGGGATTGAGACACACTGGGATGTCCGACATCGGACGGCCCGAGAAGACAGGTACCCTAAGAGGTCCGTTCTTATGACTTCACACAACGGGACGGGAGGAGGTCCCTTAGAAGGGTTGGGTCCTTAGCTTGGGCTCAGAGTACAGAGGACGTAACCGTCCATCCAGGAAATGGTGACCACGGTGGACCCTTCGGGTTCCAGAGAGTAGATAGACAGGTATTTTTCGTCGTAAAATTTCAATCTACCTCAGTTACGTAAAGACAAAAACCTTGGTTCGTGCCATCGATTTACTTAGACCGTGAGAGTAACCTAACCTTACATACTACCCTTTCACGCAAATCGGAAATCTTCCCATACTCGTTCTACATAAGTGATTCGAACATAAATCTCATCTAAGGTTGTGTAGTATCGAGACTGTACATAGTTAATGGTGTAGGTTTCAGTTTACGTTACAATTTAGGTTTTGGTGTCTTCTTTCACAACTCAAGGGTTCTTTTACTACTTGTGAATTGTTTAAATTGTGAAATCCCATATATTCGTAATTTAGTCGTGACGAAGTGTCATTGGTGTCTCCGGGTAAGGGTACATGTATTTCTCTTAGTGTCTTCGAAAACTCTAATAGGTTATAAAATTACCGAAATTTCTAAAAGACTTAGTTTTACTTTAGGAAGATAGGGAGTAAGGTGGGAAAAAAGAAATCTAGTTCCAAAATTTAGTTAAGAATAAAAGTTCCATCTTGACATTCTCACGTATGAGAAATTTGGGACTAATTGCTGTAATCTAGTAAGTGATTAAAACCGATATCCGAGAAGAAAGTCAGAACATGTGTTTTAAGGTGTCTAAAGTGTGATTCACTGTCTGGAAGAAGTCTACGAGAAGTTTGGTCAGTTTAAACTACAAGAGTTCTTGTATTTTAGATTGTAACATAACAGACAGTTACTTTATGCCTCGCCTTCGACATCTGAGCTACTTCTGGACGACAAAAGGAAGGGTGCGACTTGTAGGTCTTCGGTACACTAAACACAAACTTTTCGACTTACCCTTTTTACTACGACGGAGAGTCGGACTCTGAGAGTCGTCATCTCCACCTTGTCCTCCCTTTCCCTTTCGTCCTACTGAAGGTGGCGCCTGACGTGCCGCGACGGCGGAGGGAACCACCACCTGCAGCAGCGACCGGACGACCCCCCCGGCCCCCGCCGTCACGGCCGTCGGGGCGACCCACACCTCTGTCCGACACTTACGTAGACGACGTCGTCGTCGCTGTCTTCGTCGTCGGGGTCGCCCTCGGACGAGTTGTAGGGAGGAGGGTACAGCCGAGCACGAGTCGCGACGCGTCCGACTTCCTGGGACTCGAGGTCCGCCGCCGCCGTCCGCTTCATCGTTTACGCAAGAGACTAGGGTCTCGATGGTCTCCCGGAAAATATGCGGTCTCCCTTAGTGCGCTCCGCTGCTCGTCAGGTTTCTGCGCGCGAGGGAGGACGGGCGGGAGGGCGGGCGTGGACGGCGCAGAAGGAAGGAGGACTATGAAACGAAAACTTTGGTTTGTAAACATTCGATAAATCTCGCGGAACCGCGGCAATGAACCTCTCGATTGCAAGGATAACAGAGAGGAGGTTCGTCGTAATAAAAAAAGTGCTAGGAATTTTCACTACAAATTTTCACAACAAGTTTCAACCATCACATCCTATACTGTTCTCCAAATATGGGGTTCTATTAGTACAACTACAACCATACAAAGATATATCGTGTATATGTACAGAATGTGAATTACCTCTAAAACCTGGATCTTGAAAGCGAATTGTGAAAAAAAAGAAAAAAACCTCCCCTCGCAGAACACCCTAGGATGAAGGAACTGGTCCCTATCTTCGTCCTAGATGGGTGTCATTTTCGTCGACTCAGGATTGGTGACCTAGAGGTCGTTGAAGGGTGAATTGTAAATAGTACTCGTAAAAGGACGGTAATTTTAGAAAAAACCTTGGTACTAAATTAAACAAAAGATTTTGCTAACGTGTAGTTCGACACACAAGTCTCAGAAGAAGAGTAGAATAAAGTAAAAATAAGAAGACCTAAACATCTCTTCTTTTATACGGTACTACAATCCGAACCAACAAGATCCACTATTTCTGAAAACATAAAAGGTGGAAAGGATGTGACTACTCTAGAAATCTTCAACTTGATCAACAAAAACGAAAACAAAAACCGGTCACGTCAACCATCTTAAGTTCGACCTTATTTGGTTCACCTTTAACGAGATTTTTGTGTTAATATCTATCTGTCAACTGTCACTTTTACTTCCTTATCGGTATCCTTCAAGTACCAATTAGTACCTCGTGAATGTCAGATTTACCCTTGACTAAGAGAAACTTCCTGAGTTTACCCCATTTTTACTATGTAAGTGACTACAAACTTTAACCCCTATATTGAATATTGTACTGTAAATTATCTTCAAAAAATTTGGAAACTGAATTTAAGGAAAAGTTGAACTTCTCTTTGAAATTCGGAAAGTTATAGGAACCAGGAAAAAAGGTTCTCATTTTTATAAAAGAAATGTAAGGTCTAATTTTGTATAAACCCCCCCCCCTCCCTCGTCCCCAACCAAGGATTTGGTCACGAAGGACGGAGAAGTCCTTAGGTTAAGTAAAAAGACTTAGAAGCCACCTTTCTTAAGAGTAACAAAAACGGGAAAATCTCAGGTCGGTATTTGTGACCTAAGGATGATCGAATGAATAGAAACGTCTTTCGCTATGTCTCCATCACAGTTTCTGCGTCTTTCGATCTCTCTGGTGGGGCGGAGGTGTCCGCCGAGGCAGGTGAGATCAGGTACCAGTTTGGTCTCAACTCACGCTACTTCACTGAATCCCGCAAAGTTCCTGTTCCTGAGAGTGCGTATCTGGAAAGGAGTCTTGAGGAAAACTGATAAAAATTGTTTGTGTATTTTAGGTCAACACGTCCGAAAAGATTGTTGTGTTATCCCCCGGTACTACATTACGAAACCAATTCTGTCTTGTAACACAAAAACGAAAAGACGAAGTTGGTTTGTCTCCCAGAGGAGATTACAACGGACCTCGAAGGGGGTGTGTGAGTACGCAAACGGTGAAGAGGCGAGTCTAAGGTGGTAGTGTTACACCTCACAGATGGTCACAACCGACAACGGGTTATTATCTTTGAATAACGAGACGAATACCTTGAGGGTAAAAGTCTTTGTCTTCGATTTGAGCGGTCTCCGAGAGGAAAGATTAGAGGAAGGGTGGAACCTATCGTAGGACACTACTAGGACACACTAGTTTACGTGAGGTCGTGTGTGAAACCTTTCTTTCCAAAGAGCTTTGACTGGTCTCGCTCAAACACTTTATTGTTGGGACTGAACATCGAATCAAAACGGAGAAGTTTAAAGGCATGGAGAATTCTGACTCAATTTTGTAACGGTGGAGTCCCTTCGGAAGAGACCAAGGATGTCTGTCTTTAAGAGAGAGTGAAGGAGGTCAAAACGGGTACTTAAAATAAAATATCGGAACTTCGAGGGACTCTTATCATTGATGTATCAATAGAGGATCTTATTGTCAATTCTCATACCTGAATCCTTGACAAATAACGGGTTGATGTTCAAGGTTGAAACGGTGATTGAACGACACACTGGAACCTGTTCAATGATTTGGAGAGACCTAGAGTAGACATTTTGTCCCACTATAGTCGAGTATGGAGTGTCCTGACAACACTCTTAATAGTGTGCACAGGAACTTTTCGTGACTCCTGTTTCGGACCGGACAGTATGTGACACTCGAACAAAGATAGTCGAGACGAGTGTACGGGTGGTGCCAGTGGACACGAGCGGTCTGGACACTTCTCGAGGGGTGAAGTAACACTCACGTCTCACCGGGAAACTCCTGTACAGACAGGAAGGACGACCACCACGTGTCTCGTTAAGTGGTCCCAAATACCAGTCGGAAGGGTATCCAGGGTACGGGAGACTGGTCACACCCACGGTGCGGGAAGTGACCGTGGTTTAGGAGAATCAGAGGGAGTCCGGTAAGTACAGGTGGGTGAAGGACGGTAGAGGTGGTGTCGACGGGACGAGAGTAGACGTGGACTTGGTGGCGTCTGCGGAGAACTGACTAGGAACACACGGACTAAGGTCTACGAAGCTTTCTGGGATGATTCCCTTTTCTGTGTGGTCAACATGACAGAAGCCGAGGAAGTTTTGGTCTCGATACTCGAGGAATTATTCCCAGGTGTACCCGGAGCCCGACCTAAGTGTGGTGCACCAATTTACTTAGTGAGTAGGGGAAGTTTCCGAGGGTACAGGAACCGTTTGTACTGACTATTCTAGTCTCGGAGGCCGTGGAGGGTGTCCGAGGACAGGTGTACCCATCTACACCCCTTCAACCCCCCTCCTTTAGTCCCACTCGGACTCGGACACCCTTTCTGGGTCCTGTCCTCCGTTCACCTCGTACCCAGGGACGCCGGAACCCAGTCCGTCGAACACTGGTATTGTTTCTAAATCCTTCTACACAGAAAAGGTCGACACTGTTACGGGTGACCCCCCGTACATGTGGGACCTCCGTTACAAAAACCTACCAGACTCCCTGGTGGACTCGAGTGCCTAATTAGGTCTGTCCGGACCCAAACTTAGGTCGAGACGGTAGAGGTCCGTCCACCCCACCAGACCGTTCAGAGGAGACTCGGAGTCAAAGGTGTGGGTCCAGTCACGTTTTCACCCTGGAACTTTCGGTTCGAGTTCCAACCCCAGAAACGAAAGTCGCGTCATCCCGGAGACACCACGAAATTGGTCGACCCCCTGTCTTCCAGACGGAAAGTTTGTCTAGTGGTCCTGGAAGTGGAGTAGGAGAGACACCTAACACTCCCGTTACCATTTTACGACGACTTTTCGAGTCTACCGAGCCGTCGTAGGGTCCCACCTCCACTCCCCCACCTACGGGAGGGACGGGGCAGATAGTCCCGTCGTCAGGGAGGGCCCATGGTCGTAGCGTGGGTCGTGAAGTGGGCGTAGAGGAGTGACGCAGGGGCTTCGGGACCGTTCTACCTATAACTATGGTGGGGTAAAGTCTCCTCCTCTTTAACTCCGAGTCTCCTTAGGATCTTACCCTTCCTGGAATCTCTTCACGGGAGGCCCGGGTACGAGTAAAGTGTCTCCTCTTTTGATTCCGAACCCACCCAATAACTAGATGGGTAAATGGAGTCTTAGGATCTCACCCTCCCTGGTCTCTGGACCGAGATCTAGTTGTGGGTAAAGTGTCTCCCCCTTTGACTCCGGGTCTCTACCCGTTACCGAACGACCCTTCCTTCACTTCACTTCAGCGAATCAGCACAGGCTGAGAGACGCTGGGGTATCTGACATCGGATGGTCCGAGGAGACAGGTACCCTAAAAGGTCCGTTATCATGACCTCACCTAACGGTAAAGGAAGGGGTCCCCTAGAAGGGCTGGGTCCCTAGCTTGGGCCCAGAGGGAGTAACATCTGTCTGCGAAATGGCAGACTCGGTGGTCCCTTCAGGATAGGATTGTTTTACCACTATACCGAATAGAGTCGTTTCGGGACTATGCCATGGATCGTGTATGGACTCCCAGGTACTTACCCAAAAGGGAAACGAAAGGATCGGGGACGTTCCAGTGACGGTGACAAAGGTTGACCACTCGGGGGAAACCCGTAGTAGTCCTGTAGTGACTTTACACGTACCTACTAAGTCCGTCAGTCGGGAGGGTCAAGACACACCGGGGTAGGGAGACTCGGGTGACAGACGGGTCCGACACTAGACGCTCGGAGTCCGACTCCATGTCGACCCGGTAGGAGGTGACTGAGGGTCACGAGTCCACAGAGGACTCCAGAGACCCTCGTCTTAAGCCCCTGGGTCTAAGACCCCTCCCCGTTGACAGTTGACGTCCCCTCCCTACCCCGGTCCGGACCCCGTTCCTCTCGAAGGTGAGAGTCCGACGTGTCCCCTGACCCCAAAGGGTGTCAGTGGTCCCTAGGTCTTTTCCCTTGTTCCACCGCTTCCCGGACCCTTGGTCCAGTGCTCCCAGTCCAACCTCCTTGTCACTCTTCGACCCCACGACTCCTTCCTGAAGATCCCCGAAAGGCCCACGCGGGACCCCTGACCGACCCTCGATCCCTCCTGAGGGTCTCCAAGTGACCGTGGCTCCCAGAAACCTCGAAACTTCCGTAAGAGGGTCGGGTACGAAACAAAAAAGTGTCCGGATGCAGGGGTCCATCCCGGACAGGAGACGAGGGATTTTTACGAGTCTCTTGTAGAATCTACGACGGAGTAGAGAGTCACGGAACTTCTTCCTCGAACACCTCTGCCTCTGTGACCGGACGGAGTCCTCCCGCACCGAAAGACCCTACCCCCGCCAAACCTCACATGACCAATTCTGGTGGGTTCTGCGGAGAGGACGGGAGTAAGAAGTCTCCTCTTTGGTTCCGGGGTTTACCTCTTCACAAAAGAGTTCCAGGGTGGTGTTACACCTCTGTTCGGTAGAGAAGGAGAGATGAGAAAAGGAAGGGACGGGTACAAAAATAAACAAACAAAAAACGATAGAGTGTAGACACAGAACGGGGTCCAGTGTCCTCTGAGACAACACACACTAGTGTCCGGAACGCCCAGTTGGTTGGACTCAAGTCAGGGGTCACGATAGTGGAGGTCCGACACAGCAGGTTGTCCCTAGAGACTCACAAAACCTCGGAAGTTCAGAGGAACCCTTTGTCGTGATTACGTTGTCGGACGGACTTTCCTACGACCCCTCTTAGTTTGCTCCGTTGTCCATCTTTCCCGAATCGTGACACCGACTAGATGTTTCACCTCTCTCTACCCCCTACCCCTCTCTGTCTGTCTCGCTGCCTAGTAGTCTGTCTCGGTCTTGGTCGGTCGACTGGGGAGAAGGTCCCGACAGTACTACTATTTTGCCATTGGACAGACGACACACGATCTGGACAGGATCCGGCATAAATTTCCTGTTCACTTCCACTGGTCCCTCAGCAAACCGGTTTCCTCTCGTGTCGGACACGGTCACTAACGTATAGCCACAGACTCGAAAACGTTCCGTCAACACATCTCTCTCCTTCACCGTAGAACGGAAGGTCCGTCGGACCGGGCAGAGACTGGCCCTTGTCGAGGGAGAGACTACGTCGCACCCCTGTCAGAAGGTGGTCGGTGGCACCTCGGACCGGGTCCCTGTCGCCGGGTAGGTGACAATCGCAAAGGACTACGTCGCTTCCATACTTTTCACTCCCGCCACTCACCCATGACAAACAGAGTCCACCAGTTCGTTCTGGAGAGGTTTTGGTAGTATCGTAGAGTCCTGACTGGGACGTCGGATTCCAGCGGGGGACCTTAGAAGGGTCGTAACTCCCACTACACAAATCCCCTGTCCTTACGTCAACCTCCTTGTACTACGACCACAAGTCAAGGGCTCGGCTCCCCGGAAGTCCCCAGCCCCTCTGCCCCGGGACTGTCTCTCCGATTCACTACGGGTAGCTCCTCGTCTTCGGCGGGTCAAGGTCGCTGACAAGTCCGGTGTGGACTCCTCTCCCCCCGCCACCCACTCAGGAGGACTAAAAAGTCCTCTTTTCTTTTAGCCTAAAAATACACACGATGGGGTTGAGAACTTGTAACTTGCAGGTGAAGGTGGGGGAGGAAAGAGAAGGTGAAAGGGAAGAAGGGAAGACACGTTTCACAAGTAAAAGTCTTTAGAAGACTGTAACTGTAGACCTCGCTCTCATAAAAGATGAAGAGAAAGGGTCTCACTCCGACGACACACTCTGAAGAGGCCTCCAGTACGGACGGGAAGCCTTTCACTTTACGAAAAACCTCGACGAATGTCGGTGGTTATAAATAACTCGTGGATGACACATGGTCCGGAGGAGAGTACTCCTAGTTGAATTAGTTACTTCTTAAGACAATCCAACCAAGTAGACACGTAAGGACTACTTTTAATCTCCAAAACTCGTCAAACCTTTGTTCAAACACCAGTATGCCGTTCATTTCCCACCTCATCTCTGTTTTTGAGTATAGGGACTGGGTTACAGACAAAAACGGGGAAGTGGTCACCAATAGTTGATCCCTGAGTACTGAACCATTGGTCTCCTACTCCCGGTCCCTACGATGTTTTATAGGATATAATCCAACCAGTTTTTAAAGTAAACCCAAAAAGACATCTTACAATGCCTCTTTGGATTTACTTGAAAAACCGGTTGTACTATATATCCCTGTGGGGTTAGGGGAGTTCCTTCTTTAATGGATCTTTTCCGTTGGATAGTTTACCCTCGACGTCGACGAACCGGTGTGGAGGGGTGATACCTACGACTACTGCCCGACGAACCTGGTCGCGAGTCTTTCAAGGAGAGTACGTAAACGTGACGTGGGAGGTCGTTTCCACATGTCTCGAGGAGACGGACCCGACCTTGAGGTCCCTCTTGTGAAGGACCTCGGAGTCGTCCACCCGAGTCCCCGAATCAGGAGGAGTGACACTGAGACCTGTTTCACACGGTAGAGAAGTTCGGACCTAAGAAACAAACGTTTTGCCATCGAGAGTCCGCCGGGCCCTCTCCATTAAGTGTGTTTCGTATACCGTGGTCCGGGACCTCCTCCCTCGTGGTAGGAACAATCAGTAGTAGTCACAATTCTTCCTAAGTCTCAGGTCACTCCTCAGAGTGACCCGTCTGAACTTTAAACCTTTACGGAGGACAACCCGTTGTGGGGGTCTCTTGAGGGGTGGAGTCACACAAGTGACGACGGAGTCCAACCCGTGTCGGTAGGTGTCTCGTCCCGTTTCCCTTCCCCGAACACAAGGGACCTTACTACTACTGTCACTGCTTACCACTACGGGTCGGTGGGTGGGTAATGTGGGCGACTAGTTTCGGAGTCGAGTCCCCGGTTCAGGAGGCGTTACGTCTTGAGTGAGACCAGGGTTGGCGGTCCGGATCACCTCAGTAGTTCATTTAGGGTGTAAATCTTTTCCCTCCCGTCTGTGAAAGGACTTTAAGTTTACCATTATTTCCTCTTTTTACCTGGTCGAGTGAGGTCTATTGGTGGCGTTCTCTTCATTAAAGAGACAGGATTCGTTTCTACGGTCACCGTCTCTGAGGACGGGTCTATTAAGTAGTCGGAGTCTAATTGCCTGAGGAGCCCTTGGTAGACGTGTACAGAGACATCCCAAAGAGTCCTGTGGAGATAAATCTAAAGTAGTTCAGACAAAAAGAGACAGTAGGGACTCGTCCCTCCGTCCATGGTGTGACCCATCGTGTTAACTTATGACTAAACGGTCGTTTCTGGGTCTTCTTATGTAACGTAAGTTCACTCGGTTAATAAAGGTTGACGGGTTCGGGAGGGGTTCGGGAGTACCAAAGGGGGTACTCAGTGACTCGACAACCACAGTGTAGTCCGTTTACTTTCGGGTCAAAACACGACTATCCCTTATTTACGGAGGCAAAAGAGTAGACACTTTACCCTTATTTCTGTACACAACTTTCTGAGAGTGAAATAAGGAGTTTTAGAAAATTTTACTCGTATACAACAACGTGAATAAAAAAAACGATTATTTTATTTCTTGACGACAGGTCTCACCCGACACGGAGTCGCCGAGGGTCAAGATATTGGTTGGGGAGGGACGGGTCTGACATTAAGACGAACACTAAGGTAGGGATTTGGACCCAGGACGTGGGTCCTGGACGACGTGGGACTTGGGTGACACTACACTGGCCTGTGGGTACGCAGTGAAGGGCGCCTGGGGTGAACAGAACGAGTCAGACTACTCCGCCGGGACGACAAAACAGACCTCCGAAACTCCGGCTGACACGAGACTCTATGTTTACCGACCACAGACCCGGAAAGGGTCCCAGTCCCGTAGAAGGCGGAGTCTCAGGTCCGAACAGGGTAGGACGACCTTTTGTTTCTCCCTACTATATGTCTTCTCCACCCATATCCCCTGTTTAATACCGTCATATTTCAGGGAAGACAGACTTTTTTTAACAAAGGTCCTCCTTTTTTCTTTACCCCGTTTCCTCCATTCTCGGCACTCACTTCCTAGGTTGGAAACTTTTATGACTTATCTCATCAGGTGGGAATGGGTACCCTCTATGAAAGGTTCTGGGGGTCATCTACAGATTTTGACACCTATCTTGGTTAGGGATATATATGATACGAAAAGGATCCGTGTGTATGGATACTATTTCAAATTGAATACTTAATCCGTGTCATTCTCTAATTATTGTAATTCATTAAAATTTCATCTTGTTAATATTGTTATACGACATTATTTCCAATACACTTTCACCAGGGAGAGAAAGACTTTTATAGAATAGCATGTTCAAATTACCTAAAGGTAGAACTGATTCGTCAATAGGGTACGATACCGGTATTGAAAACGTCAAACTTCATGTTGTCGTTTCGATCGTTCGTAAAGAAAAAAGAAGAAATGTTAAAGTACCTATCTTTTAAGTAAGAAAGGTATCTAAATCGTTGGAGTCGTATGTTAAAAAAAAAGAATAATTCAGTTCGTGAAAGTACAAAAGTGAATTTTTTTTTTTTTTTCGTGAAATGTCGAAGAGAAACCGTATAGGTTCAACGGTCGTAGTGATGAGAACGAAACCCCGGTAATAATTCATTTTAGCCCCGATGACCTTGCGACCACGACGTCAGGACGGTGTCAGATAGACTAGTAACTCCACTGATGATTCGCTGATTGTACGTCCTGTGCGACCTGTTTCCCTGCTCAGTGAAGGACCCACCCTGTCTCGTCCCACTGAGTTCTAAAGTAGTACGATGAGTCTTGTCGTGTGTTAATTTTTGAATGTTTAACAAATAAAAATCTTAAAAGGTATATTATAAAAACCTCACACTAAATGGAGTTCCTTGACTTTAATACCTCTCACTTTAGTGTCTATTCCCCACCAATAATATACTGATTGGTATAGTCCCACGAGACGGTACCAACCGATTCACCTCTTCTCCTGTTCCTGCCTGTGTGCTCGTCGTAAGAAACGGAGGAAAAATAGCGAGGTCGTCGAAAACAAAGTAAGATTATTTCTCTTATCTTCCGTCCCTCGAAGTCATCGAAGAGGGGAAAACAACTCACCTCCCATTGAAGGTCGGGTCGGACTGGAGTGAAGGGAGACCGGAAATGAGGGTGGTGAGCCTCAAAAAGGGTGGAGCCTGTGTAAATGGCAGAAAACTGTACAGTATGACTGGTCCGAAGGAGGATGAAGTCCCAAAATGTACACGACGAGGACGGTATGTGGACAGGACTCTCTTCCCATCCTTATGTTTGCTGGGGATCAAACATCAAACGAGGAAAGGATCTATGTCTTCCTCGTCTTCTTTACTCTAGTGTAAGGTTCTGGTCCCTACGCCGCACAAGGATTCTAACTTCGTGAAAGGGGACTTGGAGGAGGGGTGGGGGTCCGATAATTCAAAAGTCATTGTCTATTACCGTATTATGACAACTCTCTCCCTCCTATCGTCTCTTTCTTCTCGAACGTTCTTCTGGTAGAGACTTAGTGTCTCGTTTCCTTTTTGGACTTCGACTCCTAACTTATCTGAAACACGACCGTTTTGTTGGGGTGTCTTTCATAACGACGTCCTAAAATTTCGATACGTGACTCCCATTTGTGTCGTCGTTAAGTCGGGACGAGTTGGGTGAGGTCATAGGAACGGACCTCTTAGGGTACCTACCTCCTCGAACCACCCGATGTCAGGTGCCCAGCGTTTCTCAGTCTGTGCTGGCTCGCTGATGAGATGATGAGATGGGTTGATCTAATTGGGTTCAGAAGAGTTATTTCCGGATTGTCTTCCATTCTACACGGGTAAAGGTCCGTACTTCCCATAGATGGGATCTGAGATTTCAGAATGCTTCTATTTTTGTGTGTCAGACTTTTTTACTTCATTATTTATGTCCACAATCTTCATATACTGTACCCTAAAATTTATTTATACTAATAAATAATTATATGCACACACACACACACACGTGCGAGTCAACACAGGTTAAACCCCTTGTGATCCCTGGTATTGGGTGGTCCGAGGAGACAGGTACTATAAAAGGTCCGTTCTTATGACCTCACCCAACGGTACAGGGTGAGGTCCCCTAGAAGGGTTGGGTCCCTAGTTTGGGTTCAGAGGATTTAACCATCCACTTAAGAAATGGTGACTCTCTGGTCCCTTTGGGTAATTATAGACACAATTATATATTTTCTGAGATTACCTTTTTCGACTGTTACACGTTCAACTGTCAAGTAGTCTCCATATCTTTAGTATTCTTTTTCTTACTTTTACGATTTTACTTTTGGTGTTCTTGTCTCTATTTCTTACTGAAATTTCTTTAGTAGTCATCTAAGTAATATCGGTTTCTGTCTTAGTCAATGAAATTTCTACTCAGTCGTCTTTAACGGGTTGACTTTAGTTCTTTCTGTTTTATCACTCCCCCTCTTTTTCGTCTTGCCTTGTGGGTTCTAGACATCTTGTTATAGTTTGTTGGACCGTATATGTATTGACCTTAAGGTCTTCTCCTCCTCTTATACTATACTTTTTATAGATTTCTTTATTACTGACTCTTAAAAAGTTTTAACCACTTTCATTGGTTTCTTTATTGTCTAGGTTATTCCAGTCTCTCGTATTTCGTTCTGTTTTTATTTTGTTTTGTGATTGACGTGGTATACGGTTGACGACTTTTGTTTTCTTTCTTTTAGAATTTCCGTCTGTTTCCCTTTTATGGGTTGTGTATGTCTCCTTGTTTTTATTCTTCACACCGTCTAAAGAAGAATCTTTCAAACGTTCAAGTCAAGTCAAGTCAGCGAGTCAGCGTAGGCTGAGGAACGCCGGAGTACCTGACGTCGGGTGGTCCGAAGGGACCGTTTTCATGTGTTCGATCCACTTTATAGTCACTGTAGCAATTTAACGACTTTCTTTTATTTATAGTTTGGTTTTAAGATATGGGTCACTTTGATAGAAAGTTTTTATTTTCTTTCATTGTAGTCATTCTCTCAACATGTCTTAGGATTCGGGAGTGAGGGAATGTCTTTACGGTCATTGTCGTGTGTCTAGGTTAACGGAAACACTGACTAAGTACAACTACAAACTGTCTTTTGTTGTTTTAAGACATTTCGTTAATAAGAGGTTAAGTTTTTATTTATTTAAAATCTTTTAACGGAAACACTCTTAGGTCTTGGGTCAGTTCTCCAACGTTCTGGCTCCACTCGTGTTTCGGTTATTTTCGGAGTAGTTTAGGATCCGGGAGGAGTACGGGTCACATCATATCATATTAGTGTTCTTTTTCAGAGTTGAGGGTCAACGAGGGAGTTCTTCCTTTCTCTTCTCGCCTTGTACGTAGGTTGTCAGACCAGAAGGTCCGTAACGGTCTCCTAACGAATACAGAGCAGACTGAACTTAGTGACCGACATTACCACCGTGTCAAATCCACGGTCCAACCCCCGGTGACTCTTGTTTTCTCACGGTATCGGGTATGTCGTACCCCTCTGAAGTCAGGATACATCTGTGGTCCCCCCTTGTTCATACCCTAAAGAGACCTTCCTTACTACGATTTCGACTTCGAGGTCATGAAACCAGTGGAGTACGTTTCTCGACTGAGTAACCTTTTCTGAGACTACGACCCTCCCTAACCCCCGTCCTCCTCTTCCCCTACTGTCTCCTATTCTACCGACCTACCGTAGTGGCTGAGCTACCTGTACTCAGACTCACTTAAGACCCTCAACCACTACCTGTCCCTCCGGACCGCACTACGCTAAGTACCCCAACGTTTCTCAGCCTGTACTGACTCACTGACTTGACTTGACTTGACTTGACTTATTCTTTGTCCCCGTTCGGAGAAATTGACCTTTTAACGACTGTGTTCGACTTTCTATGTAGTGGTCTTTTTAGACTTTTTATAGGTGTTAGAGATTAGTTCAGTTACTCGCTTCCAGAAGGAGACACACTTCGGTCAGGTATTTCTGAATCTCCACCGAAAAAGAAGTTTACAGGTTTAGGGTCCTTTTCTGGTGTTTCGTATGTTTTTTTTTTTTTTTTTTTTTTTTTTTTTTTTTGTCTACTTGCACTGGGGATATGATGACTGGTTTATGAAACCTCGGTATTTTTTTCTTAAAACGGTAAATGTTGTTGTACTTACCTGGATGTCTAATGGTATGACGACGATTCAGCGAAGTCAGTACAGGTTGAGACACGCTGGGGTATCTGCCGTCGGGTGGTCCGAGGGGGCAGGGACCCTAAGAGGTCCGTTCTTGTGACCTCACCCAACGGTAAAGGAAGAGGTTACGCACTTTCACTTTCACTTCAGCACAGGTTGAAACGCTGGGGTACCTGACGTCGGGTGGTCCGAGAAGGTAGGTACCCTAAAAGGTCCGTTCTCATGACTTCACCCCACGGTAACGGAAGAGGCTACTGGTTTGATTCACTTCGTTTAGTCTATCTCTTTCTGTTTATGGTATAATATACTAAATTTGCACCCTAGATTTTATATCTCAAACCTCCTTCATCTTTACCCCAAGTTACCCATAACTCAAAGTCAAAGCGTTCTACTTTTTTTAGACTTCTAGACGACTTGTTATTAGACTTATATGGATTGTGACGACTTGACATACGAAAATTTAACAACTTTTCCATTTAAACAATACAAAAACTGGTATTAAAATTTTAATGTGTTTATTTTACTTCCGTTTTATTTCAGAAAGAGTCTGTTTGTTTTTGACTCTGAATTACGGTGACTGTAAAATAAAAACTATATAAAATGGTTAAAAAAAATTAAGTCTGTTTTCGGTGGTAGTTAGTCACATGATGTGACATAACTATTTGATCTTTTTTTAGTATATTAGTAAAGTTATCTGCCTGTCGTTGTCTCCACTACCCCTTTCGTAAACTGTTTGAGAGATGACTAATCTCTTATCGTCCCTTGTAGGACTGTGACTATTCACCGTAGATGTTTCTCGAATGCTATATAATATGAGTCCCTACTTCCTGTCAAAAAGGGATTCAAATCCTTGGTCCTTCCAAGGTAAGGTAAGGCAGGACAAGGGTTGTAGGAGTAGAGGTGACCAGAGTCCACGTGAGTTCCGAGTAACCGGGTTTAAGTGAGAGGCTTCCCCACCCCCACCCCCCACCGTTTATCTAATTTCTTTATTGACGTTGGACGGTGTTCCTAAGTACTCGAGGGTCGTAGTCTTCACGTGCATCCAAGCGTTTACCCTACCTACTGGGATCTGAACGATAGTGTCCGAAAGAGAAGACATCATCAAGAGTAGTACAGGTGTCTAACGGGACAAAACAAAAATAGTTTTTCGGTCCCATCGTCCCGTCACAATCCCCTTCTCTCGTCTCCTTGACGACAAAGAGGGGAGGAGGGTAGCGTCTAGAAGGACCGGAGGGGTAGTCGGACCTTTTGGTCTCCGTGGAGAGGTCCGAGTTGACGACCACCCTATAAGTCTGTTACGATTACTAAAACGTCTCAACAGGGACTACTGTTGACCGGTCCGTGTAAGAGATTCTCGATGGAGACACTCCCGTAAACGTCTCGGGTGGAGGGAAACTTGTAACTAGAATAAGTAGAAACAAGGATGTGTCGCGGTTCGTGTCACGGGTCGTGAATTAGTCTCGAACTCTTTCATGACCAACTTAGCTTGTCTTGAACTTTGTCTTTAGCTTGTGTGAAAATTCTAACGCAGTCTCGTGCTTTTCTTTTACAAACTTTTACTTTTGGGAAAAGACAACTAGGGACCTCTCGCATCGTGAAGTTCCTTCGGAAATCGTTTAGGAAAACATTTCACGTCTTCACACCCTAATGAAATATACTATTTGTGAGGAGTGCGCCCTATGACACTTAAATATATATATGTACGTATACGTACCCGAAGTGTCCACCTTGATCAGCATTTCTTGGGTGGACGGTCGCGGCATCTAGGTTCTCTACGCTCAAACTAGGGACCCAGCCCTTCTAGGGGACCTCCTCCTTTACCGATAGATGAGGTCATAAGAACGGACCTCTTAAGGTACCTGTCTCCTCAGACCGTCCGATGTCAAGTGCCCCGGAGTCTCTCAGACCGTGTTGTACGTATACATATACACACACAAATTATAATTACAACTTGTATCTTATAACCACATATACATATATAATTATAATTGATCAATTTATAATTTCAGATGTCTCTATTTGCTTCGGAAAGACCGGTAAAAAGATCGGGGTGGGGAGGTCTCTAAAAATAAATCCTTAATAAGTCTAATCTTTATTAAGTAGGAGGGTCCTAGTCTATTCTAAACAATTAAAAAATTAGTACTCTGTCCTTTAAGTCCTTTGGTTCTCTGTCTTAGACCAGGTTTCCCAAAGAGACAGGGAGATAAGGGATCCATTTTGTTTCGGGTTTTATGGACCGATACGACGTGACAGGGGCGGGAGTCAGACGTCACTCTTCACCGGTGGTTAGACTAACCGGATTTCGAGTCTTAACGAGTGTAATGACCCAAACCCCCAACCCCTTCCACCTTATTCATTGACCTCCCCACGTACCCGTCGATAGAAGTTGATTCGGAGATGGTCGTTCAAAAGTGGTGAGCGGTCTCTCCTCAATGCAGGGGTCCGATTTTCGCCCTGGGTCTCAAGTGTAGATGAGTACCTAGAGAATGGAGTAAGTCCTGTGACTTAAAACCCGAAAGGACCACCGAGTCGTCATTTCTTACACGGACGTTGCGTCCTCTGAACCCAAACTAGGGACCCACCCCTTCTAGGGGACCTCTTCCTTTACCGTTGAGTGAGGTCACAAGAACGGACCCTTTAGGGTCCCTGTCTCCGTGGACCACCCGGTGTCAGGTACGTCAGTGTTTTCTCGACCTGTGTTGAATCACTGATTTGTCGTCGTACTTTTACAATTCTTCGTCCTCCTGAGAGTCTTACGATGTCTTGAAACGTATTCTTATTTGACACAAGAGACCGTTAAAGGTTTGTACAGAATGACCGGGTAGCAGAACGTAGGAAGACCGGAGGACCGGGGTGGTGAAGGAGGGGTCGGAACCCCCGACACCGGATAGGGAAGTGGGTGTCCCTCTTCAAGGGAATTCTCGACCTCGAAACGTCGAGATTTGTCGTACACGACTTCGACAACGTCCCAGATCTCTCCCCGAGACTCGTCTCCTAAGGAACAGTGTGTACAAACTCTTTTCGACGTCTGATGGACTAAGGGACGGCGTCCCGGAAAGTCTCAGAAATTTCGTCGACCATTGGTTCCTTTACTTCCGGACTCAGACGGTCCGATGACGGGGAGGTGGGAAACCGTCCGGTGCGTTTGAGGCCCACGGAGGCAGAGGAGGAGACATTTCCCCCCGTTATTCTCTTGGGTGTCGTGTTCCAACAACACTCCTGACTTACTCAGGTAGACGTACACTCACTACGGACTACCTCCTCCGCGACACTGTGGAAGGCGATAGGGGTGGAAATACAGGTGGTAGTAGTGGTAGGAAACCCTTCCTACTACCCGAGGACGGAGTGAGGTCTTTGGTTTAGGTGTGGAACCTGGGAACGGACCATGGCTCCAGGGGTACTGAACCCAGTGTCGGAACGAGGACACTCCGATCAAGGAGGGGGGAGTGGAGAAGACGGCAGAATCGAAGGGGTCTTCGTCTGGGACGTTGTTCCGAAACTCCTACTCACAAAATAACTCCTCCACCAGGTCCATTCGTAGTTCTCCTTCACTCTGTCTCTTCCCTTCCTTCCGGTATTCTCCATGTATAGTTCGTTCACTTACGCCACCCACCGTCTCAGAGTCAGGACCCCCGTCCCGTCAGCCCCTCTACTACGTCTTGTGTCGAGTCTCGACGGGATGGTCTCCCCTCCCCGGTTCTTTACCCTCGCAAATGAAGGTCGGGGTTGGTGACGACTGACTCCCGACCAGGATCCGTAGTTAGGAGACCACAAGGGTCCGGGGACACTACCTACCTCTCCTAGGACAGACGCTCTACGTCGACGGATGACGGGTAACGACCCTGTGGACTGGACCGGGTAGGTTGCTAGACAGTGGTCTAAGACTTTTACAGTTCGAGTCAAAAAAGTAAGGGATATGGAGCCCGAAGGGGGGTTTGGGGCAGGACGGATTGAACACTCTGTCGCACAGTAGGTCGGGGAACGAGAAGGTGTAGACCAGGTGGAATACCGGGTGGGAGGATTGGTCTCGTGGGAGGACGGGTCTCGTAGGAGTCTACTGGTCGCCACCCTGTCTACTACCGACCTTCAGTCTCGAGGGGTAGTGGTCGGGGTGGGTCAAGTAGTTCAGTAGACCCACGGGTTGGTTCAATGTCGGGTGAATCAATAAACTCGTGGATGACATATGGTCTTGAGTACGACTCTCGCAGGGGACACTGAGAGTGTTGGTGGACACTTCCTCTCGAGTAGTCCAGACCGAAGACCGACCCCTTTGACTCCTGGACTTTCCAATCCAGTAACGGGGTTCCAGTGGAAGACAGGATTTTTGTGGGACTTTTCCGAGAACACCCTCATTGTTCCCCTGGGTGTGTGTAGAGATGGGAGGGTGACAGGGACAGAGGCCCTTACACCAAAAGTCATTGGGGGTCCATGTTGGGTGTCCCCAAAGGGACTATCGAGTCAACCATTTCTTAGACGGACGTTACGTCCTCTCTGGGGTCAAGTTAAGGACCCGGCCCTTCTAGGCGACCTCTTCCCTATCCGATGGGTGAGGTCATAAGAACCCGAAGGGAACACCAAGTCGACCTTTTCTTAGACGGATGTTACACCCTCTGGACCCAAGTTAGGGACCCAACCCTTCCAGGGGACCTCTTCCCTTTCCGATCGACGAGGTCATAAGAACGGACTTATTCTGACATATCAGGTGCCCCAGTGTTTCTCAGTCTGTACTGGCTCGTCGAAGGTCAAAGTGAAAAAAGTGTCGGGTATGACGTCTGGGAGAAGGATTTAGGAAGGTCCGGTAACAAACGGACCTTAGTAGGATAACTAGGGTAGCTCATTAACAGTCTCTAGTAGAGTCTCTTGGTCTCTAACTATGGATGTACCGGTCGTCTACGACACACTCTCGGGTAGGAACGAGGGCTCTTCAGGAACAAATTGGTGTCAATGGTCCCGAGACCCAGATACCCTTCGGGTGGGGTGAAACCTGAAACGTCGCTAGTATTCTCCCGAACAATAGTTT
Source organism: Capra ibex (assembly GCA_006410555.1). Lineage (NCBI taxonomy): Eukaryota > Metazoa > Chordata > Mammalia > Artiodactyla > Bovidae > Capra > Capra ibex. Next base: position 12,606,680 of record SJYO01016970.1, read on the forward strand.
TGACTAAACACCTCCACCTTTTCGAAACCTACTCCTAGAGACGTCACCCTGACGTCCTGAGTCCGTTTTTACGTTCCGGTAGTCGATAAACCCACTTTGTGTCGACAGTACTTTAAAATTAATTTAAGGATAAACACAAGTTATTAACTTGTGACTGAAGGGTCCGGACTGAGACCGTCCCTTCGGTCCCGGACGGACGGGACCACCTTGTGACGTTTATGACTTTCACGATCTCCCCATTTATACTCGGACGGAAGAGTAGATCCGGGTGACTCAATGGAGAAGAGGGTTTCAGTCGAAAGGACAGGGGAAGAGATCGGTAGGACCGTCTTCACTCGTCTGATCTCCTTGTCTACCCCCGATCGTCGACATCCTCTCGACCCACAGGTCCCTCGCCCCGGTCCCCCTTGTTAACGTCTTTCTGGTGCCTCGAGTCCTCAGGTTGTCTTGTTCCATACTTAGGACTCAAATGATAAGTGTTCGGTCCTCTAAAGTCGTCCAGTCAGACGAGGACTCAGTGTCAAAGGGGTGTACATTTTGTCGGTGACATTGAGGGTGGACCCATCTTTTCGGTTAAAAACGTGTAGAGAGGAACAATCGGGACCACCGAAGGGACGACCGAGTCTAACGACGGACGTTAAGCCCTTTGGACCCAAGTTAGGGACCCAACCCTTCTAGGGGACCTCTTCCTTTACCGTTAGGTGAGGTCCTGAGAACGGACCTTTTGAGGTACCTACCTCCTCGGACCATCCGATGTCAAGTACCCCAGCGTTTCTCAGCCTGTGTTGACTCGCTGAAGTAAAAGAAAAGAAGAGAAGAGGAACAATCGGGTGTTTAGACCATTCCCAGAAGAGGTTGGGGATGTCAAATTGTCCGGACCTCCTCTGTCAACAGGTCCGACCCTTTTAGTCTAGTGAAGATCTTACGACGAACTTTATACCCCTATTTCAGTTTGTCGAAACCTCTCGGTTAGTGTAGTGGGGTTCCCAGACGGACACCAAACCCATACCAGTACGACCTAGTATTCACTTGTCTCTCCGGTCAGACTTTTCCTTTACTTCTTCTACCCGTTCCCTTTATCTCTACTCAGTAAGACATCTGAGTAGGTCCCTCTTTCCGTCTCACTCCGTACCTCTCGTTCTCTCCCAGAGACGGTCCACTGAAAGTCCAGGGTCTTACGGAACACCCGAAACTGTCAATCCTAGATTCGGTAGGGGATATCAGAGTGGGACTTGGGATAAAGGTGAACTCACTCTTAATTAAGTTACAGACTACATTACGTTGTGAACGTCCCAATCTGAACTCAGTCCTTATTGAACTACCCCGAAGGTTACTACATGATTCTAGTCTTGAGAAAGATAAAGGGGAGACTTACAACAAAAGTAAGAATCCGATGTGAACTCTACTATTATTATCAAGGTCTGATACCTGAAGGTCCGAGTTCAAGTCACCCTTATCAGATCAAATTCAAGTCTCCTTACTCACTCTCAGAGTAAGAGTCTTCAGGGTCATTTTCCGAGTAACCTTTTGTTACCGAGAACAAACCAGTATCTAGGTAGGGACCCGGTTAATGACATCGGTCTCTTACCAGACTTACCTAGCCAAATTGGGTCCAGTGCACCGGGTAGAGACTCGACACACACAACGGGGGGTGGGGCGGTACTTGACTTTCACCTTGTCTCTACTGGGTTTATTTTTAGGACGACTATTTGCCCATTCCTTATGTTCGTTTTGTGGGACTACTTCTGTATTGGAGTCCCCGTCTACCTCTCCGTCTCTAATTCAGGAATACTTTACACAGATATTGTTCCGACTACGAATTACTTACAATTAAAGAGAAGGAACGGGAACTTAACCGTCGAAAAGACATGTCGAGTGGATCCGATCTTTAAGTACAGGGAGAAGAGGGGTAGGTTAGTGAGACGGAAAACATGTCTGAAGTGTACACCGTAAGGGATCAGACCCTGTGGGAAGAACGAGGTAACAGACAAGTTAAGAATTGGAACCACGACTTAAACTCAAAATAGACGAGGGACTTTGAAAAGATCTCAGAAGACCACCTACGATTAAATAATACACTCTGATGTTAGAGAGTTATCTCTCTCCATAAAAATATTACGTGAAACGAATGTTAAGATAATTGACGGTAGTTCTCCGACATATATAGTCTTCAGAGTCAAGATCAGTTTGGTCAAACAAACAAACAAACGAAAGAAAAGAAAAATTCGAGGTAACAGCCCACCTTTACATAGTCTTCCGCCACTATAATATACGTCCATGTCACATAGTCTTTCTGGACCCAAGACTAAGACCGAGGTTGTAAATTATCAGAACTTTAAGACCGTTTGGTGAGTCGGAGAGACTCGTAGTGAAGAGATTTAGTGATGGTGAAGAGATTTGTGATGGTTATAGTAACCCAACGACGTTTTTAATTTATGTAATTGTATACGTTACATAAATTGTGTCACGGATCGTGTGTTATCCATATGGATTGCCTATAATCTACAAGAGGTTGGTAAATCTGTTCAACACAAAGTTTTCATAAAACCTTGAGTCTTGTGTAACAAAGTAATTGAGAAGATAACTGATACCAATCAGTTTCGTTTTCGAGAATATCGAAGATGATGAATATTGATACTAATTGTTACAAGGAAACCTTTTTATATCAAGTTTAGGGTTTGTGTTCGTTGTGTCGGAGGAGGGGGATTAACGAGGGTTCCTTCCTTTACATATACCCGTCATAAGTCTTTTACATATGAGTGTCGTCTCTCCCGTTTCATCTAACCCTTGGTCCGTCGTCTCTGTATCCCACAGTTCCGACTACCTTTCGTACTTACAAAGTCTAATAAAATAAATACCAGGAATATTATCGTTAAAAATTGAATAATTTTATCTACCCTCTTTTACCTTTGTCACTGTCTGAAATAAAAGAACCCGAGGTTTTAGTGACACCTGTCACTGATGTCGGTACTTTAATTTTCGACGAACGAGGAACCTTCTTTTCGATGCTGTTTGGATCTGTCGTATAATTTTTCGTCTCTGTAGTGAAACGACTGTTTCCAGGTTTATCAGTTTCGATACCAAAAAGGTCATCAACACATGTCTACACTCTCAACCCGGTATTTTTTCTGAACTCACAACTTCTTGACTACGAAAACTTGTCAGCACGACCTCTTCTGAGAACCTACAGGGAACCTGACGTTCCTTTAGTTTAGTTAGTTAGGATTTCCTTTAGTCAGGACTAATAAGTAACTTTCCTGACTACGACTTCGACTTCGAGGTCACGAAACTGGTGTACTACGTTTCTCAGTTGAGTAACCTTTTCTGGGACTACGACCCTTTCTAACTCCCGTCCTCCTCTTTACCCGTTGTCTCCTACTCTACCAACTTACCGTAGTAATTGAGTTACTTGTACTCAAACTCGTTTGAGACCCTCTGTCACTTCCTGTTCGTCCGTACGATGTAAGGTGCCCCAGTGTTTTTCAGTCTGTACTGACTCACAGACTTGTTGTTGTTTATTATTGTTATTGTTATTAATATGGTTATTATGGTAACCAACCCTGAATGTCACACGGTCCGAGACTCGTGTAGTGCAGCAATTAAGAGTGTTGATGAAAAATACCGTTCCTGATCATGGTAGGGGTAAAATATCGACTTCCTTGACTCTCGGGTGTTTCCATTATGTAAACGAACCAGAATGCCCACGTTCACTGACTGAGGTCAAGTGTCGAGGACTGGTGATGGAAGTGACGGGGAGGTGAAGACTCCCAGGTAAACACTCAAAAATCCCGAGTAAGACGTTAGTGAAGCACTTCCTTCTCGACTAGCGTAGATGTCTACCCCTTTGACCCCGGGTCTCTCCCCTCTGTTGAACGGGATTCAACGTGTCGTCTCTTCATTCCCATAGAGACACTCGGACTAAGACTGAGAAGGAGATTCCTAGGGAGAGGTCGAGGGGGGTGAGGGTCTAGAGAGTGTCCTTTTACGTCTCTACTCTACTCCCCCCCACGAAAAGTGACGTTCGTCGTCGGACTCGTCGACTCCTCGGATAAGCAAATAAGGAGTCGTGTGGGACGGGACTTCGGTCCGGGAAAGTTTGTAGTGTGGAGGGAAGAGGGGCGACCTTGTACGTCGACCAGGAAGGGATTACACGGAGGGGATGAATCACGGAAGTTCCTCTCTGAGTTACGTCCTCCATTTGTGCTTTCTGAACGAAGACTATTCACTACTAGAGTATAGAGGGTACCTAAGCTTACCTGGGGGATTATCGTACGGTAATAGGAGACAGTCCCTACTTTTCGGGGGTTTATAGTGTAGATACGTACCCACCGTCCTCGACCGTAGGTGTGTCCCCACGGTCGTAGTAGGTCTCCTTTATCCGTTCACGTCCAGATCGACTCCCGTTTGTCAATCTCTATGTCCTCAGTCACCCACCGACGACCTTCGAGGACCTACGTCCTATACACGTACAGATATCGGGAACTCTAGGTCAGTCCGACTCTGGTCGGAGTCGTAATGGACCAGGTGTCCCACTTACCGTTTCCGTATCGGTCCACGACCGAGGACTGGAGGGAGACAAGAGGTGTACCAGGTCTAAATCGGGGAGACGGAACCAGTACCCTACTCCAGAGGGTCCGGACCCGGAATGAACGAAGACTATTCACTACTAGAGTAAAGAGGGTACCTAAGCTTACCTGGGGGATTATCGTACGGTAATAGGAGACAGTCCCTACTTTTCGGGGGTTTGTAGTGTAGATATGTACCCACCGTCCACGACCGTGGGTGTGTCCCCACACGTTCAGGGACCTGAACGGTTGGAGTCGAGGTAGGGGACAGGGTCACCTTCGATGGGAGACCGGGACCACGACACACTAGGTGGAGAGACCGGTCAGAGTCTCGCCCTGGGTCACGTCTGAGGTGTGGGGGATGTATGTGGGACTGGGACACTCTCGGTCTCTCGTTTCTGTCCTCTCGGGTCCGAGGGTCGTTTGAGGGACGTCCGTCGCGGGCCCACCTGTGGCCCGAACTCGCACGTCCAAGTCCCTAGTGTTACAGCCTACACGAAGACGAGGTCGTGAACGACAGACACACAAAGACCGTGTAATGGTTGGAGACTTAGGGTCGAGGGAGTAGGGGTTTACCCCTTTTATCGAGAAAAGGTAGACATCTGGAGTCGAAGGGGAGGTAGTTGACGTTTGGTTTTGTGTACAGTGACCGAGTAGGGGTGGATGTAAGAGTCGGTCGTACACTCGAGGTACCCCGTTCCGACTCGGGTAGAACGAGTGGTGGTACAGGGCTGCGGGTCGTGTGTGAACAGTCATTTGTGAACAGTTTAGTCATTTGTGAACAGGGTACTTTCGTGTTTGTTCCTTCACATACATGTCGAGTTCAGACCGGTGACCGTATGAGATCTAAAGTGGTACACCGGGTCCGACCCTTCTATGGACAGTCGCCCTCGGGACCCAGGACTGGTGGCCGACGTTCCCAGACGAGAGGAGGCCGTCACTACCCCTGGGTCGAGAGTGGTGTGACGACGGGGGACGGAAAGGATAGGTCGTAAGGCCGGGAAAGTGGCCCACGGGGTAAGACCGGTGGTAGAAGGTACTCCTTCGAAAGGAGAGAGGAGTGACGGGGGACGCGTGAACGATGGGTCGGGAGAGGACGGAGGGTTGTGGAGAGGGACCAGTCTGTAGGTCGTCCCGAGTCCGGTGAGGAGACATCCGAGACGGACATGTCGACGGGAGGTTCGACACACAGTCTCCGGCCAGTCAGAGACACGGGGTCCTCGTCCCAACTCCCAAAGTCAGTCTCGTCGGACTGTCCCGGGGAAGTGTAGACGTACCGGTCAGACTAAGACTGCTGGGGGTTTCCCCCGGTCTCCTCGACTCCTTTCAGTGGATTAACCCCACCCCAGACCTCTCTCGACACCCTCCTTTAGCCACCAGGAGTCAAGTCAAGTCAAGTCAGCAAGTCAGCACAGGCTGAGAAACGCTGGGGTACTTAGCGTCGTGCGGTCCGGAGGGACAGGTAGTGGTAGGGGGCCTCAAGTGAGTTTGAGTACAGGTAGCTCAGCCACTACGGTAGGTCGGTAGAGTAGGAGCCAGCAGGGGAAGAGGAGGACGGGGGTTAGGGAGGGTCGTAGGCCCAGAAAAGGTCACTCAGTTGAGAAGAGTACTCCACCGGTTTCCTGACCTCGAAGTCGAAATCGTAGTAAGGAAGGTTTCTTTAGGGTCACGACTAGAGGAAGTCTTACCTGACCAACCTAGAGGAACGTCAGGTTCCCTGAGAGTTCTCAGAAGAAGAGTTGTGATGTCAAGTTTTCGTAGTTAAGAAGTCACGAGTCGAAAGAAGTGTCAGGTTGAGAGTGTAGGTATGTACTGGTGTCCTTTTTGGTATCGGAACTGATCTGCCTGGAAACAACCGTTTCATTACAGAGACGAAACGTTATACGATAGATGTAACCAGTATTGAAAAGAAGGTTCCTCATTCGCAGAAAGTTACCCACCAGAAACTACACACCAGGACTGTTTGGAGTTTCACCCTAGGTCAACCACTCATGAACCCACACCCCGTGTAGGTACTCCCTGGTACGGAAAAAGGAGTGAAAAGACCTCAAATTCTTCGAGGAGGAGCGGGTCGTCGTCCACGGAGACGTCCGTTTCACGACTCGGCTCCCGTCAACGTGCCTCCTCCCTTCCAGACTTCCCGGTCACCCTCGGTTCGCCCTGAGTCACGGACCCGGAGGGGTCCGGACCCCTGTAGCCTCCTACCCCTCTTGTTCGCACGTACAGAGGAGTGGAGGGGGCGCTCTGGTCCCACCCGGACCCGGAGGTTCAGCGGCGGGGGGGTCTACGGTCCCAAGAGGAGAGAGGAGGGTTCCCCGGGAAAGCGGAGGGTCTCGGGAAGCCCGTCGCTCCCTTCCCCGTGCGGTAGGGTTCCGGGGTCCTGGTGTGACCACCCCGTGGCGGACTTCACTCCGGGGGAGGGAGACGTCACGGGGGACGGGACAGGGGACCCACTAGAGTTGGGGGAGTCCGGCCCACAGTACTTGTGTAACTTAGGTTAGGGTGCCGTTGGGAGGTCGCCCTCCTGACAGGGGAGGTAAATCGACTCCGTCTTCGACTCTGAGTCCCTCCAAAAGTATCTCGACCCTTGGCTACGTGATTTCGGGCACTAAAAGGGTCGGCGTAAGTCTGTGAGACCCCGACGGGGGAGCAAAGGACTAAGAACTAGAGGTAGAGGAGATGTCAAGTCAAGTCAAGTCAGTGAGTCAGTACAGACTGAGACGCTGGGGTACCTGGCGTCGTGCGGTCCGGAGGGACAGGTAGTGGTTAAGGACCTCAAATGAGTTTGAGTACAGGTAACTCAGCCACTACGGTAGGTTGGTAGAGTAGGAGACAGCAGGGGAAGAGGAGGACGGACAGAGGAGATGTCATCCATGGATTCCAAAGGAGGGGGAGGACGGGGGTAGACAGGGGAGGACGGTAAATATCTGGGGATTAAACTCCTTAATAAAAAATAAAAAACCACCCCTCTCCATGACTGGGAGAGATAAGAGGAAGGTACCCCGACCCCACCCGAGATGGAAACCCCGGACTCAACTTAGTACACCGGGCCCGGACCGGTTTGTTTTAAGACGTAAGGGGACCGGGACATCTCGTGGATAAGATTACTCTTATTTGTTATTTATTCGTGTACTTATCGAATCACAGTCTAATCGAGAGAAACAACAACGAGTTAGTGATTCAATACAGGTTGAGAAACACTCGGGTACCTGACGTCGTGTCAGGTACTACTCCGAAGGGACAGGGAGTGATAGAGGACCTCGAACGAGTGTGAGTACAGGGAACTCAGTTACTACGGTAGGTTGGTAGAGTAGGAGACAGAAGGGGAAGAGGAGGACGGGAGTTAGAAAGGGTCCTAGTCCCAGAAAAGGTTACTCAACTGAGAAACGTAGTACACCGGTTTCATAACCTCGAAGACGGAGTCGTAGTTAGGAAGGTTACTTATAAGTCCTAACTAAAGGAAATCCTAACTGACCAATCTAGAACGACGGGTTCCCAGAGAGTTCTCAGAAGAGGTCGTGTTGTCAAGTTTTCGTAGTTAAGAAGTCGTGAGTCGGAAGAAATACCAGGTTGAGAGTGTAGGTATGTACTGATGACATTTTTGGTATCGAAACTGATAAACCTGGAAACAGTCATTTCACTGCAGAAGACAGACACTTCTCTTTGTTCGTCCTACCCCCATCTCTCACTACCCTTTCCCGTACTCGGTCTCTACTCTTTCGTGAACTATATTCGGGTTTCTTTCCATTCCTTACTCGATACCATCCTCTCTTAAGGTCCGACCCTTCTCACTCACATACTCCGTCCCTAGATGGTGACTGACCTCTCCTCTCCCCTCGTCCTTAAGAAGGTCCCGGTGAATTTCTGATACCCAAAATGTGATTCGTTCTACCCTCGGGTCACTCCCGAGACTCGTCTCCTACCTGTATTTGTCCATACTCGGTTTTAACGTTATTATTGTCATTAGGGGACGTTTGTAAATGACATCCGGTCTGAGGGGAAGATTCGACCAGCTCATACATTGAGTGACTTAGCCGTGTCGATAGGATGTCCGTCCGTGACGATGGAGGTGCTCAATGTCCACCCGTCAGGTCCGAGTCTGTTCAATGTGTCTGACGCATTTCCAGTGTATCGACCATTCGCCGTCTTGATCCTAAGCTAGGGTCCTCTAGATCAGATCGGGAAACAACGACGGAGGAAAATAAAAAAATTTAGTTGAAAATCAAAAAAATTATATTTAAATAAATAAAATTAACCTCCAATTAATGAAATGTTATAACATAACCAAAACGGTATGTAGTTGTACTTAGACGGTGCCCACATGTACACAAGGGGTAAAACTTGGGGGGAGGGTGGAGGGAAGGGCATGGTAGGGAGACCCAGTAGGGTCACGTGGTCGGGGTTCGTAGGTCATAGTACGTAGTTTGGACCTGACCGCTAAGTAAAGTATATACTATAATATGTACAAAGTTACGGTAAGCGGGTTTAGTAGGGTGGGAGTGGGAGAGGGTGTCTCAGGTTTTCTGATAAGATATGTAGACACAGAGAAACGACAGAGTGTATATCCCAATAGTAATGGTAGAAAGATTGGTATATATACACAATCATAAGACATAACCACAAAAAGAAGGACCAAATGAAGTGAGACATATTAGTCGAGGTCAAAGTAGGTGGAGTAATCTTGACTAAGTTTACCTAAGAAAAAGTACCGACTCATTATAAGGTAACACATATACATGGTGTCGAAAGAATAGGTAAGTAGACGACTACCTGTAGATCCAACGAAGGAACAGGACCGATAATATTTGTCACGATGCTACTTGTAACCCCATGTGTACAAAGAAAGTTAAGAGTATGGTTAAAGGAGTCACGCATACGGCTCGTCACCCTAACGACCCAGTATTCCGTCAAGATAAAGGTCAAAAAATTCCTTAGAGGTGTGACAAGAGGTATCACCGACATGATCAAACGTTGGGGTGGTTGTCACATTCTCCCAAGGGAAAAGAGGTGTGGAAGAGGTCGTGAATAACGAACATCTGAAAACCTATCGTCGGTAAGACTGACCGTACTTTACCATGGATTAAAACCAAAACTAAACGTAAAGTGACTATTACTCACTACAACTCGTAGAAAAGTACGACGGAGGAAAATTTTCCTACTAATAGAGAGAAATCCTCTACTTCTTTTGCTCTGAGTCTTCACTAAGCTCCCAGTTTTCGTCGTCGTGACCCTAAACTTGGGGCTAGACATCCCGGGTCACGGGCTGGGACCTGGGACCGACCCTGGGTCTACGAAAGAGGGTGAGGCCGGTCCAGGTTCGACGTGAGGGTGGGGCACGACTCGGGTCCGTCCCCTCGGAGAGGGGGTCCCAGAGAGCTTAGGAGGCGGTGACACCGGAACTCGGGGTAGGGTTGGGTGGCCTGAGCCGAGGACGTGGTCCGAAAGAGGAGGCAAGGACTGTTTGGACTTCTGGACCCAGGACCCGGGACCACGGAGACTCGAGGTGCTCCATGGACGACCTAGGTCGGGACCATGAGCCCGACGGGAACAATTCAGAACAATCGTCCACAGAACGAACAAGGGTCGGTAACAGTAGGTACTCCAAATTTCATGTGTCGAGTACTCTCGAGGGACACCCCTTCTCGTCGGAAAGGTGTCTTGTGACGACCCAAAGTCTCTCCTCGCCGGAGACGCTCTTCGAACTCCTACCGGTCTGGTTCTGAGGATAGGGGAGATGATGACTCAGTAGTTTCCTGCGTTTTACGGGTCACGGTGGTCACCCCGTCGGTGACCCTTCCGACTCGGGCCCGCCCCGTCTCGTCCTTTTCAGTCACTGGTTGTCGTGTCTACGGGGGCGACCCGGGAAGGAGGTGGGTTCCCTCCCTCCTCCCAGGGTTCCCTAAGTCCTCCCAGGGTGGACTTGGAGACTCCACCCTTCACACGTGTCGGTTCACCGGACCACCATTACCGACCTAGACCCAACCGGTGGCAGTTCCCTCCTACCTCAAACGACCAAACCTCGGGCCCACGAAGTGTGTGTCCTTACAAGAGAACACTAACGTCGTCTACCACTCCCCCAGGGTGGAGACAGGGGACCCGTACGCGGGAGTGTGTGGTTCCTTCCGCTGGAGGCGTTGAGACACGGAGGACAAAGGAGGTGATCTCGTGTAGGTTGCTGGGAGTGAGTGTTCCGTCCCACAGGTGCTGTGCGTCCTCGACGCAGTCCGAGCCCCTGTGTCGAGACTCGCCCTGTCCCTTTCCGGGCAGGAGCGCCTCGACTGCAAGCCACCCCTTCGTACTCGTCTGCGTCGACACAGGTCTCCGTCCACCGCCGTGCTCTATCCCCGCCCCGCTCCCCGCCCCGCTCCCCGCCCCGCTGTCGCACTCCCAGTCTCCGACTGCACCGGAGCGACACGCGTCTCACTCCTCCCCCGTCCCGAGCAGGGCGGACTTGGAGACCGGGGTGCGTCTCAACCCGTGCCCGACGGGAGCCTGTTGTGGACGACTGACTCGCAGTCTCCCTCCCTCGGGGGAGGGGTGCGTGAAGACACTCCCTCCCCACCTGTTCTACCCGCCTCCCGACTAGAGACAAGAGGTCGGCGACTACGCCACAGAGGTGTGGAGGTGCAAGGGCCTCTTGACCCCGGGGCCGTGGGGGAAAAGGGTTTCAGAGTAAAGTCGTTCACTCTTCTCCCTTCTCCGTCTCTTTCCCTTCCCCACTCTTCTCGCACTGGGGAGGAGGTGGAAGGGTCCGTTTCAGTAGTGGGGGGTCTCCCCTCCTCTCACCGAGTCCGCGGTGGGAGGGTCACCCCCGTCTCGACCTCATCCCTGGGTCCTTTGTGGTGCAGTGTACCACAAAATCTTTTACTCGGTCCTGAACTACAAGGGGACCTTTATCGGCGCGGACCGGGGGAGGAGCGGGAGGGACAGCCCTTCGGGTCTTCGTGGGGGGTAAAGGAAACCTCGTGCACAAAGTTCGTGTAACAAAAACGGAGGACTATTTGACACTAAATAAATTTCGAGAGACTACCAACAAAGTACAGAGGTTTCGGATGAAAAATGTCCTTCTAGTTAAGGTTCCTTTGTAGGGCCCAGACACCTTCAATCTGGGTAATTGCTCGCGATTCACCGGTTAGCGAGTGCCTCCCCGGAAACAGATTCTGGTCCTTCACTATTTTGGAGTCTGGCTCGAGAGACAACCGTCGGGACCTCCCGGTAAGTGTCGTCCCAAAATGTTCTGAGTTAATAAAGAGAAGGTCGATTTTAATTTGAAGTAGACTCGAGTCTTTCCTACTAATTTCTCTGGGTAGTCTCTTGTTTAGTCAAGGCATACTACCTGCCTCCCCGGGAGAGTCTTGTCGGAGATCAAGGGTGCCGGTGTGTGTGTGTGTGTGTGTGTGTCCGTGTGTGTTGGTGTGTGTACGTGTGTGTACATGTGTTAAACTCGTAGTTCGTATGAGTTTTCACGCCCCGGTTTTCACTCCTTACTCCCGTTCTTTACGGCGGAGTTGTGGTGTCAGTTAGTCCTTACCCCCAGGTCCGTATCTAGACTTGGTCGTTTCTAGTAAAGATCTCCGGCTCTCTCCCGACTCCACCCCTTCCCCCGTCAGAGGATTAAGGTTCTGGACTTATGGCGACGACTCAGTGAGCCAGTACAAGTTGAGAGACGTCGGAACACCTGATATCGGGCAGTCCGCGGAGACAGGAACCCTAAAGGGTCTGTCCTTATGACCTCACCCAACGGTAAAGGATGAGGTTCTCTAGAAGGGTTGGGTCCCTAGCTTGGGTTCAGAAAATGTAGAGGACGTGACCGTCCCTCTAAGAAATGGTAATCAAGGATTATCCCTATACCAAAGATTTTTGAGACTAAAGACCCTCACCTGTTCCCGGGTCCCGGAATAGACTACGGTCTTATAGGAGTTTTTTTTATATCGACCTTGACATCATAACGGTAGTCGAGAGTCTCTGACCCCTGAAGATTCACGGTCCGGGACACAATAGAATGAGTTTGGAGTGTTATTGGGTTACACCATTCGTCATCGTAATAGGGTAGCCACTCTTTTGAGTGTCTCAATTTCAGTAAACGGGATTTTGAGGGTTCGAGGTTTAGTTTTGATCCAGACAGACTACGGTTTCACCTTCGTTAAGTGAGAATATGGAGGGAGACAAATATGTGGGGTTCCTACCCCGTGAGTGGTAGAGAGTTCTATCGGGTAAGGGAGAGGTGTCGAAACTTACTACCTTTCCGGAAGGAAGTCCGGTGTGGCTCCTGTAGATGAAGAAGGTAGAAACCTCTATTACAAGAGTAAGAGATCTCCACAAGATGGGAACCCAAGATGTCGGGATGAGGAGTTGTGAGGACGACTGAGAAGAACTTACTCCTCTATACGCCCAACCAGTATCTATCGACCTACTTTAGAGGAACTAAGGGGTGGGACTAAAAATAATATTTACAGGGGAGTGTTCTCTTCGATCTCCAGACTTACTACTCTAAACTTTGAGTACCATCTCTTTAACGTTTAAACCGGTGTCAAGGGGGTTAAAAAAGGACATAGGTACAGGATATGTTGTATTGAAACGTTTAAAAGAGTAGTTCTCCGTTTGAGATATACGGGTGAAGAACCAGACTCAATCCGAATATTGAACAAATCCGGTTATGTTACGACGTCTTCATTGTATTACGGTACGAACTCGAATTTGAAGCTCTGTGACGTACGAAGGTGGAAGAAAAAGTACTGGACGGAAGTCATACTCTTGTCAGACCTGATCGGTCACTTCCCATTCTCCTGTACTTTCACTTTACTTCGGTGAGTCAGCACAGACTGAGAAACGTAGGGGTACCTGACATCGGGTGGTCCGAGGAGACAGGTACCCTAAAAGGTCCGTTCTTATGACCTCACGTAATGGTAAAGGAAGAGGTCCTCTAGAAGGACTGGGTCCCTAACTTGGACGACGATGATGACGATTCACCTAAGTCAGCACAGGTTGAGACACGTTGGGGTATCTACCGTCGGGTGGTCCGAGGTGTCGGGGACCCTAAGAGGTCCGTTCTCGTGACCTCACCCAACGGTAAAGGAAGAGGTTACGTACTTTCACTTTTCACTTTCACTTCAGTGAGTCAGGACAGGCTGAGAATCGCTGGGGTACCTGACGTCGCGTTGTCCGAGGAGGTAGGTACCCTAAAAGGTCCGTTCTCATGACCTCACCCCACGGTAATGGAAGAGGTCCCTAACTTGGACCAGAGGACGTAACATCCGTCTGTGAAATGATAGACTCGGTGGTCCCTTCAGTGTTCCTATACTCGTCTCTATCCGGTAGGGTCGTCTCCGGTATGTTCCGGTGGGTCTGAGGTCCGTTGTATGGTCGACAGGACTATTGGGGTAGGTTCTGGTCGGTTCGGGATGGGTGTCACCATCTTGGTGAGTCCTCTTGATGTCCGAGGATCCGATTTATTTACGGACAATAAAATTCGGTGATTCGAAACTCTAGTGAACAATACGTCGTCATCGATTCACTACGTTATATGGAGACATTAGGGTTTCGTCAACACGGGTCGGTAGAAAGTTGTGACGTAGATCTTGGAACGAAGAAGGTTTAAGAGGGAGGTGGTAGTAGAAATGAGGACTTTTTGGTCTCCTTAAAGAGGGTACAGATTTCTCTGTCATTGATCTGTCGACCATCTCGGGTCCAGAGGGAAGTCCGTACGGACGTAGACCAGTCAGTTGTTTATAAATAACACGTGTCCCAAGTACTAGGGACGGTAGTATCGTGTGTGTCCCTTATGGTCGTGATTTCTTTGACGTTTTCATTATTGTAACCTTTCTTTATCACAAAGCGACTTATACGGACTTAAGGGGGTCAGACTGGAATTCAACGTTCGAGTTGTAAGTCTCGTGTTAAATATTTTCTTGGTCACGACCGTCTCCCGTGGAGTATGTCCGCTCACTTGTCGACCGAACGGGACACACACACAGTAACCCCCACCCTCCCCCCTGTAGTAGAAGTTTAGTGTCCTCTTTTACGGTATTCCGGAACGGCTCCAAGAGTCTTGGTCCGAATGTGTACCACCCCGGAGGCGGTCGTTTTGACCGTTCTTGAGGTACTCAGAAGTGCGGAGGGGTGTCCTGTATTGGATTGACCCCTCTTTCTTCTCCGTCTCCGGTTTCCAGTTGTCCTTCTCGGTTGTGGTAGGTCGTCCTGCACGGCCACACTGCCCATGGTGCCACTCACCCCTTTGGTCCCGGTTCTCTCGACCTGTGCGTCCCTCACACACCGTCCCCTGGGAGTAGGACAGTGAGGTGACGGTTCTTGGACACAAGGAGAGACTGTGTCCGTCTATCATTATTGGACGAAAGCCCCCGAATTAAAAACATATTCTTAGTTTACTCTAGTATTTACATCACTTCGTCTGAGCCCCCAGGACTATGTACAAATTGTTTACAGGTGAAGGAGCAATTATTTAAACATTTTCTGATCTCATACCTTCGGGGTTCTCCACACCCTTCCAACCTCTGACATTTAGACTTACGGGCAAAAAACGGGGACTGGAGTCGGAACCTGGTCGGGAGAACGGTGGGTCGGGGGAAATGTGACTCGTGAGAGGACAGGTGTCCCCGTCCGAGGGAACGGGTCGCATGTGTATCGTCTGTGGGGGTGTGTCACAGGGCTTAGCAGAGGACGCGGCGAAGACCACCAAAGGGGAAACATGGGTCTACGAAGGGAGAGAAGGGACGGGGAGGAAACCGGGAACTGACAGGGGCCACGGTAAAAGGGTAGAAGGGGTGATCTGACACTTGTAGGTCCCTAGCCTTTCTTACAGTAGGGACACAGGGTGCATCATGAACCTAGTGCCGTCCGAGAGTCACCAACCACACCTGGTCCTTTCTGAGCAGAAAGTCTTCAGGACAAAGAGATGGTCAGTAGCTGCTCCCGTGGAGTGGTTCATAGTCTAGGTCTGACCTACCTGGTCCCCGAGGAACGTCTCGTCCCCGGGGACATACAGTCCCCGGGGACATACAGTCCTCGGAAAGAAATAGTCGAGTAGATCCAGGGTGTTTTCGGTCTCCCGCTCTTAATGAGACAAAACAACTACTCCTTTGACTAAATCCCTCATTACACCGGTTCTCGACCACCGACCGTTCAGAGACCCGGTCCAGACATAGATCCAGTCTTAAAAGAGAGGTGGAACGACGAAGAATACATCTGTGTATCTCCGATGGGTCAATATTCACACCAAGACGTCTAAGAGTCTCTCCCCCTCACTCCTCCCCGAAATTTCTGTCCGGGTGGGTCCTCTTACCCAGTCACATCCCGGTACTCTTCCAGGGAGGTGGGATTTACTACGGTTGGACCCGGGTTTAGAGTCAACACTCATCCCTCCTAGAAGTTTTATAATTTTTATCTTAATGGTGTACTAGAAAGACCTTCATATAGGTTTTATGTGTTTTTATGATTGAACTTTTCTATAGACATGGAGGTACAAATATCGTCGTAACAAAAGTTATCGGTTCTGAACCTTTATTGCATTCACAGGTAGGTGCTTACTTACCTATTCCTTTTACACTACACATGGATAGGTAGAGAGAGATATATATATTACCTTACATATATTATATGATATACAATATATAATATAGTTATATACTATGTAATATTAATAATATGAATTATATGATACAATTATATATCATATAGTATATATATTACCCTATAATAGGTCGGTATTTTTACTCCTTTAGGATGGGAAACGTTGTTGTACCTACCGGGGGAACTCTTCCGTTATACGATTCGCTTTAATCTGTCTCTTCCGGCTCATGATACACTAGGGTGGATATACACTTTCGTTTCTTTTTTAGTCTGAGTATCTTTTACTCTAGTCTAAACACCAAGGGACTCATTCTTCCACCCCCCTACCCTTAACCTCTTTGCACCATTTTTCCGTATTTGAAGGACAATGTTCTATAGTCATGAATCCCTACATTGTATGTCGTACTGATATCGAGTGTCACGGTATACTATAAGTTCTTTCAATTCTCTTATCTAAGATTCCCAAGAGTAGTGTTCCTTTTTTATTAGAAGAAAACGAAAGAGAAAAATAACATAGATATACTCAACTACCTATGGTCGATTTGAGTGACACCATTAGTAAAGTGTACATGATTAGTAAAAGGTGCATGATTATTCACGTTGGTAAGATGACATGTGGAATTTGAATGGGTCACTACACACAGTTAACGTAGTTTTATTTTGACGTCCTTTTTAGATCAACAGAGTAAATATTGACCCACTGGAACCATATAACGAATTACGGAGAGTCAAAGGAGTATAAGTTATGACCTGTTTTCATCGACTGACCTACAGGTACCTCGAAAGTATACATACAAAGAGGTAAACATTTAAGGAATGTATACAGACAAGGTACTATACATTTTCGTACAACAAACAGAGTTATTTTAGACCGACTTTGACCCTAATCTCCGGGTCTGGTGTTGGGGACGTCGGGAGTGAAAATAGATCTCCGATTTGGGTCGAAGACAGGAGAACCTTTGTTGTCTCTCGTCGTAGTATACTCCTAGGAGGTATTGGGTATACGGGAAATAGTTCACTGGTTGTACGGACTTAATCGGTTGTTGTAAGTCTCCCTATCGGCTCTAAGGTCCTCGTAGGAGAGGAGGGCAGAACGAACAGGAGGGAGAGGGGGGTAGAGGGAGAGAGGTCACTACTAAGGTGTAGAAACCATGTTATCGACTCGTGTAAACGTCTCCAAAGATTACCGACCAGTCCAGAGAGACTCCTGATTACACTTAAGGGATATTACTGTAAGTAATCAGATAGGTTGTAGTTATGACAAGAGTCCAATTATACAAACCGAATTACTCCGTAAATAAAAGTCCGACTTTCGATAACTTCTTCGTACAAAAAGAGGGGTACTCGATTCGACTACTTATCTAATTAGGATCTGATTCTTTTACTTAGATTGACCGGACAAAAATAAGGAATCATTACCGACGGAACCTAAGTAAACTCAATTGGACCAATAAAGAATACCTTTATTTGTTTTTCTGTAAGGTACTAACCAAGACACTAAACAGGGGGTAAGTAAAACAGGGGAAAGATGGTCGAGAGTCCTTTATTTTTCTTTATCATGGTCACATACTCCTCCACCCCTTTCGTACGAACTTTGACTCGTCCTCCTCCCCGATCTTACACTTTTCCTTCGAGCGAAGAATCTATCCCTGTCTTTTGTCGTTGTTAGTGTCTACCTCGCCCCTCAGACCGACCGGGTAGAGACAGTAACGTCTAAAACACCCTAAGTGTCAACATCGGGCACAGGTCGTGGGATAACCGTGAATTATCTGTAAACAACTTACTCACTTTATCTATGAGTTGTTTACTGAAAACAAAAAGTTCCTTAGTGTAATATAGTTCTTCCTCTTCTACGGGTAACAGAGTCTGTGTATACCACCCATTCGGTCACAAGTACTGAGGACCGGGTTTCAGTTCCTACTGGATTTCCTGTCAAAAGAAACGACTGGTCACCGATGTGGTGTAGAAAGAGGTATGTCGAAGACTTCCGATGACGGTCGGTACTCTACGGTCGATCGTGTATAATGGGAAGGAGGGTCCTTAAACGACGGTCCAACACGGTTAAACGGACCGGGACCGACTTCAAGTTGTCGTGTCTCCCTAGACACGGGGTGGGGGAAAGAGTTACTGGTCTTAAGTAAGACAACTGTTCCGTCGGTCGGGAAAACAAAACAAAAAATTTTAACACGACCATTTACCCACTCCCCACACCAATTACTCACACCTGAAATGTCCGTCTCTATCGACTAAAGACTAGAGTCAGGAAGTAGGGGGTCGACTTTCCGGAAACATAGGGAAGTAGAGACTCCAAGGTATAGGATTTAAAATTTGTCACTACTGTAAAAGAAAGAAACCAACGATTTTACGAACTTTCTTTGGTGTGTATATTTGACCGACCGTGTCATTCACGAGTCACTGACACCTCTTACCCTAATTTTTCTTCTCCTAAACTATAGTAGTTTGTGTTGACCGTAAATCGGAAGTAGGAGAAGTGTAGATAGAAGGGACTACAACCAGACAAGAGACGAAACAAGACTAAGGCTTGACACTCAGCCTAGACAAACCGAGAGGGACGGAAAGGACTGGGTCTAGGGGGTAAAAGGTCCGAGGGGCAGTGTCAGGACTCCTACGTTGATCTAGAATCTATTATTGGACTAGCACTAGGGACTTACAATGAAGGAGAATCAAATAGGTCGTGTATGAGTATAGATCAAAGGAGGTAAGGAAACCCTTCGGTTGAGAGGAGGGGTCCGTCTCAAGTGTACCTCTACAATTCTGTCTATCCTCTCTCGATCGAAACCACAGGGATTACGATCTGATAGGGGTTGGATCCTCTCTGTGTCGGTCCATTCGTACCAGGTCCTCAGGAGGGGTAGGTGGGAAACTCACAGGCTGAGAACGCTGGGGTACCTGATATCGGACGGTCCGAGGAGACAGGGACCTAAGAGGTCCGTTCTTATGACCTCACCCAACGGTAAAGGAAGAGGTCTCCTAGGAGGACTGGGTCCTTAGTTTGACTCCAGAGGAAGTAACGTCCGTCTAAGAAATGACTGACTCGATACTCCCTTCGGGGATGGGAAACCCTTGAGATCGTATAACACTACGAAGACAGGATAAGGATTTACGCGGACGGTCAACCTCAAGAATTCCGATATTCTTCCACCCTATATTCTTCCACTAGATCATCCCACCTGGTCCTCTCCCTCACTGAAATCCCATTTCCTTCACGGAGGAGAAGGGGAACCGGAATCTGTAGGACAAAGTCCAGGACCGGGAAACAGAGGAAGTCTTGGCACCTGTCGTCGGTATTTCGGGATCTGAGAACGGGTTACGGTCTGTCTGTAATGATTGACTACCTTTACTTGGAGTCTCTAGTAGAGTCCAGTTGTCATGTAAAGTACTCGTCCCTCAACAAATCTTGATCCTCTCAACAAATCTTCACTATACCAAATTATTTCTCCAGTGACCTGACCTTTCGACTTCGGAACCCAAACGATACACTGGAACTCGTTTGATAGAGGGGAGGTACTTGAGATCCTGGCGATTTAGGTAGTAAGGTTCTACAGACGACCCTCTGTGTTCTTCACCCATTATCGAGTTCTAGATTAGGACAGGGGTATACTCTTTTTCATAGGGGTCGTTGGACCACCTCGATGACTACTGAATGACACGAAAACGGAACGTTTATAACGGACGGTAAAATACGTCATCTTCAAACAACGCACCGATTAGTTGTCTCGGTACAAATAGTCACAGTTTGATTAATCTATAAAGGACATTTTAGAGAAGTATCCCTTGGAGTACTTTGTAGTTATTCGGAAGGTTCGAGGGTCTAAGTCTCTGATAAGGTTGATCTTCACGAAACTGTTACCAAGGTGGGTGGGGGAAGTAACAGGTCAACTCCCTCGTCTCCGGTTCTCTCTCTCTTACTGAACTCAATCACCTTCTCGGCCTGGTGTCTACCTTAACTGAGAAACGAAGGTCTATCATGTTACTGGTGAAGGGAGATATCCACCATCCCTTTAACTGGTTTTTGTAAAACCAGTACAGTGACCCAACTCTTGGGACTTCTCCATGTTTCGTTACCAGGACGGTAAATGACTGGTAAGTGGTACGTTCAGAGTGCTATTAGTGTCTTTTTTCTGGTAAAACAGAAGTGATATTTCTACTTCTTGGATTGTGAGTCTCGAAACATCTATTAATTCTTCTTTCTACTTGTTCTATGAACCCAGGACGAATGTCGTTTGGAGTGTAAAAATTGTTGATACAAGATGGGTGAGAACTCTCCGAACAAAACGATTGAGATCAAAGTGGGATTGAGATTGACGGTAGTGATTGAGTCGGACGAAACGACTATTTGACTTTGAAGAAGTCAAAATCGTGTCGTCCAGGACGTAGGGTCCTTTAGGGAGTCAGACCCCGTTTGGTCTTACCAACTACTGAAGATGATATTGAGGTCGGACGTAAGTTTAACAGTGGGAAAGGGGTGTAGAGACGAGAAGGTCGACCACCTTACAGTCCGTACCTTGTAGTGGGGTCCCACATTCATAATGAGTTTCTAAACCTGTCGTTGTAAAAATGATTGTATTTATGTTGATTCAGTACCTGACCTAACGTTTTAAGTGTCCTGAAAATTTCTATTTGGTAGTCAGAAGTCCTACAAAATAAGTACCCCTTTCGTAAAGATAAGTATGGAGATAAATCAGTGAAACGGGAAATCTTCATAGGTAGGATTGTGTTCTCCAGTGGAACTAAAATCGGAATTTGAACCAGAAACGTAACTGACTCGAGAAGGTTGGTAGGATGCGATTGGTGTCGAATTTTATGTCTTAAACTCACGTCGGGATAGGTTAAGTACTTTGACTAGGACTGAAATGGGAACTCCACTAGGATTAGACAGAGTTGGTTTAGGTAGGGACCTGAAGACTCGGATTCATTATCTATGTCACAATGCGGAGTACAATCTGTATATCAACCTAAACTCCAGGTCGAAAAGATGACTGATTACTACAGTGGAGTGATTCAGAGGTAAAAAAGTAGGAAGTCCACCCCAATTACTGGATACAATCTACCTTAATAAGTGTGTCTCACGAGTCCAATCCCCGACGGTGTCGGTAAAAACTGGACCAGTTTTAAGAACTGCCCAGTTTTTTAAGAACTACCCTTGGATTGGAAATGAAATTTACATAGATTCGGATGAGGTCGGGAAGTGTGTGACAAGGGTCACGAATGATACTACCACTGACTTTGGGTCCGGATTCGTGAACAGGAGACGGCGGAGACGCAAATAGTGTGTCCCCCTGGTCACAGGGTACGATTCAATCCTGTGAAGGTGACAGAGGAGTGTAATACAGAACAATTCTTACAAAAGTCTTTCATTTTTTTTTTTTTTATAGGGGGTTTCTTGTTCTACGAAACTTTCTTGTAGACGTTCCCCTGACCTCTCTTGTCTACAGTCCTCGGGTCTTCCCGTCGTCTTCCTACGTACCGACAAAACCGGGAACTTTCGGAGAGCGGAACTGTCAGATCCGGTCCGACGTTCGGGTCACACACGGTGTGGAGACGGGGGCTGATAGATACATCAGTCCCAGTTAGTGAATGGGAAAGACTGGAGTCGAGGGACGAGATGTTATTTAACGGTCCCGGTCTCAGATCCCGAGGAGGTCGAGACTGTAGGTCCTCTGGGGTCAACCGAGACTGAGGTCCCGTATCCAGAAAAGATAAACATCCAGAGGACTCTGAAGTAGACGTTTCGGAGTAAAATAAAGTAAACGTCGGTCACGTAGGAGTGTACGAGGGTTCTCTTCGTCCTCGGGATTGAGAGACTCAGTGGAACTAAGGACAGAGACTCTAGTCCGAAGGACTCAGGTGTAAAGAATAAAGTTCCCGTACCCTGGTCCTCGTCCTCTGGTCTCAAGTTCAGACCTACGACTCCGGGTGAGTCTTACTCGAGTCCGTGTGGGGGATGGGACCTAGAGTTCAGGAGACAAATCTATTTTATTTGAGTTAAAAGCGGTCCTGAGAGTGTCGGACTATCGGACCCTTCAAATATGAGACGTTGTGTGGGATCGGACGGAACGGAGTCTAAGTGAGTCTTGGGGTGAACGTCTCCGAGTGGACACTCGGTCCGGGACCCCTATGTCCTACGTACTCTGGGACAACTAAGGTGACTCACTGTGAGAGTCAGGGTACCCCTTCCCTTGGTCTACCTCATTACTGGGTTGAGACCCGTTTTCCTGTTCCGGTCCAGTCGTGTCTCGTGGGATCCTGGGACTTGAGACGGGTAAAACCCACAAGGCCTCTCGAGGGGTCCCGGACCCGTTTGGAGGAGACACCGAAGGTTTGGACGAGGTGTTCCTCGGTGGACGTTCCGGAACCTGTTCAGTAGGGGGTGTCCTGGAAAACGGACCACACAGATTGTGGTCAGAGTCGAGTTTGTGGTTGAAGGGGTCCTCTGAAAGAACCTGGGGTTGGATTTCATGGAGATTAGTGACAGAAGGTGTACTAGACCTTTAATAAACGATGAACAAATAACAGTCTTCCGGGGACTAGAATGTATGAGGTTTACTTTAAGAAAATACATAAATATGTTATTTGTGAAGACATGGTCCATTACAAGGTCCTCGACCTCTAAGTTGTCAATCGTTTTGATTGTTGTAAAGGAGATATCTGGGAGTCATCTAATCGAACGTATCTCTATCGTTCCATTTATTTATTTTATATCTCTCATATAATCCTGTCACCATTCACTAGTCCTCTAATTTCATCCTTCCTCCTCCCCACTCTTCACGGTCCTCCGACCCCACGTTAAAGTGTACCCACCGGTCTTTCTCGGAAAGACCCTACGTGAGTACACTTGTGTCTGGTCTTCCCCAATTCCGACGCCCGGGACTCCCAGAGACACCCCCCTCGTAGGGTCCGATATCCTTGGTATTCGGTTCCACCTTCCGTTCTCACACGGGTCATGTGGACTCCCAGTCCTCCAGGTACACCTACCCCGTCTCACTCCCTCTCCGATACCTCCGGAACCCCCAATCCCTTCTTGAGACCACAATGATATCTTTCTACCCTCGGCCCCTCCTACACTCGTCTCTCTACAAACGGACTACAACAATTTCAGAGAGGACGATGAGTCACCTCTTCTCTGGTATCCTCCGTTCTCACCTTAGTCCTTCTGTCGACCCGTCTTATTCGGTCCGACACCCGTTACCATGTAACTTAACACTATTCTCGTACTCCCACTCTCTACGACCTAAAAAATGTTCATAAGTCGTGTCGTCGACCATGTGTCATCCAGGTATCCTCTACCGTCGATACTACCTTCTACGACTCTTTAGACTTTACTTTAGAAGGTCGACGGATGGGAGTAGAGAGACTCTGGATCATTGAGACAAAAGTTAGAGAGTCTCCCCTAATTCTTCCTTTATAGAAGTCCGACGTTTCTCTTTAACGGTTACTGTGCCATTTCCAGATTCAATGGACGGTTCCAGAAACTTTGGTACCTTTTTCTGTTCTCCCGGTCTAATATATTCACTATTTTGTGATTGTAAGTGTGTAAGTTGTACGCGAACTCTCTACGTGTGGGTCTTATAAAAATTCCCATTCAATTGGAAATTTTTACTAAACGAGAAAGAACTAAATTTTTTTCAAACTCTCCATTTTATCTATACACGCACACGACTGAAGTCAGAAGGGTTTACTTAGGGAAAAGGAAACATTATATAAGACAGAAGCCCTAAAATTGACCTATATTGGTTTCGATACCAAAAAGGTCATGAGTACATACCTATACTCTCAACCTGGTATTTCTTGCGACTCACGGTTTCTTACCTACAAAAACTTGACACCACAACCTCTTCTGAGAACTCTCAGAGAACCTGACGTTCCTCTAGGTTGGTCAGGTAGGATTTCCTTTAGTCAGGACTATAAGTAACCTTCCTGACTACGACTTTGACTTTGACGTTATAAAACCTGGACTACGTTTCTTGACTGAGTGACCTTTCTGGGACTACGACCCTTTCTAACTTCCGTCCTCCTCTTCCCCTACTGTCTCCTACCCTACCAACCTACCGTAGTAACCGAGTTACCTGTACTCAAACTCATTTGAGACCTTCAACTATTACCTGTCCTTCCGGACCGTACAACGTCAGGTACCCCAGTGTTTCTCAGTCTGTACTGACTCACTGACTTGACTTGACTTGACTTATAGGTAAGCACTATTTTTCGAGAGGAGTTTCAACCACATCTTCCTTGTATAGAGTTGTATTATTTTAGGTAAATACTGTTTGGGTGTCGGTTTAACATGAGTTGTCTCACTTTTCGACTTTAGAAGAGGAGATTTTAGTCTTTGTTCTGTTCCGGGTGAGAGAGGTAAAGATAAATTGTATTATCACCTTCAGGATCGGTGTCGTTAACCTATTCTTTTTCTTTATTTTACCAAGTTTAACCCTCTCTTCTTCATTTTAACAGTGATAAACGTCTACTGTACTATGATATATCTCTTTTAGGACTTTAGAGATGGTTTTTCGATAATCTTGGTTTAAATCGTTTCGTCGTCCTATGTTCTAATTGTATGTCTTTAGACGACGAAGGGATATGTTATTATTACTTGATGGTCTTTCTCTTTTGTTTTTTCGGTAAGGTGAATGTTATCTTAGTCTTCCTTATATCCTTTTTTAAATTGACATCTCCACCTTCTGCATGTGAGACTTTTGGTATACCGTAAATACTTCCTTTCTCTTCTACTATTGTTATTGGCTTTACTATAGAACACTAGAGCCTAGTATTCTTAATTATAACAATCTGCAGGTATGATGGGTTTCGTTAACTCTCCAAATTACGTTAAGGATAGTTTTATGAGTACTGTAAAAAAGTCTTTTGATCCTCTTTCATAATATTTTATATATACTTTGGAGTTTTCTGGGGTTTATCAGTTTCGTTAAACTCTTTTTTATTAATTCGACCTCCCAAGTGTAAGAGACTGAAGTCCGAAACGATGTCAATGTCATATCATGGCCGTGTTTTTGTCTATGTATCTAGTCCCCTTGTCTTGTCTCTTGGATCTTTCATTGGGTGTGTGTATACCAGTTATGAGATCTTGTTTCCTCTGTTTTTGCATTTACTCCTTTTCTGTCAGAGAAGTTATTCGTCAAAACCCTTTTGACCTGTCGTTGCATACTTTCTTACTTTAATCTTGTAAAAGAGTGTGGTATGTGTTTTTATTTAAGTATTACCTAATTTCTGGATTTATATTCTTGTCTTTGTAGTTTGAGGATCTCGTGTATCCGTCGTGTGAGAAATGTATTCAGAGTCATTATAAAAAAAACCTAGACTGACGAGTTCATTCTCTTTGTTTTTGTTTTGACTTGTTTACCCTGGATTAATTTGCATTTTCTAAAAATGTCACTTTCTTTAATAACTGTTTTCCTTTTCTGTTAAATTACTTACCCTCTTTTATTGACGTTTTCTATACAGACTATTCTCCAACTATCGGTTTTATATATTTGTCGAGTTTTTTAAGTTGTAGTTTTGTTGTCGAAAATTTTACCCGTCTTCTGGACTCATCTGTAAAAGGGGTTTTCTGTATGTATACCGGTGTCCGTGTACTTTTGTACGAGATATAGTAATTAATAGTCTATTCAGGTTTAGTTTTGGTATCGTTTTATCGTGGAGTGTAGACAGTCTTGTCGATAACAATTTTCCTGGTGTTTATTGTTTACAACCACTCTTACACTAATTTTCCCTTGCGATTATTTGACGACCGTCTTTACATTTAACTACGTCGATGACACCCTTTGCCATGCCTCTAGGAGTTTTTCGATTTTTGTCTTGATTGTATACTATATCGTCGAGGTGAGGATCTATATATACACTTCTTTGATTTTTGTGATTGAACTCTTCTATGTACGTGAGGTCACCAGTATCGTCATAATAAATGTCACTGGTTCTATGTCTACCTTTTCCTTTCCCGTTGGGTGAGGTCAAAAGAACGGACCTCTTAGGGGTACCTGTCTCCTCGGACCGCCTAATGTCAGGTATCCCAACGTTTCTCAGCCTGTACTTACTTCGTTGAATCGTACGTGTGTTCTATGTCCTAGTTGGATTCACAGGTAGTTGTCTAGTTACCTATTTCTTCTATACTGTATTTATCTGTTATTTTATAACAACAACTACGACAAATTAGTGATTCAATATCTGACGTCCGAGTAAACAGGGACCCTAAAGGGTCCGTTCTTATGACCTCATCCAACGGTAAGGAAGAGGTCCCCTAAAAGGGTTGGGTCCAGACGACGTAACGTCCGATGGGTGAGGTCATAAGAACCCGAAGGGACCACCGAGTCGACCATTTCTTAGATGGACGTTACTTCCTCTGGACCCAAGCTAGGGACTCAACCCTTCTAGGGGACCTCTTCCTTTACTGATGGGTGAGGTCATAAGACCGGACCTCCTAAGGTGCCTGACATATCAGGTACCCCAGTGTTTCTCAGCCTGTGTTGACTCGTTGAAAGTGAAAGTAAAGTGAAAGTATCTGACATCGGACACTTGACATCGGTCGGTCCAAGGAAGACAGGTACCCTAAAGGGTCCGTTCTTATAACCTCACCCAACGGTAAAGGAGGAGGTCGTCTAGAAGGACTGGGTCACTATCTTGGGTGAAAAGGACGTAACGGTCCGTCAAAGAAATGGTGATTTGACGGTCCCTTCAGGTGTACTTTATAATGAGTCGGTATTTTTTTCTTATTTTAAAGTGGTAAACGTTGTTGTACTTACACGGACCTCCCATGATACGAATCACTTCATTCAGTCTGTCTCTTTCTGTTTATAATATACAATAGTGAATAAATACCTTCGATTCTTTACTTGTTTATTTGTATTGTTTGATGTTTATCTGAGTGTCTATATCTCTTGTGTGATCGTCAATGGTCACCCCTCTCCTTCCCCCCTTCACCGTTTTACCTCCACCCTCTGATTCTCCGTGTTTGATAAGTCATGTCTTATTTATTCCATGGTCCTATATAGCTTGTCGTGTACCTTATATCGGTTACACAATATTGTTGACATTCATCTCATATTGGATATAACTTAGTGACAAAATGTGGACTTCGATTATATTATAATATTTAGTTGATAAGAAGTTAATTTTCTTTTTTCTTTGGTTTCTCGTTCTCACTCCCTTCCGTGGTGTGAAACACTCTTAAACTACTGGTTGGGACTCTACTGACTCCGTCGTCCCTGACAATTAGGCAAGTGAAGGTAGTAGAGTGAGTTAGGAGAGGTATCAGGGGTCTCCGTCCAGAAAAATTAGGGCTAAAGTACTTACGTTGAGAACTCTGAGACTGTCCACTATCCTGGCCGGGTTTCAACGTGCTAGTCATTCAGTCGACGGTCTTACCTTAAAGAGACTGACGTCTTAGTGTACAACAGAGGGAAGAGGTCGACAGATTCAGGACTTGAGGGTTGTGTCTTTTGACTTCTTCTTAGGGATTCCCACCAGACGTGGAAAGAAGACTAGGGGTCGACGACGTCCACTCACACTGACGTGACACCCAAACGTTTTTCGACCGTAGAGAGAGCGACCCCCGGTTAGTGTTTCCGGGACGGGAAAAGGGACTTCCTGGTTTCTTCTTCTACTACAACAAGGTACCCTGGTGGGAGACCCGAAGCAAGGACCACTTTGAACCAACCTCTTTCAACATAGACTCTGGTGTAACTCCGAAGAGTAAGAGGGGAGGTCCAGAATCGGCCACTGTCCCAAAGTTCCGATTATGGACTCGTCAGTCTATGGTCCTCCTAGCGACGGGTGGGACCTTTTCCCTGGGTGTGGACGGACCTCTTCTACCCGGAACTAGGTGTCCGGTTCATCCTTCCCTCACCCCCCGTGTGGCGGGGTGCCAGTTGGAAGTACAGACAGAGAAGGTCTGGATGGGTACTACTGGGTAAAGTTGGACTAGAGTAGTAGGGTTTGGGTCACGACAGGTGTGTCGTCCTCGATTCGTTCCAGACTTCGTCAAGTCGTTCCGTCACTTCGAGTTGAACCGACCAAATCCTCGAGGTTTCGTTGCGATTTTAGTTCGTATAGGAAATGTTATCACCTAAGTCTGTAGTGACGAAGAACGAATGTGGGACCAGTAACGTCTCTCCTCGTCAGTCTCCACTTTTTACTGGTCTTTTTACCTAAGAGTCTACAACGACTGATGTCGGGGTCTCTCCTGGCGTCTCCACCCTGAGCTGTAAAAGACGAGGTTAATGTCCGGAAAAGGTAACTAGAGATATAAAGATACGTAGTCTGTGGAGAAGAACGCACATGACAGCCGCGGAGGATTGGGTTGTACAGGTTTTGACTCCAGTAGAGGAGAGGTGCCGTTGGACGGAGAGTGAACACAAGAGTCAGAGGTTCTGACCTTGTAGAGAGGGTAGTTGGTCCGAACCCTGGTGTACCACAGACACAACGTAAAATTATTTCTAAAATGACTTCTTTTTTCGGGTCCTGTGAAAGATGTCCTACGGGTCTTTTACGACCTCTCTACTCGTTCCGACCTAGTGTAGTCTGGTCTGTGGACTGTCTGGATCAAAGGCTCGTTTACCATACACAAATACCTAAAAAAGTTTTTTACTTACTTACTTATTTCAGTATCACTTACTTGTTTCAGCACATGCTTTCTCTTGCAAGTACTCGTTTACTTACTTCCTTGGTTAACTTCCTATATATTTATTTACTCATTGACTTACGTGTTTACTAGTTGACTCTTTTTTAGCATGTCTGCTTCGTCTACGTTTACCTTCTTCTTTACTCACTTCATTACTACCCCCCTCTTTATTTAAATGCGGACTTACACTCTTCGCCACAACAGTTACCAAGAATTCTGACCGACTTCTCCACTCCTTCTAGTTTACTTGCTTACCTGTATTTTGATGTGTCTAATTCGTCATTTACTCACTCGTTATAATATTTACCCTTTGACCACTTTCTCAAGGTCGACCTAGGTGTCCCAACCACTCCAAAGGTAAGCCTTTGCGACCCCGGCTCCAGGACTGTGTGACTGGCGTACGAAGAATCACTTCCGAAAACAATTGCACTGAAGGCAACCTAAACTATTGTAATAATATGTCGAAATAATTTATTATAATCGACTTCGACTTTCGCGGGGTCCTAATTGAGACTTAAGTTATCTTTCCCGATTTATAATCTTAGTTGACGTAAAAAAAAAGGGTTAACACGACGTTTATTAATGGGTAATACGTCGTTTGGGGGTCGTTCTGAAATTATGAGTGATAGTTTATTGACGAAGGTGATGTAGGGGTGTTTAATTAGAGGTCCTCCCCATTAATTACAGCTGTACTATTCAAAAGGTACACCGGACCATTACTCCTTACCCAAACTTAAACAGGGACACTAGGAGGGTACTCTGAGTCGTTCCTCCGACACACCACGGCCTTCCTCCGTCCCCTGAGACTGAGACAGTCCCCTGAGTCTCGGAGCCAGGGTCCGGGGTAGGTGACGGTACACTGTAATTTGATGAGTGAGAGGGTAGACCCGGAGTCAGGAGAAGGGATATTTTACTCGAAACAAGAGGATTAAGGGTTGGAGAGACCCCCTTGGAGTAAGATCATCTCAAGGAGTGACAACGACACACGGAGGTATCAAGCCCGTGTAGGAGTAGTGCCCGATTACCCCCAGAGACAAAGAGGGGGTGGTTTGACCCCGGTCCTGACTAGAGTTGGAGTCGTGTGTGAGTCGAGGGTCGGGTCTCGGACGTGTCTCATCCGCGAGTCACTTGTTACGTCCCTCCTTATGGATTTAGAACTACCCGTCGCACCCAAACTCTTCGACGAAGTCAAGACAAGTCTTGGTACTCCAAGCTACTCGTCCTCCGGTGAGTGATACAGGAGTACCTCGAACAGTGCACCGGGGTAGTGACTGCGAGAAGGTCAGAGTGAACAAGGGACCTGAGGCGGACGCAGACGGGCAGAGTCGGGGAGGGGTGAGGGACACGCGACGGAGGTCCTGGACCACCCGGGCTTACATACCCTTGTTCGACCACGCTAACGCGTGTCTCATAGTTGTCCGAGACTACGTCCCGACTAGTTTCAAACGACACAAGTCAACGATTCAGCACAGGTGGGGGAACACTGGGGTACCTGACGTCATGTGGTCCGAAGGGACATGAAGTGATAGACAGTCTCAAACGAGTTTGAGTACAGGTAACTCAGGTACTACGGTAGGTTGGTAGAGTAGGAGTCAACGGGGAAGAGGACGAGAGTTAGAAAGGGTCGTAGTCCCAGAAAAAGTTACTCAACCGAGATGCATAGTTCACCGGTGTCGTAACCTCGAAGTCGTAGTCAGGAAGGTTACTTATAAGTCCCAACTAAAGGAAATCCTAACTGACCAAACTACAGGAAGGTCAGGTTCCGTGCGAGTTCTCAGAAGAGGTTGTGGTGTCAAGTTTTCGTAGTTGAAGAAACCGCTAGTCAGAAGAAATATCAGGTTGAGAGTGTAGGTGTGTACTGATGACTTTTTTGGTCTCGAAACTGATATGTCTGGAAACGGTCGTTTCACTACAGAGACGAAAAATTATACGATAGATGCAAACAGTATTGAAAGGTAGGTTCCTCGTTCGTAGAAAATTAAAGTACCGACATCAGCGACAGACGTCACTAAAACCTCGGGTTCTTATATTTCAGACAGTGACAAAGGTAAAAAAGGGGTAGATAAAGGGTACTTCACTACCCTGGTCTACGGTACTAGAATCGAGAAAAGTACAACTCACTTTCGGTCGAGAAAGTAAGAAGAAAAGGTGGGAGTAGTTCTCCGACAAATCAAGGAGAAGTCAAAGACGGTAATCTTACTATAGTAGATGTATAGACTCCAACGACTATAAAGAGGGTCTTTAGAGCTAACGTCAAACACTAAGTAGGTCGGGTCGTAAAACGGACTACATTAGAAGTATATTTATTGTCCCACTGTTATATGTCGGAACAACATATAAATTTGTTAGGACATATATAGGCTTAAAACTTGGTCAGTCAACAAGGTCATTCCAAGATTGACAACGAAGAACTGGGTTTATGTGTAAAGAGTCTTCTGTCCATACCACCAGACTATAAGGATATAGAAATTCTTAAAAGGTGTCAAACAACACTAGGTGTGTCAGTTTCCGAAATCACATCAATTACTTCGTCTGTATCTACAAAAAGATCTTAAGAGAACGAAAGAGACACTAAGTCGTTTACAACCGTTAAACTAGAGACCAAGGAGACGGAAAAGATTTGAGTCGAACATGTAGACCTACAAGAGTCAATGTAAGACGACTTCGGATTGAACTTCCTAAAACTCTTAATGGAATGATCATACACTTTACTCGCGTTAACAGACCATCAAACTTGTTAAAAACCGTATCAACCCCAGGGATATAACTGGGACTGGGTCACGACCATAACTACTCTCCAGTCGGACACCTAGACTGGAGGGTGTCCCTGTCTCTTACCTCTGGACAGCTCAGGGGGTACTCGTGGATCTCCTCCCCCACAGTCCTTCTTGTCCTGGGAACTGTTACCTGAACTTACAAGGGCTATAAGGTAGTTACTGTGACCTACGACCGATAGGTGAGATAGTAGTTAGTAAGACCTTAAAGAAGGACGAAGGTCTTCGGGTGAAGGATTAATAAAACGAGTAGGAATTGAGAGAAGAGACAAAGATTTTAACTGTATCTAGTCGTGGGTGGACGTCCAAATTACTCGGAAAAGAGACCTAAACTGGGGTGGATTGAGTGGAGCAAAGAGACGAGTAATTGGGGAGATCCACTGTCCGTCGGAGAAGATTAACCTGGACTACTTTGACCGGACCACACACAACGCCCCCACCCCCACCACGAAACCCCCACCCATTCTAGTCTCGATCCTTTCTGGTCAGATTGAACCCCTTCTGAGTCTTATCATAATGTCCCGATGAGTCACTAAGACTAACATACTAGTGATCGATTCAGACCAGACGTTACCCGTCTAGACATATTAGACAACTAAGTAAGTTACTTGTGAGTAACTCGTAAGAAAGACACGGTCCAGGACCTGACTCTGACTACACTTGCGGAGACGACGATTCAGCGAAGTCAGTACAGACTGAGACACGTTGGGGTATCTGCCGTCGGATGGTCCGAGGAGGCAGGGACCCTAAGAGGTCCGTTCTTGCGACCTCACCCCACGGTAAAGGAAGAGGTTACGTCCTTTCACTTTTCACTTTCACTTCAGCGAGTCAGCACAGACTGAGAAGCACTGAGGTACTTGACGTCGGATGGTCCGAGGAGGCAGGTACCCTCAAAGGTCCGTTCTCATGACCTCACCCCACGGTAACGGAAGAGGTCACTTGTGGAGATGGGGAGCGATTGTCTCCTTCCGGTCTCGTTGACTCAGTGGTATAAGTAGAACTAGAGAGTCGTTTACATACAAGTCACAGACGAGACCCGGGAGTTCGTCGGGTGACAGACCCCCCACCCTTCGTTAGGATTTTGTGTGGAGTGGGTTATCACCCACAAGACTACCCGATTTGTGTACTACGAGATCTCTGTGTCTCTTTCTGTGAACTCAAGTGTCCGTACCGTCTTTGTTCTCGGGTCAGCATCTCCTTCTCCTACCCCATGAACGGACCGTTTGTCCACCCTTTTCCCCCGTAAGACCCTTCTATCGTTCTTACACACACACTCTCCAACCCTTAGTATCCGTCGGCTACCTACATCGCACACACACACACACACACACACACACACACACAATTCTGTCTCCTTCTATTTCGTCTTCTCCCTCAGGGATACTCAGTATTTCCCGGAACTACGGGTGTGACTCCTATGCCAGAAATAAGACTCCTCCTCCCCCACCCAGAGACTCCGTCTCACGTTCTAGTCGAGACATATTCGTCCGTGAGGGAGGTGACTCGCGGGACAGAGGTACGAGTCCTTCTCGCTCCTGGACCTCCGTCAGAAAACCGTCCGGTCCCTCTTACCAGTGTTCAACGGAACCCGTTAGAACAGACATCCCAGGAGGCATTCAAGGATGAATAGAGGGCAGAGACACAGTCACGACAACCCGTGACTGGTTCACTGGAAGTCTCGACCAGGGGAGGTGCCCGAGACGGGTCTCCTTGACAAGGTCGACCTGAGAAGGTGTGGGAGACGAGAGAGCGTCGTTCAGGTCCGAGTGTCCCCCTCGGGGTCGTCCACGGGGACTTCGTCCTAGATCTCTCAGGACGAGTGTCATCCGAACTCTATAGGTTCTTGTGGAGGTTTCTGTGTCCGTTGGTCTGTCCATCGATCCCGAGGAGAAGAATTCAGACGATGTCAGAGGTTTAACAGGAACTAATAATACTTAACGAGAATCTCCTTCTTCAAGATTTTTCTTTTCTTTTTATCTGTCTCCTCCGAGGATTCTCTTTCTAGTTATTAATTTGTACTTGTAAAATTTTACAGACGAGGTATACTACGAGATGGAGGATTAATCCCAGTTAAGAAATTATTAACTGACCCCCAAAGACCTATCAATTCTTCGTTCTCTTAGCCCCCGAAGTCTCAGTCTGTCTGGACCTACTGAAATCGAGTCGGTACAGAAACCTGTCTAAAATAAAGTGGAAGGTCGGAGGTATAGGAGTAAAGACTTCACCTACCGGTACGGAGAGAGTGTTCAAATTTCCGTTTGAATTTACTTTCTTGTACCCATTTTGTCGCCGTGGACCCTGTGCCGTTTGTAAGTTTGGTACCAACGACGATAATGGTTGATTCACTTCTTACTTCTATTTCGGTTCCAACAGAACCCTCTTTCCGAAGGACGGAGAAATAGAGAAACCTTTAGAGGAACTATCTGACGTGTCGATCAAACTATTAGAGAATAAGAAGACTATTTTATTTCGAACTGACGTCTTTCGAAATAGTCGTTTTCTTTTCACTTCTACGGGTGTGACACAACAGGTATTTTAGGTAAAGAATGTGTCTCAGTAACCAACGTTTTTCCACCTCCCGTCGGGAAACGGGGACGTGACTCCTGACCGGGTCGTCTCCGAGTAGCACAGAGGTGTTGTCGACGTTTCCCCGTAGTGTGAGGGGAGTGGTAATTGAGAAAACGGGTTTCAGTGTTAGTCTACACTTACCGTCTCAGACTAAAGACGGAAGAAACAGGAAAGTTGAATGTTCCTAAAGAAGACGAAAAAAAAAAAAAGTAAAACCGAGTAAAAGACGGTAGTATAGTTAGTTCGAAAATATGGTAGATAAAAAGGAGATGACTAAACCTTTAACAAGTAAGGTAAATAGAAGAAATAACCAATTAGAAATGTAAAATTATTCGTGTGAACTGAATTGTGACAGATTTCATTTAGTTATAGAGAGGGGAACGAGACTTGTTACGTGTCTCGAAGCTTATGTAGTTAAAAGTAGTGAACAGGTAAGAATGACAATACCAAGGTGGGAGGAAATGTGGTGTTTAATCAATGTACTGAAAGTAAACAATTACGAAAACACAATGTTCTAGTTACGTTCGAGTGCCCAAAGAGACGAGCCATGACTCGGACACTAGATGAGGAAGGAAAAGTATTGTGACAGAAGGGACTTCACGCAGTAAATAGACGGGAGAGTCTTTTTGGAACCTTATAGAGAATCTGAAACGGACTTTTATAGAAAGAGGACATTAAAAAAAAATAAAATGTATATGAAAATAAAGAAGTGTAAACGATAAATAGTTCTCGCTAACTTTAAAATTTTTGTATCAACTTAGGGTAGTGGTAGTAATTATACCTTTATCAAAATTCTCTTTTGACTACTCATAATAACAAAGGGTGTAGTTGGTGATAGAAGGAGTTAAAATTTGTTATCAAATTCACGAAAAAACCTATAAATCTATCAAATCTAGTAAAATCTATCAAGAAAAGAGAACCGTAACTTTCATAGTAAGGTGACAAAGGACCAGAGATACCAACAACGACTTTTCAGACAACAGCCAGATTGACAGAAAGAAACTACCCATTAGTCCAGAAAAGAGGCCAACGAAAAAAATTACGTTTACAAAATAACCACGTATTATACGTATGTCTTCTTACAAGTTTAGTATTCACACACGAGTCAGTACAGACTGGGAAAATACCTACGGGGGGTCCGTAGAGACAGGTACCCTAAAAGGTACGTTCTTAGGACCTCACCCAAGGGTGAAGGAAGAGGTGTATTCAGAAGTCGATTACTTAAAAGTGTTTCATTTGTAGTTTGTAATGATGTTTGACTGTTCGGGGGATGGTTAGGGAAGGTCAATGATATGGAGGTGGTCGGTATTGGTGACAGGATTGAAGATTATAATATATTATAGTATCTGTCAATTTTTAAAAATTATTTTTCAAAATTGACATATATTATTATATGATACACGGGAAAAAAGAGAGTTGTATATTAACATTATAAGTAAACACCACGTATAACAACCCAAACAAATTATAATATAAATTAAAAAGGTACGACGGAAATTATCCGTCAAAGGTCAAACCTCAAAAACACTATAAGTATTTTAGTTTAGTACAGGGACAAGACTTGTTAAAAGAGGTAAAGAAAACCGTTTGTATATCATGTATCTATTCTTATCTTAAATGACCCAGCATCAAGAAAATTAAGTCCAGACACAGTGCAGACTGACTCCAAGACTACAAACGAAACAGAAAAATGAAGAAAACAGAATGGAAATCCGTAAGGAACACTAAAAAACAACAACAACAACCTTCGACCTGTAAAACGTGACTCATTATCTTTGACTTCATTCATCTGGAGATCACACTCCTAAATACAATCAGACCGTTCCTCAACTCAACATAAATCACAAACGATATTGACATACGTAACTCCCGAATTTTAAGGAGATCATAGGAACAGAATTAGAGGGGGAGAACTGAAGTCCGAAGGGATTTGGGAGTCTCTCTCAGACGTACCGTCGAGAAAGTTTAGATTAGGTAATAATAAACATAACTTTTGGGACAAACAGACCACTATTCCCTCCCCTCCACAAATATTAGAAAGTTAATTTGGAGTCAGAAACTCACCTCGACACAGAGAACGGACACTGTAAGAATATACGAAGGGGGTCACGGTCAATCCACTTTCCTTCCGATTGTCTCCGAGGTCACTCTTCCGCCGGGAGGGAAGTACAACGACCTCTTTCCGAGACCAATTCAGAAAGGAGAACTTGTCATTCGGAAACAATACCTCTCCTAAGCCCCATAAAGTGTTTCTAATGAGAAGGAAAGAAATACGGTCTTGGTTTTTCCATAGAAGAACCTCAACGTAGTACTGTCAGACCACCTCAAGGCCCTCCCTTTAGGGTACTTTGGAACACACGGGAGTCCTGACACCGTAGGTTCCTCAAAGAGGGGAAGTGTAAGTCAGAGGTCGATAAACAGTCTTACTAGTAAATTCACAAGGATGGACAAATGCTGAGATCGTCGAGACGGACGATGTCCGTCCGTCCAGAATAGACACTGAAAGACCTAAGTGTACAGAGGTCTAAAGTCCCATCGTCAAACGAGACGTTGGAGTCAAAAGACTCCCTCGGTTCTTTTCAACTATAAGGTGAACAGGTTGACGAATAACATTTACACCTTTACTGGTAAAGGTCCAAAAAAAATGTACCTTCGAGATACATAAATAAACGTGAACGAGTTAACTTTTGAGTCGTCACCGGTATCCTGACCTTTTCTAGTCAAAAGTAAGGTTAAGGTTTCTTTCCGTTACGTTTTCTTACGAGTTTGATGGCGTGTTAACGTGAGTAGAGTGTACGATCATTTCATTACGAGTTTTAAGAGGTTCGGTCCGAAGTCGTTATGCACTTGGTACTTGAGGGACTACAAGTTCGACCAAAATCTTTTCCGTCTCCTTAGTTCCTAGTTTAAAGGTTGTAGGTGACTAAATACCTTTTTCGTTCTCTCAAGGTCTTTTTGTAGATAAAGACAAATAACTGACACGGTTTCGGAAACTGACACACCTAGTGTTATTTGACACCTTTTAAGACTTTCTCTACCCTTATGGTCTGGTGAACTGGACGGAGAACTCTTTAGACATACGTCCAGTCCTTCGTTCTCAATCTTGACCTGTACCTTGTTGTCTGACCAAGGTTTATGTTTTTCCACATGTAGCTCCGACATATAACAGTGGGACGAATAAATTGAAGATACGTCTCATGTAGTACTCTTTACGACCCAATCTTCTTTGTGTTCGACCTTAGTTCTAACGGCCCTCTTTATAGTTATTGGAGTCTATACGTCTACTGTGGTGGGAATACCGTCTTTCATTTCTCCTCGATTTTTCGGAGAACTACTTTCACTTTCTCCTCTCACTTTTTCAACCGAATTCGAGTTGTAAGTCTTTTTCTTCTAGTACCGTAGACCAGGGTAGTGAAGTACCCTTTATCTACCCCTTTGTCACCTCTGTCACAGTCTGAAATAAAACCCCCCGAGGTTTTAGTGACGTCTACCACTAACGTCGGTACTTTAATTTTCTGCGAATGAGGAACCTTCTTTTCAATATTGGTTAGATCTATCATATAAGTTTTCGTCTCTGTAATGAAACGGCTGATTCCAGGCAGATCAGTTCCGATACCAAAAAGGACACCAGTACATACCTACACTCTCAACCTGACACTTCTTCCGACTCGTGGCTTCTTAACTACGAAAACTTGACACCACAACCTCTTCTGAGAACTCTCAGGGAACCTGACGTTCCTCTAGGTTGGTCAGGTAAGACTTCTAGTCGGGACCCCAAAGAAACCTTCCTTACTATGATTTCGACTTTGAGGTCATGAAACCGGTGGAGTACGCTTCACAACTAAGTAACCTTTTCTGAGACTACGACCCTCTCTAACCCCCGTCCTCCTTTTCCCCCGCTGTCTCCTACTCTACCGATCTACCGTAGTGACTGAGTTACCTGCACTCAGACTCACTTGAGGCCCTCTACCACTACCTGTCCCTCCGGACCATACGACGCTAAGTACCCCAAAGTTTCTCAGCCTGTACTGACTCGCTGACTTGACTTGACTTGACTTGACTTAAAGAAGAACTTTGATACTTAAGTTCAGAAAGTACGTAAGACATCTTCAGTACCAGGAATGGCTAAACTCATAATTAAAAGGTTTAAGATAAAACTACAAGACATTGAAGATTATTTTTAAAAACTTTGAAGAGTCAGAGAGGAGTACAGAGATTTGGGGAAGAGGTTAGAGATAAGGAAAGACACACGTAAGTCCCATTAAAGGAGAACAGATGTGAGGTCCATTGACTAAAGAAGGGGTCAAGATGGATTAGGTGATAGGTCAGGTACCAAACTCTTGAAAACATTAACGTTTTTTATATAAAAAAACAAAAATCTTAAAAAAAATGAAAAGATGAGTGTAAACCCCCAAATGTTTGTTATGGACGTTATATTTAATTTCGGTATTTAGGTTCGTTTCATGTCCGGATATCAGTGGGTTCCTTAAAGAATAAAGAGAGTGTCAGGTCCGTCTTTGACTGTTAGAG
Source organism: Capra ibex (assembly GCA_006410555.1). Taxonomy (NCBI): domain Eukaryota; kingdom Metazoa; phylum Chordata; class Mammalia; order Artiodactyla; family Bovidae; genus Capra; species Capra ibex. The sequence goes on from SJYO01016970.1 coordinate 12,645,349, forward strand.
GACATAACAAAGGGTCAACAGTCTTTATCTAAGAAAAAGAAAATATACGACAGAGACTCTAAGTCGGGGGAGTGCCAGTGTCGAAATACGTTGAAGACGTAACATGGGTTTTGTAGTAAAGGACAAGGACTTTCTTAATTTGGGTTAGGGAATCGACCACCGAGAAGTAGGAGGTTGGGACTTTGTATCGTCACCTAATGGTCAAGTGTGTGAACGGTGGACCAACAGTCAAAGAAAGATGGAGGACCCCTACGGGGAACGGGAGAACGATATAAACCATTTAACAGGGAGTTCAAACATCTCTTGTCCAAAAGTACCCGTCTTGAATCTCGGGTTAGAGACACAATCTAGCTAGGGGACGGAACGAGTGAGTTTCGGGTCGACCCAAGTGACACAGACTCCTAGGGTACCCAGTAGAACCAGGTTCACAAGTCCTCTGTCTATATGTCCAGTCCTGAGTCGTACACCTCGACTCAACACCTGTCTATGTACCCAGTCCTGAGTCGTGCTCCCCGACCCCACACCTGTCTAAACCTTATGTCGCCTACACGAATGATTATAGGAACCGTTTCACGTTTACAGGTGAATCTAGACAAACCGTAAAACAAGGAATTGGACACACACAGACCCGAATACACCCATCTTTATGCATGAAAACACAGACTCCGGACCTAGTCACTGTTTATAGTCACACTCAAGTCCTTCGTGGTGTAGGACGACAAAAATCCTTTCCTAAGTTCACCTAAGCATACTCGATTTCACCTTTCCTGTGTCGAACCCCGACACAGTTATCGGGTCCGAGACCATAAATAATCTATTTATTGAAACTCGTCAATGTATATTAAAGAGTAGAGACTCGGAGTCAAAGAAGTAGACATTTTACCCTTATTATATTTAGTAGAATGTCATAACGATACTTCTAATTGACCTTTCTATCCGTAGGTCTACATGGTTCGGTTCGTGTGTCACCCTCCGACTATTCACGTATTTCTCGGGGTTGAGACACAAGTCTCAGTCCAGTTTATCTAGGTCCGAGGTCCACAGTAGTTCTTCCTATAAACACAACCCGGAAGTTTCCAATTTAAGGTAATCCACCTTTCATCTCCCTTTTCGAAGAGTCCGTCTCTTGTGTCGTCCACGTTTCCAACCTCTACGAGTTCCCATATCTTACAAGGTCCTCGTCACTCAACACTGTTGTGGATGGTCCCTTGACTCTCTAGACACAAGTCTCCTCAGTCTGGAGCTCCGGTCCTTCGTTTCGGACCGAGACGTGGACCACAATGAGCACTAATACTTTCACAGTCCGGGACACTCAGACAGTAGACTTAATTACTCACACATAGTATCGATGACCATAGATAATTCTCTAAGACGTATGGTCCGTGTGAAAGGACATAATTGAATAAATTTGGACTGTTATTCGAGTGCTCCATTCATAGTCATAATAAGGGTATAATGTTTACTCCTTTGACTCTATGTCACCTCAACTCAACTGATCTCTTTTCCCGGTCGAGAGTTGGGGACGTTCCGTCGAGATCCGTGCAAACCCTAGTCTCTACCGGTTTCCTAGTGATCTAAGGGGTTCCCATGTCCTAGGAATCACTGTCCCCGAATGACTCGAGGGAAGACCTTCGACAGGACCTCTAGTCACAGTGAAACCCCTAGGTACGGGTGTACCGGTCCTTGTCACCCAAGAGTCAAGGGTTTGGAAAGTCGTCTTCTCGACTCGAGGGGGACAACCTCCGACCTGAGAGTCTATGTTTGTGGAGAAACTAATGAAAGATTACTTTTTGTGTAAACGTAGGTTTGACTTTAATATAACAGTCGTCAATTAATAGTGAACAGTTTGTTCACACACGAGTCTAACACCCAAACTAAAGGTAAATCCAAACGTTTTCGGAACAAGGAGAATAAACTACTCCGGAGAAACTCGTTCTCTATGAGTAACAACCTTAACAACGAAAAAAATTCGTCAAAAATTCGTCAAAACACACACACGCACACAAAATTATTCGTCCAAAAAAACGACAGACCCAGGTCCGAAAGCCGTTTATTGTCTTTTCGTGAGTCACGTTAAATTCGTTTCTTTTTACAGTCCGTCTCCTCACAAAATCCGAGACCCCTACGGGGACCTTTGAATCCCCGTGGACCTGGATTTCGGGGGTCAGCCTAGGGTCCCCCAACGGGATGGGTAGACGAGAGTCCCCGAGTGTTAGAGGGTAGAGTCAGTCGAGGGAATAAGGGGACGGAGGACCGAAGACAAGAGTGGCACATCCTTACCGACACGGAGGTGACAAACTTAGTTACCGTGTGAGTAGTCCAATTCCTGGTCTGTTTATACCTAAGTTCAGGACTGAGTGTCCCATGTGAACCCGAAGGACGAGTAAGGGTACTTGGATAAGGAAACACACACTTGACCCCAGTGACGGACGGAACGGTTAAAGAACATGTTCACTTTACTGTAGTATGTTCGTGTTATGAAACGTGTACCTGTGAGTTCACCACTGAGACGTTCCTTTACTTTGACACGGCAAAGACGACGACGGCACCAATAACGACAGTAGTACTCTTGTCCTGTCACAGGACTCGTCTCGCTCTCGGAGAAGACTACCTCCACCTCTTTTCTACGGTGACAAACGGTCCGGAAGTGACCCATCGGTTCTCTGGGTCTCGTCCACGGAACACTGGAGACGGGATTCGATGCTCGGGACTGGAGGAACGAGTTTTTCACCTTTTTCATTACTAGTGGAGCACACGTATCAATACCCCTGTCTTGCTCTACTCTGGTAGAACCGTCCGTTTTCTACGAGTTAATTAGGGGGAAACGAAAGACCGTACACGGGAACTGGACCCTTCCTTGTCGCTCACGGATTGACTACTCCTTTCCTCCCTCTGATCTACTTACTATAAAAATTACCCTAATACCTAGTGTACTGTCGAGTTAAATCTTAGAAGAGACTTCCGGACCTGGTCTTCGACCTTAGAAAACATTAAAAAAAGGAAACAAGAAGCCGACTGCAGACAAAAGGGGTCCCTTTTGCCTTCGAGGTCCCCCCGCTCTTACGCAGACACGACCGTTAAGAGAGGTTTCGGACGCCGCCTCGTGTGACGTGTGTCCAGTGTCTATGCAGTGCGCCTACTCACACCACTACGAGGACTTCGTGAGTCGAGTCGTGGACCTTACAAGACACACTACAGGTACGCAATATTAGCGACTAAAAAGATCTTAAGCCCCCCTACCTTCGGACTCCACGTGAAGGGACCACCGAGTCTACCATTTCTTAGGTGGACGTCACGTCGTCTGGACCCAAGTCAGGGACCCAACCCTTCTAGGGGACCTCTTCCCTTTCCGATGGGAGAGGTCATAAGACCGGACCTCCTAAGGTACCTGTCTCCTCGGACTCCACCTCTCTTCCTCTTCCCCCACTTCTGTGGTGGCACGGACTCCCACTCCTTTTGGTCCTCCTGACCGCTCTACGCCCCCACTCGGAGGTCCAAATTGAGTACCTCACTTACCCTCCCTCGGTGAGACACTTCGTCTTTTGGTCCGGACTCTTGTTCCTACGTCTCGGAACGAGGTATTTCTCTCTCGTCTCGACGAGTCCCCGTCCAAAAGAGACACTTACCGGAGTCGTCGTGGGGGTCGGGGTCGGGACTGTGGGGGCTCAGGGGTAAGTCGGGTCGTCGGGTGCACGTAGAGTCCGGTCTCGGGTATCGACGCCCCTGGACCTCACCGTCAAGAGCAGGTTACTCCTCGGTCTCTGCAATCATAGGAGTGGTGTCTCCGGTGGTTACCCTTTCGTCCCCGAGTCGCATCCCCGGGGAGGGCGGACTCTCGTCTTAAGTAAGAGTCGAGGACTCTTCTACTTCACCTAAAAGTACAGAGTGTCCGAGGACAAGTCTGTTGAGGGTACAACGGTAGAGGGAGGTTTCTTCCTCGTCACCAACTCCCAACTCCGTCCCCGTAAGTTCCCCTCGACTAGGTGTGTTACGGGGAGAGGGAAGACGGAGTGTGTCAGAGCGTTCGAGTGGCAGGGGAGTCTGGACCCAAGATGTCAACGGAGAAGGAGAATGAGACCGGTCCACCGAAGACAAGGGACCCTTCTTCCCTGTAGTTCTAACAGGGAGACCGTAGGGGAGGTCCGGAGAAGTAAACCCATTGTCGGAACTGAAATGGAGGTGGAGGTCTCGGCCAGGGACTAAGGGATTCGGTATCGGGTCTGGTCCCCGTTAGTTGTGTTCTGATCAAGTCAGGACACAAATGGAGTTTCCATTTGTATAGTGAATGGTACTCGGTCAGTCTCTTCAGGTCCTGAAAACGTAAGACCGACCTTCTCCATACAGAAGGTCATTTACCGTTGTACTTTGATGCACCGGGTGTAATTTCGACGTCGGTGGGCTCTTGGATCTGGTTTCTACTTCTGTTACGGAACCTCCGTCTCTTCTCCGAACCTTTTGTGACCCAGGAACCAGTGTGTCGACTCTACGACCTAGTCAGGAATGGACTATGGATTAGACGGTGATCAAACTATCAAATTCGTTCACACACGACCCAAAAGAACGGTGGACGTGACCTAGAGTCGAGTAGGAAGATATTGTCCTTCGTCAATAAGGGACTTCCGAGTTTACAAGTGACCAAGGTAGCCTTAGGGTCCTTAATCGTTCCCGAGGGTCAGGGACTGTCCTTTGGAAGTTTTTACTTAGAGTCACTCATCGAGGATAAAGTCACGATTTAGATAAGTAGGTAAGTAAGTTGGTCTTATCTAATTCGTGGATGAGACAAGGGTCGGGACACGTTTCACACACCAACCGGAGGCTTCCTTTATTCCACTTCTTTTCGTTTGTTGCTTCTTCTTTTAGTCATTTATTCTGTTAAAGTCTCCCCCAATTCACGAACTTCTTTTATTCTGTTCCGTTGTACTATCCTGTGACCGAGTCCATAGCCCCCTGTCTGTGACGAAACAGAGTCCACCGGTCCTTCCCAAAGAGCCCTGTCCAGCGTACACCCGGTTCTGGAATTACTACTCTTCCTCGTCGCTACGATTCTACATCCTGTCTTGTAAGGACTTTCTTTCTTGCCGTTCACGTTTCCGGGACTCCGTTTTGTCCGAAGGATATACAGTCCTTTTTTCTATTTTCGAGTTCAATCTGAGGCATTTTAAACTTATGCCAAACAATACCCGGTCAATGATAAGATTCGTAAGGTAAACACAATTGATTGTTAGAAGACTTGTTCGGGTGTCCTATATGCCTACATCTAAGTACTCAGGATCTCTTCGAATAATCACTTAAATTCTAGACTATCGATCACTTACAGTCTCCGACCTAAACTTGAGCCCAAAAGTCTACGACCTCGGGCGTAGGAGAGACGGAAGGACACGGAGTAAACCCCTTGCTACCATTGTCAGAAAGGGCACCAAAGGACACTCGAGCGACACCGGAGGGGAGTGAAGAGTTAGTTCGTCCCGGAGGAACGGGTGGAAGTCGGAGTACCAGCCGGAGCACATGTCGGGGACGACCTCTTCGGACGGCAAACCCCCTTATATAAGTTCAGCCACCTTACAATCACAGCAAAAATGACGAGTGGACGCGATACAAGAGGTTAGTTGAAATGGTCATAAATTCCTAAACAAAAAGAAGGTAAGAGTCGAGGACTCTTCTATTTCGGACTGGTGACACGGAACTAGAATTAAAGAGGGTCTGAACTCACCCCTTGTCTTTACGGTAAATAACCGGGACGTTTGGGACTCTCACTAGTAGTCTCAACCGTCCCCAACCTCGTCCGTCTCCGCGTCTCCAACTTAAAATAAGACTTATGTTGATCTATCTGAAGGTCAAAATCGGACGGTCAACGAAGAGGACAGGAATATTGTTCTTTTCGGACCTTTTGACTTTTGGTTACTGCCAAGACCCTGAGTAGTCTCTTGACTCTAATGTTCCGTTTGACGGGGAGGTTTTAGTCCTCTCCACCCCATATGTCTGCCAGTGTCGTTCTGGGTGACCTGGGTGACAATTTCCCTTTTTTTTTCTGAATACTACACACCATTTTTTATCATTTCGTCCAAAATAAGTCCTCCACCCCCACGACGTTCTTACCCTAAGACATCATCCCCTCCCTCTCTAACTCGAGTGGGGGTTTAGGTTGTTCTTTTTCTCCCTTAAATATCGGTTCCTCGTTCCATCCCCCAGTAACCTACCTTTAAAAGATTCTCCTTTGGAGTCCCCAATCTCCCGTAAGACCGATTTCATTAGATTGTTCTAAGAACGACTTCCGTCGGACCCACTAGTCCGTAGTGTACCCCCTATCACTTCTACGTCTTGGGTTAGTCTATTCCTCCCATTAGTCTCCCACTCCCACCCCCTAAGACTAATTGGACTTAACCGTCCTGGGAGTGACGTTAACCTGCTACGTGCCCATTTTTACCTTAGGAGGTAGGTCCCGGGTCAACTCTTCTCTCAAGTCTCCTCGGACAAACCAGTTCCTCTCTTAGAAACGGCGGTATTTAGACCGCCCTTGTGAAGGTACGGCGAATTGAACGATCTCCGACTCACACCTGATTACATCCCCATCTTTGAGGACCCCGGGGACGTCAGAGTCCTTTCGGGGTTTGAAAGTACCCGAAATGAGGAGCTTGGGGTCGTTTGTCTGGACCTTCCGTGTCCGTAATAGAGACGTTGGTCGTTCGAGGTTTCTTCCATTTCGTCTGGGGACCACTAGATTTCACTTCAGCGAGTCATTACAGGCTGAGAAACGTTGGGGTACTTGACATCGGATGGTCCGAGGAGGTATGTACTCTAAAAGGTCAGTTCTTATGACCTTACCCAACGGTAAAGGAAGAGGTGGACCACTAGGTTCTCTTGACCTTTCTTGAAGGAGTGGTTATGACTTTTTACAGACTGAAGGATAGAACGGACTTTAAGACGGTAATTAAAGGAGAGACCCAGGTTTTCTAAATAGACTCTGGGTAACGGTTTTCGTTCCTGGCGGCTACTCGTTGCGGAACTGACGACTCGAATGTCTAACCCCACCCCTACAGTCTCCCTCGACTCGTGTCCCCAGACCCCTCCTAAAGGTCCCACTTTCTGACCCCCTGTCCTTCATCCTCTAGTCTTCGGTTCCTTTTCCCTTCCGTGTGTGAACCGTTGGTGGAAGAAAGACTAAATACGGGATTTCTGTTTGTCCTAGGTCGGGACGGGAGGTCCTCGCGTGTCAGACTCCCTCCTCCGTTGTGACTCTTGTCTCCGGGTGTACCCCATTCTCGACCCGTTACCTTCTCGTGTCTCTTCTCCTTCGGTGGTCGGACCCTGTTCTCATCAGTCTCTACGAGAGGACTCCGCCCCTGTGACCTCGTCGGATCCGTTCAACTATACCTTGACCTTGTCACAAGGTTCGTCGTCCTTGTCGTACACGGTCCTGGGTCTCCTTACTCTCACGTGCCACTGGTCTCGGGTCTACCACCCCTCCCTTCACCACTCTCTACCAGGACTCACGGCCGACACCCGACACCCTCCTGGTCCCCGAACTCCCGTCGTTCGTCCTCACCTTACACTGGAGGTACTTTGTGACGGTAGAGGGTTCCCAGGACTGTCGAGGATCATGTCCCCTCCCCGAGGTGTTCGTACTTTACTTCCTTACTTACTTACTGACACTGGCCCATCATCCTTCTGTTCCCCCTATAGCGTCACCAGGTCCGCTGTCGATTACCTCCAGTGTGTTCCGGTATCACCACCCGTGTTTGGTTTGCCCACCGAACTCTCGTTAGATTCTCCTTACGTGACCTAACCCACCCCACACATGGGCACCACCGAGTCTGCTACCTCTTAGACGGATGTTGCGTTCTCTGAGTCCAAGTTAGGGATCCAGTCCTTCTAGGGGACCTCTTCTCTCACCGTTGGGTGAGGTCATAAAAACGGACCTCTTAAGGTACCTGTCTCTTCGGACTGCCCGATGTCAGGTACCCCAGTGTTTCTCAGTCCGTGCTGACTCACTGATTGAGAAAGTGTGGAGACCTATACATACGTTCCCCCGACAAACACGTAGACACAGTTGCGTACAGAGATGCACACAGACCCACACAGACACGCACAGACGTGTATGTCTCCAAGGCTCACCTCGGGTGTCCTGAGTGATTCCGGTCTCCGGTCGACCACCCTGGGGGTAGGTGACGGCGAAGGAGACGGGTGCGACGGGAGTAATGGTTTCTCCCCACAAACAGGTCGGGACTGGTGGGGGCCCGGTATAAAGAGAGGTAGAGGACGACACTAACTATATTTACGACGAGATTAAAGAGTAGTAAGGGACTTTAAATGTTTTACCAAATAAGCCGAGGACACTGCCCTCGATGTGCAAGTCGAGACGAGGAAGGAAGGAACAAGACGACACAACACTGGTTCGTTTCTCTTCTTATTCTTTTCACTATTTCATAGTCCTCCCCCTCCTTACTACCCCTTTTCTTTTCGTCGACACCCCGGTCTTCCACTAGTGTCCTTTTACTACCCTCGCTCAGTAAATAAAAGAAAATTTATTCCTACTCAAGACAAGTGACGGATGATGTGGTCGGAGCACCAACGGACACTATGCCCGGGGTCCTCCTCCCCTACGCTGGACTACTGAGTGTTGACAGGTGGATGACCGTGGGTGCCCCAAACAATGGGTGACTTGGCAGGAAGAGAGGGAGAGGAGTGTCCCCAGATGACGGAGAGACGTGGGACTTGTCCTGGGGACTGTCCGACCCAGGGGACACACACACTCGTAGACGAGACATGGTTCATGTGTCGGTCCACGACCCCAACTCCACTGATCTCGTCTGTGTCAAACACGGAAGATCTCAAAGATCAACTTTAATTTCGTAATTGATGTCTCTTTGTCGATATTGTACTAGTACCGGTGTCCCCTAGATAGAACAGGTCCCTCCAGTCCACCCGAAGGACCTCCTTCGCTATCAGGATACGACTCTGGACTACCTACGTATTCTGAGTCGGTCCACTCTACGGGACCTCCTACGAGGTCCGTCTCCCTTGTTGTGGACGTTTCCGAGTCTCCAAACTCACAGTCTTCTTTCCGGACACACCGACCTGGTAGTGTGTCCGGAAATACGTACCGTCCACGACTCCGACACCTCCACCCACTTCAGGTTGACGGGACCCAACGGTCCGGTCTCGTCCACTGCGACCCCGTTTTGGATTTCCTTTCCTCTCTCCCTCCCTCGGTCCGTCTGGTCCCTTCTCCCAGATTGACCTCCGTTCCCATTCCCGGTCCGGAACTCCGCCCTTATCCTACTCCCGAGCGGTAGGCCCTTCCTACCTCCCGACCTTCCCTCAATGATCACCCCTATCAGACCTCCCTACCCCCCTGTACGTCCCGGGTCCTGGTGACAGTCACACCCGACACGGGTCCACTCCGTCCCCGAGACCCCGCACCTCATGTCGTTCCCGTCGGGGTGAGACTCAGAATGTCCCAGTGGACCGAGACGTCCCTCTCTCTGCCCCGTCCCGGCCCGGACTCCGTTTCCCTGGTCCGTCGTCGGGTGACGTGACCGGGTCCGTACTATCACCTCTCCCTGATCCGCCCTCGGATCTCTTACTCCCTTATATGATCTGGGCCCCAATTCACCTCCAGCTCTATCGTCCTGAGTGCCTGACACGTAAGGTAATTTTAGGTCGTGATAAGTAAAAATTTTCAGGTAAGATAAAGTGCGTTGTAGAAGATCCTTAGAGAAGATCGTTTTGTCTTTAAACCTCTTTCTGATTTCTATAGTCAACATCCGAGGGGACCACCGAGTCTGCCATTTCTCGGGTGGACGGTTAAGTCCTCTGTCTTCTCTACGTCCAAGCTAGGGACCCAGCCCTTCTGGGGGACCTCCTCCTTTACCGTTGGGTGGGGTCATAAGAGCGGACCCTTTACGGTGCCTGTCTCCTCGGACCACCCGAAGGCAGGTGTCCCGGCGTTTCTCAGCCTGTGCTGACTCGTTTATTGTGAAAGTGAAAGTGACAAATCGTCTCAGTTTTTTAACTTCGGTAAGTGTAAAGTTTTCACTCCCAAATCATCCTTATAATTAGTTTACCTGAAAAAGATTCCTATATATCTGTCTTTTGACCAGTCTAACCTCCCAGGCCATTCTTTCTGGGTTCAGACACACACGGCGTGTACCTGCCGTGTCGACCCCGAACTGTTTCAGATGAGGGCGAGTTTGTCCCCCGGTCGTGTCGGGGTAGTGAAAAGTACTGTCCCCGTGATCGCTCTGAACGAAACTGGTTTCTTTGTACTTACCTCCACTCCTGCCTGGGAAGGTCCTCCCTGTTTATTCCGAGACCCGAGTTAAGAGACCAGGTTAGAAGGGATAGTGTCACTGTGAACCCCGACGACTGGAGGATTCCCCGGACTCTGGCACCGGGGCGGTAGTCAGACTCAGGGACCCCGGTCGCCGTTCGTTTCGGGAGGGGTGACTAGTGTCCCCCGCCCACTGCACACACTCTTATCGGAGTTGACAAAACCTTTCAACGAACGATAACGTAGTACAGGATCGAGTGGGACTGACAGTGTGGTAACACTTGAGTTGATACTTTTATATATGAACATATCCCTATCTTTTTCCTTTCTTCTTTCCAATAATCATCGTCTTTGATGACAGAACCCTCTCCTCGTTAATCACTAACTATTGGAGAAAATATAATTACAAACGTGAAAGGTCTGTGAAGTCACAATTCATCCGTACGAGTGTAATTCCCCTTTCAAGTCACAATAATTGCTCTCACGGCCCGGGACCTCTCCGGCAGGACAGGGTCCGACATAGAGGCCGAAGTCCGTGTGACTCGCAGACAGGGTGAGTTAATCGGGAAATAATGACTAGCAAAACAAGAGATTAACAGGCAGGACGTATTAAATCGTGCCAGTATATGACAGAAAAGAGTTTACAAATTAAATCACAAAGAACCGGAGTCAAAGAGTAGCGGTTCACGTCACCGCCGTCTCTTTAGAAATCTCCGTGGTCGGGAGAGAGTTCGGACTTTATTATTTTCGAAGGATGTTTCGTCTATGACAAAACGACGACTCCTATACTCCGTGTCCCTCCACCTCCTTAAACGGGTTTCAGTATGGGAGTGCACTAAACTCGGGTCCTTAGACGGAGGTTCTCTGTAAGGGAGGGGTCCCTTAGGATATACCAGTCACAATAACGCGGGTAAAATGTCTCCCCCTTTGACTACTCCGAGTACCTCCAATTCGGTGAACAGGTTCAGTGCGTCGTTTTCTCCGCCGTCTCCGACTTCGACTTCGGTCTAGACACCCGAGACTCCGGACAGAGAAGAGTGGCGAGGTTACTACTCTTCGGGTTCGTTCCGGTTCCGGGAGGTCCACGTCCTTCTGCACCGATGTGAGTCACGCGAACGCCGGTTTCTTTAGTGGTCGGGACTGTACTATTATCGTTGTCATCATCATTGTTGTCGGGAGTGGGTACCTCACAAATGCTAACGACTCGGATACTGACATGATAGTGTATCTTATAATGAATATTATAGGGAATTCCGTCTAGAGAAGGGACCACCGAGTTTACCATTTCTTAGGTGGATGTCACGTCCTCTGTGTCCCAAGTTAGGGACCCAACCCTTCTAGGAGATCTCTTCCTTTACCGTTCGATGCGGTCATAAGAACGGACCCTTAGGGGTACCTGTCTGCTCGGACCACCCGAGGTCAGGTACCCAGTACTTCTCAGTCTGTGCTGACTCGTTGATTGTGTTCCGCATAGAGTGTACACTACTGTCACTCGAGTCTCTCTAATTCGTTCAAAGAGGTCCAGAGGGTTGGTTCTTCATTAACTTGGGTCTGGACTTCGGTCCAAACCGGCTTCGGACACCAGTCCTGGTCGGTGTTCCTGGCTCGGAGGGGGTAGCCCCAAACTTTAGTCTACGTCTTTGTGAGGGGCCTTCTTCGAGGTCTCTGGTTTACACCCTACGACAAGGTTCTCGTCTTTCCCTCTCCCTCGATCTCCGTGTCTCGTCCCTTCTCTGCTCGGACCTTGGGTTTTTGTGGTTTCATGCGTCCCGGACCCACCCGAGGGATGGTCCTGGTGCCACGGAGCCCGGGGTGACGAGTTCTCCCCGTTCCCGTGGAACACCGACACCGGCTCGGCAGGTGGCCCACCTCAGACAGGTTGTGTCGGGCCCACCGGTCGACGGCGGAGCCGAGACCCCCGCACTGACGCCTAGGATTTAGACAGCCCTCAAAGATCGGATTGTGTCAACAACATTAACAGTACCAGTACGGACTATTGTAAAACACTATCGGTATTTGAGTCTTTCAGACTCACTGGGGTCTCTTCCCTCTCCGGACCCTACTAAACCTACCCTAAATTTTCCCCTTTTCCCCACTGAACTTCGGAGACCCTCTGAGTCCAGCCCCCCGACCGACGGACAGGACGAACACCCGGTAAAGTATCAGGGTCTCCGACGTCAGTAACTAACAATGTAGTCTGATATAACTTCACTTTAATAGTCAATTTCAGCAACCGGTATTTATTTACGCGTTGTAACCCTATGGTTCCCCGACCCGGACCTAGATTCGGAACCGAGACGGTGACTAAAGCCCCCGGTCGTAGGTCAAAAGTTGGAGAATGGTCTCGGACCCTCAACTCCGAAGCAAGTAAGAGAGTCGGGGGAACGTCCCTCTTCACCGAGGAACAGGGAGAAATTACGTCGATCAGAAGGACCCACCGGGAGTGTGACGGGGTCGGTGTCACACAGTGTCCAGGAGGTTCAGTCGCCCGGGAGGAGGGGGTCCCGGGAGTGTCATGGCGAAGGAGACGGGTCCTCAGGGGGTGCCTGGTCCGGTAGAGAGACCCTGGGTCCTCCTGATCCTTCCGACGTATGTTAACCCTGCTCGTGTCCAGACTCGCCCCGCGGTCGTCCCCACTGTCGGTTCGGGGGTGGGGGGTGTCTCGACCCGCCGTCAGAATAAAGTGTGACCCACAGGTTCGAACGTAGTGCCACGACCGGTCCTCGGACCACACGTCGGTAATGGACACTACACGACATCCACACAGTAACAGTCTCACCAAAACGTGTAAAACTAGGTAGATATTTATACCGACCATTAATAGGTAGTAATCGTGTACGAATACAAGACGTATTCATATGTAACAAAAGGGCTCTTAAGTTCAACGGTTGAGGGTTGGTTCTGTGTCCCTGAGCTCGGAGTGTCAGTACACAGGGCACCTGTGCCTTGTACCCTCCCCAATGGACCCGTGGACGGACACCAGGGTGGGTCCCGGGACTTCCCCCAGTCTCGACCTCGAGGTAGATGACAGTGAATGGACCCGAATGGGGACCCGGAGTCAAAGGAACCGACATTTTACCCCTACTTTCGTTGAGGGAGGAGTACCTCACCGATACTCCTACTTCGCTCGTGTGCGTTCACTTCCCGAGGGTCGTGTGCGTCCTTCACGAGTGGCACACTTGACTACGAGGACGACGACAGTGGGGTCCTGTCTCTGTCTCCTCTGCGTACCGGACAAAGTGTCGACCCTGGTGAACGACACTCCTGAGGGTCGACGACTGTACCTCAGTCCGCGAACCCAGTCCGCAGATGTGCGTACTGGGGGTGCATGGGGAGTATTCTCGGGATGACGTCCACAATAGGGTCGGGGGAGAGGTGCCCACCCTCACCCCCTTCCGATACGGAGTCCGTCTAGTTCGTGGAGGATTAGTTTGTCGGGCTTCACCCGTCTCCGAGTCTCGTCCCGAAAGACGGGGGGTCGGACCCGACTCGGTGGCGGAGTGTGTCGGGTCCTGTGAGTCAGTGCTCGTGACTACTCTTCCACCACCTGTGAGTACCGGCGGGTGGGTCGTCGGGTGAGGAGGGAAGTGAGAGTCTCGGGACCCAAACAGGACGCCGTCGTCCGAGTCCAAACCACCCGGAGGGGTCACCATTTCGGTGAGGACCGTGGGGTCGGGGAAGAGTCTATAACAAAGTCCCCACCCTCACACCGGGTCTAGACCGATGACTTCACACTCCCTTTTATATGACCATCTCCCTGAAGATCCCTTACGTAAAAGACGGAGTGAGGTAAGGAAAGAAGAGTTAAACTTACGACATTACACTCTGCACTACAAACCTCGACACCGTCGGTAGGATATTGGTACTTCGGTTTTCGATTCTTGCGTTTCGGTTATGACGGTTCCTACTATTTCTCCTTCTCCCAGAGACGACTGTAGAGATTCGTAGACTGGTTCGACTCTGGTGAAGGAAACTTTTTTTAGTCGTTTATGAAAGACATTTCCCTTTCTATCATTTATTAAATCCGAATCTGTTTTAGTTGTCCTTTTTAGTTACTACAATACGTTCATAAACAAATTGTTCTCTCTTTTATTTAAAGGTGTATATAAACTAACTACTTTAAATTTTATATTATTTCCCGTTAAAAATATCGTCTAAATAGTTACTCTTATTACCAAACCCCAAAAAAAAAAAAAAAAATGGTACCCTTTGTGTAAAATGAATTGAACGTCTAGTTTCAATCAAAAGACACAATAGTTGAACTAACGTTTACAAGTAGACAATTTTTGGTGGGAATCAGGTTCCCAGTACGTTTCTCCGTCGACCCGGTTTGAACGGGTGCCTGGAACGAGAATTTCTAGACCAGAATTAACAAACTCGGTAACAACAACCTAAGGGTAATGTGCGAAGGGGTTTGTAAGGTTGACTGCCTTCGTGGAGGAGACACCAATCGTGTGTAAAGAATAGTTTCAGTACTCGCAAACTGACGTGGGAGGAGGGGGTAGTTTGGGTCCTTAGAACCTCCGTCTCCGACACAGAGCGTCCGGAGACATTGGGGTCTGGAAGCAAGTCTAGTGCGTCGAGGTCAATGGTGTCACACTTGTTATACTTGTTTAGGTACTTGTTTGCTTATTTACTTCGTGAACCTTTAAACTTTTCACGACCCGGGTTTACGTCCCAATTCAAGACCCTCCCCGTGCCTCCCCTCTACCCTCACCACGTCGCACGTCTCGTCCCTAATCTCTCTTTCGTCGTCGGGGAAACGGGGTCGTCCTTACTCCGCGGAGACGCGAGGGTCTGTAGGGGTCCGCGAGGTAGGACTTCAGACGAGACGTTGGGACGGGTGGGGCACGTGTCAGTGAGGGGACCTGAGGACCTCGGACACTGTCGGTCGCAGAGGAAGGGGTTCGGTCTCTCTGCCCGAAACACGAGACGGCAAAAGAGGGATCTTTACCAACGCTCGGTGGTTTACCAGTAGTAATGGCGTCGCCGTTAAGAAACGTGGTAATAAAACATTCTCTGTCTCCTACCCGTCCTCCGCTCCTCCTCCGTCCTCTTCACTCCTTTTGGTAAATCCCACTTGTCCGAGATTTTAAGGTCGAGGTCCAAAACGGCCCTCTGACCCAATCTCTCACTAAAGTTTACTTAAAACGGTAGTCTCATTCTCTAGACAGAGGGGGCTTTACGAGATAAAACTGTAAACCGAAGTTCTCTAAACTGTCTTAAGTAAAAAGGTCGTCTGTTCTCTAGTTCCATAATTTGTTTTATGTAAAGTGGTACTCTCGTGGCAATCGGTAAACTGTGAAATACAAAGTAGGGTTCAGACTCACAGCGTCGAAGAGAGAAGGGAAAGGAAGAATGAACGTACGTGGTCACTCTCCCCTCCGGTCATTTCTGTGTCCTAGAGGGACGGGGTTCCGTGGGTGAGGGGTTCTATCGAGATACTCCCTACCCTTGACTTTCACCCCTTGGACCTCCGTCTCCCAGGGACCTCTCGACGATCCATAGGTACCCCTGTTCTCGTTGGTTCTCTCTCCGGCCCCCTTTCCTCCACCCCTTTTCCACCTCGCTTACCTCCAGACTCTTGGACTCCCGGGACCCCTGAGGGTCCTCGACGCGACTCCCGGGTCGTGTCCACCCCTGCCCAGTCCTCCCCACACCCCTGCCCAGGCCTCCCCACACCCCTCCCGACCCGGTGTGACCAGTGGTCTGGACCGGAGACTGGTTACCCGACCCTCAGGACCAGGGGAAGACGACTCCGGGGCACCCCAGGGTCCCCTTTTTGTCCTCCTTTGGGTTCGACGTTAACTGTTTGAGACGAGGATTAGTCAACGATTACTCCTGATTAATCGAAACGTATTTGATAGTGATGACCATTACTGGTAGACCTATTTGTCAGTCCCTACGAACTCCCCTGGGATCAGGGTCTGGACTCTCAATAATGTCCCTGAAGTCTCGGTCCGTTTGGGTCCAAGGGAAAGGACCAACGTCGGTCAATGGTCGAGACCCTGAAACGGGAATTGAACCGACTCGGACAAAGGAGGAGACCTTTTATCCGGTGGTGACCGGAGAGGGAGACTCGCCGTTACTCACTTACTCTCAGGCAGGAGTGGACACTCGTCACAGGTCAGGGGGAGATCGGGAAGGATTGAGGGAGAAGGGACACGGGTGAGGTAGACGGGACTGAGGTCGTGTGTCCAGTCACATTGTTATTTGGTTGCGAGGTTCCGTGGGAACGGTCCGGGACTCGACTCCACAGGGACGCGAAAGAGAGTAAATAAGATAACCAAGAAAATATCTAAGACGGTGATCAGGGTAAATTGTCTACTTGTGTAACTCCGAGTCTTTAATTTCATTACACTTTTCAGTGTGTCGACGTTCTCCGGGCTAGTCCTGTGTTTGGATCAGACTGACTACCGTTTTTAAGTACGAAAAGGGAGTACGGTGAGGGTCCGTAAAGTGGACCGAAACTCGGAATCAAAAGAAAGGTTTGACCCCAACCGTCTGGGTCGTTTTCGACTGGGACTCTTCTTCCCACCGAAGTCTCGACCTGTCACTGGGGAGTAGTGGTAAGATCGACGGACCCCAGGAGGGGAAGGGATCACTTAAGTCCCAGTCGTAGCGAGGTCGGGAACCACCCCGGGGTTGCCGTGAGTGGAGGGGTGGAACCGTAGAGGTCCGGATAATTAGCCCTATAAGTGTCCGACTATCATCCAAACGTACTCGACGTGACTCTAGTTAAATTATGGAGGGTAGTAGGGGGAACTTGTCGAGGAAGGGGAGACTCTGGACCACGAGACAGGAGGAGTTAATAGGTGGACCCCCGACACGGTCGGTGCCGAGGTCCGGACAGGGGAGTGTGGACATCGGAATCTCCAACACGGTCCGACTGACTCCCGAAGGAGTTACGGGGAAGGGGTGTAAGAGGGAGGAGTTTAAGTACTAACCCTCGGTTTGAAGTCTCAGTCTTAAGGACCCAGGTTTAGAGTCGACACACTGGAACCTGTCTCATGAATTGGAGAGACACAGGTCTGAGGAGTAGACTTTTACCTTTTGACAATCGATAACAATAACAATGGTTATGGGGTAGGGAGGAGGTAGTGGGGAGTGGAGTAGGGTGGACTCTGGGTGTGACTCTGGGTGACAATGAGGACCTCGGGACCGGGGTCGGGGGTCTCCCGTGGTTGAGTGTCCAAAACCCCACTCTGGGGTCCCTACCAACGTAAAGAGTCCCCGGGGACTTTTGGACTCGTCTGAAGTTCCGCGTTTCCCGATACATAGGTGTCTTACTCACCGAAAGAGTGATAGAGGAAATCCCTGTCTGTTTGGTTGGCAAGACTTCGAGTCGATGGAAGAGTGGTACCACGGACCTCTCACTCCTGTGTTGTCAACCGTTCATAGGTCTCACAGATGGGTTCTGGTGTGTCACTCGTCGGCTCCGCCCTAAGCTGGTGGGACCAGATACACTGAGATTTAAGATTTTAGAAAGGTGTCGTGGTGTAACTCCCAAGGACCCACTGAAAGTATACAGGTCTTGGTCCGACCCACGGTTGACGTTTCTGCTCGTAGTGCTTCGGTCCTGGTGTGGAAGGAGTAAGTCCCTTCCAGACTCGAGGACGGTTCGGTTTGGCTCGGAGAGGGACCTAGTCAGTACTCAAGGTCCTAAGGGACCTGTTGTCTGGTAAAGGACGGTCTTTCGTGTGGAGGATGTCGGGCGAGTGGAGACTAGTCGGAAAGCGAGGTATAGTTGACAAGTCGAGGATGGTCGGACGGATGGAGGGTGGTCGGTTAAGTGGAGACTGGCAGGCGCTTTACTGACTTGTAAGCCTTTAATAATACTTTGTATAGTTCTACTTATTTACAGGTACCTCCGTTGTCCTGGAGAGGGCGGTTAAGGTGTTGAAGAAGGATGGGGTAATATAGGGTAGACTTAGAAAGACGTCGGAGGAGGGTTGGAGGGTGGGATAGTAGGAAAGGACTGGTGGTAGGTTCTTTCGTCAAGTGGGGTCTTCAGAAGAACCCGAAGGGAACGAATCTTGTTACTTCCCGAAGGGGTCTCGAGAGTCCGACCTTTGTGTAGACGAGGGGTGTCGACTGTCCTTGGACGTCCTGGACCAGAAAGTACAAGAGGTGGAATCCCAAGACGAGGTTCTGACACCCTGGTCGAGCTACGTAGGGTGAGAAGAGGATTCGTCTCGGGTGTTAAGTGTCAGTCCAGGTCCCACAGGGACAACTAGGACGTGAGCGACTCACGTCTTAGTGGGTATTGCCGACGTGACTCTGACTCAGGTGGGTCCTCCCAGAGTCCCAGGAGGTCTTTGGGAAGGTCAGGGTTAGTACCCAGGGGGTGGGAAGGACAGTAGCCACCTCTGGGGAGGGTCTGGCGTGTCTGTGACTGTCAAAGGGAGAGGAGTCTTTGCGTCAGTCGGTAGTGTCCCTGTGTCCGGTACCACAACCTTAGAACGTGTCTAGAGACTACTCGTCCACGGTATTTTGATGAACTTAGGGTCTCTACAACCCTTCCCTTCCCTTTAGAGTCTGGTTTTCACTACCCTCATTTCTCTTTTGTCTCTACACAGTCCCTCTAATTAGACGACGAGTCTGTACTTTTCTTTATGTGAGTTAATAAAACATAACGGAAAGTAACCTTACAAGTGTAGTATGGGTCGACGGACGTTCGGAACCTAATGGGTCTCTCTTTCGTGTTACTTTCTACTCCCTCTTATTTTTATGCCTGTTTTTACAAGGACTTTAACCTTAAGAAAAACTTTCTTTACTTTACGGTCCGGCCTCTGTTATCTCTGGTGAACCGTGACTACGAACTAAGGGGCCGGCCTATTCGGCCTCAGTGCCCTAGGTCGACAGTAGAATCTGGACGACGGAGATGCGACGCACTGAACCCCGTCGAGTGACGGGGAGAGGCTCGGAGTAAGAGGTACTCAGGACACCCGAAGAGGTGTCGTCGTGACAACTATAAACCCCGACCAAGGAGAAACAACACCCCGGACAACATACGTAAATCGTCGTGGGGACTGGAGATGGGTGGTCTGCCCATGGTTGGGGGTCGTAAGGTCGTAGTGTTAGTTTTTGCAGAGGTCTGAAACTGTTTACAGGGGACCCCTCGTTTTAATGGGGACTTCTATGAAAGACTCAAGTACACCATCTCCTGTCTCGTCTTTCCCAGTGTCACCTGGGGGCGGGTCCCGGTTCCTCTGGGACAACACCCCTCGACCCCTGTCTCTACTCCACTCCTCCCTCCCGACCAAATACCTCCCGAGGCGACGACTCGACCTCGCCCACCTGGGGGGTAGTAGGTGCGGGACCCGGCCTCCTGTTCCCTTCCAAACGTGGGTGGTGCGACCTAACCACCGAGAACGTGTACAGACTGGGTAAGGGGACTTGACACAGGAACGGTAGAGACCCGGGGTAGAGACCACGTCCCCTCCGTGTTTCGTGAACGACTTGACTCGACTTCCCGTAAACGAAGGTCGACGAGGTTCGAGTTAAAATCCTCCCGTGGTTCCCCGGGAGGTGGTCCCCGAGAGTCGAGTAGTCCCCTACTCGCATCTCAGGAACCGGGACAAGGGGTAATAGAGGTCGAGGGAGTGGGACTAAGCTCCAACCGAAAGGGTGGGGAGACCTCCGTCTGCACCTGACACCGAACGAGACCGGTTACTCTGTACTCTCCGCCTCCGTAGACGGTGAACGTCCTCCCTCGAAATTCTCGCGTGTGATAAACGCGTCACTCGAGTCGGGTGTACGTCCACTTCGACGCAGTCGGGTCTCGCTGACGCCCCTCGTCTCGGCCAGTGGACGGGACCCGTACCGTCGTGTCAACCCCCGGAGGAGAACTCAACCCCTACGACGCCGCTAGCCAATGGCGTCACATCGGGCCCGGGGAGTCCACTACGGTGACGACCTTGGTCCAGTGGGTTCTTCCACGCGGGGACGAGGGTCCGGGGGACCTACGACCAGGGACACCGTATTCAGTGAGGTGTGGTGGGTAGTGTCCAGACCTCACGGGAAGGACATAGGTCCTCCGGCCGAGGGACCCGAGACTGACGGGTCTGGACCTGGTCTCTCCAGGTCCTGTATAGGGTATTTTTGTACGTCTAGTGGGTTCTTGGAGATCCGAGGTCCAAGGAGAGACAAATGAGTAGGGAAGTTGTTTCTTCGGGGACCTGTCTCAGACACGGCCCGGACACGACCCGCGACCCTCATAGGTCCCTCGTCGCGGACGGGAGGGCCTCGAGTGTCCGATCACGTCCTCTGTCAGCCATGACCACTCGTGGGTCTTTTCTTAGCTCACCTCGTCCCCTTGTGACCCCCGCCCCTCTCCTCCGGCCCCCTCCCCTCGGTTCAGACGTCCACCCCACCCGACCAGTATCAGCCTACCAGGAGACTCTGGGTCTCCACTCTCTCTGGTCGGTTCACTTCCCTCCGGTCCTTTTCCGTAAGGTCCACCTTCTCGACGCACACGTTTCAAGGACACGGTCCTTCCCGGAACCCCTCTTTCTCGTCCCGTCTCCCTCCCCTCCCTTTATCTCTTCACCCCTGCCTCGGCCTGGTGTGTCCGGACGGTCGGTGTCCCTCCTCGGACGTGGACTAGGATCCCAGTTCCTCTTCGGTGACTTCCCCGGGCCTTCCCTCATGACTCACCACAGTCAGTGAATCAGTACAGGTCGAGAAACACTGGGATATGTGACGTCGGACGGTCCGAGGAGACAGGTACCCTAAAAGGTCCTTTCTTATGACCTTAGCCAATGGTAAGGGAAGAAGTCCCTAGAAAGGCTGGGCCCTAGTTTGGGCTCAGAGGGTACAACGTTTGTCTAAGAAATGGTAGACTCTGTGGTCCCTTCGGGAGTCCTTCCCTCCCAGTTCTGGTCAAGTGTAAGTCTTGTAAGAGACCCAGGTCTCGCATCGGGTCCCGGACCGTGTGTCACCGCGAGTCACTTACAAACGACTGTCGCCACTGTGTACTCCCTTCATTCCTCTGCGAGAGATCCCGTGACGCCCGAGTGGGACCGGTCGGATGTGCGAGGGATGTGGGTCGTTCCCCAGGTGAGCCCGTGTCCCTCCACGACCACAAACACCTCTTTGAGGACGACGACCAGAAGAGTGCACAGTCGAGTGTACAGAAGTCAATCCTGGGGTGTTCCCATACGTGTCTACAGGGGTCCCTCCGTGACTACAACAAAAATGTCATTTTGTCCAGTTTACAAGGTTGGACTACGGTTCTATGCACTTTGCCCTTAGAGTGAAAATTTTCGAAAGTCTTTATAAAGATAGACCTATAGTCATTTTCAAGTACTTTTTTATAGAGAACAAGTATTACTCCGTCTTGTTCAGGGATCTTGACTCATTACCGTCTCTTCTTTTCAGAGTTGAGAAGGGGATTAATGTCTCAGATTTTGTAGTTCGACTGTTTTGTTATTGTTACTTTATACTCCTTTGCCCGTTGAAGGATTGTTCTCTGGCTTTGATCAATTGCACTATTGTTTACTATGGGTCTCAGTGGGCTCGGACGTCGACCCAAAATCGCAACAGACCGGTGTACGCAATAGGGGTTTCTGGGGCGGTCACAGGGGCCTCACTTTGGACGGGGACCTGAGTGCCAGACCGGGGAGCGTCGGAGACGAGTCCCCGTGCCTCGAGGTGTAAGGGTTGTGACAGAGACGTCGAGACTCGTGTCAGAGACACGAGGACTAGGTCGGTCAGAAAAATCGGGACTCGTGTCACGTGGTGGAGATTCCTCAGAGAACCTAGTGTGTCCAGGGCGGTAGTGGGGTCGAGACTCGAGTCGGGGAGGTAGAGTGACCTGGTCGGAAAGTCCAGGTACGTGGGGTTAGAAACATAATAAATCACTGTTATATCCCCGTCGTGTAACGGTGTCCCATACCGACCTGGACCCAAGTGTACGGGTGAACACACACTAGACACCGACTAGACCCAAGTTCACCGAAATGATCAGAACTCAGAGTCAAACTTTACCCTTCTATTGTTTTCACGACTGGAGTATCTTACTAACACTACCAATTTACTAAATTATATATAGTTCGTGTATATATATAAGAAATGTCGGTTTCTACCTCTTCGAGATATGTCAATCGTTTTCGTTATGGTCCTCGACTGACGTCGAGTCTAGTACTTGAGGAATAACGTTTTAAGTCTGAATTTAACTTCTTTGCTCCCTTTTGGTGATCTGGCAAGTCCATACTGGATTTACTTTAGGAGATGTTAATGTGTCACCTTCCCTGTCTATCTAAGTTCCCTAATCTAGACTATCTCACGGACTTCTTGACACCTGCCTCCAAGTACTGTAAGATGTCCTCCGCCACTAGTTCTGGTAGGGGTTCTTTTTCTTTACGTTTTACCAACAGTCTGCTACGGAATGTTTATCGATTCTTTTCTTCTCTTCGTTTTCCGTTTTCTCTTTACCTTACCATATCGGTAGACTTGCGTCTCAAGGTTTCTTATCGTTCCTCTCTATTCTTTCGGAAGGAGTCACTAGTCACGTTTCTTTATCTCTTATTGTTATCTTACCCTTTTTGATCTCTAGAGAAGTTCTTATAATCTCTATGGTTCCCTTACAAAGTACGTATCTACCCGTGTTATTTCCTGTCTTTACGATACCTGGATTGTCTTCGTCTTCTATAATTCCTCTCCACCGTTTTCATGTGACTTCTAGATATGTTTTTTTCCAGAATTACTGGGTCTATTGGTACTACCACACTAGTGAGTGGATCTTGGTCTGTAGGACCTCACGCTTCAGTTCACCCGGAATCCTTCGTAGTGATGTTTGTTTCGATCGCCTCCACTACCTTAAGGTTAACTCGACAAAGTTTAGGATTTTCTACTACGACACTTTCACGACGTGAGTTATACGGTCGTTTAAACCTTTTGAGTCATCACCGGTGTTCTGGCTTTTTCCAGTCAAAAGTAAGGTTAGGGTTTCTTTCCGTTACGATTTCTTACAAGTTTAATGGTGTGTTAACGTGAGTAGAGTGTACGATCGTTTCAGTACGGGTTTTAAGCGGTTCGATCCGAAGTTGTCATGTACTTGGTACTTGAAGGTTTACAAGTTCGACTTAAATCGTTTCCGTCTCTTTGGTCTCTAGTTTTAACGGTTGTAGACAACTTAGTATCTTTTTCGTTCTCTCAACGTCTTTTTATAGATGAAGAGGAAATAACTGATACGGTTTCGGAAACTGACACACTCAATGTTGTTTGACACCTTTTAAGAATTTCTCTACCCTTATGGTCTGGTGGACTGGACCGAGGACTCTTTAGACATACGTCCAGTCCTTCGTTGTCAATTTTGGTATGTACTTTGTTCTGACCAAGGTCTAACCCTTTCCTCATGCAGTTCCGAGATAACAGTGGGACGAATAAATTGAATATACGTTTCGTGTAGTACGTTTTACGACCCGACCTACTTCGTGTTCGACCTTAGTTCTAACGGTCCTCTTTATAGTTATTAGAGTCTATACGTCTGCTGTGGTGGGAATACCGTCTTTCACTTCTCCTTAATTTCTCGGAGAACTACATTCACTTTCTCCTCTTACTTTTTCAACCGAATTTTGAGTTGTAAATTTTTTGCTTCTAGTACCGTAGACCAGGGTAGTGAATTACCGTTTATCTACTCCTTTGTTGTCTTTGTCACAGTCTGAAATAAAAAAACCCGAGGTTTTAGTGACGTCTACCACTGCCGTCGGTACTTTAATTTTCTACGAACGAGGAACCTTCTTTTTGATACTGGTTGGATCTGTCGTATAATTTTTCGTCTCTGTAATGAAACGGTTGTTTCTCAGTTCCGATACCAAAAAGGTCACCAGTACATACCTACACTCTCGACCTGATATTTCTTCCGACTCACGACTTCTTACTACGAAAACTTTACACCACAACCTCTTCTGAGGACTCTCAGGGAACCTGACGTTCCTCTAGGTTGGTCAGTTAGGGTTTTCTTTAGTCAGGACTCATAAGTAACCTTCCTGACTACGACTTTGACTTTGAGGTCATGAAACCGGTGGACTACGTTTCTTGACTCAGTAACCTTTTCTGGGACCACGACCCTTTCTAACTCCCATCCTCCTCTTCCCCTGCTGTCTCCTACTCTACCAACCTACCGTAGTGGCTGTACTACCTGAACTCAAACTCATCCGAGCCCTCAACCACTACCTGTCCTTTCGGACCGCACGACGTCATGTACCCTAGTGTTTCTCAGTCTGTGCTGACTCGCTGACTTGACTTGACTTTCGTGAATGTTATACGGGTGGTATATTATCGATAAGTCATTGTAGACGGTGGAAATGGTAGGAGGGGAAAAATGTCTATTCCTTTGACTCCGTGTATCTTCCGTGTACTGGAGGACACAGGGGTGTCGACCACTGGTCCGGGTCCGGTCCCAAGTTAGACACAACACTGAGGTAGAGGTCCGTGGTCACAACCCCGACATGAAGGAGGACGAAGTAGTCGTACCTGCACTCTTCTCCTCAGGTGCGAAAACAGGTACGACCATGTCCCGGTCCAGGTGTCGAAGACGCACCCTTTATGACCGGTGGGTCCTCAACACCTCCCAGTCATTTTCACAGGTGATGTTGACTGGTGAACGGGTTGTTCCCCGATTGTAACTGGACACAATAGGGAAAATTAGTACTGGTGTTGAGATGAGGGTGAAGTGTCTCCCCGTTCGACTTCAAGGCTGTCCGATTCCGTGTGCAGGTCCTGGCGTGTCAGTCACGAAGTCGAGCGTCGACAGTGCAGGTCCGGACGTAGGACGGGTGGAGTCCGGTTCTGGACACGTCTAGGGAAATGCGGCGCAGGGAGGGCGTCGGTAGGAGTCTCCCTTCAGAGGAGTAAAGGGTAAAGTGTCCACTCCCTTGACTCCGGACCCCCGTGTGCCTCCAGTGAGTTCAAGGGTGTCGGCCATTTCCTTCTTAGAGGGCCTTAAGTCTGGGTCCCGAGGGAGAAGGGTGTTACTACCGTCAAAGGAGGACGGTAGGAGCAAGACTCTAACGCACTCACTGGTTACCCGGGGTCGACACCCCTCTCCCGACGTCCCTGTCCCCTGGTAACTCTGGACATCCCTCTGGACATCCGTCGGTCGCAGGTCCCAAGGTCTCTAGAGGTTTAAGGTATGAGACAGAGGACCTGTGAGGAGTCTGAAGGTTAGGAAACGTCTCGGTCTCGGAGGAGACTCTCGGCCTTCCGTTCCTCTCCTCCTGGGCGAAAGAGAGGTAGGAGAGGCGAGTCGTCGACGTCTCGACGCGTACGCGTAGTCTTCCTCCGCCATGTAGAAGCTCCCGGGCGCTACTTGGGGTGTCTCTACCTAAAATGACTTGGAGTAATAGAAAGGGAGGGGCCCAGGGTCCAGTGCAGTTATTGAAGAACGGGTGACGGACCGCGTCTAGACGGCACTCCGGCGTTCGGACAAAATCCTCGACATTTAGGTGGGAGGGAGGGGGTCCTTTAGTTAACCTTTAGACTAACGATTTAGGTCGTCAAATACTTAGTTTCCGGAGAAGACCCGAGCCCTACCCGACCGACTCCGAGGTTGAGGGGTCTAGTCCAAGATACGTTCCAGCCCCCACAACACCGTGGGTGGTTCTGGTCTGCGTCTCTTTTAGGGGATTTGGTCCACCGCCAACGACGGGGTCGGAACCGGGAGTGGGCAGTAGGACCCCACGACGAGAGAGGGTGACGCGGTTCCTTTTAAGGGTCGTTCAGACGTCCCTCTCTTCGATGGACCAGGGCCTCGAAGTGGGGGTCCGAGTAGAGAGGGAGTTGTTCGTGAACAGGTCGTGGATGAGGTCTCTTACCTTGACTCGTTCTGGGACACCCCGGAAGGACTCCTATCTGGAGGGTACAGGGGGTGGAGAATAAACATCTTTTCGAAATTGGAACATCCGAACGGGGGTCAAGGTTTCTCGTTTAAATTAGTCTCTTCACACCCCCCTTTTTTTTTTACGTCTTTGTTTTTTTTCGTCAGTTCGTTTCGTTTTTGTCAAATTTTGTTTCAGTTCCTAGGAATCAAGGAAGAGTCCCCGATGTCTATTATAGGACTCGGTATAGGAACTCGACAAAACGTCCATGATTTTGGGGGTGGTTCACCTCCTTCAACTGACTCACAACCGTTGGCCGTGTATCTGGAGTCTAGTCAACCCTGGTCCTCCAACTCCTAACTCAATTGGGTTTTGCAACGAGACAGCGGAGGGGTAGTTCGGTCGTCTCTTAACACGGATTCGACTGGTATGTGAGACGGCAGGAGCGGGAGTGTGACAGAAATTTCGGGAAAGGGTTTATGGTGGTTCCTCAGACCCAGAAAATTTGTACTCGACGGGTAAGAGGTACGAACCGTGGGACAATATTTACGACACGAAAGAACGTGGAACTGGACCGCAGTTAAAACGACACGTTCCTTTGGGTTCAAACTAAACCATCGTTCTCGTACGACCAAGACTTCACCGGGCCCTCTAATGGAGTTTCAGGGTGGTGAAATGGTTCAGTCTCCCGAAATCCACCATGGAGGACCTTCTCCCTCCGGTCTTCACCTCGAGTAAAAGTCGAGGAGAAGGGAGACCTACCTTCTCGCCACGTCACGTCCTTTACCCATCACCCGTCACCCCCGACTTCTCCTCCGCGAGAGGACACACACGTGTGTACGTGTAGGGTAGAGGACCGTGGCACCTGGAGAAATTTTCGTCGTCTTGAGGGAGGACTATGTGGGTGAGCAGGTGGGTTGGACTAAGGGGAAGATAAGGGTTGGAGTCGGTGTCGGTGAAGGAGGATGGCTTGTGGAGGTCGTCTCAAGGGAAGTCGGAGTGTTTGATGTACGAAGGACCTCGTGTCCGGAAACAAGTGCGAAGTCCTTAAGGGAAGAACGGGTAGGGACTTGGGTCCTCTCGTCTTTGGACGTTGGTCCAAACGGGTTTCGACCGTACTACTGGTGGATCAGTCACGAGTAGTGAATGGATACTTGTGTACCTACTCCTTCCCTAGGTCATTAGTTTACTCAGGTCTCGAATAGACGGGACCCGTACACACACACGATTCAGCGAAGTCGGTACAGGTTGAGTAACGCTGCGGTGCCTAGTATGGGACGGTCCAAGGAGACAGGTGTCCTAAGAGGTCCGGTCTTATCTTATGACATTACCCAACGGTACGGGAAGAGGTTCCTTAGAAGGGTTGGGTCCCTAGTTTAAACGTAGACAATATAGAGGCCGTAACCGTCCACACAAGAAATGGTAAACACGGTGGACCCTTCGGGGATTATGGTCTCACCCATCGGTAAGGGAAGAGGTCCCCTAGAAAGGTTGGGTCCCTAGCTTGAGTCCAGAGGGTGCAACGACCACCTAAGAAATGGTCGACTCAATGGTCCCTTCGTGGGACCCCGTGTAGGACACTCCTTTGAACCCGGGGTTGGTTACCGGGAGCATTACGATCGTTGTCGGGGAGGACACACGGGTCCGACCTCAGTTCCGGAAAAGGGAGAAAAGGAGTAAACTAGACGTCCACAACGACAGCAGGGAGAAACCCCCGTCCCTAGTGTCTCCGACTCTTTCTGACTCACTCCAGTCGTACAGTCCTTGTCTGGAGGTTTGCTACAGACGAGCGGGGTTAGGAACGAGAAAGGTGTCGAGACCGGAGGGGCCCGGGGATTCAGTCCATATAACAACACAGTTCTGGAACCACAATCTTGGAGACTGAAGGGTCTTTGCCTCCGGAGACGAACCAAGTTAATTATTTCTAAATCGTAGGTCTGACTTCCTCCACTTTCAGGTCCCGAGACGGATGACGGAGAGACGTGACCGAGGAAGGTGTCCGACTTGTGAGGCCCAGGTGTTAGCAACCCTCAGCGTACAAGTGGGTGGTCTCTTTCTGGTCGAAAGAGTTAACGTCAAAGTCGACGCCAGTCTACAGGTAGTGACACCGGCTTCCGTACCCCCCGGGTCTAACCAGGTGGAGACCAGTCACGGGTAGGAACAGGTGATTACTCACAGGTCTTCTCCGTTGTTCCAGTTCATTCTGGTCCACCTGGGGACGATAACAGTGGACCTTTACCCCCCCCCCCCGTCTACGGTCCTCCTACCCTACTGTTGACCCGTCTGTCGTTAGGGGTAAAATGTCTACTCCTTTGACTCGGAGGGTCTCGTCGTCCTTAAGAGGATTTCAGTGTGTCACTCACACCGTCTCGACCCTGGACTTGGGTCCAGGTGGTCCGAGGGCTCAGACACGAGATTGGTGAACCTTCGTGACGGGTAAGACGTCAGACGTTGACGTCTCCAGTCTCCGTCCCGACTCTGACTCTTAGGGACCAGGGTCGTATGGTCCTTCCCGTCCGCGAGACGGGATCCGAGGGAGTCGGAGAGAGTCTCCAACCCGACACACACCTCCGACTCCACCCCGGTAGTGTCTGGGAGGGAGGTACGGAGTCTCGGGTTTGACCACGGCCTTTTAAGGAGGGTCATTACCCCTACAAACGTCTTTATTAGTCTCTCGTTATTTGTCTGTGGTCTCATTAATCTGTGTTTGTCACCTGCACGGTCCGAAGAGTTACGGTCGTGCGGGAGAGGTACATGGGAGGGGAGGTGTCATGTTCTTCTTCGGTGACCCAGCTCAACTCGTCAACTCTCGACCTCTTGGTTTCTTCTCTAACCTTCCTTCCCCCAAGGGAACCTTTCGAGTCGTAGGTCTCTCACTTCGACTTCGGGTCCCTCCCTCTCCTTGGACGGGTTTCTGTGTCTCGTCGGAGTTCCCTGTCCGTCCGGACCTCAGTGTCAGACGATCCTCCGTCCAGTCCGGTCAAGGACCGTGTAGACCCATTCACGTCCAGTTCCAGCAGATCCCCCTTCCTAGCGTTGTCTGTCCGTGGTCCCTGTGTTTTAATACCCTTTCAAAACGAAACCAAGTAGGTACCTGAGATACAACTTACGGATGATGTGAGGTCCGGGACATGACCCCATCCTGTCGCTCATTCTGTCCATCAATCGCTCAAGTCAGGTCCCTGTAACTTGGGTCTCCGTTTCTGGTCGGGACGGAGGACGAATATTGGACGTGATTCTTGGGTTTACCGTCGTCTCCTCGGGACCCCCCGACTCCCGTCCGGTTAGGATGGGTTTCAGTGACGATCTTTTCCGTTCCCCCTCTGAGAGGTCTCCTTTCGGTCCCGTACCCTGTCGGGCAGACCGGTGTGTGAGGGGGAGGGTAGTGGGTGGGAGTGGAAGGGAGGGTAGGGGTGGGGGGACGAAGGGTGGAGGGGACACCTCGTCCCGGAAACAGAGAACCGTCACCTCCCAGTACATCGTCCTCGTCTCGACACGACATTTTACGAGAGAGACCCGGTCATACCCCACACCTTATGACCCTCCACCTCCCGAGCCTACCCCTCCCTACCCCTCAGTCCTCCGACAACAGCACAAGGGTGACTCGAGACTATCCCTGGATCCTACTCTTCCGTGTCCTTGTCCCACTCCACCTCAAATTCCTCTTTACGTGTGTGGGAGAACACAGGGGTACTGGACCCTTTCCCTAGTCCTGAGGTCTCCTCCACCGACCGGAGTACACCAAGTCTTGAACGGAGAACCCGGAAGGTCTGGCTCATCCTCCTATTGGTCGTCGACACCCTTTACCCTTGAGTGTCGGTCCCGGGGGGTCGTGCGGGTATAGACGTCAGGGTCGGAACTCCTGTTCCGGTACTCCTCGGACTGAGGGACCGCCTCTCTTTACTTAGTGACGTCCGCCAGGACTCCGACCCGGGGGTACCCTTTCTCCTCCTAAACGTTTGTCTGTCGTCCCGTCCCCTCGGGGAGTTTCAGAACACCTAGACCCAAATTTAGGGTCGGGACGGTGAGTGAACAAGACGCCGGGACCCGTTCAATAACTAGAGAGACTCGGAGTCCAAAGGGGTAGACGTCTTTCCAATCTCGACTACCAGACATTCGAAACTGGAAGTACTAGGAAGTTCGTCGTCTGTCACTCGTCGTCCTAATTTCGTTCTCGGGATCGTCATGGTGTCCGAAGGGTACTTGGTCCGGTCTGTTGTCCTCCCGGTGAAAGGTATGTAGTGTAGTACGACGACCGTTTTACCGAGAGACTTCTACTCGCCAGGAGTCCCATACGTCATGAAGTCGTGGGAAAAGGGAGACAGGGTCGTTTGGGGTGGGTAAGGAGTTCCAAGACGAATCGTTAGGTAGTATGTGGTCCTCCGGGTCCAAGATCCGATCCAAGACTAAGAAGAAGTAGTACACTGTGTTCCGGTTGACGGAGTCAAAGGGGTGTTTACGTTACCCATGAGTGGAACCTCTAGATATTTGTGAGAAAGTCGTAAGTGTAAAACCCTTGTCCGAACTTACTCGATGGTAAACGACATACTGAAACCCCCCTCAATGAACTTCAGAGACCTGACTCAACTAGACGAGTGGGTCGTCGGGACTGGGAGACTCGGTCCCACGGGAGAGAACGGGTGAATCTTAATCGGAAGTCACGGGGCCGAACCCGTCTGAGGTCAACGTGAGGTCGTAAGGAGTTCCATTGTACCTCTGAGTACGTCGATGGGGTCGGACAGAGGGACCTACCCTCTGTCCCTGTGTTGACATGAGGTTTTAACTATCCGGTCTTCCTCGTCGGTCCCGGGACCTCCCCTGGTCTTGGGGTCTTGGTGTAATCGTGACACTTTCTCCTCCTCTCTACGTAGAGGGGTCTGAAAGGTTTGAAGTTTGGGACCTTGTTCCTTCAACTCGGTCCTATCCTCCACCCAGTTTTTCAGTCCGGGACTCGCGGGTAACGTGTCTATCCCTTTGACTCCGTCAAGTCAAGTTCAGTGTGTGTCACTCCATAGTCTCCGACCGGACCTTGGCCTCGGAGGACTAAATACCGGTTTATAACTTCGTCTTGGAACTCCTTACCCACCTTAAGGGGAACCCACCTTGGAACTCCTTAAAATACAACAACGAATAAAAAACCCAAAACAAAAAAAAAAAAAAAACCTAAATTTTAGATGAACTTAGGGAACGGTGAGTGAACAACAAATTGTTACCTTTTTAATTCGTATAAGGAGACTATAAGTACCTTATTTAGACACTTTACGGTTTTTAATAAAATCTCTTTCTTTTTCATCTTAAAAAGTCTGACACATATGTACTATTGGTTTTTCTTTTAATAGTTAGATAATATAACCGAATATAAATTTTAGACTCGATTTTACGTATAGTAGAGGGATATTCGTCTACAGAATTCCATTTAACAACTCACGTGATGAGTCGTAGTCTGGACTCTAGACCACCGGAACCCGTAGACACTTCGAGTCCAAAAGTCTCGGGATCTCTACCTTCGTTCCTTCGAGTCGCTGGTAGTAAATTAAAAAAAAAATTATTATGATTTCAAATAAAACCCGAACGGACCACCGAGTCTGCCATTTCTTAGGTGGACGTTACGACCTCTAGACCCATGTTAGGGACCCAACCCTTCTAGGGAACTTTCTCCCGTTCCGTCGGGGGAGGTCATAAGAACGGAACACCTAGGGGTACCTGTCGCCTCGAACCTTCCGATGTCAGGTACCCCAACGTCTCAGCCTGTGCTGACTCATTGATTCGTGTCGTGTCGTGTTTCAAATAAAATAATGAGAATAATATTTCTGTTATGGGTTCTAGGGAGACTGTCTCGACCACCCTCATATGTACCTGTGTCATAAAACCTTCTGTCAACTCGTTGCGTCAAGTTTTAAATTTACGAATAATTGTTGGAGATCGAGTCCTTCGGGTATGGCTTCTTAAAGAGGCTGACTTCATGTGTGTTTTTGCGACTTTTTCCATGCAAGTTCCCACAAGGATTGCCGGGACATGTCTTTCTTTGACCTTTGGAATTGACAGGTAGTACACCCCTCACGTACGCACGATTCAGCGAAGTCGGTACAGACTGAGACACTGAGATACCTGACATATCGAGTGGTTCGAGGAGACAGGTACCCTATTAGGGTCGTTCTTACGACCCCACCCAACGGTACGGGAAGAGGTCCTCTAGAAGGGCTGGGCCCCTAGTTTTGACGCAGAGGACACCGAGGACGTAACGTCCGTCTAAGAGATGGCGACTCGGCGGTCCCTTTGCGAGTGGTGACCCTTTTGATCCGTTGTTTAGCACCCAGTAGGTGTGTTACCTTCCTTTATGTCACACCCAAAAAAAAAATTACTTCATCTATATATTACTACAGTCTCTCTGTAAAGGTTCGGTTTAATCTTGCCCTTTTCCTTTCAACTCTTTAATAGAGTAAGAATATTTTACAGAGGTCTCCAGACTTTTTGTTTGAAGGTTTAGGACCTCAACCTCCTCTCTCCTCCACTTCCAAAAGTGACAGAAATTTCTTGTCTTCATTTACGTTTTTTCAAAGATAATTGACAAATCATTCTTTTTGTTATTGTTATAAGTAAAATTTAATTTAGTTTAGTCACATGTGACCATTATTTTGTTTTACACAAAACGGAAAAGAAAAATTACACATAATAGTTGTGGGTTTCCACATGAAAATTGTAAACTAACGTAAAGAAAGTCATAAAAAATTAGTCAAAAAGTCCGTATCAATAATAACTAGACATCCACATTAAATTGTGACAAGTCAAGTCAAGTCAACGAGTCAGCACAGACTGAGAAACGCTGGGGTACTTAACGTCGTGCGGTCCGGAGGGACAGGTAGTGGCAGAGGGCCTCAAGTGAGTTTGAGTACAGGTAGCTCAGCCACTACGGTAGGTCGGTAGAGTAGGAATCAGCAGGGGAAAAGGAGGACGGGGGTTAGGGAGGGTCGTAGTCTCAGAAAAGGTTACTCAGTTGAGAAGAGTACTCCACCGGTTTCATGACCTCAAAGTCGAAATCATAGTAAGGAAGGTTTCTTGTGGGTCCTGACTAGAGGAAATCTTACCTGACCAACCTAGAGGAACGTCAGGTTCCCTGAGAGTTCTCAGAAGAGGTTGTGGTGTCAAGTTTTCGTAGTTAAGAAACCGCGAGTCGAAAGAAGTGTCAGGTTGAGAACGTAGGTATGTACTGCTGTCCTTTTTGGTATCGGAACTGATCTGCCTGGAATCAGCCGTTTCATCACAGAGACGAAAAGTTATACGATAGATCCAACCAGTATTGAAAAGAAGGTTCCTCATTCGCAGAAAATTAAAGTACCGACGTCAGTGGTAGACGTCACTAAAACCTCGGGTTTTTCTATTTCAGACTGTGACAAAGGCGTGATTCATAAAGGGTAGGAAATACTCACATTTGTTATAAAGGTAGTGGACTCTTTATAAGGTCTCCCGGATATTAAATCAATTGATTTGAGGAGAACAACTTAAATCTAACAAGGGAAAAAAAAAAAAACGATAATATTCATCGGGACGTCATTTACATAAATACGGACTTCGGGACCCCTCTCTCCGTATCTTCTCAGGGATACGTAGTGATTTTTGACGTTTTATGTATACATTTTCTGGTGACGGATTCGACTTGAACTACCTCCGTGTTTATTTTGACTACGTTAAGAGGAGGTCGAGAGGGAGTTAAGACGAGACGGACTCCGGGTGGAGTCGCGAGTTCCTGAAGGATTCACCTGAGGTATCGAGACGTCTGGGACGTCTGTCTGGTCGTGGGGGCACCTTAAGTAAGACAGGGGATCGGTCGTACCTCTCCAGGTTGGCCGAGACCGGACTGACCTTAAGTCTTAAACCCCTGGTGACGACTCTTCTTCCACCTTTCCGTCCGGAGTCCCAGACGAGGAAGGGAGCACAAGGGAAGACGGGAGGGCTCTGAAGGTCGGGGAAGTCCCAGCACGTCGGGTCTTACACTTACATTCGACAGCCGAAGGTCTCAGGCACACAAGTCGGTGACACGACTTGACGTACCTTCCCGTCTTCCTAGCCTCCTCGACTTTTACTTCCCTGGGAAGAAGAGGTCAAAGACGACTTCTCTACGCCAGGAGTACGTACGGACAGTTCAAAGGACGGAAATGTCCTGTCCGAGACGGGTGAAGACTCCCGAACATGTGAATTAAGAGACGGGTGACTCCAGAAATAGTACTTGGAAGGTAAAGACGTCCTCGTTCTGGGAACGTTATCATTGGTTGTGAAACACAATGTAATGTCAGGGGGGAACCGGGAAAGGTCGGAAATCAATCAGTGAGACCGGAGAAACGGCTGACACTTTTTCCTGAAAATCGTCCTGTGACTCGCAGTTAACCTGGACGAAAAACTGCTCATTTCAGGATCCAGGGGTCCCACAGTTGTCACCTTCCTGTGTGTCCCTACCACTCGACCCGAAAGGTACCTTCGTTCTCTTCTGACTTGGGCCAGTCCCCTCGTTCGCCTACCCTCCAGTGGACTATTCACGAGTCTACTCCAGGGTGACGACGGTGGGGCAGGAGATTCGGAGGTAGTAGAGATAGGATCCAATAAGATATCGAAGGAGCGACCGGAGGGACGAAGGTGGGAACGGGGGATGTTAGAGGACGTCTGTGTCGGCGGTCTTACTGGGACTTTTGGACTCAGTGTAACACAGTCGGGAGGAGTTTGGTAGGTGACTGAGTAAGGAGTAAGTCTCAGTTCCGATTCAAGAAGGTCTCCGGATCCTCTGGTGGGAGCGAGACCGGTGGAAACGGAGAGTCGGGGTTCCGACCGTCTCTGAAAGGTCGACGAGTAATGTGGACTCGGAGTCTCGGGAAGTGGTGTGGAACTTGGTAATCTACACGTGGACGGGGTCCTGTAAACGTGACCGATAAGGGACATGAACGTTGTGAGAAAAAGGATCTAAAGATGTATCGAGTGAGGAAATAGATGAAGGTCGGAAACGAATTTACAGGGGAAGAGTCATCCCGGAAAGAGTCTGTACGGAAATTTTAATGTGAAGTTAGTTCGTTAAAGTCAGAAGGAATGGGATGTACTTACAGAGGACGGGAGTGACTGAAGGATATGTTCTACCTAAAAATGAAAAATAATATAAATACCAGACAGACGAGGAATTGATCTGATATTTCACACACTCCCGGTCCTAAAAAAAAAAAAAAAAAACAAAGGGTACTCCATCACGAGTTGTTTATACACAACTTACACCTTACCTAAGAATTCATCTTCCGAGGAGGGTCTGACGGGGGAACCATAACACAGGGTCCTTCCTCTCGTGTGTGTGTGTGTGTGTGTGTGTAGGGGTCTGTCACACACCCTCGACTCTGGTCTCCCTAGGACTCGTGGAAAGAGACCTCTTCGAGGTCCTTCCGTCCGTCCTTTCCGTGGTCTCTTCTTTCCCTACTACCCTCATAGGCCTCCGACCTCGACACCCACCGAAGGGTCCTAAGAGCTCCAGGGTCGGTCCGTCTCCTTTCCAGTCTTCTCTCGACCGAACCTCGTCAGGACCTCTGTCTGTTCCGGGTCGACGTACAGGGACGGGGACTCCCGTCCTTCCCTTCGCGAATGTGTCTACGGTTCCACCTCCTGTCCGGGACCTTAGGCTGTGTTAGGACCCGTCACCGCCTTCAGTCGGACCCACTGCCTCGGGTATAAGGTGGTGAGACTTCTTACCCCGAGATCTGTGCAGTCCTGTTCAGTCCCGTTTCGCTCTGGTCAATGTAGAGACATGAAGACTTAAACAGCGCCGGCGTACGTCGAAAAGATAGGGAAAGTCTCGAGTCTGAGTCGTGTCCCGTTCGGGACTCAGGGAAGAGACCCGGAACTTGTTACAAAAAGTGTGAAAAAGAGGGTTCTTGGAATTTCCTTTTTCTCTCTCACCGGGTGTGTCCTGAGTCCTCAACATTCGGTTTCGACTACGTGACAATACCAATTAAAATATAGATGAACCGATTTGGTATCACAGGTCTATAAACTAATTGATAATAACACACACACAAAGACTCTGTCACAAAAACCTACTCTACTCGTTGACTTGGTTGTCTGAAACTCATTTCGTCTAACGGGAGGTTTTACACCCTCCCGAAGCAGGTCAGGTCGACTTCCGGACTTATCTTATCTGACTGAAGGGAGCTCCCTCTTTCTGGGGATGGTCGACTAACGGAAACCTAAACTTGTCGTCGAGAAGGGACGTAGAGGTCGGGCTGTAGGATAGGACGTCTGAGACATAAACGGTCTGGAGGTATAGAGTAGTCCGTTATAGGAAATTTTTTTTTTTTTTTTCCCTAAGATAAAGGACCACCAAGATAAAGGGACTTCTAGGGACTGATTACGTTCGTGACTCAGAATAAAATAAAGATTATGATACTTTATAAATACGAGATAGGTATTCTATAAGTATAAACAAATTTATATCTTTACAGGAGTCAGTCGTCTATTAGTTGTTTACGAACAACTCGTTTACCCAGTCCAGGACTGGGTAAACGGAAAAGATCTTCTGTGATGTATCGAAGGCCAAGGGTACGTAGTGGGGGGGGGGTTGGAGGTCTCAAGTCAGAGAGAGAATAGTAAATGAACAATTTAAGGGTAAGTACAAAGTTTCGGGTCGAGTAAATCAGGTGGACTTGACGATATGGACCGTCATTTTTTTGTTTCTTTATCGTCTTAAGGATCCTCCATTCTTCGTGGGATTGATCGAACAGGGTTTTTTTCAAAATGTTTTAGAACCTCTGGAGTTATCCTCTGTTTCAGATCGTGGTACGTTCCACTACCCCGATTATTTCTTAAGGACGTATTTCCCTCTGGGGGTTTCCCGATGTGGAGTCACTTACCAACTTATTTCTTATTTGTGTGACTTTTCTCTTCTCGTCGATCTTATGTACAGACTGAGTTTGAGTCACAGTCCGTTTCCCTCTCTTTGTGAAATGTTTCCCAACATTGATGTCCCAATGTTTCCTAATATTGATGTCCCAATGTTTCCCAACATTGATGTTCGGGTAAGAGTTCACTTAAACCTCAGTTTAAACACTATTTGTAGTAAGTTTGTTGATTGTAAAATCAACCATCACTGGGGTGTAACTACTCGTCGTTCTTTACGTTTGACTTTCTTACGTTGGAGATTCCTGGTATTTAAGTGTCGTGTGTGTTCCTTTTTTCATGGTATTCACTCTCAGGTGTCTTTGAGTTCTGATCTCTTAGTCTGGGCACTTCTGAGGTCTACAGTCCTAATAGTCGGTGCTTGATCTTCTCGAGACAGATTATACACATTGCGTTATTTTCTCTTCTAACTTTTATACTCGTTGTCGTTCTCTGTCATTTTTTAAGTTTTTTTTTAACTGGTTCGTCTAAAATCTTACTCTTTTCTCGTCAAATCTTCCTCAACTTCTCTGATAATCACTCCGTTCATTATGACAACTTCTTACGTCATGTTTTTCTGTTATTCTACCTTTTATAATTTTGTTCTCCAATTCTCTTTACCCTTACTTCTTGATAAACTTCTATTAATAAGTCTTAATGACCTTCTGTTGTTAAAAGTAGAGGGTTTGTAATTTACTCTTTTAATTTCTATCAGTGTGGTGTGACATTATGTATATTATTTTGTTGTCCTCTCTCTCTCTTAATTATAATTTTTGTCGGTCTCTGTTGTGGAGAGGATCAGGTAAGGGAGTGAAGGAGGGGGGTCCCCCCTCTACAAACTCCCATCTATGAAAGTTGTCCTCTATTCAGGGCCTTTGGATTATATGTCATGTTACTAATATCCTGATTTTTACATAATACTTTATACTTAATAAAAATTTTAGGTCCCCACCCCACCCCCCCCCCCCCTTCTACGGATGTTTTGTTCCTACCTATTGAAGAATCGTCGTTACTATTTTCGATTTTTTTTCTGTCACTTCATGATAAAAGTAACGTGATTCCTTTTCGTCGACAGTTGTATCTTCCGATCGTTTGGATAGAAATTCCTCCCTTTTCCTTTCTCTAAAAGTCTGTTTGTTTTTGTCTTAGGTGTGGTCGACCTCTATTTAAGATTTCGTACGGAAAAAGTCCGTTCTCCTTTTAATGAGGTGAGACTTCCTGCACCAAACCCGTTTTCCTTTGACCCAGGGTCATATTCCTGACTCTCTTTTTTACTTTACCATTGTACGACTAACAACGGACCCTTTGGATTTGACTGAAATTTACAGACTTTGTTGCTATTAGTAGAGATCGTAGTTTCTGTCGTCACACTATTGCTACTATTTTAAAGTCACGTCTCCAATCTTTATTTGTTCTCTCTTCTTTTTGTGGACTATTTTTTGGGGTCCATGCAACTCTCTTCCACTAATCTCGTAGGGTCACAAGGGTATAAAGGACCCTCGTCACATTTTTATGGTTAATTGAAATTCGGAATAATTAACTTCATCTGTAGAATTTCGTTGATCTCATTGACGATCTTCTTATATAGTTTATCTGGTTTCGGACCTGGTACACAGGCTTGGTTTACGTTCGAGGTGTTTACAGTTTCCTACCCCTGTTCCTGAGTCTAGTGTTTCTTTAACCAATCTTTGATTATTACTTTCTCTATTACCCCCTTTACGGGAACGTAATTCTTTAATTGGTATAAAGGTTTGTTAAGTTTTGACTTTCTCTTTATTATTACCTTTACAAATTATATATGTCTTTTTATTATTACTGTGATACTATATAATTTTGACTACCCATATCTCTCTCACTGTCAATCTCCAAGTCTCGGAATTTATGACTCTTTTCTCGAATTTTACTTACTCTATACATAAGTTTCATTCTACAATCTTTTCCTTGTCTTATCTGGATTTCTCTACGTTCCTTCCTTTATTCTCTGTCGTTTTTAATTATTATTTTTATCTTTACTCTCGTTCATAAATGACTCGTTTTAAGTCTGAATTTAACTTCTTTCATCCCTTTTGGTGATCTGATAGGTCCATGCTGGATTTACTTAGGGAATGTTAATATGTCACCTTCACTATTTATTTAAGTTTCTTAATCTAGACTATCTGTCTCACGAACTTCTTGATACCTGTCTCCAAGTACTGTAACATGTCCTCCGTCACTAGTCCTGGTAGGGGTTCATTTGCTTTACGTTTTTCCGTTTTACCAACAGACTACTCCGGAATGTTTATCGACTCTTTTCTTCTCTTCGCTTTCCGTTTCCTCTTTTCTTTTATATATGGGTAGACTTACGTCTCAAGGTTTCTTTTCGTTCCTCTCTTTTCTTTCGGAAGTGTCTCTAGTTACGTTTCTTTATCTCCTTTTGTTGTCTTACCCTTTCTGATCTCTAAAGAAGTTCTTTTAATCTCTATGGTTCCCTTGTAAAGTACGTTTCTACCCGTGTTATTTCCTGTCTTTACGATACCTGGATTGTCTTCGTCTTGTATAATTCTTCTCCACCGTTCTTATGTGACTTCTAGATGTGTTTTTTCTTAAATTACTGGGACTATTGGTGTTACCATACTAGTGAGTGGATCTCGGTCTGTAGGACCTTACACTTCAGTTCATCCGGAATCCTTCGTAGTGATGTTTGTTTCGATCACCTCCACTACCTTAAGGTCGACTCGATAAAGTTTAGGACCTTCTACTACGACACTTTCACGACGTGAGTTATACGGTCGTTTAAACCTTTTGAGTCGTCACCGGTGTCCTGACTTTTTCCAGTCAAAAGTAAGGTTAGGGTTTCTTTCCGTTACGATTTCTTAC
Source organism: Capra ibex (assembly GCA_006410555.1). Lineage (NCBI taxonomy): Eukaryota > Metazoa > Chordata > Mammalia > Artiodactyla > Bovidae > Capra > Capra ibex. The sequence goes on from SJYO01016970.1 coordinate 12,685,198, forward strand.
AAGTTTGGTGGTGTGTTAACGTGAGTAGAGTGTTCGATCGTTTCAGTACGAGTTTTAAGGGGTTCGGTCCGAAGTTGTCATACACTTGGTTCTTGAAGGTCTACAAGTTCGACTTAAATCTTTTCCGTCTCCTTGGTCTCTAGTTTAACGGTTGTAGGTAACCTAGTGTCTTTTTCGTTCTCTCAAAGTCTTTTTGTAGATTGAAGACGAAGTAACTGATGTGGTTTCGGAAACTGACACACCTTTGACACCTTTTAAGAATTTCTCTTCCCTTATAGTCTGGTGTAAAGGACGGAAGACTCTTTAGACACACGTCCAGTTCTTCGTTGTCAATCTTGATCTGCACCTTGCTACCTGACCAAGGTCTAACCCTTCCTCATACAGTTCCGACATATAACAGTGGAACGAATAAATTGAATATACGTCTCATGTAGTACACTTTACGACCTGACCTACTTCGTGTTCGACCTTAGTTCTAAAGGCCCTCTTTATAGTTATTGGTGTATATATGTCTACTGTGGTGGAAAGACCGTCTTTCGCTTCTTCTTGATTTCTCGGAGAACTACTTTCACTTTCTATTCTTACTTTTTCGACCGAATTTTGAGTTGTAAGTTTTTTGTTTCTAGTACCGTAGGTTAGGGTAGTGAATTACCGTTTATCTACCTCTTTGTTACCTTTGTCACTGTCTGAAATAAAAGATCCCGAGGTTTTAGGGACGTCTACCACTGACGTCGTTACTTTAATTTTCTGTGAACGAGGAACCTTATTTTCAATACTGGTTGGATCTGTCGTATAATTTTTCGTATCTGTAATGAAACGGTTGTTTCCAGGGAGTACGTACCTACACTATCAACCTGATATTTCTTCCGATCACGGCTTCTAAACTACGAAAACTTGACACGATAACCTATTCTGAGAACTCTCAGAGAACCTAACGTTCCTCTAGTTTAGTCAGTTAGACTTTCCTCTAGTTAGGATTTATAAGTAACCTTCCTAACTACCATTTCGACTTCGCGTTATGAAACCGGTGGACTACGTTTCCTGACTGAGTAACCTTTTCTGGGACTACGACTCCTTCTAACTTCCGTCCTCCTCTTCCCCTACTGTCTCCTTCTCTATCCGTAGTAGCTGAACTACCTGTACTCAAACTCGTCCGGGGTTCTCAACCACTACCTGTCCCTTCGGACTACACGACGTTAGGTACCCCAGTGTTTCTCAGTCTGCACTGACTCGTCGACTTGACTTGACTTTACTAGATGACTCGTGGACGATACACATCTTACGTTAAGGTACATAATCGAGTTAATTAGAAGTGTTCGTATATTCTGTGTGTGATAACGACAACGAGAAAAACGTCTACCCCCTTGTCTCCGTGTCTTACCCATTCCGTTTGTATTTTATTTCTCCTAACCGTTACGGTTTCTAGTTAAGAAACTTTACTGATTTTTGGGTCAGAGACCGTACTCACTTTATTCTTTTTTTCCATTTGTCTCTCTTCTGGGTTTATTTGTCGTAATTGTCACCCTTTCTCTTCGATGTCCCTAATTTATCTATTTATCCTCTGATAGTCTCTATTGAAATACTGTTATTTAAACTTTTGTCTACTGTGTCTCTGGAAAGACATTTTTTTGTGTTTAATACTTTAGACTGAGTCGTTCTGTACAAATACAGAACGACGTATTAGCATATTGTAATGCTTTCTTAATTTCTCAAACATAATCTTCATCTTTGGAAAACTGTTTCTGTGACCGGGTCTACCAAATATCGTACTAGAGAGTCTGTAATATTTATTTCTTGTTAGTTTAGAAAGTTTTTGTCCAGGGTAAATACTTCGATTATTTTAGAACTGTGATTTGGGTCTTTTCTTGTTCCACTCTCGTCTTTCAGTGTCCGGTTTAAGTCAGTTCTTGTGGTTACATTTTAAGAATTTGTATTATAATCGTACACTTTAGATCGTTATATGTTTATTATTTGTACAGTACTAGTTAACCCCAATAAGGTCGTTCCAACTGAATTTCAACCTTTTAAGTAAGTACATTTGTAGGGTAATTTTTCAATTTTCTTCTCTTTTGCACATTTATAGTTATCTACGTTTATTTTAAGTCATAAGAAGTTCTGGTTTCAGGGTCGTTTGACTCTTATTTAATCTGAAAGAATCGTCCTATTTCTCGTAAAGACTTTTTGGATCACGTTTATAGTTTGTGATACCATCACTTTTGTCGAAAGGGAAACTTTATTTATTCCTTACTCTGTTGTCAGAGAAGGCAGTGGTGAGACCTTTCCAATCTTTCTTTTCGTTCCTTTCCACTCTCCCTCTTTGTTTGGACAGGAGTAAACGTCTACTACACTAACAGAGACCCCTTACAGATTTTCTTAGATGTCCATTTATCTATCTTAATTGTTTCGTCAAATATACATATAGTTTAGTACAATATGTGACTTATAGAATAGTATAATCCAGTTAATAGGGAGTTTTTTCTCTCAATTTTTATTGTTTTGTTCAAATGACCAGTGTTTTAGTTATATGTTACGATTTAACGTAAAGGTACGGAGTCATTTTATTTTTCCTTAAAGTAAATGTCGTCCTTTTTTTCACATTTTATGGATCGTTGTTTAGATTACTTTCAGTGACTTCGAAAAAGACCTCTTTTAATTATTCGAGTTAAACAAATTATTAATATATATTATTATTAATAATAATAATAATATCGAGAATCACACAGAAGAGAAAGGGGAGGGGACAGAGAGTCGACAATCAAAGTAGGAACTCATCTCCCTCCTGGTCGTATAAATAGTCTTGTTAAAGACAAATGACTAATAGTGACTGGACATTGAAATTTTTAAACTCAAGATGTATGACCGAGGAAGTGATAGAAAGAGTGTCCACCCGTTATTATGACGATAGTCGTAAAGTGCTTTATTCAGAGTCTTTGAACTTCATTAAACGATTTTCTACCATTTCACACGTCCGTTGTCGTCTTTGGTCCAGATAAAACAAAGGTTCAGCTCGAGAAAGGTGGGGTAGAACACGGGGAATTTGTTCTCCAGTAACAGCTAATTAAGGGGTGTATCACTTATTGTCGCACGACCTTCGACCATAATTACTTTACGTCGTTACTTGTTCTACCTGTATTTGAACGAAAGAATCTTGGGTCTCAGGAGACGTCTTTTGTCTAACAATTTATTAATGGTGTCTCGACTTATTACGGTAAGATACCCCCGAGTCTCGTCCCCTTGTCCTTCCGAAGGACCTCCTTCTCCATAAATGAATGTTTGGTCTCTTCATACTCAACAGGACCATTTCTTATCACCTCTCCAATTCCATCTTCTCACTACCTTTCCATAAGGTCCGGCTTCCTTGTCGTACACGTTTCCGAACCTCCTCTCTCTGACCGGACTCGTGCCTTGTCTTTCGATCGATCTTGGATTCGACACCGGTTACGACCCACTGCCCGTTCCCGACTAGGTGTGTCCAGGTGGTGTCGTCAATCCCTCAAACCCGAACTAGGGTTCCTTTTACCCTTCTCCGATACGTGCGCAACAGACCAACAACGAAACAAAACGAACCCCGACACGGCCGAGAAGCATCAACGGGTCCAAAAGAGATCGACACTGACCGTCTCCGACGAGCGTCAGAAGAGCGACAACGTCTCATGCCCGAGTCCTCAACACCGTGTGCCTGAATCAACGAGACGTCGTACACCCTAGAAGGACCTACTCCCTAGCTTGGACATAGAGGACGTAACCGTCCGTCTAAGAAATGGTGACTCGGTAGTCCTCTCGGGGGTGGCTTCTCAAAATTCTTCCTCTTGTAGTACAAACTAAACCCAAAATCTTCTGTCTCACCTGTCTTATTTCCTTCTCAATGACTCCAGTCCTTCGACCCAGTCTCCTCTAAGAGTAGGGGTCGGATGGACGAAAGACAGGTAGGTCTCGGGAATGTTGGAGTACTCCTGTGGGGGTTTTGACCAGTCCTCAGATCCGGTGTCGTTGTCTCCGGTCAGGTCGTCGACTCCGGAAATCTTCCCCCTACTAATCAGGGGTCCGACTGTTTCCTCGAGTCTTCAAACCCCCGTCACTTTTCTTTTCGGTCTTAGTCCTAGAACCACGGGGGTCCTGTGAGACAGATAATAGCGAGTAGAGACAGAGACTAAGAAAGACGGTTCACTGGAGTCAAAGAGGGTGACGTGAACCCGTTCTGGGTGTTCCGGTCCCTTCCACCGGGGTTCTCAGATGAAACTTGAGAATGAGGTTTCCGTTCTCCCTCAAAGAGGGTATCTGTCGTCGTCTTTTAGGGTCCCCTCCGGGACTACCCACCCAGGACTTGGTCATCTCTCCGACATGAGACTAACCGGTCGGACCCAGTGTACAGATAGGGACTCGAGATTCGACCCTTCACGCCTCCGACTTGTCTTTACCTTTCCGACATGGTACTGGACCGTTATCCCTTCCGATCACTTGTCCAATTTTTGTTTGGTTCATGTATTAGTTGTTGTGTATGTCTGGATGTACGTCCATTACCACCCACCAACTTGGTAAATAATGTAGAACGGGGTGTTTGAGAGGATCTCGATTGATCATCTTTGTCTGATTTTGGGTGGTTTCATTGATCAGTCAGACCTAGTTAGTCAGGTTGGAGGTCAGTCACGTTCCTCCTTTTCTTTCAGTCTGCTACAAACCCCGACCTGAGTATCCCCTGGGTGTCACGACAAGACTGTTAAGACAGGTTTATTGACGGTCAGTCTCTGGGAGGGCCTCAATCGTTACAGTGGTCCTCGACAGGTTTTGGGTCCGGTCTCACTCACCTGATGACCCGTTTCCGGTTTAGGGGACGGGAGAATAAAGTTCGACGGATATTCTTTCTCGGTGGACTTTGGACGTTGGGCGTGGAAGGGGTCGGAGGACACTGGAGTCTGTTCTGGGTCGAACTGTTTGGGAACTCGAGTCGTCAAGGTGAAGAGTCATAGCTAAGATCTCTTCGTAAGAGTGTATGTGTGTTACTCTGTAAGTGTCTTTAAAGATGACGTCGTGAAAAATACCTCTCTTTTTTCCACTTCCCTTGAATTTACAGATAGTTATCCCTTTACAAAAAAATTTTCTACTACGCCCGAAGGGATCACCAGATTGCCAATTCCTAGGCGGACGGTTACGTCCCCTGTACCCAACTAGGTCTTTCTAGGGTGTACGGCTCCCCGTTGTTTGTCAACACACGGTGTTGATGACTCGGGACCCGTGGGATCTTGGACACGAGACTTCGTTCTCTCAGGGTGTGTTACTCTTCGGACGCGTGACGTTGATCTCTCGTCCGGGGCTAGCGACGTCGATCTCTTTTCGGTCGTGTGTCGTTGTTTCTGGGCCACGTCGGGATTTGTTCATTCACTTTTAGAAAAAATTTTTTTCCACCGTGAAGGTTCGGTGCCTTGTACTGTGTACTGGAGTAATCTTATTCTCTCGCGAGATACACGATTACATCTTTTTACGGACCCTACAATGATTATAATTTTTTTTTCGGTCTACGTTTTTGTACGTATAACATACTATGGGAAGTACAAAAAACTTTCTGGGTATCGTTTTCGTGTACGTATACATACATATATTTACGTACCTTTACTTCGATATTCCTAACATGCGGTGAGACTATTGTCACCAATGATACCTCTTCTCTAACTTTACATCCCCACTCACCACCTCCTTCCACCGGGTTCCTTCAAAAAGAAATAGATTCAACAAGTTGATAGACTGTTCCTTTTATATACGGCGATCGTGAACGTGTCAGCTTCAATTATAAATCTCTCTTTCGGTCCCCCAATATACGTAACATCGTGACGGTCCTTATTGTCCTTTGGGTTTTTTGTTGGATTTGTGAGTGGACTTTTCCTCGTTGATGTGGTTATGTCGTGGAGACTCTTTTCCTGTGACCCGTCGACGACTTTTTTTTACCGCGTCTCGGTTCATCCTTTTATAAGAGACTTTTACTTTTTTCGTTCGAAGTTCTTACTACGAGCCTCATATTGGAGCACAAATGTTTTGTTTCTACTCAATAGCATGTGATTCTCCCTTGTCTGTGCACGGTTTGGTGGTTGTCCCTCACAGAAGCTCGCCTACCTACGAGAACCTCAACGTGTCTACATCCAGGTGAGGGACGGGACCTTGGTCGACTCACCAGAACCACGACCCCGCGCCCACCCCCCACCGTGGCCGAGATTCGGGGAAACGAACAGGAATTTTTCTCTCCCGGTGTCTTGGATGGAACGTCCCGACGATTGTCCTAACTTCCTGGCACTTAAAATTTTCGGACTGAGACGTCGGTAGAAAGTCGTTCGAGTAACAGGAGTTACGGACGCGACAAAGTACACCTTCGCGCAAAGCCTCGACCCCCTTGGCCTGTGAGTTTGATGTGAGATGATGTTACGAGCCTAAAAATGTCGTTCGAACGGAGTGAAGGTACAAAATTTCTTGATTTTCCTCTTTTGTTCGGTCGGGTTGTCGACGGACACTACACAAGAGACTGTCGTCGACCTACGAGGTGGGGTCCCGACAGACCTGCACTTTGAGGACCCGGGCAGTGCGGCCGGCAGCGACTGGCGCCCGACACTCACACGTGTGGGCCGGTGGTGGTCCAGAGTGGAGCTCTTTTGACGAAGGTCAAGGTTCTGACACTAATACCTCTGAGTGTCCATTTTACTCGGTCCGGGAGTCTCGTGTTCCTAGGGAGGATCGATGTCCGAGTCCTGGTCCCCCCTGTCCGTTCTCCACCTACTGTCCGTAAGAGGATAACGAACGGACAGACGCAGGACCCTAAATTATGTTAAGCCTGTGAAGTCGACTCACCGCCGACCCCGAGGTCGGTGCACTTTAGTCCGTCTATTTATGACCTCGTTTCTCGCGGCTCTGGGACCAAGGGACAGTAGAACAGTCGTCGAGACGGTCTCGGGGCGACCGTGCAATTCAGTGACTTAGTTAGTCCCGACTTCCCTCCTCCGACTCTTAAGGTGTTCTAGCGCGGAACTCTTAGTGTACCAAGACGACGAGAGGGAAACTCGTAGGTCCTCCAGGTAGGTCGTTGTGTCTCCTCTGGGGCCCGTGTCCGTCACCTAAGACTCGTGGATGGGACTCGGTCCGGATTCTTAAGTGACCGTCACGTCCTGTGAACCCAAGCTGGGGACCCAACCCTTCTAGGGGACCTTTTCCCTTTCCGATGGGTGAGGTCATAAGACCGGACCTCTTAAGGTCCCTGACATATAGGTACCCCAACGTTTCTCAACCTGTGCAGACTCACTGAAGGTGAAAGTGAAGTGAAGTGGTGCGCGGTCCAGTCGTGCCCAGGGGCCTTGCGTCGTCTCTGTCCTGTCGCTGTACGAAACATCTTCCTCGAAGACCCAACCCTGGGAGAGACAGGGGTCTTAGGTTCGGGGTTGGTGGCGTTCCCGCCGTAGAGAGTGAGAGACCTTGGCGAGACCCTGGGTCCCTGGACTCACGGTCAGGGGTAGCCCGTGACACACCCACTCGGTACTTGGGACCATACTAGCCGGCTCAGTCGGGAGGGGACCCTTGTGACCTCACTCACGCCCCCTCTCGTTTCCCAGACTGCGAACGAGGAAGTAGAGGGTGTACGAACCGCGGTACGTCTCGTACTCCCACTCAGCCGTTGTTGTACCTGTACGGGACGTCCTTCGTCCGTGGAGCTTCTTACTCCGGTAATAGGGGTCCACCGGTTCTGTTCGGGTACCACGGAAACGACGGCGGGTCGGGGAGAGTAGATTTCATTTAGTCAGGACTTATAAGTAACCTTCCTGACTACGACTTCGACTTTGAGGTTATGAAACCGGTGGACTACGTTTCTTGACTGAGTAAACTTTTCTGGGACTACGACCCTTACTAACTTCCGTCCTCCTCTTCCCCTGCTGTCTTCTACTCTACCAACCTACCGTAGTGACTGAGTTACCTGTACTCAGACTCATTCGAGTCCCTCAACCACTACCTGTCCCTTCGGATTGCACGATGTCAGGTACCCTAGTGTTTCTCAGCCTGTACTGACGTGTTGACTTGACTTGACTCGGGGAGATTCGAGCCCCTCCCCTAGTTCGTGTCTCTGGAAACAGTCGGGAAGGTCCTATCACCCTTCTAAGGGGTCCCTCAGGTACCTGGTTCGACGGAGGTAGGGAGGGTCACTGGAATACGGGTCGTATTAGGGAGGTGGGAGGGAGACAGGGATGTTTCACTGTTGGAGGGTTGTGTAGTGAATTTTTCAAGATCCAGAGGTTTTGTCTGGTTTATGGTGCAACTAGCTATAAAACGGTTGGAGTCCCACTAACGACGACCCCAAAAGACAGGGAAAAAGAAAGAAAAGGTGGTGGACGGGGTGTAGTACAGTTCTACTGGAGTTAAGTACGGTAGAGAGGGAAGGTAGGTGGGGGTGCATCGACAGGGTAATTAAGGAAACCTAGGGGGTGTCTACTGGCTCGTCGACGGGTTCGGACACGACGGGACCTGTCGTCGGACCCTAGGTTTGGGGATCTGGGGTCGTAGGAGCCACTTACTTGTACTGAGTGGGTCTCGTAGACTGGAAGGCGGAAGTGGAGTAAGGAAGGGGGACCTCGACACAATGTCGTTCGTTCGGGGACGGGGGTAGACCCGGAACCAAAGGATAGGCGTCTCACTCTAGGTCCGTTCTCCTAGCAACTTCTGTTGTAAGAGGTAGGAGTAATATGTCGACGGAGAGGGACTGAGTGCCGCCCTCGGAGCACCCTATCCTGGTACACAGGGAGTAGAGGTCCAGGGTCGAGTCCCGGACGTATGTCCTCCCGTCTACCTCGTACCAAGACTCTCCCTGAACCTCAGGGTGTCTCTCTGGTCCCGTCCTTCCTCCCCACTTCGGAGTTCAGGGTCGAAAGAGAAGTGGTCTGTGTTGGGGACTCGTGAAACGTGGGTTCCCAGAGGACGGGAGGCGGTATTCTGCACTCTCGTGGGAGAAGAGGTAGTTCCGACATCGACCTCCAGTTTACTCTTTTTACCCACATTTCGAGAGTCGTGTCTCGGGTCGCGTATCGTTCACATACTACTTCTAAACAACAATGCCTACTGCTATGAATCTTGTTGGCAAACTTATTTTGTATTTTGGTCGCTAGCAATGAAGGATGAGAAAACGCTGAAGCCGAGGGACAATCGTAAGTAAGTAAGCAAAGTGAGTGTACTTGACTCATGGAAGGTTCCGGGTCGTCTCGAAGGGACCCTGATATCCCCACTTCCCCTGTCCGTCCCGGTGGGAGGACCCTGACTGTCAGAGGACCCCTTCTCGCTGCAAGTGGTTCATTTCCTTATTTGACTTGTTAGCACCTGTCCTCTTCTAGAAAGACTTTTACTAGAAAAGAAGAAACAGACTCTTGTCTTTGTTTTGCTTTACGGCGTAGTCGAAGTCCCTCCGAGAGAACGGAGGTGGTACAGTGTCCGTGAGGGAGGTTTGCCGTGCGGGAGGGGAGAAGGAAAAGAGACGGTTTGTTCGAGGGTGAATAAAGGGTTAGGGGTCGACCACGGTTGAGACCCGGGAATGCTGGGAAGGATCTGTGGGTGGGGTGAGTGTCGTTGGGGAGAGGAGGAGGTCTTTGGTAGGAGACAGGAGTGGTCTGTCCGAGTGGAGGAGACCCGAGGTCTTAGGCGTCGTACACTGGTGTGGAGACTGGGTTCGCCCGACCTGGTTCTGTCCTACGAACTAGGTCCAGCCTCGTATGACCCTAGATCCGGACCCTCGGAGCCAGATGACCCTCCGGACCCTTCTTCCTCAGGACCCGAGGTCCCCCCTACACCCCTACCTCGACCCTTCTGCCCTGTCCTGCCGACCTGTTCCCCGAACACAGGGGAGAGGGTAGGTGCAGTGGGTAGGTGTACCACCCCGGATCAACAAGTGAATGTGTACGAGGTCCCATGAAAGTCCGGATGGGTGGACTCTTGGGTCCTCTACGGAGTCTCAGGACGAGTGGGGGAGAGGAATGACGGACCCGCCATTCGTTCGACGTGCCGGTGACCCCCTCTTAGGACCCAACCGGTAATTGCACCTGGATTGGTGGGTCCCACCCTCCCCTGTAGGGTCGGACGTGGGGGTTTGGGCCGACGAGTGACGACTGTCCTTCACCCTCTCCTCCCCTCGAAACTGTAGACGGAGTCCCCGACGAGTAGGGTACCTACCAACTACCGCCCCTTTCGTTCCCGGGGTCTCCTCCCCGAGTCACGGGTGACTCCCCTGTCCCCTCGGGTCGAGAGACGGACGTGACCAATGTCGAGTTAAACCATCCCTTCCTTACTCTCTCTCCTCCACGCTGTGGGGAGCTCCCTGCCCTTCGTCTGTGTCCCTTCTCTCCTATTGACGGGAGATTTTCGTGTCTCTCTGCTCGGTAATTAAATTACCCAACTAAAAAAAAGTTCTAAGGATCATCGAGTAGTTGAACTCTCCAAAAAATTTATGGCAAAAAGTTTTAGGAAACACAGATTTAGACCGGAACAGGTCATTCATGTAAGTTGGGTGTGACACCTGGAGGGGGGACTGGGGAGTAGCTTGTCCGAGCCTTCGGGACGGACTGACCGAGGACCCGTCCAGACTCGGACCCAGACCCCCGAAGGGTTCTTCCCAGCGGAAATGAAGAAGGAGGAGTCGTGGAGCAGGGGATGGACACCTCTACGGGGGCCGGCCCACAAGTGTGGAGAGGAGAAGAGATAAACGAGAGGAAACGATCTATTTCGTCCGGTCGCAGTTCCGAAGTCATTGGAGGGGGCGTTGGTGGTGGTGACTGCTGAGGGTTCGTAAAGGGAGGTCGGACCTTAAGGTCCAACAATCTAGGTCGACGGAAGAGCTGTGGAGGAAGGTCGGTAAATTACTCGTAGAGTTTGAATTATGGGCTTTGACTTGAGGTCTGGCAGTGGACAGGGGTCGCCACGGTAGGGTAGGTGACGGACGGGGAAGGTGACGAGAGGGTACAGACCTTTGTCTTCGAGGGAGGAAGAGTAGTGAGTCCTATTTCGGGTCTCAGGTGGAACTGCCGAGTGACAGAGAGTGAGGGGTGTGGGTTCTTCGGGGGTCGTGTAGGGTTACCGAGATCGAGGTCTCAAGGGTGTGACTGGCAAAGGAGGGTGACGGTGTGCGGAGAGAGCGTCGACGTGTCTCCCCGAGGGACGAGGTGAGAGGAGGTCCCGAGGTGAGTTGGGGGTAAGTCGTCGACCCGTGCAGGTTTGAGTTCAGTCTCGTGCACTGAGGAGACGAGTTTCGGGCGGAGGGGCGGTCGAGAGGGTAAGAGTATCGTGAGTCCCACTGGGACTCCAGGAATGGTCCGGGACGTCATCGTTGGTTTGAGGGGCGTGGGGAGGGGTCGGGGCGGACCCCACGAACGTCTTTCCTCCCTTCTGGTTTCTTACTCCCGCTGGATGGACGGACTCGTCTGTCCCCTGGTGTCGCGTGTGGGCACGAACCTACGCACACGGGGTCACACACACACGTGATCACACCGGTGGACCACGTGACGGCTTCCCCACTCCTCCTCGTTCGGTCCCCCTCTCCGTCTCTCGTAGTAGAGTGAGTTGGTCGGGCTGGACGTATAGACTTACTCGTTACACACACACGTAAACACAGTTACACACACAAACACAGTTACACACACACAGAGACACACCCATAGGTCCACTCCCCCCCGCCCCCAATAGTGTGTATTTCTTGAGTGAGAGTCGGTAGGGGTGTCGGGTGGACTCCCGAGGTACCGACTGGGACCAGGAGTCCCCGTATTCACTTCTCCCAAGAGAAACGTTCGAGTTTCCCTTTTCTTCACAGGTCGTTGGTCAACCCTTCACCGGCCAATATTTGTGGTACCTTCTACCCCCCCACTCCACCGTCCATCGCCCAAGACCTGAAGTACGATTCGAATCGAAGTACCCTGCACCTTTCCTAATATCCTCCGTTCGCACATGTCCCGACAACCATGGATGATTCACGAACCACTTTCCGTCGAGAGCCATAATAATAGAACAGTAGAAAAGGAGGAGACCTGTTGGAGAACCCTCGTCCTAATTCTGACGGTACAGTGTCCCCTTCGAATTCCTTCACTCAGTCACTACCTTGACCCTGAACTTGGGTCCAGAAACACCGAGGTCTCGGGTCCGAGAACTGTACCGGGTGGACGAGATGGAGTCAGGAAGTCTCGGGTCTCAGAGGTGACCACGGTAACCCAGTCCTGACTGAACGTCCGTCGTCTCGAACACCGGCCACCTCTAGACCTTTTCTCACAGGTCCCACTACCCCAGTCTAGATCGGTCCGTCTATCGGTAACGATCACAGTTGTACGTCACCTGTCCGTCCCCGTCTTTATCTGGGTTCGTCCTTCTATTCGTCTCTGGGAGGGGGATGCGGACCGTAAGCTCCGGAAAGCACTAGACCGGGTGGGAGAGTCCACCTGTACGACGGGACTTGGTATAACCCAAGGATAAAGGTCACGTAAGATAAAAAAAAAGAGAAGGAGGAGTAAGTGGACTGTTTGAGGATGACTAGGTCGTTTTGGGTCTGATCTCCGTTAGAGAAGACCTTTCGGGGGTCTACTATTCAATACAGTAGAGGTCACTCCTCAGACCCAGAGTCACTCCCACTCCGACACAGGTGCCAACAGGGGTGATTCGTCGTCTCGGGTGTAGGTTTGATTTTGTCAAGTTCCCCAAAAGACTCCGTCTTCGGTGGCCGGAGTCACTGTTAGGTCCCCACTCTACTCGCAAGAGCAGGGTAGTTAGGGTCGGTGTCCCGGAGGGACAGGCTTGTGACGGGAGTGGCGGGACACTGAGCCGGGTGAGGATCGTCGACTCGGATCGAGGTCGGAGAACCTTTCTCGTGTCACCCTCAGGTCACCGGGTCCCGGTCTAGGACGGAGTTGTGAACGTCTCAACAGAAGTTCAAGGCAGTGAAGAGACTCGAGGGCACGGTAGGAGTTCAGTATGTCCCGACTGTCACACAAGAACGAGTGTACCGGAACTCTTGCTCGGATTAGGTATATACTTCCTTCGGCCGGGTCTCGGTCCACTACGAGGTCCGTGTTCACAATTCAACCTGGTAAGTTCCGGGAACCTATTACGACCGAAAGTGATTTGACCCCCGTAAGGTGTAACGCCGTGGGTCAGTCTGAAACTACGTACAAAAATTTGTACGTAATCAAGACATTACTCACACTTAAGACCGAGACTGACAAAGGCGAGACTGAGGGTGATCCCGAACGGGAGAGGTACGGAGTGAGGGGAACAGACTCTGAGAAATATTTCGGAACAGTAAGCGAGGGACTCAAAGTTTATAAGCACCGTCATTTTGGGTGAGTCTAAGTCCCTCTGTTTTTCGGCTCTCCCATCTTTCTCTTTGTGACTGTCCCTCTTCGGTCCCCACAGTGTCGTGGAGAGTGGGGAGGTCCCGACCTTTCCGACCCAAGTCTTGCGGACGCACTTGTCCCCGACGATTAATTCGCGTCCTGAGGTCCTTACCCTCGGGACCTCCTTCAGACACTAACCGAAACGAGACTTCCGTCCTCTTCCACCCGTTACGCCTCGGCCTCGGCACGTCCCCTCTTCTCGGGACCCGGGGAGTCTCGGGTCTACTCTTACCCTTCTCATTCTCCCTCCCTCCCCCTCCACCATAGACCCCTCGTGTTCATAAACGTGTACCGAGTAAAGTAGGGTGTCGGTAGGATCACCCACACTCAGGTGGGTAAAATGTCTACTCCTGTGACTCCGAGGTTCACCAGTCCTCTGAACAAGTTTACTACCTCCGACCGGGATACGAGTGATACCCCTACCTCTACGGGGATCAGGGGACCTTCTGTCTGTCACTCCTACGTTCCCCCCAGACTACCCCTTTGTGTCCGCTATACCCTCGGTCTCCTCCTGGGATTGGTCGGACCCCACCCGACAGACAAGGCCCCAGACTCCCACTCGTCTCCAAGTAGGACCGTCCTCCTCCTCTACCCCTTCGTCTTCTCTCTTCTTCTCTACGAGTGGATCTTTCTTGTTGGTCATGGTTCGGGGTCCCGTTCGCACCCATTTCGGCAAGGCCTTTGACGCCCTGTCCGGCGAGGTCGACCCTCTCCCGGTGGGGTGTCCGCCCGTCTCCCTCCCCCGTCCACTCCTCCAGCACCAGGGACTCCTCCACTCGTGTCGACGTACGATTCTCGGGTCTGAGACCTTGGTTTGGGTTCGGGACCACGAGGGGTCGACCCTCCGGGACCCGTCCAGAGATTGTGAAAGACCCGACAAGGTAGTAATTGACCCCCTGTACCATCGTCGGTGGAGGAGAGTCCCGCCTGACCCCTAAGTTCCTCGGCTCTTGTCACGGCCCCGGTGACATCCCGACAGACTTGCACTCGGAAGGGACGGTCGGAACGTGGACCCGTGAGACCGGGCACGACCCGAGTGGGACGTCTCTCACTTACGGGTGTCGGACCTCTGACACCGGACCCCAAAGTCTCCTACTGACGTGGGGGAGGGACAGGGGAGGAGTGGGCAGGACCCGACTCCATTGTCTTGTCTCTCAAGGGAAGGTGGAAGAAGCCGACTCGGTGATAGTAGGGGAGGGGTCTTAAGTGACAGTACAACTGTGTCTGCGGAGACGAAGACGTCACGGACGAAGGAACCCGGGGCTCGGGTGTGTCGAGTCTCACAAGAGGGTCGACACATCACCCCCCGGGAGTGCCGGGGTTCCCTTCTCTTAGCGAGTCCTACCGTGTCCCGTCACTCTCCATGCCGGCACTAACCTTGGGTCCAGACGACCGAGAGTCCACGGACCAGGAGACGTCTGAGACGAGGGACCTGACGGTGCCCTTTCTACTCGTCTCTTCAGTCGGGCCAGGTCCGTCTACGGGTGGTCCGACACCCAAGTCGGGTGAGGAGACCAATGAACGTATATAAACGTACGCCCCGAGTCTCTGAGTTTATACCCGTTATTTTAGTTAATCACACTGGTTGGTCACCCGTGCATCGATGTCCTCTGGGAGTTGGTTCCATTTTTCACTTTAGCTAAAACTTTTACTAGGTAGAGTTGCGGAGGACCCAGTCGTCTCAACTGGGACTTGGTCCGAGTCGGAGGTTGGTAGTCGGGGAGGTCCAGTCTTCACCCTGTGAACTCCCTTCTCCTTGAGAAATTAAGAGACCTTATTCCTCAACACAAGAATGTGGTTTTATGTGGAGTTGTTTTGTTCCCGGTGCTCATCGTCCTACCTACTACCCGGACAAGAGACGTTTGTGTAATGTTCGACTGATAGGTCGGTCGGGGCTCGAACACCGCGAGTCTGTTGAGAATGGTCACCACTCCCCTGAAGGACCCCCCATGTCTCTGTCGTCCACCAGACCAGGTGTAGTGTGTCTTTGGAAGGTCCATTCGACGAGACTGGTTGGGAGGTCCTAGACGGGTAATTACCCGGTGAGACAGGGACTCACTGGTTCACCTCCTCTGTCCCATCCCTCGGTACTCTGGGTCTATTTCAGTACGGGATCTAGGAATTTTAAAGATCACGCAAATTCACTGTACCTTCACTAGCGTCCAAAAGATGGCCGGGGTTCCGATCTCCAGGAAGAACCCGGTCTTGACAGGTGGGTGTTCGACCTCTTTTCGACGTGCCACCTAAGTCGGACGGTCCTACGCACTTACTTGGTTCGTGACTTTTCGTCTCCTCGTTCACTCAGCTACGGACTTACTTACCTACCTCCTTACCTGACTTACCAACTCTCGTTCTTATTTACGTGCGTGACTTGTATGTTCATGCCTAATGACCTACCGTCGTTCGTGCAGACGGACTCACTGGTTCCGATCTAGTGTAACCCATCCTTGGACCACGTGTCTCTCCAATCTTCGAACGGAGTTCAGTGTGTCGATCACACTCCGTCTCAACCCTGAGGTCGAACCTGCAGACGGGTGTGAAGGTCGAGACGGAACCCCATCATAGTACCGACTCCGAGTAGCCTTCCCGACCCGGAAGGGTAGTGTGGGTGGGATGGGGGACAGCTGTAAGTTTTGTCGGACGACTTTAGGTCGAGGGTGGGAGTCTTACCACGGACCAAAAGGGTAGTGTAGTGAGAAGAACGACTACGGACCCTAAAGCGACCCTCGTCTAGAACGGAAAAGGTACTAAGAAAGATCCTGGGACTATGACCCTTTCTAACCCCCGTCCTCCTCTTACGCCGTCGTCTCCTACTCTACTAACCCACCGTAGCGGTTGACCTATCTGTACTCAAACTCGTTTGAGGTCCTCTATCACTTCCTGTCCCTTCGGACCGCACGACATCAGGTACCCCAGCGTTTCTCAGCTTGTACTGAATCACTGACTTGTTGTCGTTAAAGACGGAGACGTCTCGACTTCCCGATCCTATTCTCGATCGTCCGGCTCCTGCCGAATGACAGTGAGGTCGTCCCGTGGTTTCCTTCGCCACTCACAGTAACGGCCCTCGACAGTACCGGATACGGAAGGTATCGGGGTAACGGGAGTTTTCAGCAACAAAAATCGGTCCTCTATCAAGTCAAAGACAGAACTATAGACAATGAACAAATCGGGTAAGTCGTAAAACCCCACTTATCTCCCTCCGTTCCTCATCACGGTGCCTCTCTCCCCACTCACTGAATATACCCCTATCTAAATCCGAGTCGTAGTCGACGGTTTAGAGTTGTCACTCTGTTAAACGGGACAGTTTACCACTCGAGGGGCAGGGATCTTCACAGGTTCAATAATGTTGTTTCTCCCTCGAAGGATATAATGTCCTCCTTCAACCCGATTTCAATAAAGGACACGATTATAGGACTAAGGTTGTAAAGATAAAGTCGAGACAAGGAGACTTACGGAAATACAACAGGGTGCAGAAAACATTTCTAAGGATTTAGGAGTCTTAGACACCCGGATACTCAGACACTTACGTAGACACGAGGATATTAAGATCCTGAGACGTCCTTCTACTCTACGAGTCTAGAACGCCAAATTTCTAAGATATTTTACGTAGAGACTCGGACACTTTCTACGAGATTAGGGTTCTAAGACACGTAGAGTCTACAAGACTGACCATGATCGTATATAAGGTCTTACGAGGTCGATGTGTTCCCTTCATTTCCACGTTTCTAGGACCCGAAGAGTCTGAAAAACTATAGAAATCCTCTAATAAGCCACCAAAAAGAGGTCACTGGAGAGTCGTGATTTTTCACCTCATGGACCCATAAAGGAAAAGTAAGCGGAGGGAGAGAGTAGGGGTGGACCGAGTGGGAGGAGAGAGAGAAGTTCCTGGGTTTCGGGAGTCTCACCTTACTTTGTAAGGTCTTCAGAGGTGGGGTACAAGTGGGGGTGGAGGTTGACTCGGAGGTGGACCAATTGGACGGTCGTCTGTGTGTGGGGAGGGAACTGCGATCACGTGTTTGACGAAGAGACCTAAGAGCGTGTATGTGAGGGGGCCCCTGGTGGGGGGTCGAACCTCGTGGTCCCGACTCTGTGGGGAGGGACGTGGGGTCCAGGAGAGGAGGACGGGAGGGGACCGGGGGTCTGGACCCACTGTTCACACTCGATGTGGGGACGACGGGACACGAACCCTGGAAGAACCACCCCCTCAACAGTGGACACTGTTGGGTCCACATTCCAGTGGTGTCCCTGCGGACGTGTACGGGGGTGTAGAATCCATCCAAATCGACCAGAATTTCGGGTCTATTATTTTTGGTAATCTTTTAGAGACCCCTCTACAGCAGGGTCTTCTTGTGGAGTCCCTAAAAAAAAATGGAGATGACAATTAATACTCATCCCTACGTCAGAAACCTTTGGTTCACCTTAAAAAGACCAAATTCATTGACAATCAGTGAGTCAACACGGGTTGAGAAACGCTGGGGTACCTGACGTCGGGTGTAGAGGACACAGGTACTGTAAAAGGTCCATTCTTATGACCTCGCCCAACGGTAAAGGAAGAGGTCCCCTAGAAGGACTGGGTCCCTAGCTTAGGCCCAGAGGACGTGACGTTCGTCTAAAGAAATGACTGACTCGATGTTCCCTTCGGGAAAAGACTACTCAAAGTGAGTTTTGTTTGTGGAACCCCCCTTCTTCGGTCCTCGCGTGAAAGGAAAGTCAAGCCAAACACAAGGGACTAGGAGAGCGGGAGAGGCGCCTCGAGAAGGGGAGAGTCAAGTCAAGTCAAGTCAAGTCAGTGAGTCAGCACAGGCTGAGACGTTGGGGTACTTGACGTCGTGTGGTCCGGAGGGACAGGTAGTGGTTGAGGGCCTCAGGTGGGTTTGGGTACAGGTAACACAGCCACTACGGTAGGTTGGTAGAGGAGGGAAGAGGAGGACGGGGGTTAGGGAGGGTCGTAGTCCCAGAAAAGGTTACTCAGTCAAGAAGTGTAGTCGTAGTCCACCAGTTTCATAACCTCGAAGTTGAAGTCGGAGTCAGGAAGGTTACTTGTGCGTCCTGGCTAGAGGAAATCCTACATGACCAACCCAGAGGAGACGACGACGACGACGATTCAGCGAAGTCAGCACAGGCTTAGACACGCTGGGGTATCTGTCGATCAGGAACAAATTAGACCCGAGAGTCTTCCGAGACTCGTGGTCTGCAGGACGACCCAAGTGAAACCAAAAAGGTGTTTCTTGACCTAGGGCCCCTCCATGGATACCCTCTTCCGTGCCTCTCCGACCTTAACACCTCCGACGTAGACGTCAGTCAGGAGGTCCCATCGGGGGTGGATGGGACTGGAGTCGCCCGTCCACCGCCAGGACCCCTTGGACACAGTCTCTCCCTTGGGTCTCGGATCTCGGGCCGTCTGAATCGGCACCTCCGCTCTTGGGTCCCACCGACCCCGATTTAGAGGGTTCCAGACCCATGTCTCTGGACGGACACTCCCTCCCCCCCAATGACCCTTGGTCCTCCGTTCCCACGGACAGTCGGACGAGGCACACCTGACCTCCGTTCTCGTAGAGACCGTCGACGGAGGGGCCGGGGAGACTAGTCTCCACTTGTTTCTCCTCGGACGCGGGAAGGGTCCGGTTCCGTCCTGTCGGTAGCCGAGTTCCTGGTCTCTGGTCCGACGGAGGGACCTCCCTCTGTGGATACTCCGGTCTCGTAGTCCCCGTCTACTCTTGGTGCGTCGGAGCAGTAGCGGGACCGGACAAAGGGAGGAGGGGAACGTCCCGACTCCACCGTCGATGGCACTACCGCGTCTGTCGGTCCCTGTCCCGGACCCCCGGGTTCCCTCCCCGACTGTACCCTCTCCTCCCCCTCCTTCCCTCTACCTCCCCCAACATAATTATCGGGGTCGGGAGTGGACACTACCCGTAAAGTGTGTGAGACAGAAGAAATTAGGAGTGTTACCGGGACCCTCGGAGACAATTGCAGGGGTAAAAAGTCTACTCTTGTGACTCACAG
Organism: Capra ibex; assembly: GCA_006410555.1. Lineage (NCBI taxonomy): Eukaryota > Metazoa > Chordata > Mammalia > Artiodactyla > Bovidae > Capra > Capra ibex. The sequence goes on from SJYO01016970.1 coordinate 12,704,583, forward strand.
GCACTACTATACTGTTCGGGCTCAGCGGTCGACAAGTCACTGTCCCGGTCCAAGGGTAGGTCCGGACAGACCGAGGTTTCGTCCACTAAAAGAACACGGGGTTAGTTGTGTCTGTACTTTATTGGTTGTGGCTACGAAAACTTGACGCCACAACCTCTTCTGAGAACTCTCAGAGAACCTGACGTTCCTCTAGGTTGGTCAGGTAAGATTTCCTTTAGTCAGGACCCACAAGTAACCTTCCTGACTACGACTTCGACTTTGAGGTTATGAAGCCGGTGGACTGCGTTTCTCGACTGAGTAAACTTTTCTGGGACTACGACCGTTTCTAACTTCCGTCCTCCTCTTCCCCTGCTGTCTCCTACTCTACCGACCTACCGTAGTGGCTGAGTTACCTGTACTCAAACTCATTTGAGGTCCTCAACCACTACCTGTCCCTCCGGACCGCACGACGTCAGGTACCCCAGTGTTTCTCTGTCTGTACTGACTCTCTGACTTGACTTGACTTGACTCAACTCCTGTCCGAGGTACTCCCGTCTGTGGTCCCGGCGTCGACATTCGAGGTCCTTCCCGAGGCCTGACTCTCACCCTTTGACTCCGAGTTCATCACCGGGTAGGTGAAAGATCTAGGAAGTCCGGAGAGAGTCGGAGTCAAGGATGTAAACAATTTACCCTTACTACTGGGATACCGTTATCGCCCTCCCAATCGCACTCTGGACACACGGACCGTGTGTCGTTTTGGACTCGACTTCGTCCTAGATTCCAACACGAGACTCGAGAGACGACCGAGGAGAGGACCTCTAGAGAGTCAAGGATTGAGAAAGACTAAGGTAGGTAGGTGAGTAGGTGGATAGGTGCACAGAGAGGTAGTGGGTAGGTAGGTGGTTAGGTTGGTAGGTTAGTGAGAGAACAAATAAATGTCGTCCTTGGATCTTGATGAAACTCGTCCAGGACCTCCCTCTGTGATCCTCCCTATTCTGGTAGGACTACAGACTTCCGGGAGGGTCAGGTCACTCTTACCAGTATCCCCCTCCCTGACGACCTCAGGGGTCCCTCGTAAGAGGGATCCTCGTAGTCCCTCCTGACGTCCTTCACCCCCGATTCAATGGTGGTCGGAGTCGTCTCCTCCTTCCCGTAAGACCCGTCTCCGTGTACACGTCTCTTTCCTCCGTGTCCTCTCGGACTGAATGAGCTCTTTTTCGAATCACACTGACCTAGGGTCAAAGTCGTGAGTCCGTCCCCATAGTCCTCCCTCGTCCTTCTTTGGCGTCGAACTTTCCTCCGTCCCGGTCTGAACCTCTTCGGAATTCAAGGTCCGGTTCTTCGAACTCGAACTCGACTGTCCGTCAATTCTCGGTGGCTTCCAAGAACTCGACCCCGTACCACCCCTTTATGAGGACAATCTTTCGTGGGAGGTCGACGTCCTGTCTTCACTCTCCCCGTTTGGTCTTCCGACACGTAGAGGACCCGGGTCATGAAGTCCCAGGAGGAAAGTGTCTGCCGGAGGACCGTGTGTCCCTGGTGTCCGACCTATCGTCATCACAATCAACGAGTTAGTAAAGGGTGGGAAACGCTGGGGTATCTGACGTCCGGTGGTCCGAGGAGACAGGTACCTTAAGAGGTCCGTTCTTATGACCTTACCCAACGGTAAGGGAAAAGGTCCCCTAGAAGTTCTGGGTCCCTAGTTTGGCCACAGAGGACGTAGTGTCCGTCTAAGAAATGACAGACTCGGTGGTCCCTTCGGGTCCAACCTATTGATCACGATTATCGACCCACCCCCTCCCCCCCATCGCCACCTTCCGTACCCAACTCTTCGCCGGACCCCAGTCAAGTTGGGTCTCGGGACGGTTACTGGGTTGTGTGTTTGCGTGCCGAGTGTGTGGGGGTGTTTCAGGTTCCCCCAGGACCTCAGTTGGAGAGGGGTCAAGGGTCGATGGGGTTCCCAGAGTAGTGGTTCCCCTGACAAAGTCGGGAAGAGAGTGCGCGGGGAGGGGAGGGGAAGAGTCGTCCACTCGAGTGAAGAGACGGGTTTCTTTTGGGTTCGGAGTTTTATCTTTGAGGGAGTCAAGTCAAGTCAAGTCAAGTCAGCGAGTCAGCACAGGCTGAGGAACGCTGGGGTACTTAGCGTCGTGCGGTCCGGAGGGACAGGTAGTGGTTGAGGGANGGGGGGGGGCGGGGCGGGGCGGGGCGGGGCGGGGCGGGTGGTGGTGGGACGGTCGTGAGTGTCCGGGGAGGAGAAGGAGGAAGACTTCAACCTCGAACAGAGGAGGGAGACGGACCCGGGTCTGGACGAGGCACTCCAGGGAGGACGGGGTGGAATGAGACAGGTCCCCCTCTCCCTTCGTGACGAAATTAGAGATAGATAGTTGGTAGACAGACATAAATAAAGACAGATCGCGACACCGGGGGAAGGGAAGTGTGCACTAAGTATCAACGAACATAAGTTCAGAGAGTGGAACATTGTTTGTTCGGACTTGAGGTGTAGGGACAGCAACATAGGGAGAGAAAGGGGACTGTCGGGTTGAACAGTTTGGTGACCAGGTGTTACCAACACAGGGTGGGGTGGGGGACGTCGCACGTGTGTGTGTGTGAGGACACGGGTGGTGTCAGGGGTACGTCGGGGATCCTGGGACGTGAACAGTTCCGGTGAGACGGGAGGGACGACCAAGGGGGTCCTCGGTGGAGATCGGACGTCGGTGGTGAAGGACAGACCGGAGAAGGGTGCGAGTCGGGACAGGTGTCGGTGTGTCACCGGTCTCCCTGGGAGTCTGGGTTTAGGCGGGTCCAAGGAGGGGAGGAGTGTGGGACACATCGCTGACAAGTCCCATTGTAGGGTTGAGGGACCGTACCGAGGTGACGGGGGTGGTGGCAAATAACCTACCTACCCACCTACCTACCCCACCCACCAATCTCTACCTACCTACCACCTACTCTCTACTTACCTATTTACTCTGTACCTACTTCCTACCTATGTCCGACCTACCCATTACCTACCCACCTATCTACTCGTACAGTTCCTGTTGTGTAGGGTTGTTTGTGGGTCTCGACCAAGTCTTGGGGGTCTAACACGGTTTGAAAGGGAAGGGTTGGTCGTCTAGAAGTGGGGTTCTCTTCTGTTTTAGAGTCCTACTTCATGTCCTACCTCGACACGACTCCTAAGAGCGCCGTGGGTCTTATTCGAGGACTCCGAAGGTGTCACTACGATTATGATGGTTCTTACGGTGGTGCTCGACGACGGGGTCGAGGTTCGTTACTGAGTCACGACTCGAGGTCCGGTCGGGGGGTGGGTGGAGTGGGCCAAAGTGGGGCGGTGTCGGGGAGCCCGACGATGCCGAGGAGGGGTGCACTGTCTCCTCGTTTGACTCCGAGCGCTCCACGTCGTTCGACGGGTTCCACAGGGGTAGGGCGGTGGCCGTCTCGGTCCGACGTGGGACCCTAAAGCACCCGGAGGAGGTACAGAGGACTCGAGGTCGTCAAAGAGACTGGGAGGGCCTCTGACGGTGGGTGTGGAGATGGACGTGCTATAACTAAAACTAAGTCAGGCTGGGAAACTGAACTTTTCCGGAGGGGAAAAGTTAAACGGAGTGGCACTCGTTATTGTAGGTACTTTAGTTCCAAATTACGTGATTAACGAACACTCCAAAAAAAGACTATAAGTAATTTTATTTATGTACTGACCATTTTATATCTTATAATTACAAACAGGTACATGGTGGACACTAGGGGAGAGTCTTCGGGGAGGGACCCTCTGAGACGTCGACGACGACCTCTTCTCTCCTCCCTCTCCTCCACCGTAGACTCGTCACTTCGGGCGGACCGGAGAGGGTCGGGTCGGGTCGGGTCCTGTCGCCGTCAAGAAAGAGGACCCCTCCGGGGTGGAGTAGACGACGGGGTCCGACCCAGAACCGTTTCCCTTTGAGGGACCGTCGACCTCTCCCCGGAGGACTGGTGGTCGGGGCACTCCCTCCTGGGACCCCCTTCCCTGGTCTTCCAACGTTACCGGGGTCACCCTACGGATACCCTCACGGGTGGTGCAGGTGAGGGGCGGTCAGGACCGAGGACCTCCTTCGGGGTCCGAATCCTGTCTAAAGGACCGAGACGTGGTTTGTGTCCTCTCTCCGCCCCTCCCTAACGACAGGTGTCCGGTTCCTGAGGACGGTCCTTACTTTCGTCCTTTGACGTTCCCTTTTAAACTATGGTTCTCCTCCCTTTTCGGAAGGGGTGACACCAGTGTGTGGGTTCGTCGTCGACATGGTTGGTACCCCGGTCTCCCCTCCCTCCACCGTCCGTCTCTCCGGGGTTCACCCTCTCTTCCGACGTGCTGACCCGCCCCCAGACAAGGTCGGGTGTGCCATCTCCCCTACACTGGTTCGACCTGCCCCCAGGTCTCCACCTTAGTGCCCTCGGTCCTAGGGTCAGATCCTTCCCCTGAGGAGGACCTCCTTCCTTCTGAGACCCTAGTTCACCCCATCTGTCCGGTTCAAGTTCAGGGTCTTGGAGATGAACAGACACATCCAGGGAAGACCAGAGACTCGGAGTGAAATGGGTTGGATATGTTACTCCTATTAGCATGAAGGGATTCACCAACATTCTTTATTTGTTCCAATCGTGAGAATCCTGTTCCGAATCGGGTATCATCCCGAAGGGACGACCAAGTCTACCATTTCTTAGACGGACGTTACGTCCTCTGGACCCAAACTAGGGACCCAACCCTTCTAGGGGACCTCCTCCCATACCGTCGGGTGAGGTCATAAGAACGGATCTCTTAGGAGTACCTATCTCCTCGGATCACCCGATGTCAGGAACCCCAGCGTTTCTCAGGCTGTACTGACTCACTGCTCCGTATCGTGCCGCATCGTATCGGGTGGCATTCGTCTCTATATACAATCGAGAAGTATCTCAATATACACATCAATGATAAATATCAATATGACTTCATATAATAACATATAAACAAATATATAAATATAATAGCTGTATTAATATAAAAACAACAACAAGTCAGTGAGTGGTACAGGTTGAGAAATGTCTGGGCACCTGACGTCGTACGGTTCAAAGGAACAGGAAGTGATTGAGGTCCTCAAACGAGTTTGAGTATATTTAACTCAGTATAATAAATATATATATATGTAAATAATAAACGTATTAATATACTGAATAAAATTAAATACAGAATTACATATATCCATATGATACATGTAACACTTCACTTCACTTTCAGCGAGTCAGCACAGGCTGAGAAGCACTGGGGTATCTGATATGTTAGGTACCTTATGAGGTCCGGTCTTATGACCGCAACCATCGGAAAGGGAAAAGGTCCCGTAGAAGGGTTGGGTCCCTGACTTGGGTCCAGAGGGTGACCTCCACCTAAGAAATGGTCGACTCGGTGTTCAATTATATGGTATTTAACGTCAAATATTTAATACAAAATAATAATAGTGATTTTCCGCTCCCCTTGGTTCCCTCGTCTATACGAGACATACCGGACCTACGGAAGTGAGAAAGGGTGAAAGTAAGTTGTGTGTCCTAAGAGTTCTCGTTGAACCTCGTTGTCTCACCACGAGTAAGAGCCGGCACTGACGTGTCCGTGTTCCACCCGTGGAATCTTTCCTGCCTCCCCGACATCGACACTCCCACGGCCCCAAGGTTCCAGTCAAGGGTCCCTGCTGCACGGAACACGCGCGGACCCCGTCGGGCGCTATCGTAGCCACGTCACTTCGAGTCCCACCACCTCCTGACCGGCACCGGTGTACCCCAGACTCGTGTCCGTCCCACCGGTGGGACCTCTGGTAGGGGGACGTCTCGGGGGAACGGGGTAGCGACCCGGTCCGTCGGTGAGTGTGAAATGTTCCTCCGTCCTCTGTGTCTTTCCGGGTGAAGTCCGGGACCCTGGACCCCTCCTGCACCCTCCCAACACGGGACTGGACAATCGTCTAAAAGTACTCCCTCCTTTCCTGGTAAGAAAAAAAAAAAAAAGAAAAAAGAACAAACGGTATACGCTAGAATCGAGGGGCTGGTCCCTGACTTGGGTACAGGGGACGTGACCCTAGGTCTAGAATTAGTGACCTGACGGTCCCTTCAGGGTCCTTTCCCGACAAGATCTACACTCCTCTACGCGGAGGAGGAACTCCGGGAGCCCCCTCTTGACACTAACTCTGCCCCGAGGACCTTCTGGATACTGACTCTGCCCCCAGGACCTGGGTTTGGGGCTGCTTCTACGTCGAAGACAGAACTCGGGGAGCCCGGGGAACGGGACGTGACCCGTGAGTGTGTGACCGAGGAAAGTCAGAAGTGTGGGGTCGGTCCCCCCTTAGTAAGAGGGGTGAAGGATTCACTCGTTTGACTCTGAGTCTCCTCGGGCTTCTGTGTGTCACGTCCTCCCTGTCGTGACCCTGGACCTAACACTCCACACACCCCGGGGGTCAGTGGAGACCGGGTCCCAGAGATTATTGGGGAAGGGACCCGACGTCAATAAAACCCGAACTCTTGTGTATGGGACTAAAACCCTGTCTTCTGAACTGGTGACGGGTGGGTTTGTTCTCTCCCATCCCTTGTCCTTCTACAGAGGACCCCCCGGAGGACGAATCGGGGGTGGGACGGAGTCGTAAGTCCTGACTCGACGGTAGGGATCAAGTCGTTTCGGGGACTTGTCCGGGATGCTCTGTCCTCCATTGAGGTCGGGTCCGGGAAGAGTCTCAAGTCTCGCTCGCTACTCTTACCCTTCTATTGTGGGTGGAGACTCTGAATGTGGGTGTCAGACGGGAGGACCCTCGGGGACACGCGTCCTCCCTCCCCGTCAAATTTCCCTAATCTCATCCACGATGTCTCACCTCACTACCTTGACGGGGTCGAGTGCCCTTCCGCACGACTTGGGGTAAGGACCCGACTACCTCGGTGGGACACCGGTCGAAGGTGGTATCGTCGGGGTCCAGACGTTAAGGTCGGAGTCATGTTAGGGAATTGAGGTTCCAGGTTTCACTAGGAACTCTAGAAGAACGGGTCACAGTCCCCAGGTAAAGTGTTGACCCCTTTGATCCAGTGGGTCCATAGTCGTTTCCGACTCACCTATGTCATCCTTTATCAGGTTGCCCAGACTTGTTGTCGGTCCAGAATGTCGTGGATCTTACGAGTTGATGATTCTTAAAGTAGAGGTTCTATTATCCCTCGAACTCTTCCAAGAACTCGTTCCCACATACACACTGACTAGTTTACAAGTAACATCCTGTTAGTGAGACTATAGTCACACGTTTTACCTGACTTCTTGTTCCGTCCTTTCGGTCAATTCGACGGTACCAGGGTTGGATACCTCCTTCCTGATCTTGAAGGAAAGTAGGATCACTTAGACTTGGGGTCTCTCCGTTGGAACCAAAGGGGTAAGTACCTTTTTTTAAATTTTTCCAGTGATTCTTCAAACTTAATCTTTAACGCACATATAAAGTTTCGTGGATTACCTACTGGGTTTTTTCCATTAAGTCACTCACTAGATTCAGACTAAGACTAGGATTTACACGTTTCCGACGGCGCGGGGGCGGTCTCGGCAGGGGAGGGGTCTCGGCAGGGGAGGGGTCCGGCCGTGTCGAACTGTCGCCGGCTCGGGGGAGGGAAAGAGGGGAGAAGGGGAGGGGGTGGTGCGTCGGCGACCCTACCCCTCCGTCGTGTGAGTGCATCGTCCTCCGAGACTCGTAGAGGACGGAGGAGGGTATAATTGACGTAAACATAGACCTTGTCTACCCCACAACCCTGAAGGGGTGGGAGATGGTAAAAAGTGTCTCGTAACCAAGTCCTCTTTTAGCACATTAATTTTCTCCTCTTTACGTTTTGTTAGGGGAATCGCCTGAAATGGTAGAAGGGAGGGAACATTTAGGTAATTACTTGACATTAATGTTTCTGTTTGGGGAATAACTTTGGACCATTGGTTAAGTGACCCCCCGGTTCTCTGAGGATAACAGTCGGTGCTGGACTCCTTTCTTTCTTTTTTTTTTTTTTTTGGATTAATCAAATCGAGACAAATAGATATGTTTTTAAATTTTTTTTTTTTTTTTTGTGGTTTTTATAGTCAATGTCTCATTGAACGGCAGACGGTTTTGTGACGTCGACGGGACCCCTCTACGACCAAAAGGAAGAAAGACCCTGAACAAATATTGGAAGACAATTAGTTTGACTTTCGTCTCTCTACCCCCCTTTAATGTGTCTTTCCCCCGTCTGACCGTTCCCCTGAACCTCATCGACACTCGTCTTAACTCTACTCGTTCGGTGTTCTCAAACCTAAACTTTCTAGGGTCCTACGGTCGGGGACGGAAGGAACCTCGGACTCTGCACCAGGAAATACTCGAGTGAGGGGTGGGGTGGGGGTAAGGGGGGTACGTCCCTTCTTACTACGCTAGATGCCCTCGACAAGGGCGTCCCCAAGGTACGCAGGGACGGGTGTGATCAACCCTGACAGGTAATCAAGACGGACGGGACGAGGTCCGGGGACGTAGAGTGTTGGGGAGGAGGAACTTCTTGGTGACGATGGATGCCTGACATCCGAGGAGGCCCGAGGAGACAGGTATCTTAAGAGGTCCGTTCTTAAGATTCTCACCCAACGGGAAAGGAGAAAGCCCCCTTAGAAGGGGTGGATCCTTAGCTTGGGTGTAGAGAATGTAGAGGACGTAACCGTCCGCCCAAGAAATGGTGATCGCGGTGGACCCATCGAGTCCAAAGACCTGGATCTTTTAGGGAACGTCGGTTGAGTGGGTAGTGGCCCCTTTCGTCTCGGGGTTCGGACCGGTAAGTGTCGGAACAGAGGGGGACCGGTGTTATTAACAAGTTCCCACTCGCCTCCTGGGTCAGTCTGGGTTCCCCTGACTTGATATCCTTACCGGTGTGTGTACCTCGACCGTCTCCCAGTCACGTCTTGACTACCCGACAGAGGTCGGCCCCGGACTCCGGTACCTCCACCTCTTGTCTCAGTTCTCACCTCTCTCTGGCTCCGAACTGTTGTAACGACTAGGGACGTGGACTGGGGGTGGGGTGGGGTGGGGTAGGGTGGGGTAGGGTGGGGGACGTCGTGGAAGTCGGTGACCTAGGGTGGTTGAGGGAAGAGGTCGAAGTCGACGAAAGACGTCAAAGACAGTGAACGGTGGTCCTCGAGATTGTGGGAGAAGACGGGGTCCCACGGACACCTGGTCGGAAGGTCACAAACTCGAGTGACGAAGAGGACGGTCGACACAGAGTGAGAGGAAGGTCCGTACCTTAAGGAGTCCGTCCTTACAACCTTTGTCCTTCGTCAGGGGGAAGGGGTGGGGTCGTATTACCGGTATAGGACCCGTGCGTGGGAAGAAGTAAACAACAAAAGTATCTTTTGGGACTCCGACGTCCAGGGGTTCGGTGGAGTCGAGTCGTACCTGACCCTGGTTTCGGTCCGGACTGGTATTATCGCAGTCCGGGTGACCCAGATCGGAGACTCGACACCGGAGGGGGTCGGAAGCAAGACCTTCGGGAGTGACCGTGACCCAAGACTCGTAAGAGATACCGACCGGGGAAGAGGTTGGGGTCAGACAACTCCTCCGGGAATGAGGGACGGACCGGGGGTGGTCAGGGGTGGAGACCCCAGCCTTGGACGGGGGAGACGGGAGGTTCCAGGTCGAAGTCTGAGGAGGTACTGGTCCAAATGGGAGTCGGTCTGGCACTCGGACGACTGACGGTCCCGACTCCCACAGCTCCCCCCTCTAGTGACCCCAGACGTCTCGCGGATGAACCGGAACTGTAGATAATAGTGTTGGTCGTCTCGAGTCATACCCGACAAGAACTCTTTTCGGAACAGTAGTCTATTTGGTTCCTTAGTCGAGAAGGTGACTGAACCTGTTCAGAGTAGTGTGCCTTGTGTCAGTATGACGGAGCCTCCCAGTGACGTGTCTAAGTAGCCCCAGAGGTCGTGGTAGAAGTCTTCGTCAAAGAGTTGAGAGGGATGTTCAATTCGTAAACTTGGTCGGGTCCAGAGTGACGGAGTGGGGCTGTCCGTCCAGTCGACGGACGTGGGCTGGGTCGAGTCCCTACACTGTACCTACAGACCAGACACGGGTAGGGTCGACTCCAGAGAAGCGTCGGGTGGAGTGTGAGGTAGACTCCTAAACATTCTCTTTGTCCTCAGGATGACTATTAAGTATTTAGACCAGGGAAATGGAGGAGTGAATTTTGTGAAGGTACCGAAGCGTAGGGTGGTGTCTACCTCGGGAACGGGTCAGACCAGAACCCGGGGTAGGGACGAGGACTGACAGGGGAGGGGGTCCATCTCGACGTAGGTCTGGGAACCTCCTGGTGCACGGAAAGACGGAGTCCCTGGAACGTGCACGATAAGGGAGAAGAACTGTACGAGAAGAGGTGGTGGGGAGAGTGGAAGGAGAATTTGGCGAAAGTCTAGGTACGAGTTCAGGTGGAGAAGGTCCTGTGGAGGGGTGGGTACGTACTGAACTGACCTGGTAGGTAATACTCGGGGACACCGTGTGGGACATAGTTTCTTTGTAACGAATAGTTTGTTTGAAATATGTAGACGAAATTAATAATTTCTTTTCCCAGACAACTGGTCTTCATTTCTTTCATGCACAATCAACGAGTCAGTACAGTCTGAGAAACGTTGGGGTACCTGATATCGGACGGTCCGAGGAGACAGGTACCCTCAGAGATCCGTTCTTATGACCTCACCCAACGGTAAAGGAGGAGGTCCCCTAGAAGGACTGAGTCCCTAGTTTGGGTGCAGAGGACACAGAGGAACGTAACCGTCCACTTAAGAAAAGGTGACTCGGTGGATCCTTTGGTAAACCGGAAACCCCTACGAATCATTTACACCTTCCTTCCTCCCTCGTTAGTCTGTCCTTGACAGGGACGTTGGGGTGTCGGACGGAGTGCCAAGGGAAGGAGGGGGCTCGGGGGGCGCGGACGGGACGATATACAGCGAAAAGTCGAGGAGAGAGGGAGGGATGCGTGGAGTGAAAGGTCCGAAAGGGACGTCACGAAAGGGGATGTCCAGATCGGGAGGGTGAGAGGAGTTTAGGGGGAGACGACGGAGGAGGTCCCTAAGGACGTCCCGACCGGTGTGGGTATGGTTCGGGAGACAACCGGATCCACTACTGGCGACCCTCTTCGTACGACAAAGGGACGAATGACAATTCCTTCGACTGTAGTCTCTTTCATCCTCAAACAAGTTCCGTTTCCCCAACGTCCCCTGAGTGTGGTCCCTTCACACTGAGGTTTCTGTTGGTGGACGGTAGTGGAGGGGCGCCCTGTAAAGGACCTTTGAGCACCGGGCTATGAACCAGAGACGGTCCGGTCTCTCCGAGGGGGACCCATAAAACGATAGAAGCAAAGAAACTAAAGTAGTTCCTTCACAGGTGTCGAAAACCAGAAACTCACGTGTGATGGACGAAGGAACCTCTGAAGAGGAGTAAATAAGGTACGAAGACCTAGTAGAGAGGTAGATTGTCTACTTCTTGATTCCGGGTGTCCCTCTGTGCCACTGAACACGTCCAAGTATATCCGTCTTTATTCACACCGACCTTCCAGTAGGTACTTGTGCGGGAGCCAGAGAAAACAAGAGAGAGAGAGATCGTGGGTCTGTTCCCGGACCGTAACCACACCATGTTCAAACGGTTCACTGACACACTACCGTACCGGTGACAAGGGTCTCCGGGGGTCCGACCATGGTGAGGGACGGACCGGAGGACTCGGAACCCGGAGTCCGACAGCGAGTGTCGTCTCCCTTCCGACACGAGCGGAACCGAAGGACTACCCCGGTCTCCTACCCGTGGACGATTGTATTGTGTCTCCCCGGTTCGAGGGACGACTCCTCGTCTTGCGAACGTCCCTCGGTGCCACGTGGGAGACCCCACCGAAGAGTCGTTCACCGTGTCGGGGAACTCCGGTTCACCGGTGTCGTAGAGTTCCCTGTAGTCACGGTCTACCCTCGTTCCCTCCACAACTCCTCGACTGTCCACACCCACACAAGGACTCCGGTCCTTTGGTGGGGGTCTACCGTAGTCACTACGGTCGAGGTGAGACCTACGTTTCACACCCACCCGTGGTATGACTTACGGAGGATAAAAAAGGAATAAGTGTAGGACGTTGGGGTGGTACTCCGTTCCGATCATCAAAAGAAGGTGCGAACATCGGACGCCCTGAGTCCACTTTCCGAGGTGGTTCAATCGTCCGTCGACTCCTCGATCTTCGGTCCTACGAGATCAGTGAAGGGTCTTAACTTTCACCTCTTGGTCTTCTGGTTCCGGAGTGTGTCCGACCCCCCTCTATGTCCACTGCTCTGTCGGCTCAGTCCCGAAAACGTAACGTACTTTGTCTTTCACGAAACTGGTACAAATTGAAACGACTCCAAGTGACCCGTAGAGTACGTACCGGTCCGTCTCTCGCATCGGTCCGGGTTCATCCCCCGGTCACTCACTGGGGTTCACCATCTAATTTCTACCGGTGTTTAAGGAACAGTGAGAGGGAGGTACCTCTTCTCCACTTCAAATAGAGAGGTGGGAACTTGAACTCGATCGGATATTGATGAAACTGGTTCTTTTACACCACCTTCAGTGTGTCCCGGGTAAACCCGGAGTCTTTGAAGACCTTCGGGACTCGACGGTACATTCTTCAGGTCGAGGGGACGACTTCTCGGGTAAACCTCTTTCATTCCGGGACTCTGATGCACCTCTCTCTCTGTCTGTTTCTGTCCCTGGGTCAGACCGTTGACAGAGGTGGCTCCGTCGTCAGTGCACTCGCCCGGTGTGGTATGCAAGGTCGGACCACCCCTGAGTAGTGACGTCGGCGTCGGTGGTGGTCCACCTCGTCTTCTTGGTGGGTTGACTCGGGTCCGTCAGTGTCTCAGTGTGTTATTATCCACCAACGAAGTTCGGTGATTCCACCGAACAACTGAAACCTCACCAAACAAAATGTCGTTTCCCAGTGACTTTGTCGGAATCTGATCTTCCGGTAGTCGTTGAGTCGTTTACGATGAAAAAAGGGAGGACTCCTACCGTTGGTGGTTGGAGTCGGAAAGTCGTGTGGACCTTCTTCTCTCTCACGGGTAAAGGTCGTCGTCGACGGTCCATTGATCCCAGGTGTGAAGGTTTAAGGGTCTTCTCTCCGTCGTTAACCGGGTTGAACTCAGTGCACTGGGGGAAACTGGTTAATCGACTCAAGTCCTCCGTTCCAATAGGACATAGGTGTACTGGGACGACGGGACGGGGGTACCTGCACGACCCCCACCCAACACCCCTATTAGAGTCTTCCGTCCTTCATACCTGACTCGTTAGTAGTGTCCCCGACACTGTTCCTCGGAGAAGTCTGTTCGTTTTTGGGAGTAGGTCTCTAACCGTGTTTTGTCCCGAAACGGTCAAACCGATACGGTTCCCACTTTCGACACGTTCCAACACACTGAAAGTGTAACGAGAATCTTCCACCACGACAAAATGGTTGTGTGCCCAATCGAGGACCCACAACGACCACCACAATCAAGATGGAGGAACTAGAAGGAAGATTCCTTCTAGAAAGTCCTACCAGACTCGAAGAATATTTTCGGAAAATGTTCGAGAGTTCATACTCAGATCATGAACACGATTTCCACGAGGTAATTTGTTCTTACCCAAGGTTCGAGGGGACCCCCTCCATTCCCTTACTCTGAGGTCTCCGTGGACCCTGACCCAGTCCCCCTGTACCAGCAGTTTCTGGAAGGACCATGACAGGGGCTCCGCCTCCGACGTTGACAGACACGACCCGCACCCCGACTCAGACGACTGACCTTCGTTCTCTCTTTTAAGGTTCCCTTCCATACCACGGCCCGTCTCCCGTCTCCCGGTCGGGCCCGAGTCCGACGTTGGGACGAGTAGTGGTTGGAGTGTGTGTCCGTGAGTGAGTAGGGTCCCCGGGGACCGTTGGATTTGGAGAGTTGGCCCCATTGTCCCGTGGGACGGGTTGTCTTCTCTGCCCTGACACAGAAAGGGTGTCCGGTGGTCGAGGGGTGGCGGACTGTGCCCCGTATCTGAGAAACACACAACGGACTTACTTACTACCTACCTACCTACCTACCTACAAGGAGAGACCACGGTGACGGGAAGAAGAGACTACGGAAAAAGAGAACTACAGAGTTTCAGGGTCTAAGTTCTCGGGACAGAGAGGTTACTCGTTCAGTAGAGTAGTGGGTCTGTGAGTCCAAAGGGTAGACATTTTACCCCTACTGAGTTCAGACAAGACCCATCCCAAAGACCCTCCTACTTGTCTCTAGAGTAGTTACTTAGACATTGACTTGTCAGTCCTGTCTGTACGCGTCGAACCCCTCGCCACCGGTAGGAGGGACGACGGTGGTAACGACTCAAGGAGGCTCGTTTCAGTAGCGGACGGTGGGGGTGTTCGAGAAGGAGGACGACGGGTTTACTGGTGTGCCGGTGGTCGGAGTAAGTCACGAATGTAATTTAGTGTAAATTACCAAAAAGTTTTCCCTTATCTCTTTGGTCTTTTCTTTAAGTGTCGTGAGCGTTCAGTTCTTTCTCACTTGACTTTTTTTTGTCCTTATATAATTCGAAAACTAATTTTTTTTTACGTTTGCGTCAAGGAGGGTGTGAGTGGGGACGCAAGAGTGAGCACAAGGATCAGTGTACGGATGGGAACCCGTATGTGTGTGTGTGTGTGTGTGTGTGTGTGTGTGTGTGTGTGTGTGTACGTACGAGAGGACTTGTCCGTGTGAGAGGGTCGTGTGTGTGAATTTGCGTGTGACGGGGGTCCGAGCTTCCCACTCTCTCCTCCTTCGGGTCAGGACAGGACCCTAGGGTGGAGGGTTTGGGGAGAGCGACTTGACCGTTTCGATCTGATGTGAACCCGAGGTCCCCTGTGTGCGTCCCGAGACACTCGACGTGACCCCTGTCCTCCGGAATCTGCTAAGACAAGAGGTCCTACCGGTCGGCGAATGAGTGTCGAAGGTCACCTGACCCTCAATTCCTCTCCGCTCCCGACTGGTCTCATCTCGTCACTGCCCCACCGTGGACGTGAGCCCCGGGACGAAGATCCTGAAAGAGAGTAGGGAGGGGTATCGCCCACGAAAGCGGTCACAGTTTTGAATGGGTAGGTGCCGGGAGTCCTCCCACGAAAGGTTTTGGTTCGGCTGTCAATGCCACCCAGACCTTTCGGGTCGGGACGGGTCCACGTCCAAATCCGGACGACCCATGGGCGGATCAGGACGGACTCGGGTCCCTCGACACGCCCCACGTCGGGGTAGACTCTCCTCAGACCACCCATCCGTCCAGTGGCTCGCGGACTCTTTCGCCTCAAGTATCCGTGGTGCAAAAGGGCTCACACAGGTCCTGAGGCACACACAGGTCGAAGATCGAGAACCAAAGACGGAGAGGAAGTAGTCATGGTTTCGGTCCCGGTCGGAGGGCCCGGTCCTAGGTCGGGCAGAAGTCGTCCTCGGACGGGCTGGGGTAGTGTGTTCCCCGTTCCGAGAGAGGAGGGGAGGTGGTATCCCGGGAGAACTGGAGAAGGGGAGGAGCGTCTGCGAAGACCCTTTCCTATACGAAGGCCCAGTCCCGGACGTCGTCGGGGAGGTGAAACCAGACCTTAAAGTGCTACCTGAGCGTTCGTGTGCCCAGAAGGAGACCCCACCCGTCTTTCACCCCTTTCCCTTTCCTCTACCACTCACTGACGGACGGTCCCTCCGCCCGCCAGTGACGAGTCCCGGTCTTGACCTCACGGAAGCACCTCACACCCCGGACCCTCTACGCTCTTCCGTCTCTCTGTACATCTCAAGGACTCTGTCTCGAGGGTCCTCACTACCTCCCCCGTTAGGGACTTACAGAAGGACTGGGGATTTTTGGGACTATTTCTTGAGGTTTTGTCGGAGGGGTCGCGACCAGTGGATGTTACACGTCCTGTGAGATCAGCCCCCGGGGCTCCGGTAGAACCACTGAGGAGTGGTGTTGAGAAACCCAAACAATAATTAGGGTAAAATGTTTTCTTCTTGAGTTCTTCCTTTTGTTGAATGGGTCTCGGTCGTCGATCAATCACAGTTTCGTTTGTACGTTTGGGTCCGGACAGACTGACCCCTTAGATGTGAGAAATGGTGACCCTTGGTCCTCTCCTTCGTCCCAAGTTTAGGACCGAGGAGGTCAATGAGTCAACAAGGTAGGGAGACCGGAACCAAAAGGACAGAGATTTTACCCCTATTTTTATAAGGATGGTTTATCCTAATTTACTAAAGTGTAAACCTCTCGTGACTCTTGTCACGGCGAACACCTTCTCGTAAGTCATGTACAAACGACCGACATTTTTTAGTCTGTCTCCTCTTCTCTTTTCACTCTTTCGACCGAGTTTCGAGCTGTACGTTTTTTACTTCTAGTACCGTAGGTAAGGGTAGTGAAGTACCGTTTACCCCTTTGTTACCTTTGTTACTGTCTGAAATAAAAGAACCCGAGGTTTTGGGGACGTTTACCACCGACGTCGGTACTTTAATTTTCTACGAACGAGGAACCTTCTTTTCGATACTGGTTGGATCTGTCGTATAATTTTTCGTCTCTGTAATAAAACGACTGTTTCCAGGCAGATCAGTTTTGATACCAAAAAGGTCAGTACATATGTAAGGTCAGTACATATGTAAGGTCAGTACATACCTACACTCTCGACCTGATATTTCTTTCGACTCGTGGCTTCTTGACTACGAAAGCTTGACACCACAATCTCTTTTGAGAACTCTGGGTATCTGACGTTACTCTAGTTTGGTCAGTTGGGAGTTCCTTTAGTCAGGACTTATAAGTATCCTTCCTGACGACGACTTCGACTTTGACGTTATAAAACTGGTGAACTACACTTCTTAACTGAGTGACCTTTTCTGGGACTCGAACCCTTTCTAACTTCCACCCTTCTCTTCGTCTGTTGTCTCCTACTCTACCAACCTACCGTAGTGGTTGAGCTACTTGTACTCAAACTCGTTTGAGGTCCTCTACCACTTCCTGTCCCTTCGGACCACACGACGTCAGGCACCCCAGTGTCTCAGCCTGTGTCGACTCGTTGACTTGACTTTTCAGTCTGACCAGTCGGGAGGAGGGTTAAGACGGTTCAGTACTACGATAGGGTCGAGGAGAAGAGGGGTGAGTATAGATCAGGCCCTACCAATGTGTTTGTCTGTGTGTGTACATAGCAGTCTCGGGGTGGATGAGGAGGGAGGTCACGGGAAAGACCAGAGTGAGTGGGTGTGTCTAGGAGAAGACGTTGAAGAACGGTTAGACCAACTACCAGAACTTCAGTCGACACATCTTTATCACGAGACGGTGCCCGAGGCTCCGCTAAAGGGAGTCGAGTAGGAGGTGCCGTAACGGGTGTGGGTGTCGTTTGTAAAATTTCGGATGGTTCTCCTTGTTCCACTTATTACCACCGATACCCCTGTCCGTCGAAGGGACTATCGAGTCAACCGTTCCTTAGACGGACGTTACGTCCTTTGGGACCAAGTTAAGGATCCAGTCCTTCTAGGAGACCTCTTCCCTATCCGATGGGTGAGGTCATAAGAACCCGAAGGAAACACCGAGTTGACCATTTCTTAGACGGACGTTACGTCCTCTGGACCCAAGCTAGGGACCTAACCCTTCTAGGGGACCTCTTCCCTTTCCGATGGGAGAGGTCAATAAGACCGGACATATCAGATACCCCAACGTTTCTCAGTTTGTGTTGACTCACTGAAAGTGAAGTGAAAGTGGTATCCCTGTCCGACGACGACGACGACGACGACGATTCAGCGCAGTCAGTACAGGCTGAGACACGTTGGGGTATCTGTCGTCGGGTGGTCCGAGGGGGCAGGGACCCTAAGAGGTCCGTTCTTGTGACCTCACCCAACGGTAAAGGAAGAGGTTACGTACTTTCACTTTTCACTTTCACTTTCACTTCAGCACAGGCTCGGAGTCGCTGGGGTGCCTGACGTCGGGTGATCCGAGGAGGTAGGTACCCTAAAAGGTCCGTTCTCATGACCTCACCCCACGGTAACAGACCCCTTACGGGTCCGTTAGTTTTGGTCAGTGGAGGACCACCGTCTACGACCTTAGCGTCCGTGTTACGGACCCTGTTTCTGTAACTCCTTTAGTTGTGAATGACTCTACGATGGTATGTAGTCTGAACATGACTGAGGAACATGACTCTTGAAGCATTAAAGTACATTTGGAATATTATAGGTAGATGACCAACGATAATAAAAATAAATTATCCACTATTTCGACTCTGAGTCCTAACAGGGTTTCACTCCAACGGACGGTTGTCTACCACACGAGAACCCTAATAAGTTGACCTTTTCAAGGTTCGGAGTGAATGGTTTTCTGGTACTCTTGATCGGTGAATGCGAAGACCCCGAAGTCAAAAGAGTAGTCATATTCTTTCTCAACCTGTTTGGAGTAAATATACCTTGGACCCAAACCCGTGAGTAGTCTTGTCTGTAATTCGATTTGACTTTGACTCGACAAGGTACACATGGGGACTGGTAACCACCACAAGTGCCAGGGTCGTCGTGGATGGTTCCAGGAACCGAAAGAACCGTCGTAGTAATTACATCAGGACCGAGGCCGGTAGTCACTTCTGTTACGGGTGGAAGACCCGTGGTCCGGATCGGGGCGACCTGTGTCACTTTCTTAACAGCTACTCCATGAACTCCCGTCGGGGCCAGTACCACGGGAAGAGGTACATCCTGTACAAGGCGTGCCGACGGAACTACAGGAAGAACCACACCTTCGCCGGGTTCCCCTTGAGGACCGCGTGTCTCGAACTCATGACATGGTCGGGATGGACCCGGTTGAACAGGCTATGTAGGTCGCACAGGTGTTAGACCAACTACTTGAAGAAGTGGTCGAGTTTCAAGAGACCGGCGTGTGAGAACCTGGGTAGTTAGTCCTTCTGGTCCAGTCATCGGTTTGACGGGGGCGGTGACAACGTCTGACGTCTCCCATCCTTCCGTCCCTCCACTTCGAATTCCTGTGTCAGTAAGTAGGGTCGGTCACCGACCCATGGGTAGTGTGGGTTGTCGACAAGTCTTCTAGTAGGGTAAACCCGGAGTTTTGAGGGAGACCCTTCGGATTCGAGGTCGTAACTTTGAACTTCGAGATTTGTACCAATTTAGTGCGTCGAGTCTTCATCACCGTGGTTCTACACTCAAGTTCTCATATATTGAGGAAGGTGGTGTGATTTGGGTGGTAGGTGTCACCGTCTTTCTCCTTGTCTCTCTTCTCTTGACGTTTGTAGCTTGAGATCTTCTGTAGAGAAAGAAAATTTGACCTCCTGTTAACGAAATGTTACAGCACAATCAAAGACGACATGTTGTCGTACTTAGTCGATATACATATGTGTTCGGAGAACTCGGAGGGAGGGTGGGTGGGCGGTAGGGTGGGGAGATCCGTAGTGTCCCGTGACTCGACTCGAGGGACACGAGACGTCGTCAAACGGGACGGACGGACGAGTCAGTGAGTCGGCACAGGTTGAAAAATACTGCGGTCCCTGACACGTCAGGCGGTCCGAGGAGACAGGTACACTAATAGGACCTATCTTATGATTTCCGCCAACGGTAAAGGGGGAGGTCCCCTAGAAGGGTTGGGTCCCTAGTTTCGACACAGAGGATGTCACGGACATAACCGTCCGTCTAAGAAATGGTGACTCGGTGGGTCCTTCGGTGTCGTCGAAGGGTGATCGATAGATAGACGAGATGTGTACCCTCACGTATGTACGGTTATGATGAGAGAGTCAAGTAGGGTGGGAGAGGAAGGGGGAGGCACAGGTGTTCAGGTGTCTTCTGTAGATAACGTCTGACCAGGTCTCCGTTCCTCGTCCCTCCGAGCCCACCCGGAGGACCCCTGACCGGTTCCGGGGTAGGGGAGGGACGGTGGGAGGGGTCCGACGGACACAGGCCGGGTGACTGGCAACGTCCAGAACGGTAGTGACAAGTCCCACTTCGGGAGCGCCGTCCGTGTCCGCATCCTCGGGCCCCTCGACTGTGTGTGGACGAGTGTCAGTACCAGCGGGCACCGTGTGTCCAGACTGTGGTGACGTCCCTGCTCTACTCTGTCTTAGTGTGCCAGTGGCCGGGAACCGATAGAGTCGGTCCTACCGGGGAGTATGTGAGTCCCTGTGAGTCCGGGAGTGGGCCCACCCCAAGGTCTGGGAGTTGGGTCCGGTCGCAGTGACGTCGGCCCGACTGTAGGGACCTCTGCCACCGTAACGACTACTGTTTGATTTCGAAGGACGACTTTACTATATCCGGTGTCCCTGTCCCGGATTTAGGGAGAACAAGTGACAACATAAGGTTTACTGATCTTGTTTTGTACGTCGTCACTTGTGTCGTGTGTCTTCTGCGAGCTGTTTATAAACACTTTATGGTCTAAACACCATGACACGTAATACCGGATCTTAAGAGAGTCAATCTAAGTCCGAGAAGGATCTAGACAAAATGTGCACCTCTTCTTAGGAACGTGACGGGGAGGTGGACCGATTTCCAAGACTTGAAAGAGGTGGGGTTACGGGTTCGGGGTAGTCTGGAAGGGTGTAGCGTCTTCTGAGACCGTAGGGTTGGGAGGTGGGGGGTGGTGGTGTGTGTGTGTGTATATGTGTGGGGCGTCGGTTTATCGTGTCCGGGAGGGGTACAAGGGACGGCCCTGAGAATAGAGGTTTTCTTTTTTTTTTTTTAGGAGAAAACTCGCCGTGGAGGAGGGGTTCAGGGAGTTGGAGCCTGACCCACCCCTAGTTGGGTCTATTCCGGGACCGGGGCGGGGGTTATACTAGAGTTAGAGTCAGGGGCGGGGAATCTCCGGCGGAGGAAGGGTCCGAGGCGGGGGTTACCACGTGAGAGTCGGGGCGGGGACGGGACCGGGGCGGGTCTATGGGCTAGCGGAGAGGGGTCAGAGGGAAGGAGGTCGTGGCGGGGTTCGGACCGGGTAGCGGACGGGGAACGGCGGGCGCGTGTCGTCTTCCGGAGGACCTTGAAGAACCTGTCGAAGAGCTACTGCGACATCGAGAGGTGTATCAGCTGCACGAGCAGGACGCCGAGCGACCGCTAGACGACGTCGCACCGGAACAGGTGCGCCGGGTGGGGCTATCGCTTGTCGAGCTACGGCGGCCGGGCCCGGGCGCGTCTGTGCAGGGCGTGCGACAGGACCCCGGAGGGCAGGCAGTGGTGCTACTGGTGGACGCTGCGTCTCCTCCTTACACGCTCCCGGACCGGAGGGAGGGGTGCGACTCACCCGGTGAACCAGGAGGTCGTCGTTGGGGTGGGGGGTTGTGGGGTCCTGCCAACTGTATTCTCCTCTAACTGGGCCTCACCGCCTCACCGTTCGGGGCCAGTGTGTCGACAAGGCACCGTCCACCTATACTGACGGTGGTGGTGGTTATAGTCCGGGCCCTTTTTCTTGAACCTATCACCTTCTCCTCTTTCCAAAGAAGACTCACTCTCCGCACCGATTCCACGAGAAAGTAGACTGATCCCGAAGACCCGCAGAAGAGGAGGTAGTCTGTCGAGACACTGGAGACTCCCGTCTCGGTGGAGGTGAGGAGTCGGACCCCCACAACGCTCCCGTCCCGGTTTGGAGACATGAGTTGAGGCACGTCAAGATGGAAAACCGGTGGTCTCTCTCCGTCTTCGATTTCTCACCTTCAAAAAGGAGAGAAGACGGGTAGAAGGGAACATATGAGACCCTCTCTCCGCCATGGGTATATCTACGGGTACCTTACTTCCTTCTACGACGGAAAAGAGGGAGACAAGGGGTTCTGTGATTGAAGGAATCCTTCTTTTGTGAAGAGGAGGGGGTTCAGGGGACACACGACCCTTTCCCGGTGTCCTTCCCTGGGACCACGGTTCGGACCGGGAGTGGGTGGGGGACAGGTCGGACGGGATTCAGCCCAGGAGGTCTGACGAGACATCCTCAGACCCTGAGTCGCAGGTCTGGGCACCGACGAAAAGACGAAGACTGGACTCAGACGCAGACTAAGGACTCAGAGGAGGGACCGGACCTACGGGCTGGGGGACAGAATCACTGGACTGTGTGGACCCAATCTTTATGTCGAGTGGAAGGACTCGGGTACAAAGAAATAGACCTCTTTCCCTCACACCACTCCGGGGGACTCTACTAAGAACTATTCTTCGGTCTCCCCCCGTCGTTATAAAAATCATAGGGATGGGACCCAGGGGACCCCTCACCGGACCATGTCAGAGGAGGGGAGGACTCCGGTTCCGAAGACCGGGACTTTTGGATCGACATAGAAAAGAAACGACAGTCGACGGTGCAAGGACACTCGGGGATGGAACGATTACAGCCCTCTGGACCCCGCTGGTGGGAGACGTAGCGAATTCCGGAACCACTACCGTTTGACCTACCGGTCTGGGCAGTACCACGGGCACCTGTCGCCGACCTACGCCACGTGCCGGACGTCGTCGAGTCGGAACCTCGACACCCGGGCGTCGCCCTTGAGGACGAAGTGCCTCGACCGCATCAACTGGTCCGGGTGCGCCCACCGTAACCCGGGGTGTAGGTCACTGAGCTACTGGACCCTGTCCTTGTGGAAGTGGAAGAGTTTGAGGTGCCCGGCGTGCGACGCACTCGACAGTTGCTGCTTGTGGTCCAGCCACCCGGCCCAGGCCGTCTCCACGGGACCCTCCCCCGTCTCCAGTCCCCCTATCTCGCCTTTATGAATTCTGTTTCCTTGTCCCGTGGTCCCCGATGAATCCAGATCTGGACTCCGGAGTCCGTCTCATCTGGTCTGTACTTAGTCGGACCGACCCACGACGACAGTCATACCCCTGTGGGTCCGTTCGTTGAACGGTCTCCGGGGGTCGAGTCGGGTATCCTTTCTGTCTCCAAGTTTACCGTGGAAGTGGAGAGACTCGGAGTCAAAGGACAGACATGTTATCCGTCCGCTAGGGAAGGAATGTCTTTGGAAACTCCTGTTCGTTTTTATACACATTCCACGGTCGAGTTCCAACCCGTACATCCCAAGAGTCTCCGTCGTTTCCTCTTCTGTCGGAAGTGCAGAGTCCAAAGTCGGGTCTCACATTCGTTCCCTAAGAGAAACGGGACGGACCCGTCCTCCCTTGACTCCCAGTCGGAAGATCGCCCGTGTCGGAACTTTTGGTTACGTCGTAGGCAGTTGTACCCGAGAAAGTAGACTCGTAGTTTCTCTTAGTCGTTTCACGTGGGTCAAACGGGGTTAGGGCGTCTCGGACGATCGACCATAAATTCTCGTCCTTTTTATCGTCCTCAAGGAGCGCCGGTGGAACCGTCAGACTGGTTCACCCGGGGGTTCTGTGTGGGGGTCCCTCGCTGCAGAAAGGTCTGTCGGACCTTCCGTCGTGGTACTCGACCCTCCCTGTGGCTCGGGTTCACTCCATCTGCCTCAGGCTCAGGGTCGAGACACCGGAACCCGTCTAGCACCGTCGAAACTTCGAAGTGAAAAGAGTAGACGGACCTCCCCTCCTGTCCGAATTACGAACTACGATAGTGACCGGACCGGGACGTCGGGCATGTCTTCAGACGTGAGACAGGGTGCGATTTAGACCCGATGAGGGTTCGTCCCTACGCCCTTCTCAGTTCTTTCTGTTCCACACATCTGTCAGGATAGAGGGTCGGTACCACGGGGTCCGGGCCTGTAGTCTCCAGGAGTTCCCCGGAGTCTTTAGTGGAACGTCGAACCGAAGGACCAGGGGTGAATCGACTCCGATGTCTACCCATTTGACTCCGGGTCTCTACCTCTCCCGTAACCGGTGTGGTACCCTGTCACCTGGTCCTCGGTGCTCCAAGACTCCGAACGAGTGAGTGACACACCAAAATCTGTCCAGGAGGGGAGAGACCGGAGTCAAAGGGGTAGACGTGTCCTCCTCGACCCGTACGATCCTGAGACAGAAGTGTCGACTTTGAGTCTCACCATGTCGAGTACTTCTCGGGTCAGGTCTTATACGACCTTCCCGACCACCTTCCCCCTTACAGTAGAACGTGGTGGGGGGGGTTGGTCTAGACGTCAGTAATCTCTCAGCACTCGAGTCGGGACCCGGACCAACGTCGGGGTCCACTGTCTTCCGACACGGCAGTCACTGGGTCTTCTGGTTCCAGTGACGTCCTACGGACCAGGGACTCCTGTCGGACCCTCGACACTTCGGGTCTCTGTCCGAGTCTCTTCGACAGAGTACGGTACGGGGGAGGGGTGTCTTGTCAGTCCCAGTCGGGTGGGACCAGGGACACAAACAGTGGTAGAGACAGACGAGGACCCAGCCGGGACACCCCGTGGGGACGGACGGGGGGGTGGGGCGGGTACGATCTATGGTAAATCGGAGACAGACAGAGTCACGGGCCATAGGGGGTGGAGTGTACCCCGGGGGAGTGGAGACCTGTCCCCCCGCTCCGGTTCCCGCGTACCCCGGACCCTGTCGTCGTCGTCGTCCGGCGTCTCGTGCTCCTCCCCCGGCGACTCGCGGGAGTACCAAGACCGTGCGCCCGTCATCGTCGTGTCAACACCCCCGGTCACCCCCGGTCCAGAATAGTTGGAGCGACGGACGACCGGGTCGGAGGGTCAGTCCGCCCGGGGGGTGATTGCACCCCAGTCGGGGGAACCTCCCGCCCCGGTCCGACTTACCTCCACACACACGGTCCCTCCCTCCCTTCCTCAGAGGGGCGGACCCGAGGTCTCCGGGGAGCCTGGTGTTCCCGAGGAAACGGACGTCTTCGATGTCGACCTTAGGTCCTTTATAGTCCACCCACCTCCCTCCGAGGAGACCCCGGGTCTCGGACGTGACCGGGCTTCGACGGTCTGACTCGGGTCCATTTGGACTCAGGTTGTCGGAGTGTCGGGTCGGGACGGGCCGCGGGGGTGGGTGCGGTCGTGAAGAGGGTGGAGGTTGAGGTCGGGGTCAAAGGGTGGAGGTCGGAACCGACAGGACGGACGACCGAGAGGTGTGTGTGGGACGAGAGGTAGGTGCGGACCTAGACTCACGAGGAGTTCGGAAACAGGTGTGTCCTGGTAGACGGGTACAACGGGGGCAGGAGGACTAGTGAGAGACGGATTGTTAGAAAGTCTCAGTACAGCCTCGATTGTCCATGTGCTCGGGGAGCATCCTCGTCCCGCTCGAAGACACCACCGAGTTTACCATTTCCTAAACGAATGTTACGTCCTCTGGACCCAAGTTAGGGACCCAACCCTTCTGCGGGATCGCTCCTACCCTGTTGGGTGAGGTCATAAGAACGGACCTCTTAGGGGTACCTGTCTCCTCGGACCACCCGATATGTCAGATACCCCAACGTTTCTCAGTCTCTGCTGACTAGCTGACTCGTGTCGTGTGATCCTCGTCCCGTCATCCCTTCTACCAACTCTCGTGTCTGAATCCGCGGTCTACTGGACCCACACGAGAGATGAACGACACACTGACACTCGTCCAACGAAGTGGAGAGACACGGAGTGGACTTTCCACCCCTACGATTACCACGGGTGGAGGGTCCCGCTCGTCAGAATATACTTGGTAGAGTAGCTTAAGAGACCTATTGGGAAACTCCGTGGGTCATGATAACGGGGGTGAAGGGTCTACTCCTTGACTTTTGGTCTCAAAACTTCATTGAACAGAATTCACGTCGACTCACAGCTACGGTCTTCTCCCGGGGTCCGGTCTCGAGAGTCCGTGGGACGAACGTACCCCCTTCGGACCACCTCCACGGAAGAGGTACGGGTGGAGAGAGGGGCGAGGGGGCCCAATCCTGGGGAAGGGACACGAAGACATGGAACAGGCAGAGTGGGCACTCACCTATTCACAGACCAACTAAGTAGAGACGTAGGCCCGGGTCAGGTCCCAGACGTGTCTGTTCCGTTTTGATTTCCCAATATTTATTTCCCTATATTGGTCCTTCCCAGGGGTAGTAACGTAGATCCAGGTCAAGTCAAGTCAGTGAGTCAGTACAAACTGAGAAACCCTGTGGTATGTGACATCGTGTGGTCCGGAGGGACAGGTAGTGGTTGAGGGTCTCGAACGAGTTTGAGTGCAGGTAACTCAGATACTACGGCAGGTTGGTAGAGTAGGAGACAGTGGGGGAAGAGGAGGACGGAAGTTAGAAAGGGTCGTAGATTCCTCAGTCAAGAAGTGTAGTCCATCTGTTTCATAATCTCAAAGTCGAAGTCGTAGTCAGGAAGGTCACTTATAAGTCCTAACTAAAGAAAATCCTAACTGACCAAACTAGAAGAACGTCAGGTTCCCTGAGAGTTCTCGGAAGAAGTTGTGGTGTCAAGTTTTCGCAGTTAAGAAACCACGAGTCGAAAGAAATGCCAGGTCGAGAGTGCAGGTATGTATTGACGACAGACATTTCATTACAGAGACGAAAAATTATACGACAGATCCAAACAGTATCGAAAAGAAGGTTCCTCGTTCGTAGAAAATTAAAGTACCGACGTCAGTGGTAGACGTCACTAAAACCTCGGGGTTTTTCATCGGACAGTGACAAAGGACAGTAACAAAGGGGAAGGTAAACGGTACTTCACTACCCTGGTCTACGGGACTAGAAGTAAAAGACTTACAACTCAAAATTCGGTCGAAAAAGTGAGGGGACAAACTGAAAGTAGTTCTCCAAGAAATCAAGGAGAAGTGACAGTATTCCCACCACAGTAGACGTCCAGGTCATCAACTGCTCTATTTCTCTCGTACCCGAACTGGTAGACTCGCTGGGTCCAAGTTTAAGCGAAGACGACGAGTAGTCGACACACTGAACATCGACCACTGAATCGAAGGGACTCGGAGTCGAACAGTGATACGTTCTACTGTTCCCTTATGATTGAGAACCGAACGGACGGAGTGACCCTGGCACACTCTTCAGTCACTCTCCTATCTTCACCTCTAACGTCCCGACTTCCTAATAGTAGAAACCCCTCCCTTTTGATGGTTATGAATTCTGGACACTAAAGTGAGATATATTTAATGTGGAGGTATTTTTCTTTAGATGCCTGTAAAAAAAAATTTACTAACGGTCCGTGTCGACTAGGTTGGTTGTAACAGTGGTGGAAGTCCTTATTACTTCCATTGTCAGGGAACATGCACACCGCACCGTGTGAGTGAGTGATGCAGTGAGACGCAGAAAACAAGGGGGTCGTTTGGACACTCCTGTCGTCCGGGTTGAGACAATCGGGTAAACAGTCCACTCCTTTGTCCGCGTCTCTCCAAGAACTGGTCGGAGAAATCTCTGTCTCGGCTCGAATCTTTAGTCCAGAGTAAGGGAAAACGGGGACAAAATCTCTTACTCCTTCAATTTACTGAAAAGTAAAATCAAAGTAAAAAAAGTGTTAAGTGGTGGAGGACGTTAGTCAACTGCGACTGAAGAACAGAGAGACGTCGAACATTTAGACGAAGGTAGGAGGGTTCTACGGCGTCCCGTACCAGTAACACCGGGTATAGTGAAGGGTTTTAACACAATACAAACATCCTGAACCAGGGGGTGACGGTGGGGTTGGGACGAGGTCTCCTATAGTCGAGGGACGGACGCCCCCAGAATAGACAGTGGTCACCGGAGGGGTCCGGACCGGACCACGGACAGTGTCCAGAGACCACTCGTTTACCTCTGTCCTTACTTTTCTTCCTTGACCACTTCTTGACCCAGGTAAGGGTACAATTGGTCGTTTCCAGTCTGTCCGACCCGCTACCACTGGCTAGTGCTCACAGGGGGTGGTGAGAGTAGGACTTCCACCTGCTCGTCTTGCACTCGACCTCAGAGGAGCGGGGGTGGCGGGGAGAGGGCTACCTGTCCCATGTTTCGGGAGAACCGGCCCCGGCGTCGACTCGGGCACTTTGTCGAGAAAGTCGAGGCAGAGACTTACCGTCCAGATACCCGAGGAGCCTCCTTGTGTTCGCGGAAGAGACACAGTGAAACGAGTAATCACTTCGGTGTCTTTATACGATGTCCATCCAAAAGTCCCTGCCTCTACCCAAAGGGGGTTTCCCCGTCGAAATTGTAAGGTATCGCCCTCGAACCCCTCCCCCTCCTCTGGACCTACAATTTATATATGTAACTCCTTTCTTTGATTTATAAACACAAAAATTTTACACTTTGTAAAATGGGGTCCTTAGTCTTACCCCTTGTCACACAGACCAGAACCGGATCCTCTTTGTCACACAACTCCGCGGAAGTGACTCCGACGAGGATTTCAGTCTGTCCGTCGGGCACTTCCCGAGGGGGCAAGGGAGAGGAACAAAAGTGTGTGGAGCCCAAAGGTCTCTGAATTTCGGAAGTCACAAAATAGGTTCTGTCTCACCAGGTGGTTCTCCGGAGACCCGTCTCAGACCCAGTCCCCTTCCGGGCGTCCTGAGGGGTAGGACACGGGGTCCGAGTCAAGAAAAGGATTTCTCGTTTCGACCCATAGAGAACTACGTCGCGTTAGGCGCCCACGGACAGGGGAAGGAGGAAGGTTTGGTAGTAGTGGTAAATGACCTAGGTGTGAAGAGCAACAAGTCAGTGGGTCAGCACAGGTTGAGAAGCACTGGGGTGCCTGACGTCGCGTGGTCCGAAGGAACAGGTAGTGGTGGAGGGCCTCGAACGAGTTTGAGTACAGGTAACTCAGCCACTACGGTAGGTTGGTAGAGTAGGAGATAGCGGGGGAAGAGGAGGACAGAAGTTAGAGAGGGTCGTAGTCATATAAAGGGTTACTCTACCGAGAAGTGTAGTCCACCGGTTTCATAACCTCAAAGTCGAAGTCGTAGTCAGGAAGGTTACTTGTGAGTCCGAACTAAAGTAAACCCTATCTGACCGAACTAGAGGAATTATAGGTTCTCGGAGAGTTCTCAGAAGAGGTTGTGGTCTCGAACTCTCGTAGTTAAGAAGTCGTGCGTATGGAAATGATAAAAAAAAAAAAAAACAATTACTTAGCAAGATTGAAATTTCGAGTGAAAACCCGTTTTTAAATAGGAGGATTAAACTTTACCATCGGTACTTTAGTAACCAAACTACATGTCTAATGTACAAATAAGGTTATACGGAAGTTTATTTAAGTTTTGCTTAATTTGAATTGAAAAAGTAGATGTACAGTGCCTTTTAATAGAACTAAAGACAGGGGCCACGAGTACGGTCCAAAATTCCTTATGATACTTCACCTTTTCCAGAACCTTCGTCTGTCTCGACCCGAACTCCGAGCCAGGACAATGGACGGTCAACAGAACTGTAATCTACTCAGAGGGGTGACTAGACGGGAAGCAGACACTTCGACCCGAGAGTTGCGGTCACAGTCTCCTGTCGCCTCCTCCTTTCCATAACGTCCGGTGTGGACACGAATACCAAGAGTCTCACGGAAGAATATAATCAGTCGTCTCTTGTCCGATTCACTGTCATTGTTCGTTCGTAAGTCCGGAGTTAGTCAAGTCAAGTTAGTGAGTCGGTACAGACTGAGAAACGGTGGGGTACCTGACGTCGTGCGGTCCGGAGGGACAGGTAGTGGTTGAGGGCCTCGAACGAGTTTGAGTACAGGTAATTCAGCCACTACGGTAGGTTGGTAGAGTAGGAGACAGTCGGGGAAGAGGAGGGCGGAAGTTAGAAAGGGTCGTAGGCCCAGAAGAGTTTACTCAGTCGAGAAGTGTAGTCCACCGGTTTCATAACCTCCAAGTCGAAGTCGTAGTCAGGAAGGTTATTTATAAGTCCTGACTAGAGGAAATCCTCCCTGACCAACCTAGAGGAACGACAGGTTCTACCCGGGAGACGTTTCGACGGGGGTCGAACGATTGGGTAGTTCAGGTTCGGAAAACAGAGGTCGGTGTGCCTGTTCTCTCTCTTTTCCTCGCCTGCAGTGACCTAAGACGGACCCCTTCCTCACGGAGGTCCCCGTCCTTCACTCATAGATCACTCGTCTTGTGAGAGACAGTGAGAAGAGTCCCGTTTTATGGAACACTACCAGAACATAGCGGAGATCTACTTATAAGTCTGGATCGACCCGTAAATTCCAGGAAGTTTTAGGTCTGTCAACGGTTAGAGAGAGGGACGGAGGGCGGAAGGGGTAGAGAAGAGACGGGGTCTTGCTCAGTGAGGGAGGAGATAGAAGAGAGTGGTGTGGAAAAAAAAATTGTAAATGAAAATAAATAAACTGACGGGGTCCAGAGTCAACACCTTAAAAAATGAACGTTGTACCTTTGAAAATCAACCGTTGTAAACCCTAGATCAAAGGGCTGGTCCCTAGCTTGGGTCCGGGCGACGTACCCCTCGAGGTTTAGGGTCGGGGACCTAGTGGTCCTTTAAAGGCAGTGACGTGTAAAATAATCGAAGATAGGGACGAGACGAAGGGAGGACGAGAGTGACATGAGGGACCCTGGTGGAGGGTTTTTTGCTGGACGTGGGTTCAGATACAGAGTCTTAGACGTAACCGCCCCGTCCCCCCTTGAATTCATTTCACTTCCGTTTCGAAACCCCGGACGGCCACCCACCCCTTCTTGTCTTGGGGGTTCACTTCCGGCTTTCTCTGTACGGGGATGTCCTGGGGTTCTCGTTCGCCCTAGACACCCCACGACTCGTGTTAAGAGCAAGTATACGGGAACGTTCAGTGAGACAAAACATAACGGAAGTCAACGAGGGTTTGATAGGTCTGTCAAACCTATTCTATCAAGTCTTCTCCTATGTCTAAGGGTCCGAGGTAGGGTCCGGGTCCCTTGGACATAAAGATCCGAGAGGTCCACCAAGACGATATTGATTTCGTGGTTAGAGTGGGTCGGAGGTTATTCTTTGCATTTAAGAGAGAGACAGGGACCCTTCGACTACAGGTCGGATACCACAAGTCGGAGAACCTGTCCCTCGAATCGACGACGACGACGATTCAGCGAAGTCAGCACAGGCTGAGACACGTTGGGGTATCTGCCTTCGGGTGGTCCGAGGGGACAGGGGCCCTAAGAGGTCCGTTCTTGTGACCTCACCCAACGGTAAAGGAAGAGGTTACGTACTTTCACTTTTCACTTTCCCTTCAGCGAGTCAGTACAGGCTGAGAGTCTCTGGGGTACCTGACGTCGGATAGTCCGAGAAGGTAGGTATCCTAAAAGGTCCGTTCTCATGACCTCACCCCACGGTAACGGAAGAGGCGTCCCTCGAATCTCTAGGGGGTTTCATAACAGGTAGGTCGATTCTCTCGCTCACTCGGACAGAGGGGGTACATGGTACAAGTCGTTGGACTTCCAGCGCCAGTGTGGGGATGACTCAGTTAAGAAGAGATTACTTTTGAAGTAAAGAATTTTGATAGGAAATGTTGTGTACCTAGAGTCGTGTACCACGGTCGCGGGTCATCGTAAAATTAAACAGAGAAAGGGAGAATTTTTTAACCTCGCGACTTACATTATATTACGAAATCGATCGTCTTGCCCTATATAAAAGAGGGAGTAAAAGGCTCCATAGATTGGAGAGAGAACCGACGGACTATAGGGACGATAAAAGGGAGTTTCGTCTCGTAGACCTCTGCACTCTTCTCGTAA
Source organism: Capra ibex (assembly GCA_006410555.1). Lineage (NCBI taxonomy): Eukaryota > Metazoa > Chordata > Mammalia > Artiodactyla > Bovidae > Capra > Capra ibex. Next base: position 12,736,015 of record SJYO01016970.1, read on the forward strand.
ACTCCTACACGTTTGACACCAACCGAGTGGACAAGGTGTGAAGTCAAAGTTTTGAGACGCGGATGGGACTGGTTCTGAACTCTCCACGTTCTAGGAACCACGCCGACGGTGAATCTGTAACTTCTCCTTTTTATTTTGAAGGAGGTTTGACCCTTTCTCACGATGTAAGAAAAGGGAAACGACACATTGTTTAATGGTGTTTTAATCGTCGAACTCGTATCGTTTGTTTCAAGGAGTGTCAAGGATTTCCAGTCTTCAGACCCAAGGGTCAGGGAGTGTTCCGACTTCAGGTCGACTTCAGTTCTGATCCGGAACAAGAAGAAAAGACCTAGAGTTCTAGGAGAAAGTTCGAGTGTGACACCGACCGTCCTAAGTCAAGGAACGCCAACAGTCTGACTTGGAGGGGGGAGGCGAGGGGAGGGGACCGGAGCGAGTCCGACGAATGGGTCCTCTGTGAGTCGAAGGTCCCCGGTGGACGGCAAGGAACAATACGCCCGAGGGGTTCCGGAGAGTGGGAAGTGTAGAGAGGGTAAGTCTTGGCGGAGAAGGTCTTCTCGGGTCAGGGAAAATTCTCTAGTTTGACTAGTCCAGACCGAGTGAGTCTTATTAGAGGGAAAGAATTTCAGTTAAACGGTCTATTCTATTAGGATTTGGTCCTCACTGACAGACTAGTCTTAGGGTCTTAGGTGGGTGTGAACTCCCGTCTCTTGATCTGTTCCAGCATCCAGTAACCTCCGAAGAATCTTAAGATGGGTGGGATCCACTATATACACCCGTATCTTGTCCCCCTCTCTTTTTGAAAGGACCACCAGGTCACAATTTCTTAGGTGGACGGTTACGTTCCCTGTGCCCAGGTTAGGGATCAGACCCTACTAGGGTGTACGCCGTCCCGTTAATTCGGGTGTTCGGTGTTGATGACTTGGGTGTGCGGCGTCGAGGACTTTGGACACACGGATCGAGGGTGCGGGGTGTCGTTCTCTTCGGCGACGTCACCCTCCGGACGCGTGGGACTGACTTCCCGTCGGGGACGAGCGGTGTCGATCCCTCTTCGGGTGCGTGTCGTCACTTCTGGGCCGAGTCAAGTCGAGTCAGCACAGGCTGAGAAACGCCGGGGTACTTGACGTCGTTCGACCCGGAGGGACAGGTAGTGGTCGAGGGCCCCAAATGAGTCTGAGTACAGGTAACTCAACCACTACGGTAGGTCGGTAGAGTAGGAGACACCAGGGGAAGAGGAGGGTGGAAGTTAGAAAGGGTCGTAGTCCCAGAAAAGTTTACTCAGTCGAGAAGTGTACTCCACCGGTTTCATAACTTCGAAGTCGAAGTCGTAGTCAGGAAGGTTACTTGTGAGTCCTGACTAGAATCCTACCTGACCAACCTAGAGGAACGTCAGGTTCCCTGAGAGTTCTCAGAAGAGGTTGTGGTGTCAAGTTTTCGTAGTTAAGAAGCCACGAGTCGAAAGAAGTGTCAGGTTGAGAGTGTACGTATGTACTGGTGTCCTTTTTGGTATCGAACTGATCTGCCTGGAAACAACCGTTTCATTACAGAGACGAAAACTTATAAGATAGATCCGACCAGTATTGAAAGGAAGGTTCCTCATTCGTAGAAAATTAAAGTGCCGACGTGAGTGGTAGACGTCACTAAAACCTCGGGTTTTTTTATTTCAGACTGTGACAAAGGTGACAAAGGGGTAGATAAAGGGTACTTCACTACCCTGGTCTACGGTACTAGAAGCAAAAGACTTATAACTCGAAATTCGGTTGAAAAAGTGAGAGGGGAAAGTGAAAGTAGTTCTCCGAGAAATCAAGAAGAAGTGAAGACGGTATTCCCACCACAATAGACGTATAGACTCCAATAAATATTAAGAGGGTCGTTAGAACTAAGGTCGAACACGTAGGAGGTCGGGTCGTAAAGAGTACTACATGAGACGTATATTCAATTTATTCGTCCCACTGTTATATGTCGGAACTACATGAGGAAAAGGATAAACCTTGGTCAGACAACAAGGTATAGGTCAAGATTCACAACGAAGGACTGGACGTATGTCTAAAGAGTTCTCCGTCCAGTCCACCAGACCATAAGGGTAGAGAACTTCTTAAGGGGTGTCATTTCGTCTTTATCTACAAAAAAGACCTTGAGAGAACGAAAAAGTTACTACAACCGTTTTACAACCGTTAAACTAGAGACCAAGGAGACGGAAAAGATTTTGGTGGAACTTGTAGACCTTCGAGTACCAAGTGGATGACAACTTCGGACCGAACCTCTTAAAACACGTAATGAAACGATAGTACACTCTACACTCTACTCACGTTAACACACCATCAAACTCTCTTCCCTTACCGTTTGGTGAAGTCATAAGGACGGAACTCTTGGGGTACTTGTCATACTTCTGGGTCGAATCGATTTTTTTTTAAACTAATTAAAAGTTTTTTCTTGTTTGTTCCCAGTCCCCTAACTGTTCATTTATACTGTAAAAATATTACGTCTATTTAGATATTTTGTCTTTCTCTGAGTCTGCATCTTTTATTTGAATTACCAATGGTTTTTCACCCCTTTCCTAATCCTCATACCCTAATTTTCTATGTGTAAACATATATTACATCTCTTTGTTGTTTCTAAATGACATATTATTATAAGTTATGAAACATTATTGGATATTCCCTTTTATTAGACTTTTTTAATTTACATATCTAGTGAAACGACATGTGGACTTCGATTGTGTTATAACATTTAGTTGACATGAAGTTTTTTTTTAGACTAAGTTTTTACCTGTCTCCTTCACTTATGTGTAAAAAAAGTTTCTTCTGTAGGTTCACCGGTCGTCTATGTACTTTCTACGAGTTGTCGTGATAGTCTCTTTACGTTTAGTTTGGTATCCATAGAGGAGTGTGGACAATTTTACCAGTAGTAAGTTTTCTGTTCCATTGGGTTTGTAGACACTCTTACTCCTTCTTCTCCCTAGAAACAAGGGACAACCACCTTCACATGTACCAAAGTCGGTGATACATTTCCTACTGCAAAGGAGTCTTTTAATTTTAAACTAAACCTTGAAATATAAGGTCTTTACGGTGTAAATCCGGATATAGATTGTTTTTATATTTTCACTTTCAACGAGTCAGCACAGGCTGAGAAACGTTTGGGTACCTGATATGTTAGGTACCTTAAGAGGTCCGGTCTTATGACCTCACCCATCGGAAAGGGAAGAGGTCTCCTAGAAGGGTTGGGTCCCTAGTTTGGGTCCAGAGGACGTAACGTCCGTCTAAGAAATGGTCGACTCGGTGTTCCCTTCGGGGGTTTTATATTTTTGGTCTAGAATTTTTCTTTCTTTCTTTATGTCGTGAAAAGTCAAGTCCGTTTCAACGAAGTCCCAGTCATTCCCCTCCACTTTCACTTTTCAGCGAGTCAGTACAGGCTGAGAAACGTTGGGGTATCTGGTATGTCAGGTACCTTAAGAGGTCCGATCTCATGACCTCATCCATCGTAAAGGGAAGAGACCCCTTAGAAGGGTTGGGTCTCTAACTTGGGTCCAGAGGGAGTAACGTCCGCCTAAGAAATGGTCGACTCAGTGTTCCTTTCCTGATCCACAATTAATATCGTTTAGACGTGTATCACGAATGACTCGGAAGTGCGGGAACTGAGACGTCACGGAAGTCACTACTTCCCACGACCCCTTCGTTGGACACCTTACACTAGTGGACTCTCGTTCCAGACCGGGACAAGAATGTCACTGGTACCCGTTGTCTCCTTACAATGTCACAGTTCCAACAAGGTGGATGTCGGAGACCCGTACGCACGGACGATCATCGAAGAAACGTTGCGATACCTGACATCGTGTAGTCCGAGGAGACAGGTACTCTAAGAAGTCCGTTCTTATGACCTCACCCAACAGTACGGGAGGAGGTCTACTAGAAGGACTGGGCAGAGGACGTAGAAGACTTAATGTCAACCTAAGAAATGGGCATTTGGTGGACCCTTCGGGTGTCGGAGACATTCCTACGGGTTACGGTCCTTGTAGACTTGGAAAGGAAGGGTGGGAGAGGAATACTGTGGACTGTAGTGAAGAACCCCGTCTCCTCGACCCTTCCCCGTGTCACTGTAAAAAAAGGGAGGTACCAAGGTGGACATCGGGGAATTTTATGGAACCGAAAAGGGGTTTGGGAGCCTGATCTTAAGTCGAGGTGGAGGTATATTTCACAGTCGTTGAACCGGGACCGTTCTTCCTGTTCCGACTTGTTGAACACCACAGACAGCATTCAACACTCAAGAGTTTCCCCTCTGAAGGTCTGACCTTGGTGGGAGACTGGACACTAGTTGTAAAGGCCTAGAAACGGATCCGACAGGGGGTTGGACCGAACAGGGGGGTCGTACACCCGTCTCCTTCGAAGTTCCAGTTACAGGACGAATTGGTGGACCTGGTCCCTCCTCGTCCCTCTGACAAATGGTCTACCTGAGACAAATAAATTCGGAGGTCGGGGGGACACAACCGGCGAGGGACGGTTCGGGTGACGGACAACTTTGCGGGAACGACCGATTCCTCCGGTGAAGGAGGACCTCAGGGTCCCCTCCCCAACCTTACACTCACGACCGAGGTCTCTCGGGTAGGTCCTCCCGTGCCCGGTGTCTCTGGGTGTCTTCGACAGAACGTGTGCGTCTTATCCACGAACGTGTGGTGGGTCTGGGTCGTAGGAATGCGGACCCTTGATAAGTGGAACACTCAATTCTGATAAAGTAATGTTCGACCTCTAAAGAAAAAAAGGGAGAGAGAGAGAGACAACAAAATCAAAACCGGTACCGTGTATCGTACGTCCTAGAATCAAGGGGCTGGTCCCCAACTTGGGTCCGAGGGACGTTTTCACGTCTCAGAATTGGTGACCTGGCGATCCCCTCAGGGGTTCAATTTCTAAAGTACCCGTCTAACCCGTACTTAACGACCAGAGGGGGTCTGGAGGGGTGTTATACCTCTTGAACGGGTATTCGTCCCGTCTCGAGGATGTAGTCGGCACCCCCGCCACGGGCAAGGGTGGTGGGGTCCGACACCGTCACGGCGACACAACGGGAAGGCCGATACCGGGGAAGTCCAGTGTCGGGGACCCATACCCTTGGTGCCAGAGGGTACACAGTAGGCTGGTTCACGACGGAACCAGAGTCCGGGATGTTCGTCAGTCCTTCCGACCTTCGGTCTCCGACCTGTCCCGTTCCCCCGTACACGATAGTGCACTCTCGTACGGGACCCTCCGGTGCCCGGTTGTAATGTAGGGCGACTACCCGATTGTGGAGACACTTGGGACAACTTTTACCATATGTACTCGAATAACCGTTTCGTCTCTTTCTCTGTGTACATCTCTTATTCACATACCTATGGTTCCCCCTCTCCCCAACCCGCCCTCCTTGACCCTCCAACCCTGACTGCGTATATGTGATAACTACGATACATTTTTTATCTGTAGGGAGGATTTCCTTAGTCGGCACTTATAAGTAACCTTCCTGGCTACGAATTTGACTTTGAGGTCATTAGACCGGTGGACTACACTTCTTGACTGAGTAAACTTTTCTGGGACTACGACCCTTACTAACTTCCGTCCTCCTCTTCCCCTACTGTCTCCTACTCTACCAACCTACCGTGGTGACTGAGTTGCCGGTACTCAAACTCGTTCGAGACCCTCAACCACTACCTGTCCCTCCGGACCGCACGACGTCAGACGCCCCAGTGTTTCTCAGCCTGTGCTGACTCGCTCACTTGAAGTGACTGGACTACTTTATCCGTTTACTACCCCTATATGACATTTCGTGACCCTTGAGATGAAACGCCACGGGATTCACTCTCCCTTCAGGTCGACCCTCCTCTACGTACCCATCCATACCGACGACGTAAACAGACATGTCGTCTTTCCTTGTGTTGTGCCATTTCGTCGATGTGACGTTATTTTCAGTCAAATTTTTTGCTGGGACTACTGTGGGGTGGGTGTACTGTGGGGTGAGTGTACAGGTGCCCACCGTGAGTATAGGATTTGGGGAGGAGGAGGTCCGAGGACGGAGGTTTGGACGCCTGTGTCAACGGGGACTCGTTGGGGGTAGTGCGCCAGGGGGTCCATTGAGCGTACGTCTGTTTCGACTGACGTGGAGGAAAACAGGTGAGAGTCCACAGGAGTCGAGTCTCGACCCGTCGTGGTAGGATTTCCGAGAGGTCTGGACCCGTGGTTAGAGTAATGGGAGGAGAAGGAGTGAAGACGGGCCGTCCAGGACGAAGGGTTTACAGAGTACTTAGATAGGTCGGGGTATCGTTTAGGTACGAACCCAAACACGGGGGTTACATGGAGTGGACCTGGTGGAGGGACAGTGGTAGGCAGACCCAGGACGTGTGTGTTGTCTGGGGTTCAGAGATGGTATTCGTCGCGCCCCGAGACCTCGGTCCGGACTTGAGTCACGGTCCGTATGTTCCCGTTAATGCGGAGACAGGGGTAGAAGTTTCCTGAAAGGTTCCAGTAAGAGTGCGGTAGTAAGACTAGTGGCCGTTCCACCGGCTCCGCCCGGTCCTTCCTGGTCTCCCTCTTCGAGTCAGAGGTAGTCCGTACAGTCTCACTTTCGGGACGAGGTCGGGAGTTGACGACCACTGAAACTGCCACTGTAACCTGAACGGGCGGAACTCGGAGTCCTTCGTCGTAGCACACCGCGGACGAACACTCCGGTCACCCTGTCAGCGTCTCTACTGTGCGATTCGAGTGAGACACTGACAAGGACGGTGTCAGTGTCGGGACTCTTTACCCACAAGGGAGGGAAGTCGGTGTCCCGAACTAAAACAGCCAGGAGGAAGGGAGGTTCTCTGCCGGGCAGACCCGCCGGGAGTGGACGGGTCGGGTGTGCGTCGGGGAGAAAGGACCCCGGTCGAGAAAAGGCCCGTCGATCGAGTTTATCCGGGAGAGTCACCCAGTGGGCCGGGGCAGTTTCCTAGGGACATGTTCGGAGTTTGCCCCGTAACTACCCCGACGCCACTCTTGACGGGTCACTACCACCCGACCGAACCGAACCGGGCCCGGTTCACTGAAGGGGTTTGGGTCGATAAAGGACAAGGAGCCCGGTCGTAGGGGGGTGAGGGGCTGTCGGCGGACCGGTGTCCCGTGTTAAGGTGACGTGTAGAGACGGTCAACGAACCGAAGCCCGGTCCCCACCCTCACCCTTCCTCCTACCCTCACAGTAGAGTCGTAAACAGGAGTCCTGTGTGCCGGTGACGGGGAGCTGTTGAAAAACTACTTCTGTGTCCGACCTCCGTTCCGGTCAGGGGAGGAGGACACTGGAGACGGGGGTCAAATGGCGAACGACCCCCAAAGAACCTCCCCTCCCGAGAGAAGTACACTTAGAAGTATTCTTCGTTCTCGAGTGTGTCTGACGCAGGGGTTGGGGAATCTGGACGTGAACGTTCCTCTTATTTTCCGCGAATCAGATTGGGGACTGACGACACACCGGAGTCCTTTCAGTGAACTACAGAGACCCGGAGTCAAGGGAGTACACACTTGTTTACCCTCCAACGACAGGTAGAGGTAATCTCGGAGCGGAGTAGTCAACAAACCCGTAACCTATTTCTCGTCCATTTTAGGTACTTCTTTAGACGGTTAGAGTTCTTTTCGACTGTTGAGGTTGTCTGCCTCTCGTGTGGAGTTTAAGGGAAGAGAGAAAGGGAGATCGCCCTGTAGTGGTCGGAAAAATACCCAGGGTCTTAAACCAGAGAAGGAAGGATTTTGGGTTCAGGCTAGGACATTGAGGGGACGGGTTTTCGGGAGTTTCTCAGGGGACGGGGTCCTATTCGGGTGAGAGGACGGAACCGTAGGTGACAAGACGATCCAGAGGACGCCGTGACCACTGTGTCGGGTTGAGTCCGACGGATCACGACAGGCGGTCGAAGTGGGAGTCCGTCGAGTCGGACTTTCCCTCTTCCGATCTCCACCCTTTTCTCTCTGGCAACTTCTAAAACTAAGGACCTAGGTTGGTACGGACTTCGACTTTAAGGGAACCTAAAAGTAAATACACTCGGTTCTTTGTAGTGCTGGTGGTAAATAAAGACTAACCATAAAAGTCATTTGAACCAAGTGATTTAAAAGACAATGAACGTTGGTAGAGGAAGGATATTCACGGGAAGAACCGACTTCAATCGGTCTCACCCGAACGTCGGTTTCTTGGGACTGCATGTGTTTCCGAGAAGTATTGGGTCCGGGGTTCTGTGACGGTTGGAGGAGGACTGAACGTCGGTGTGACCCGACGGACGGGATCAAGGAGAGGGGCGAGGTGTTCCGGAAGATGTGAGACGGTGAAGTCAGGTCTCGTAGGGAGGGGTGACACGAGTGACGACAGGAAAGAAGGAAGTCGAGTCGTTTTGGAGAAGGTTCTTCAGAGGAGACCGACTGCCCCAGGGAGTCTGAAAGGGGTACTACCAAAATATTAGTAATGTCCGATAAATGTTAGTAAATACGAAGACGGAGGAGAATGGGTCTGACTTCCCATTGACCTCCGATGAGCTAGGTGACACCAGTGGGGCACGGGTCGTACCCTGGACCGAGGTCCGTCCACGACAGGTCCACTCACGTCAAGTATGGCACAGACCCTTTGGACTCCCACAAATGTCCCAGGTACTAACCACTAGTCTTTGTCACGGTCCAGTACTGTGAGGGATGGACCTGTAACCGGGACACTCAAAGACCTGACTTTCTTGTCAAACACACACACACACACACACACACACACACACACACACATACACACACACACACAACCTCACTACTTCCGACTGAAAGGTGGGGACCGGTGTGTGGTATAAAATCCTTGGTGTACTCGGTTTCTCTTCGCACAACGACGAAATAATTTTGAAGAAAGGGTAGTGTGTTTCGTCACCGTGTTCCCCACAACCACCCCTCGGGGAACGTGTCGGGAGAGGGAGACGTGGGGGGAATGTCTGGGGTCTCTTGGACGAAGACACCGGAAGAGAGGTGGAAACCTAGACACGGGAGTCTTTAGGACCGGGGGTCCCCGTCTGTCTTCTCCACCATGTCCATGGTTTCGGAAGGGATACCGGGGTGGTTGTATTCGGGGGTCCCGACCCAGACACGGGTGTTTCCCAAACGGACAAAACTGACTTGATTGGACACCTAAATCAGGTTATTTACATAAACGGACTAAAGTCCCGACTTAAAGACGAACTGGGTTCACAGTCCGTCTCGACCCACCGGATGTCGATCGACCGCCACCTGTCCGACGTCCTACCCGACTATCACGTAAGGATCTCTACTGGCACCGACTCCTGTGGGCAAAGGGTCCTGGGTACCGATACACTGGTGTGACCGGCACTCACTGACCAACAACTCCTACTGTTGAGAAATCGTTTGGATAACACACAGACATCCCCGACAAACTACTAATTTTGTTGACGATGAAGGGTAAAACCGTTTACGGACTGACGTAAAAGTAAACTTACTTGTTAATAAGTCCTGAGTGTTCCTGACTTAACTGGTGTAGTCCGTCAACCCAATAACCCGATCTAACTTGACTTACCAAACCCCCGATTAAACTCCAAAAAAAATAATAACTTACAGTAGTGATTTAATTGACTCCCAACCGACTGAATTAGTAACAAATTCGTTGATAACCTTCTTTAACCTGTCTACATAAACCACCCCTCCTGGTTGACTACTAATGAACTGACTTGACGAGACACTTAACTGTTGATAAATGTTTAGTCACGTTACCTTAAACAACAAACTGGTGTAATAAAAGTGACTTGACTGTTCGAACAAAAACTAAGAAGTCGGGGAATCATTTTGACCAGTTCAACTCTCAATGTATTGGTTTGAGTGACTGAAATCTTTCTCGTCAGCACATCTGGTTACAGTCTCGACTAGCTTTCTTCGGTTCCCGACAACCTGACTTAAAAGCTCTGGGTTCCTTAGTAGGTCGGATTTTCCCAACTGGGTAACACTCGTAGAGGGTCCGGGGCGTCCTTTTCGTCCGGTCGCTCCCCCTGTGTTCGCCTGTCAGGACTTCAGTCGGTCCACCAAGTGGGTCCGGTGCCCCCGGTGGTTTCGTTTCTTCGCCTAACGCTCCGTCGAGGCGGGGAGGGTCGTGGTCCCGACCCCGGACCGCTCGGAGTGTGGAGACTCATGCCCCCACCACGACCCGGGGGGAGGCCTTGGAACATACCGTCTCTGTGCCGAAGGAGTATTCTACCGTCCTGGTGGACCCTCTCTGTCTCTCTGCTCCGGACTCTTAACTGGTCAACCCTGGTGCTAGGGTGGGGCCCCAGTTCCCCGAGGTTGGGGGTGGAGACTGTTCTACTACTTTTACTACTACTCCTACTGCCGATCGTACGAAACCTATGATTGACACACGATCCGTAATGTGCTTGTTCTGTCCACGTCTGTCTGAACAAAGACGGACAAGTCGTGGATCGGGGGAACAAGACTCTTGTCAGGTGGCAAAAGGGACCCTTTTGTAAGAGTCAGGTACACGAAAGTCTTGACTAGTAGGAAGACTGGATTCCCTCACCTATACTCTGGACGTCACCAGTGAGTTTCATCTTAAAGTAGGAGGGACCGTTAGGTAGTAACCAAACCCCTATCCGAACATTGGGTCCGACCGGGTTGGTCTGTACGAGGACCTTACAGAAAGAAAAACAACCCCAATGAATCTCCCACCCTACAGTCAGATCCCGATAACCGTCGATAAAACAGTGGTACGTCTTTCCCTACAGATTTTTACTTTAGTAGTGACCTGTAGTCCAGAGTCGACATGGACTTGGTCTGGATGTGACCTGAAAGTTCAAGATATTCGATTATTTAAGGGATAAAAAAAATTGTATTCATTCTAACTCAACCCAAAGACTGTGTTCGTTGGGTTTTTTTCAGAATTGGTTATGTTAGGGGTAAAATGTCTACTCCTTTCACTCGGAGGTTATTGAATTTGGTCGACGTTAAAACGTAGTAAAGAGGTTAGTCGACGAAGAATCACGTGAAGTGGGAAGAAGGACCTTCTAGGGAAGGGGAAAGAGTCGATTCGACATGGTTGACTGTCAGATTCTAAACCAGTTTACGGTGGAGGAGGTCCTTCGGAAAGGACTTTGGGGTCTACTCCGATCCACGGAGGAGACACGAGGGTAATGGGGACACGAAGAGACGTTCAATAGTGACTTAGAGGTGCAGATCCAAGTGAGACCTGATACGAGAGGAGGTCTTGTCCCACCGTAGAATTAAAAGAGATGTAGGGTTCCCAACCTACACTCCGGTTCTTTCTCATTCTCCGTCTTTTACAAATCACGCACTTACTTACTTAACTTAGGATCTGTTAGGCTCACCTTTCCCTAGACGTGTGAAGAAGACCAGGTCGAGAGCAGAATGGTCACCTCTCTGACTCTAGTTCGTTCCGTCTCTCTGGACCGGAGTCACTGTGTCACCCACCGTCTGGACCCCGGACCGACGGGTCGTCCGAGTGGAAGACATCGTAGAACCTCGGTGAGGAGAGGAGTCGGCTCAAGCACGTGAAGTAGTCAGACATCGTAGAGGTGTGTGTGAACTTGTACATCTGGACCTTTTTTCCGGGTTCAGTCCGATACGAAGCACTAGGGGAAGAGTGGTGGGGTCGTCCGGACCCTGTCTGCGATCCACGAAGGACACCTCGGGGTCAAGTAGGGGTTTCGGTGTAAGTTGACGACGACGAGTCTGCGGAGAAGACCGACCTCCCCCGGAGTGAACGGTTAGAGTCGATAGGTTCCACGAAGGGAGAAGTGACGGGGTGTCTGAGTCGTGTCCCTCCTCCAAAGACCTCCGAAGACCCGATGGGAGGTCGGTGAGACCGTTGTGAAGACGTCTAGGACTAAGAAGTGAGGCCCCTGTCCTTTGAGTGGTGGAGAATTCCACCGTGGTGGGGAGAACTCTGTTTCGATTGTCGGTTTTTTCAAAAGATGTTTTAGCGAATACTATACAACTAAAAAAATTTCGTTTAATGGTTTGACATGTGTCATCACAAAATACAAATAGCTGCGTATTTTTAATATACATGTCTACATATATAGACAGTCTACTGTAGTCGTTATCAAAAGAGAATCGTTAACTACATTCTTAACCCCTATGCAAAAGGTCCCACCCCTCACTTCAGGGGTCCCACGTAAGTTCCTTGTTCTCGGTCATTCCGAGAGAGACGGGGATTTGACGGAAGATTCCTTCTTCTCGCCCAGGACCACAGACCCTACAGGGGACGGAGTACCTCAGGATACTACCTCTGAATCTCCCTCTTCTTTATTTATTCTACTCGGTACTTTTTTACTTCATACTTCCCGGTCCCGTTTCGTTCGTCCACCTCCCACCAGTGACTCCGTCTCAACCCGTCTGGATTCTACACAATTATTCAGAGGTATAATTGTCTCTTGTCTGGGGGGGGGGGGGTGACCTACTTTTATTATCCTCTCCCGACTCCCCTACCTCAAGACAAACCTGTCGAAAAGAGATCGTCGCACATACTACACTTGGGGATGAACCCAGGGACGGTCGGAAGTCTTTATAAGAGTGACTCGTACTGATTACGTGAACACTATCGAGTCAGGAAGCTCCTTCCCAATTTTCCTCACTTCGACAAAGGTCAAACCGTAATTCACTCTCGTCTCTGACGAGTCCCGGAGTCTACTTTCCTCCGTCACTACAGACCATTGTGGTGGGTATTTTTTTGCCCCCCCCCCGTCTTTACGTGGGTCTATAGGCTCCACGATGAGAGACTCTCCGCCACCTAACACCCGACTAGTAGAAGGGAGACGAGTAGCCATCAAAGATTTAAAGATGTCGCTAGTATACAATGAAAGTGTTAGTCTTCTCTTGCGAAAATTTTCGGGAAGGAAGAGAACTTAGCTGTAGTCGGAGGGACACCGAAGGCCGGTGTCCAGGGGTGACACCGGAGATCTTAGGGGTACTCTCAGGAAGCCCATGAACCTCTGTCACTAGTGTAGGGGGAACTCAGTAAAGAAAGAGTTCGACTTGACGGGGCCAAAGTGACTGAGGGATTCTGCCGTCTCAAAAGAACGGGGAAGTGGAAGGACAACACGACGATAATTGTGTAATAACTGGCCTCTGCATAATTGTATAGAAAGCAACGAGTTTACAATGACTGGTAACGTCCGTCCAAGAAATGGTGACTCGGTGGTCCCTTGGGGCAGTAACTGGTCTCTACATAGTTAGTTATACAAAAATCTCTGACTATGTTAATTGTGTGAGGACAGACAATGGTATAGAGATTCTTGACCTTGAGACAGGAGACCCGGACTGACGAGGACTCTTTTTATTTTGGTTAGAGGAAGGAGAAAGAGTAGTCAAGTCAAGTCAGCGAGTCAGCACAGGCCAAGAAACGCTGTACTTAGCGTCGTGCGGTCCGGAGGGACAGGTAGTGGTTGAGGACCTCAAGTGAGTCTGAGTGTAGGTAGTTCAGTCACTACGGTAGGTCGGTAGAGTAGGAGCCAGTAGGGGAAGAGGAGGACAGGGGTTAGGGAGGGTCGTAGTCTCAGAAAAGGTTACTCAGTTGAGAAGTGTACTCCACCGGTTTCATGACCTCAAAGTCGAAATCGTAGTAAGGAAGGTTTCTTTAGGGTCCCGACTAGAGGAAGTCTTACCTAACCAACCTAGAGGAACATCAGGTTCCCTGAGAGTTCTCAGAAGAGGTTGTGGTGTCAAGTTTTCGTAGTTAAGAAGTCGCGAGTCGGAAGAAGTGTCAGGTTGAGAGTGTAGGTAAGTACTGATGACCTTTTTGATATCGGAACTGATCTGCCTGGAATCAGCCGTTTCATAACAGAGACGAAAACTTATACGATAGATCCAACCAGTATTGAAAAGAAGGTTCCTCATTCGTAGAAAATTAAAGTACCGACGTCAGTACTTTAATTTTCAGAAAGAGTAGTGGTTTGGAGATTATTATACTGGAGTCCTGGACAGATGTAAAACCACGGACTTAGTGTATTTTGACAACTGTACCCGTTGCGTTCTGTGTCCTACATGTAAAGTGTCCACTCTAGGTTCTGGGTCTCTCTTGACCGAACTTTTGGTTGGCATATCGATGTCTCCCCTTTCGACCCTAAGTTTCGGTCCAGAAAGACTTAGATTAAGGCCTGTCTTATCGAGGAGAAAGGGGATTTAGTCCCAAACAGACTCAGTGTGTGATTCAGGGACTGTTTGTGTCGACCCAGAAGTGTCGGGTGAACGAGATTTGGCCCCCAGGGACTCCTAGGGTACACCCCAGTCTCCTCGACCACACCCCTCGCGACCTCAAACCTCGGGTGTCGTCCGGTCCGTCTACCCCGTCTGTACGAAGGGACGGAGGATTGTCCTCCGCGACCTCGTCGTGTTGGGGTAGTGGGGTGGGACTCGGCACCCCGCCCCCGGTGAGTGGAAGTCCTACTCCTGTCACTACTTCCGTTACCTCTTTTACTAGTAGTGGAACTACTTGACCAATACTCAGTATGGCAGGACCGACCCCTCCATTAAGACATTGTCTAAGCCCCCGGTAAAGTCACGGAGACGGGATCCCTTGAGATTTCCTTATTTTCGGTCGAGAGGTGTGTGTATCCTTGCGTACTAGAGTCTACTGGGAACGTTCCCGGGACCCTCCGGCCACGATCGGGATAGACCGTCCCCTCGTTTGGGTCTATCCGTTTACGTCGACTACGAGTAGGTCTACTGGGAATAGACCGACCATGGGGCGGGGGGGCAACAGGGGTAGTACAGGAAGAGGCCTCCTATCAGAACCGACTGTCTAGGTGGATTAGGACTTTGTGGACCCCCTGTACAGGGGAGGGGATCCCCGTCGAATGTCGTCCTGACCAACTACCTTCCAGGACGAGACCCCCCTGTTATACGTTTAACACGTTTATACGTTTATACACGTGTGTAGGAAACTGTGAGGCGGGAGCTCACACTCGATCTGAATTCTCTGAGTGAAGAGTGTCTGTTATCCTACACGGTCTCCATTCACACTGGACCCTCAGGGGTACCGACAAAGGAGGAACGAGAGTGAGCCGACGAGTGACCCCCGTTCGACCGTCGGTGCTGTACTCCTACGAGTTCGTCGGCAGAGTTTCCGAGTGTATCAACCTTTGGTTCCGTTTCTCGGGTGTCGGTACGGTCATTCGGTCGGACCCTCCCGTAGGAGGTCTAAATCTTTTCGGGAGCCGCCGGTGTCAGTGTACGGGAGCTCCGTTGGAGTTCCCTCTGGGACTTAGACTTGTTGGGTCGATTCGGTGAGGGTTTAAGGGCTAGGAGTCTTCGATGAGTCTATAGTCAACGAATAACAAAATTCAGTGATCCAAACGCCTAGTAAACAATCTCTCGTTACTCTTTGAGAGTGGTAGAGACGTGTCGTCAAGTGTGACGCCCCGCGGGAGACCTAGGGCGTCCCGATAAGGATTTCGGTTATAGACGGACTGAAGAAGGAAAACAGGTTGGACGAAGGGACCGAGGAAGGTCTAAAGAAGGACTCTTGAGAGGAAGTCCTTTAGTAAGCGTGTTCTTAGAGGGGTGGGTCGAGGTGAAAGTCTCTTGGGTCGGATTCGTGACTCCGTGTCTCTCCCCTTCGTTGAACGAGTTCCGGTGTGGTAGTCACTGCCGTCGCTCGGGAGTCGAGTCTGAGTGGTACACCAAGTACCTGAACTTCAACTCTATCCACCCGTGGAGGTACATCCTCGACGTCTCCCAGTCCTACGAGTCCGTCTTCAGGTCGTCGACGTCCCAGTAGTCACCCTGGAACCTCCCCAAGAAACCCCCTTCTTCTGTCCGGTCGTTCAGTCGGGGTTGGGTTTTCGGACCCATGGTTCCCCGTGTGTCACCTGGGAGTCAAACTCTCTGACGGTCGGTCTTTGTAGTTGTGGAGAGACCAGGTACCACGGGTCTTTCTTTGCCTTCGAGCAAGGAGTCTGTAACGGTGGTACCCGACCACGTCTGGGTCCTGTTCCTGGTCCCACAGGACTGAGGGTCGGGCCCCAGTAGACGTCATATCGAACAGTCAGAGGAGTTTCCGGTGTCAGTCCTCTTCACACTTTCGTTGAGACGTTTCGACTCAGTCACTAACCGTGGTCCACAGTACCCGTAGGGGCGGTTTCTACGAGTGGTAGAAAGGGAAGGAAAGAAGTGGCACCAACTCCCTGTTTCGTCCTCGAGCCCCGTCTTTACCCCGCAGGGGAAAGGATACCACATTTAAGTGGAAACAAGGTACGAATGGTGTGCTGCGTGCGGGACACGTGCGTAAGGGGTTAATTATGAAGCCGCAGACCGACTCTGTACTAGAGTCTGTGTAAAATGTCCCTCTTTACGTCCCACTAAACTTCCCCGAGTCCCTGAACGAGTTGGAGTGGTTGATCTTTCCCCGGAACACCCGAGGGTGGGAATGGTCGGATTCGAGGAGACAGAGGGGACGATCTCCGACCCTCCGTACCCTGTCCCTGTGTCCTGCATGAATGGTGGGCGGACGACGAGGCCCTCCGCTTGAACTCCATCCGTCCGTCAAGCTACATTCTCGGGTCGTCCCACTCGTCCGTGTCCTCCTTCAGGTACTAAACGTCTCTATCCTTCCCGTCGTCCATGAAGAGGGCCAAGACTTTCCGTTCAGGTCGTACCAACCCCAGGGAACGTGTTCGACAAAACACGTCGGACTCCCAGAGGCCGTGGGGTACCGGACTTCGAGGGAAGGGAGGGACTCTTGGACTACGAGAGAATTTAGTAGACACGTCGAGCCGACTCCAGTGGGGTACCCCTAGGTGTACGGAAGGAGACTCGCTCCCAGATCTGTACCCCTCTTCTGTTCTGGGTCCGGGACTCCCATTCGTCAGAGCCACAGGACCCTCTGTCGTCCTTATGGTCCTCGCCAGGAGTAGATGTCTGTATTCACGAACCCCGAGATCCTGGGTCCAGACGGAGTTGAGCGAGAATTCTTGGGTTCTTCCTTTCTGAAACACAGGTAAACTGTCTACTTTTCCTTGGACTCTTCTGAAGGATCTCCACCTCAGTGACCCTGATCTCGACCTTTCTTCGTCCCTCCCTTCCCCACCAGTAACCTCCGTC
This sequence comes from Capra ibex, assembly GCA_006410555.1. Lineage (NCBI taxonomy): Eukaryota > Metazoa > Chordata > Mammalia > Artiodactyla > Bovidae > Capra > Capra ibex. Next base: position 12,753,078 of record SJYO01016970.1, read on the forward strand.
GTCCCGACCGTCCTCGATTCCGGACTTCCACCCTTTTTCTTTCGAGCACGACAAAATTGTTACCTAGACTGGAGACCCATCGTACGGAGGGTCCTACAAGTCAGTGTCACTCTCCCGGACCCTCCAACTCCGACTGTAGGGAGAGGAAGTTGACTTTCGTTCACTGGTGACACTGCTCATAATTAAGTATCCTTGGGTGTCGATCCCCGTTTTAGTCTCTTTTCCACCAAAGCACCAAAGAGTACACCAATAGGTTTTAACGAGTCCTCCGTCGGCTTAGTCGGGTCCGATTTCGAGTCTCCGAAGTCCCTGCTAGCCTAGGTAAAAGAACCGACCTGGTAAACACAGAGACGTGCTGGGGGGTCCTTGGTCCCACTTTTGGGAGGGACTCTACGTCCCGAAGACTCTCTCACTAGAATCGATCCCTCACTTGTCACCACAAACCTCGTTCCACCTCTGTAAGGTTTGGTCGTGGTTTAGTGGTGGGGTGGGACGACCGGGACCCTACGGGCCGGGTGACAGACGGGTCCTTCCTAAGAAAGGCCCCGGGTGAGGGTACTGACACACTGGACCCGGGACCGAAGGACGGGTGAGGACCCCCACGGTTCTCTGTCTGTCCAAGGAGAAACGTCCTCCGACTCGGTGTCGGGTAGAGAGAGTAGGCGATCGACCCACCGTGACTCGATCTGCGTCGACGTGGAAGGGGAGACGAACCCGAGGAGAGTGACTAATGTCTTAGGTGACGAAAGGAGGGAAGATGGATCCGGAGTTTTACGGGGAAGGAAAAGAGAGATGGTTTAAGGAACGGTGGTAGACGTTAAGTTTTCCTACACCAAACCGTCGATCAAGTCGGATTCACAGTCACTACTCACCGCCGGTGTAGACCGACTCGTGTGGGGACGGACACCTCCTGTCTAAAAGTATCCTTTGGTCGCGGAGGTCGGGCTCCCCAGACCGCACCTTTTTCCGCCCTCCAAAGGTTTTCGATTCAAACTTCTAGAGTCCCACGTTCAACCTAGAGGCGGTTTATGGACGGAGGGTGGAGAGTCGTAGGTCCCGACGGCTGCATCGACCACACTTATCCTCTCCCGTCCTCCCGTCGCTCCCAAGGTACGGGTGGGGGGTCCAGGGTTGAGGGGACGGGGAGGGGTTAGTCCGGGAGTGGAACTGGTGCGGTTGGTCGTCCGAGTTCGACTACTACTTCTCGTACCACTATTCGTCCTTCGACCTCTGGTCAAGCCGACTTTCCGTTTCTCTCTCCACTCCCCGGGTCTTCACGGGGGATCCCTCCGTAAGGTCCAAGGTTCACGGTGTGAGACCCTTGGAGACCACACCCGTGATACGGTCACTCGTTCTTTCGGGTCCGGGGCGGGAGGACGTCAAGAGTCAGAACTCTCCGATGGTTCAACGTTTGTCTTGTAAAGTCCATTGTTTCTGTCACATTCTTTCCCTCGTTCCCACCGTCCCGGGACCCTTCCGGAGATTCCTCCACCGGGCACTCGGTCCTCCGGTCCGTCCCTGGGACTCTGTCCCGGGTCGAACCACACCACCGACGTCGTCCCCCTCCCATCACACCACCCTCGTCTTCCACTACTCTCCACTCTGGTCTCTACCCCGACCTCGGGTGCCACTCCTCGTCTCACTACCTGCGGACAGACCCGATTCGTCCCCTCTCAGGACGACGGTGACGGTGACCGGGTCGGATCTTTCTGACCAATCCTAACGTTTCACCCAGTCAGCGAGTCAGTACCGACTGAGAAACGTTGGGGTACCTGACATCGGGTGGTCAGAGGAGACAGGTACCCTAAGAGGTCCGTTCTTATGACCCCACCCAACGGTAAGGGAAAGAGGTCCCCTAGAAGGGCTGGGTCCCTAGCTTGGGCCCAGAGGGTGTGGTATCCGTCTAAGAAATGACAGACTCGGTGGATCGTGGGAGGACAAACGAGAGTGTGGACCTCTGAAGTATACCTGTGCACCCTTAAAGAGGTGAACGTCTGCAGTCTTTCCTGCTCACCGTCCCGGAGTTGAGGTCGACGGGATGGGGACCGACCGCGGGGAGGGGGTGGGGAGGGGTGGGAAACCGAAGGGGACCTGGATGGCTAGGACTCCATCGGGCAGAAGCTCTTGAACGTCCTCCTGAACGGCACCCGGTGGAGGTGACTCACGAGTTACTTGTCGTTGTGTGAGTACTAGACCCCCGTCTTGTCTGGTAGTCACTCAGCCCCAGGCGTGTCAGGGTGGTGGTTGGCGAAGGTGGGGTTGTCACACGTCAGTCCCGGACATTCCTCTCCAGGACCTCCTCCACCTTACGGCCCGTCACCCCGTAGGACCTATGTCGCACCGGATCTGTCTCTCTGTCGAGTTCGAGAATTGGGAGGAAGAGGAAGGATCCACACACTCGAACCCGTTTAATAAACTGGAGAGACACGGAGCCAAAGGGGTAGACATTTTATTCCTATTAGGACTATCGATGGATTCCTCCGATTACGCCCCTGATTTCCTCTCGTAGCGTCCTGTCGCGAATCTTGGTGTGGGTCAAGAATCGTTTCGCCATTGACACCGATGACTTCCAGTCCGAACTCCTTCACTCCCTTTACCTCCCGAGAGTGGTCCCTGACCCGGGGACGACACATGGGAGAAAATATTACTGTCCGAGACCTGTAGTGCCCTAGAATCAGTGTCGTAGACTCGTACTGTCTTTAAGTTCAAGAACCTTAGTAGTTGAGTCTGGCCCCTCAGAGACTAGATACTTAGGGTCAGGAGGACCGAAAAGTTGGGAGTATACGTTTACCTCTATTATGATTATAAGCATAGTATTCCAACATCACCCCGGTCTACCGTACTAAGTAAATTTCATGGACTGTTTATTATTCGTGTCAGACACGATAATAACAACAACAATAATAAGAGAGACCTAATATTTTCTGCGAACGAGGAACCTTTTTTTCAATACTGGTCAGATCTGTCGTATAATTTTTCGTCTCTGTAATGAAACGGTTGTTTTCAGGTAAATCAGTTTCGATACCAAAAAGGTTACCAGTACATACCTACACTCTCAACCTGACACTTCTTTCGACTCGTGGCTTCTTAACTACGAAAACTTGACACCACAACCTCTTCTGAGAACTCTCAGGGGACCTGACGTTCCTCTAGGTTGGTCAGGTAGGATTTCCTTTAGTCATGACTTATAAGTAACCTTCCTGACTACGACTTCGACTTTGAGGTTATGAAACCGGTGGACTACCCTTCTCGACTGAGTAACCTTTTCTAGGACTACGACCCTTTTTAACTTCCGTCCTCCTTTTCCCCTATTGTCTCCTACTCTACCAACCTACCGTAGTGGCGGAGCTACCCGTACTCAAACTCAGTCGAGGTCCTCAACCACTACCTGTCCCTCCGGACCGCACGACGTCAGGTACCCCTGCGTCTGAACCTGGGCTGACTCGCTGACTTGACTTGACTCCTTTCCTGACACAGAGAGAGCGAGTGACGAGATCGACGATATCTACTTACTTGTCTACCTACCTACCTACTTGCCTATTTGGGATAAAGGAGTCCCCTGGGAACGATTCGTACTGTCTCTTCCCCGTTTGGACTACCTGTACTCGTAACGGCACCAGGACCGTTCTCGACACCAAGTCGGTGTTTCGACGTCAAAGTTTCCGGGAATCTCCAGTGGAATAGGGACGGGAGGTAGAAGATTCCGTCCCTAGGACATGGTACGTCGGAGATGAACTTACGAAGGTTGGTGTCGCTTGAATTAGAAGTAACTCAAGTACAGGAATGTCGTTCGGAAGAGGGGTAGTATGTGTGTGTGAAGAGGTCACGGTAGACTGGTGTGACACTTTTTCTGACAGAGGAGGGAACGTCACCTACCGGATGGAGATAATTATGCCGGACTCAAACGTACCCGAAAGATCCACCGGGACGTGATCATTGACTACGAGTCGACTGTTTGTTGATCTGTGAGTGGTAGACAAAGGGGGACCGACTGAACACTACCCAAACCAACAAAAAAAAAAATCGCGTCTGTATCCAAAGTTAAACAGAAGCACGGTATAATGTAGGACAAGTCCCCCGGTCTTTCCCTGTCGTTTCTTCTGACGACTCCTCGACCCGAGGTCTCAGTCCGTCTCTACCTATGTTTAGGTCCAGTAACACACTGGAACTCGTTCAGTGAAATGGAGGGGCTTGAGGGAGTGGACCTTTGACCGTTCGTGACCTAAATTACCCTTCATTTGACCTGACATAAACGTTTCGTGACTCGAAGTTCGGGACGTCACCCACGAGTCGTTCATATTCGACGAAAACCGACCACACTCAACTGTACCCGGGGGAGATGGACCACTTTTTCCGAAACAAAGTGGTCTTCCCACCTTTCGTGGAGTGTCGTCTTCCGTCTACACCACCCCCGACACCGACTATGGGTGTCCTTCGTCGAGGCTCTCTCTTTCCGACGAAGGAGTGGAGGACTTCTGACCTCAAGGTCGGGGAGAATGGGGTCAAAGGGGACATTGCTCCCTTTCTCTTTCCCTCCGTTCACTGCCGAGTCAACTCCTGTCTTGTGCCGACAATAGATAGTCGGCACTATTGTCCTTCGGGAAACTTCAGGGTTCTCAGGTCCTGACAGACTCAGATCCTGCTTTGAGTCTTAGTCTGTCAGAGCTGTAGATCGACGATCTTTCTCAGACAGGTGAAGAAAACATTTGAGGGAGACGAGTAAAAGATTCGAGTCTCTCCAATCCACCGACCTGGTTCCTGTGTGTCGTTCAACCCCTGTTTCTCCTCGGACCTCAGGGTCACAGGGTCCCGACAGGACTACGGAAGGGTGTGCGGGGTTAGGGTTCAGTTGAGCCCCGGAACGAAAAGGACTGAGGTCTCCCGAGTCTATGAGACTGGTACATGGGCACAGTTATTTTGGGAAACGTGTGTGATAAGAGACAACGAACTAAAGGTTTAATATGGGTACACGGCGGTAGGACCAAATCTCACTTGTAGTATTTTGGATGTGTGTTGTATGGGTCTTTACTTATTTCTTGTACTAACTTTTAAAATCTTTAAAATTATAACAGTAAGACTCCAGGGTCGCCAATGGAACCCATAGTGGGGTGACACCTTTGGCCACGGTTGGGTGTTTGGTAAGGGTTCTAAGAGTTAAGACCGGGATTGTGAGAGGGTGTCGGGACGACGGTGCAGTCGTTAGGACGGTGATCGCAGGATTGATGGGGAGAAGTTGATGGGGGAGAACTTATAGGACCCTAGGGTCCTTCCTTTCGCTTCTCCCCTCTGTAAATATGTCGGACTAAGGTACGGACCAAGTGGTGAGTGTGGTAGGGACACTAGGAGGGTTTAGGTCGTTTCCCTGACCAGCATTACGAGGGTGGAGGTAAAGTGTCTACCCTTTTCACTCCGAGTTTCTCCAGACCATTGAACAGGTTCCGGATAGTCGACTAGTAAACATCCTGGGGTCCGGTTACCCGCGACTTAGACTAAGAGAAGGGGGCAGGTCACAGGAGGGTCGTAGAGGGGTGGAGGACCGAGACGGACTCCAGACGGGAGGAGGCGAGGGTACACTCTCGGGTCGTCTCGGTCGTCCCGGGGAGGAGGGGAAGGGAGACGGCGGAGGAGGTGGAGGGTGTCGAACACGATCTTCGTCGTCGTCTGTGATCTTCGTAAAGGTGAAAACATTTTTTGGTGGACACGAATTTTGGTTCGAGGAGGAAATGGGTCAAAGTGGAAGAGTGGGCTAGTAGGACATCCTCTCACTATTGGGACAGGGGTAAACGGTCTATTCTTGGACCTCCGAGTGTCTCCGTCCTTGGTTGGGGTCTCGTTGGAGTCAGGCTGAGTCTGGGAGCCGACCGGAGACTGGTAGTTGCCTTCTGTGGTCAGGGACTAGGTCCTCCTTCTATCCGTGGAGTCAAGACATCCTCTACTTCACCTCTCCTTGATTGTAAGGGACTCGTGGATGAGACACGAGTCTGGACATAGGTGTCCGAACGTGGTGGTAGAGGGTTTTGGGACGTTCTTTCGGTTGTAGAAGGGGCACAATCTCTACTCCTTACCTCTGAGTCTCTGCTTTTAAGTGCACGGGACTCAGTGCACCGGACCGACCATATACTTGGGACAACGGACCCGAGGGTCTCAGGTCCGAGGTGAGGTCCGACTCACCAACTGAACCCCGGGTCGGGACCAGAGTGGTCGGTAGGTGGGTGGGAGGGGTCGGTGACTGGGGTGCGGGTGTCGAGTTCCCTGTTGTCGACCCCATCTTCTCCGGAAAGGGTGACAGACTGCCGATCTATTGGGACCGGTTCAGGACCGAGGAGGGACTAGAGTCAAATAGGGGAGGTCAGTTACTTCTCTCAGTGGGCGTAAGAGTGCCCTTACTGACTTGAGGACGGTGGGTACCGTACAGTGTGGGTCCGACGGGTCGTAGAGGGTGGGGCCTTGCATGGGGTGAGTAGTCTTTCAGGAGTGACGAGGTGGGTTCAGGGGTTGGTTCTCGACAAATATCAAGGTCTTTCATGGACTGAATGGATATTGTATTCGACCCTCTCCGGTCCTTTGGGGTTCTCAGGTCTGATGGGTCCGGTGGACCGGGAGGGAAAGGGGAGTAGAGGGAGGAGGGTGGTCTCGTCTCGACAGGAGAGGGACTCAGACTCGTGGGCGGACCCGGCACTAAGTACGGGAGGACCCTGTCCTTACCCCGAGGAGAGGAGGGTGTCACGGGTCCGTGTGCCGTAAGTGAACGGGTGGACAACAAGAGGGGAGCGTCGTAGAAACCAGTCAGTGTCGATTCTCGGTCCCACGACCTGAGTTCACTGGGACGGGGTTGGGGCTGAGACACGGGAACTCGTTCGAGGATTGGAGAGACTAGGAGTCAGGGGAGGAGACCCTTTACCCTATTATTGACCTGACCGGACCGTCCCGACGATAGCCAGTTTACCGGGAGGTCGGGACTCGGACCGTATGTCGTTCACGGGGTAGTCATGTGTGACAACCCGTCCATATGTGGACGAGGGAACAAACAAGTAGGTCATTTGTGAGAGACTCGTGGGTGGTGGAGGGTCGGGACAGACCTTTTCAGTGACTGGGACCGGACGTCCACGGTGTCAGGGGTCCCCTTGGGTTGTCCACTGGTCTCATAAGTCTCGGTGTAGTACCCTGTACGTCCTCCGACTCTCAGGGACTGCTCCCTGACTAGCATCGACAGACCTTCCGGGGCCCTTCCAAAGTGTTGGTCCTTTTTCGAACGAGTACCGAAACTTCCTCTTCATCAAAAGGTCGTCTCTCCTCTCTTTTCGTAAGGGCCTTCTCTGGACCTCGCGCCGTCCTGTCTAGGTCCCTTTGAGCCCCCGTCCTTACTGAGAAGGGACTCTCTCCCCTACAGTGGGTACCCGTGTACCTCGGGTTCCCCTACGTCACCGGTCGGGTTCCGGTGTGTCGTTTGTCTGACGTCTCAGTCTTAGTCGAACTCAGGAGGCCTGTGGCGTGAGTCCGCGCCCGAGACACCGGCGCACTCAAGACTGGTGTGAGTCGGCGGGCGACGGCGGAAGAGAGAGGTAAGGAGAAAGAGTGGAGAAGGGAGCGGAAGAGGGACCAAAGTCAAGGGTGAAAGTAGGGGTGGGGTCGAGAAGAAAGAGTTTTTGTTTGTGTGTTGAAGGGATTCGGCACACTACCCCCTTCACCGGTCCTCCGGTCCTCTTAAAGATGAACAAAAGGACCGCCAAGACTCCTCGTTTGGTTGTCGGACTCGATTTTATTTTCCCGTCGACTTCCTTTCCATGTGTCGAGTTTTGTCGGACCTCAATTTTGAGGGGAGGTCCAGGAGGGGTTGTAAGATACGTTTTGTTTCTTGAGAGAGCGTCCTTCTTTTTTTTACCTGTAATTCCAACTAATGGGGGTCGAGGGTCGGTCAGGGTCGGAGACCGACTAGAGGGTCGGAGACCGGGTAGCGGCAAATTCTCTCTTGATGAGACTTGTTGGGATCTCTTCTTGTCCGGGGCAATTCTGTCATCGAAAGGTGTATGTACGGATATATATGAATTGGGAAACGAACCCATTCACGTCGTCGAGCGATTAGACTGACGACGGGGAGGAGCGGAGTAATTTCCACTAGACAAAGACATGTCACGGGTAGAGGAAAAAGGCTTGGAGCGGAAGAGATTGAGGGAATTGGATGACAACATCCTCCTCTCCTCCGCCGGTCCTCCCGTCCCCATACCCTCGTGGTAACTTGTACCGGCCCCGGTATTGCCGCCACTACGGCGTCGACTCACCTCATCTGTGCCCCAGCCCACCCGAACTGTTAGCACGCCCTCGACCCTCCGCCCCTGACCGACGGGACGTCGACCGAATACTAGGATACCCGTCACTACTATCTCCGCTGCCACCTCCACCGTCCGACCACCACTACCTCCCTCGGTGTCCGGACGACCCTTAACATTAATTATTGACGTTTCTGACGGTCCGGTACGACAACGACGACTACAGGTGCCGTGAGGACTGTCGTACTGCACTACTACCACCACTGCTTCTAGTGTCGCTACCACGACTACTACGGTCTAGGGGACTGAGAGCCCTAGTTCGTGGTAAAGGGTCAGTTCTTACCCCCGGGGCGAAGAGTCTGAAGGACTCCCCCGAATCCTGGGTGTGAAAGTGTTCGCACGTCCGTCTCTGGATAGGAGACTCGAAGGCCCCCATTTTGACTGTCTCGCTAGATTGTGAGTCACTCGTAGACGATACACTGTCGGCCACGGACCCGGTAAAGGACAGACAATTGAGGTGACTGAGGAGGAGTGTCCAGACACTCCAGTCTTGACGACTGGGCGAAGGTCGGCTCCTCTTGCCCGGACACCCACGGAGTCGGGTCCAACGTGTTCCTCAGTCCGGGGCCAAACAGGAGGCGGGAGCGGTTGTCTCTACTTTGCCAAGCGGGCTACCCTTTGGCCAGGGTTCGCGTGTCAAGAAGGTCGGAAGGTCCCGACGAGGTTGGACTGGGGCCCAGGAGGTAGAGACCCCCGGTTCCTCGAGTGCCTGAGGACGTACAAGTCCGACAGTAATAACAATAGAAAGAGGAAGGGTAGTAGTAGGAGTAGCGGTGAGGGACTTCGAGTGAGGGGAGGTGGAGTGGGTGGATGGGACAAAAGGGACCCCCACCCTCCCCCCCTGGGGGACCCCGACAGACCGGTCTCCTACCCTCTTTTCTTGGTCTACGTAGTCGCATCCCTCCTTCGAAGGGAGGGGGTTGGGGTGGGGTGTGAAGGACAGCGTCGAATAGTCCCCGTTGACTCACCCCCGGTAAGGGGGAGGGCGGAGACGGTCGTGATAGAGAGGTCTGTGGAGGGGTCGGCCGGATCTATGGTAGTGTCCCGCGGAAGGGTCTTGGTGTCGAGTCGTCGACGGGGTCGGTCCGGGGGAGTGAAGGGACCCTCGGGTCGACGTGGTCGGAGGGAGGGTAGGGGCGGGGGAGGAGGATAATTGGCGGGGAGGAAGCGGGGTGGACCGGGGAGCTGAGGAGACGCGGGCCAAAGGACCAAAGGAGTAGACATTTTGTCTCTCTTCCGGGGTGGGTGATCGTCCCGACGACACGTCTCGTCTACTCCAACTGTCTGCAGACGATGGTTTCTGAACTAGAAGTCTTTCTAGTTCACTGACACGGATCCCGTCTGTGGTTCGGTGTCCAGGGGCACCGGTAACATTCCCGGGGTACGACCTTTGTTGGGGTCACAGAAGGGGGAGGGATGTTCTCCGTTTGTATGAGACTATATAAGTACGTTACTTTATCATTTGTCGTTCCCCCTTCGTTTCATCTATGTGTGTCAGTACGTCTTTTTCCAGTGTTTGTGTCACAACTCTCTTTTCTTCGCGGACACTACACATTTGAGTAGGGGTCCACGAAGATCTTGATGTTCCCAACTTTCTTCAGTCACTCCCGGCGTATCACTGCTCGGGGTGGTCTCCGGGAACCCCCGACCAGGGCAGGACAAAGAGTCACACCTCCAATGGACCTACAACGAGGGACTCTTTCCAGTAGTTCTGTGCGTAAATATCTTTAATACGTAGTTATTTTCCAAACGTTTTCATTTTACGTTAACTCTGACTGTCGGTGGATGAGGTACAGTCAAGGGAGATAACCACCGAGTCTGCCATTTTGTAGACGGATGTCACGCCCTCTGGCCCCAAGTTAGGGACCCAACCTTTCTAGAGGACCTCTTCCTTTACCGTTGGGTGAGGTCATAAGAACGGACCTCTTCGGGTACCAACCTCGTTGGACTATCCGGTGTCAGGTACCCCACCGTTTCTCAGCCTGTGCTGACTCGCTGAAGTGAAAGTGAAAGTGAATGAGGTACAGTCCGGGACCCCTACTACTTCTACTTAGTCCGTCCCGGTTGGGACCGGAAGTCCGGAGGTCCGGTCTGGTGTCCTGGGGGTCCTGGGGGTGTCCCCCTCCACCCTCGGTGGGACTCTATCCCCCTTTGCGACTCTTGAGTCCCAGATCCTCAGCCCCGAGGTCCTTCCGAAGACTCTCCACCACTCTTAATTTCTAAAGGGGGTTTCCCGTCACCCTTCCCAGAAGGCCCGTCTGCCTTGTCGTTTTCGTCTTTTCCTACTCCACACAAATCCTTTGACGTTCTTCGAAGAGAACCCCTTGACGCTGAACCCGAGTCGTGTACGGGCCGTGTGTCCTCCGGGGGTCTTTTACCGTCGTCGACGACCCACCGACCCGACCACCTCCCTACGTCCTCTACGATGCCCCTGTACGCCAAAACGTCCCTACACTGACACTCCAACCGTCTTTTCCCTCTTTCTTGTGAGGTCCCTTCTTTCCTCGTCGAGTGCGTGTCCAGCCCTCGACCGTCTCTTGTACCAACCCTAACGTGCGGGGTACCAAGTAATGGGGCGTCACCTTTCACCTTTCACGGTCGTACCCTCGTCGAGCGAGACCCGGGTGCAGGCCCTTTTGGTCACATAGTTGGAGACTCGGGGCAGGGTACGGACACGAAGTTCACACTTCCGGGTCGTTCCGGACAGGAGGCGTGAGACGGGAAACTGGAAAGTCTGGACGGGGACACTTTCTTCTGTCCTCCCGTTCGGAAGGGGACTTCCTTCTCCGTGACTTCCACTCGAAAGACTGGGTCACTTAGGGTCCCCCAGAGACGATAAGAACCTCCTACCCCCCCACCCGTAGGAAATACCCGTGGGTAAACCCCCGAGTCTTACTTGGAGGTTCGACTCAGGTGCGAGGGTAGGAGGAAGTGAAAGACTTGTGGGGGTTTGATAGGGGTGTTTCGTAGTTAAGGAATAAATGGAAGTCCCGTTTGCGGGGGTGACACTATTATTCACAATGATACTGACCTCGTAAATCCTCTCTAGTTAAGGGAGAGGAAAATGTCCACTTTATCTCTGACGTAGAAACGTGTACCCGAGACACAAAGATTCTTGTTACGAGGGGCCTATGATGACAACTTAGGTTGAGGTACCGATGGTTCTTCGGACGGGAAGGGGGCGGTGCCAGACCTCGTCATCGTCGCTTCGGACCCGGAGCTCGTCCTGAGAACCCGAGAACAAGGCCTAGATGGGGCCCGACGTTTCAGGGAACCGGACACGTTCGGAGTTAAAGGAGAAAACAGTTTAAAGAAGAGGTCCCCATCGAAGGTAAACACCCCGTGAGCGACCCAGAGGGTGAACCAGGGGAAACTCAGAGACTGCTACGGCCAGTACCAATAACCGGGGGTCAACTGTCCCCTCTTTTGACTTCGAGCCTCTTCCTCTCCCTGGGTGACCCGGACGTCGTCCCGACTCCAGACGTTCCGCCCCTCGGTCGTGGAGGCGACACGTTCGAGGGACGAGTCGAAGGACGGAGTAATTTCCGAGACACGGGGACCACCACACCCCAGGGGACCCTCTGGTTACGTCCGGAGTCTATCTTCAGGACCAAGACTCGGTGACGGGACCCGAGTTTTATTTTCGGAGGGAAGGCCAACCCCCACCACTCCGCCCCGAGACCTGATGCCACGACTGACTCTTGGAACCGGGTGGGTCCGGGACGGGAGGTCGGTATCCCGGTCCAGACTCACTCCGGGGTCGGGGATATGGTCCCTCTTGGGAGGGGCCCCGACCATACCGAGAGACTGTTGTCACCCAGGGAGGTCGGTTCCACTGGGAGTTACCTACCTTGGTGGTAAGTGGTGGAAGGTAAGGGTCTTCGAGAAAGAAAGAGAAAGGAACCCGAACTCTTGGTCCTTCACCCCTACCCTGCTCCGAGTCAGACCCCAGACCGGGAGGTCCGGGTGGAGTGTGTCTACTGACCGGTGGTAGTGAGTCGGGTGGTCCGGACCCCATCGTTCTTCTCGGTTGACCCCTCGATTGAAACGAGGGGTCTTCCGGGACAGACGGTGGGGTGTGACCCGGGTCAACCAGGTCCCCCGGGGAACTTCCGGAGACTGTAAAATCTTCGATCTTCCGTCCCACACGTGGGACCTCTACCCCTCGTGTTGACTCAAGGGTGGTCCCGCGAAACCGGTCCCGAGACCTCTCCCCGGTACTAAGGGTGGGATGCGGGCGACCGGAGGGGGTGGTAAGTCCGTCGTATGTCTCGTTCAAGAAAGACGGGGCGTACCCCGGTGACCCACACTTCCGTCTCCAAAATTGTCTACCTGGATTGACAATCCTGGATAAAAATCTGAGATTTGTCTACTCGAGATCTTTCCCCTCACCGGAGACCAGTGTAGGGTGTCGGGTGTGACCCGAGAACGGACGGTCGGCGGCAGAGAGCATCCCGGTGTAGACGAGTTATAAAGTTTTGGTAATGGGAACTCTGTCCCTGGTGACCGGGGTAAATTGTCTATCCTTCGACTCCGGGTCTGTCGTTTCCGTTGACGGACGAGTCAGTGCAACAGTCACTCACCACCTCTGTTCAGGTGTTAGAAAAGTCCGGGGTTTCACCTCGTCTCTCTCTCCTCCGTGATGTCAAGAGTCCTCCTGTTTGCTCTCCTGAAGGACCTCCTCCTTCGAAGGGTACTCGACCTGGTACTTCTTCTTTGCTTGCGACCCACTCTCTTCCCGGAGAGTCTGTCTGCCTGGTGGGGGCCCGGTACCTGGTCCATTCCTCAAGTAGACACGTGGGCGCCCGAGTAGGGTGTGTGGACACACGACCATCGGCTCCAGACCTCGTTCGGGGAGGGGGTGGAGGGAACACTGGACCTCGTTCAGTCCCTGGGAGACCTCGGACAAGTGAGGAGATGTTTTACTCTCTTGATCCCGTTCGTCTCTAGGTACTTTCTTCGGCCTCTAGACAAAGTCAGAATGGGGACGACTGGAGTCGTTGGAGGGGATGGTGTGGAGTATTTGTAGCGAGGGAGGTAGGGTCGAGGCACTCGAAGAGTCATGAAGGTTTCACAGTGGACGACGGGGGAGCCGGTCGTACGGGAAAAAAAGGAGACACAAGAGTTCGTTTCAGGACGAGAACGAATCGTGAGTCCGGAGGAGGGGTTTCGGGAAGGACTTAGGGGTCGGAGGTGGACCACGTACGAGTCACTTCAGGTTGAGAATGAAGTTGAGGTACCTGACATCGGGTGGTCCGAGAAGATAGGTTTCCTAAAAGGTCCGTTCTTATGACCTCACCCAACGGTAAAGGAGGAGACCCCCTAAAAGGACTGAGTCCCTAGTTTGGGTACAGAGGACACACTGAGTCCCTAGTTTGAGTACAGAGGACACAGAGGACGGAACGTCCGTCTTAAAAAAATGGTGACTCGTTGGTCTCTTTGGGTATCGAAGATGTGGTCCCGACTCGATTGCGTCGAGCAGACACGGGGGTAGACTCGGTCGTGACAATAGGAAGTCGTAGTAATAGTGTTTAAAAGGAACCATCCAACCTTGGGGCTCTCCTGTCTCCGGTACTTCCTCAGTCCGCGTACACGACCGGACCCCGTCCCGTGCCTTTTCTTTCTGTACAATCCTCGCCTAGGTGTAACTGTTCTCCCAGGAAGTTCATTATCTCTAACTCACGAAGTTATCGTCACGGAGTCTGTACCTCGGACGACGGTCGTCTGGACATCCAGTTCGTCTTATGACCACCTCTTCGTCAGAGAAATGTCACCTCTTTGTGTTGTCTGTCCTGGAGTCGGTCCACTGGTTCCAGTTGTAGTTGTCGCCATTCTGTGCACGTTCGTATATAGGAGTTACACGTCACGTCTCTTCCCGTGAAGTGGAGACACTAGAGGAAGGGTTTGTGCAACAGGTTCAGATTGGTCCTCTTTTGGTGGTCTGTTCAGGGTACACTACTCATAGACTGTTTTACGCACTGATTATAAGGAGTTGTGACAGTTCCAGTAGTTTTTACTCCTTTTGGACCTTTTGCTAGTGTCGGTTCCCTTTGGATTCCTCCACACCACTGACATATGTTGCACCCCAGGACCTTCTCTTTTTTCTAGAATCCCCTTTCGACTTCTTTAGACCCATTTCATACCCGACCTTTCTGATAGTGTCGGTTCCCTTTGGATTCCTCCACACTACTAATATATGTTGCACCCCAGGACCTTCTCTTTTTCCTAGAATCCCCTTTCGACTTCTTTAGACTCATTTCATAACCGACCGCCGATTATTATCATATAGTCATGACTGAGTAGTTGACACTGTTTACGCAGTACAATTATATTCTACGACAGTTAGCCCCTCGGGTCTTTCGCCCATATGTCCTTGAGACAAGTGTCAAGAGGATATTTAGGTTTTGACAAGATTTTATTTTATAAATAAAAATTTTACATTATGTACGAGTAACATCGTTTATGACTCTTATGTCTTTTCATCCCCTTTTTTTTTTTGGTCTCGAAAGTGTTGGACATTGGGTCTCTGTTCGGTTCCGGTTGTGGTCGGAGTAAAGGAGGACCCGAACAAAGCCACTCAGGAGAGGGATGCCCCGACGTCAGTGGCATCCACTTTCGAAAAATAGTCTGTCACTTAAAGATTCCCTTGAGGTCCGTGGAACCCTCCCTCTATAAAGACCCGTTTTCCCAGAAGACCCCAGGAATAGAGGACGGTAATTGAACCCTGTCTGTACGAAACCCGACGGTCTATTTGGTCTTGGTTTGTCTGGTTAAATGCTTTCAAGAGACTGAGGAGATCCCCACGGTGCAACCCAGTTTTTAGTAAACACTGGGTCCCTTAGGAGACGTGTTTGGGTCCCTTTACCCCTTCTTCCAGGAGGCCGGCAACCTGCACCTCCAGGACGTCATTATTGCGGGGTTACTGAGTTATTTGCCACCGTGACAGAGTCCTACGGTTCTCGGGCTAAATTGGGAGGGATCTCCCCGGGTCAGGTGCTTATCGAGAGACACACGTCCCGACAGTGGGTGCTTACCGAGGTCTACTGTGGTCAGATCCACTAGTTATGTAGACCTCCCGTCGAAGATGAAAAGATAGGTCTACAAGTTCGGGGACTGTCATGTGGACGATGCACTGACGGTCCGGTGTCTCTTTCGGGACGGGAAAGACCCTTCCTCGTTCTGGAGAGTGTCTCTCCCGTCCTCCTGGTAGGAGGTGACCTCAGTTAGTTCGTAGGGTCGGGTCTCTTCTGACGAGTTCGGTCGAAGGTCTGAAAAGAAGGCAAGAGGACGGAAGACGAGATCCTGTAGGGTACCGAGGGGTATTGGGTGTACTTTCTACCACCAAGAGTCGACCCGCACTAAAGTACGGGTCCTATGTAAGTCTCACAGACCTCTATAAAACCCAGTAGTGTCGACCACCCCTCAATAATCATAGAACATTTATTTCCGGTCCCCTACGACGATTTGTAGACTGTCATATGACAAGTGAGAGGTGTTGTTTCTTACGTGGTCGGGGTTTATAGTTATCACGGGAGAGCACTTCCGGGTTGGAGATCGAATAGTTAGGTTGGGGGAGGGTGAGGATGAGGGGTTGGATTTCGGAGGTCGACCAGACACGTCCCAGGGTTCGTGTTCGGTGTCAGGAGTCGGAGGTGTCGAAACGTGTGGATAGGTAGGGTCTAGGTGGGAGGGGTATTGGTTTGATGTACAGACGGTCACCGTGAGGAGGTTCTTCCGAAGGACTAGTGGGCACGTGTGAAAGAGGTCGAGACACCCGTCTCCGACTACAGTATAGTGACACATGTCCACTCCTAGAGCCTACCGTACTCGTCTTCCTTTGGAGTTCAGTGTTTCAGTCCCCAAACGCTCCGTCTGAGACCCGGGACGTCGGACGTTCATCTAAACTGAACCGGACGGGTCCCTAAAGAAAAAAAAGGAGTTTAGTCAGTGGTTGTACCTCTGTCGTCTTCAACACTGTATTTTCGGGCACAAAGGACAAAGAGGTTTACAGTGTTCTCGCCGACGACCCCGGGTGTATCGTTGTTAGCCGCCTTTGCCTCTCGTCGACGGCCTTGTCTGCGTCTTGTCAGAAGGGTCCAGTGTCGTTCCCGGCGCACGGGGTCCCACGAGTGAATGTCCTCGACGGACCGGGACCTACGTAGTCGCTAACTCGGTCAGGTGTGGGGAGTAGGTAGTAGAACATTTCCTTTTTGACTCCGGGTTCGTTCGTCGGACAGGTTCCAACGTACCGACCAATCGCCGTCTCGTTCCCATCTCTGGGTCCCCGGACGAAGGGTACCCCTGTAGGGACGAATCCTGTGACACAAAGGTTCTTGTACTATGTTAGAGTCTCGAACTTCTCCGGGATTTCTAAACCAGACCCCTGTCAGTTCTCGGAAAGTGAAGAGAGTCTTAGTGAGAGTGTAACCGTCCTCGGACCGTCTCGTTGGAGACTCGAGGCGGGTTTTGGTCACAAGACCCCTAGACTGGTGAACCGAATACCCACACGGCCGGAGTCCGAGACACAGACTCCGGGACGATTATTATTGAAGTTGATGCTTAACTACGCAAACTTGACACCACAACCTCTTCTGAGAACTCTCAGGGAACCTGACGTTCCTCTGGGTTGGTCAGGTAAGACTTCCTCTAGTCGGGACCCTAAAGAAACCTTCCTTACTACAATTTCGACTTCGAGGTCATGAAACTGGTGGAGTACGCTTCTCAACTGAGTAACCTTTTCTGAGACTACGACCCTCCCTAACCCCCGCCCTCCTCTTCCCCTGCTGACTCCTACTCTACCGACCTACCGTAGTGGCTGAGCTACCTGTACTCAGACTCACTTGAGGCCCTCAACCTCTACCTGTCCCTCCGGACCGCACGACGCTAAGTACTCCAGCGTTTCTCAGCCTGTGCTTACTCGTTGACTTGACTTGACTTGGACAGTCCATTATCAAGGGTGATGCACGGAACATCTATAAATATGGGAACTAGGAGAGTTGTTGGCGTAATCTCTCCATAATAATAAGAGTTCGAGTAAAAAAAAAAAAAATCTACTTTGTCTGTAAGTATCTCCAATTCATTCACCGGGTTCCGACGTGTCGATCCTTCACTACTCCGGTCCTGACCGTGTGGTCTCAGGCCTAGGTCTCTGACACGACTTGGGACTCCCCGTGGTCGCGAGACTTCCAACCCGAGACCGGTGTCGGGACGGCCGAGACGGACGCTGTCCTTCGTCTACGTTGGTCCAGACTTGTCAAATATCGTCGGGCGGTGTCGTAACGGCCTAAATCCGATTAAAATTCCTTCGGGAAGGTCCGAGTATTTTCTTGACAATTGGTGTCCGGGACTCAGTGGGACCCTCCCTCCCACTCGACCCAGACCACTCGACGCGCACAGAGTCTCGACACCCGAGCCCCCTACCCAGACCTGTCCCGGGCTTTTCTCTTGGGGTTGGAAGTCGGTGGATCTGTCTCCCTCTCGGAGACCGGGGGTCCCCGATACTGAACGGGTCTCAGTCAGTGAGACTGAAATATTCTCTGTTCTGAGTTGTAGGTCGACACACGTGGTCGGAGGTTTCCCCATGACCCCCGGGCAAGGAGGAGTTGACCGGGTTCAGAGGTCCAGGTCCGGTCAGTGGGACGAGTATACGTTCGGTTTGGTTCTCCTGAGTCCGGGGAGACAGGGGAGAGCTTCGTGTTTTCCCTCTAAGGGTGAAGGGTAGGGAAGGTCACCGGGTCCGGGGTCCCTCTCAGCCGTGTCGACACGGACACTGGACTGGGGTAAAGGACTGTTGTGAGAACCGAGTGCAAGGAGGACTCTAAGGCCCAAAGGTTTCGTGAAAGTGTAGACCTCGACAAACTGGGACTTACCCGAACACCTCGACTTCCAGGGTAAAGTGTCTCTGTCTTTGACTCGGAGTCTCCCTTACCCTCGATATAAGCGAATCTTGTTCCTGGGGGAGGAAGGTGAGGACGGTGACGGCGTCTCGAGGTGGGCGGGGGTTTGGAGTGGGGGCCGTCCGTGAAACCTGTCTCTCCCTGGGGTTCCGGGCCTCGTACCTTTCCTGTCTGGCCCCAAGAGGCTTCTCCACCACTCGGTGCTAGGAGGGTAAGTTCCCCCAAGTCATCTACCCCCCACCCCGAGAGAGGGAGGCAGAGTGCGTGTGTGTCACGGGCCCGGAGGTCGTGTGAGTGGTGTACCATCTACCGGTCCCGCCACCATCGTTACGCGTGCAACTTCGTCGTCGTCCAGACCGCCTACCGCCGGCGCGCCCCCCGGTACTACAACGGAGGGGAGGAGACTCCGTGACTACCCCTTCCTTGATCCTCGGACCTCGTCCCCGTCTTTTCCCCTTCGACGGCCGACGGGAGGAGTGAAGGAAGGACGGGGAGTCTGTCCGTCCCCACACCCGCAGTGTCGACCCCGCCCCGCCGTCCCCTTCCCGGGACCGGACGGAGCCCATCCTGTCGTCCCCCGGCGACGGTGAGCCCGGAAGGGAATGTAGAGGCGACGGACGACAAACGGTCCCGAGTCCCGACCCCAAATTCGTCGACGTGAGTGTTTTGGGGCGACTGTCCTACGAGTGGTGGTAGGAACCTACGTCCCTGAGAATAGTTGGGGTAAAGGCCTGTCTTCAATCTGGGAGTCTCTCCAGTTCCGCAGGTGGGTTTCAGTGTGTCGTCAATCACGACCACCGTCCTGAGTGTGGGTCCGGACGAGTCGATGTTTTTGCCGATGACGAATCACAGGGGACGGAACAAATCTCAAAGGATTCGTACCAGGACCTAGGTGCGGAAATTAGGAGATTTCACTTCAACGAGTCAACACAGGTTGAGAAACGTTGGGTTACCTGGAGTCGGCTGGTCCGAAGAGACAGGTACCCTAAAAGGTCCGTTCTTATGGTCTCACCCAACGGTAAAGGAAGACGTCCCCTAGAAGGGTTGGGTCCCTAGTTTGGACCCAGAGGACGTAACGTCCGTCTGCGAAATGGGAGACTCGGTAGTCCCTCCGATTGGTGAGGAGATTAGAAGAGGAGTCGGGAAAGTCCCTCCATGATAATAGGAATAAAATGTCTGCTTCTTTGACTCCGTGTCTCTCCCCTTCACTAAACGGGCTCCAATGTGTAAAATGGTCACCTCCTTACCTCTAAACTTGATTCCGAACTGACCAAGATCTTTAGTCACAGAAGTGAGATTGGACTCGGAGTCTCTCTTCGGGTTTGGTCCTGTTCTTATTAATGATTTGTTTGGGTGGTTGACCCACAGTCCAGGACCCGATCCGAGAAGGGTGTCGACCCAGTAGTTACGCAGTCTCGTTAGACCCCCTGGGTGGTAGTTCAAGGGGAACCGTTCGGAGTTCCGGGGACTACGAGGGTACGTTAGTCCCTAAAAAGACGGAGTGAGAATCCTTTTCGACCTTACTTAGATGACTTTGATAATTTGTTCAATGTGACCCTAGATATGAGGGAAGAGTCCACTCTTTAATAGGCACAACGTTATTTCCTTCCCTTATCCTCCGTGAACGTCTTAAGGACGTTCTTCAGACGAACCAGGTCTGTGACTCAAGTGAACGATACACTTCGAAGGAGGTCACCTCTTTGAGTCGTCTGGACGGTACTTCAGGGTCGGAGAATACTCTAGTGTCTCAATCTTAACCAATGCTGTCAACGGGTAGTAAATATGTGGTCCCCTCCAATAATTTCCAGAGATCGAGGAGGGAGAGTCGTCTTCGACGAGATAATCTGGATGTTTTAAACCGACCCCCAGAACTAGTTTTGAAAGAGAAACGGTTACTCTGGTTTTTCCCAAGATGTCCAAACCCCGAGGACCCACCGGGTCGGTTCGGGAAGGGATGAATTAAAAGTTCGGACAGAAACAACAACAATGTCCGGAACGACTCTGGTCAATAGTATCTCTCCACCAATGTCTCATCTCCAATTGTCGAACCGAGTCTCCGAGTACGTGACCCAAGTTTAGGGTCCGGGAGGGTCGACCCATCGGTTAGTCAAGTCAGTCAAGTCAGTGAGTCAGCACAGGCTGAGAAACACTGGGGTACCTGACGTCGTACGGTCCGGAGGGACAGGTAAGGGTCAAGGGTCTCGAACGAGTTTGAGTACAGGTAGTTCAGTCACTACGGTAGGTTGGTAGAGTAGGGGACAGTAGGGGAAGAGGAGGACGGAAGTTAGAAGGGGTCGTAGTCCCAGAAAAGGTTACTCAATCAAGAAACGTAGTCCACCGGTTTCATAACCTCAAAGTCGAAGTCGTAGCCAGGAAGGTTACTTATAAGTCCTGACTGAAGGATATCCTAGTCCTAGAGGAACGTCAGGTCGTTTTAACCCATCAGTCATGTCGTTCTTTTTGGGAAGAAAGGGGTTCTTATTGTTCAGGTCTGACGGTCTCTACTCCTGTCGTCTCCGGACTCCGGTCCGGCTGCTCAGACCTAAATTACCACGACCCTTCTGTAAACTTTTAAATTATGACATTATTTACTATCGGTACTTATTATAATACTAAACCACTTTGGTCTCGTCCATACCTCAGTTGAGGGTTTCTCTTCCGGTTCACATGATTACCTCGGTTCTTGAGTAACATGTACCGTATCCCTACTTATGAAAAGTAAAAATACCACTATTTTTAAGTAAAAGTACATGTAATATTTTTATATGTATTGATGGGGTACCTAAGACAATAAAAGGTAAATACCCTCACTATACTTCAAAGTCAAATTTTGTCTTCGTAAATTTAAAAAATTTTTTCGTTATTCAACTAAATTTCTTTTGGTAGTTCCTCGGTATCGGGTACTCGGTCCGTATACGCCGGTTGTCGGAGCCTCTCCCATTCCCGCAGTGGCCAAACCCTTAGAACCGCGTACTCTTTAGGGTGTCACCAATACACTAGAGTCTGTTCCGCGGGTCAGAGAGACAGACTCGACAACAAAGGTGTAGACGTTTTGCCTCCGTCTTCGAGGTGGAGTCACCTCTACTTTACTCCAGTGCACGTGTGCAGAACAAACAAAGAGGGAAAGGCCGGGTGGGATGAGGGGGTAGAGTTGGTGTGGGTTCGGAGACCCTCTTCCGTCTCGACTTTAGACTTGAGACTAGACAGACTACGACTCAGGGCCCTGTGCGGAGGTCCTCTCAGGTCACTGACATTCCCTGTACGCGAAACACCCGTCCACCGTAAAGGGTTCGTGACAGACAGAGGGAAGGTCTTTGTATTCTCAAGACTACCTAGAAGATAGGGAGTGACCTACCGGTCGGAGGTCGTGTGCGACCAGGGACCCACCTCGAAGTCATTGAAGGACCCCCGACCTTTAGACTAGGAGAAAAAAAGGTGAGGGAGGTTGAAGGATCCCTTCCCTATCGATAATAGGGTTTTGATCCAGGGAACCGGTTCTCGTGACACCATCCGTCTTATTTCCGGGAGGTTCCCATGGGTGCAGGATTAGGGGTCTATCGTTTCCCTTAAACGTGTACACTAATTCAATCCTTAGAACTCCAACAGAACTTAATACGTTCACTTGGGTTACATTAGTTTTCTTAGGGGCTTTCACTTTCTCCCTCCACCCTTATAGTCTCAGTCTGTCTCTCTGATCTTCTACGATGTGAAGACCGAGTACTCTATCCCTTCCCCAGTGTTCGGTTCCTTACGTCCGTAGAAGTTCCCCGACGTTTTCCGTCACATTGTCTAAAAGAGATTGTCTTTACGTTGGGACGACTGTGAAACGAAAATCGGGTCACTGGTGACAAAGTCTGAAGACTGGAGGTCTTGATATTCTATTATTTACACATAACAAAATTCGGTGACGTAAATACCGTTAAACAATGTCGTCGTTGTCCATTGAGTGTGTCGATGAGTCGTCTCAGGCGTTACGTTGGGCCTTCAGAGACGGAAACCTTAGTGTCATGTGAGGTAGCGGCACCCTCGGGGTCAGGGGTAGAAGTGTTCACGTCGGGAACTGGAGGAGCGACACACTAGAACCGGTTCAGTACCTGAAGAGATTCAGAGTCAAAGGAAGACGTGTCCCACCTCTATTACTATTGTGGGTAGAGTAGCAGACACTGCTAATTCATTCTTTTACGTGTATCCCTGAAGGGACCACCAGGTCACCAACCCTGAAACACGGAGGTCACGTCCCCCATACAAAAGCTAGGGGTCACCTCCGTTGATCCTGGGGTGTACGGTACACCGTTTTTTTTCTCTCTCTCTCTCTCTTCTTCTTTTACGGGTGTGTCGACTGTCACGACGTCTACGAGGCTGAGGTTAAGACAGGAGAAGGTAATGGTTCAAAACTCGAGGAGGTCCGATGAGAAATTTGAGGGAAACAATTGTCCATCTTGGGAACTTTTAAAGTGCGGAAGGTTTGAGGAGTTTTATTCCTCCTTCTTTACAAGGTGTAGAGACGTCTCTACTTGGACGAATACTTTGACAGGAGGATTCAAGATGAAGAAAGTTTTCTCAGAAGACTTCTGAGGGACTGAAGTTCCTACTAAGCGTATAGGATCTTTCAGTGGAAAGTAGGTCTTTTTCAGAGATTAAGACCAACCGACGGAACGAATTAATAAATGACGACACCATATAATTATAACGTTACCTGTGGAGACAAAGGAGTTTCCGTCTCAATGAACGCCCAAAAGAAACACTTCCGTCTTCTTGTAGAAACCTTGAAGGGAGAAGTGTGTATACGGACCTCCATTTTTATTTTCGGTACTGAGATAGTCCAAAGTATAAATTCGTTTCTTGACCCCTCAGAACACAGGAAAGTTACTCGGTCCATTTCGCGAAACCTCCCAGACCGAGTGTCCTTTCGGGATTACGACCGTCGACAAAACTAACTAACAAAACTACTAGTAAAGATAGTAATCGATTCGAGAAAGGGTCGAGTAACGAGTCGACTCGTAGGGGGTCTGGGGCGGACCCCTCCTTCCGTCTCATTTCAACGACCATACCAGGACCGTCCGGACTCCCCTCTCACCGGACGGTGTTCTGTGCGTCGGTTCGTCGTCGTCTTGGTATTCACCCCAGGGTGAAACCCTATCGCCGAACCCTTCGTACACTCACCACGTTGGTGCCCATTGAGTGGTCTTGAGAGGAGGGGTCCCCCGAGGACGCATGGGAGACGCCGAACGGGGCCGGCGTCCCAGTTCGAAGGACGGTCTGGTGACCAGACATTAAGGGAGGACCGTCGGGTGTGGTAGAGTGAGGACGGAAACCTCGACCCTGGACGTCCCGGTTCCGGTCACCAGACCTTTTATACTCTTTGGTGTATAGGGTAGAAGGGGAAGAGGACGAGGGTTGACTCGTCTGAGTGGTCGTGGGTGTCGGACTTAGACGTCGGACCATAGGGAGGGGACGAGGGAACAGGACATTTTCCCCCAGTCTGGAACTGGAGTCTCCTAGTCGGACCGATGGTGTCGGGTTTCCGGACCTGAACCCCTCTCGTCCGGAGGTTACTGGTCGTTCAGTCAGGAGTTCCGTCCGTCCCCGGGACTTCGACAGACAGATTGTGAGGTAGTATCTCCTGTAGAGAACCGGTCGTTAGGGTGCCAGTGACCGGCGGGGGTCCCCGTGTTAGTGTGGTATATGTCTAGACAGCCACGACGGGACCAGAAACACCCGTCTTCTGAGGACTCGTCCTCCGAGATCCCACTACCGTGACGCAAGTCTTTCCCACGACCGACCTTTATCGTCCTTCTCGTTACGGTAACGGGAGACCGTCTTTCAGTCGAGACCCGTAAGGGGTTTCAGATCGTAGGGTCTGGTCCCCATGGTGACTACGACAGATATCCCTGTTCTAGTGACTAGGGTCTAGATCCTTGGGTTGAGGAGAAGAGCGAGCCCAGAGGTTAGACGGAGAAAGAGTGAGACTCAGATATCTCACCCCTAACAGTATGACACAAGTGCCGACGACATTCCTGACCTCCCATTAGAGACACTTCGTAGTCAGAGGCCGTCGTAGAGGGAAGAGGATCGACAGTTGGGGTGGGAACTTTTCTTGGAGTTTCTAGGTCCAGGGACTTTTCAACGTGTGGACGGTAATTGGGGTGTTATTCTTACTGGAGTAATCCCGTAAAGGGGTTCAATCCCCTAAAAAGGAATTAGTTTATTTTTGTTGTTGTTGGTTTGTTGTTTTAACTATCCCGGACGATTCTCGGTTCAGTGATGTTCTCTAAATTTTTTTTTTTTTATTTCCTGTTGACTTTTGATCCTGAATACCAAGACCGGTTACGTGACAATTACCTGAAGATCCTTTTGATACTAATACGACTAGTTTTTCCCTGTCTGAACTATTCATAAGCGAGAGATGGGAAACAGGATTGAGGGGACAAGGACGGTCCTTGCGTTCGAATCACCGACCTCCTCGTCGTCGATAAAACCTCCGTACTCCTGTTTTCAGTATCGTATTCTTATGAACTCCTCTTACTACCTTTCTCGGACCCCGGGACTACCGTAGTACTTTGGAGACATAGTCGGGACTTGAGGGAAAGAGACCGGTAGAACTTGACATTCTTTCTCTTTGGATGGGTCCTTAAGACTGAATTAAGCACACAAGTCGATCTCCGAACCTCGTGTTCGGAATCCACGAACCTTGTGTCGTCATCTGTCCTGTCTACTCCCGGGACGAGAGCACCCCACTCGTAAGATTGTTCCCTCTGTCCTTTGTTTGTTCCTGGGTGCTTTGTTCCAGTAGAGTCATTCTTTACTGAGAGTCAGTGACACGAGACGACGGAGACGATCGGACCGAAGACCAGAGTTGATCTCTTATCTAAAAGACACCCTGAAACCCTGGTAGTGAATGGGTGAGATTGGAGACATAGTGACAGACATTGTAGTCCCTCCTCGGGTTTCAGTAGGAGGGATTCCGGACCGGGAGGAGTCGGTCCGGGGTTACGGTCCGTCCAATGAATGAGATTCTTTGACGAAGGTCTCGGACCTGTGGGAGGTCCGACTGACCCGACAACGACGGGAGCTTAAAGAGCCGTAACCCATTTGTCGACCCCCCGGGACCGGGTCTGGAGGACTGACGTCGGGAAAGTCTCGGTGGTCATTTAGAGTTCATTGACGACTTTCTAGACACGGGTCTGTCGGACACCGACTTCCCGGGCTAACACCAGCGCCGGAGAGGGACGGTCGCCACCTGTGCTGGGACCCGTCCAACCCTTCGGCCCGGTCGTCTCCGGTCTGACATGAGACGTCGGTGGAGCCGACGATAGGGTCCGGTGACAGGGACAGGACCCCTGGGGTCGACGACGATTGAAGGACGGGTCCAGGGGGATACACGGAGTCTGGGGTGTGTGGGGTGAAACATGAGTCGTGGGGTGTTTGTCCCGGGAGACCCACACTTATGGTGGGGGGCGCCGGAGGGGAAGTGTGTTGTGGGGAAGTGGAGGGGGAGTGGAAGTGAAGAAGGGTCCGTGGTTCGGGACACCTAGGTCGGAGGGAAAGGAGACGGAAAGAGGTAGGGGTGTATGTCCCGGGTTCCTGGTGGTGGAGGGTGACCTGAATGGACACCTCTCTCCGACCCCGTCTTCCTTTTCCCGGGGGGAGGGGCGGGGACCCCGACCCGTCCGAGACTCCCGACCACGGGGTCGGGTCGAGGGTGTGAGAGGGTCCTCCCTTCCACAAAGAAACCGGACTTCCGAAAGTCTCCCGACCCAGACGACAGTCTGGACGAGAAACCCCGGGAGACAGGAGGAGGTTTACAGACTTCTCCTCCACCAGGTCCGGTGTTTAAGTCTTAGTTACCTTATATAAGTTTTTATATAAGTTTTGTATATGTAAAGTTAATAGGGATAACGAGTTCCACCATAATAATAGACAGGGACGATACGATAGGTAGGTAACTAAGACTTAATGTAAATTTTGGTAATCTTTGTGACCTGTTTACTGCTCCTCGGGTGCACCCTGTACACTGACTGAACTTCCGGTGGAGGAGGGTGTCTCAGACGGGCTCACGGACTTCAGGTCGTGACACGAATACTCCCTACGGCACAAGTCTGAGACGTCGGGGTAGGTGTGACCGGAATACCAGGTCTCTTGGAGTCAGACAAGACCACGGAGGAGGTTCCCCTGTCACACCTTTACGATTAGACTGTCCAGAGCGCACACTCAAGTAAACTGCTCGTGAATCACGCACGGATGACACACGGTCCGGGACACGATCCGGAGTCCCCAGTTCGTCACTCGTTCTGTTTCCGGGTCAGACGTTCCCCGACAGCTACCTCCCACGGTCGATCTAGGGTTGGGTGGTGAACATTTTTTGACCTCACCCCCGGAGGACGGTCAGCCCCGACGGAGCTCGGACGCCAGTGTCCACCGTCGGGGTCACTAAGGTCGGTTTTGAGTTGGCCCCTTTCCTCTCCGGTCATTATGAGTGTCGTAATAATTATCGTAGTTTCCCTGTCCACTGTTATGGTGGAGAATCATTTTCCGTATTAGCTCTACTGCGGTCACCAGATTTTTATCGATCTGGGAGTCAAGCTCTCCATAGTCCGCATCCCCTTTAGGCGTCTGGAACCTCCTCCTGTTCAGACCCAAGTATGGGGAGAAACAGGAACCATTCGACACATTGGATCCAGATCAGATTGCCGGAAAGAGTCAAAAGAGTAGACATTTTACCTATATTGTTATTCTGCTGAAAAGGCCGTTTTAACGGTACTTATTATTCTATACTAATCCTGCAACTTGACATGTCCACCGGAGACTTCGTAAATATGGACGGGGTTGAGTAGTGCAAATGGGAACGGTTGGTGTGAAGGACTTCCGACTAAGATTTGTTAAGGACAGACCGAGTTCTTGAAAGTCACCGGAGGATGCCGGATGTTTAAGGTAAGAAACCGTCGGCGATTAGTCCTGGAGACAGACGTCGAGGGGTCCCTTCGATTCTGAAAGAGACTCCGTCTCGAGAAGGCCTAGGGTGTCTCGTTCCGTCGGACTCCTGGTGTGACACGTGGGGGTGGGGCCCCTAGAGAACCATGCTCCGGAACCCCCATGTTCCGGACTTCGACAGTGAACATGGTGGTCGGAGTCGGGGTGGGGTAAGGGGGTTTTGGGGGAACGTGACCTCCCTTTACACCCCCACAAACACCAACCTCTTCGCACGATAAAGGGTAGTCCCGATTAGACTACAACTGTAAAAGGTGGGGTGGGGGTTCGACGAAACGGTTCATTGTGTCAGGACACGAGGACGGAGCCTTCCCATCCCCCGACTCAGGATAGGGGGAGGCCCCCAAGGGTCCCCACTGTCTTCCATGACTATTCCAGGTCCCTTTGACCATCCTGTCGTAGCGTCCCGTGGAGACCTCCCGACCGGAAAGTGTGCGTAGTGAAGTAAAAGTGAGACCCTTCAACGACAAGAACAGAGGTGAAATGTCTGATTTTATGACTCCTAAGGTCCCCTCTCACCCAAAAGACCCTCATGTAAGAGGGATACCCATTTCATTTTGAGAATGGTAAGTGAAAAAATTCAAATAAAAAATTATCTATTGTACGTATTTGAAAATTTATATGTTTTTCTATGTTTCCCTTTCCATTCATAGTGGGGCAGGTCAACTCAAGTCAATAGGGTGGGGACAGGTCAAGTCAAGTCAGGGAGTCAGTACAGACTGAGAAACATTGGAGTACCTGACGTCGTACAGTCCGAAGGGACAGGTAGTGGTTGAGGGTCTTGAACGAGTTTGAGAACAAGTAGCTCAGTCACTACGGTAGGTTGGTAGAGTAGGAGACAGGAGAAGAGGACGGAAGTTAGAAAAGGTCGTAGTCCCAGAAAAAGTCACTCAGTCAAGAAGTGTAGTCCACCGGTTTGATAACCACGACTCACGTTTAATTGACTCAATTATAAGTCCTGACTAAAGGAAATCCTAACTGACGAAACTAGAGGAACGACAGTTCCCTGAGTTCTCAGAAGAGGTTGTGGTGTCAAGTTTTTGTAGTTAAGAGACCACGAGTCGAAAGAAATGCCAGGTTGAGAGTGTAGGTATGTACCGATGACCTTTTTGTATTGATACTGATATGTCTCGAAACATTTCAAGGACTGATATTCGTCTCATTACAGAGACGAAAAAATTATACGATAGATCCAACCAGTATCGAAAAGAAAGTTCCTTATTCGCAGAGAATTAAAGTACCGATGTCAGTGGTAGACGTCACTAAAACCTCGGGTTCTTTTGTCAGAGAGTGACAAAGGTAACAAAGGAGTAGATAAATTGCACTTCACTACCCTGGCCTACGGTACTAGAATCAAAAAACTTACAACTCAAAATTCGGTTAAAAAAGTGAGAGGAGAAAGTGAAAGTAGTTCTTTGAGAAATCAAGGAGAAACGAAAGACGGTATTACTATCACATTAGACGTATAGACTCCAATAACTATAAAGAGGACCGTTAGAACTAGGGTCGGACACTAAGTAGGTCGGGTCGTAAAACGTACTACATGACACGTAAATTCAATTTCTTTGTTCTCCTGTTATATGTCGGAACTGTATAAAGAAAGGGTTAAACCTTGATCAGGTAGCAAGTTACAGGCCAAGATTGACATTGAAGAACTGGACGTATGTCTAAAGAGTCCTCGGTCCATTCCACCAGACCATGAGGGTAGAGAACTTCTTAAAAGGTCAAACAACACTAAGTGTGTCAGTTTCCGAAATCGTATAAGTTCAGTGCAGTTGGTACTTCGTCTTCATCTACAAAAAGACCTTAAACGAACGAAAAAGACACTAGGTTGTCTACAACCGTTAAACTAGAGACCAAGGAGACGGAAAAGAGTTAGGTTGAACTTGTAGACCCTCAAGAGCCAAGTGTATGACAACTTCGAATCGAACTTCTTAAAACTCGTAATGAAACGATCGTATACTTTAATCACCTTAATACACCATCAAACTTGTAAGAAACCGTAACGAGAAGAAACCCTAATCTTACTTTTGACTGTAAAAGGTCAGGACATCGGTGACAACTCAAAAGGTCTAAACGACCGTATAACTCACGTCGTGAGAGTGTCGTAGTTGAAAATCCTAAACTTTATCGAGTTGACCTTAAGGCAGTGGAGGTGATCGAAACAAGCATCACTACGAAGGATTCCGGGTGAACTGAAGAATGAGGTCCTACAGACCGAGATCTACTCACTAGTATGGTAACACCAATAGCCCTGTAATTCTGGAAAAAAACACATCAAGAAGACACATAAGAACGGTGGAGAAGTATTATAGAAGACGAAGACAATCCAGGTATCGTAAAGACAGGAAATAACACGGGTAGAAACGTACTTTACCAAGGAACCATAGAGATTAAAAGAACTTCTCTGGAGATCAGAAAGGGTAAGATAACAAAAGGATATAAAGAAACGTAACCAGTGAATTCTTCCGAAAAAAATAGAGAGGAACGATAAGAAACCCTGAGACGTAAGTCTACCCATATAGAAAGGAAAGGAGGAAACGTAAAGCGGAAAGAAAAGAGTTGATAAACATTCCGGAGGAGTCTGTTGGTAAACGGAGAAACGTTTAAGAAGAAAACCCCCTATCAAAACTAGTGACGGAGGATATGTTACAGTGCTTGGAGACAGGTATTAAGAAGTCCGTGAGATAGATAGTCTAGATTAGGAAACTTAGATAGACAGTGAAGGAGACATATTAGTATTCCCTAAAGTAAATCCAGTATGGACTTACCAGATCACTAAAAGAAGTTAAATTCAGACTTAAAACGTTATTCCTCAAGTACTAGACTCGGTATCAGTCGAGGACAAGAACAAAAACGACTGACATATCTCGAAGAGGCAGAAGCCGGTGTTTCTTATATTAGTTAAACTAAAACCATAACTGGTAGATCACTACAGGTACACATCTCTGTAGAGAACACAACAACCTTCCTCCCACAAACGATACTGGTCACGTAAGAGAACCGTTTTGAGACAATCTGAAACGGTACGAAGTAAAATATGAGGTTCTGGTTTAAACGGACAATGAGGTCCATAGAGAACTGAAGGATAAAAACGTAAGGTCAGGGGATACTACTTTTCTCGTAGAAAAAACAACAACAACAATCGAGATCTTCCAGAACATCAAGAAGTATCTTGGTAAGTTGAAATCGAAGAAGTCGTAATCACCAACCCCGTATCTGACCCTAATGACACTATAACTTACCAAACGGAACCTTTACTTGTCTCTAGTAAGACAGTAAAAACTCTAACGTAGGTTCATGACGTAAAACCTGAGAAAACAACTTATCCGCCCGATGAGGTAAAGAAGATTCCCTAAGAACGGGTGTCATCATCTATATCACCAGTAGACTTGATTTAAGCGGGTAAGGTCAGGTAAAATCCAGTGACTAAGGACTTTACAGCTGCAAGTGAGAGCGGTAGAGGACAAACTGGTGAAGTTGAATTGAACTAAGTACCTGGATTGTAAGGTCCAAGGATACGTTATAACGAGAAATGTCGTAGTCTGAAATGAAGGTAGTGGTCAGTGTAGGTGGCGACGCGTAACAAAAACGAAACCGAGCCCGAGAAGTAAGAAAGACCTCAATAAAGAGGTGACAAGAGGTCATCGTATGACCCGTGGAAGGTTGGACCCCTCAAGAAGAAAGTCACAGCATGGAAAAACGGAAAAGTAAGACAAGTACCCCAAGAGTTCAGTTTTTATGACTTTACCAAAAGGTAAGGGAAGAGGTCACCTGGTGTAAAGTAGTCTTGAGAGGTGGTACTGGGCAGACAGAACCCACCGGGATGTACCGTACCGAGTGTCAAAATAACTCAATCTGTTCCGATACCAGGAACACTAGTCAAACCAATCAAAAAGACACTAATACCAAAAGTAAGACAGACAGAAGACTACCTCTTCCTATTCTCCGAACACCTGCGAAGGATTACCTTTCCTGATCGATACCTCCTTAGACCCAGAACGAGACTGCCCACCATTTACGAGTCATCTAGAAATTAGGTTGAAAGACACCTATCCATCCCGACACAAGGGAAGGATATCAATCCGGACTCCGGTCGATACTATCGCCATTACCTCCATTACCGCTGGAGGAAGTTTTCCTGAATACGGTGGTACGGCGTCGAGGGTTCTGACAACATAAGACACGAGGA
Organism: Capra ibex; assembly: GCA_006410555.1. Classification (NCBI taxonomy): domain Eukaryota; kingdom Metazoa; phylum Chordata; class Mammalia; order Artiodactyla; family Bovidae; genus Capra; species Capra ibex. The sequence continues at coordinate 12,784,481 of SJYO01016970.1, forward strand.
CTGGGGTACCGTCCGGTGACAACTACACACGGAGACGGTCTCTGAGGACCTGTGTGTGTTCGGACAAGTCAGAGAACACCCCAGCGACAAGGAAGGAGGACCCAGGACCACACGAGTACCGAAACAAACACGGGAGGTTCTCAGACAAAGGGGTCAAGGACACCCTCAAGACATTAGTTTAGGGTGACCGGAGGTTTCAGTTTAAGGGACCCCGAAGAGTCAGGGAAAGGGTCCAACCCTTTAGACAACACCCGGATCTTGAAAACGTTGTCACGTTCTTGAAGAACCATATCATCAAGAGGTCAAACACCAAGCAGACGAACCACCGAGATACCACCCCGAGTGTCGTCGGAGGAGGTTCTCCTGAACACGGTGCACGGTGTGGAGGGCCCAGACGACGCGGGTCTTGGGGACAGGGGCGTCGTCCAGTGACGACGGGCACTGAGACTTTCTCTGTGAGTGTGTGAGTTTCCGTCCAGACCGAGTCAGAAAACACCCTAGGGACCCAGGACCACATGTGTTCCAAAGCAAACTTGGGAGACTCGTAGAGACCACCCATACTCCAAATTAAGATTTGAGTCAAAGCGGGGAGGATGGTAGAACAACCCCGAAGAGGAAACGGCAACCTACACCCTATATAAAAAAACCACCCTGGGGACAGGTTGTCGACGGGGTAATGGGAGGGGACCCCTCGTCCCACTGGACGAGAGATCACAAAGGAAGGTCTCTAAAGATGTGTACATGTTGTGTCGGTGTATGTAAGGTTATTTTTTGTCATCGAGTTGCACCCAAGACGTAGTACACAAGGGACTTCCTCTCCAAACCTCGGACAACGTAAATTCATGTATTACTCCCAAGGGTAAGAAGCAATACCGACGTACCATGAGGAAACTCACTGAGAGAATCTTGATTTATTTGAAATTGGTTACCTATAATCTAACGAAGGTCAGAAAAAGTTAATGTTTGAGACGTCGTTATCTATAGTAAGATATACGTAGTAAAAGTGTATAAACTCCTGTACACATTCTATTTAAGGTTTTCCGCCTTAATAATCCAATTTCCCGTGTTTGTATAGTCAAAACTAGGTATAACTGTTTAGTAAGAAGTATGTCAAACAGGGTTATATATGAGGGTGGTCGTCACACAGACAATGGGTGTAAGAGTGGTTGTGTCAATCAATAGTTTGAAAAACTAGAAATGGTTGTATTATCTACTTTTTACCGAACGTTTATGTCAAGTTAAATAAAATATTCGTTCCAATTCCAAATGAACACAAAGTATTCATTGGAAAATGAATTCCAAAACGTACAAATCCTCGGTTCATAAAAGAAAAAATTATTTGACAGGCTTAGGAAACGGGTTAAAAAGACAACCAACAGTTAGATAAAGAATAACTAAACCTCCACAAGGAATATCTAATTCCTTGAATGAGAAAACAGTCATTATATTCAAATTCATAAAAGTGTTTCACATAGAAAACTAAACGACCACCTGAAAAAAGTGATAATAATTTCCTATAAATTTAAACAACTATAAAACCCAATATCGATAAATTCACAGACTGATATTTTTATAAGGAGGTAAAAAAGATCATGAAAATACGAGAACAAAGATGTAGTAAGGGAGAAGACTAACTAAAAGAAACGGAGCTAAATGGGTAAGTGGTTTATTTTCTCAGAAGGGAATATCTATAAGTTACCAGTATAGTGACCCTTCCTGTAATTTGTCTTTTCCATCTCTAGTGTCCTCCTCCTTACCACCCCTAAAGGCCTAGTTAAAGACAGCGACACACTGGTATCGGTTCAGGGAAGGGAAGGAACTCAAAGTCTTATTCCTTCAACTGGACTCACGAGTGTTTCCGGTGAAGGAAGAGGGATAGAGAGAGTGACAACTCGATAAATAAGAGACTCAGACCTCAAACCTCAACGGACCCGACACCGTTAGTCCCTTCCGAAGGTCCTCTTCCACCCAGAAGTAGGTCCGGATCAGATCCTCGACCTCTACTACCTTCGGTGACGAAACATGGTTTGAGAGAATGGAATGGACGAAGTCAGGAGTCTTGTTGGGTCACTCGGTCACTCTGACCTAATGGAACGAGACGGGTAAAGTGTCTACTCTTTTGACTCCGAAACTCTACAACTTGTTGAACGGGTCCTAGGATCTCGGTCAGGTGCCATCTCGACCCGGAGTCTACGATCGGACACTACTCGTCTTCGACCCCAGAGTCAAACTCTCGACCCCCCGTCCCCACGACCGAGACCCTCACCTGTCACCAGTCACTGAGAGGATCACCACCCTCGTACGCAACCCTTCGTCGACCTCAACCCGCTATCCTCCGGTTCCCGGGTGCCTATTCCGGGTGCCACCCGCCCGTTACACGGGCAGGACCGTCGACCTCAAATCTACTTTAGAGCTGATCGGGTTGGGTTTCCGATCCTCTGCCTGGTGCAGTTGGATCCGGGCCCCTTCGGGTGAAGGACGAAGCACCCCGGATCGAGTGGTGAGTCGAAAACGTCGCAGAGGACCGTGAAAAGGGACGGCCCTGACAAGTAGAACAAAATGGCACTCGCGGCAACACGTCCTGGGTGTAAAGGTTCGAGAGGGGTTGACGGAAGGTTGAACGAGTGTAGTGTACCAGTACGAGAGGTGGACCGACCGGGGACCACTGAAGACTCAAACTCCTGGACTTAATCGTCGTGTCTTGGACCCTCCACGTCTCCACTATCAAACGTCCCTCTTCCCTCCAGAAACTTTGTTTCCTTTGTCTCAGGGTCTCCCTCCGTCGTTGTAGGGTCTCAGGGTGGCACCTCGGTCCGTCGTCGCCTTCATCCCAGTCCTAGGCACTGAGGCTCAGGTCACGAACGGCTGGACGGAAGGCGACGGAGGGTCTTCGGTACCCGACACCTCCCCCCACCCTTCCCACCGTGTCTTGGTGGGCTTCCTTTTCTTACCTCTTGTGTCGACTGCCGAGGGACCTACCGGCCAGGGCGGTGGGTGTGACACTGGGTTCCGTTCAGGGACGGTGGGGACCCGGAGTCACAGGGGCAGGGTGTCTTCCTCCTACCTGGATCCTGTTGGATCCTGTAGATGTGGCAGGCACTCGAGGACTCTCGGGGGGTGGGAGGGGCGAGGCTCGGAGCCCTTGTTTGGCACGTAAGGAGCCCGGACAAGGCGTGCCCGATTATAACTGGGTCCCGACAAAGGAAACCGGACACGTCCCCGACACAAACGAGACCGCCCTGGGGATCGGAGTGGACACGGGGAGACAGGAGGGCGGTACGACCGGTTCTGTCCTCCCTGGGTCTGCACACGGAGTATCCGACCCCCTCCTCCCTCCTTCGTCTTTGGTGTTCCCCGGGTCTCGTGATAGGGTACTGGGGGAGTGGGGACGGGTCGAAAATTACGAAGGTCACAGAAAAAGAAAAATTATTCTTGATGGGTTTGTCGTTTTACAGACTCCAGAAAAAAATCATAACACAAAATATTTATGTCAGAGAATTGTTTATAGATTGTGAGTAGGTATGTGTGCGTATACTATGTTATTTATAAACAAAATAAAGTGAACCCTTAGTGTACCCTTTGAATTTTCTTAGGAAAGGAGCCTCTTTACCGACTAAGGTCCCAGTCCGGTCCCTGTCTTTCTCTATTCGGGTTTTGTAGAAAGACGTGGTCCTTCATTCCCTCTTGAGTTTCTCGTTACTTCGGTAACAACTTTAGTGTTCTCGGTCGTTCTTCCCGGGAGAGGTCGGGTGAGACTCGTAGTCTTATTCTTTTCCTATCAGTGTAATAATGGGTAACTTATTTTGTCCTCAATAGTTAATAGTGGGACTTATTTACGTGTTTTCTAATTTTCACACTACTCTTCAATCATTAATCGTAACGAAGGTTCATGGGGCGATTTGTACGAAAAGACTCTGTTTCCCCTTGCACATTGGACTGATACCTCTTCGGACGTCCAGCTAGGGTCTGCTCCCAGGTCCCCCGGAAGTAGTCGTTACCTCGTTTTGGGTTCGTGCACGGTGGACCGTCCTATGTCGTCCTTGGGGTTGTAGCGAAGACACTATCGAGTCGATTTCTGCGTGGTTGAACTTAGGTCGGTCCTCGTTTGTTTGGGGTTTGCTCCGAGTGAGACGGTTCGCTGACCGGACGGTAGAAGTCGTCGTAGTTCTGACACTTTCGATTCTTCTCTACTCTTTGTCGACAAGGTCCGGTTTCAGATGACCTCTCTGTCCTGTCGAGTTACGGTCCCGTGAGGACCCTGGTGTCCACTGAAGTCTACCTCGAACTCCCGCCGGCTACTCTGCGTAGTTGTAAGCGCAGGACTAAAGGTCCACCTTCACACAAACACGCCCTTTCCAGGGATAACCGTCCTTTGTCCGTGATTGCATAAGTCCCCCGACCCAGTGGTATTGTCGGTGAATAAACGTTTACCAGATCCCCCTTACCAAAAATCCCGAACTGAACATGGAAGAGTCACTACAAGTTCTAGCAATCTTTTAATCTCGTCCCTCCCCCTGAAGTACTTAGATTCCGGGGGACTCAGGACTCGATTCTAAGGGTCGCCTCCGGTCCTCCTCGTTCCCCGACGGAACGTCCTCCGACCGAGGAGAGTGGAGGAAGCTTCGTGAAGGTCGTTTACTTTACTCTTTGTCTGTAGGTCTCGCCCGTGTCGGGACGGACTCCGGCGTTTCGCCTGTCCCGCCGTCCGTGACCGTCGAGGGTAGAAGGACGCAAAGACAGAGGGAGGAAGTCCGAAAAACTCCGGAGGGTCGTAAGACCCGTCGTGGACGAGGGGACCCCGACTGTGGTCTGTCTCTGGTCTTGAGATTTCAAAGCAGGAGCGGAACGGAACAAGTAGGAACAAGCGAATCCAGAAGGGGGGAGATCCAGAGGTAGGGGTAGAGACCAGGTTCGCCTGTCGTTCAATCACCGCAAGATACCCCGACGCTCAGTCCCTGAGTCGAAATCGGTCAAGCCAGGGACCGGGAGACCTATTAGACCTTGTCCAGTGACTTCGAGAGACGTTAACAAAGGAATAGTAGTGTACCGTTCTATTGCATAGTTTTAAAAGTGGCTACGGAGGAAGGGGTCTTAAAGGGTACAGGGTAGAGGTAGCGTGGGGGGACGAGGAGTCAGGGGTAGACCCCGGACCGTAGGACGGTAGGAGTCCTATTGTGTCTTCGTACGTCTACTGCGCTCTCAGTTTAAGTGACTGAAAAACTCAAAGGTTTCGGGTCTGAGGTGGTGGCGCATCTCTTACCCCTGCGGGTCCACCACTTGGTCTCCGTGGGTGGAAACCCTGGTCCATCTAAAGGCCCGACGCCCCCTACCTCTGTTCCGCGACGCTCCCTTGGACCCTCCGACACTCAGGGAGTCGAGGGTGACCTCACCCGCAGGCCTACGAGTCTCCCAGACTACAGGATCCTACACCACTCTCGTCTCAAGGATGGACCGCGTCCTCGGTCCCTGTTCGGAAAGGGTCCCCGCCTACTCCGTCGGTCTCGTGGGGGTACCGTGCAGTCGTCTCTCGAGAGGGGGTCTCCCTGCCCACGTCCCTTGGAAGAGGGGACATGGGTGCCGCCGTGCTGTCACCGTGACTGCACCTGGGTCCCTCGACCACCGAGGTTTCCCTGCGACACGACTCTCTAGTCCCTCCTGAGTCGGCGCGGGAGTTCCTGTCTTCGTGTCCCTGTTCGGGCGTCTACGGTCGTGACCGAAGATTACGCGGGGAGGGTGGACTCGGGGGTCTGGAAGGTGTTGGGACCCCGTCCCCGGTCCCCGGTCCCCGTGTCCCTTACTGATCCACTACTACAAAGGTATTGAATTACCCCACTTCCGTAGTGTGTCTTCAAGTCCAGTCAAGTCTTAAATCTTTCTTTCGACGAGAGGGGTGTGGAGTAACAACAAGGCAGCGAGTCAGCCCAGGTGGAGAAACGTTGGGGTATCTGGCGGTCCGAGGGGACAGGAGGTGGTAGAGGGTCTCAAACGAGTCTGAGTGCAGGTGACTCAGCTACTACGGTAGATTGGTAGAGTACGAGACAACGGGGGAGGACGGCAGTCAGAAAGGGTCGTAGTCCCAGAAAAGGTCACTCAGTCGAGAAGTGTAGTACACCGGTTTCATAACCTCCAAGTGAAAGTCGTAGTCAGGAAGGTCACTTATAAGTCCCAACTAAAGGAAATCCTAACTGGTCAAACTCGAGGAACGTCAGGTTCCCCGTAAATTCTCAGAAGAGACCGTGGCAGATAATAAGTCCCGAGTCGGAAGAAATGCCAGGTTGAGAGTGTAGACATGTACTGGTGACCTTTTTGACATCGAATAAACGTTTAAAACTAACGATGGATTCCACACCATTTGTCCTTGTCTAGTCCCCGTACGACCCCCGTCCGAGGGTGCCCGACCACTCCGATTGACGTGTATGTGCAAACATTGAGACGGAAGTCGTTCGGGTCGTGCTGCTATTCATAAATGTCTTGCTACCTTCATAAATGTGGGACCTTTAACCGTCTACGATGATCATCTATCCCTAACATCAAACAAAACGAAAAGTCTCCCTGAGCCGATCGTACAGGGGCTTATCGTAGAGGACGTGTTCCAACGGCACCCGTTGTTCACTTGAACAAGTCTTTTGAACCGTGACACGGACCATGGGTCGTCTCCGAGTCAGTCCCTACCGACGAAGGCGACGACAACGGAGTTGTCCTTCTACTCCAGTCCGGGAAAGACTCGACCGGGGGACAGACAGAGTGACGACCCCAACCCTAGTCCCCGATACCGTAATAAATCGGGGTACTCAGTGGTCTCGACAGGTTACACTCCTGGGGGTTCGGGGTGGGGTCTCTTTCGGAATAGAACTCCTCCGATACGAGTCAAACGTTTCTGGGTCCGACGAGCCACCTCCTGTCGTTCCGGATGACACCCGGAAGATCCGCTCGGTCCTTGTGGTCAGAGACCCGTCCTGGTCGTCGTCCCATGTTCGGGGACCTACACCCCTGTTCCAACTACCCTTTGTCTCTCCACCTGGGGACCTGTGGACCTGTCAGCTGGTATCGGTCGAGACATTCCCGACTTTCGTGAGTCACCTTTTCGACGTCAACAAACGGGGTAAGACACCCGACGGACACACAAACACTAGTCCACTGTCCTTTTACCAAAAGAAGGACCAGAGTCCGACATAGCGTACGGGGCAGTGTGAGACGCCTCCGAGTGTCTTCCCACTGTAACCCTAACAAACACAAACGAAATAAAAAGAAGTAAAGTCCTACGGGTAAGGACCGGGTCTTTGGTGTAGTGGTAATTCTCCAGTCCTGTAAACTCCGGGGACACGGGTGAGGTGGGTCGGACCCGACTCCCTCGGGTCCCATATGCGACTACGACCGGTGACTGACAGGTGTTTCCGGTCGTCTCGGTATTTGTTCTCCCCGCCCTTGAAGGTCCGACCAACCCCGGTCGACAAAACCTGGTCTCATCTCACGTGATCGGTCCCACAGGTTTTATTTTGAGTGCACCGGCCCCGACCCTCGGTTAGGGAGGTACCTTTTAAATTCTATTAAAAAGTGCCGACGTTCCAGGTCCGGAGATCTACCCGGTGGGTCTTAGTGGAGTAACGGTTCCAGGACTACCGAGGTCTTCCGGTTCCTTCGGTAGGGGGACAGAGACCCGAGGGAGGGTAACGGTCCTCAGCGTCATACCGGTCGCGGCAGCTTACAAGTCCCACGATGGGGAAGGTCGTAGTGTGTATACGCCTTTGACTCCGGTCTCTTTCTCTTGATTTTGGTATTCTCGACCCTGAAGGGACCACCAAGTCACCAATTCTGACGGAAATTTACGTCTCGCACGAGGAGACCAATCTCTCGATTCTAGAGTGAACGGAGGTCCGGTTTTTTGGCTTTGTATTTTGTCTTTGTTATAACATTGTTTAAGTTATTTCTGAAATTTCTACCAGGTGTAGTTTTTGATTTTTTGAAATTTTTCATTATGATTTATGTAATTATTTATTTTGGTATCCTCGTATTCGCACGAAACAGTCTAAGAACATCCATAACCCGTGTTAACAACAGTCGACGAGTCAGTGCAGACTGAGAAACGCTGGGGTACCTGACGTCGTACGGTCCGAAGGGACAGGTAGTAGTTGAGGGTCTCAAACGAGTTCGAATACAGGTAGTTCAACTACTACGGTAGGTTGGTACAGTTAGAGACAGCGGGGGAAGAGGAGAACGGAAGTTAGAAAGGTTCCTAGTCCCAGAAAAGATTACTCAACCGAGAAACGTTGTGCACCGGTTTCATAATCAAGTCAAGTCAGCGAGTCGACCCAGACTAAGAAACGCTGGGGTACCTAACGTCGTGCGGTCCGGAGGGACAGGTAGTGGTTGAGGGTCTCAAATGGGTTTGAGTACAGGTAGCTCATAACCATAACAACGACTCACGTCTAATCGTGACTTCCCTCGTTGACTCCCTCGTCGTTCCTCCGCCTTCTAATTCACTCGCCTTGTGTCTCTGTCGACGCCTTCCAGTTCCCACACCTTAGAGTCGGCCCCCGGAACTGTTTCCTTTCCCCGGAGTTCCCCCGGAACGTTTACGTTAGACACGGGTCCTCTCTCCTCGCCTACTCTCTCCGTGAAGACCCTCGTCTTCGTCTCGTCCGTTTCCACTTTTCCACCCTGGTGCTACGCGACATGTGTCCCGAGTAGGTGCCGACCTCCGGTGTGAGCCTGTGGGTCTCCCTTTCGCTAGGTGGGCTCGAACTTGGGTGTAGGGACTTAGGTTCAGTGTACGGGAAGGTCACTGGACTCCGACGGGTGGGTCCCCGACCTCCTCGGTTCTCGCTCGAGGTTTCTGGGGTGGGAGGTAGGAACCAGTATAGTGTGTTCCGTCCTCGAAGTTTACCTTTCTCAGACCCTGAACCTTTTCAGGAACAGGAGCCTAAGGAGTCGCCCCTTCCTCGGACTCCGGAGATCTTCTCGGATCCAAAGTCTCAGTCTGTACCTCGGGGGTCAAGGGAGGTCCGAAACGATTGCAAGTGTGACCTCTGACGACTCAGGGATGGGTCGGAGAGTCAATTAGGGGGGCGTGGGTACTTCCTTCGTGACCACAGTAGGGGTAAAACGTCTACTTCCCTGACTCCTCGTCTCCAATTCGTCGAAGGAGTTCCAGCACGTCACCAGTCCTCTGTTAGGTCCTCGAGCCGGGGTCCAACGGACTGTGGTCTCAACAGTGATCGACGAGGGTAAAGGTCCGTTCAACGATTTGGGGAGCACCGGAGACGTAGGAGTTTCGGTGACACTGGGGACACCCCCGTAGTCCTATCCTCTTTTACGGACAGCCCCTGGACGAGCAGGGGTCGGTGCGTCGGGTGTTGTAGGGTTTCGGGAGTACGGGGACCGGAAAGGGTCCCAGGGACGGAGGGGAGGGTCCTCCTTCGACCCGGGGAGATCGTGTCGTCCCGTTCCCAAGTTCTCTTAGTCCCCGCGTGCCCCCCGGAGCCATTCCCTGGTCCGTCGGTCCCCTTGTGTCCAGGGGAAGTACCGGTCGAGTCGGTCAACCTAGGAGGGAACAGGGGGACCTGGGCGACCCCTGAACCCCAAAAGTATGTAGACTAATCGTATTTAATCGTCGACGGTCGTCCTCCCTCCTTGTGTAAGGCCCCCCGGGTCAGAACGAAAACCTTGGGAATAGCTCAGGACGACTCCCGAGGGGAACAAGTGGCCGGTGGCCTACCGGCAGACCACAAACACATGGGTCGTCGTCGGGTGGGGTCGGGGGTCGCTCGGGTACTGGGCGTCCGAGGTTCCTATTGTGTCTCCCTTTCTCACACTACGGGTCCTCCCCTGCGCTACGGGGTCCTCGGTGTGCGGGACTGAGGTCTGGGTTGGGGTTGGGGTCTGGGAGCGGGTCCTAGGGACACACGACCCTCTTTCTGGAGACACGTTCCGTCACCCCCTACGTCCCCCTCCCGGACTTACCGGAGGGGGTCAAGAGGATAGTCCCTTCGTTACCAGGAGGACTCGGAGAGTCCCGGCCAATGTAAGTGTCGCGGGAAGGGTGACCCGTGTGGTTAGGGCAAGGGACCCCTTCTTCGACCGCCCGGGACTGAAGGGTTCGTTTCCCTTCCGTTGAAGGTAGGGGGTCAGGGGTGACACACGGTCCGGGTCCGACCCATGAACGACACAGTAGGTTCCCACCATCTTCTCTGTATCTGTCGAAAACAGATGGGTGGACGGGAAGGGGGACGAAGGCCATTGCCGTTGGCAATCTCAAGGGATAATCCACTTAATACTCGTTCTTGAGACCTTAGTTTAAAGTCTAGGGTCGGAGTGGTGAGTGGTCGACACGTGGAGAGACGGAGTCAAAGAACGGGACGTTTTACCCTAGTAACAATGGCCTCACTTTACTTAATCACGTAAATTCCATGAAGAACGGATCTCCTCGATAGGATGCAACTTCCAGTCCTTGTCGCCACCATTCCTCTATGGGGAGCAGGTTCCATTCCTCGCCGTCGACACGAAACGAGCTCGTCGACACTTTTCTATGGGGTGCGGGTTCCATTCTCTTTGGGTTCATTCTACCATCCACAACGTTCTCCCGTAGTCTCCCGTCTGTGTGACTTTGGTATGAGTGTCTTTTGATCAGTTAGATTAGTGTGATCCTGGTGTCGGAACAGATTGAGTTACTCTGGTTCGGTACGGACACCCCGTTGGGTTCTGTCCGCCCAGTAACACCTCTCCAGACTGTCTTACACCAGGTGACCTCTTTCCTTACCGTTTGGTGAAGTCATAAGAACGGAACTCTTGGGGTACTTGTCATACTTTTCCGTTTTACTACCCTATGGCTTTCTTCTTGAGGGGTCCAGTAATCCACGGGTTGTACAATGACCTCTAGTCACCTCTTTATTGAGGTCTTTCTTGCTTCCCTACCTCGGTTTCGTTTTTGTTGTGGGTCAACACCTACACTGACCACTATCTACGTTCCAGACTACGACATTTCTCGTTATAACGTATCCTTGGACCTTACAGTCCAGGTACTTAGTTCCCTTTAACCTTCACCAGTTTGTTCTCTACTGTTCCCACTTGCAGCTGTAAGATCGTTAGTCGCTTGATTTCACCTGACCTTACCCACTTAAATTGAGTCTACTGGTAATCTAGATGATGACGCCCGTCCTTAGGGAGTCTTCTTTACCTCATGGGTAGTGCCAGTCGTTTTCTCACGCTTTACGTCGTGAACCTACGTCAGAATTGTCTTACTAGAGACAAGCAGAGGTTCCGTTTGGTAAGTTATAGTGTCAACAGGTTCAGATACGGGGTCGGTCATTGTGATTTCTTTGACTTCGACTTGCCAAAATACTTCTGGATGTTCTGGAAAATTTTGATTGTGGGTTTTTTCTACAGGAAAAGTAATATCCCCTGACCTTACGTTTTCATCCTTCAGTTCTTTGTGGACCTCATTATCCGTTTAAACCGGAACCTTACGTCTTACTTCGTCCCGTTTCTGATTATCTCAAAACGGTTCTTTTACGTGACCAGTATCGTTTGTGGGAGAAGGTTGTTGTGTTCTGTAGTGTGTTCTGAGATGTGTACCTGTAGTGGTCTACCAGTTGTGGCTTCAGTCTAACTAATATAAGAAACGTCGGTTTCTACCTCTTCGAGATATGTCAGTTGTTTTTGTTCTGGTCCTCGACTGACACTGAGTCTAGTACTTGAGGAATGACGGTTTAAGTCTGAATTTAACTTCTTTCATCCCTTTTGGTGATCCGGTAAGTCCATACTGGATTTAGTTTAGGAAATACTAATATGTCACCTTCACTCTTTATCTAAATTCCCGGATCTAGACTGTCTATCTCACGGACTACTTGATACCTGACTCCAAGCACTGTAACATGTCCTCTGTCCCTAGTTCTGGTAGGGGTACCTTTTCTTTACGTTTTTTCGTTTTACCGACAGACCCCTTCGGAATGTTTATCGACACTTCTCTTCTCTTCGCTTTTCGTTTCCTCTTTTCCTTTCTATATTCGTAGATTTACGTCTCAAGGTTTCTTATCGTTCTTCTCTATTCTTTCGGAAGAAGTCGCTAGTTACGTTTCTTTAGCTCCTTTTGTTGTCTTACCCTTTCTGATCTCTAAAGAAGTTCTTTTAATCTCTATGGTTCCCTTGTAAAGTACGTTTCTACCCGAGCTATTTCCTGTCTTTACCACACCTGGATTGTCTTCGTCTTCTATAATTCTTCTCCACCGTTCTTATGTGCTTTCTTGACATGTTTTTTCTAGAAGTGTTGGGTCTATTAGTACTACTACACTAGTGAGTAGATCTCGGTCTGTAGAATCTTCAGTTCGCCCGGAATCTTTCGTAGTGATGTTTGTTTCGATCACCTCAACTCCCTTAAGGTCAACTCGACAAAGTTTAGGACTTTCTACTACGACACCTTCACGACGTGAGTTATACGGTCGTTTAAACCTTTTGAGTCGTCACCGGTGTCCTGACCTTTTCCAGTCAAAAGTAAGGTTAGGGTTTCTTTCCGTTTCGGTCTCTTACGAGTTTGATGGCGTGTTAACGTGAGTAGAGTGTACGATCATTTCATTACGAGTTTTAAGAGGTTCGGTCCGAAGTCGTTATGCACTTGGCACTTGAAGGACTACAAGTTCGACCAAAATCTTTTCCGTCTCCTTGGTCTCTAGTTTAACGGTTGTAAAACGGTTGTAGTAACTTTTTCGTTCTCTCAAGGTCTTTTTGTAGATAAAGACAAAATAACTGATACGGTTTCGGAAACTGACACACCTAGTGTTATTTGACACCTTTTAAGAATTTCTCTACCCTTATGGTCTGGTGGACTGGACGGAGAACTCTTTAGACATACGTCCAGTCCTTCGTTGTCAATCTTGACCTGTACCTTGTTGTCTGACCAAGGTTTATCCTTTTCCTCATGCAGTCCCGACACATAACAGCGGGACGAATAAATTGAATATACGTCTCATGTAGTACTCTTTGCGACCTGACCTTCTTTGTGTTCGACCTTAGTTCTAACGGCCCTCTTTATAGTTATTGGAGTCTATACGTCTACTGTGGCGAGAATACCGTCTTTCACTTCTCCTTGATTTCTCGGAGAACTACTTCCACTTTCACCTCTCACTTTTTCAACCGAATTTCGAGTTGTAAGTCTTTTGTTTCTAGTACCGTAGACCAGGGTAGTGAAGTACTCTTTATCTACCCCTTTGTCACCTTTGTCACAGTCTGAAATAAAAACCCCCGAGGTTTTAGTGACGTCTACCACTGACGTCGGTACTTTAATTTTCTACGAATGAGGAACCTTCTTTTCAATACTGGTTGGATCTACCGTATAAGTTTTCGTCTCTGCATTGAAACGACTGATTCCAGGCAGATCAGTTCCGATACCAAAAAGGACACCAGTACATACCTACACTCTCAACCTGACACTTCTTCCGACTCGCGGATTCTTAACTACGAAAACTTGACACCACAACCTCTTCTGAGAACTCTCAGGAAACCTGACGTTCCTCTAGGTTGGTCAGGTAAGACTTCCTCTAGTCGGGACCCTGAAGAAACCTTCCTTACTGCGATTTCGACTTCGAGGTCATGAAACCGGTGGAGTACGCTTCTCAACTGAGTAACCTTTTCTGAGACTACGTCCCTCCCTAACCCCCGTCCTCCTCTTCCCCTGCTGGCTCCTACTCTACCGACCTACCGTAGTGCCTGAGCTACCTGCACTCAGACTCACTTGAGGCCCTCTACCACTACCTGTCCCTCCGGACCGTGCGACGCTAAGTACCCCAGCGTTTCTCAGCCTGTGCTGACTCGCTGACTTGACTTGGCTCGAATCTCGTCGTGACCTTGTGCCATTCGTGCTACACAATCGATAACGGCTAACGGAATCGCTCTGACGATTATTGTCCTGGAGAGAGGGGTTGGTGTTCCCACCTGTACACTGGACGACAACAATAAGTCGGTATTCGGTACAGACTGGGAAACACTGGGACACGTGACGTCGTGCTGTTCGGAGGGATAGAGAGTGACAGTTGTCTCAAACGGGTTCAACCACAGGTAACTCAGTCACTACGATAGGTTGGTAGAGTAGGAGACGACGGGAGAAGAGGAAAACGAAAATTAGAAAGGGTTGAAGTTCCCGTCTGTACAATGAACCTCCACCGATTAACCTTGTAGAGTAGAGGTTGACTGGTGTCACTGACAGGGTCCTTATCCGTTCGAGTCGGTTAGTCTTGAAACGGGACCACAAAAGATAAACCCACAACCATCTCTTCGAGAGAGGAAGAGACCACACCGACTCGACTTTTCTGTATCGGGTTGCCACACGTACCGGGACGGGTGGACAGGAGTGAGTGGTACGGTTCATCCTCTTTCACATCATATCGTACGTCGTCCTCTTTCACTCCGGTGGTGGATCTCTGTTCGTCTCGGCTCTCTCTACCTTTTGTCTGGGTCTTTGGGTCTCTATGTCTCCGACTGTCTCACCGACCGACTGTCGTTTCGGGTGGGGCAATAAAGATGGGGACGTGGAGGGGACGACACTCGGTCACTTTTGGGACTTATTGGGCTCCAATAGTGGAGACAACATGTTTGTTCGTCTGACTCCGAGTCCTACTTCTCACAGAATTAGAGAAATCCGACGGTATTGTTTTCTGGTGTCGGATCCACCGAATGTTTGTTACCTTTTAATAAAGAGTGTCAAGACGTCCGACCGTTCAGGTTCTAATTCTGTCGTCGTCTAAGTCACAGACCACTCCCGGGTGAAGAACCAAGTGTCTGTCGGTAGAAGTGAACTCGAGTGTGCACATTCCCCGTTCCCTTGAACACCCCCGGGGAAATTATTCCCGTGATTAGAGTGAAACCTCCCGAGGTGGGAGTACCGGATTAATGGAGGGTTTCCGGGGTGGAGGATTATGGTAGTGGAACCGTAATCCAAAGCTGTATGCTTAAACGCCCTCTACATTTGTAAATCGGGTCTCCTCCTTACTGGACGAACACCTCCCCTCTCCATTTACCACCACCTCGGTTTCCGTCCACCGGGAGGTCTCAGAATCTTCTCTTCCTCCCTCCCCTTTCCCTCCCTGTCTCTGTTAAATCGGAGAAACAGAGACGTAGGGAAGAACCTGACCTGTAATCGGGAGACAAACCTGTCGACGGACCTTCTTCTCTCTTGGACTCGACCTTTCGGTCGAGACGGTAACAGAACGACACCCTTAAAATCGGTTGAGTAAAAAGAAGAGACTCGGGTCAAAGGAGTAGACATTTTACCCATCTTATCAGGAATAAAGTGATATAATCGTATTTGAGTACAGTGTAACTCTCACGGGTCGCACTTTACAAGTGAAAAGACAAGGGGAGTTTGGTGTAGTAAGTAGAGTGAAGAGGTCCTTCGGTTTTGTGGAATCTATACTCGGGACGTACGAGAGTCACCTAGTGGTTCCTCCTACCATTGGGGTAAAATTTCTGCCCCTTGACTTCGAGTCCTGTCAAGTCTTTGTATGGGTTCAACAGTGTGTCGTTACCCTGGAGAGTTTGAGGTTGGTTTAACGGGACTCAGGGACGGGGTCGTAAGAAACGTCAGTCTCCGACTCTCAGGTTCACCCTCTCTACTCCCAGCCCATTCTCCACTCCTGACTCGGGCCTCTCGGGACGGGTCGAAAGTCCGCGAGTCGGGAGGGGTGAGGGAGGTACGGATCCGAGACCCAGGATCCATTTCCTGCGGGGGACGACCGGTCTGTCACTTGAGGTCGGGTCCGAGGACCAGTTAAGGTCCTTTCCGTGTGTCAATTCCGCGAACCTCGAACGTAAGGAACACTTAAATCCCTTTCCTGAAATGGATAGACTCGAAACAAAAAAAGTATACGGTTCACCTTATTATTGTCACATTATTTACTTTGTTACGACCTTTTACGAACCGTGCTACGGGTCCGGTCACCAAACGTGTGAGCTCACACATAGTCTTAATGGACCCGAAAGGTACACCGAGTCAGCATTTCTTAGACGGACGTTTAGTCTTCTATGCATCCTCTGCACCCAAGTGAGGGACCCGTCCCTTCGAGGGAACCTCCTCTTTACCGTTGGGTGAGGTCATGAGAACGGACCTTTTAGGGGACCTGTTTCGTCGGACCACCCGATAGCAGGCACCCCAACGTTTTGTCGAGTTGTGTGGAATCTCTGTTTCGTTGTTGCTTTTATTTCTTTATTGGGTTGACAGGTAGTTGCTTACTTACTACTTGTTTCGTATTTAGACGTATGTTACCTTATGATAAGTCGAAAATGTAAACCGTATACGATGTTGTACCTAAGTGGAACTTCTCTAATACGATTCACTTTACTCTGTTTATAATATACTAAGACGAATATACTCAATGGCGTTGATCGGTTTAAGTATCTCTGGCTTTCATTTTGCCGCCAACGGTTGCCGACCCTTCCCGTCTCTTACCCCTCGAGGACAAAAGTATCCATGACTCGAACTCAAACCCCTCTACCCTTACAAGACCTCCGTCTACCTCCACTGTAGTCACAGTTACATAAATTACGGTGACTTGGGGATGTGTGTTTTTACCATTTTTACCATTTAACATGCAATACGTGGAGAATGGGGTTTTTTAGTTATTTATTCATATTTATTTTCTCGTGAACCATGCTCTAGACTTCCTACTCGTAAGGAGGTTTCTTCCCCTACCACAGGATCGTCTCCCTTGGCACGCTCAGGTCGGACCCTCCGGTCCTAGGAGTCCCTCAGAGTCCCGCCCCGTCTCCCTCCGACCCCGGTCCTTGAATAGGGACTCCGGGAACTCTGAGTCAGAGGGGTAGACGTTGTACCCCTGCTAGGTGAGCGAAGTGAAGTGTCTCTTTTTCCTAGAGAGAGTTGAGGGGTTTTTGTTCTCTTTTTTTAGGATTTGCCCTCGAACCAAAGAGACTCTATCCCTCCGACCATTACCCCAGTGTAAAACCCCAAGTCTTCGAAGGGTTTCGAAGGGCCCTCGATATCGTTGGGGTAGAGGTGGGTAGGGGTGGGGAAGACGCCTTCCTCGTTTGGCACAAAGAGGATGTCACCCCGTCATTGGGTCCTCCCTCCGGAACCCCTTGCCCCGGACCTGCTCGTTACAGGGTCTCACCGGTGGTCCCCCGCGTGACGTGGGTGTTTGGGTCGCACGGAGGGTGACGCCTACCTCTCTCTCTCCTGACAGGACCCCCGGAAAGGACCCGTCCTCCGAGGTTCCAGACACCTTTCGACGGGGACCCGTCCCCTGTGGGACGTGGTACTTGAGTGTCGGTGCCTCTACAGGTCCAACCTTTCCCAAATCTTTCCCCTGGAGAAATGTCTCCACTCCTCAGGTCTCTCACCTTCCGTGGACGGTACCAACGTCCCGTCCCGTCTTGTCCTGCCCTTGGGGTACCGCGAGTCGGAGGTCGTGTGCGGACAAGGAAGAGAGGTCCGAGGGTCTCTCGACCCGGGTCTGTCTCCGGTCCCCGGTTCTGTTTCACCTTGCCACCCCTCTCCCCTGATCTCGTATGGGCGGTAGGGGACAGGAGGGTCCTGTAACTCCGTGTCTCTCCGTTGCGAACGGACGGAGGGAGGACTCGTCGAGTCCTTGGATGCCACCCCGGGTCGCTCGGGGGAGATGGGGAGGTTCCCCGAAGAAACCCCTATCCCGACACGGACCGGTCCGTCTGGTCCGACGACGCCATCGGCCGAACTTCGGGGTGTCTCTCGGTAACTAACCTAGACACCAGTCCTCCCGCGACCCCAGTCAGACAATGATCAGACGTCTCCTGCCAGTAGTCTACCAGTAGACTACCCAGGGGGTCCAGGAGAGACCTCCGTCGTCCGGACCCCTCCACAGTCCCTCGGGGGACCCAGAGACGTCCCGGAAAGAGGGGAGGAGGCGTAGGACTGGGGTGAAGGGAGGAGGTTAACGATGACTTTTGATATGGAGGAGGGACACCTTGTTCCGGAGCAGGAAGATCCTTGGACAGGGTTCCTTTGGCAGTCTTTGTCGACATCACCCCCGTGGAACCACGCGTTCAAACACATTAGGAGTCTTGTTGAGATGTCGAATCTGTGTTACTCAAGCAAGGGTAAAAGGTCACCCCCCTGGGCGTCGGACCTGTTCCTGCAGTGTAAAATGTCTACTTCTTTACTTCGAGTCTTTTGTTTGACAGGACGATAAGTTCTTGGGGGGTAGTGACGGGCCTGGATTTTTCAGAGAGTTGAGGGGTCCGACATCAGTTCGGAAAGACGCCCCTGTAACTTGTGCACTTCTGTGGACGTTCCTCTCTAGTTTTATCCCCCCGTCCTTTCTCGGGGTCAACCGGGGTATCGTGGAAAGGGTCTGTGGGGGAGTGACGGAAGGCGTTGAGAATAGCCGACCTTTCGATTTCAGAGCAAAAAGTTTAATGGAAGGTCGGTTGTCATCGGTCCCTGTACACGACCAGTTCCTCTAGATCCACCCTCAGATAAGCTTATCTGAAGTGAAAGGTCTTTTTGTTTCGGACGGTTTAATTTCTTGAAACTGGAAAGGTGACGGAAGGACCGACTTAACGTTTACACTCTCGACTTCCAGACCGTCGGTGAAACCTTGAGACTCCCGTTTTTTTTTTTGTTTTTTGCTATTTTGTGTTCAATCCCTGTTACCTCGTGTCTCTCGGACAAGAGACTGTGACAGTGACTCGACGGCGTAGTCGGGATCTAAAGAGTAATACACTCTTACAATTGGGGCTCAAGAAAGTTGTGATGATTCGAAAGACAAGTGACGTCGGATAGAGTCAAAAGTAAGGGTAGACTATGTCTCGTCGTTACTCATCTCCAATTCTCACCAGAATTTAATCGGATATCTAATCGTCGACATATAAGAACTTTTTTCGCCCGAACACTAGATTCTCGGAGGTAGAAGAGTAGACAAGTTACCCGTGTCCATATGGATGACGTATCACAACAACCTTCCTGTGAACTTACGGGAGTCGGGTCCTGTCTCGTATGTATGTGTTTCAAGTCGACAACAATCCTTTCTTCGTCACTTCTCTTTGTCTCTGGGATGAGACCGACAAGGAGAGAGTTCTTTCCTGTAAACCTTTACTCTAAACTGACCTCCTCTAGTCCAGGACTCTCTAGTCGTCGAGGGACTTGGGGGTCTGACGACTGACGGGAGGGGAAGTTAAGTCCCGTTACGATCACCTGAGTCAATCGACTGGGTGATTTGTCCACCCGACGAACAGTCTCTCAGTCCCGACCGACTTGTGTGACCCCTACACTCTTCCTTGACGGGGATGTGTGTGTGTGTGTGTGTGTGTGTGTGTGTGTGTGTGTGTCGGAAGGTTCAGACAGGACGTAGTGAGTAGTCTCAGTCCGTAAGGTGATAATCCCTAAGTGAAGAAACCTAGATTTCCGAATTTCCGCGAACCAAGTCCCATACCCAGAAACATGTCGAGGGACCATTGGACCCGGTCGTGGGACAACTTTTCAGTACCGAAATTTCCGGTGATCACTCCACACTCACGGTACCTCGTACAGTGGGAGATTCGACTCCAGTCGTGACCGCGGACTCTCGTCCCTTCCCCTTCCTTTCCGTGAGTGTGGTGACCCTCCGGTACGGAGAGTAGTCTGTGACGACTCGTGCGTGTCGGGAGTGGGACAGTCGTGTCTTTAGGACTCTTTCCTCCAATAACAGGGGGTCTACTCCTTTTTTCGAAGTCTTTTCCATTCCCTGAACGGACTCCAGGGTGTTCATTGTAGTTTATCGACCTTGAGTTTGGGTCCGGAGTCGTGAGGGTAGTGTCGGGACCCGAGACTAGGGCCGGGAGGGATTGACCGAGACTTAGGACTTGTTGGGGTGGGGGTGGGGGTCCGGAAGACATTTTAAGTCCCCAACTCTCAGCACTAGAACGTACTCGGGTCCTCCAGTCTGTGACGGATCCTGGCTTGGGGTCGGGGTGGGGAATGTCCACTTGAATCCGGGTAAGGAATTAGGACAACACAGAGGTAAACGAGTAGACATTTTACCCCGATTATGGTCAAACCGGAAGTATCTCAGTGTCACTCCTACTTGACGTGACTATAGACCTTCCACGAACCTCCCTTTCCCAACACAGACCGTACCTCCCTTTCGGTAGGATAAAGCTCAGGACACAGTGAGTGAGTGAACCCACCACTCTGGGGGAGGGGTCTGTCCAAGGAACCTCCCCCACTCCGACCGTAGTCTCAACTCCGACCGAGTCCCTCTCCCTCTTTCGTGGAAGGTTGAGTAGTGTGAGATCTATTGCACAGTCCCTTTCCAGACGGCCTCGGGGTCCGAGGAGCGACAAACCGGGGAGTGACCAGGGTGCTTAGGGACCCGTCTATTTCGGGTCGAGGAGTGAAGGACGGAGAGTTACTCCGGGAAACACGTCGCCCCTAGTCTCCGGTCTAGACCGGGGTGATCCCCGGACTAGTTTGACGTCTCGGCTGGACCGTGTTTCCCGGGAGTGTGTGCCGGTCTCTCCGGGCCGAGACGAGTCCTGGGCGGGCGACAGGGGGTTGAAGGCGCCGGGCCCACCGGCTCCCCCCGGGTACGGTCGGCGGACGGGGTGTAGTGTCCGTTTCCCGTGTCTCCGGTTCTGGGCGGCCGTCCCCCGGCCCCTCCCGGGAGCTATTCCCCCGCCGTCCTTCCCCGAGTCGCCCCCGGCGACCCTTAGTTTCGGAGGGTTTCAAGGGGTAAACCCTCGGTCTCCCGGGACGAGAAATTTTATTTATTTATTTCGTAAGTTTCAGGAGAACATCGAAGAGGAGACCTGAGTTACGGTCGACGAAGGGTCGGCGTGCTTCGAGACGGGTGACGACGGAGGGGGTGGTGATTGGAGGAGGAGAAGAGGTTTGGGTGACCGGGGAGGGGTGGGGGGGTTTGGGGGGCGTGGGCCGGGTGTTAGGCTGGACCGGGGTCGGAGAGGGAGAGAGGGAGACGGGCACCGTGAAGGGAGGCGGTCGAGGGGTAGGGAGCAGGAGTCAAAGGTGATTCCGAAACGAGTTTCTATGTAAGGACCTGGGGACTGGCGACCGGCGGTTGGAAGAGGTCGGGAGGCAGGAAAGGAAGGCCTCGGTCACCCAGGGGTGGTGCGAACGGTTCCAGTGGTTGCTGGAGCCCGGGTCCCCGGTTCAGAGTCGGAGGACTAATTCACTGGACGGTCGTTGGACCTGTGTCGGACCTGTCGTGCGACAGACAAGAATAAAGAACCCGTGGAGACAGTCCGAGGACGAAGTACCCGAGGACGTTTGCACCCGCCACCAGAGGAAGCGGAAATGAGGTAGCGTGTCAGAGACGAAAAACAAAAACGAAAAAAATTTTTTATTTATACATAGATAAACCGAAGCGGTCCAGAATTTACGTCGCACACTGACGAATCAACTCCGTACTCCCGAGAGTAAGGGACTGGTCCAACCTTGGGTCCGGGGACGTAGCCGTCGTACCTGAGAATCGGGGACCTGGTGGTCCCTTCAGGGTGTGTCGGAGACGAAGATTCTTGGAGGAAAGACGACTACTGTGGGTTGGGTGTGGAGGTCGGAGTGGGACAGGGGTCTGGAACCCAAGGGTGGTGGGTGGGAGTAAAGGTCCTAGGGACCCTCACTAAGTATCAGTCGTACGGATTGGGGGTGGGTCTCGGTGGGACGGGGGTCGGACGACTCGTACGAAGGGTCGGGGACTTATTCGTGGGGAAGCGAGTGCGAGTGGGGAGAGTGCCCTGTCCTTCCTAGAACGGGGAGGGCGGGAGTTTTGTGTACGTCTAGTGAAGACGACGAGGGTTCCGGTGGTGGGACCTAAAAGCGGTCTGGGAGGGTTGGGCAGAGGGGTGAGACGGGGCCGGGGAAGTTAGGGACGGTACCGAGGGGAGAGACTCAGGCCTAATTTCAGTCACTCTCGGATCCACCGGGACGGGTCGACGGGAGGGTCGGGAGGTGACAAGGGGAGCCTGGAGACGGGGACGGGTGAGAGGGGAGACGGACGTGTCCCCAGACGAACTTGTAAGGTTCGAGTGAAACGTGAGTCCGGGAGACGTAAACGAGAAGGGAGGAGGACCCGGTGGGAAGAGTGTCTGGTCAGCTAGGGAGGATACCCAGAGTCGAGCTTACAGTGATCTAGGTACTTTAGAGGGTCCGAGGGGAGACAAGTATAGTTTTGTTGGCACGGGGGTAGGCGTGGGGACAGAGGTCGGGGACGAAGTATCGGGCATAGTGGGTGACCGGAGGAGACGGAGACGACGCCACCAAAGCAGTGATTCAGTACAGACTGAGAGACGCTGGGGTACCTGACATCGGGAGGTCCGACGGGACACGTTCGTTAAGAGGTCCGTTCTAATGACCTCACCCATCGGCAAGGGAAGAGGTCACAGACGACTCGGGGCGTTATTCATCCGAGGTATAAGTGTCCACGAAGTCGTCAAACCCAGTTACGGTCGGTGGGTCTTCTCACGGGTCGTGTATCATCCCCGAAGTCTTTGTGAGTAACCCAGTCGCTTACTCGGCACATACCTTCCTTCACTTTCAAACAGCCCCCACCCTTCCCCCAAGGTCTTCTCTACGGCCGTCTCCTTGCTGTACCCCCTCTGACTCCGCATTCTCTTGTCTCACAAGTTCCTCCACCCCTCACCTCACCCGTCCCACCTCCTACCTCCCAGACTCAGACCCCGACCCCTCAACCCGCTCTTGGACCAGTGCCTCTCAAAACGAGTAAATAAGTAAGTAAGTCATACATAATTCGGGATACGCCTCGGACCGGAGGGCGGGTAGATTCCCCTCCCCTGAATTGGGACTTCCATGAACCCTCGGTAACTCTCTGCGTCTCGTTCCTTCGTGTAGAGTGACGCCCAGTGCTACGAGGTGTGATCCCTTGGGGTCACCAGCGGGGGGTCCCTCGGACGGGGGAGGTGCGACCGGAAGTGGGGGCCCGTCGGGAACCCTCCAGAGCCCTTTTGTGTGGGTTGATTCCAAAGAGGGCTCCGGCGTGTCACTGGCAGAGGTACTCAGTCCGACAGGTAGACACTGGGAGGGTCATTCACCCAGGGGGGTTGGGTCTACGCCCTGAACTTTGAGGGGCCGACCACCTTAGAGAAGGACTCTTAGGTTGAGAATGTAACAGTTCCACCCCGTTGACTTCGATAGTTTTTCCTAAATAAGTTCCAGTATGACGTGTAGTCGGTGTTGCGAAAGCAAATGTTCCTTTCACTTCACTTTCACTTTCAGTGAACCAACACAGGCTGAGAAACACTGGGTCACCTGATATATCAGGTACCTTAGGAGGTCCGGTCTTATGACCTCACCCATCGGCAAGGGAAGAGGTCCCCTAGAAGGGGTGGGTCCCTAACTTGGGTCCAGAGGGTGTGACGTCCGTCTAAGAAATGGTCGACTCGGTGTTCCCTTCGGGTAAATGTTCCTTGTTCGTGAGTTAAGTCTACCTGAAGAAAATTTTCTTTTCCTTTTTCTTCTTCGTCTCTTCCTTCTCCCCTGGATTGAGTGCATTGATCCTACGACTTCGCACTTGAAGTCCATGTCAACCTAGGTCCGGAGTTTGTTACCGACCAGGTCGAACCCTGTGTACGACGGGTAGGGAACCTGGTTAATGACTCGGTTCCCAGACGTCTTGAGAGCTACTGGTTCGGATCCATATTATACGAAGAACAACCTCACCTATAGTCCACCCGTCTCGTCACAGTCGGGGTGTACTGTGGGGTCCTGACTCCTTCCTGGTCCTGGGATTTCTTTTTAGTCTCATAACTGGACTCTTCCCCCACTTGTCTTCGTCCCCCGGTGGTAGGGGTCTTTGAGTCACTGGCTTGGTTCCAGTCTTGGGGCCGGTGGACCGAGGTCTGGAGGTCGGTAGTGTGACGGTGCTTAGGGTACTCGTTCTAATTGATCTGTAGTCGCACCCTCCCTCGTCTACCCCGGTCCCACCCTCCACGTCCTCGACCTCCGTCCCCCCGGTCAGTCCTCTAGTAGACCCGTTCTCCATTACTCGGGGAACTGTCTTTGAGTAGTTAGATTGAGGGATTGGGTGAAAGGGTGAAACCGTAAAACGACCCCCTTTATAGACAGTGAACAAGTTCTACTTACTATGTGGTTGTGGTAATAATTACATGAAAATTCACCACAAATCTTAGGTGAAGTAAAATTTATTTTCTTGTGCTACATCTAGAGAGACCTGAACAAATCTGCGATCTCCGCGACCGTGCTACACCGACGATGTAGACCCGAGACGGGGGTCGTGCCACGTGACTCGGTCTAGGTGGAGCTGGGTCATTCACCGCCCTGTTCCGTTGGCGGTTACTCTCTTCGGATCCGGAGTACTCGCGCCCACTCTACTCACTAAAGAAGATGTCGACCGCTTTCGTAGTCACAGTCAAAAGGCCTTTCAGTAGATTATTCTATAAAACCGAGTGAGTAGTGAAGACCCTTTGAGAGAACTTCTATAGTGACCTCTACACTTTGTATCGAAGCTCCCGACCTCTGCAAGTAGTGCCGTAACAAATGCTGTCTCTCTTTGCCCTTCATTGGATTTACAGGTTCGTGTCCTCTTGCCAACACGTTTGAATTCCGTGTAGGTGAGTCACCTTGTAAAATACAGACAAGTTTCTTTTACAACGGATGCTACTAATGACTGAAGTTTACTGAACTAACCCTTTTCGTATTCAAATTTCTTTGAGTTCAGTTTTCCTCCCAACAAAATTCGTAGTCTCCTCAAAGGGTCTTAAATTAGCGGTAGTCGTGTTGACCTGTGTGGTTGGGACGGTCCGGGAGTCCGACGTGTATAGAGGGGTCCACCCAGGGAGTAGGGACAAAGAGAGAGTGAAGTTACAGGAGAAAGACGTTTAGTAGAACTACCAAGACGAGGGGAGTCTCAGATGGATCATGACATGAGGTAGCACAATAAACTAAGTTAGAAGAGGAGGAAAGCTTTCTTTTTGTCTTTTCCTCCCTTCCTCCACTTTTCCTTTTTTTTCTCTTCTCCTTTTTCTTATGGACCTTCCAGAGTCAAGTCAAGTCAGCGAGTCCACACAGACTGAGAAACGCTAGGGCACCTGATGTCGTACGGTCCGAAGGGACAGGTAGTGGTAGAGGGTCTTGAACGAGTTTGAGTACAGGTCGTTCAACCACTACGGTAGGTTGGAGACGGTAGAAGAGGAGACAGTAGGGGAAGAGGAGGGTGGAAGTTAGAAAGGGTCGTAGTCCCAGAAAAGGTTACTCAGTCAAGAAGTGTAGTCTACCGGTTTTATAACCTCCAAGTCGAAGTCATAGTCAGGAAGGTTACTTATAAGTCCTGGCTAAAGGAAATCCTACCTGACCAACCTAGAGGAACGACAGGTTCTGAGAGTGCTCAGAAGAGGTTGTGGTGTCAAGTTTTGGCAGTTAAGAAGCCCCGAGTCGAAAGAAATACCAGGTTGAGAGTGTAGGTATTTGCTGATGACCTTTTTGGTATTGAAAGTGATATGTCTGGAAACAACCATTTTCTTCCAGAGTCGGACCAGGTTGGTCGACACGATCTGGTCCACCAGATAGTGTACTGTGGCCCGAAGTTAGAACTAACAAATCTACCCCATTCCGTCCCCTTTGTCAACGATAGAGTTTAGTCTCCTGTATTAGGTCCTGCACAGTCAATAGATAACGACGTATTGTTTTCTAGGGGAAATTTGTAAATCACTAAATTTCGTCGTGACTAGAGTGTGAGAAAGACTCGTCGTTCTCAACGTCCTGTCGAATCTATCACCGAGACTGAGTCCCAGAGTGCACTCCAAACTGCGACGTAGAAGACGTCCAAACTACCCTGACCTCCTGGGTGAACGTTCGAGTGGGTGTACCAACAACTGCCTTCCGAAGTCAAAGACCGACCGATAACCGACCTCCGATGTCAGGGAGGAGTGTGATGCGAGAGGCAGTCCGACAAGTGTCACCGTGTCCACCGGAAGGGTTCTCGTTTTCTAGATTCTCTCTCTCTTTCTCTCTTACTGGTCCTGACTTCGACATCCCAGAAAAGGTTGGATTGGAGTCCTCACTGGGGTAGTCAAGAAGGTGTAGAATGACCAGTGTGTCTGGTTGGGACCGTACTCCGACACCCTCTCCCTGATATGTTCTCACACTTGGGGTCCTCCTGTTCAGTCACCCCCGGTGGAAATTCGGACCGATTGTGGGTCTTTCGGTTTTTTATCCACGGACTCCTTTGGTCAGTCGTGGGTGAGGGGGACTACCGGGTCACCTGTCGGTGGGAGAAGTCACGACTCCAGACAAGAAGGGACGGGTAGTGTTCGGTAGTCTTTGGCAAGTAAGACTTCCTGGTGTCGTCCCTGGTGTGACCTGGTGAGGGGGGCGTTTGTGGGGAGTCTTACCGAGGTCAATTTTTCCGGTTGGTGCGGTTCACAACCACTCCTACACCTCGGTGTCCTTGAGAGCAGGTGACGACCGCACTTACATTTCGTCATGTTGGTAAACCCTTTTGTCAGGTGGGAAGGTTCGTGGGGTCTGGAAGGTAACGATCCCTAAATGGATCCTCTTTTCTTTGTGTATCGGTGTTCTGAACATATATTTAGAAGGATCTTCGGAATAAACATTATCAGGTTTTGACAGCTATCTTTGTTGGGTAACAGGTAGGTTTCGCTTGCCCTTTTGTTTGACGACATAGGTCTCCTGTCTTATCGTGAGTCTTTATTTTCCTTGCGTCCCGGGATTCCTACCTACCGTTTTTCTACTACGACTGGCTTCCTTTGCCCTGTGTCTTCAGATGTCTGACACTAAAGGACCTCCATTTGAAGATCTTTTCCAGTTCGCTAGATATCACTGTCTTCTGTCTAACCTCGGGCCGGACTCTCACCCTCACTTCACCCCCCACCTCCCACCGATTCCGCTTCCTCTTTTGGAAGTTCCAAACTACCCCTACAGTTGTCATGACTAGTGCCACCACGGGAGCGGTCATATGCGTGGATAAGTTCGAGAGGCCCCACGTCCAAAAGTAATTCAGTATATGTACTTTGTACGTGTTACATAAAGTTCAACAAAGAATTTTTGGGTTTACGTATTAGGGAATTCACTCACTAAATGGTTTGACATCGATTCGACCTCCGGAGGACCCCAGACGAAACTGCTGAGAAACGTTTACGGAGAACCTACCCGAACTCGCTATGGTTGGTCCGTAGTAGAGGAACCGTCCAAATCTGGAACAACTAGGTACTGAGACCTTTGACCGAAGGGTATGGGTGGCTTCCAGTAAGCCGTTCAGGCACCGTCTCGCACCTCGATTCGTGTCGAGAGGACTAAGGGACCGGGAAGAGAAGGGGTGTCACCTTCCTCTTTAACTTCGTGTACCCGACGAAGTACCAAGAGGTTCGACGAACTGTAGACATTAGAGTAAAGGACCTAATTAGGGTAAATTGTGTCAACTCACACATTACCTATTCTGCCACGACCCTCCTGTCTGTCGAACAAATAAATACCGTCCGTAGATAAGACTACCGAGCCCCGGGTCCGGTCCGGTTAACAATCTATAGAACTTATTGGGAGGACCCAATTCGAAAGACCCGAAACCTCAGTCTTTCTGGACCCGACCTTAGATCCGTGATGGTGAATTGATCACCTTCTTGTACTCGTTTGGTAAATTGGGGAGACACGGAGTCAAAGGGGGAGAGATTTTACCTTTATTGTCGTCATTGACGGAGTGTTACGACGGCCCTCCTAATTTACCCTATTGTCGAAGGTCGAGTACCACACACGTACGATTCAGCGAAGTCAGCACAGGCTGAGAAACGCTGGGGTACCTGACATTGGACGGTCCGAGGAGACAGGTACCCTAAGAGATCCATTTTTATGATCTCACACAACGGTGCTGGAGGAAGTCCTCTAGGAGGGTTGGGTCCCTAACTTGGGTGTAGAGGACGTAATCGTCCGTCCAAGAAACGGTGATTGTGGTGGATCCTTCGGGTGGGTCGAGTATCATTTGTGAATTTCAGACCGCCGACAGTAGTGTTGATAATGATGCTAATTAGGAGTGTTATGCGAATACTTCATCCAGGGTAATAATAGGGATGAAATGTGTACTTCTTTGACTCCGAGTCTCTCCGTTTCGTTAAGTGGGTTCTACTGGGTCGTTTATTCACGGTCTCGGTCCTGAACTGGAGTGTAGGGAAGATACCGAGGTTTCGCAAAACCCATCGTCGTCCTTAAGATTCTATTCGTCGACACTAGTTTCAGGGGAGTTTCGGGAGATCAATGTCAATCTCGACTTCCCTTGGTTCCGGACCGCTCCTACCACGCTAACTCCAGTCCAGTTCTCAGGGGAGAGACCTGAGGTCCGAACCGGTGACTCTTTTCGTTCTGTCGTGTCTCCTACCTCTGGTACTCGGGTCTCTTACCAGGGGGTTTGGGTTGTGTAGGGACTCTCACCGGTCCGGACGAGGAAGGTGGTTGTCGGTTGTCAGGAGTCTCAGACTTGGGGTTTGTCACTATCCTAGTCACACACTGGGATCCGTCCAGGATCGTTGGTTTTGGGGACGTGGGTCGACATGTGGTTCCCGTGACCTGTTCTACCGTCGAGTCCTGCACAATCGAAGGTTACACGGTCCTTACGGACCTACGTCTCCCGTGAGTTGAGGTCCACCCGACCCCTGAACTTTCAGGTTTCACACACAGGGTCCATCTCGGGTGACCTCGTTCCGTGGCCGGGGTCGAACCCCAGTGGTAACTAGGTTTGTTTCGCCGGACACCCTCCACCCACCTCGCTACCGAAACCTCTGTCATCCGGACCTAGGCGTAAGGTGAGGTGACAAGTGGTCGAGGTGGTCGGACCGGTAAAGTGACGGACTAAGACTCGGAGTCATAGAAGTAGGTGTTTTACCCCTGTTGGTGTGGTCGAAATAGCCCAATACACCGTAAATTTCTTTTTTTTTTTTTAGTAAATGGACTTCGTGGACATTTATTAGTCGCCACCAACGAAATTAGTGACGAAGGACGGAAGTGGGTGTGTCGAGGATTTCCAGACTCAGGAACCCAAGGTCCTTTTAGGTAGGTGGGTCTGCTGTCCGTGGGGTGTCATCTGTGACGTCGGGTGTCGCGAGTCTGTGCCTTCACTCGAGTATGAGTGGGAGCGTGTGTCTCTGGGGTGGACTCGTGCACGTGCGTGTCAGGCGCGAAGTCCCCTGAGCGACGTCCTAAACGACCTCTCTGTGCTTCTGAATCGTCGAGGTGACTGTGGTCCTTGGTCGGCCGAGGGACGGTCCTGGAGGGGCGTCCTCCTCTGCAGAGGACACCGACCCGACAACCTCCTCGGACGCTGGAATCACAATAAAGTCATCCAAAGAGTAGTTCGGTCGTCCGGGGATCGTGTTGGATACCGTCGTCCCCTAGACCTCTCTTCTCTTGGGTCCCAGGATCCCTCTTTCTTTTCCGAAGGACGGGTTAAATGAGAGGAAGGTTCAACTCTAACATGGTTTGGACGGAACCCCAGTTGGTCACTCACACACTCAGGGGTCCTCCGGTCCTACCCCCTGGACCACCCTTCCTCTGACCGGTCTCCCGGCCCCCACTCCCCTCCAGTGACACCGTCCTGCCATGTCACCAATGCGGTCACTCGAAACCTCGTCCTCTCGAGACTGAACAGGGGGTCGAGACGGTACATAATCGACACACTGGGTCTGTTCAATGAATTGGAGAGACCTGGAGTTGAAGGGTGGATAGTTTACCTCTACCACACTACTCACCCTATTGCAATGTACCATCCCTATGTCCCTCATCCCCCCTTCTCAATTGTTGTAGTGTATACGGGGACCGACATCATTCGTGAGTCACCACACTCAGTAAAAATAGTTCCCAGGTCCTCGTTCGTTACCGGAGATCTATCACCCATAGGGTACCTAATGTTTCATTGTCGAGTACTCGGGTTTACGTTGGGTGTTTACCGGAGACAAGAAAAAAGGAAAGAAAAATTTTTAAACGGTTGTAAATTATTAGTCTAAAGTGTAGTTTTAGACTTAAAAGACGAAGAGAACTTCTCATATTTGTAGCCGTTAGGATCCGGGCGAAAGGGCGGACAGTCCACGGGAGGTCTCGGCTCACCGGTGACGGGTCGAGGGGATCGGAAAGGACCCAGGTCGGCGGAGGGGACGAGACGGGACGTCCGGGACCTCCGACGTGGGCGACTGGACCACGTCACGGAAGTACTCCGTGTTCCCCTTTACCCCGAGATTTCCCCCATCTTTGGGTCGGTCCCAGTGTGACGTTCAGTCACCGTCTCGACTTTAATCCTGAGTCCACCGGTCTAGGGGTCAGGAGGGACTTGTGACACCTCTACTATTGCTCTCTTTGACCGGTACGGGGTTTTCGAGGATGTGGATGTCGGGAATGACCTCTCTTTGCTCGAAGTGACCCGTACCCTGATGACGGGACTCGGAATTAAAGAAGTTGATATTTTACCCTATTGGCAGGGAAGGAGTCTCACTGACAGTCCTTCTTTACTTAAAAAAATTCATTCCGAGAATCACGTCGCTAACTAACTGTTCATCGTCAGAAGCAACGACAATAGTTACTTAGGACCGGACGTATTACGTACGAGTGGTAGAATGACGAAGGAGATTGGTCGAGAACAGTGTAGTGAGACGAATCGGGGTAGACTGTCTACTCTTTTGACTCCGGGTTTCCTCCCCGTACTCTGAGTCTGTCGGGTCCTCACTACCTCGGTCCTAAACCCTAAAGTTCAAGTTCGGTCCTGACAGACCGAGGGTTTGGGGTCGGAAGGAGTACGTAGTCTCCGGAGACGTCTCAGGTGTATACTGTTGACTCCCGGATGATACACAGTCCGGGACAACGTCTGTGATCCCTGTTCCACCTCTAGTGTTGTCTGTTTGTCCCCATCCCGATATTCGGTAGTTGTTTAGGGCGGCCGAGACCGTCACCGTCTACGATCCTTCTTTTGTCGTCTCTTAATCTCTCACGGACCTGTCCGTCTCACCGACAGAACCCGTCTCGGCAGTCCCGTCCGGCGGGGTCCTTCCACTGTAATTTGACCCTGGACGTCAGACTCGTCCTTGGTTGGTCCGTTGTCGACCCGTCTTCCGAGACCTGACCTGGTCCCGACCATAAGAGGTTCGCACCCACCTTCCGGTCACGCCGACCTTGTTCTCCTTCTTCTTTCCCTGCTTCAGTCTCTCCATCCACCATCGGACTCATGACTCCCTATCCCGCGGACCAAATTTTTATTATTATGGGAGGTGGGAAGTAGGTCCCGTACGGTCCACGGTCCGTGGCACGACTCTGAAGACGGACGTTTTGGGGTAAGGTAGGAGGGGTCTGTGGACGCTCGATCTCTAGTAACAGGACGAACAGTCACTACTGTGATTCCGAGACTCTCTCCGTCTCTGAACTGGCCCTGGTGGGGTGTCCCCTCTACCCACGTCCCGACCTTAAGGGTAGACTTGAGATTTCCGTCCGATCCAGAGGTCCATGGTGGATGACCCTCGTTCGAGTCTGGGGACCGGAACTACTCTAGTCTTGTCCTGGATTTCCCAGTGTGGAGGGTCGGTTCGTCCGGAGAAGGACCTCGTTATTCCGAAAATTCCAAGGGTAGGGGTCACCGTGGTTCGAAGATCGGGTGCCCGTCGCTGTGTGTGTCGTGTGTGCGAGTGTACGGATACGTCCGAGTGTGTATGAGTCGTCGGGTCGGTTCTCTTTCCTGTCCCTGCCCCGTTCTCCACCAGTCCTCCTTGGACACGAGAGGCATACATTACTCGAAAGTCCGTGGGCCACCGACGCCCGTCCACGGGGGTCGGAGGAGGAGAGTAACTCCCAATCTTCGGACCCGTCGTCGGGCGTGAGAGTAGAGAGGATGGGAGGGGTGCAGGCTGGGTTATGTTTCAGGTAGGATCGAGGGCGTTGGTGGGGACGGAGACTGGGACCGAGGCTTCCGTTCGTAGAAAGGACGCAAGTGCAGGGAAGTCAGGTGACGGGGGGGAGGTCGACCACCGCCCAGGACTCCTGAACCCCGACCCGTTTGGCCAAGTTTGCCTCTGGGCTCGTGAACAGGCCACTGCAGTGGTCGGGACCCGTGGACGACTACCTGTGGTGGCGGTCGGTAAGTGTGTGCGTGTGTCTGTGTGTGTGTGTGTGTGTGCGTGTCTGGAACTCAGGGGCAAAGCACCGATAGTCCAACGTTACTGTGACGAGGTTCTGTTTTGTCCTTTAGGGTGCTGCCTCGGTCGGTCTACCCCACTCTCGACTCTTAGACTTTCGGAGGAGACGCGAGGTGCTAGTGGGGGAGGGGTGGGGGACGGACCTCAAGGGGACGCTCCTTGTGGCGGGGGGTGGGGGTGAGGTCCGTGCCTGTCTCGGGGTAGAGCCTGAATCCCGGAGCTTAAGGACGAGACGCGTTCGAGGAACGGGGCGTGCCCCGGAGGACAGAGATGGCCACTCCGTACCCACCTACTAGGGCCCCCAGGAAGGGCCAACTCTGTCAGGTGGAAAATACCCGTAAACTAAAGGTCTGGGTCACCGACCCTCAGAGGTTTCGGATTCCACGTCAGTCGCCCTTCCGGTCGTCTCCCGCGCGTGTGGGGCAAATGCCCTCTAGTTCCGCGGGTCGGGATCTTCCTGGGACCTTTGTTCACTCAGAAGAAGTAAACATGGGAGAGGATGAGACCAAAAGGTTCTCGAAGTGTCAGAGTCCTGGTCCGGAGACACGGAAACGTGTATTCGTCACGTTGGGTGCGCCCGGTCAGGACTAGCGCGGACGTTTAGACTCGCTCCGTAGAGTGGAGAGTCGATCCCTTCGGACAGGGACGAGGAGACCCGTTAGTGCAGAGAGACTTGACGAAATAGGTCTAGCAGTCACGTGTAACGTCCAGACCGTAATTTCTCCCTACCTACGTAAACCACCTACCTCCCTACCTGCCTTCTTTTGGTCGATGTTCGTCGGGTGTATCAAGAGGTTTTTGTTTATTATACTGTCCCTTTTACTAAATGACCCCTCCTTTAGTAAAATTCTTTATTTTGTAAATAACTCCAGATTCCTTGACTGTTGACCTACCTATGAACACAGGTCATATTGTTATAATAATTTAACAATGGTTTGAGGAAACCCCGTTCATTATTACGGGGGTAGAATGTCTTCCCCGTTGACTTCGATTTTCCCTTGTTTCTAACGGGTTTCAGTGGGACGTCCATACATCTTCTTCGTCCCAAACTTGAGTCTAGACGAAGTGATAAGTAGGACGATAATGGGTTTACGGTCGAGACTCCAGTACCGGGAGGACTGAGGGGTCGTCCCATGAGACCCACTAAGGTTCTTCGTCTGTTTGTATCTGTCTGGAGTTTACCTGACCGTCGGCAACCAGGGTTAAAAGTGATTAAGATGGGACTGAGAGTTTAAGATCTCTCGGATTAAGACTGGGATGATTATTTTCGACTGTACACGTTTGACAAAGGATTCGTGGTTCGTGAGACCTACACTATAGACACTAGGAGTGGTTTTGTATAATAGGGGTAAAATGTCTACTCCTTTGACTCTAAGACTTTCCAGTTTACTAACAGACTACAGCGTGTCGATTGTCCACCGTCTCCGTCTTAAGTTTGGGTCTCGACAGACAAAGATGCTGGACTCGAGAAATTAGTAATGAATGTAAGTGTAAGAGGGTAGGAGGTCGTCTGTAAGGTTTCCGGAGGGGACCGGTTCTGAGTCGACCTGAGTAGGACTCCTTCATACTGGGAGGAGTCCGGGGGTCTGTTAGTCTCAGTTCCGGCATCAGGGTTCGGGACCGAAGTCAAACCGAAAGACCTCAAGAGTAGGTTCCTCCTCCTCGAAATTCCTTTGATTTTATTTATGGGGTAGAGGACAGGTCTTCGTGGTCCCAGGGGTTTGGGAACAGGATTTGAACCGAGACTTAGTGGGTCTAGGACCGAGACGGTGACTCTGAGAGTCCCGACCTCTCCCAGGAAATTATCGACATTCGGAGGTAAAAGAGTAGACATTTTACTCTATTATCCTAGTCCTAGAGTCCTACTGTCTCCCCTGAGGACCGTGTAAGTCCCCGAGTAAGGTAAGATCAAGGGAAGGGGACTTCGAAGTTCCCACCTAGGTTTCTGGGTCGGCACCCTCTGGAGGGTAAATAAGTGTGGGGTAAGTCGTCTGGAGGCCCGCGTCGACAAGACACGACCCGAGACCCGAGCCACTGGAACCCACTCAGGGAAGTGGACGAACACGAAGGTGACTAGTAGATATTTCACCTCTACTTGTACCGTGTACTGGACGGAGGACCCCCCAGTCCTCTCGATCTTTAGGACGTCCACTTCGGAGCCGTGGCAGGGGCCCTGTGTCCTTCTCGAGTCACCACTGTCGAGAAACCTATAATAATTCCTCAAAAGTTTCAGACTAACCCCCTTCCCTGTCGATTAGTTTATTAACAGTATGTTACCCTAGTGACGATTATGACCCGAATTTCCCTTGTTCATCTAACGGGTTCACCTACCCGCGACCCCTGGCCTACGACTCCCCTGTGTCCTCTTCCTCGTTGATCGGGCCGGACCCCTTTAGTCCCTTCCGACGGGTCTCCTCCACGATAGACTTCGTATTCCTCCTAAAGTAGCGTTCTTGCTCCCTTCGTAAGGGTCGTCCCCTTGTCGTCAACGCCTTCGAGTCTCCGAGAACCGCATTCCTCTACAAGTTATTTCTCGACCGACACAGACCTTCAAACTCCTGTCCCTAGACCCTCCACTACCACTTGGTACAGTAACCAGACTGACCCCTCCCCAAACCTGAGAGAGGACCCCGTTGTCCCTATGCGTCTCTCTTTTGGGTTAAGTAGACACTCCTTCTCCGAGGTTTATCTCCGCCCCGGTTCCCCCTACCACGTCCCGTCTCGTCCTCTCTCTGACTCCTCCTCTCTCTTTTAGTTCCTCTCCTTCTCCACAATCCCCAACCTCGTGGATGAGTCTGCGATTCGGGGGTTCTGGAGACGGTCCTTCCTCCCCGACTTCGTTCCACTCCCCTGTCCCCCTTTGGTGGAGGGGACAGTCGGTCCCGGTCTCGGTTCCGGCCCCCAGCCGTCCCCCCGACGACCGTGTGACGTAGTGAGTGAGGTTATTAACCTAAAGACTCTTTAACGAGAGGAGGGGGTGTGGGGCCCGTCGGTCCGTCGAGGTAATTTCGTCGACAGTTAGTCGGGTCCTCTTTCTTGGTCCATGATTCGTTCTTCCCCGACTGTGACTAGGGCCCCTGAGAGTCTTACCGGGACCCTCCCGACCACGAGTCCCGGCTAGTATGTCCCTCCACCCACCCCTGTACCAATCCCCGTTCCTCCGACCTCGACCGTCAGACGACGAAGGTTTGAGTCGGAAAGTACCGACACACTGGAACCCGGTGAGGGAATCGGAGAGACACGGAGTCTACCCTCCGTGTATCCCAGATGAGTTCTGTCTCACCCACAAGACTCCTTAGGATTTATTTCGGGTAGTTCACGACCGGTGTCGCGCTAGAGACCCACTCCCGACCCTCGATGACAATCACTCTTCTCCAGCAGATTACGGGGGTTGCTAGAGTTGGGCGTCGAAAGTTTCCGAGGGTTCTATTTTAGGTTCGAAGAACCCACAGGGGACAAAGGAGGGGTCCGACGGGGACGAGGAGGGTGCGACTTGGGGATGGGAGACAGACACGACTACGAAGACGGTCCTATGAGAGTGGAGTAGGGGAACAGAGAGACTACTTTCACACTCAGTGAGTCAGTACAGGTTGAGAACACTGGGGTACGTGACATCCGGCGGTCCGAGGAGACAGGCACCTTAAGAGGTTTGTACTTATGATCTCACCCAACGGTAAGGGAAGTGGTCCCCTAGAAGGGGTGGGTGCCTAGCTTGGGGTCAGAGAGAGTAACGTCCGTCTAAGAAATGGTCGACTCGGTGGTCTTTCTGAGGAGAACAAAGGCGTTACCCGGAGACGACTCTCCACGACAAGAGACCAAACCCGGTAGAAAGGACGGGGAAGTACGGTCCGGTAGTTCCCACCGAGAGAGGAGACCCGAGGGGGAATCTCGTGGCCGATTGGAGACAGTAAATACCAAATGTCAGACGAGGGAATGTTATGACCCCTGGGGGCTCTCACCCCAACAACAACAAGTCAGCGAGTCAGCACAGACTGAGAAACGGTGGGGTACCTGACGTCGTGCGGTCCGAAGGGACAGGAAGTGATAGAGGACCTCGAACGAGTTTGAGTACAGGTAACTCAGTTACTACGGTAGGTTGGTAAAGTAGGAGACAGCAGGGGAGGAGGAGGACGGAAGTTAGAAAGGGTCGTAGTCCCAGAAAAGGTTTCTCGGTCAAGAAGCGTAGTCCATCGGTTTAATAACCTCGAAGTCGGAGTCGTAGTCAGGAAGGTTACTCATAGGTTCTGATTAAAGGAAATCCTAACTGACCGAACTAGAGGAACGTCAGGTTCCCTGAGAGTTCTCAGAAGAGGTTGTGGTGTCAAGTTTTCGTAGCTAAGAAGTCACGAGTCGGAAGAAATACCAGGTATGTACTCTGCCCCCTGACACAGGTTTACGGTCTTGGGTTGTGTGGCACCCGGAGTCGATTGCCACCCACTCACTTGCTCACATGCTCGTGGTCGCTCGGGGTCGCATTCGATGGAGGAGACTCTGCCCGAGACACAGTCCACGGACCGTACCCCGTGGAGTGAACTACGAGTGTTCACGGAGTACTTCGTCCCTCGTGACACTGTGGGTGGAGTGTCCACTCCTTTGGTTCCGAGTTCCGACTTCCTGACAGGTTCCGGTGGGTCCGTTCTTCCCCATCTCGTCTCTACTCTTGAGCTCAGACGGTGTGGGGTGGAGTGAGGTCTTCAGTCGGGGCCCGAGAGAAGGTGAAGGATTTGGGGAGGGCGAGACCTCGTCTATTTCGTGTCGCTGTCCGTAAAGGAGGAGACGTCCCTCTTCGGCGTCTCCTGATCTCTGAGGGAAGGTTGGGACCGGCGGGCGAGAGGACCGCCACCCTGGGTTTGTCCCGCGCTCGTCCCTCGACTCCGC